>JABBOT010000001.1:33535010-34996971 GCA_016165875.1 Acanthopleura granulata | reverse complement strand
GAGCTTTTTTGTTCACTTTGAACTGCGATATCTCGCTTATCCTCCATCGCAAAAATAAAAAGTTTTTTTAACTATGAATGGGATTCTTTATCGAAACATACATGTATATGACATATGGTCCAGAGTTGTCTTTTCTTTTAATCATCATATATATTCATGTTTCAACATTGTCAGACAAAACTTTCAGCATGCTGAAACCAGACACACCAGTGTCTCTCAACATGTCAAGTAAGGATTTCAAGTGAGCCCCAAATTTTGCCCGTGGTTTATGTCTTTGGGCCATTTCGAGTAGCTCTGCTTAAGCAGCAGAAACTCTAACCGTTCGGCCACCACAGTTTTCTGTATGTATGTATGTATGCTTGAGTCTTACGTCATATGATGACGAGGAGGGGTCTACACATATATAGTGTGTCTTCTTGTTGCAGGGTGAGTCCCTGCTGCCAAAATGCTGTTGCCACTGGAGCACACGCCTGGCCGACCAGTCCTGTTTTCTTGCGCTAACCTTTCAGTGTAGAGTGCCAAGCGAGGCAGCAAAAAGTACCATTTGTTTTTTTTTATTAAATCTTTGGTAGGACCCGACCCGGGCACAGTTATCTGATGTGAAATTGCATCTATCGCATCTCATTTTACAGCTGCATTAATTAACCATGTTTCTTGTGTACAAGAGATCCAGGTAATAACTATCTGGACAAAAAGGTACCTATCTGCTGGGCTGTACATGCATCAACCACCCCTTTATTTATCTGAGCAGCATCTTTCCCCGTCACAACTGTGACAGTACACATTATTATTAAACACATTATCACTCCTCCTGTGTTACCAGACTTACCATGTTCACTCCTCCTGTGTTACCAGACTTACCATGTTCACTCCTCCTGAGTAGCGGTATGTACAGATGGGCCCTTTGACTGCTTTACCAACCACCCCGTCCTTAAACTTCTCACCACTACAACACCAACAAGTATTCAACATTAATATATGCGCCACTCAATACATTGACAGACCTTACCGTTCTGAACATATATAATGTAATTCTTCAACTTTTTCGCTTTTTGAGTTTTGTCTCTAAAATCACACTGAAAATTTTCATAAACTGCACTTAAAAGTGCTCCTTCATATGCAGTTCAGGAATTAGGGTATACTGAGTCATTTACAGGCAATTTTTCATAGCCTTAACTGTTTTCCGAATTAAGATATAGCTAAAAAAAAAAAAAAGTCCAAATTAAGAGAAGATAAAATGTCTAAAAATGTTTTTAATGTCATTAACTTAAACTAAATGATCGAGAAAAAATGTCAACTTCATGTTGGAAATGTGTGATTTAATGTTGCCAAGAACCTCCAGACAAACCCATTGAGGAAAGCTGTACCCACATGCCTGTGTTACTCACGTGAGAAGCTGAGCATTGTCGTTGGGGTGGTTAGGATTGATCCTTTCCCTGCGGTACCTCAGGAAGTTGTCCAGGGTGGCGTTAGGATCAGGGGTGATGACCACCTGGTCAGTCTGGTCCCACACCTCCACCCCCACCAGCGCCACGTAGATGTTCAGCGGCCGGTACAGCTAACAAACAACGCCAAGATACCTTATGGTTATGTTTGTAAACATTACTGTCTACTTCTATTCAGGCAGACCTATTTACTATTAGAATGATTTTTTAACAACTTAAACATGAAGCCATGTAACATGTTAATGTTACAAGCACATAACTGACATGAAGACATAATGCCTACAGTGCAGTAGTTATGGGGTCGTAATGCTGCGAGGGTTTTTTGCAAATGGGTGCAGGTGCCAATACTGAACAACGAAATTTGATGCGAGTCAAAATTTAATACCTCAATAACCACTGTCGCTCTTGAAGTTGAAATTAGGATGTACTTGTCTTACTTTTAAACATAACACTTGTTACATAGACATATTTTTAGTTTCAACTCTCATGGTCCAAATTTAAACTATGTAAATTGCATTTTAAATTTTACCGTACGTGAAAACCCACACTGTAGAAATGGCCCCAGATACGACATCTAATTTGAATAATATATACTATTGTAGTTGTGCTGATTGGTAATTCATGTAAAGTTCACCACTATACTGATTGATGATCTCTCATTGGTTGCAAGCCTCATGCCTTTAAACAGTACCAATCAGCATCAATGTAAATTTTGCTATGAATGAAGTCAACTTTTAAAATATGTTTGTTGGGCATAACTCAACTGACCCTTCAAAACAGGGCCCTACCAAAGTTTTAACATGTATTGATATTTTGATAGAAGTTTTTCCGTTTAACTCTCCATGGTATTTTCTTTAAAGGAAAATGCCCCACTACTTAGATGTTGTAGCAAGGCGCCCAAAGAGTTCGCCTGTTGGGGAATTCACTAATTCACTAATTTACAGTATTTAACAGATTCAGTGACGGAATATCCCCCTTGTGTCATTATGCTCCACATGTGTGCAAACCCTGAGTTCAATGCATGCAGTACTTTTTAAGATACCACCACTAACACTTTGTTTAACATTGTTTTCCCTGTTAATGGATACTGATGCCGATGGTTAGGGTACGACATGAGTTTTGCCTGTACTTAATACAGGTGAGCTAAAAATGAACTTATGGTGAGTAAAAACACCATTAAAAACTGTATATGAAAATACATGTACCTTTACTGATTTTTTCAGATTTTTTTTCATCAAATTAAAAGCAATCAAATGTTTCTATTATGTTGTGGGTTTTATGGATCATATTCATAATGTGTGTCAAATGTGATATCATGCTGACATTTCCCTGGCCCTAAATGAGAAATTATATATCATGTTAGCTTTTCTATACAAAGGGACTTTATTCAGAGGTGAACAGAAACGTGTATAAAAAATTTTGTGACGTCGCAGTTGACACATATTGTCAATATGGTCCACGAAACCCACCATACACTCAAAACATTTGGCCTCATTTCATTGTGGTGAAGAAAACTAATGTAAGTATTTTCAGATAAAGTTTCTACTGGTATTTTTATTGACCATAATTTGACTTTTACCACGTCTATCGCTTTGAAATCCCTTTTTCAAGAGTCAGAACGAAAAAAAAGGATTCTCTCCCTTTAAGGACGGCCTCAGCTTCACTTCCCTAAATACAGAAGCTAGACTTTAAAGGGGCTATCAATGGGTGGGCTACACATACGTCATTTCTGGATGCACCTGATCACTGTAAGCACTGTGTTAAGACAAATCTCATATTTTCTTAGAACCCAAAGATTCCCAGAAATGGGATTTGAGCACTTCAGCAAAATCGGCAAAAAGCACATAAATGTCCTTTTCAAAACAAAATATTTCAATATTTAAAACAGACGTCCAAATTGAGTATGTTGATATACTTATTATGTGTGTATTTCAGAGAGTGAAGTTTCATGACAAGTGTTTATTGGTGCTTCACAAACACTTACCCGACTGACAATATTGGTTATTTCTTTTGAGCGATGCTCTCTGTCAACACCAGTGGCCTGAGACTGCAAAAAAATAAAAAACAAACAACACAGAAAACATTATCTAATTAGCAAATCAGACCAATGTGGTCAGTGTGAGTTCAAGTCCAGTTGGCTTCCTCTCTGGCCTTATGTAGGAAGGTCTATCAACAACCCAGACTATGTTTAGTTTCCTACTACTATAATGCTGGCCTCCATCGTATAAGCGAAATATTCTTGAGTATGTCGTACAACCCCGAACAAATAAATAAGTGAATTAAAGCACCACATGTTCTGTATCGTGAATCTAGGCATCCAGACATTTATATAGCTACCTTCAACCATCATGGTTGTTCTCGCACAATCATTAAAAATTTCCAAAACAGTGAACGGGGGTCAACCAAGAGAATACATTACGTTTTTAACAAATGCTTGTCATGTTAACTTATCAGTCTATGATGAATGCTAAACAACCCCATGTTGAGCTTGTCAACTTACCAGTCTATAGTCATTGACCAAGAAGAGTTCAACATATCTTGAGTCGGCATTGCTGTCATAAGGACCGTAAACATCACGCCTCACCTGTAACAAGGCATTGGTACTTATCAAGGCATTGGTACTTATCAATTATCCTAAAAAAAAGACAGCATCTAGAGTTTAACAGCTACATATAGACACAAATATGTACAGGATACAGCCACGATACAGGTTGGACAGTAATCCAATATGCATGTATCAATAAGATCAAATATAGTTCTTAACCCCAGGTCTGTTTTCAAATAAAATTCCATAAATCCATTTTCTTACGTTCTTTTTTTCATAAATAACATTGTCAGAGTTATAACACTGTAAGCAGTGTGCCTTACATGAAAATTTAGGAAAAAATGTGACTGAGACAATTTTGTGGAAGTGGACCTAGCGCTGTTGTTTAAATCATATGGACATTAATTCACAGGTCTCTTTCCAGAAACACAGCATGAAAACACAAGGATCTAGCTGTGTTTTATCAGATTTTGACTCTTACACACTTACCCGTCTGATAATACTTTGTGCTTGTTCAGTGGATGACAGAGGTTCATGTTTTTCATCGTACCCTGCCAGCAAGAAAAGTAACAGCAATGTACTCCACTGACATTCCAATCTGCAGACCCTGTCAGATTTTCTACCATAAATTGTCTAGTGTAAACCACTGACATTTGGAAACTGACTGAAAAATTTTGTAGCCGCTAAACTTACGCACCATATTGGTGAAAGAATGAAGTAAATGAAAACTTCTCAAGTTCTTTTTTCATGACTTTCTCCCAAATTTTCGAAATTCATGAATTTTTTGACAAATCCTGATTGAGACATTCATTCATGCCTTTTTTTATGGATTTTTTTTTTTCCAGGTTGTGGTAATCCTGGATTGATTGACTTTAAGAATATTTCAATATCACTCTCATCTGCATGCCAGAGGTCAGCTAAAAGTTTGCTAGTAGTGAGCCGGTAACATGCCACTGAGAGCCTTCCTCAGTTGGTGCAGAAATAGGCCTTACCACAGGAGTAGTTCTTGTGTTTCTTGTCCGAGTCTCGGTACATCAGGTGGACAAACTGAGAGCTGTGTGGAGCCGGCTCTAGGTGATAAAACTCATCCTGATCCATCCAAAACCCACTGCAATACAACAACAACTATGACCATCAATATTGTACAAAGTGTGCACACATAGTTAGAAGGAATGACGTAACTTGCATATCAGCAGGCCACAGGAAGTAAAACAAAAGACATGCATGCATTTATATGACGCCAGCAATGGTTCATCCAGGCCACACACCTTGGCAACTGACTGACAGCTCCCAACACATGATAAGACACTCTTATACCAATACATTTATTTATTCATTTATTTATTTGATTGGTGTTTTACGCCGTACTCAAGAATATTTGACTTATACGACGGCGGCCAGCATTATGGTGGGAGGAAACCAGGCAGAGCCCGGCAGAAACTCACGGCCATAAGCAGGTTGCTGGCAGACCTTCCCACGTCCGGCCGGAGAGGAAGCCAACATGAGTTGGGTTTGAACTCACGGCGAACGCATTGGTGGGAGGCTTCTGGGTCACTGTGCTGTGTTAGAGCGCTAACTGACTGAGCCATGGAGGCCACCGTATACCAATACATGGATACGACCATACCAGAGTAAAATCTTGGGTGAACCACTGTAAAATTGATCACCTAAAACTAGATTCACAGCCCCAAAACTAAAGGTAACCGACAGGTAATCTGTATGTGTTGTCCACATATATATTTGTGTGTGCATGTGTTGTTTTTCAATGAAATAATATGCTTTGCATATTTTTTCGGAGTGTTATACAAACATATATCTATCAGTGTGTACCAACAATAACATATTTACTATATGTCACATGATGCAGCAAGGCGTCTAGTATCTGAACACTTCCCAGTGTCTAATGAACTTAGTGAGGGAGAGCAGCCACATAAGAAATGTACAGGTGCAAATCATTTATGAATAACATGGAATTGCATGAAATTATATAGAAAGCTGCAGCTAGTTAATACAATATTAGTCAACAGTAATTTTATACTGCAGGAAGACATCTTTTGTGACAATCTACAATTACACAGTAGATGTACCTCTGATAATTTCTTTGTTTACATACCTAATACCATTGCAGGTACTGACAGCCGCCATGGAATGTGGAAAATCTCGTACATGGCCATGGTAAAAGCAGTGACTCTTTTCCTGAAAGGTCAGAAATGGCAAATTATGTGCTAATGATGACAACCGAACAAAACACGAAGACAGATGCAGGGATGCTCAGGGCTTAAACAAATGATTCCACTCTGTCAAGCTGATACCACAAATCTAACTAAATCCATATATAGACTGGTGATCTGAGTAGTGTTACCAGCCATCTAACATCATGTCATCAAGAGGATCTAGCTATAACCCATCCCTCCATCCGTTCACATTTTCATGCATGCTTATCAAGCAAACAACATACACCACACGCCATTGCTGCCTGAGTTGTTCCCCCTTGCCCCAAATCTATAAACTTCTTTCCCAACCGTCTTTCTTTAAAGAATTATTTTCCAGAGATATTACTGTCGAGGTACGATGTTAAACAGATGAATCTGCAATGCAGTGTACTTGTTAAGTACATGTATATGGTAAATATGTGCAACATTATGTTCAATCAGGGCTTCAGTATTGTGGTCTGCTTAAGAACCTAAAATTTTAGTTGCAGAATCTGTCTGATTTTCAGAGTTAAATTGATCTTAGCAAGGGGTTTTGGGGGAGAGGTGCTTGACTAGGATGATATCCTAATGGAAAAAACACCTCATCATGGTATGTCACAATTAACTCTAAAACTGAACTTTCTGGGCGAAATTTTAGGTCATTTGCCATAATATTACTTATATGGTGCAGTTATGCCACAATCAGCCAATCATTCATTCAAACTGATGTACCAATACTTACATGGTCTGGTGCTGGTTTATGTATGTGATAACCATTGGCATGTGGTCTCCTTTTTACATAAGCACTAGAAAGCAGCTCTCTGAAACACACAACCCATTACTCTTTAGACACAATTATATATGTAAAAAGAGAAGGAAATATTGAACCTGTTAATATGCTTGTGCAATGATGTTTTGGGGGTTCTATGTGAATAAAATACATTTTCCAAAAAACACAGAAAAAAAAATGTGTCAACCAAATGTACATGTTAATGCTGAATTCCAAGGCAGACTTCCTTTTTAAAGATTTAGTCTTTCCAACATGAAATCAGCGACGTATGCGTACATGTCCTGTTTTGAGTCATTGTATGAGGTCAAAGTGAAAAGATTTTGAAGTTGTATTTCTCATGCTGCCTCACTGAAAAACCATGCTGCCTGCAGACATGACATGTACCTACATGTAGTCCAAAAATATAGCCACTGACCTGAACAGGGTACAGGTGAATGTACTTAGTCTATCTTCTAACCATTCCAAGAGCCAATTAAGCAATAAAGGTTACATAGACAAAGCCTTAAATCTTAACCTCCTTAGCACTGAACCTTGGTTTCCAGGTCAGATGAGGCAAAATGCTCTATTATCACACCTGCAGACAGGTCATGGACAATGGTGTCTCTAGCGTAATGTATGTTGTGTACTCCAGTGGTTACAGGCTGACCAACTACAGAGCCCAGGGAAGGTGGGGAGGTGAGGGCAAGAGGTTTACTTGGGTGAATCACAGCAGAGATAAGCAGACGACAAATACCCAGCACAGGGTGATAAACATACCCCCATGCATGTGCAATCAGACCCCCCTGCCCTGAACAATTGAATGTCTGGACAGATATCATATTCTAAGCCATTGTTGTCTGGGAGAGGGAGCGTAGAGCTTAAAAATCTAGCACAGAGAGGGTCAGTTGTGATTAGATCTCACCCTGGTGGAAAACAAGGAAAATACACCAATCCGTCATAGACATAAGATACATGCATGCATGTTACATGTATGTATCTAATAAACCAGTTTTCATATATCTGGCCCCTTTTGTTCGTTAAATGTTAAAGAGAAAGTAGAAAAGCTTGTGCACATCAAGCTGAGTACATACATGTAATGCATGTATTTGCCCTCAACTACAGTGGTGATCAAGTGTATGTCTTGCAACATTATTTTGGCTATATCAGAAGCTGGATTTCTCCTTGTTGCAAGCTGTGAAGTCCCAATGCTGACATATTCAACATGTGTTTTTAGTGCTACCACCACTGGAACACCATGCCAATCACTCCAGGCATGTCTCTCCAAATGATCACACCGCACTGACTTACACAGTTCCAACTGGCACTTGGCATACTGTATTCCCTTCTGCTGAGCCCCCAAAAAAAACAGCTGAGCCAGAGAAGTACAGAATGTATGTATGTTTGGGTTTTACGTTGTACTTGACGATTTTTCAGTCATATGACCATGAGGAGTCCTTAGAATGTATACATATATATATTGTGTCTTCTTGCGGCAGGACGAGTCCATGCCACCGAAGTGCTGTCACCACTGGAACATCATGCAGAAGACACCAGACATGACATCCCACCCAGTCACATTGTACTGTCACAGGCCAGGCCAGTCCTATTTCCTTGCTCTAATCTCTCAGTGCAGAGAGCCAAGCTAGGCAGCAGCAGGTACCATTGCCTTGGGTATCACCCGACCCGAGACTGATCCCGGATCTCCCAATGTAGATGTGGACGCTCGAACCTCCAAACCATCAAGGAGGTCTGAGAAGTACAGGATGTACACTACCAAATCAGACTGTGAATGACAAATATTATAAGCTTCCTGCTGATACCGCTGCATGACATTGTCTGTCCAGTAGATGAAAGTGTTTGGGTGATTAAACTCATTGACCTATAAAAAGGTGTGCTTTATGCTGATAGTGTTGGTTTCACAAGTTTTTTATTATCAAGTCTATCCCACGTTTCCTTACATCTGCTTGTGGTCACTGATGACTAAGCATGGCAGTACAGGAGCAGTGGCGCTGATGGGATTGCGTGTACTGACATTGCACACTGTTACAGACATAAACCTCTAATCAAGCTCATGCTTCACTGAGCAGTCAGCCCAAATCTTTATTGCATACATAGGCTATTTTTCTTCTGACAACCTTTGTTTGTCCGGACATAACAGTACTTGGGCCTCCATGACCTTGATACATATATTAACATGTACATGTATATGCAACTCTTATCAACTATGAAACTGTATATACATATGTGTTACAAACAGATCAGTCAATAACTCACCTATTAATTTTTAAATCCAAAGTAAAGTTTTTTCTTGCACTGGATATCACAACAGTGACTTCTTTTAAATGTTTCCCCTGTAACAAAAGAGACAAATATTATATATTACATGTCATTCTGATATAAAAAAAAAGAAGCATTTGCTGACGAGAGCAATACTGCAAAATGCCTAAACTGCCAAAACAACAACAAAAAAGAGCAAAAAATGTAAAATAGTATCTTAGTGTTTATAACATCAAAATGAACCTATTGCCATGTCATGTGGGAAACTGTTATGAAGCCACAACTTTATATATGTGCAGTCATTAATATTTCACAACATTAGTACACATGTATTGCGTGGCCCAAGAGCCCTGGGATTTCATGTGCACAACACTGCCCTGTTACAGACACAGCATGTTACATGACGGGAAAACAATGGTGCAATTAGCTATGCCTGAATCGAAAATATTCATGCATAAAACAAGGATAACATTTACAATCCCAAATGAAGAAATATCACCAGGGAAGAATGTACACTGTATGTAAATGCTAACAGTATCAAATTATGTGTTTGGGAAGTTGTGTTAGCATGCAACCAGAATAATGTTGATTGGTGGGTTATCACTGCTGGCCCTAAGCTCTCTGATGATGGAAGTACACCAAAGGAGTACAGCCTACTTAATTAGCACAAAGATAAGACACTAACTGAGAGATGGCTGTCAGGTTCTTTTGTATACGTGTACAAAGGTTTACTATTTCAAAAACTTATTTTGATTGTATTATTCATCAAACGATGAACAGATTTTCAACACTAAAAGAAACAACAATAAAAACATGAAAACAGAAGCAAGGCAGCACTGTTTCTTGATCATTAACATAGATGAAATCCTTATTGTCCTTTTCTATAATGATTCTATAAGCTGTGTGAGGGACACACTTGACCCAGTGAAGTAGAGGCCAAGAGCAGATGGACATTGGCCCATGAGAAGCAATTTGGTGCAGCTTGTGAGAGAACAGTTGCTGTGTAGGAAGTAAGCTCTTAGAAACCCAGGATACAGATCCTGTCTATGGGACGAAAATCCAGTCTTCCAGTCTATACCTATACATGTGAGCGACTTTCACTAGCCCCAATGAGGTAGCTAGCTAGTTTAAATCTAACACGTCTGAACATTGCTACACTGTAATGCATGTCCTATGTTATCACATGTACATGCTAAAGTGCACCGATGAAATCCAGCTACATAAAAATATCTACAAAGGAATGCTGGTTTGTTTGGTTCAAAATATTGCATGGCTACAGAAATACATCATTATGTTACCCTAATTCTTCTATTTTTGAGCCATCTGGTTTGCCCTTTTCAGAAAATATGTACATGTAACAGGAATATAAAGTTTCTCTTTTCTCACATGGAAAATCTGTCTAATCTACAACAAATCTGTATCTTTTCTGAAAAATGTGGGAGATAGATGTAATTTTTTGCTTTCAGCACTACTAATATCTATCCTAAAACTTAAAAGAATTATGATTCCAATGTCTTTTACCAAGGCAACAAAAATACACATACATGTGCTGGTCAACTACAGAACAAAATCGGCATGTGTAATCACAGTCCACAGATTTTTAATCTTTCTATGAAATCAGAGATTTCATGAAACCCTTATACACAGTTATACTTATACACCCTTACATTGATAAACACTGATTTTATCCGTGGCTACACTTGTGCCAGTCATATACTTTTAGTGAACGCAAAAGAAATTACATGTATCTATATCCTGTATGATTCAGTGAGCATATTAAACCAACAGGAAACAGAGCTCCTAAATCTACATCTACACATGGTTTTCTAAAACACTGATGTATGTATTAAGGGGAGATAATGTGAGAAATTTGCAATATGACAGTGTGGACTTGCATCAGCTGCTATCTGAATATACTTATGGTTAATGGGCTATAATATCGTGAAAAAAGAAAGAGAGAGTGCCTTTTCAAAAGGCAGATCATTGTCATAAAATACTACTTGGTGCTGACAATTTAATTCCATTAGGATATCATCCTACCTTCTTAACAAACCTCAACCATTTAACTAAATATCAATAGAGACTTATTTATTCATTTATTTATTTGATTGGTGTTTTACGCCCTACTTAAGAACACTTTATATATATGACGGCGACCAGCATTATGGTGGGAGGAAACCGGGCAGAGCCCGGAGGAAACCTATGACCATCCCATGTTGCTGGCAGACCTTCCCACCTACAGCTGGAGAGGAAGCCAGCATGAGCTGACTTAAGCTCACAGTGAATGCATAGGTGAGAGGCTCCTGGGTCATCACATTGTGCTGACGCAATAGATACATCTATCAATGTAACTTTCACAATCAGGCAAACTTCGCAACTTTTGGGTCATGTATAGTCCTACATGAACTCCACTGTCTCTTCCATATTTGGATGTCGCTATACCAGTGGAGTCATACAACCTCCCATTTAATTTCCAGCAAGTAGTGCCAGAGTTATGCCACCTCGTAACTCAGCCATTTATCTTATGCCTCCTGCCAAAGTACAGACACTCGCAAACATGCGCACTCCAATTTCGGTGACTTCACCTTCATTATTTAGGAAGTGACCGGCCTAGAAGCTCATCGCTCCATGATAAAACAAAACGACGCCATGTTTTATGGCTGTTGCCCTACAAATGAAAGTGCCGTCATCAACATGGTGTCCTTTTTGTTTTAACATGGAGCGATCAGCTTCTAGGCTAGTCTGCTCCTAAATAACGAAGGTGAGACTGGCAAAATTGTAGCGAGCATGTTCGCCAGTGTCTGGGCTTTATTTGATTGGTGTTTCACGCCGTACTCAGGAATATTTCACTTATACGACGGTGGCCAGCATTATGGTGGGAGGAAACCCACGCCCATCCGCAGGTTGCTGGCAGACCTTCCCACGTACGGCCGGAGAGGAAGCCAGCATGGGCTGGACTTGAACTCACAGTGAGCTCATTGGTGGGAGGCTTTCTGGGTTACTGCGCTGCGATAGCGCGATAACCAACTGAGCCATGGAGGCCCCCAGACAAGTAGCTGATTTGCGAGGTGGCAGAATTCTGCCACTATTCCCATTAAATTAAATGGAAGTTTGTATGTCTCCACTGGTATAGCGACATCCAAATATCCGAGCAACAGTAGAGTTCATGTAGGACTAGGTCATGTATTGTATTCCAATGTTCCGTTTTTGGAGCGGTTTGGTGGGTTGGTGGTACATGCACCTAAATATCACTGTGGGGCTAGGAAGCTGTGAAATCTACCATATTCCCGACCAGGTAGGGAGTATATATTACAGACCTTTTCTCCCAGTCAACTTGTATCATTATAACAGAACCTACTTGTATAATACGTGAACACAGCCAGGCACTGGAGAGTTAAACTGCTCTCCCCTTCTACAAGAGACAAGGGGCTACAATTTCATCAGCACAAAGGGAGAAATGGGTCAGCTTATCAAATCCACAAACACATTTCCCAACTAGAGGTCTGACACTTTCAGATATCTCTGTAACATGACAATAACATGTATGATGTATGGATGAGTGGTTTGCCCACATCCCATGACCAATAACCCAGGCTGAAGCTGATACATGTTACAGTGGGCATGCCCATGAATACAGGAAATAAGGAATCTGGCACCTAGCTGAGTTATCAGACAAAACAGGTATACATGTATATACATTGGCTTACAGTAGCCTGAGTGAGCATGTTAGGTCACGGGCAGAAGTAGAACTACCATAAATGACCTAAAATTTCGACCATGACAAAATTGCTCATATTTCCTCATTCTGAGAGTCCTGTTGAGCGCAGAAAAGTGTTTGGGGTTTGTTTGGAAGATAGGATGATATCCTATTGGAAAAATGTATGTTTCAGCTGCAAAAGTAGTATTTTAGGGCACATATCTGACTCTAAAAATGTGCATTTCTGGGGCGAAATTTTCGGTCATTTACAGTGAACTTAACACTTAAAAGATCAGGAACTCTGAGATATATGTATAGTTATCACTGGTGTAGGGTTCATTTGTAGCCTCATTTTCACACCTCTACACTTCATCGACACAGCATTATACTCTGGCTTGACAGTGTACACTTTTGTACCCACACATATGGTTCTCCTAACAAGTGTGAATACTGTTCACATATATATCTGTGACATTGGCTCAGGGTGAGGTCAGACGCATGTCCATATGCACACCTTGTACAGTATACCACCAGATGGTGCAATTGAATTGTTCATGGTACCAAATGTTAACATTCCCATTCAGGTTATAACTCCAGGCTTAATGCAGGTCAATTCAGAGTCTGGCCTCCTGGCACTCTCCCTCAACAGTTTTAAAAGACTGAAAAGTGACCTCTGAAAAATAGGCTCATGCTGGTAACATATTTAACTGAAGTACAAAGTGCAAAGTCAGCACCTGTCTTTTACACCTATGTGTATATCTTGGCTTCTTTACACCTGTCTTCATAAATCCGAGATTGTGTAAGAGATATTGCAAAGTGATGTTTGAATAATTTATAACAATTTTGTTAAAGTGATAGAAGAAAACTACTCGGAACAACCTAAAACCCTGCCCTAGAAAGGCATATTTAGTGGAAAATAAAGTAAAATACTAGTTCAGGTGGTGACACTTCTACATTTTTTTTCCAGCAAAATATCATCTTGCACTCCCAAAAGAGCTTCAGAACACCTTATTAAAATAAACAGAACTCTCAGAATAAAAAAAAAAATGAGCAACTTATTAATGGAGGGAATTTTAGATCATTTAGGTTAATTCCTGGGGAGAGTACATGTATATGGCATTCCAATTTCACAGCGCGATAATATATTCACATTAAGTGACACTGACAGTTTTGTTCGCAAAGTATTAAATGGCACAGATTTACATCTTTTATCAGTCAGTAACACAGAATTATGTAAACACTTGAATACATCAGTTAGTCAAACACAATACATCAGTATCTGCTGGTAAGTATAAAAGTGTACTTACATGCGAGTATGTGTGTTTGCATGCCATGTGTAGTAACATTGAATCTACAGATAATAAACTTAAAGTTCTCCAGACTTGTTCGTATTTGTAGTGCAAAGAAAGTGCTGAATCTGCTAATGAAGTTGGAGAAAAAATGATTTCCATAACGTCTCTATCTCAGCGAGCATAAAAACAACACGCCGTGCCTGCAAGAGTTATGTGCACTATGTGAGATTATGACAGACAGAGCTACTGTCATGAGCTGTACTTTGCAGATAGCACTGCTCTGCCACATAAGGTTCAGCAGCTGCCAACACACAGCAACCACATACCCTAAACGACCGAAAAAATTCCATGAAAAAAGTCCATGTTTAAAGGCAAATTAAAGACATTAACTATTATTTTTCATGCTGAAACTTATGTTTTTCTAGTAGGATATGACCCCATCTAACACACCTCAAAATACGTTTCTACCATCAATAAAACTCTTGCAATCGGCAAAAATGTGCAATTCAATCATGGTCGAAATTTTAGGTCATTTAGGGTAATCCTGGGCAGCAAGCCAGCCAAATAGCTCGCCAGCCACCCAGGAAATTATCTCACACAATGACTACCCATCAGTTCAGCGATATAAGTAAACATATAAAAATGGTCTAAGCAATCACCTGACCTGATGTGCATATCTATTGGTAAATCTATAAGTAAACCACATGGTTGCCTGTGCAGATAAGCTTTAAAACTCTCACAGATGGCGCTGTTTACACTTACTAAGAGGTTAAAAGCCAGGTATCATTGGTAATTAGACTCCTGCACTGATAATATGATCTTCAGAGGGGATCGATTAAACACAATGTACAACATTCATGTACAGTACAAGGGCATAAAGTTGAAATGAGAAAACATGGCATATACGCATGATACCTATGTACATGTGTGTATCAGGCACTGGACGGAATACCGAGAGAGAGAGAGAGAGTCCAAAAAATAACATTTCTGCAAATATAAAGTTACCAATCATATTCCTAAAAGTGCAGCTTGAAAATCAGCATCTCTCCCTTATGGGAGAGTGTTAATGTATTACTTGTATATGTAATGCGACAATCTTATTTCATGCAGATGTTTAAGGAGAATAAACATCACATGATTTGACTTCTTGTGTTATCTTGCCGAGACAGTGTACGTAGTTGCTTTATCGAGGTGGTACATGAATGTTCCTGGAGACGACGCAAGGGATACATGTAGCCTGTATCACATCCGCCATCACATACATGTAAGAAGGAAGTTAGCCAACAAAAGCATGGAATAGTTCCACAGAGAACATGTACTGCACCTAGTACAAGGCAGGCCTTTAGAAAGAGCATATGACTGATGCTAGCACCTCTTGCGCCAGTGAAGTTAATTGGCTTGATCAATGTCAAAAACATGCCTTCTACACGTATGTTATTAAACATACAAGCAATAAGAACAGAATAGCTTAGTTTTCTTTTACATCCTGCCCAACCAGGTTATACAGCACGGCAAGCTTGCTGCATTTGAGCCACTTCCGTTGGAGCTGCCTTCCACATCACTGAAGAGTTAAGAAAACTATGTTTCAACATGTTTATGCTTCACAAAAATGCTATGACATGCAGGAGATTACCAACCTTAGCATGTCAACTAGGGCCCAAGGGCTGTGAAATGGGTCCATTGCTCTTCTTCTAATATTATTTTTCTTGTAACTAGTGACCAGTTGTCTTCCAGTACAATTTGTTAGTCTTCTCCATGCACAAAGTGCCTATCCGTTATTGTGTCCATAATGGGGGACTCGCCAGCAGTACTTTGCACCATTTTATGTTGATCTTATCTTACCCAGCTCATGACATTAGTTTTAATACACTGCACTAGAACATCATACTGTGATATACTGTAAGACTGAAGACATTTTCCCTATCAAAATTTTGCAACTAAGTCTTTACCATTATTTCTATTTGTTCAGTTAGTGTGAGCCACAACGAAGTCCCAAACATCTTCATTATTTGCACCACTGCTGTACGTAGCAACAGGTCAAGTCAACACATCATAATAAATGTTTATTATAAATTTTTGTCAAGCTTGTATGATGTGTATTGGTAAGATGCTAGCTGGAGGCTTTGAATCCTTCAAATATACCACCACTGCTTGTAACTCGTGACGGGCATCAGCTAAATGTTTTTTGTCAACTGAAACCTGGCACCACTTGATTGTGGTTTGAGGATTCTCAGCTGACTTGAGACCCTGCATAGAATCATTCAACTGCTGACACCAATGTTATGGAAATTTACTGTTATGCACAAATACCCACAGAAAACAACTCATCAACAAATGCAGTATTTTCATACGAAATGCATGCGTACAGAAATTACTCTCAACTGAAACGAAATCAAATTTTTCAAAAATTTTACAGATTCATCATTCAACATCAGAGCTAACAGTTATTTTGTATGCTAAAACTGCTTATTTGAATGAGACACCTGATTTGTGAGGATGGCGATGGAACATTTTCAAGAAGCATATACATGTATACTAAACTGAAAATCCAGCAAGCTGCCGATGGTGTGCGGACAGACAGAACTCCGGCTCTGTCTGGTTTCCATCCACCATAATGCTGGCTGCCGTCGTATATGTGTAGTATTCTTCAGTACGGCATAAAACACCAATGAATTAAATAAATAAATAAATGAACGCAAAACCACACATTTCTCTGACGCTCAACATTTAAAATCATATGAAGCTGGGCAACACATTTCTTTCGGTACAGAATTAAGACTGTCCATAAAACTGCAAATGTTTCAGGATATTTGTTTAATAATATGCTCATTAATATTCTATAACAGCAAACACAAATGCCTGCAGGCCCTCAAATGCAGAGAACCACTGCTTAAGTTACCCTGAAACTGGAGGCAAATAGACAGAAAGGAGAAAATATTACATGTGAGCTTTGCTAGGTAACCATGAAAGCATAATCTGTGTACTTTTTTTGTAACATTTATAAAATAAAGTTAAATATGTTCTTATCATGTTATCCCAAGAATTAACCATACGAAGCTTACTTTTGTTGTGACTGCTAAGAAATGGAAATTTATATACAGCATATCAAAGGTATTCTTGGGCAGGAATGCGAGGGGTCAATGTCACATGTGCGAATCTCACTGAAAGCAGTTCCATCGACTTCAAGTTCTTTGAGATCTGCGGCAATTTTTCTTGAGAACAGCTGATGGACTCCGGGTTGCAATGAATGTCAGAATTATAAAATAACACTCTTAGTCCATCTAGAGGGACTACCATCCCCTCTACTCAGGTTTTTACTCTGGTCCAGCCTGTTATTCTTGAGCAGTAACCCAAAGCATCCCCGCCATCTGATTATTAACTTCCACATTATTCTTTATTCAAACCATTTTAATGACTACCCAAGCGCTCGATTGCTCAAGGTCGGCCTAAATACAATTAGGAACTGTTAAATACATCGATGCAAGGTATCTTGGATGATGTAAATCTTTTCGCTACACACTGGTACGTGACATTTACTGCTACCGGCCTCACAATAGCGCAAGCACATTTCATGACCTATCAGGGCAAAAAAACTGAAAGGGTAATAAATGAAAGAACCACTCCAGAGATAATTAAAAGTTTTATTCAATGCATAATCATTGCGTATAAATCTCAACAAAACAATGAAGAAAACATCACGAAAGCAAGCTAATATCTGACCTTAACACACAGTCTATTTCGTTAAACATGCTGACACTGACTACTTCATTTTTATCTCTATAATGGGCCTTGGGCGATTCTCACCAATAGACCCGTAAAAACATCGCAGAAAACTATTGGCATTTGTTAATATGATTGGTGTTTTATGACTACTTCACTCAAGGGTACTTCAGTTCAGTACCTGATGGCCAGTATTTTTATGGGTGGAGGAAAGGACACGTCAGCAGATCTACATGAATATGATCATGTATAATGTACACTACACAGGCACTTTAATTGCTCTGGACAACCAGACATGCAAGAGCTGGCCTTGATCCTGGGACCTCATTGGTTCAGGGGCTAACAGACTTTGGGTAAAAGTTATATACTTCATTCAGCCTGAGAGGTCATCCTTAAAAACCTGTTCGTTGGGCTATGAGAAAACATAGGGTCGCCTGGTAGGGAATTCTTTTTTTGTTATTCTGGCTCTGGAAAATGATAGGCATGTTTTTAACAATTAACACGGAGAAAGATTTAAAAAAAAAAAAAAATAACATGGAGAGGAAGACTTCTATGAAAATACCAATAAAAGTTTTGGAGTAGAGCCTTTCTGTGAAGGTCGGTCGGGTTACGTCCCACGAACATATTTTTTGGGTGGCCAGACAGGTTCTCATGTCACAGTTTCATTACTCTAAACACCCATCATATCATCATACTGCATTATCAACATGAAGAGACCAATACACAGAAGAAGACGAAGATGTTTCAGTGACGTGAGCATAACACTTCTCCTCGTCACATACAGAAGTTTCATTCATTTCACACTGGTATGTTCATCAAGGTTCACCCACAAACACTCCTTTCACATAATTATGTGTGACAACACCATGAGCATGTAACTCTTCACAGTCACACCATGTAACCCTTATCTCCCCAGGACCACTATTAAGAAGTTTCTAACAGTATGGGAGGGGGGGACTGTAGAGAGGGGAGGATGAGGAGTGAGGGAGGAAGAGGGAGGGAGAGGGAAGAGTGGGGAGTCAGGCAAGGATGGGAGAAGGAGAGTCAAGTGTGCCACATCCTAAATATGCTCACACTGTATGCACATGACCGTCTGGCACAGTAATACAAATCCTCCTACCACAACATTACATACGCTGAGCCCCTCTAATCCACAGTACATGTACCCAATTGGCTTTCACAGTGACAAATCATCATACTAGGCCAGCATGCCAAGAACAAACAATTTTCTACATAGTTGTTTCTAAGGTTCTCAATCATCTATTGTACAGACTATCTAATTATTGTTCCACGTACATGTAAGATTTAACAGACTGGACAAGGTTTGACTGTGTGGATATGAAAAGCAGTGTGTGAAATACAGGCTATCATCAGGGCATGCTGATACTCCAGCATTTATTTGTGGTGGATATTGATCCAACTGTTATCATCTGTTATTTCTGGTAGAGACATAACCAAGTGACTCCATCACTATCAGCTATGACACACAGGTACTGCAGTAAAAAGTGTATGTGCAGTCAGCCAAATGTTCATAGATGTCCACATCCGTACATTAAATAAATACATAGGTAGTACCTTAAATACTGGCTGTTCTTTCTACACATAAGTCTGTAACAGACTTCTGGTCGCACAGTAACCAATGTCAACCGTCTGTGGTCAGCTGTGCAATGTACATACATACGTGTACTCTTCAGTGATTGGCTTACCTGAAATAAAGTTCTATCTACTTTGTTGCCCAAGCTGTAGAGCACTGGTATCACTCTCTCATGGTGCGTAAATTCATCTACAGCGGTACTAGATGGTAAACTGTCAAAAGCTGCAAAAGAAAGAAAGAATCAAGCATGAGGCATATGCTGATGACAGTAAAACACAACGGAAGACCAAACAATGATGATCAACATGTACATTTCCAAGTGGGATTCATTGCCAGGTGACTCTAGTCCTCAATACAACAACTTGCATGCACCACGTCCCCAAACCCTTGATCAGTACATCTTCATACATATAACATGTACATTTCCAAGTGGGATTCATTGCCAGGCGACTTTAGCTTCAAAGTCCTCAATACAACAACTTGCATGCACCACGCCCCCCAAACCCTTGATCAGTACATCTTCATACATATAACATGTACATTTCCAAGTGGGATTCATTGCCAGGTGACTTTAGCTTCAAAGTCCTCAATACAACACCTTGCATGCACCATGCCCCCCAAAACCTTGATCAGTACATCTTCATACATATAACATGTACATTTCCAAGTGGGATTCATTGCCAGGTGACTTTAGCTTCAAAGTCCTCAATACAACAACTTGCATGCACCACGCCCCCAAACCCTTGATCAGTACATCTTCATACATATAACATGTACGTTTCCAAGTGGGATTCATTGCCAGGTGACTTTAGCTTCAAAGTCCTCAATACAACAACTTGCATGCACCACGCCCCCAAACCCTTGATCAGTACATCTTCATACATATAACATGTACATTTCCAAGTGGGATTCATTGCCAGGTGACTTTAGCTTCAAAGTCCTCAATACAACACCTTGCATGCACCACGCCCCCAAACCCTTGATCAGTACATCTTCATACATATAACATGTACGTTTCCAAGTGGGACTCATTGCCAGGTGACTTTAGCTTCAAAGTCCTCAATACAACAACTTGCATGCACCACGCCCCCAAACCCTTGATCAGTACATCTTCATACATATAACATGTACGTTTCCAAGTGGGATTCATTGCCAGGTGACTTTAGCTTCAAAGTCATCAATACAACAACTTGCATGCACCACGCCCCCAAACCCTTGATCAGTACATCTTCATACATATAACATGTACGTTTCCAAGTGGGACTCATTGCCAGGCGACTTTAGCTTCAAAGTCCTCAATACAACACCTTGCATGCACCACGCCCCCAAACCCTTGATCAGTACATCTTCATACATATAACATGTACATTTCCAAGTGGGATTCATTGCCAGGCGACTTTAGCTTCAAAGTCCTCAATACAACACCTTGCATGCACCACGCCCCCAAACCATTGATCAGTACATCTTCATACATATAACATGTACGTTTCCAAGTGGGACTCATTGCCAGGTGACTTTAGCTTCAAAGTCCTCAATACAACACCTTGCATGCACCACGCCCCCAAACCCTTGATCAGTACATCTTCATACATATAACATGTACATTTCAAAGTCCTCAATACAACACCTTGCATGCACCACGCCCCCAAACCCTTGATCAGTACATCTTCATACATATAACATGTACATTTCCAAGTGGGATTCATTGCCAGGTGACTTTAGCTTCAAAGTCCTCAATACAACACCTTGCATGCACCACGCCCCCAAACCCTTGATCAGTACATCTTCATACATATAACATGTACGTTTCCAAGTGGGACTCATTGCCAGGTGACTTTAGCTTCAAAGTCCTCAATACAACAACTTGCATGCACCACGCCCCCAAACCCTTGATCAGTACATCTTCATACATATAACATGTACGTTTCCAAGTGGGACTCATTGCCAGGTGACTTTAGCTTCAAAGTCCTCAATACAACACCTTGCATGCACCATGCCCCCCAAAACCTTGATCAGTACATCTTCCTACATATAACATGTACATTTCCAAGTGGGATTCATTGCCAGGTGACTTTAGCTTCAAAGTCCTCAATACAACAACTTGCATGTGCGACGCCCCCAAACCCTTGATCAGTGCATCTTCATATACATAACATGATTTTGCATGTAAACAAGGGCTGAATGTTTCCACCTGTAACCTAAACCAAAGAATAAATCTCTCTAACTAAGGAAACGAAACATCCATATGTGTCTCTATTTAGCCCATTAATAATTATAAATACCTACAAACACAGTATGTGTACATGTCTGTATGTTTGATTTGTGTACAACAGTATAAGGATTTGTATCAAATATACTTTTTCTATATAGTCTGTCAACATAACTGGTACGCAGGACACAGGAGTTGTACATACATATACATATAAGTAGCAACAAATTTGCATCTGTATAACGCAGTATCAAATATTAGTGCCTCCAGAGAAGTTCACTGAAATTTACGTTTTTCAAATTTCTGGCATGTCTGACATTTGGATGCCAGAGGAACATGGAGACTATTAATAAACAAAATTAATACATCACATACAATATGTACAGTATGTATGCATTTTTATGACACTGCTGACAACTGTCTAGTTGACCACTTTCCCATGAGATCATGATGTGCCTGCATGCTTTTGTGACACTTACGTAACTGTATTGTCATCCACAGACATCAGGGAAATGTCAAACAGGTTTGCCCTTATTAACAACAATGTGTTAATGAACCTGACCTGTACATATGATACAGTGTGGTGTGTGAAGTTTATGTTCTACCAAAAATACATATGCAAAAAAATATGCATGAAACTTATTTGAAAGTTTTCAACACATGAAATACTATATTCCAGTTTAAGCTTAGCATGTCAACATGCATTTTTAAGAGCATATAAAGACTTTCAGATGATATGTGCTTTTAATGCCAACACTTAAGTTTTTATGATAAGAATTTAATTGAACGTCACAAAAAACCTCTCATCGGACCTTAAGTGATGGATGAATGAGTGTGAAGCAAGCAAAATGTGCAGATTGAAAAAAAAAATGCTAAACTTCAGGGGAAATTCAATTTTACAATAGAATCCATACATGCTGTTACTTGTACTATGTAAATGAAACACCACATGTAGACACATAAATTAAACATTTAAATATCCCTTGTTTATACATAATGCAATATTCTACATGCAGCAGATTAGCAGAATTGCCTGCATGCATGGTTAGCCGTGTGAGAATTAATTACATGTAACTTAATTTAAAGGGTTTAACGTGCTGCGAATGACTTGCATCATGTGAATGTGTTGGCCTGACCACGCATGCATGTGTATACCACACTTACTACAGTACCACACAGATAAATGTGTACATTTTAGCATGACAAATAACACAAATACCTACATGTGCATATGCATGTAACTTAACTATGTCAGTCATGAACTACCTCAGCAGGCTACTGATACCAGGAGAACTAAGGGAGGGGGGTGAGATTTTTTTTGTCTGAGAGTAGAAGACTGGGGGGAGATTTTTGTCTGCGAGTAACACACGTGAATCTGTCATCAGTTCTTACACGTGTATGTATTTGTACACTGGTTCCCCTGGAGGTGGAGGCAGATCCCAACATAGATGCTAGCTGGAAAATTATAAACATGCCTGCAGGTATTTTAGGGTGTGAAAATACTGCAATGTGAGCAGGCCTTAAGGCTAGATGGAGACAGCACTCAAAATCTCCCCTGCTACAATGTACATACACATCTACATGTATTATGATGCCACCCTTCACAGCCCAAAAACTGCAATTTTCAAAACTCAACTTGCAAAGACTATCAGGGCTTAAGTTAGGTTAATTAAAAGTCCCATACCAAGATTTTGCTCTTCCTAATTTTGACCTAAATTTGTCCATATTCGACAACAATAAGCCAAACCTGTAACCCTTTTAGCTTTTTAAAGTGCGCTGTGGAATCAAAATTTTTGACACACCTGGATATATATATATATATATATATATATATATATAATATAGCTCCTGACTACATGTATTTATTGAGTTCCTAAAATATTGTATCATCCACCTATTTGCTAGCAGGTTTTGGATTCATTCCATCATTATACCATATGGCAGCAGTTCTACATGATTGACCTCTTGTGGCAGTGATATGATCTTGTGAGTAACTGGCAGACTGCAAACACATGGGGGTGGGGAAGACTGCCTTAAGAGACTGTATGGCCTGCATGACTAAAACTGGCAAATCAGACAATCCAGCCTCTTAACTATGGCCAAAATACCAATGTGTCCATGCTCCTGGGGGTTATGAAGTCCCCGGCAGTGACTGTAACAGCCCAGCACAATAGGTCTGTTTATCACTGCAGAGGGCTATTCCTGTGCTCTGTGCTATGTGTGTTGTGGGAGGCAGTGGCTGGCAGACTGGCCAATGTTGCTAGTCCTAACAGCTGGTCACTTATGACTCAGGCCTTGCCTGCAGGGGTGCATCATTGTCAGGGGTCAGGGCACAGCACAGATACAGACCCTTAGGGCAGGCACAGAATCACAGGGAAGCACAGTAACAATAGCATTAACCAAATTGAACCCACAAAATAATGAGCCAATAAAAGCTTGGTTAGGATACCGAATACTGAATATCAAAGAATCTTCATTTCAGCTACATGTACGAAGAGAGTGGGGCAAATACAAGCTAACAAGAGCCTGGTGACAACTTGTCAAAACGCATGTCAAATCTACCATTTTGTAACAAAATACACTGAAGACATACAATACACTGAAATCCATCCATCAACATGCACATTAACAGTTACAATGAATATCTGATGAAAGGAATCTTTCCTCTTTTTTTGGCGCTGCTTGAAATTCTCTTGGAGATACATGTACTGTACACACGACAACAGTAGCGTAACTCCAAAAAACGAGGACTTCACTGTGACTCAAATTTTAAGTACTGAAGTTTAGTTGTTTTCAAATGATAATACTGTGCTTCATTCATGCAACATGCAGGACTACTTTAAAGTTTTATTTTGAAATTTTTAGGAATTTCTCAGCAGAAAAAATTAAGTGTTGGCATCAAAAGTGTCATTTTAAAGCTTTTATGTGTTTCTGAAAGTACATTTTTATACTACTAAACTATACGTGAGATACAGCACATCTAGAAATATATACTATACTTCTGGTATAAATCAAGAAAACTGATAATTATAATTTGCAAATTACTGTATCTTGTCTTCTTTGATGTGCCAATCCTCTATAGAGTCTTAACAATCCCCTCTCACCAAAACTTGAAACATAAGCTGATAACTGTTTGTTCATCATGACCCTCTTGCACCTAAAAGTTGAGGGGGAATGATAAAAACACAAGGAAGATTGACATTTCGATATATCCTTTTAGGCAGTGTTTGTAACTTGAATGTACATTTGCACGCATAACAAGTGCTGAATGAAAAGAATTTATTGATATTTCTTTGATGGTTTACATAACCCATCGCATATTTGCCAGGAGATTCCTGTCCTGCATCACGCCACGTTCCTATATAAATTCGTTGATTTACTTGTTTGCTAATTTTTGGCTGCCTAATTAATAGATATACATGTGGATAATACTGTAGAATTGTGGCAGGTTTTCGCCAGGAGACATTCCAGCCAGGTTTCATTCAATATTCCAACATAAAAGTCTGTTTATTTGTTTATTAATTTGATCACCTTGAGTGCATGTACATGTAGACAATATTGTAGATAATTTTGCTAAACATATATGTACCAAACTGACGTACATGTAAGAGGAAGTAAATGAGATTTCAATATGTATGCAAATTCTTCTGTAAACAATGTCTATAACGTGCACAATCTATGAGTATTAAAACATAAGATCTTGTTTCTTTATCATCCACATATATGCAAACAGGGTCATCATTTGACCAGTAATAATGGTCTTGAACAATCGTAAATATATCTACAAATAACATTTATTCAATGACATGTAAGAACTTGCTGCTGTTGGTAGGTAAATCCAGGTGATTTCAGATTAGAGATAATAAGAAAATACATGTATAAGGAAGATTATTAAATTTCCCAGTTTCTTCTTTTCTTCTGCTGTCAGCAATTTTAAAATTTCTCATAACTGTTATAGAGGTGTTTTATTTACCTACCTAGTTGAAGTATGTTGTATAAAAAGGAAGGTAAACAGAGGTGTAGCCTGGTATAGGCAATAGGTTGAGGGGACAAGGGGAGCAGACATTCTCAATGCAGGACTCCATTCTGGGAATATATTTCAAGTATTCATTTTCTTTCTTAATCAGCCAAGCAGAACATGCTAGCTTGCCACCACGGGTGATGCATGTATGCAACGAACACACTCTTCCTATAATCTATGCCCCAGGTAACTCAGCTACATGTACTTTCACTTAGCAGGAAACAAGTTTTCACTGTTTTTAACCTTTTATAAACATCTCATTATTTATTGAAAATCAAACATTTGGGACTACTCTATCTATTTTCCAAAGCCAGAATGACTTAATAATGTTTGTGGTGTACAGGTACTAAACCTTGATCACACTTCCATAATTTCGATAGAGGTCAATATCCAGCCATGAAAACTACATGTATAACGTCAAATTTCTTACAGTTACAAATTTATACAAATGCATAAAAATGTGGCTCTAAAATTAGAACTACTTATCTGGGAAAGCAAGTAAACGCAAGATGGCATAGAAAATGTTCAGATCACTGTAACAAAAAAAGTCAATATGGTTCATCCCAATTTAAAGGTGGGGCGTTGATCAGACTAAAAATAAAACGTGGGAAACATTTCACCATTTGACAAACTTTTTAGTTATGAAATCTTGCCTTTCACAACATCTTTCACATTAATTCAGTCGTAAAGGGACATACATGTACATATAGGGTAAGCCTATTTCAACAGTGTTTTACTTCCTTATCTTTGATGAAAGAAGGAAGAAGAATTCTAATTTTACCACACCACACACGAGAAGAAAAAAGGTTAGAGGCTTAATCTTGATGTAAATCTTGACAATATAATTTATACCAAGAGTTTCCAGCCTTTATCTTTGTCTCGATTCTTTCAAAGGTCAATATATCATGAGGCTTGTGGACTGATATTTTATCTCGAAGATTAACATTTTGACTAGTCACACTAAATACTTTCCTAGGGGCCCTTTTACAAACAGGGTGTAATTAAGTCATGTCAAATATAATTGTCATGATGACACATACTGTCCAGATACATGGTAGTTACGTTTGACGTAGCATTACACCCTCTTCGTAAAGCGGGGCCCAGAGCATTACAGACCACTCTTCATGAATTCGTAGTACTAGTGCTTCAGCAAAATCATGCAATATTTTCAGGGAGGCTTTTCTGTAGTGTGACCCACACTTACACCACAGGCCACACAATGAGAGTTAAGGCAGCACACAACAGGCCTTTCTACCACCCAATCCATGCACCTATGACCATAGGTAAACAGAACAACTATCCAACAAGTGCAGTGAAGCTGTATTCTTTGGCTATTTGATGAATGTGGTAGCTTATTCAAGGCAGATTGACCACTGAATCAGAAGCCTTGGATTTTCTCTAAATTGTGATAAGACACTCGTCTCAATCCTAGCCCTGAAAGAATCCCATCTCCTTTTGCGTAAACTGGCCTATTTAAAGCATATGCGCTCAACAAAGGTGTTGGCTGCTTGTATGTGTTATTGAGCAAGTCTTGTGCAAACAGAAGATTGATCTACCTTACTACTTTCCTACCTGCCACCACATGCCCATTTGCGTTTAGTATGTATTACCACCATAAACATGATTCCTCCATATTCCCACTTCTGCCTGTTTTTGTGCTTGGCTGGTATGGATTTAGCATTGTAAGTCTTCAGACTCCAATGCTGATAGACCAGTGTAAGAAAAGGAGTTGAATGATTCTTTCGTGTCTACAGTACCTCCCCGCTGCCAGGACAAACACATGGACAAGTGTATCAAAGATATTGGTCCATATGGAATTTTGAATTTCAGTGTGAAAAACATTAGCTGTACACCAAATCGATTACCCACAGACATGCCTCCACGGGCCTATACATCTTGAATCCGTAAAGTCTAAATCACTTAATTGTTCCGCTCAGCTGTAGTGAATTCTGAATGACTGACATGTCAATCTCGCACAACAACAACCTATTATAACTATATCTCGAGCAGATGCGTCTGAAACCACAACGCGTGTGCCTGCTGAAACACAGTTTTGTTTCGTTACAACGAAAGTTGGCTACTCACCATGTATAGCTTTGTGTATAGGTAGAAGCAGGCTTATTGTAAAATATATCCATCCTGGAGGCAGTCGTTCGACAGCCTGCCACCAAGCCATTCTTCTGCATTCTCCTCGCATCCGCCAGTTTTCGACAATATATTAAAATTACGAAGCGGAAGGGGAAACGAGCAGGGACTGTGGTTTACGGAAAAAGGGGAGTGACACAGGTTTGGTTGTTGACTAAGCTGGTAGTCTCTTTCACGAGGATTTCTATTGGTTGGTAACTTCAATGAGGCAAATCCTGGAGGCCTGCTCGTCATTTCCACCGTCAATTATTACGTTCTTGGATTTGTTTTATGGGCCTTAACTTAATAATTGCTAAAGCAAGGCAATTATGGCTTGTTTCATTGCAAACATAAATGTACTGCACGGCACCATTAAATACAAGCTATTTTTTGTAACAAAAACTCGGTCAAATATTCTGTTGTGCTTATTTGTTTTTCCAGTTTGAAACTAAAGCATCCTTTTGTCATTTTGCAAAGGGAGATAAAGTAGCATCAGTCCTTAAAAGAGTTAATTCCCTTTACAGAGGATTGTGACTTAGCCGCACTGGAGGCCTGGCAAATAGCATGCAAGTAAAGTCTCTGCTACAGAATTCATCCCTGCAGATCAGAGAGTCTGTGGTATAGTTTGATTTGGCTTTAATGTCACTTAAAACATTATTTCATTCATATCACGAAGGTGTCTCCTTGTACAAGTAGCAACCAAAGTACAATACCAATGAAGTGCTGCCTCACTAACCCACCATGCCAAAGGCAAGGCCCAAGATCCTCCAACCAAGCCGCATCATACTGGAAAGGCCACCAGTTTTTGGCCTAATCTGACCATTATGCCAAGTGCCAAATGAAGTGTCATCAAAATTATCGATGTTAAAATCTCAAGTCTAGATGAGGTTTTGTCTACATGCACATGTAACTGCTTCTGTGTTTGTAAGCTACAGTTTCTATATTCAGATCTGTTGTATCATTTGTTTCTCTTCAAAGAAGATTAGGGCTGGCTTAATGTTTACCCAAAAGGTTGGACAATATTATATTTATTTCAGTGAAGTACATTTTCTAACAGCTACTTCGACCGTGTAAATTTACATTCGACTGTGCTCCTTCAGCCTGCATGAAATGCAGCCATTCTGTGTGAGCTGTGACATATTTGCTCCAACCGCGGAACACTCCTGTCACCTGAGACTGTATTTAGCTGCCTCGGGTTGTCACTGAAACTTAAGTATACATGTAAACTTATAAAAGGAAATGATCTACAAACTTATTCCTGCCGAAACACAATGGTCTGTAAATACTTTGCAGTGTTCTTCACACGTGTAATTGTTATAATTAAATTATATAACAATGAAACAGTGTCCTGTCCCTGTGATATTACATGTTACATTGATAGTCAACTCAGAACATTTACATCAGAGCTTATAGACAGATGATATCTCCCAGCTCTCTGATTGGTCAATCTATCTTAAGCTTAAAAGCATCTCCAGATCCCCAGTCTGCAGTAACATGCTCCACATTTCAAATGAAGATAATTCAGCAACAAACTCATATAAATTCAAAAGCTTTTTACATTCAAGAGAGAATTTTGTAATCTTTTTAATGAACAGTGCCGCAGTCATGAGCTGTCTTTTATTTTAATGGATCTTTTGATAGACACCCTGCAGTCAGTGTGCTTCTCACTCGCATGCTAACAAATCCCATTTTTGAGTACTGGTACATGGGTCTCCACTCCATGGTAATATAATGCAAAATTACACTTAGTTGTGTGGAACTACATTGATTAATTCAATATCACCTAAGGCAAAACAAATACAAGAAAAAAATCCAAAACAAAATACAAAAAGCTACCAGTTACCAATGCAGTATGTGCAGCATTTATTTTTCACAGTGTCATTACAACGTTCAGTGTCTGAAATACCCTCTTTAAACCCTATGAAAATAAAACACCCTTCAGATGGACATGCAGAAACAAGATCATAATGACATACAATGTAAAAAAGAAATTTGTAAATAAACTATCTTACATCTGACAATTTTTTTGTCAAATCAGCCCCCACCCCCTCTGACTAACATAAAATGCATTTTTACAGACAAATAAATAGAATATTACCTTCGATGATGTAACTTGGATGGGATATCATCCTACTGATACCTTCCGAAGAAACCTCTAAACACCTTTCCAAGATCAACAGAACTCAAAAATGAGGAAAATGTGCAACTTAGTCAAGGGAGAATTTTTAGGTACTGTACCATACCATGGTGATGGCTATATCATCGATCAATGATAACGGCAGACTGTGGATAACCAAATGTCAGCTATCATCAAAACAATTAACCTGCGCAAGACTTGGGGCAAAATAATTAGTACAAAATTGACTTCAAAATAAATGTATAAAAGAGATGACAGGTGTATGATGGATGATTTTCATTCCAATTACTCCAGTTGGATTCAGGCCTACATTGTGAAGTACAACAGAACTGTATCATGAATTATTTAAAGCAGTTATTCCTGGTATTTTTTCAGCAAGATTTACAGCAGATATATTCTTTGTCTACAATCAATGCCCTTTAAATTTATATGTATGTTTATTTATTAAATAGACATACCCAGGCCCCAGGATCATGAAGCTGTCTTTGATTTGAGTCAGACTTGGTCTTCACTGTAAAACATTTTCCAATCCTAAAATTCTGACATGCCTCAGAGGATTTTGCTCCAACCATTAGAGTTGTCTTAGACTTTCCTAACAAATTGAAAATTATCATTTAAATTCAAATAGGGAGTTCAACAATAGTACCAGGGGTTAAGCCTAAGTGTGATTTAAGTCTAAGACAACTTTATGATCGCAGGGCAAGCTGATTAATGGAGGTTATGAGTTACATACATGTACGATAGTAACTGTGATGAATACGACTATAAAAGTACTGTAACAAGTACTGCTTTCTGAAAATACAACATTTAATGTGTACAAGTACATCATTTAACAAAAATATATACTATACAGAGAAAAGGCCAGAGAAAGTGGCATGTAAAACATGACTTCTCATAACAACGGGACCCACAACATCATGTGCATGGTAATAAAACAAGGTACTGTATGGATTTAGAAACAAACAAACAGTTTTCCTATTAAAAAAAAAAAGTCTCTCACTTCCGCCACATGTAATCTCGTCGTAGAATGGGTAGTACATGTATTTTGATTCTCCACCTCTCTGTCACCACCCTACGGTCACCCACTTAATGTACTCAAGAAAATTTCATTGATATGAAATGTTCACGTTTATTAGTGGGGAAAACAGTGTGCTTTACCAGGTGCTGGTACCAGATACACCCCCTGATCGTCAATCAGAGACAAACCAGTGAACGAGAGTTGGATTTGACCCCGTGTCCTCAGTGACACAGTATCATCTATAAGCTAGTATCACTACTATTTTAATGAGCTTCCAACCCCACAATGTTATGCATGTGCAAAGCAAGTGTAGCATATGTACATGTATATTGATATACCTAAGGTGCATGGCACATGGGAGGGTTATTTTATACTTTTGTGTATAAATTTATATTTACAATAAGGTTTATGGAAATTCTGTAAGCTACAACACAGCCCTTTTAATAATAAAACCTTTGGATTGACAGTTCAACCAAAAAAAAAATATTTACCATGGTACATTAGGCTGTAAAAAGTAAATGTGATACTGTATCGTTAACAGGTTATGACAGTTTCTTACAACTGGTGCTAAAAGCACACAAAATTCACCTACCATAAATAGCACAATGAAAATGCAGTACATGTACAAGGCATGTCATATTTCCTGAAGGTTAATACCATTTCAAGTTAGTTGGGGCTTCAAGTATGCATCATGTGAAAGGCCATTCCGTGCCAAATCCAAGTATGGCCTTTTTTTTTACAGTAATTAAAACAGAAATAAAGATTGAGGTGCTACAGTGGACTCTTGTACCATGCAGAAGCAGTGACATCACAGATTCTTTTTAGTTGAAAGACATCCTCTGATTGCTAGAAGTCTACATTTTATGTATGTAGTACAACACCTGTATTTGTATTTAATGTAGAACATAACAGCTACAGCATGTTTAGCGGTAAAAAAGAATCTGTGACATGTTTGTGCTTCAGCCAGTTCAACATGGTCCAAAAAGTTCACCACAGATTTATATCATCAATTGTTTATTTCCGTTTTAATAACTGCAAAAACTGCAAGAAATCCCCCCAAATAACTAAAGACCATATTTGGAATCAGCACAAAATGGCCTTTCAGATGATGTGTACTTTCTTTTAACGTGGTCTGTTCTCTTCATTAATGGGAAATTTGCAATTATAATCAGGTAGCCAGCTTACCTCGAACTATTTTCTTTTGTTGTACAAATAAAGTTTTTCACACAACAATTTCCTCCAGCAATATACCATCAATTAAGTCTATTCAACACATCCACATCAGTCAAGGCCCCCAAAAAGAAGTAGGTCTACATGTGCATTTACATGAGACAGAATTTTGCTGAACGCTCAAGCAACTCGTCACACTGACAGCAAAGACATGCTCACTTCCTAATTACCGCAATTTATTTAGAGACTTTCACAGATGTGGAGGACTGGAATAGAAGCCACACTAGGGTACATGTATGGATGTCAAGTTTACAACCCTGGAATCTGTCAGATTATAAGTCAAGGCAAGTGGGAATTTATTAAAAAACAAAATAAAATAAAACTACAAATAAAAGAAATGGGAGGTTTAACATGGAAGGTTCTCACAAAACAAATATATACCAGGATATATTACCAGGAGGTGTAACACTGTGCAATGGACTGCCTCTATATTTTACAATGGGGCACTTAAGATGGGTAAAATCATTAAATCTTGGACATTTAATTATTATTGGCATCAATTTAGTAAGCAAGTCATGGAATAATTTTAAAGTCGATGCATGGGAAAATGCATTGATTGACAGTCCTAAATTTTAAAGTTGATGCATGGGAAAATGCATTGATTGACACTTCTAAATTTTAAAGTTGATGAATGGCACAATGCATTGATTGACACTCCTAAATTTTAAAGTCGATGCATGGCACAATGCATTGGTTGACACTCCTAAATTTTAAAGTTGATGAATGGCATGATTCATTCATGGACAAATCTTCCACTTAGCCACATTATATTTCAAAGTTACAATGTCAGTTTTGTCCAGTACCAAACAGCTGAGCCATGTCAGAAAACAACTGGATGCTGGACGCTGTCCTTGTTGTGCAAAGTATTTACAGGCTTGCTTTTAATACCTTTCAAGGAACAAAAACATTAAACAAGAGTATGTGACACATCAGTGAGAATGATTACAAAATATGTTTACATTCGTGAGTACAGCATAAATTTGCTTACAAGTATGGAGAAGTTAAAGAGAAACAGGTTATGAGCTTGCCAATCATAACGCATATTCTCTGCATGGACCTTCCCAATGTTGACACTGATTCTGTAAAAAGCTACACTTCACACCTATGTTATGTTCATATGTCATATTAAATATCATTGTATACATGTATATGTAATGGAGACCTAGCACTATATGCACAAGTTACAAATGTTCCATTTATTATCTCAGCTCCCAAACAGACAAGCAGCCATAAACATAAGACATTAATTCATAAATAAATTTGCAATTTATACATTGCAGTAAACTGGCAAAATGGTTTTAATATATCTGGTACTTCATGTAACCAGGTTTTGGTACTTAATTCCCACTGATTACATAACAAACATGTACATATATCCATGTGTGTTAATCCTATGGGAATTTTGTTGTACTTTCTTTGTACAAACTGCTCACCATTGTGCAAGAGTCTAGAGGCTAATATGCCAAACAGCTTTCTGTGACTTAAACCCCTCGGATGAGAGATCTGCCCAAAAAGTACAATTCAATGTCCTCTAGGGATTTGCCCTTGGTTTCTGGTACCAATCTCCACACAAATACCATGCTGAGGAAACAGAACACGGCAAACAGCCAAAACGTCATGGCAGGGCCCACCATCACTTGTAGGCTCATGAACTCCTTGGTCACCAAGAAGCCACAAAGCCAATTGATAAAGATAGAGATTCCACAGGCACTGCCTCTGGCCTGGCTCGGGAAAATCTCAGAGGTGAGTACCATTGGGATGGGGCCCCAGCCGAATGAAAAACCGATCATGTAAATAATGAGACTGCTGATAGCTAACCATGCCAGGTTACCTACTGCAGATCCATTTCCAACAGTGGTGCTCATGCTCACAGCGTGATAGTACCAACCAAACGCGATGCAAGAGAGAGTCATGAGTGCACCCCCAAAGAGCAGCAAGGTGCGCCGGCCGGCCCGCTCAATCACAAGCAGGGACAGCGCCGTGGCCACCACCTGCACAACACCGATAATAACAGTTGCCATATCAGACTCCTTTAATCCAGCACTCTCAAAGATAGTCACTGTGTAGAACATGATGGCATTGATCCCACTGCACTGCTGAAAGACCATCAGGCCAATGGCGATCTGAAGGGGTCTGTAGAGCTCTGGTTTGGAGAAATCTCTCCAAGAAACGCCTTCTTGGGGAGTGAGGGCGTCTTCAATGTCTCGGCACTCATCTTGAACGTCAGTGTGAGGGCCACGCAAGTCATGCAGTGATTTCAGGGCAGCAGCCTTCTGGTTTTTCATCAGTAGATACCTCGGCGTCTCCGGCGTGCAAGTGCTGGTTACTGCCATCAAAGTAGCACACACTATTCCCGCCGCTGCCATGGGCCGGTGGTCTATGGATATGCCGGCAGTGTATGCCAGCAATATGCCCACCGTGATGGACAGTTGGACACCCGACCCAAGCGTGCCCCGCAGTGTTTTAGTGGACACTTCGGCGATGTACACCGGCACGATAACAGTCACCATTCCGCTAGACAGTCCCGTCAAAAACCGACCAAAAAACAAGTATATCAGTGTTTCTCTTTCAGCTAAAAGTATCAAAGCGTAACCAGCCGCAAACGGCAAAGACGACAGAAACATTGAGCGTTTACGCCCGTACTTCTCGATAAGAAATCCAGCCAGCGGTCCTCCAAACATGGCACCGACTGTCATCAGCGAACCGAACCAGGCGGCCTGAGAATCGTCGATCAGACCTTCCAACTTCATCACTGGAATAGCTGGAGAGCTGTACCCGATAGTATAGCCAAAACATAGCGGTCCTAGGTAAGCGCAGAAGGCTGACAGTATGAGGTTTCTGGCAGAACCTTCAAACTTCGTTTGTATTAGACGCTCACCCTTGTTGACATCCAAGGAAGCCATTTTGATCAGACGTGTACACACTGGTTTATGGCTAACACCCTTCAACAGAGTTCCGTCACCTAGAGAACCCTCTATTTATTGCGACTGGGTAGCATTAAAAAGTATAACCCGACCCTTGACTATACTACGTGGTAGCTCCCCTATAGCGTTTGTGCGATCGGTCACACGACTTATAATAATGAAAAAATTCGTCTCATCATTTATAACTTATCCTTAGTCATATAAAGTTTTCTTCAATTTAAAAGGGAAGCGTATGTGACCTTCCATACTTATTGTAGATAAATGTTTTTTAGCTTCTTGCGTCGTACTTAAGAAAATTGGCACCGTCTGTGTACAGGCACAGATCAATAACGACGCTACAAAGAGTGGATAATTCTGTTCCCTCTGATTCACGAAGAGTTGATGCCCCTGTTTCTCCAAACTATATGGGACGGAAATTAGCGATTACTATTACAATAAACGACATAGCTACATGTATTTGTTAATTGCACTATGCGCAGTATCGTTGTATTTTTGTGATTGTTGAAGAAGTAATGGCTGTACAACTCTAGATAGGCCTAGAGTTGCCGAATGTCTTTCCAAACTCTCTCTCTCTATATATAGATTGTACCGGCCTTATAGGCTTACATAGACCTTTACATTTATTTATTTGTTTATCTGATGCTCAATGTATATCCAAGTTTTACTTATAATGGCGACCAGTTTTAGGGGTGGAAGAAATCGGAGTGCCTAGCGTAAACTGTCGACCATTGGCAGGTTGCTGACGGACTTTTTGTGAGATACAGACATGTGATTTTCAACGAACTTTAGGCTGCGCAAAAGACCACACCAGTCTGGTCGACTACTTATTGCCGCTAAGCAGTGAGGGCGGAGGAATCTACAACTTCCTTGTCAAAGGGCGGGTGTGAACCCGCGCCTCGAGTGTTCTAACGGTTGACACCTCTTGTTTTCCCCTGTCGAGATACACAATTTCGGTCAGAGCTGCTCTGATCATCAGCAACTGGTTTTTGTTCACATCATAATTATCCAATAAAAAGCACACTGTTTGGAAAAGGAAGAGCCAACGGACCGAGACTGTTTCGGATTAACACCATTGTCAAGGAATAAACTCAGATCACCATCATAACTTGCAAACCCATAACCACTCAGATATACATGTAGGGCATTCGCTGTACCTACATGCATGGCGGAAGTCGTCATCGGTGCCACATAGTTTACTGATTAAATGTACCGAGCACATTTAAAAAAAGTACGCATCATCCGAAAGGCCATTTCGTGCAAATTCCAAATGTGGTAGTCATTAATTTGGGGGAAATAAATATTGAGGTGGTACGATGGACTTTTTGAACCACGTTGGACAGACTGAAGCACAATGACGTCATAGACTCTTTTTTGCTGCTAAACATCTTCTGACTGCTATATATATATTCTACGTAATATATATGGACTACAACACCTGTACCTGTATTTAACGTGGAAATAGAACAGTTACAGTATGCTTAACGGCGAAGTAGAACCTGTTATATCCCTTTACCTGTTCAATGTGGTCTAAAAAAGTCCACCGTAGCACTTCCATCTTTATTTCCGTTTTAATCACTGTAAAAAAAGATCAAAAAATAGTGAAGACCATATTTGGAGCCATCACGAAATGAACTTTTAGATTATGCCCACCTTGTTTAAATGTGATCTGTTCTTTTAAGATAACTGGAACTGTCCCAAGGCTTGACTCAGTGTAGAAGTCTCCAACGTGTCGTGCGACTGTTTTTGTTCAGACACAGAATCATTTTCTACCTTGACGTGGTTGGGCTAGTCAAAGGCATGGTACTCTGCATTCTGGGAGATATAGACAGTTTGGGTACATGTTTGAATCGACTTTGACTCCTGACTGAAAAACGACAGACTTGTTTTTCATTTTGAAAAAGCCGAAAACGATTTTTCCTCAATGACATCTGTTGTACGGGTCACTAAACTCAATTTTATTAATTAGATCAGTCTACAGCTTTGAAAAAAAATTTTTTGGTTGTAGGGCCATGTGTATAAGAGTGAAGAGTATAAGCCTATATTTTTATATACACTAGCGAACCCTGTATGTAAAGCCTTAAATACAAATTTATTCTCTGAGGACAACAGGCCTATACTGAGTAAGTGCACAGCTTCTGGGCCGCAGCACACAAGCCCTGCAGCGTCAAAAATGGAACACTGTTCATGAAATGACGTGGCGTGAAATGACGTGTAAAACCCTTTTGTGCAGCCTGTCAGTCTCCTAAGGAAAGCAGCGTACATGAAAATTCCACGAATCAAATGCCATCAGCTCCGTGATCCTGTTTGATGAAGTCTATTTCAACTATCATGATCTCGCTCAGTTGTTAAGAATTCTAACAGCGGGGGCCTCCTTGAATCCAGACTGGCTGAGTCGCTCTTCCATCGAAATCACAATTAAGGTGATAAAAAAGACTAATAAAGTAAGCTTCATTTAGACGGACAACTGAAAACTAGTTATTTACTGATAACAGATTTTTTGACGATAGTTAAATGCGCTCAAATGTTCCAATTCTACCATAAACTTTGAACCATACAGCCAGAGTAGTCACAAGCAATTTTTCGTCTCTGAACAGTTTTTAATAATTATTCCATTCAAGGACAGTGTTCCATTTTTGTGTGTCTAGCGTGACGTCACAAAACGTTTTGCACACCTTTGTGTTAAGAGCTGAATAAAGAACCATACTGTAATGTGTGTTCTGTGTATGGAAAGCTAATATGACCTTCAAGTTCAGCTTTAGGGGCAGAGAAAACTGTCATCACAGTTAACAAACATTATCATTATGGTCCATAGAACCCAATTTTAGGCAACAAAAAGAATCATTGAACGACAGGCAGTTTATATGTGTGCTAATTAGCTTAACATAATATGAATAATAATTAAGTTTCCACTAAATAAGTGCAGGCAGGACTGAATTATTATTTCATCTGAAACAATGTTTTTGAAAATTTAATAATTTTAATGAGTTGTGCGGAATGGGAGACGCGAACAGGCTTCACAGAAGGGCCCAAACGCACCGTTCTCTGCCGTGATGCTGCAGTGTTTGTGAACCAGCTAAGTGCTTTCTGAGCGCACATGTACCTACAGGTGTGATGTAATCCAACAAAGAACGGCTTTGGATCCCTTTATTAGGGGCGGGAATGAGTTTCCCATTAGCAGATCGAAAAAGTTTATCGGATTGAAGCTCATTATGGGCGATGACAAAATTATCTTTCAGTGTACATGTATTTGCTACGCATGACGTCAAATGCTGGCTAAACAAGCATATAATAGTATACCCATAACCTGATTCCACATATACGCATAGTGGGCAGCTTTTTGGCCGAGCACCAATAAGATAACGATTTTCTCGGACTAGTAACCTACAGTATGACTTTCACTTCTCTACCTATTGAATATTGTACCCTATCAAGACAACGCAAACAATTAAAACAGTTTTCGATTTCAAGATGGTCTTTAGGCCTACAAAGAGAATAATTACTACACAACCTATTATCACTTAATAAATGGAACCATATTCTGAGTGACAGCGTGATTTAAGCGTAACCGAATAACACATGTTAACCAGTTCTTATATGACGTCCCTGTATAACTTAGCTGTAAGATTAACGAATATTAGGCAAATATTAATAATATTTTTCTTAAAATCTGTGTGTAAATTTAGGTAAATTTATGTCGTCTGTGTTTTGGAAATCCAACACTTCACTTCCCAATAAAGGGTGATATAAGTTGATGAAAGAATTCTAACTGAATATCTACGAGATGAGTTAATGTTTTCGCAATTTTCAATAATGTAAACAACCTTTGCCATGTCCTTTAAAATCGTTATTTGATTGATGACTGATTGCCTTTCCGTCGGTGTAACGGATTAATTCGTCCCTGATTACTGATTAATTCGTGATCAAGGAAGGATTAATTCGTGTCACCGGTTAACCACGGATTAGATGTAAACACAGCTGCAGAACTTTCAAGACCAACTGTTTATCTAAATTTCTGAAAGTTTTAGCTGTTAATTTGAAAGGATCTGGTAAAAATCCTGCATTCTAACGCAGTTAACAAAGTTCATTTATTTGAGAATGGTGTCTGTTATCTTGTCCGACTCAAGAGATACCGGTGTAAAGTACTGAGTCTCTGTGGTAGAGACTCCACTGGAAATAACTGTTAATTGAATGATGTATCATCGTTTTCTGATACATGGCGTTGACGAAGGGCTATTTGTATCTTGTGGATATATTGGAAGCATGTGTATATTTATTCCTAGGATAGTTCATTCAGCGTGTAACTGTTGTATAGTGCTGGCAGAACTGCATGATGCTCTGCCAAGGTGATATCCTGCGTTGAATCTTTGGGCTGTGTTTAGTAGTTGATTGGCCCGGTATAGATACATGTTTAGGTGGGCTAAATGAGATGACAGTCTGGATCGCACTATAGATCGAATGTTCGTGTAACCTACTACGTGCAAAGACTGCATACATGTGCTTGTATATATACTTATATAACCCAGGCACTCCTTTAAGTTGAACCCTCTGGTTGTTGATTTAATTTTGTTTGACCATGCAGTTATTACGCATCCAACTCGTGGATTAATTTGGATGAAAGGTTATCTTACACCGACTTACCCCGAGTACGCATTTGAGAGCCGTTTCTTTGTATTTAGCAATAATGAATAGTAACAGTCGCCATCCACATGTTCTCAGTTACCGCTAGATTTTACGTATACATCAGCAGACGTACCATGTACTTCTCAGAGGCAGCACCACGATTTCTTCACCCTTTTCCATGTGAATCATAAACCTTTGACAACTGAGAAGACTCATACGTCCTCAGGAATGGCAGCAGAACAGGCCATTTAGGCCAACATTAATTAGTCGCCTATCAAATTTTCTGTATATATATTTATATAATAGAATCATTTGTACAATTATATCGGCTCAAACCCCAACTTGGACAGAGAATTTGTAGATACCGTCCAGCTTACTGTTTGTGGGACCTTGGGCTACACTCGTGTGACCCTCAGCACAGCCTAAAGTTCGTTAAAACATGTCTGTAGATGTGGTCACATGTGGGAAAGTTCGCCAGAAACTTGCCAAAGGTCTGTGGTTTACGCCGGCCACTCGGGTTACATCCATCTATAAAAGCTGATCGCTTGGGCGTAAGTGGCTAATTCTTGGGTATGCCGTTATACAACAATCAAATAATAACTAAGTGTTGTACATTAAAAAGTAATTGTACATTTGCCTTGCTACGCTGTGATTCTCTTTCGTTTTAATGCAGTAAAGACAAGAAGCATCTTAATTACAACAGCAGAGTTATTTAACAAGTGAAATACTCGCTTTTCTTTTTCATACGAGTTCAAAAGGTAGCTCTAATAAGTCAGACAACGTCGATCGGTATGTTTTAAGCTTTTATTACCGAGCATAGGTCTATAGCTTCGTTGTCCTTATAATTGTTTAGACAAACTCATTAGCCTATCAATAATACGCCACAATAGATCAGTATTCTGCAATGCTCTTTTCCCCCTCTCACATAGATATCATTTATGAAACGTAGAAATAATACTCATCGGAAAAACTATACGTTTTTTTAAAGCTTTCCATTCTGTAACATGCAACTGATCTTTGGTACCCATAATGAGCTACAACTCTTTATGTTGTAAAGGGACAAAATGAGTTGTAAATATTAATTAATTATCACAATGTTGCAAATAAATCCATAATTTTATTTATTCCCGATTTCATGTCGTCCCGCTGATAAAATTTGCTCCGTATTTGTTGAACACCGGCCGTGGCACGACTTCCGAGATACGATAACTGGGGTAAATCCGATCCAGGCCGTTCTTAGAGTATTTCCAGGCGTTGTGTCGAGGGAACGGCTCCTGCGAACTGGCCAATACCTGAAGCGGTATGTTTATCGGTTCTTTCGCATGTGGGAACCAATCGCTGATTGTGTTAGCGGGCTTGGCAGGCCCGGATTCAGACGAATGCTGTTTGGGAAACCTACGATGCCGAGGACCTTCTCTTGAAGCAGTGCCGTCGTGTGTTGCTTTATACGTTGTACAATAATCGTGATTCACGACAGACCGGTCGCAATGTTTCAGCATGTCCTTAGGGGTGCTGTGTTGTCGACTAGTAACAGTGATCAGGCGTTTACCCAATGTCCGTTGATCTCTGCCCTGCAATGCAAGTTCAAAACCAAGCGTAAAATATATAGGGAAACATGCAAGGCACGCACATGTAAAAGTTGTAAGTCTTTGATGCCTATAAACACTGCACTACATGATGTGCCGTGCGGTATGTTCTCTGCCATATTTCCGATGGCGTGTCTGTACATGTAAAATCGTGTCCGCTAGTTAACTTTACATGACGAATATGTCGGCTCTGACAATCTTTACTTGTTATCGGCGGGTTCACCAGTAAATTTGAAATGTTATGAATGTGAATCATGTTATAAATAATCTTTACATGCTAATCCCTGTACAGGGCAATAAACTTTACACGTGATGTGTATGGCGGTAAAATTCACCTCTTAAACGAGGAAAATGTAAGTTGTGTATTTACCACCGCAGGTAAATGTTACAGTATAATATTATCGCAGTGAATTTTACACTTTATAAACCCACACAGTAAAAGAAAAGACAACACTGGCATAATACAACCTAAATTTTGTTTTTCGGAAAGAGGGAAACACACATAAACGGCCTCAGACATCTTTTTCTGACGTGCTTGGTAACTCTGTAAATCAACTTTTAATCTGGAATTCTTAGGAGACCATGGGGTTGCCATGAAAGAGTAACCGAAAACGCGATGACGCCTAATCCTATGGTATTGGCGCATATATGGCTCAATGTGCACGAATTTGCCCACTCTGAACAGCCATATCTTGGTCATGTAATAATACCAAAAATAAAAAGGTATACTTTTTAAACTTTATATGGGATACTGTATCCTTCCATAAGTAGATATGGTCCAGTGGTCTAGGTCTAGGTCTACGGTCTAGGTCATATGTTTTTTTGTTAAACAGCACAAATGTATCGTGAGTATTTACAAGGATTTATCAACGCTCTATACACGCAGTATACTTTACATACGATTGTCTGCACACAACACTCCCTTCTTTTATTTTTCTTTGTAGGTCAGTAAATTTTAAACACTACTGAATGTGTTTCTCCACTGCACATAATTGTGTAGGCAAAATGTGTTTACTCACATCTTCGAAATATTCTCCGCAATCTTGAAAGACGTGCCGATTGTCGTGATTGGAAAACCCGTTAGATCGCTTGAAGTTCCTCTGAAAATCACAAACGCGATAACCAAGGATTAGCCACTGTTTAAATATATCGCAATACTTATTCTGTGAAAGAAAGAGCGAAATATAGACCAGAAAAGAAGTGTTTCTTCTCGATTGAAAACGCAAAGGTTTCGTACGAATCAATTAGATTTTAAAAATATAGATTATTTTGAAAGAAAACAAATCACACAAAACTATTTATTGTTCAAGAGATTCTTGCTTAGAACACAATATTGTTAAGTCAGGAGGTTTGGCATATACTAGTTGAGGGGAGGAAGTTTCCTCCGTGACCTCTCCCTTTTCCGTCGGCCACAAATCTGACCACCATAAATGAAATACGCGTCTGAACAGGGTATGACAATACAATATGCATAATAAATAATTATACGCCGTAACCTTCCGGCGATCGAGATCAGTAAGTGAGGCCACTTACTGTAGCTCGCGTCTGGAATGGCGCAGGGATCGGGGCGGTACGAGGGTTGGGTTGGAGTGCGCAGGTCAGCATCCGGCCCGTACTTGTCCCGCCTGTTCGGGTTATACTTGGTAATGGATCGTGGGCTGTGTGACGAAACTGTAAGCATCACAAACATGGAATAGTTACATGTAGCTTGCAATGAAGAGACAGTGTTGTTAACAACGGGAAACTTAAAATTTCACAAACGGTCGAGTTACTCACATAAAACACAAATGTTCAAATGTCATCATTTTCAAATTTTTAAAATTATGCAACACTTTAAATGCCGTAAAAGGCTACTCAGCGTAATGAGTTCTTGTCGACTGTTACATAATGTTAACCTAGATTGCATTTATATTTGAAACATTAATGATAAGAAAGACAACACCTAAACGTCTTAATTTGACGTAAGATATACATATGGTGTTAAATCACAACATATTCCAAGTATTTGCAATGCGTTAAATTTCTTTAGACACTTTAGAAAGTGATTAACAATGTCAATGTTTTCTCTCCTCCAACACAGCGAAAATGTTTGATTCAACACTATTTAAGTTACATGTATATAAGGTTTCAGTTTAAAGAGAGTAGTCACGTAAACCATGGCACTCTTTCACGAAACTTCGTAAATCAGTTTCTCGTAAATCACGAATAGTCTTATGGCTATAACCTATACGTCTTTTATGAGAAATGTTTAAAAAAGTGAAAAATCTTAAGTTTTGTGAAAGTGGCCCTGGTAATTTAACCTGGATTACCCAGTTTAGTCCCACGAACAATCGCAGGCAAACGAGATTTTAGAGAGACTACGTTCTATCTATACATGGGCTTGACCCCGGATTTCGATACTGTTAAACTTAATTGGTACTTCGCCGTCACCATAATTAGAAGAGGCCAAGTGTCCTGCTTCTCTCGCTGTCTGTATGTGGTTTCTTCCACATGATGTTTCAGTGAGGCAGAAGTATGAATTTTTGGACATTGACAAGGGCTGATCTGTTCAGTTCAGTGAAACCGTTGCACTTTACCGAAAGAATGTTGAAAGCGGAGAAACTAACAAAACATGATAATGTTCTTGAGAAAAAAGGTTACATAAATATGAGATGTCTTGACCAGTGACGCCTGCTAAAATCCAATAAACATCTCTGCATTTTGTCTTTACGTAATTGTGCGTAACCATTTGTGTTATAGAGGGGTGTAAGTTGCTACTTTTTAAGTAAAGTACTTACAGACAGAACAGAGAGGCCGGAATTCACTGGTTATGTGTGTGGATTTACCAACTGACACAATGCTGTCACTACTCTAGTTTTACTGTCTATACTGCATAGTCTTTTACATTCCTATTGGTTGCTTCTGTGACTGACGGTGTAGAGTATTTACCAAACAGTATACCTTCAAGAAAATGTCAATACCTTCAAGAAAAATGTCGGCACCTTCAAGAAAATATCAACACATTAGAAAATGTCAGTCATTAGGCATAAACACAGAACAATCTTTCAAGAAAATACACAGTTGATTAATCTTGCATCATTGGAATGAATGCCTTTAATTTATCGTATACATTCACACCAAGTCACTGATATTATTTTTGCTTACCATGCTATGTATGCTCATCAACTGCGTTCGAGTCTTTTAATTACGTGGAAACTTGGAACTCGTTCCTTTCATGTATGCTGCGATGTATGTCTTAACAGTCAAATCCTGAGATGTGGTACGAAATGGATGATATTGCACGGTGGGGTTATGTGCGGATTTTGATGAAAGCTTTGTGCACCGCTTGGTGCTAACACATTCATGTTGGTTGTCATCGGAACCAGGTTCCTGATCCAGGATTTTTTTAATAATTCGTCAGCATTGTTAAATTGTATGCAAGGATTTTGGTGAATATCCGTGGCTTTGACACAAGCACCAATTTATTCATTTAGGTGTAAGGCGTCTGTAGCTCTTTCAGCAACTTTAAGGCAGAAGTTATGCACCGATTTTGATGAAGCTTTGTGCAAAGTTTGGCTTTGGTGTATGTATCAGCCTGTTACAGCCTGGCTTGAAGATGACCAGGAACGGGATACGGGCGCTGGAACCATTTGGAGATGCGAAACAAATGAAAAATATTGTCCCTTAGTTTGTCGTAGTGGGCTATTTGCACATTTACCTGTGCCTTCTGTTTAGATGCTCATAGTGACTCATTTTATTGTAAAATGTTTTCATGTACCCAGATGTCAAATGGCACACGTGCAGAAAGGATGAAATGTCAAGCTATGTTCTGAGTATTACATTTTCATATAGGTGCACGTATAGGCCTAAATAATAATGCTGTAATTATTATAGGCAAATTGCAGTGAAACCTGGATAATCGAGTCTACCACGAACAACGTGCCTTTGTCGTCTCACTGGCAGAGAAGACTGTTGTTAACAACGATTTTATCATTGAGTTTTACCCCGACATGTTTCAGTCCTCGATGCCAGTCTTTTGTGTTAGTGCATGTTTTAATGGTGCCCTAATGCAAGCTGTCACGGAGTTGGTGTCTCCAACGAGGCATGGCGGTTTATATTGTACCTAACACCTAGCGTGGCGAGCTTTTAGTCTACAGCTTAGCCCACTCTGGTCACAAAGCCGACTGGTCTGTGCGCCACTTAACATGTGCTATAAACATGTGCTGTAAACCCTCTACCTGTATAGCAGCGTATTGTAACAGTGTATATACATAGATCCCTTAGTGTTCAGGTACAATACACACATAGGTTTTAATGCACTCTGGATATCTTCCAAAACCCAAATATTGTCTTATTCCCATCAATACGATGCCGACCTACTCATGCAGTTTGTAGAACAAGGAGAACATGTGAGTTATATATATAGGTATGTATACATATATATAGACCTGAAGACATTTGCAAGCCTAAAGTGCAAATCTGACCGGTACACTGCTAAGGCATCGATGATCCCCGTTATAACAATGGCGAAACCACTGTTACATAATTCAACAGCATAGCACTGCTTTGTATTCCAATAAAATGTATGCACAATAGAATCGTCCACAGTAGGAAATATAATAGGCCAATATGATTTGTATAGAATCTCGATTCCCACAACGCCGTGGAGAGTGTGGAACGATATGTGCAAGATTTACGACAGCTTCAAATCATTCTGTATATTAATAGGATTAAGCACTCTGTTCAAATTAATAATGAAGTGGTATATGAACTAACATACTTCACACCCTGACCCTTCTTACGGATTTGCACCTATATAAGTGTATAAACATATAACTTAAATCAAAGCAAATTGCACACTGTACACGTTAATGTAGGACTCAACTATTACTTTTTTCTTTTTCTTACTTTTTCTTTATGAGACCTTTTGGGCCTACTCACAGTTTTTGCCGGTCCCCCTCCCCCTCCCCTTCCATAACACCTTCCTAATAGAGGTAAATATTATTACACGAACTGCAAGTTCTTACCAGGGCTAAGTAAATCATACCGTAGGGCAATGTAGAGTGAATTAAAAGCCAGATATCGGCCAGTTCGTGTTTTCAGAAAGAGAACTAATGTCTATAGACTCACCTATCACCTCTGAACAGATTTACCACGGATAAAGCACTTGGCCTTGTCACGACACTTGATCTGTCACCATTTATGGCTAGCTCTGAGTAGTAAAACATTGATATATAAAGACTGTTCGCGACACAATAGACTATAATGGCCCACTCACTATTATCACTTTTTGTCACTATAAATTGTTGAATTTATATACAAACCAGTGATGTTTCCTTCACTACACTCGTCACCGCTTCTTTTTATATATTGCACATATATGTACGTGACTTGTTGCCTGTTGTTGATTTATGCAAAGTATATAGCCTACACACACACACACACACACACACACATATATATATATATATATTAGCTTTATATAACTCGAAAACCTGGAATGGGTATCCGTAGGCCATGTTGTATTGTAAACGTTCTCATGTTTTACTAGTAGGCCTACTTGTGGATGTCGTAGGCCTATAAATACCTTTTCAACAAGAATAAAATCTCAATATTTTTGATCTGAGATAGGCCCTTTGTACGCCATATTTTGAAGCCGAATATCAGTTACTGTGTTTTTAATCCTTTTAACAGGTATAACCTTACCCATATACCGTCTCTCTCGGTAGAGGGCACGCACGCTCTCCCCCTGGGCATTCTGGTTGCTCCTCCTAACGTCTAAGTTCGTCCCAACTCTGATCTGTTCCGACAGCTCTTCTGTGGTGGAGGGTCAAACAGACCTGTTGTCGTGAAGATAAGTCCTGAGTTACAGCTGACCAGCTAGGTTACGATACATGTTGTAAAGGTGGCTATACATGTAGCCGTAGCCTACGTTGTTACGCTGTCCTGCGTTTCAGACCACCAGTGCTCTAGCCAGAGGTTATCCACTATTAAAAGCTCTAGCTATAAGCTGTACATACACCTCGATCCGGAATCACAATGATTGGGCCAGGCACAAGCAATAAGCTCCAAAGGACCGAGGCCTTAAAAACTTCGGCTATATAAGCACAGAGCTTTCTTGCTCCCCAGGATGGGTTTTGAAAGGTGGGGGTATTGGATTAGCTAAGACTCAAGCTAAAATTGGTTTTCTCTCAGCTGTCAACGGCTAAAGTTTCAACGCCGGACTGTAAGACGCAGACGAGAGACCTGGTTGTCACGTGACCTGGAACTGTTAGTACCGAATCCCCTGGTTACTGACACGAGACTATTTGTTAGCCTCACCTTCCTGATCATTAGACCCAATTAATCCCGGGTCTGTCGTTAAAGTGCCCATTAAACTCCGATCTATGATTGACAGGTATAAGTAAATAGAGTCTACCGACTAAATTTCGATCGATACCTCAATGCAGAACTCGTGTTTTTGTCCTACTGCTGTTCATCGATAAGGAGAAAGGTTTTAATGGATTTTGTTCATCTCAAATTGCTCTTGAATGCCTTTAATTTATCGTATACATTCACACCAAGTCATTGGTATTATTTTTGCCTACCATGCCATCTATGCTTATCAACTGCGTTCGAGTATTATAATTACGTGTAAACTTGGAACCCAGCTCGTTTTGGGTCTTGTTTTTGTCAACAGTGCAAATCGATATTTTCTGGAAGCTACTGTGACGTATTGAACTACCATTTACTTCACATACCTGCAAATTATTTGACTAGTCTATGTCAGTCTTACGATTTGGCTAGAAATATTGTTCCCGGTGGGCCTGGGGGCCTGTTTGTAATGATTGCACGGAATGTCCTAAAGATATAACAGCTATTAAATACACAAGTAAAAACAAATCAAACTGTCTAATATTTTTGCCCATATCTGTGATTTGTCTTGCATATAGCTAGATCACGCCTTTCTGTGATATGAAGATCTATATTAAAACGTATTCATACGTCGACTCTGAGGTCTTTTAAATCTTTACTTTATCTGTACACCGATTAAAGGTAAGTCTGAGCCCATTTAGTGTACGGCAGTCAGTTTGTTTACATACACTACCAACCCTCAAGAATGGGATACGCGCTTATCCTTACCTCAAAAGCCCATAGCTGGAGATTTTCTGCCTTCACCCTATCACTTAAACACCAGTGAAACCAAACCTTCCTTCATTCCTTCTTGTGTATTTGGCAGAAGACGTCAACCTTTCGTCGATTGTGACGTCTGGCACCGTATCTAGGCGTTTTATGTGATTTGCTATCTGACGTCATGTAGCCGCGTGACGTCACAAACGAACACGTTTGATGTACCGTCTACTTGATGTCATAATGTTTAACTTGGGTTATCAAGTAATCATATCGTTCGTAAATCATTTATGTATTTATTTGTTTATCTGTTGTGTTCTGAGCCGTACACAAGAATATATCACATACGACTACCGCCACCATTATGTGGTGGGAGGAAAACAGGCAGAGGTCGGAGAACCCACGACCTTACCACGTAGGCCTACATGTAGTAGGTTACCAAAGAGGAAGCCAGAGAAAGATGGACTTGAACTCACACACACCACATTGGTGAGAAGACCTAGAGCCATCGTGCTGCTAAAAGCCCGCGACGATCTGCAGGTTGCTGTAGACCTTACCACGTATGCCTACATGTATTTATTTATTTATTTGATTGGTATTTTACGTCGTTCTCAAGAATATTTCACTTATACGACGGCGGCCAACATTATGGTGGCAGGAAACCATAAGGAAGGTTTCTGGGTCATTGCGGCTTACATGTAGTAAGTTACCGAAGAGGAAGCCAGTAAGGGATGGACTTGAACTCACAGAGACCACATTGGTGAGAGGACCTGGAGCAATTGTGCTGCTATGAACCCCTTGCCCCCCCCCCCCACACGTAAATCAAATAAACCGTCATCATGTTCCCAATTTTATTGTACCGGAACCGAGTCATAGCATCATTCCAACGCAATGGGTTCCGACTGTATACGTACATCTTATTTGCATGCATACTATTTTTGTTTTGTTTTTTTGTCATATGCATAAACTTATGAATATTCAACTTTGGGGGGGGGGGGGTCCGTTTTCCGAACGGTCTAAGAACATGCACATGGCGTGGGTATTGTTCCAAAACGTCAATCGAATGACCTATCATCGGTAACATCGGTTACATACGTTCGGTCTTTCTATGACGTCAGTACGCCACAACTGCTTTCGCCTGGAATAGAATCAGATGTAAGCGTCTATGGTGCACGAAGTTTGCCCAGCGACCTTCTACATCCACATATGGTAATACTCATTACTTTTCGTGCATATATTAACTTTCGTAATTCGGGTTAAAATGGAACATTTTGGATATATCGCGATTAATCTGAGTGATTTACGAAGAAAGTTACGAAGAAATTGTCCAACAAGTTATTTGGAAGTGGGTCAAAGAGCAAGCTGCCATGTATTGCAATTCCTTATTTAAAAAAAATATGACATATAAACTTTGTAACACCATAAAGCGACATAAATTACGAAAAAAAGGGGTGAGGAATTGATTTTGCAAAGTGAAGATCGATCCAGCTGGCTTTAGAGGACAGTTACATGGAATGGCGTTATAACTCTCAGTGAATATGGATTTAGTTGATATATGAATATGATAAACTGGTCCCATGAAAATATCTACATCTTTGTTCAAGCAAATATTTGATTACAACCTGGTAGATTTGTGCTTATCTTAATTTTTTGCTGATACAATGACTAACTGATTGATTTATATTCATAACGTCATGCTCAAGATTTTTATTATTTATATAAGGAAAATCAGGTTTATGGATGGAGAATACCGGACTTTTACTGATAGAGGAAATTATACTGTTTCACACTGGAGGAAAGGCAGTAAAACATTTAATAATATACGGTATGGAATTTACATGGCACCATTATTTTCTCCCTTTTCAGTCGCCATAATTGAGCCCGTTATAGGAAACAAAAACATTTTGCTTTAAATCAAGGACAATTTTAGAGCCCATCAGTATAATTATATTTGACATCACTCATGGTGCATTCTTTGTAACTTGTCAAACTATATCGTCCCAGGAAATAAAACATCTTCGGATTAAACGCAATAAAGATTCTGGAGTTAAAAATGTAAATTTTGTGACACATGAAGTTCCTTCGCACCTTTTCCCCTCTACCATAAATTAGACGTATGAAAAGTTGTCTCCCTTCGATTGCTCCCCTCGTGAAGTTTAGTCTAGTTGACGCGCGCTCCTTGGGCTTGCTGTGAGTTTTGCCTGGCTGACGAACCCTTCCATCTAACATCACTTTTCAGCGTAATATTGCCGAGCGCCTAAAACGTGAAACTGACAGAGTTTACTTTTGCTTAGATTAAGTTATAGCGGGATTACCGTACAGCGTATAGTGTAACGTCCGTGGTAAGATACAACGAGGAACGTCACCATAGCATTTGTGTTTGACACAACGTTGCGACAGGTTTCTAGAACACTTTCACGTGTCCAGCGGACATGCTTGGCAGCGATGCGTTGGATTGCTGCCTTACGTCGTACTCATGAATATGTCACGTATACGACGGCGGACAGCATTATGAGGAAGGAAATCGGGCAGAGCCCGAGGGAAGCCCACGGCCATCCGCAGGTTGCGTATATGATTACAGTGCAAAAATAATAACACATAGTGCTTCAAGTATATTGGCAATACCAAGGCTTTTTCATTAGCCTAACTGCAAACATAAGAGTAGCTTCTCTCTGTCTTCAGTCAGCTTTTGTTCTTTCATTAGAAATCATGTCTGTTCTACACGTCATGTAAGGGCCGATTTGGTTAGGGTTGCTACAACTTAGTTCATTATGGCTACGGGAAGTCACCAATAGTGTGACACTTCACTTTGCCCAAGGCAGTGATATTTGTTGCACGCAACCTATTGAATTGCAAGTTCTTTATTTGGTAGAGACATTGTTATTGTTTTCTGCAAATAATGGAAGTTATACAAATGGCAACGCGAAATATGATTTCCTTCCTATCATCAGTGTCAGAAAAGATGACGGCCTCATGGTGGAAAAACACATATGCCTAATAAGGTTGCAGGATTTCCTTGCTTTATAGCACAACATTCACATGTGATACAAATGTACATAAACTTTCATATGTGGAAACGTTATGTTACTGACGATATGAATATATTTCAGCAGTGAGGGTGAATTAAAATCATGAACGTGCCAACTCAATATTCATTTTTCAAACTAATCCTAATTGGTTTTCCCTGCGGGCTCTTTCACCATTCCCATAGCTAAGTTTCCTAAAATTTGAATGCTTATAAATCACTATGGAATTGAAGTCGTTTTAAGTAGAATTTAAGGAACATGTATTTCTCACACACGCTGCATGGTATGCACGCGTTGTGCTCGGTATAGATTTCGGGTTCAATTAAGGTTTCCGGTTCAAGCCGTTTCCGAAATTTGAAATCGGTAACCCTTGGTATGCTACCACATTTGGCTAGGTCCTCGTCTAAATATCAAAACAATGTTTGTTTTTTTTTGCAGCTTTGGGTCATTTCTTGAAGTGTTCACAAAGTACATTTCGTTCACATCGTACACTACTTCTTCATTTAATCATGTGGCCTCTGTGGCCGAGGTATTAGCTGGCTACGGAAGTGTAACGGCGCAGGTGACTCTCACCAGTTCAAGCCAGCTCATGCTGGCTTCCTCTCCGGCCGCACATGGGAAAATCTGCTAGCAACCTTCGGATGGTCTTGGATCTCCCCCGGGCTCTGCCCGGTTTCCTGCCACCATAATGTTGGCCGCCGTCGTATAAGTGAAATATTCTTGAGTACGACGTAAAGCACCAGTCAGATGAAGTCATTTAATCTTATTATCGATCAGTTAATATAAATTTTGCGTGGTCTAGTACATGGTCTACTTTTTATGCGATTTATAGTGCTACTGGCATTATACGTGCCAAATCACATGGAATTCTGTTTAAACTAACGATAATTATCTTGCAATTTAAGCATCATGTGTTCTAATTTCCCTGTGTGTGGGTTTTTTTTTTGTTTGGAACATTATATTCACACCCAGGAGATCTGCCACTCCCGCTCATTAATGGGTCATAATGGTTTCATATATCTTGGGTAAACATATGTACATTAGTCTGTTCTCTTCGCGTCCAAATTGTTTAGCAGGTTTTCAAGCGCAGAGGAAATATCAGCATGTTGCTAATTCAAAACGTCCCAGGAAATTCGGTGACAGTACATAAGCAAACTAACCAAAAAGTTAAAATATTATGAAGCCTTGGAAGTTATCTCAATAAAAACAATGCAGCGATGTCAGCAAAAAAACCCACTCCAGGATGAAGCGAAATATTGATTCCTGACAGAAAAACAAGACTGTGTTATTGATTCTGCTCGAAAGTGATAAAACGTGTGTTTTCGCAAGTACAGTTTTGCTTACTAGTGTAATTGGATCTGTGACGCCATGAAAAAAAAAATGGAGCCAGTTTTCTACTTGATGCCATCCCAGCCAAAAAGAAGTGTAACCTCATTTGTAAGGCTATAGTGTCTTAAACTAAGGCAGCCAAGTAGACCTTAAGTATACACTAGGAGATGCTATTTGCTCTTGCATGCATAGCACAGGAAACCAAAAGTACATTTAAAATCAAACATTAGGTCTAACTGTTGTAGAAATTAACGGCCACATAGTGTTTATATAATACAAAACAAAATGAAATACTTCATCATGCGCAGTTTATAAACACATCCCTCTAGCATTAGTTCCATATACCTGTAGACCCCCTTCTTACGTCTTCCATGAAACATCCGATTTCATTTCATTAGGATAAATACACATGTCGGACTTGATTGACAAGCCGGGAGATAGCATCAGTCATGAGCCTTCCAATCTTCATGTAAGAAAAGAATTCTTGGATACGACATAAGATACCAATTTGATATAAAGACATACAAAAGCCTACATACAACCAGAAAGAAAACGCCGAGTTCGCAAATCTGGGCAAAAGCCAATGGTCAGTACAAAAGTGTAGGATGTGTTCTAACAGTGGATGGGACAATATTCAACTAGGCAGTACGTTACAAGATAAAAGGAAAATATGCATTTGTGTCTTGCCTAGTAATTGCTAGGTGACGAATTGCTTGAAAAATTCCTGTGCCCATGGATCACCAAATAAACTGGACTTTTGCTCGGCCTTCGGCTAATTTGCATGTTCATTCAAGTCTGTGCATACCGTTTTCGGTAAAATTGCTGATAGAGTGACGATTAAGGCAGGCAAAGATAAAAACCTCCTTAGCGGAGGTAATAAATATTGAGGTGGGAAATAATCTACAAGGCTCATGCGTGCTATGTGAATTATATCACTTTCAGCTTTCACTGTGCAAATACTGTTTATTAGTTCCTTACTGGTACCGGAGGAGACTATGTTTATTCCCTGTCTGTCGGTCTGTCAATCATCAATCCGTCTGTCGCGATTGAGTTTGGAAAACAGTTCATCAATGAAAATAGTCTTAGCTCATAGCCACTTTGCCATGTCCATTTGTGACGAAATTATAGACGTTTTTGTCTGGCTTTGGACTTCGGCCTTTTCGTACAAAACGATTCATCGTGTTGAATAGAAACAAAGTATAACACAATATCGACCTGAGGAGTTACAGGTCATGTTCGAGTTTCGGATGCTTTTTCCCATTTTGGGCAAAACTATAACACTCCTTGTCATATTTCTGAACTTCGTTTTTTAGAATTTTCCGCACTTGTGTTTCAAAATGGTTTGTCCTATCTAAATGAAACGTGGTATTTTGCTTCATCATGACTAGTTACACATCAATTTTCAGTGCCGAACTATTTTGTTTACTTCAACAAAATTATTGTCGATTTTGGTCTGTTCTAGACTTTGACATGGTTATCTATTGTTCTGTCGGTTCAGACCTTTAGAGAACACGGAAGTGGGCATTGCAACAACAATACTTTCAGAATACATGTTAATTTCATCCATGCTGACAGTATTACTCGTTTGGGGAATGTTTCCAGCCTAATGAAGCCTCTTCGAATCTGTGTGAAAAAACCGCATCATTCTATGTTGCTATATGCTGTTGTGCTCGTAATAGAAATGTGTTATGAAGAAAAGAAAAAAAAGAAGGTTGCACCATTTTGACCGGCTTCCATTAAGTATGGCGTGTTCTCCTTTTTGGAAAACAAGAATGGCTCAGCTTAAGAGTCAAAGCAGTCAGCTATATACTATCAAAGGTGAATACGGTGTTACATGGTCATAAAGTGGTAGTTTAATTTGTGAGGGCTATCCTGATATTTCTTTTCTAAATATATGTATATAATAAAGTGTCTTATTCCAGGTATTAACATGACGATGTGTCCAAATAAGAATTTCTGGTCGCCATGGAACGGAAGGGAAATATTTCTGGATCATTTAGAAGCCAACAAGATTGCCCCAGCTCTTGGCCGAAGGGCTAGGCTCTGGGAATTCAGGTTACCGAGTCACAGCGTGATCTATGGCGTTTCATGTGGATTTTTGTAAAGGGGAGCCATATTTTCTAATCATTTTCAATCCGCTTTTCACATTTCACTTTCTCACCGTGAAGAGTAGAAATTTATACGACACAAATGCGTTTTATTCCCAATTTAAAGGGCTGGGAAAGAAAGATATTGGTGAGAGGGAGTGGCAAACAACCTGCTAAGACGTATTCGAACATAAAAACCAGCGGTGAATAATGGGAGAAAATGTTCAGTAGGCCCCTGGGAATCATATACGATGCTTTTTTTCTGAAATGATTAGGCAAACTTCTAAAAGCGTAATAAAGCTTTAAGCGTGAATTTGACTCGGGGGTGATAAATGATGTGATACAATTGATTTTTTTCTTTTTACCATCCGCTTATACTACCCCAGGTCCTCACGGTGAACTACTGCTTGAGGCTGTTACCCCGGGGAGTTCTAGCCCAATAGCGTAAACCATAAAGATCCCGGACAAATGCCCTTCGAGACCAGCTATATTGACCAGTGCTGGAATATGTAGCTTTATTTAGAGAACTGGCCGCGTGTTTTTCAAGAAACGTAGCTGACTTGCAGTGAGGTCGTGAGATTGCGGATGGTACGTTGATGACGGATGGTGTCGCATTTTAGACAACCGACCAGTACGACAAGCGCTGACCCGTGGTGCCACGATGTCTCGATTGTGTATTGATGATGGATGGTGCCACATTTCAGACGGACAGGACAATGACCCGCGCTGAGGTTATAAGGTCAAGAGGGTACAATGTTAACGGATGGTGTCACATACCCGACGTACGTGTCGACACGTGGGGTCATGCGTTCATGGCGGTACGTTGATGATGAATGGTGTCACACTCCAGATGTTCGACAAACCAGCGCTGAGAGGAGGTCATGAGGTCAGGACGGTACGTTGACAATAGATGGTGTCTGAATCCAGACATACACACGATTGATTGGCACTGACATCTAAGGTGATGAGTTCGTGAGGGTGCGTTGACAACGGATGGTGTTTCACTTCAGACATACTCACGGTTGATTAGCACTGACACGTGAGGAAGTGTGGTCAGGGCGGTACCTTGACATCGCATGGTGTCTCATTCCAGACATACGCACGATGGAACAGAGAGTCACGTATCAGACATGCACACGGCACACCAACGCTGACACGTAAAAATTCACGTGTCCAGGAGTACTTAAAAGTTACAGTAGATCCAGAGATATTTACAGTTTACGACAATTCCTGAAGTTTGTAGTATGTCCATTTATGCATGTACATTACAATTTACACAAGATCCAAAAGTATATATACACGTCCTAGTACATGGGAGATATATATATATATATATATATATATATATATATATATATATATATATATATATATATATATATATATATATACACACACACACACACATACACACACACACACACACACACAAGTGGTTAATGATGTGTTTACCTGATGCATTTTGTCAAGGAGTGTGTTTGTATGTCACGACAGTTCCAGAGCACACATAATTGTAACCGTAATCGCGGACAGGTGCGTCCGTAACTGGCAATCAGGGAACCGCCGTGATGAATCGGTGTGGTAAGTGGTCCGGCCGTCGGAGATTGAAGCATTTCACACTCCTACCCATCCGTGTTACTGTCACCAGCAGACAGACTGAGTCATCTTTGTGGGCTCGACACGAAGACAGGCTGGAGGGGATGTCAGCTGAATACATGTAATTGATGGCGGCAACAACGCTGCCACGTGAGCTTATCAAGACAGACATATATATGTAAGCGACGGACCGCCATATTTGTGCCTTTGGAGACACTGCGAGATGCTACAGTCACCTGGAACAAACTGCTGTTCAGGCATTGACTTTATGTGGGTTCAAAACATTTCAATGAAAACCTGGACGCTCAGATACACATACGTAAGTGGACATCTCCACTAGGGAATTCTCTGTTTGAAAAATAGATTTTTATTAATGGAAATTCATTATTATTTGTTTTCGGTATTTTCAAAAACTGGTCATCGCTGCATTAGTTTCACAACATACAGGTAGGTTTTGTTGTTCATTTGGGTCGCTTCAATTCATCATTATTAAGATCCGTGTAAAATATCGGAAAACCAAGATGTATAAAGCAACAAGATATGTATCTATCTTCTCTGGAATTTATATATATATATATATATATATATATATATATATATATATATATATATATATATATATATATATATATATATATATATATATATATACTTGATTGGGGTTTTGCGCTGTACTAAAGAATGTTTCACTTATACGACGGGGGCCAGTACTATGGTGGGAGGAAACAGGACAGCACCTTGGAAAAACCCAGGGCTATTCGCGGGCTGTTGGCAGGCCTTTCCACGTATGGCCGGATAAAAAGCCAACATGAATTGGACTTGAACTCACAGCGACCACATTGGTGAGAGGTTCCTGGGTCATTGCGGCCCCTCGGCCACAGAGGCCCGGTGATTACGTTTGGATTCCTGTATATAGTGTTTGGTTATTATACTGGGCGGTTGGGAGTCTGGGGATCGGCAATCTCAGTGATGGTGTCTAAACGCCCAAACGGATGCTGTAGACGTAAAAGGGTCTTTTATTCTCTAAGAATACAATGCTATTAAGGCGTCCATCTGGTTCATGTTACACAGTTATTAAAGGTATATTTATGACACTGTCATAACTATATCTCGGTCACAATAAATGGTCGTGTCGGGAGCAAGTAGACACACAGACATGAGTTCTGTATAGTTACCTTGGACTTACATTAAAACGGCACTATGTTTCTAGGCGATGTCCTGATATTCGATACACAGGCTTATCATTAGCGAAATCCACCAGCCAATGGTAAAACCAACAGAGGTGTCATAAATTAGCCTAAGAGGAACTGATGAAGATTTAAGATGTAACACAAATGAGAAAGCACTAAGTGGAATACAGCGCCGTCGAGAGTCCAAGGCCGAGAGAACATGGGGAGACATAGCGCATATATCAGACATATATCATGTCTGGCCTTGCTGGATAATATTTTGGCGGAACATCATAGAGATTAACGTTCAATTAGCCTTAATAGAGAATTAGCGACAACAAAGCGATGTAGGGAACTGGGCAGCTAAAGTGATATATCTGGGCTAATTTAGCGTTTGACACAACACAGCCTGAAGATCAGGTTGGCAGCTGGGTACTAATAACCCGACCTAAGACCGTCCGGCATTTATCACTACCAATAACTTTTAGTAAGGATGACGCCAACAGGGACATGGTTTATGTCGCCCACTGTTTTATAATTCATTAGATATTATTTGTTTGGAAATTTTCCACATGTGACGGCAAATATAACAGTAAAATAACAGCATAATTAATAATTAACGGTCATGAGTTTTGGGACTAGAATACACTCAGCAGATGCGGCTGGGATGCCAAGGAGTCCGTGTTGTATCCCTGGCAATATCGGAGAATCGGGAGTCACATCCACTTGTCCCAAACAAGAATGTTCCAAACCAGAAAAAGTGGCAAGTAGACCTGGCTGCACGACTAAAGATGTTTACGCTGGAACATATCCTATTGCCGAATAGAAATTCAGATCTCTGAGAGTTTAAATCTGAGAATAAGCATTGAAAACTGAGTAAATCAAGCAGCGGGAAAGATGTATACATGTGTCATGAGGTTGTGTTAGCAAAATTAAAGTTGTTGGAAATGACATAGAAAACAGCCCTTTCGATGGTTGTATATTATAGACACCCTGAGACAACAGTATATTTCTACTGAAATGACCAGGGTTATGTGCATGACCTTGTATAAAGTATATATAAATGGGGATTTTGGTCCCAGTCCAAATTTTGCTTCCTCTGCTCTTGGCTAACAGTGTTTTTCCTACAACATTTCCCATGTATAACATTGTATACCAATGGCCCTTACTGGTGCGATTGGCAAAATCATCAAAGATCATGATATCGTAAGTCAACTGCGATCTACTCTGCTCATCAAACCGGGATTTGAACTCGGGTCTCCTGACACCATATCCAGATCTAAAGTTTGAAGGAAATCCTCTTGTAGCGGTTTCTGGGATAAACGCTTAACCGGCTTCTCACTTAGCCACGTAGCCGGTGGGGAGACAAAGCCATCGTTTCAGTGTGTTAGAAGCATTATTTAGATAATGGTTTTACACGCCTAAGAAATCGTAGATGCAATCTGTGGCGTTTACAGGAATTGTCAGAGAGCGGGCTTCCTTCAATATGTCTGTCTGGCAGCGGTATCTTCCGGCGTCAGAAAAGACAAACCTTTCTAATCCACCACTACCTAAACCTTGAACTTTGGGGAGAATTATGCTTCGCCTTTAAATTAAAATTTAAATCTTCTCCTCATCCAAACATGACCAATGATTAGATGGTATAAGATTTATTAACGAACCTGACGAGCAGTCCAGCAAATGATTGAAGTCTGGAACGGTCAGTGGATGACAAAGCGATAGAATGTAGGGTGGAAATTGATTCCTTCCCGTGCGGCGTAATCCTGTTGCGTTAGCCATAGAGATGGCTCTGTGTGTCGAGAGGGGGAATTTACGGAGAGCCGTGCCACAGCCCAGAAGATCGCGTTCAGGCTTTGTACTGCCTCCCTGATCATATAGACTGATACAGAGAAGGCCCCGATGAAATTGGATAGGATCGAGAAGAAGAGTAATTAGAGAACACAATGGGCATTGTGTGGTGATTTGTGCTATAAAGGAAAGGACTGAAACGGAGAAGTCTTCTAACAACTGTTCTGCTTATAGTAATGCCATTGAAAATGGTTGTCTTGAACAGCGATATACGCCTCAGTCGACCGTTCATGCTCTGCGGATGGAAAATCTAGATATAGCCCTAATGGAGGTTAATGGTCATTATCTAAATTAAAGGCACGGGGTAATTTTAATGCTCCGTCGATGTAACAGTTGACAATCAGTATGGAATCAAAGTCCCGCAAACCATACTGCGGGATAATATACAGCCAAGATTCCCGTCATGTCCAGAAAACCAAAAGCTTGTTATACTTTTATACAACGTAAAGCTGGCTAAATTTGCACCGTCCTGTCTGCAACTAGAGATACTTGTGGCTTTTTGTCATCAGTATTTATGTGCGCGGAAGCACAAAAGCAACCGGGAATCATTGCTTGTAATGTATAACAGGCGGCAATGGGGCGTAGCATGTAAATCCGTGTCTACAGGAATGGAGGAATGAGAGGGTAGAGAGTATAACACAGAATTCCCATCAGAGATGTTCTGTTATCTCAGAGTGACAGGTAATGTGTACATTTTAGTCGCAGATAGTCCCGCTGATCTGCAGTTCGCTTCAAAGTAACCCGACGATCAATAGCAGCAATTATGGGTAAGGAACCTGTTATGATGCGAGAAGCTAAAAACTTGGTTGAGCTTTGTGATCTTTATCGTACAAGGAATTCCTAGTTGATCGATCCAAAAAATGCTGCCTCCTGTCGGCACCGGGACGATTCTCTGACAGCGGGACCCGGCCGGACCAGCGAAAAATGAAATCCACGAGACAATTTAACTTCAAGTGGGCGCTTATTGGACAGACTACGTGGAATGTGACGGTATTAAGTGCCCTTCGTTATTCGACGTGCTTTCGCAGCCTGGAGCGCAGGATGGCACCCAGACGTTAAACGTGAAGCGAGACATTGTTTACAAGCCTTTCAGGGCAGTATGAAGATCGGGATGTTTGGGGAAAATGCAGCCTAAACGATATCAAACGATAGCCTAAACATTGACTAAATATGTTGTCTAGTGGATAGATGTTGTTCTTGTCCTCTTATTTATCAGTCGGCAATAAGCGAAAGAGAATGTCAGAACTCTTAGTCTACATTAATTCCTTTTCTCACTGATTTTACGATACAAAGTTATAAAAACGGATCAAGAAATTAAGATTCCTCGAAGTATAGAAATGAAAGAAAACGATAATTATGATTGCAAAACTTACACGAAAAAGCTTTCCCTAATGTATAAGACCTTCCTTCGAAAACACAAACTAAACGAATGGAATAAGCGAGAACAAATGGAATCAGACATCAACTCTTCAAAAGTATTCGGCTAGCCATTTTGTCAACCCTTTAGACTTGGTGGTCTGAAAATATTTTGAGAAGAATCACATAGCTTCGATTTAGACATTCAAAACTGGAAACAGCCTTCTTCTTCTGAACTTTCCTTCGCACAGACATGCGCAATATAATCAGACAAACATGTAAAAGAAGCAAAAACATGACCGTCTACCGTGGACATTCAGATTCTCTTGAGGCTAAAAACCACAACAAAAAAAAAAAAAAAAACACTGAGGAAACACAATAAACTTTACACACTTTAGTCACTAACACACGTCTTGATCCCGAAGATATGTCAGCATATGTCGCTGTGGTTGTTCGAAACAACTTAGCCTAATATTACCTATGTTAATTTAAGACCTGGTGCCTTCAACGCCAAAGTTCTAACCCAGACGCTTATCATAGAAGGGTCAAGTTTCCTTCACCGCCGTTGCTGCGCATGTTGTTTTCTCGGTAATTTGTAAATAAAGCCTGACCTTTGTCCTTAAATCACAAATAGGCCGTACTCTGTTCGCTGAAAGATGTTTAGAAAAGAACTTTCGTCCCTGTGAGCGCGGGTCTACATGGTAATGAAATGAATCCATGCTAGTTGGCCAAAGGAGATGCAACAAAAAGTTCTCCTCACAAATGTGGCACAATAACAAGAATATGCTCATTATAATACCGATAGTTTTTTGTTGGCGGAGTAAAAAGTAGCAAGGCACCCCAAAACGTCATATATCATTCCATGCGTACTATAAATAGTAACAAAATTGACTCCACTTGCATCGCTGTGATGAACCAATTAAGCCTAAATATTCTGATAGTTTTTGCCATATACTTTTTTGTGCTAACGAAACGCAGACTCTAGTGAAAGTTAAATAATGTCACCCGCGAATTATCCTCACTTTGATTTATGCTAAAAGAGGCCAATTTATCAGTAAAAATGGGAAAAGTATCATTTGCTTGAATCCAAACACCACGTGTCGGAATTAGATCATGTTTACATTGCCTATTGTGTGTCACTATCAACACAGCGGGGTGAGGGGTGACGCGCGGACTGAAACTATGTACCTTGTTCCATGTAAAGCATCCTGCTTCTTCAAACCGGTAAACTGTCTAAATATCATCCTAGTACACATCTCCTTCGATAAATACAACACCGAGATTTATTCCAAGGTACATGTACATATTTAACATGTTATAGGCTGCGTGTTTAAACCAGAATTAGATCTTAAAAATATTACTGGTAATAGGTCTGCTCTAGTTCTTCTTAAACTCACAAGCATACGAATTTATGACACCAGATTGACAAAGTAACCACCCATGACAACAACTAGCCATGTAAGTGTATTGGTGGTTCCTAAAGCAACAAATACATGTACATTTATAAAACAGCATTATCCTGATAATTCATGAAAGTATTCTCTTGTTTTAGTTAAAGTAATAAACAGTTGCAAATGGAAATTATCAAGTAAATTTGAGCCATACATGCATTGAGCCAACAAGGTGTGCACGTATATGCATATATGCCACAAGTGGGAAAGTTTGTCAGTGGCTTGTCAACGGTCCACGGTTCACCGTAGGGACTCTGGTGATCTCCTCCCATGAAACTGAGTGCCATCATGTAAGTGAAAAATTCTTGAGTTTGGCCTTAATGAACAGGTAAATAAAAATATAAACAATATATAGCCATGGTTACATAGTAACAGCTTACGGTTTATTTGTATAAATTTAAGAGTATATAACTTTCATGTCATTCATAATTTTCCAAAAAATACTGACATTCATTTATATGAATACATAATTTATTTCATTTGAAACATGATGTTCAGAACACAAAAGATCAGTGGTTACCCTGGACACTTTCCACACCCATAAAGCTGATCACCACGGTATAAGTGAAACGTTCTTGAATTTGGCCTTAATGAACAGTGAAATGAATATGTATACATAAATATAAGATATATGATATGGCCATTTAAATACAGTAATAGTTTGCTATTTATATAAACTGAAGGACATTCGGATTTCATGTTTCTCTTAATTTTAAGAAAGGTACTGACCTGTATTAATTAATATGGATATATATTTTTATTATTGTAAAGGCTAGTGTTCAAATATGCAAAAGTTTAGTTATTATATGTTGCACATCCTACAGTAGTAATAATAAAACCATTTCCAGCTTTGCAAGGTAAATGTTTTGTCTCAAGTATTATACCTCAAGTATTTTCATGCTTCATTTGAGACGTCTAACAACTTGGCTGAGGGATGAATAAAGAACAATATGTGGAAAACAGAGTTGTTATTTTTTTCACATTTCTCAACGCACCACTTCAAATTACAGTTTGAAAACTACCAGAAGTACATGCCTCTAAGATTGTGTCAGAAGAGAGTAGTATCCAACTCTTCTAATTTATCGTACATGTAAGTAGAATGCATGTAAGGCATTCATGATCCTTCAAGCCCGCCTAGCTACAGTTCAAGCGTTTAGTTTCCACTGTATCGTTCACACCTCAGTTGTAATGTCCTCTTATCGCTGGACTGATTTCTTATAATAACTAACATCAATCGGTGGAAAGATGGAGACAGAATAGGTTACCTCCATGGTGGAAGTCAACATCAATGTTATGCACTCATTATGGTTTCAACCTCCCTGTGGTGTACACCACATGAGAGAAAAGTTTTTCCTAATTTCGTCGTGTGAAGGTGCACAGGCTTCACTTGCGTGATATTTACAATGTATAAGGCTCACAAAGATCGCATTACGCTGTCAAGGACTTTGCTTTCAGCTGCCATGTTGGGTGCAAACATGACGCTGTTTTGTTTTGTGCTATATTTAGCCTTCTGCTGCCTAATATAAAGGGCGGCCTGGCTAATCGCCCTTTCATGCCCGCCGTCAGACAATAGGACTTCGGTAGTGATTCGGCCTAGTTGGCCCCCATGTATTCCGCACTTTGAATTAAGAGTTCTCATAATCGTGCCAGTGTCACGAGAGAACTTTTGGTATAATATACGTTGTCAGTTTATCCAACTTTCCGTGACAGTTTTATGTACATCGCCTTTCAACGGGGCGAACTTGAACACTACAGCGACTGTCGTCCATCAAGAAATGACAATGTGGATTTCCCTCCTTGCAAAATTAAGGTATCCTCTAATTGCACATGTGCAATACTGTTGTAATAGTTCTGAATGAGGAATTCCTTCTCCCTGTACTTCTTTACAATTTTGTGTTTAACGACTCTGACAGGTGAATGTTTCAATCTATGAGAGAGTATCAATGATGGTGAAGGGTACTGGACAGTTAATACGTGTTGTGGGAACAGCAGAGGTGTCATATTAAGGGCTCTGGTACCAAACCAAGTCTCACTTTGTTTATTTATTTGATTGGTGTTTTACGCCGTACTCAATAACATTTCACTTATAGGACGGTGGTCAGCATTATGGTGGGAGGAAACCTGACACAGCCCGGTTGAAATCCACGACCATGCCCAGATTACTGGCAAACCTTCCCACGTTCGGTCAGAGGGGAAGCCAGCATAAGCTGGACATGAACTCACAGCGACCGCATTGGTGCAAGGTTTCTGGGTCATTGCGCTGCCCTAGCGTTCTAACCAACTGGGGGACGGAGGCCCCCAGTCTGTTTCCAGTCGGCAATTTCCAGTGCAGCCTGAATCATTTTTTTCTCTCCAAAAAGTTATATTTTACAAGGATCATATCATATGACTACGTTTAACAGTCGTGATGATCGATTTGCCAGAATTATTACCGTCTGGGCTAAAAACATCATGCAAAGCCAATTTTTAGGTTCATTTGTCCGGGGCTGTCATCAAAGACATCTGTCGGTGAAAGGGTGAGAAGGAAAAAAATACAGCAAGAAAAACGACGATAATACTTTGAGTGAAGGGAAATTCCGCTTGGTAAACAGGAGAATGTGGGTTCCTGTCAGAGTGTTAAATTAATGGTAGCTCATCGACTCGGCAACCTAATATCTATGTTTAGGCAAGTTCAGTCTGTCCGGCAGCAGGACAACAGTCTGAGAGTGGAGTGCTGACGCTCAGGCTACACAATCAAAAGATTTATACGTTATCGAGTAGACTGGTCAGAAGGAGTTCGGTCACGTGACGTATTTGTGGACGAGATTTCTATGCACGCTTGATATTTCTGACAACACTTCGGTGAAACTGGTATACAGAGGCGCATGTAAAGAGAGTTTAATTCGAGCTGAATGAATAGAATCTTTGAATTTCATGGGTGAGTTTGAATATAATTCACCTGCAGGAAGATCAAATTCATTGAGGATGTTAACAATTAATGTATATATCGTACTGTAACCTATTGCGCAACGCGAGTATCGACTTTTATGTTATTTCACACGATTATATTACAACCATGATGGCCGTTACTTTACAATGAAAACACCTGGCAGCTTGTTTCCAAGCGTTTTATGTGGAATTTTATGAAAATATAATAACAGCGCATTCCATGCAATATACCGTGTTAGAGCTTAAGATCTGTGGGGCAAACTTTTCATGACTTCACATCAATATTACTATTTCTGTGGGCCTCATGTAAAGGGGTTTTCTTGATATTTCCTTCGTGAAATTGCTGAATTATAGGTGCGCGTTTTCATGATTTATTTCCAGTACCTCAACCAAAAGTCCCTGATTCTCCCGCTATGTATGCCTGTTCAAAGGCTGCTGGTGGTTCAGCTAGTGTTCCGTATATCTCATCCAGTGCTCTCTTGTAGTACTTGCTTCGTGTGCCTTCTTCACATAACGTTCGTGATTTTTGTTCAGTATAGCTTATGAAGACGCCTCTCGTAGTACTTGTTTTGTGTGCCTTCTTCACATAACGTTCGTGATTTTTGTTCAGTATAGCTTATGAAGACGCCTCTTGTAGTACTTGTTTTGTGTGCCTTCTTCACATAACGTTCGTGATTTTTGTTCAGTATAGCTTATGAAGACGCCTCTCGTAGTACTTGTTTTGTGTGCCTTCTTCACGTGACGTTGGTGAATTTTGGTCAGTTTACCTCATCAAGAGATCTCTTGTAATACTTGTTTAGTCTAGAGGAAGCTGCGCGGCTAGCAATTATTATATTGCAATTCCAGATCGAAGATGTCCGAAGCTACACCCTTGGGAGACTGAAAAGTATCAGAAACTAAGACCATGTACCTGCAGAAGAAGATCTATAAGTCGTATACATGTAAATTAATGTAGTACTGTCAGAATCGAAACGGTTGGATACGCTATGCTCACCGGCTGTTTCGTGGGTAGTACTTATGTAGATACTGTGAAATGAAAGTATATTTGTCAACTATCCTGACCCGAAGAACGACTGGGGTTATTTGGATATCCTGCTAATCCTAATACATAAATGTACGTTTTGGTCACAGTACAGGCTGATGATTCCCTTCCTCCCATCCTCCACACGCATATGATCTTTTCCTACAACATTTGCATCCACGGCTCTGATTAACGCGATTGGCCTTAATATTCATTATGGTGACGCTGCTCTGATCGCTACTGAGTTGTAATGGTTGAAGGATTTATGCTTGTCACACCAGGACTTGAATTCGGATTTCCTGAACCCTAATGCAGCTGTAAAGCTAAATCTGAATTCCGTCTTATTATTCTGGTAGCAAAATCGTCGCGTCCATTGCTACTATGGTCATGTGACACACGTCTTTGTATGGAAATAACAGAGAGAAAAGATTGTCGTTCCACCGGGGGTGAAGCATTCTTTGGATAATAGTTTTAGAAGGTAAGGAGGTCGTAGATTCAATCTGTCGTCTTTATACGGATTGTCAGAGAGCGAATGTTCTTTCAGTATGTATTTCTGGCAGCAGTATGTTCGTAGGTCATTAAAGACAAGCCATTCTAATCAATCATTAGCTTAACGCTGAACTTTCGGGAGAACTATGCTTTGATTATCTTTCATTCAAATCTTCTTTCTATCCGAACACGACCAATAATTAGATGGTATAAGATTTATTAACGAAACTTGTATCGTTCTCTGAGCTGAGCAGTCCAGCAAATAATTGAAGTCTGGGAGTGTCTCTGGTCGACCAAGCCATAGAATGTAAGGTGGAAACTGATTCCTTTGTCCGTGCGGCGTAATCCTGTTGCGTTAGTCGTAGAGAAGGCTCTGTGTGTCGTGAAGGGGAATTTACGAGCGGAGAGCCAGTTTACGGACAGTCGTACCTGAGCCCAGACGATCGTGTTCAGGATCGTGTACTGCCTCCCTGATCATACCAAACGATAGGCTTATACTGAGAAGGTCCACATAGAATTGAATACGTTCGACGGGAAGAATAATTAGAGAACACAATAAGCAGTGTGTGGTGAGTGCTGCCAACAGAAATGAATTAAAGGTAGAAGAAATGCAGCAATTATACAGTTAAAGCTGATATATAATTCTCAATCGGTTTCAACCAATGCAACTTTTATAACGAAACTCTGATTTAAGAAAATCTTTATGGCAGGTTAAGCTATCGAAGGTGTCTTGTGACGTAGGCATTGGTCATGCATGAAGTAGTAATCTTGTTTAAAACCCTCTGACAAAGGTAAAATACTCAGTGTCTGAGATACGCATTTCCCTGTATTTAGATGAGCAGTTGTTTGTCCATTTGAAGCTGTTTGAACTCAAGATTTATGTAACCTGTACATGCTTATAGTTCCAAACAATTTCTAACGATCCCACGCCTCAAACAAGTGGGTAATGATGATGATACAGATTTTCTCATGAACGCGTATTGTGATTTAGCGTATACTGAGAGAATGTTCCTATGTGACATTCTTATGCTACAACACTATAGTCAATTGATTAAATCAGCACGAAATTGAAAAAAGACAATTAGGTCATGTATACAAAATGTAAACCGGTAAACACATTGATATGCGTTGTAGTAAATTAAATAAAGAGACAAGCATTTCTGTCTCCTCACCAATGCCTTTGTTCCCTCTTATGACGGTGACCTAATCTTTGATACTGAGTTACGACCAGTATGTATCCTGGTGACCCGGCAAGATAGGTGTAATAACACACGTCACGATTCCGTAAATTTTTAGATCGAATATGTCTAGTAAAACTCACGTACTAACGCGTGGCAAAACCAGTAATTCGATGGATCTTCTATTATCAAAACGAATATGTTTTGCTTCATATGTTGTTGTTTCAATACATGCGATATACGGGACACTGCAATAATGCTCCCGTCAAAAATTCATAACCCCGGTAATTCTTTGATGAGTCGATTCCTTCAGCGTTCATGACGTTCCTAGGAAACCAAACAGACCTATTACAGATGTCTGAAGAAGACATTGACTTGATCTGACGGTAGGCCCCAAAATAACGCCTGGAATCATTATCTGTTCTACTTCATTTAAAATGGTCTGTTTGGGTTAGCAGAAGCTTGGCAGTGATAAGCGAAACGAGAGTCCAATACACAGATTGTTGTGATTGAGGGTAATGTCAACTTGTGGGGTTATGTGTTTCTTCAAGTGCGTGTCACTTTGATAATTAAGGCGTTATTACACTTGGATGGATGTAAGTGATGTTTGGTTACTATATTAGCATGATCGGAGTCTGGAGACTTGCAGTCTCAGTTGATGGTGTCTTCATGCCCACAACTCTGCTGTAAAGGTAGGCATAAAGGCAAATTATACTGCCTACAGCTACAATAACAATAAGGCGTCTCACAAGTTCGTGTTATGTAGTTATTAGAGACATATTTATGACACTGTCATAATTATATCTCGGCCACAATAAATGCCCTGTCGGAAGAGGGTGGACACACAGACATGGGGACTGTGTATTTACCTTGGGTTTACATTAAAAGGCTGCTATTTCTCTAAGCGATAACAGGACGTTCAGTACACAGACTGATCATTAGCGGAATTTGCCAGCTAATGGTAAAATCTGCAGAGTTGGCATAAATTAGCCTAAAAGGAATTGATGTATACCACAGACCAGAAAGTACTAGAGGAAAACAGCGCCGTCGGGTGTCCAAGGCCGAGCGAACTTGGATAGACACAGCGCATATACCAGCTCACGCCAAACTGAGTATGCTCAAAACATCTGGGGATACATACATGGAAACTTTATCATTTATCAACACACTTGTTTGGCCTTGCTGGATCATATGTTGGCGGAACATTACATAGATCAACGTTGAATTAGTCTTAATAGAGAGTTAAGGACCATAACAAGCTGTATGAAATTAGGCAGCTATAAATTGATATAGCTGAGCTAATTTAGGGTTTGACACAACACAGCGTGAAGTGCCTATATCGTAGCTGGCACCTGGGAACAAATAACCAGACCCAAGACGGCTCGCATTTATCAACAATAACTTTTCGCAAGCAGTGGCGATTGGGGATGCCACTGTTAGGTAGTCCGTGTTGTATCTCTGGCAATATTGCACCACTGGAGACACATCTACTGTTTAGAGTGTCCCACACTAGGGAAAATGGCCCGTTGACGCGACTACACGCCTGAAAATGTTTACCCTGGAATATACCCTAGTGTCAAATAGAAATTCAGACCTCTGAGGATTTATCTCTGAGAATATGAGAAGCATTGGAAACTGACTAAATCAAGTAACTGGTCAGATGTATACATGTCACCAAAATTAAAATTGTTGGAAATGATGTGGACAACAGCCCTTTGGTGGATTGTATGTTATATGACACTCTGACATAACATTATATACGTGATGACCAGGGTTATGTATAAAAAATATATAACAGGAAATTTGGATCCCAGTCCAAACTTCTGCATCCTCTATCGTCGATAACTGTATGTGTCCTCAAACATTTCCGTATGTATATTCATAGCCTGTGTTTGTGCAATTGACAAAATCACCAAAGATGAAGATATCGCCCGACCATATGTCAGATGTAATGGATGAGCGATTGACTCACACTGGGATTTGAACCCGGGTCTCCAAAAGTGTAAGGGTATAATCGACTATAGCTGTTTCTAGGACAAACGTTATAAACCAACTTCTATTCCTACTCTCGGTCCCCCAGCTGATACTCTTACATATGGAAATGGTGGAGCGTCCTAGTGAGGTTAAAGTATTCTTTGAATAATGGTTTTAGAAGGCAAAGAGATCGTAAGTTGAATCTGTCGTCTTTATCAGGGAGCGGACGATCCCTTAATATGTCTGTCTGGCAGCGGTATGTGCGGGGGGTCATCAAAGACAAACTTTTCTATATCCTGCATTGCCTCATAGTTGAACTTTGGGAAGAACTGTACTCCGTCTTGTGTTCATTTAAATCTTCTTTTTATTCGAACATGACCAATTAGATGGTATAAGATTTATTAAAGAAACTTGTGTCGTTGCTTAAGCCGAGCTGTCCAGCCAATAATTGAATTCTGGGAGGGTCAATGGATGACCAAACCGAAGAACGTAAAATGGAAATTGATTCCTTTGTAGGTGCGGCGTAATCCTTTTGAGTTAGCCATACACAGAAGGCTCTGTGTGTCGTGAACGGGGATATAGGAGCTGAGAGCCAGGTTACGGACAGTTGTGACTCAGCCGAGGGGATCGTGTTCGCGCTTTGTACTGCCTCCCTGATCATACCAACGATAGGCTTATACTGAGAAGGCCAAGATCGAATCGAATACGATCGAGCGGAAGAGTAATTAGAGCACACAATGGACAGTGTGTGGTGATTTCAACCAAATCAATGGTTTAAAGAAATTGAATGGTAGAAGAACACAGTAATTATAAGGTGAAGGCATATGTGTAAGTGGTAAAGTGTTTGAAATAACATAGCTTTTCGAACGAAAATCAGATTTAAATAAGATTGCATTTGACAATGAAGCCCCCCTGTTGTTTTTGGTCAAATGTACATGTTGATATTGGTCATATGTGAAAAGTGTAATCAACAATTTCTTTATGTCATTGGGGGGAAACGTAATTTTGGGGATGGTGCTGCAAACGTAGATTTTTTTAGCGCGTATATTTTGCGAATATTAAATGTAAGTAGCCCTCAAATACCAACTCTGCTAGGCTGTCTTTCTGATCAAATGAATCAGGTGGAGTCTAAATAACTGGTTAAACAACCATGCCGCAACATCATATGGACCCGATTAAACAATGCAATCACGAAGGTGAAACACAATTAGAGTGATTACCGTAACAAGCAAAAGCAATACAGGAATGTAAATAAACAGGAAAGAATAGCTCGGCTACAAGTCTATTTGCATACACGTATACATAGTCTTATACCACGTAGCGTTTAATATGAAGGTCATACAGCGTGATCTATACAGCCAAATCAATCGCCCTGAATGTTCTATCACAGAGTATAGTTTGTTATTCTCGGTGAATATGCAAAGACCACACAGCATGTAAACACATGTTTTTCTAAGCAAATCTTCTGCCTCCGAACGAAGCTCTTTTTCTTCCCTTTTATAGGTAACTTTGACCATTATATGTAAATGATGTATATATATTAATGAGCAACAATGGGATGCGTAATAACATACTTCACTTTTCCATAAACTTAAATAATGAGGTTGTCCCCGAATCCGCACGTCTGAACGAGTTTCCAACCCGCTGTCTTATCGATCTCCTTTTATTATCAAAACAGATTCCACAGCAAATTGCTGGTTATGATTTGTTGATTTAATTCATGCGGTTTTCAGGACATCACAATAACAGCCCCGGTAATTCCTTGATGAGTCGATCCCTTCACTGTTTAAGACGATCCTAAGAACAGGCACAGATCAACTACGGATGTCTGAAGAAGACATTAACTTGTTCCGACCCTAGGTCCAAAAATAACAGTTGGACAACTGACTTATCTGTTATTCTATATTTAAATGGTCTGTTTGGATTGGCAGAAGCTTTGCAGTGAGAAGCGAAATCAGAGATCGTTTACGGATTGTCGTGGTTGAGGGTGATGTTCACTTGTGGGGTTATGTGTTCCGTTAGGTGCGTGTCATTGTGGTAAATCGAGGCGTTATTAGAGTAGGATGGCTGTATATGGTACTTGGTTATTACAGAAGCCTGATCAGAGTCGGACCTCGGCAATCTCAACAATGTTGTCTTGATGTTCACAAGGCTGCCATAGATGTAAAGGATCTGATATTTTGTACCAATATAGTAATATTAAGGCATCCCACGTGTTTGTAATTATTAATGGCAGATTTAATACACTGCCATAACTATATTTCTGCCACAACAAATGGCCCTGTCGGGAACGGGTAAACCTGTGTTCTGTCTATTTACCTTGGGCTTACATTAAAACGACACTATTTTGCTTGGCGATGGCCTGATATTCGGTACACAGACTGATCATTAGCGAAATTTGTCAGCTAATCTTAATACCAATAGATGTATCATAAATTAGGCTAAAATGAATTGATGAATGTTTAAACTATGCCGGAGACCAGAAAGCACTAGGTGGAAAACAGCGCAGTCGAGTATCCATGGTGGAGGAAACTTTGGTAGACATATCACAAATATCAGAACACGCCAAATGGAGTATGCACAAGACATTTGGGGATACATACATCTGAATTTTGTCACTTATCAACACACATGTTTGGCCTTGCTACATCAACGTTTAAGGAAATATTATAGACATAAACGTTCATTTAATCTTAATAGAGAGTTAGCGGCCATAACGCGCAGCATGAAATGAGCAGGTACAGTGATATATCTGAGCTAGTTTAACATCTGAAGCAACACAGCGTCAAGGTCAGGTTGGCAGCTGGGTACAAATAACCCGATCAAAGACGGTCCCGGATTTATCAATACCAATAGTTGTCAATAAAAATGACGCTAGTGGGGATGGGGTTTGTGTGGCGCTCCGTCTCACAATCCATTAGATATTATTTGTTTGGAAATTTCCCAAATACGGCGGTAACATTACAGCAACATTAATAATTAACGGTGATAAGTTTTGGGACTGGAATATACCCAGCAGGTGCGATGGAGGATGCCACTGTTTGGGAGTCCGTGGTGTATTCCCGGCTATCTGGCAGCATCACGATTTACATCAGCTCTTTAGAGCATCGCAAACCAGGGAGATCAGACCTGTAGGCCAAGCGGCCCGTCCAGTATTTTTTTTACTGCAATATTCAGTCGAAGTTCGGGGGCCTCCGTGGCTCAGCCGGTTAGCGCGCTATCGCAGCACAATGACCCGAAGCCTCCCACAAATGCCATCGCTGTGAGTTCAAGACCAGGTCTTGTTGGCTTCCTCTCTGGCCGTAAGTGGGAAGGTCTGCAAGCCACCTGGTCGCGGGTTTCCCCCAGGCTCTGCCCGGTTTCCTGCCACCATAATGCTGGCAGCCGTCGTATAAGTGAAATAGTCTTGAGTACGGCGTAAAACACCAATCAAATAAATGAATAAATAAATAAATCGATAAGTCGAAGTGCAAATGTTTGAGGCTGCAGCCTTGGTAATCTGACAATAATTGGGAACAGATAAGATCAAGATCAGAATAAGATGTATAAGTGCGCACATGCTAAGCGAGTGCTATGAAAATGTGAACGGTTGGAAATGCTATGGTTACCCGATGTTTGAAGGGCATACTTTATGTGGACACTGACATAAAAGTACATGTACATGTGTCATGTATCCCGCCCCAAAGATAGGCCGGCGTTATTTACATGCTCTGCTGTTCCAAATACAGATCACAGTACAAACTGTTGATTCCTCTCCTCCCATCCTCCAACGCATAGAGAAAAAGCCATCGTCACACTGGGGTCTAAGCAATCTTTGGATAATAGTTTTATACGAGGCAAAGAAATCCGTCGTGTTTATACGAATTGTCAGAGAGCGGATTCCCTTCAATATGTCTGTCTGGCAGCGGTATGTTCAGTGGTCATCCAAGACAAGCCTTTCTAATCCAGTAAATATCAGATGTGAACTGTAGGAAGAGCTATTTTTCGCTTAGTGTTCATTCAAGTCTTCATTTTTTTATCCGAACATCACCAATAATTAGATGGCATAAGATTTATTAAGAAAACTTGTGTCGTTGCCAGAGCCGAGCTGTCCAGCAAATAATTGAAGTCTGGGAGGGTCAATAGATGACCAAGCGATAGAATGTAGGGTGGAAATGGATCCCTTTGTCCGTGCGGCGTAATCCTGTTGCGTTAGCCATGCAGGAAGCTGTGTGTGTCGAGAATGAGAAAATAAGAGCTACGATCGAGCTTGCGGACAGTCGTGCCTGAGCTCAGAGGATCATGTTCAGGCTTTGTACTGCCTCCGTGATCATACCAACGACAGGGTTATACTCAGAAGGCCAAGATCGAATTGAATAGGATCGAAGGGAAGAGCAATTGGAGCACACAATGGGCGGTGTGTGGTGATCAGCAGCACAAAGAAAAGTTTCGAAGGGTAGAGAAGAAATGCATGTGTTGTTACCATAAGCCAGTTATATAAATATTAAGCAGTTCAACCAATGTAACTTTTAGAAAGAAAAACTGATTGAAACATCGCTTTTAACACATCTGTCGATTGGAACAACGGAGGTGCCTTGTGAGATACGGTCATTGGTCTTGCGTGGAAGTGTCCCAAATCGATCTTATCTTCTGTTATTGTAGGTTAACTTTATGATCGCGCGTGTTATAAACCAGAAACTAAAAGATTTGCTTCTGGCTTAGAATGTTCCTGGTATGGTCTTCTATAACTCTAACATATTTTTCTGGCAAAGTACGGTTGTATAATTAGCATGATATTACTTTAAGCATGATAATGATGTAATGATAAAGACTATTAACTTGCTCTGGAACCTTAAATGTGCAAAAGCATCAATACATTGAGATTTATGTTCTTTCATTATCGTGAAGCCCTGCACTATTTTCGAATTCTGCCAAAAGACTGTCTTGGACAACAAGAAGAAAGTTGACATAAAACCCGACGACTGTACTCCAATAGTTTACACCCGCACAGATCATCCGGAAACTTGGAACAACTGCTGTGATTATGGTATTGCCACTGAAAATGGCTGTCTTGAACAACGATATACGTGTCAGTAGACTGTTCATGTTGTACAGATGGAAAATCCAGATACAACCCTATTGAAGCTTAATGGTTATTATCTAAATTAATTGCATTGGATAATGTCAATGTCCCATTCATGTAACGGCTGAAAATCCATTGGCGAGTCGAATTCCCGCAAATCATTCTGTGGGATACTATATACAGCCTAGAATACGGCCATGTTAACAAAAGCACAAGTTGGATATACTTCTAGGCAAAGTAAAGCTGGCTTAATTTAGACCGCTATACCTGCAACTAGAGGTGCTTGTGGCTCTTTGTCATTAGTATTTATGTGCACAGTGATGTGTACAGTTTAGTGGCAGATTGTCCCGCTAATCTGCCGCTCGCTTCAAAGTGCCAGCAGTAAAATAGCAGCAATTATGGGTAGGGAACCCGGGGAAATGCTGTCGCCTGTCACCACGGCAACAACCTTCTGAGAGCCGGACCCGGCCGGAGCAGCTAAAACTAAAATCCACGGGAAAATGTAACTTCAAATGGATGCTTATTGGACAGGATACGTGGGATGTGGCGCTATTAAGTGCCCTTCGTTATTCGACGCGCTTTAGTAGCCTGGAGCGCAGGATGGCCCCCAGGCCATTTGCACGCTACCGTGAAACGAGATATTGTTTACAAGTCTTTCTGGGCAGTGTGAAGATCGGGATGTTTGGGAAAAATGCAGAGTTTGTGTCTGAAATGTAGCTGGCGGTATGTGGGCTTTGCATCCTTGTCGGCCCAGTAATACATATAGTTGAAACCATTCAAATTTTGATCAAAGACTTTAACTTTCAGACGCTAACCTAAACATTACCTGAATATGTGTTATTTAATACTTATCACAAAACAAAACAGAATGTCAGAATCCTTAGTCTAGGCTATTCCCACACTCATTGATTTTACGATACAAAATTCTACAAACATAACAAGCCCAGATTCTTCGAAGGACAGAAATGAAAGAAAACTATAATTACGATAACAAAGCTTGCACAGGAATGTTTCACCTAATATAAAAGGCCTTCCTTCGAGATCCCAAATTAAATAAATGGAATAAGCGAGATTAAATGTGATGAGACAACAACTCATCGAAAGTCATACTCGAGTAGTCAATTTGCTTTTTGGTCTGAAGATATTTTGAGAAGATTTACCACCGTGGACATTCAGGTCCTCTTGGGACTATTGCACTGAAACACACAATAAACATTACAGATTTTAGTCACTGACAAACGTCTTGATCCCTAACATATTCAACACGTATCGTTGTGGTTGTTCGAAAAAACTTAGCGTACTTTTGTTGTGTGGAATGAGGATCTGTTGCCTTCACCGCCACTGAGCCTAGAAACCTTTCCAATTCTAGTTCAATCGCTTGACCCGATTATCTTATAAGGGTGCAGTCCCCCTCCCCGCCATTGCAGCTCAAGTCGTTTTCTCATTGGCAATAATAAGTACATTTTTTGTAAACAGGTAAACAGTTTGTAGATAAAGCCTGATCTTTGTCCTTAAAACACGAAACAGGACTGCCGTGCAATGACACATGCAGAAGGGATTCCCCTCCCTGCGAAAACAAGGGACCTTTTTATTGCACATGTGTAATACTATTGCAATGATTCTGAAAGGAGAATGCGCTCTTTCTATACCAATTTACAACATTGTAGTTAACGACTAACTGGCAGACGAATGTCTCAGTTCATGAGAAAATAACAATTATGGTGAAGGATTCTGGACAGTAAATATGTGTTGTCGGAACAGGAGCGGTAATTAGTGCTCCAGTACTAAAGTAGGTCTCAATTTGGTATCTCTCGGTGTGAACGAGCACTGGAATGAACTCCGTCAAACGTGAAAAAAAGCTCAGGTTGACTAAGGTACAATATGTTTTTCTCGAGCAATAAGATGTATGCAGCGTAAATAGTGTAGCACGGCTTGTTATAAAGCAAATGGAGATGAGGTAAAAAGAACTGCCAAGCTGATCAGTTAAGTAGAATGCTTAATAAAGTTGAAATCTTTTGCAAGTGAAGTCTAAAATAACCCATTTTACCCTGATCGTCACCACATTTATATCACCGAGCGCAGCCCTTACAACTGAGCGGGCATTGAAGATTGACAATCAATAGGAACATGTTAACAAGTACAGTAGTTTTCGAATACATGTCGCCTTGATGCCTCATAGCTGTGGCTAGTACATGTCAGCAATTTCCAGCCGCCTTCTGAAATCTTTTTTTCTCCCCTGAAAAGCTACACTTTACAAGAATCAGATCTTTGATTACTTTTAACATTTGTGATGATCGATTTGCCAGAATTATGATCGACTTGGCTAAAAACATCTTACAAAGCCAATTTTGAGGTTCATTTGTCCTGAGCTGTCATCAAAGACATCTGTCGGTGAAAGGGAGAAATGAAAGGCGCTGAGAATAACCTTAGAGAGAAGGGAAATGCGGCTTTGTTGACAGCAGAACGTGGGTTCCTGTGAGAGTGTCAAATTAGTAGCTCATCGACTCGGCAACCTAATATCTATGTTTAGGCGAGTTCAGTCTGTCCGGCAGCAGGACAACAGTCTGAGAGTGGAGGGCTGATGCTCAGGCTACACAATCAGAGCATTATACGCTATCGAGTAGACAGGTCAGAAGGAGTTCGGTCAGGTGACATATTTGTAGACGAGATTTCTATGCACGCTTGATATTTCTGACACGCGATAATTCAGGTATAAGGAGGCACATGTGACGAGAGTTTAATCTGAGGTGAATGGATAGAATGTTGGGATTTCATGGGTGAGAGAGATCAAATTCATTGGGGATGTTAACAAATAGTGTGTATAACGTACTGTAATCTATTGCGCAACGCGAGTATCCACTTTTATGAGGAATCTGAATAATATTGATCTGTCTTCTGTGAGAGGTATTATAATCGTAAACGCTTAAAACATATATAATTTTAAGACAAATCTGTCTCATAAATTTGGACTTCTTGAACCAAAAGATAATCATTAAAAATAAAGATATAAATTGTGACATTTCCGAGTTGGCTTTGTGAAATCGCCAAATGTAGAAAATTGATGATATCCGGTGTTGTAGTGGCTGGAAACAACATCAAATGTTGCAGGCAGCTATAAGACCTAGCTTTCATTCAAAGCGCTATATGTGCCCTTGCCCTTTTATTTCGTGAACACAGAGAGTAATTATATAACATTTCTGCTATTAATTTTTACCAACCGAGTATTGTCTCAGTCTGTAATGTAGCCTTTTATGGTCCATATCGTCTTCAATATTTAAGGCTTATAAACTGAAAAAATATTACGAAAATTGGGAGTCGCATCTCGATTCGGGGAACCGAGTCTGCAGAAAATTGGTATGACAGAAAAGAAGTCGACTTTTTTTCACTTATTTTCTACAGCTGTACAATTGAATGCAAAGCTTTTTCACTCATCTGATTAACTTCCCAAAGAACCCTGAGGATTAAATCATCGAACTGGTTAGCTTTATAACTACATATATAACCAGACGCGCAGGCGATCGATGTACTGGTTTAAGTGATGATTATACCGTTGCAATATTGTTCCTTGTGCAGCCTGGAGAAGCGGCAATTGTCCGATCAGATTAGTCGCTCAGCAGTTGCCATTCACTTCTAAAAGACCCAATAGACTCGCCTATTGTCCCTTAATACAGTTGCGGCGCCACTAGCGCCCTACCATTCAGGCAATATTGTGTCACTCTCGTTGGAATGGGCCATGAATATCTCCTTTATTCGACTGATCTTTAAGGGAATCTGGACTCTGTCTAACCTGGACGGCTTCAAAAAGTCTCCTCTGCCAGTCACTCCTCGCCAGGTGGTTCTTTAATCCGGCTGTTCTGCGCTGACACCCTTAGAAAAATAACTTAGTGTTGTCAGACTTGTCAGCCGACGGTATTTACAGAAATACATATGAAGGCGTACATATGACTTTCCACGAATACATTGTCACACAAAATTATGTGACTGTGGGGGGTGCTGTTCATTCTGCATCAGTATGATCCATCTGTGCTACAGGAAGTGTCTTAATCCGTACAGCTTGGGCACAATACATTTACAGTGAGAATAGAAGGCGGGAGTACAGGACATATGACACCGTGATTCCAATGACATTTTGGAGACAAACCTTGGATAAAAGAAAAAAGTACTCGTCTCCGATCAATCAGATACATGTTTATATAGCTTTTGTAGCATGGAAGAAGAAGAAAGCTTCTACGACTGTAAATGTTCTACATTTTGTAGCTTCTTTGTGGCTAACATGTACCGTAACAAGACAGTGCTTTAGCTAATAGTTTAATCTGTCCATACAATCCATTAACACAGATCTGGTGTCCTCGGTTAAAGATTTTGTACAAATGTTGAAACATTTTTGAAGTTTACATGTGTATGTGATCGGGTAGAATTCCTCGCATAAATCTGGACCCAACCCGGACGAATAAGTGATTAGCAGGAACATTCTTATTTGATCTAAAGAAAAGAAAACCTTTTGCATGATGTCAATACATATTATCTATGAATTTTTTCTTGTTTATTTCTATATTTGATTAGGAGTTACAGCCAGATTCAAGAATTAAATAAGTATACCGTAGACCGTGGTCCAGACCCTCTGCACAGCGCTCTGGGACAAAGGGATGGATTTGGTCACATCCAAATAAAGATTAAACACCAAGTTAAATGTTAAAGGTGTTCGATCCGTGTGGCGCACAGAATACATTTTTTACATCGAATTCATTTTGGTCGTCTGCTTGGACCACAAGGTTATGTCCGGTGCCGCCGCCAATACAATCTGCGGGACAAAAGACCAATTGGAGTTGACGAGTGTTTTGGAGGGGGGGGGGGGCATTGATCCGGACAGACATTTTGCGAATTAAACACCTGGACTGTTTTCCAAGCCGACCGATTCCCGTCGGAACCGATGAACTGCAGAAGTTGAATCCTGTTAGCGAGTCTGCAAATGCAACAGTCGACGAAAGCGGCTTATCATTCGGTCCGCTACAAGACACTCCTCATTGGAGAAGTGAAATAGTAGAGATTGAATTGACGAGGAAAACGGTGAATCTTACCGCATGTAGGAAATGGGGATGCATCTGGTGGATAGAAGGATGGCACGATGATCACCTTTTATGCGCCTTTAAGTACCTCACATATGAAACAAATGTCGTTACTCAACTCCCACCTGGGTTGGGTGTTTGTGGGCGGTGGAGTGAAGGTGTCCACTTAAGATTCGGTAACCTCATTCTCAGTCCAACAGAGGTGTTAACCGAGGATAGTGTTCTCCAGTAATGAAGGTAATCAGTAAATAAGGAGGTGTGAAATTGGGGAATTTTCGTACATTTGTACGACCAGCTTTGCTCTAGTGTGTCGGAAAAGGGTGTAGACGTTAAAAGAAAAGACAACACTTGCCCATATGTATATGTTTATTTATAAAGAATCTTATTCATAGCTCAAAAAAACTATTTTTGTTATGTATCTCATGTGAGATATCCCCCACGTGGGGAAGATCGAACGGACCGCCATGGTTTCAATTTTAACCAATCACGGGCGAGATATTTCTTGCAGCCGAGAAGGCATATGTTTCCGCTGTGACGTCAGCAGTACTTAGTTCACCCTTGTACCGTCCAGAGGGAATGTTAAATGAGCTGTTTGCGACCCCTTTTTTGAAATAACTCAGGTTATGGTTTTTGTTGTCTTTTCTTTAAACTACTCATGCACGGAAGGCCGGAAGGATCCAGAGTGACTTCGAGATCGTAGTGGTTGACGTGACACTTCCAGCATCTTCACAGAGAGGAAATCGTTGGAAATAGCACCAAAAGCTGTATACGAACTGCGCAAATTCACCGGCATTAATATGCAACATTGCAGTGAATTACAATAATCTGGTGATCAGCCTGTACCATTCTGGTTGTATACCCAGGCCATTTCGAAAGAGGAGTACGACCGACAGGTTTTACTGAGTTTTTGACATTCCCAGTTACTCACATTAAAAGACGGCTTCAATTATTTATGGGCCAACGGTCCTAGGGTCATGAGTCAAGCTAGTCATCCCAGCAGTGTCAGATTTCCTGTCTTACTGAGGAATACGACCGACAAATTGCAATCAGTGTTTGGCATATATCCTCGGTGACCCAAAATAAAAGCAGACTTCAATTATTTATAGATAAACGGTGCTGCCGACAAGTTTTAAGCTCTTCATACCAGCAGTGTCAGATTTCCTGTCACCGGGAATGATATTTGGTTAATTCCAAAGTAAAGCTAAGCAGTTCAATATTCATTCAGGATTCTGCATAAGGAATGGGCACAATATATGCTAATGATTACGTTGGCTTCTTGCCGGGGTAAAACCTTCACTGTGATATAATCCCTATCAATCCCTCCCTGATAGCTTCCTAAGGCCTCTCTCCTGGCCTCTTTAGTCGATGCCAGCCCGGTCCTCATATTTCATTAGCACCTAGCCATAAACCTGACAGTGCAGACATTGGCGGTGCGGTCTTGCGACGGCTCAAGAGCAGACTAGGGCTGAGCAGTGTCAGATTTATGGGTTGTATTGCTTAATAACTTTTGCTGGACATAAACATGAGTAAAATGTTAAAATTGTGCTTGTTTATCCAATTCAAAGACCAATGCCTTGGTTACATCCAAATTTCACTGTGGCCAACACTTCAGCATTGTTTGTCTCAGTCGGTTAGCGCTCTAGCGCAGCGCAATGACCCAGAAGCCTCCCACGAATATGGTTGATGTGAATTCATACTGGCTTCTTCTCCGGCCGTACGTGGGAAGGTCTGCCAGCAACCTCTGGATAGTCGTGGGTTTCCCCCGGGCTCTGCCCGGTTTCCTGCCACCATAATGCTGGCAGCCGTCGTATCAGTGAAATATTATTGAGTACGGCGTAAAACACGAAAAAATAAATAAATAAATGAATTCATTGCTTTTTATCAGTGCGTATTCTAATTATGTGTAGTGAGGTTATCCACCTGTAAACCACATTCAAGTATTAAAGAAAATATTTCCTAATATATTTTGAACACGTAAAGCTTTTTACCTAAAAACACTTTTTGGGAAAAATGAACGTCTCTTTTGGTCAGCTATGTTGAATAGCAGACATAGTGCCCCTTTTTCTAATCTGGGACCATAAAAGACTATACGTAATGTCACATTAACCTTCTTGTTCCCCTGGAGGGGGGGGGGGGCTTTTATCTTGCAAACAACCGAGCGTAAAATTTTTGGTTATCACCGGCGCTCAAACATGTCTGTGTCTCTACATCTCAAACGAATTAAATTATTTTCATGGAGCCAGTGATAACTTGGTTATTTTCTCCTCTCTCCACCTTCCTCTCCCACCCTCACATACAAACGCACGATATGCCCGTGGCATTGCCGATGTGGCGCAAATCCATAATAATTCAGTAATTTAGTTATTAGCTTAACACAGTAAATGATCAGAGAGGAAGAACTCAGGTTGTAATTAACATGGTTATCAAATGTCTGATTGTATAAGGCGCTACCATATTAGCCCAACTTCGCCTCTCAGTGCAAAGCTATTTTTGAGGAGCAAACAGTTATATTACCACATAATTCATGTAATTAATGGCTGTGAGACAAATTTCCTTGCGTAACGCTATTTTCTTGGTTTACTTGGAGGGCCGCATGTATGTACAGTTGTTTTCTTCAAAGCTTTGTCGTAAACTCCCAGTACGATTGTCTGCCTGTACATCCAGCTTGACCACGCGATTCGCGAGATATTCCGTGTACCTTACCCAAGTCCGCCGCTTTCATGCCTTCATATTGCTCGCTATACTTAAGTAAGAACTATTCACATGTCATTTTGAACACATGTTCATTTACACCTTGTTCTCGGCACTTGTTCTGTATATCTCGTTTAGAGATTGCCTGTGGTACTTGTTTTTGTGTATCTGTGTGTGTGGTGGAGTAGGAGGGGGTTGAATTTGTAATGGCGTGTACTCGCCCTAATTGGACGATTTAGGCCAACGCCTAAAAGAAAACAACCAAAAAAGAACAACACACGCTACGTGCAATACACCCAACAGGGCTAAACACAGAGCATACATCAGATTTGCAGAAACAAACACAATAGAATACGATATGCGGCATGCATAATCTGGTTTCCGAAATATACATCACTTGACACAATGCATATACTCACATGGAACAAGTGCAATGTAAACAGTGGCAACTTCATTTGAGGAACTGTGAGTGAGACGATAGCCGGAGAAGAAAAAAAAAAAAAAAAAAAAAAAAAAAAACGGGAATAATTAGTGATTAACAGCTGGTTAAAGACACACATGGAGAGAGCTTGTTTTGTGTGCCTGCAGCATTACATGACGTTTGTGATATTTGTTATTTATGTACTTAAGTCACCGTACGTGTCACTTGTTGCTAAAATTTCACCCTCAGACCACTTATAACACTCTTCCTGTTTAACCTCTCCGTGATCTGACACAAATCCTTCACCCATATCTTTTCGTTGTAAATCTTGTTTTTCCATCAAACTCGAAAAACGTTGTGAATATATCGACATCACTGTGACATATTTGTGCTGGATTTTATCTAATACAGTGCCTGGCATGAACAGACCAAAAAAACGATTGCATACAACAATTTTATGTTTACGAATTGCATTAAAACGCCTATAGGCGTCGAAGATAGCAAATTAAAAGAAAACGACAATGTCCAGTGAAACTAATGATTTAAAAATACATCAGATTTGGCAGGCAGTCATGAAGTATTTGTCTCGCGAACCACTTCCGCAGTCGTACTATTTCACTGTCCACCAGGCCATAAACTTGGAGAGTTTGCACTCACCTCGAAATGTAGTTTTAATGGTCTATGTCGTCATCAATATTTAAAACTTATAAACAGAGAAAGGTTTATGTAAATTGCAACATGCATATTGATTAAGGGGAGCCGGCCTGAAGTTTTGTTTGACTGAAAAGATTTCGTATTATTTTTGTGTGTCCAGTTCAATGCAAGGCTTTCTCACCCCTCTCAGTAACTTCCAAAATAAACCTGGCGATAAAACATGCACATGGTCAGCAGTACAGCTATATCCAGGCATGCCTCCAGCAAGCGGTCGATGTACTGGTTTATGTGATGAATATACTGTAACAATATTGCTCAGGATGCAGTCTGGAGAAGCCGTCGTCATTTGTCTGATCAGATTAGTGGCTCAACAGTTGACATTCACTTCTAAAAGATTCAACAGACTCGCCTATTGTCCCTTAATACAGTTCCGGCGCCATTGGTTCCCTTCCGTTCAGGCAATATTGTGTCAATCTGACTGGATAGACCCAAGAATAATTGTTCTCTAGTTGATTGATCTTTAAGAGGATCTGGCCTATGTTCCACAAAGCAATCGTTTCCTGAATTCGTTATTACTGCTATGGCAACTTATCTCTTTAATATGTGTTGTCAGGGTAGTCACAATCAGCTTAGCCTACGACTGCATCGAGGAACAAGGGCCAAGACCACATGTAACCTGCACTTCAAAAAGTCTCCCCTGACTGTCACTGTTCGGAACCTCGCACCGGCTGTCCAGAGCTGAAACCCTCAGAAAAAGGGCTTAGTGCTATCAGATTTATCATCCGATGGTATTTACTCAAATGCTTAGGAAGTCGTACAAACGACGTTCGAAGAATACATTGTAATATATTATCCATGTGACTGCGGAATGTGTTGTTCATTCTGTATCAATGTGATCCATCTGTGATACAGGTACAAAAATACTAATTCCATTTTGCATGCAAGATTCAAGGGCACAGAAAACGGGGGGGGGGGTAAGTATTGGCTATATCTCTGACTGTGTTGAAGTATGAGAAATAGTGGTTGAAAAAAAGTCCATTACTTGTGGCTACAATTAAACAGAGAGAAATATAATCCAATGACCAAGTGCCCCCTACACCCTGTTTCCATGGCGATAGGACGCTAGTACCTGCATTCCAGCTAATTTATTTTGAGAAAATGGAGGTCAATCCCTGATGATATTTGGATATGTTGTAGGCAAGGCATCTAGTTATTTGACAGTATGTGTCATTTGATCCAACAAAAATTAAGGAATACCGTTTTAGTTGGGTGATCTTCGTGAAATTACTACATAAATAGTACGCCTATGTTCTAGTGATTTTATACCTACATGAAGTGTCTTAATTCTTATAGTGCCGAACACAACAGAATGACAGTGAAAATGGAAGGTGGAAGCACACAACATACGACACGAAGACTCCAATGACATTCTGGAAATAAGTCTCGAATAAAAATTATAAATGTCAACATCGGCGACAATTTGCACAAATGTATTTTTATAGAAAACCTGGCCCACCATTACACATTGTTTTAGAAAATTTCAATAATAGACACAGCGGGAAGAAGCAATAACATTTTGCTTCACGGCATTAGATGAGTATTGCAGAACATTTGTTGTTGACCCAGGGAAGGAGACGTAGAGGCTCTTGAGTGCGCAGGTGACGTCCAAATAAAGATTAAACAATCAGTTAGAATGTTAATGGTGTTCGACCCGTGTAGCGCATAGGTTCACCTTGGAATGCAATGATTACATCGAATGCAATATAGTCGTCTGGGAAAAGGACCACCAGGCCACGGCTGGAGCGGCCGTGAATACAATCTGCGAGACAGAGGAGCAGTTGGAGTCGACGTATGTTTTGTGGCTGGCCCATTCATCCGGCCACACATGTAATTAGTTCCTCAATGACGTTCCACTGACGAATTATTTATTTATCTATTTGATTGGTGTTTTACGCCGTACTCAAGAATATTTCACTTATACGAAGGTGGAAGCATTATGGTGAAGGGAAACCGGGCAGAGCCCGGGGGAAACCCACAACCATCCGCAGGCTGCTGACAGAACTTCCCACGTATGCGCGAATTAAACACCTGGACTCTTCACCAAGCCGACCGATTCCCGTCATCTGTCACAATTTGGATCCTGTTAGCGAGTCTGCCAATTCGACAATAGAAGATAGCGGCTCAGCATCCACTCTGATACACGAGGACATATTTTATTGGACAACTGAACTAAATTTGAGGTTGACTTCAGGCAGGGGACGGGGGATCGTACGGCATGTAGGTGGTGTGGATGTTTGCTGTGGATCGAAGGACGGCGCGATCAAGGTCACAGTCGTTGTCTGTGAACGTCCACCTCTAAGTGCTCCACATTATAAACAACTGACAATCAGACTGTGTGTTTGCAGTAGTCTAGATTTTTTCAGCGATCCCGGCCGTCATATTTCATTAGCACCTGGACATAAGTCTGACAGTGCAGACACTGGCATAGTCCGACACGATCAGCGCCTGTATGTGTATTTAATATACTGACAGGTATTGCATACAGACGTCAGGCCGATTTGGCCGTAGAAGTGGTGGCTCTGTGGCGATCACCTGGTCGCTGGGGGCATTCCTCCCGTCTATCGCCTAGATGTCCAAAACTACTCATTCTTTTCACGTCGGTGTATAATATACACATAGGTGGTCAAATGTTGATACTCCAAAACGGACAAAAATCTCTTTTCACTTGTAACGCTTCTATCAGCACAGATAACCATGGCACGACCCACTTTCCTAGTCTCGTTTTCGTCATAACCAAATATGGCGTGTGGGATCAATCGCATGACCTATCATTTGTTGACATAAGCACTGATCAGAGCCGTCAGTCACCGAGGGAATTTTCCTGTGACCCAGCGAGCAATGGAGAAGACAGCAAATGAAATTTTGCACAAAACGGATTTTATTAACATTTACCCGAAACAACTTGAATTTGTTCAATACTGAAACAGTCAAATGTCTTTTGTGTGTTGTTAACTGGATACCTTACCCACCCTCTCCTGCATTATTTTTGGACTCGGTATATCTTTGATCATGAGAGTTGGCTAGTCTCGTGTCATAAAAACAAAAACACGATCCGAGAAGTAAGTCATCCTGGTTATCACTGCTGAAAAGTGAAAAAGAGATTTGCGGCCGTTTTGGTGTATCGACGCTTGACCATGTCTGCGTATATTATACACCAGTGTGAAGGCAAATAATCAAGGACCAAAACAGGTTAATGTTATATGTGTAAAGAACCTGTGGTTTTGGAAATCGAGGCGATAGAAGGGTGGGAGCCCCCAGCGGCCAATCGGTCGCCACAGGCCCGCCACTTCTACGGACTGTCAGTCTGTGTATGCAGTACCTGTCAATATATTAAATACGCATGCAGATGCATATCCTGTCTGACTAACATTAGCGGTGCCATCTAAGGACTGTTCACGAGCAGACTTTAGGGCTGGGCAGTGTCATATTTATGGATTGTGCACCTTAATAACTTATGCTGGACATGAATATAAGCAAAATGCAGCGGTATTGTATAAGTAGAACTGGTAGTTTAAGTGGGAACTCGTCTGGTTGGCTCTATACAACTGTACAAATATAGTTGTATATGTTGCCAATATATTTATTTATTTAATTCATTTTTTACGCCGTTCTGAAGAATATTTCATCCATACGACAGCGATCAGTATTATGGCGGGAGCAAACGAGTTGCGAATATATGCCAAATCAAAAGCTTTGAGAAGTTCCTAAGCATCGAGGCGGATATATTTTGGTTATTCTGGGACACGGGCTGCTAAGCTTTATCTAAAAATAAGAGGTTTTAGTGACACTCCGTCGTAACTACAAGAAAATAGTCAAATGTCTTCCTGGCGAATCGACTTTTCTGGAATAATCGTTTCGTAATATACCCGACAGACGGATGCTTGTGTAATTTTTCTGACACGATGAACACTTGCTTTTACAACAGGAGACAGCTTTATTTAGCATATGTTCATCAAAGTGCCAGGCGCTCAGGTTGTGTGGATGCTACCAACAGGACTCACCTCATCTTTAGAATCTCCTGTTGCATGTTTTCTAGCGTCTCTCATAGAGTTTAAACTGAGCCTTTGCATGGTGAAATAAAATATCCTTTGAGATACCACCAAACACATCTGATATATTGAGAATCTATTTTCTCGGTCTGTCTATCGACTACAGCAAATTTCGAAAAGGGCCTCTGGCCCATTGTTTCAAAAGCAATTATGGTGTTCGCATATAGAACACACGCAAATGTCCAAATTGTAATAGACTTTAGTGTTTTTATGACAAGTGTTAAGAACCCCGTCTTTAAAATATTACATTGTATTTTTTATTTTTGCGCTAACCGGGCCAGTGTCTGACCGACAGTTTTTCCTCTGTGTACGTTGTGACCTGTACTGCAGTTCAGTTTCGTGTTCTCGAGGCTTCTGTGTTTATCATTTTCCATTCATTGTAAATAGAGCGTACATTCTGGAAAGATGTTCCCATGTTGAAAACTTGTTTACGATGAAACCATCCAGGTTTTTCCTTATGTTAGCCTATAAATATGAGCGACGAAGTTTTAAACCTTGTGGTCAATTTATTTATGTCCACTTAAGAGCTGTCTTTTATTCAAGGTTACGCGAGAGTAATCATATTTACTCTTGTCCACTTAGAAGGATTTTGTGGGATTTGGAGATATCGGCTTTCCTGCCTTTCGACATACATCATTTTATACTCCATTTTTCTGTACGTAACACTTTGTGACCTTGTGTTTCTCCACTGTTTTCTCCGCTTTGTTTTGTTTTCTTTCTTTGAGACATTCTTTTGGAGCTTGTGTCGCTCATTGTCTCTTTGTGTGATTACATACATTTCATCCCAGTTTACCCGGAAAGTGACTTAATGTATATTTCCAAAGAGTGAAGCATATATCGCCAGTTCGGCATCACGGACGCTGTCAACCCGTGACATCTCCATATATTTATTCATTTACTATGCGCATAATGCCGTGGTCAATAATTTATCAATTATACGAAGTTATTCAGGAATACGTCAGAGAGAAAAAAAACAGACACATCCCCGGAGAACCATTTCTGGGGGCTCCCTCTCCGGGGATAGAGAACACACTCTCTTTTCCATGAACTTTTGTATTATTACTGTTATATGCGTTAATATGAATACAATCATGAGTATAACGGTTCTGCACATATACGTGATGTTATGTATTTTAGAAAGGTTTAAACAGGTTTAGCAAAATGAATGCCTGTTTTTGGGCATGAAAATGACTTATTTGCTGTATGGTTGTGTTTAACAATTCTTATATAAAAAATGCTGCCCACTTGTAAGAAGCAGGAAAAGCAACGGCACGCCGTAAACCATGGTCCGCTGACAGGTTGCTGAAGAACTTGCGAACATGTGGCGTATAGATATACACACCATAAGGATGGAAAGACAAGTGATCTTCAACGAACGTTCGGCGCGACGCAAACGGCCACAAGCAGAGCCTAGGTATAATGTACAAAAGCCATGTCCATACATTACCGGTTGCCACGAACACCGTGGAAGGGAAAAAAACGTGATGCGATGTGGTATTTTTACAATAACTTATACTTGTGTAAATTTATACTCATAAATAATCTGTTAACTTGGGAGAAATAAACACTGTAGCCTAGAGTGACAACAAATGTTCTTGCAAAAATACACTTTTTGTTACTACAGTACGCGATGTGCCTTTGTAGCCACAAATAAACTAGGTAGCTTGTACTTGTACATCCAATTCAAAGACAAATCACTTGCGTACATTCCGTCGGCATAACCATTTCGGGTGGGAGTATTTCTCTTCCACCTAGAAGATAATGGGACAGTTTCTTTAATGGACATGTTACGACATTAACCATGGGCCGATCGATCGTGTACCGGAATTCATGCCGACAAGGTTTTCTTGTAATCTCGTTATGTGATATTTCATGTCAATGTACGAGACAAATCCTCAAAGTCAAATGTCAAGGCCGAGCGCTTGGAGAGCCTACGGTCGTAAAGTCTTATTCCCTACTGAGTCCAGCTTTGAATGAAACTTCATCTTCAGAATGGGATTAAACCTAAAATTCGGCTTCTTGTCTCTTTGCCTGAACTACAGGGTTTTATTTTAACTGTTAATGTAAATACTGATATTGTAGCAATGTATACCCTCCCTTGTATGACGCCTTCATCAGATTTAGATAAAGACATGCATTGGTGTCAATAGCAATTTATTAATCACTGGTCTAAAAATGCTAGAAACATATGAAAACAATGTTACAAGCTGAGACAGCCCTGATATGATCAATGCGCAGGTCAAGTTAAATTTCAAATAAACCATCAGCTTTGCTTATAATGTTCAAGAAACTGATCTTGTGCACGTAGATAAAGAGCTTGTCTTCTATTTATTTGGACACCTGAAGCCTTTACGCATCCCCATTTTTCTGACGGAATTTCTAATATTCACCCGGTCCAAGTATTCTTTGTGCCTCAGCGGCAGTGACAGTTGACTGAGACTTTCCGTCTACCAGTGTGATATATATTGTACTTACTGAGCACGCTCTGATGGCGAAACTTTCTGAATCACAACTGAAGGCGCTAGCCTCTACATGGCAATGACAGGGGGTTAACACAGGGCGCTCTGGTGTTCTAACATCCTAAAATTCGCATTTATTGGCTAAGTGAAATATCATTCACTTAACCACCAATCAGATCGGCGTTAAACACCAATAGCTCCTGAGCAGCGTGTCACACAGCTTCTTATGGACGGATCTCTGCGTGAAGCCTTCCTGGAATACTGCTTGACACCACTTTACCTGTGTTTAATACTTGTTTAATACCCAGCAGTCGAAATTAGGGAAGCTTTTTAAGAACAACCACATACACATAAGTCCAGCGAATTTTTCACAGCGCGTTACCAGCATCAGTATCTTTCCGAAAAGAGATGTCGTCCGGGTCGTGTGACTAGAAGCTGTCAAAACTACTGATTCGTACATGACACCGTTTACTCGTTAAATGACAATTTGAATTTCTTAAATGAAAACATAAACATTATTAAGAAAGATTTAAATTGTTACTTAAGTCAAAATTAAGTTGACTATCCTTCTGTTATTAAGGGTGAATTGCCCCGCTTCCATTTTTCGCTTTACTTAACTGAGTGATATAAAACTGTAATATAACAAAAATAATGCAAACGAAAAAGTCCATCTGATGCGTATTTTTATTTCTGGAAAATAAAAATATATTTGACACCAAAAATTCCAAGAAGGAAATCGTACATCGATTGTCAAAACATGCATGACGTGATGGTATCATTTCTGGCTTTGAGGCCCAATGTTTAATAGTCTATATGTAGGATAAAAAACGACTCCTGAAAAAGGCTACACCATAATTTAGAGTGCTTATTCCGTTCAAAATGATCCGATCGCATGGCAATTACCCATTTTCGTCGATTGGAGGGGTCCGATGGGATGTCTTTAATCTCTTGGCGTTATTATGATCGGCTATGTGTTCCATTAAGGCCATTAGGTGTAGAATTTTAGTAACCGCACACTGTTTTTATCTGCGGAGTCTCGCCGAAGTTCGCAGAGGTAACAATGCTTTACCAACCTTTTTAAAGACATCCTTAATTCTGTAATGTAACACGGATTTACACGGCTTTCTGGCTGAAAGAAAAGGCGAAGTCTTATACTAGTAATAAAAGTCATACCCTGTCAATATGTGTAATAATTAAAGCCACCATATTATCGTTTTATTGAGTAAGACATAAATATTGCATGGTATAAAAATTCAATAAAAGTTATGAAGTGTTATAATCTAACTAAAATTTTTAGGTTTTGTGCTCCTTTGTTTAAGTGCTATATGTGTCAGTGTGGCTGAATGTTACAGTAACTTAAAGGTTTTATCATCCGTTCTTTAAAATTGTAATAGGGAGAGAGCAAGACTTGAAACACACAAATCATGGTCTTTCAGATGCTTAAACTTTCTCAGCCCTTCTGGGGACGTAGAAATTCCATATACCGTCTCGTTGACTATTATAAATGATATTAGATATATAAATTTCGTGCCGGGGTTATAGCATATCAGAGCGTTACTATTGAACAACTCAATTCCATTTCCGGCAATAGTTGAGTGGAGTCACTTTGACAATATCAGTTTGGCTCTGACGTTGTTCGAGCCTCCAAGGGCTTTTTCTACACGTTTAAATTCTAGACAGACAAGTCGAAATGGGCGCCGCTTGACATAATTCTAAATTATTCAGGCTGGATTTCTGTCTTGTGCTATTGTCGCAATGTCACAATAGAGTAAATACAGTCAATTATAACTCCGAAAAGATTATCTTGGTTTCCGCCGACTTCTTTCTTGTTACATATGACTTTTTGACCTTGATGTATGTGTCAGCACAGGGCGTGGGTCGGTCAGTCTAGACTCGGACACCTTATAACTTACCCGTCAATAATATAGGTAATACCACTTTATGTCAAGACCCTGGTGAGACTAAGCTGGGTGGCTGTCTGCTACTCAGAGATAGGCCTATATATCACACGTGATTTACATACACATATGCCCACACCGTAACTCGAGAATTTTGAAGTATCGTCTGACTTAGAGGATAATGTCCAAAGTGTTATGTCCAGTGACGCTCGTCTGGTGTCCACGACCAGGTCCGGCAGACTGACAATAACGCCCACTTCCCTGCAGCAAATGATATGTCATTACTCAGACTCCTCAGCACTGGACTTCCGGTCCGATTGCCGGTCAAACCACCTGTCAACAGAGCAAACTCACCAGCCGGACTTCGGCTGTGTCCACTTCAAATTAACTCTTAATTGTTGGCTAATCGTGTGAAGAAAAAACGGAAATATTGTGAAACTAGGCGGTAGTAGGCCACATGGAATAACCTAGGACAGGGGTAGCGAGAGCAAATGAGTTCCAGAGAGGACTCGCCGTCTCCAGAAAGTTGCGAAGTGGAGAAACTGGATAAAAACAAGCCATGATACCCAAGTATCATCCAGATATCCACTTATCAGCTACAACATTTTTGTCAATGAGAAATAAAGACCAGAATGACACGACTCCAAGGTAATCCGGTAATTTTACATAAACGAGATCTAAATGCTAGGAGAATATTCGAGATGTTGTATTTTAGATGTTGTATATGTTACATGAATCTAAGCTATCTGCCCTTTAGCAATGCTATTACTGTACGTAAGGATATCTTGCTTTTTGTCAATAACTGTATGTAAGCCAAGGGGCTCTGGGGAAGTCAGAATTTGTTGGAACGTCGTCCAGCTTATATCCAACAAATTCCATACCCATTTGGCCTTATTTTTTTGCTAAACCTATTTTAAGCGACACCAAACCGCATTCCTACTTAATATAATGAGTATAAGTGAATGTCAAACCCCCAAAACATCAAACCCTGTGCACTAGGAACCAAGCGATAACTTGTGACTGCATTTGGTTATAATATCATATAAATATATGTAAATACTGAGTAGTCACCCGGACGGGATTTCGCCTCAAGGCAATCCTGTCTCATGCACTGGCCGCAACAATGGTTCACCCGCTGTGGCTATTTCCAGAACGTTCAGGCAGGAACAGACAGTTCGGTGACAGTCAGCAGACTTCTGAAACTGATTTCAACAGTGAAGGCGCTTTTTTTAGTACGGGTGATGAACTTGGGTTTGCGATAAATGTCACAATTTTAAAATAAAACCGCGAACTAGCTGGACTATCTGTACACGCGGATTCGCAAGACAGAAAATGCATTATGTACACGTTTAACAATGTTACTGTGCCATTCTGCGTTTGTTGTTATTGATAAAAAAACGGGCTCTTGTCGTGAAGTCATTTTTCCCGTCGTGAAACAATTTCCCGACAGTATTTTTTTTTGCCGTCGTCAGTTTGGTTGTTTGAAAGGGCTGTGTAATGAAAACGTAAAAACATATGGTAAAAAGATTTTTCATGACAGATTTATTCCTTGAGACGTTTTCAAACCATCCCAAAAGCCTTTGATGTTCAATTAGTCAGCTCATCTTTTTTTGTTCAAGAAGTTTCGGACATTTTCATCGATCGATTCCAGATTAGTGTACGGCTGAAGTTTTTTTCTTTGACGCCGGGGTTTTCTGCCGCAAATCTTTGGCTTTCGTTTTGAAGATCGTTCTGATTAAAGTGTGTTGTTATCTCTCTACTCCATTATTGCTTACCGCTGAGATCAAAATTGTTTAAAATTTGGATCCATTTTGAAAAATGCACATTTCCATAGTTTCCGGAGTAAACCACCGGCTTTCGACAAATTGCTGTATTACTTTCCTATATATCTTGTGGGACGCAAGATGAACAAAAGTGAGGAAAGAATGAGGAAAGAGAGTTTTTGACATGTTCTCGACACCAGTGTAAGCAGTACAATTAATCTTGGATATTCTGTTTTTCGGGAACAGTACTGCACCATCTTGCGATATGGTGGTTAATATTTATTTACTTATTTGATTGGGGTTTTACACCGTACTCAAGTATACTTCACTTATACGATGGCGGCCAGCATTGGCGGTTGATAAGCCAAAGTAATAATCACGGCCAGGACTCGTTCCTAATATTTATATATAATCGAGAAAACAGAAGCGTTAGGTTAGACACTGGGACAAACACTGAGCTCTACGGTTATATGGCATCAGTAAAAACTGTGAGCCTACACAAACAAATGCTTCCAAATGCATGTAATTAATAGAATTGGGTTTACCAGTGTCCTATACGTGCAGGTCAACCCTGAAGTCAAAGTTCCATCTTCGACAATGAACATCGAAACAAGAGAAACGGCGGGTTAAAATCAACTTTACCTCGCGAAGTAACACCACTTAAATAAGACCAATTTCTGAAGAAGTGAACAGGAGCTATAACGCATTGTTGTTATTGCCTAAGTGGGGATGTAGGTTCTCTAAAAAGTTGACAGCTGAGGAAACACACCTTGCCTGTTTCTAGGTAACGTGTTAAGAGTGCAAAAACTAGCATTTTCAAGTGCTTAGGGCGTTGAAAGCAACATTCGTGTAAAAGCCGTGAACGAAAATGGGCGTTAAAACCAATAGTCGCAAGACCAGTTTCCAGAGATGACAAATAACACAAACCATCACAGAACTAAGACAGTTTAAAAAGTATAAAAAATTAGGACACATTCATGTAAAGAGATGCAGTCAGCAGTTCTCAATGATGACGATGGGCGCAGTAAATGTTCTAGGATGATGTATAAAACCAGTATCCAAACTGTTTTCTATTTTAGCATATATGGTGTCGAGAATCAAATATGTGTCTCATACAATATGTATCTCAAATATATATTAGACCCTTTTCACTGACGGAATGTCCCTGGAAATCTGTACATGCAGTTTATATTCATGAAAAGTCCCATGACTTTGTAGCCCATTCCTTTGCTAATATTTTTGTACCTGGCATTAGGGGTGTTAGGAAATCATCTGACCATTATTAAGGAATTTTTACCACGTCAATTTCTCCTCCCGCATATTCATCTTCAAACACACTCCCACTGCTAGGCCCAGCCTTTCTGATATCACTGAATGATGCACAATATGTCGGAAATAAAGAACAATCGCTTAGTGAGATCGTTGTTGAACACCATAATCAAACTGTTGATTTTGTGCAGGACTTATTTTATTCAGTGAAATTCCGAAGTTTCTTGTCTCAGATATAATAATCGCGAAGGAGCATTTATCTATCCGATGCGTCGGAAGCTAGTGCGCAGTGTCTTGCTCAATGCTAGCATACTCATAATTTTTTGGTATACATAAAGTTGTAACTTTGCCATGCTTATAACTTATCACACAGAAAAACTCTCTTCAGGATATAGTGTAAGCAAGGATCTGGAGGCATGGACAACCCTTACCCCTTTGTCAATACTCACCGAGGAGTAAAAAAAAACAGATTTATGCGTCTATTGGTTATTTTTTTTTATCACAATGTGACTTTTTAGAGAAATGCTTGATGTTTGCAACAGATTGTATGTAGTACGCCCATGAATGCACAAAGAAACGTACACCTGTTGAAGATCAATTATCGTGGAAATTTTGGCATGTAGTTTTACTGTAATCCTTATAATTCAACGGACATTACCATGTAGTAGGGACAATAGAAAACCTCAATTGTCAGTTGAGTGTTGTCTCAAGACTTTTAATGTGAATTGCATACTTCAGTACGAGAAATGTCTGGTCGCTTCGGGCAAGAGAGCAAGCCGCAGATATGCTATAATCCCGGCACGAAATTCAAATATAGAAGTCTGCAAAATAGCAGTAAAATCAAAGTAGCCACAAGAATGTACTAGCTGGCAAATCGTCACACGTAACTGGTATATTGGGGCCTTTTGGTATTTTACCTTAGTCATAGATTTATTCTATATCTTCATGCTGTCATGTTCTTGTGTATTAAATGTGATGATCACACTGCAATTTTAGAAACTAAAAACCAGTGAACGTTGTCATTTTAAGTACCACATGGATAAATCGTCGTTCTATAAATTACCATTTACACCCAAGCACTACAGTCTGAATATCCCTTCTTGTATTTCGAGTCCATGAACCAATCGTCACTGACCACACACACAGCCACAGATCAGCTGAAATCACGTTTTATCCAGCTTGGGTCGGCGGACGCTAAGCCGATGGCCTGAATTGAGGGAAATTGCCCCTGTTCAATCTGTCGAGACGCTAGTTACTGGAGAGGAAGCTCCAGACTTAATCCGTGAATCTTTCATCACAGGATTGACACAGACTATGTGGTATTTGTACTGGCTGTGTGTTCCTTGTGATAAATATTTCCCATCGACTTAGTAGCTCGTGTGCATCGCCCAGAACTATTATCTGGATAACACTAAAATCACCTGCTTAGGTTAAGGACATAGTAGAGGCCTATAGACGGCGTGAGAATTGGCGTCAGTCTTACAGACAGGCTTCCAGAAAACCATGACCAAACAAGAGTGAATAGCCAGACACGATATGTTATCATCTTTACATTGGCTTAGCGCAAATTTACAGCCTAATCTTTACATTGGCTTAGCGCAAATTTACAGCCGCCACGAGCAGCACTGTTGGAATGAAAGAGGGTTAGTTGAGAACAGCGAAGAAAATAGGCAGGTAAGTATTTTCAGGACTGTGATGTGGGGCATACGCTAAGGCAAACAGGAGAGGCCCTAACGATTTAAGTTCTGTGCAATAACTCATGGCCTTTAACTGAAACAAGGGTTCTAGAGTGCAACATTTCCACGCTAAAGGTTTTCCCCGAAAAGAAGAAAAAGCAGACCTATGGATTCTTAGAGAGAGTAACCTGGAAAATGGTTGCTTGGATTCCTCGTTGTTTTGAATCACAAATTAAAAGAAAGAGTAGTGTCACATTCAGTGCTTTATGATTATTCAATAATTATGGTCAAATGACCAATCAGTACTTCCAATGCAAAGTGACACACCCCTATGTGAAGACGACTAAAACCGTCGAATATAAAAATAAGACGAAGTGGTTGGATGAAGATTGATTTATATATCCGGCCACCACCGATATCTGGGACACCAGACTCATCTCAGCTTAATACCTTGGAAATAAGTATGTACAAGTAATTACATTTCAATTATGAATGGCTGGCAGGAGGAGATTCCTAGATCTACAGCCTCCCGAAAGTCCCACAAGAGAGGAAGAGCGGAAGAGGGTAACTTGACTGGACATCAGTTTGGCAAAAATTGGCTATTTTAGGATAAAAGAAAATTCATGGGTTTGGGGAAAGCTTTTAAATCTTGTATATTTCGCACAAAAAGATTTTTAAAATTGACAATCGTTTTTATTTTTTTATCAAAGATCTACTTTGATGTAATTATGCGATACACCTTCATATTGGAAGACTTCAGTAATGGACAGGCATTTCGACTAGACGGACTACGGGGCAATGATTAACGCAACGATAAATTCTCAAGTGAACTCATGACAAAGTGATAAATTGCTTCTTTCTTTTGTGGAGATTAATCTATCCGTGTCGCGTTAAGAACACCCATTTTGTAAACAGATTAAATAATGCCTGCCAAACGAAAGCCCTAAAATGCATCATACAAGTTGAAACTACTTATAAACACGATTCATTGTATAACACGGATCGACTGAATTACATATTCACGCATTTAAGTTGTCTCCGTCATAAGAAACAAGCCAGCTTCACATACTGATGAATAAATTAGCCACTCACAGGGTAATAACTCAAACTCGATATAATTTGATAAAGACTTCAATAACTGAGAAAATCTATAACTTTCCACGTTAAGGCGCGAGCATCATTTTATCCTTAGCTGTTTTGGATCTGTTGATTTGTTTCTCTCTTTTGTTTAATTCGAAACTTACGCCGTGCTGAAGAATCCATCACTCATACACTGTGGATTCTGGTTGTCGCCTGATCCCATGGGTCAGTTTTGAAGCATAAATAAGCCACGAAGTGTTGTCTGTCAAAGAACTCCTGAATTCACTTAGATTATACAAGGAGCTTCGCACTGAGGCTATCTTTGTAAGTAATAAAGATGTTTTAAGGGCCCACACTTGCTGTGGGATAAACATACCTATGTGGCTATGTTAGAGCATTGCAACCCTCGGAAGTCCCTCATTAATTCAGCAACTTTTATGGATATTTTTTTAGCCTCTGTGACACACAAGACTGTACATGGGCTAGGGCATAGTTTCATGTCTAACACATAGGAACAAGATTCAAAAGCTAAAATTGAGCAGATTACTTTCCGGTCGCCAAATTCTTAGAACATGCATAACTCATTATGCCCTTTTGTTTATTTCACACAGAATTGTCTACTGATGCGCCACTCTAAACAGCTATTGGCTAAAGTGCTCAATATATGTGACGCACAGTGAAAGCATCCAATCTGAAGGGACAGCTGTTTTATAGTTTTCAGTAAAATACGCTCGTGAATTTAGTGACTTGCGAAAAGTTACAGCTTAGGGTTTCTTCACAATCTAATTAAAAATTCCCGAAATGATTGTTCGAAGAAATAATTTTGCGTTTGATGGTCTTCAGTTGATTGTAAATCAGATTATCTGTCAGACATAATAGCCAAAGCTGGAGAGTCAAAGGAAAACCATCATTGAAACATAAGAAAAATACATTTTTTCACTTCAAGTCTCCAATACAGGAATTACCAAAGAAAGGGAAAAATGTTGCTCAATAAAAATGTGTCTGGTTTTACACTCTATGCTTTATTGTCGATGTTGTATTAGTATTATTTTGGCATTGTGTCGCCTTGAATCGAACTGCTCCCAAATTCAATCCCCTTACATGTATCGTATATATCTCACAGGAACACCAGGACAACAGTTAGAGTAATATGCTGATAGACCAGCACTTTATACCAGGCTAGAAAATGTCTTTATCAAATATTAAAGCAGATTTATCTTTCTGATGCTGATCGTGAATATCGCCACTGATACTTATAATTCTAGGTTTAACTATCGTATGCCCACGTTCAAAGTTTGTTAAATTTTTTTTACCAAACATACCGGCCATGGATTGCAACTTATACAGTCTTAGCGCGGAAGATCTGTGGCGATATGCTTTGTAAGTACCTGCCTAATTCCTCTTAACCCGAGGTTATTCATCGTACAAACATGCATGGTGCAATTATAATATCACCATTATGTTTATATGAACAGCTGCAATAAAACAGTAACTGAGATACTTTTATACCTTTCTTGCCTTACAGGAGGATATTGTGTACAATATAGAACAAACATGGATACTTCAAATTTATAACTGTGGACTACCTACTAGATTCGACGCATCTGTTATCAGACACGTGTGTGTCTCTGACATCATAGCAAACTTCTGACTCCTTCTACATCAGTGTAACTATTTTCCATCAAAATTAAATACACATTTTAAGAGATTATATAAATTTTATTAATGAAACTTGCCTTTGGGAATTTGGCTTTGGTTGACCCCCTGAATTGTGATGTGGATACTTCGGTTAGCACAGACATCAGCATCAAACCTTTGACTCGTTCTTTAAACTTCAACCAGATTAGTCATTCTGGATTACTATGGCTTGGCAAGTACCATCAAATTGCAGAGACAGATTGGGCTCGGTAACAGTGTAAGGTTAATACCTTTTTCAGAGGTTAAGCGCGTGTCACTGCCATAACCGAGGCATCAGTACATTTGTGGTGATGTACTACGACTGTTGATGACAATAACTTGGTCGGAATTTTCTCTTAATTTTGGAAGTTACTGGAGATGGCGGGGTTGTACGCCCTGGGTGTATTTTAGAGGAGCTGTATACGAATCCAACCATTCAACTGGCCGTCAGTCGTAAGATGCTGCCTTTTGACCATGCGTACTAACATTACCAATGACAAACAACCTATATGGTCAGTAACAAGATATTAAATTGACACTCTGTAAACTTTGGCACAACAAGATATCCACGTATTCTATAATAAAATGAAATGAACAATGTCATTGCTTCTCATTGCACTTATCTGTTTATCTAAGTCGTATGAATGACAGTGTCTGGCTAGCGAGTATACAGATGTGCCATCCTTGAAACAACATACGTCCCTGCTGAGTACAAAAAAAAAAGCATTGAGCGGTTGTTTTATTTACTTATTTTCTTTTATAACCCACACAAAATATTAGTTATTTATGTAAAATAATTAACCGATAAATATGACAAGGGCAGTAAATCTGCTTCCGTGCACTGTGTGGCCAGGAGAGCACTTCCGGTTCTGGGATCACATGTCAAACAGGCCCGAGGGCAGATGTATTGAGCAGGAACAGGAATACATGTGGGAAATGCGACAATTAGACGCGGATGATGTGTATTTTTTCTCTGATAGCAAAGTATGAAGAAGAGCTGGAATTGTTCATCGTGTTGAAGTGGTTTCAATTATGCCTTCAGACTAAGTCACTATTTCTTGTCGAATGGGGATAAGCACTGGGAAATTTGTCGATCTGAAAACAGATATAGAAGCTGAAAATTGGTTCCACTAAACGGTTGACGGCACTCAAAATCCATTTGAATCTCTCAGTAATGAAGCCGTGTCTCACAGTCCGCCTTTTGCTGATTTTATCTCTACAAAAGTTCAGCCAAAAGATGACGGGCGACTTTTCTACACGGTCAGACATCCTGTACTATACATACCATGTCTTTATGAGACGCGACCGTGGCCCGAGTAGCTGGACACATCTCATATGCGTTATTTGACATTTCGTCCCACGGGAAATAGGACAGTCGTATACATGTGATCTAGTCCTGATTAGAGATTTCTATACCAATGTCTAATGGTTATTCCTTCTGCTCTTCTGCTCTCCGGAGTGTGCCCGCCTACCCTCGTCCTCCCTTCCCATGTCGTGAATGGACACGGCAGGGCGCTAAGAGACTTCTGATATGATGGATAACTATAATATCTGTCACCCCGGTTGCTGACGCCTGACGATTCAATTGTGGATATATGATTCTCTAGTCAATTTGTAAACCACTTACACAGACTCCGTCTGACAGCTGGACATATACTACAATATATCGTACATATATCTACGCACTCTTTGGAATCCAATTGGTAAAGTTTGCTTTGAATGAATGAATGAATGATTATGGCTTTACGGCACATCGGCAATTTTTCAGCCATACCGTGGCGAGAACATGTTTTAAGCCACGAATAGGTATATGGTTTTCAAGAAGAAAATGTGAACACGAAAAACAAAAAAGACAGACGTGATTAAAACCAGGTAAAACAACTAAACCTCGGTTAAAACTTGAAAACCGTAATAATTTTTAAAATTCTAATATGTATATATACACTAGAAATATGTATGTATACTGTAAGAGGAATTATATCTTATGATATAATCCTATATATTTTAAGAAATTAATGACAGCATCGCCAGCGACGCCGTCGAATTAGTCAAATATAGAGTCGAGTGTGTAGAATCTTTGCCGAATATAAGCAGTCTACACAGTCAACAAGGATATATTTGATGCCGTATTGCGCATCACATCCAACACACTCAGGAGCAGTGATCCCATCCAGGACAAAAGTGTGCGCTAGACGAGAATGCCCAACACGGCATCTTGTTAAAACCATTTGGTCTCTACAAGGCATGCCAAGAATATAAGAATTATAGCCAACGACAGGGTGAATGGCATGCAGTTTGTCATGGACCAGCAAGTCCCATTCACCCTGCCAGAGGCGACTAATATATTTAAGAATATTAGATTTGAAATCAGTATAAGAAATTTTAATCTTAGATATGGGTTTATTAAGGGCAGCTTTCGCCTCCCTGTTTACGACTGTGTTTCCATGGATACCAATATGAATTGGTATCCAGCAGAATACAAAACTTTTACCTCTTTTAATTTGTTTTCTCTGTGTGGCTAATATTTCAAGAATGAACGGGTTTTTAAATTTATAATTCCCAATTGCCAAAAGGTAAGCAAGCGAGTCACTGCATATCACAGCTTTCTGGGCGTATCCAGAAGAAACATTTGATAGGGCCTCGGCAGAGAAGGTTGAAGATGAGGATGAAAGACGAAGAGAAGCGACTCGCTGTTCTGAGACCCTGTTCCCATCCTTTGTCCCGTCAGTATATATATAAATTTACAATCAGAATAATTAGCCTTAATGTCAACAAAATTTTCCTGAATTGCCAGAGGATTCGTATTTGCTTTGTTATATTTTCGTAGATCAAAAATTATACTGATGCCGGCTTCCACAATATTGTCCCGTACACGAACACCGAACGAAGGGATCTTGTTAAGACATTTAGTATATTTTTTTACAAATTAAAAATAGGCAGGGTTTGTTGGGTGTGCTTTAAGCTTTGTAGCATATTGAAGGCTCAGTTTTATACGTGTGTGAGGTAAGGAAGGCTCATTAGCCTCTACGTATAAACTCTCTACTGGTAAGATTCTAAATGCACCGAGCCTCAGACCTCGGTGATGGACTGGATCCAACATTTTAAACCTCACCAGAGAACGATATAAATCAAGTAAGACTGGTCAGTCAGCACCCCTATCGGTGCTAGATACGACCTTAATTATATCGACAGCTTTTATACATTTAGCTTTAAGCATTTTTATATGAGGTATAAACGAGAATTTCTTATCAAATATAACTCATAAAAATTTATTTTCCCCAACAATCTTCACCGGTTCACCACAAAATTTAAGCTCAGGGTCTAGATGAAGTTTCCGTTAACTGCAAAAATGTATGCCGACGGTTTTAGACGAAGAAAATCTAAAACCATTGGCAACTCTCCATTTCTCGATAGTATTGAGGCAAACCTGCAGTTGGCGCTCGATTTTATTCATATTTTTAGCACGGTAGCATATAAGGAAATCATTTATACATAAAGAAACCTCTGTGCCAGATGTTAATGTTTTAGCCAAGCTATTAATTTTTATGCTGAACAGTGTTGGTGAAAGAATAATACCCTGGGGCACGCCCATCTCCAGCTCATGAGAATCAGAAAGAGTGGACCCCACACGCACCTTAAACTGACGATCAGATAAAAATTCAGATATAAATAGAGGTAAGTGACCATTTAAACCCATATGAGAAAGGTGTTTTAAAATACCATACTTCCATGTGGTGTCGTAGGCCTTTTCCAGGTCGAAAAAGATCGACACCATCTGTTCATTATTAATAAAACCATTTTCAAGTTTCAAATCGAAAAAGGTGATCGACAGTAGGTCGACCTGGACGAAAACCACATAGAATAATAGATAAAAGCTTGTTGGTTTCAAGAAACCAAACTAGTCTATCGTTAATCATTCGTTCCATACTCTTACAGTTGCTAAGAGCTATGGTAATAAGCCGGATCTGTATGATCCTTTCTCGGTTTAAGGACTGGGATAATTCACCTCCCTCCATGACCAGTTATCCAAATATCATTAAGTAAGTCCAAGGGCTCAGATGCTAAATGACTCAGGAGCTTATAATATATTATCAAGGCTACACGCAGTATCGTGTGCCTTTTCTAATGAAGATTTAAGTTTTTCAGTCGAAAAAAGACGATTATAGTCTTCTAAATTCTTAGAAGTAAAGGGCGATTTAATTTTCTCTTCTGGTTTTTAGTGTGTTGGAACTGAGGAGAATAATTCTCAGATGAAGATTTCTGAGATATTTTTCAGCTATTTTATTACATATATCCTGAGGTGAAGTTAATAAACTATCAACATCCTTTAAATGCTGAATTTTCGCTTTATTGTTTTTGCCCTTAAGCTTCTGAACCATATTCCAGAACTTACGCATAGGTGTTTTTTTACGTAATGCCTGAAACAAAGTTCCGCCATGATCGTCTCCTGGACATCATTAATTGAAAAGATTATCTCTAAATATACGAATCTATTTTAAATTATTATTATTAGGACAATGCTTAAATTTGCGCTCGGCCTTTTTACTGTCCTTTATGGCTTTGCGACAGTCATTATCGTACCAGGGTTTGCTTCGTATTAGGTCTTAGGCATGGTTCTCTCGGCTGCTGTTAATATAAGCTCATTAAATTTTATCAAAGAATCATCTGCAGCATTAAGATTTTCTGGGGTGATGTCAGCCTCACAGAACATCTCAAATGCCATCCAGTGTGCTTTACCGAACTTCCACCTAGCTACACGTTCTAAAGAATAAGAAGTGAGATGCTCTAGCACAATAAGAAAAATGCTCACTACCGCAGAGATCATCATACACCTTCCAAGAGAAATCCGGGAGAAGTGATGGATCCGTGATAGTGAGATCGATAGCAAACTATGAACCATTACCTGTATGTAAATAGGTGTTAGAACCATCACTGAAATAACACAGTTCATCTTTCGATAAAAAATCTTTCAATGTTTTGTCTTTATTATTTATACTATTACTGCCCCATAGGGGGTTATCAACATTAAATTCCTCCATAATTATGAAAGGAGTTGGCAGTTGGTCTTAAATTATGCAACTGCGAAAACGACAAAAAAGAATGAGGAGGTACATAAACTGAACATAAAACGATTGTTTCCGATAAGGAAATACGGACGGCAGCAGCCTGAAGCTCGGTATCGAGGACAACAGGACTGTGATTAATATTATTATTCACGAAAATAGGGGATCCGCCACAAGCTCACTCACCCTCATTAGAATAAGTTCTATAAAGTGTATAATTTTTAAGTGATATTTTATCTTTGTCAGATGTTTTCAGGTGAGTTACATGAAGACACAGGGCAACTGGATTTAAAGATTGAACTGGCTGTGTTATTTCAATAAACTTAACCTTAAGACATCGACAATTCCACTGTATAATTTTGTCTAACGAAGACATCATGGAGGAAGACGTATTAGCGACGTGTGTTTGGACCGTGGACGGCCCTTTTTGGGAGGTCTACTAGGAGATCTCATAGATGCAGGTGGTGCATTCATCACGTCTGTACCGGGTGTTGAGGGACCAACGTCCTCCAAGGATCCAAACTTATTAAAATTTGTATAGGATCCGTAGTAAATTTATCTCTTTTATCGTCCCTTATGTTTGTTACTTGCAGAATTATATACAGAATCAAATGGCGTACAGGATTTAGATTGATTTGTACAGATTTTATCGTCAGAAACCCTATGAGAATCAGGTGAGGTGACAGTTTTTGAAGTTAGTTTTATGTCGGTATGAGAGGATCAGCTGGCTGTGTTATTTAGGGGGGTTTATGACCAATTTCTGTGGATGCTCTATGCAAGTGGGCCAACTAAATCATGTTTGGACCCCCACCGAAACGGAGGGTTTCTTGACAACACTGGCATATATAGATTTAGCGAGGCCCTCCGTGACAGAGACCAGACGTTTCGCTTTCTGATAAGATACATTATTTTTACATTTAGAGTTATGATTTCTTTTTCATTTTTGAACAGTCTTTTGAAGAGGTCATGTGGGCTCCACTGCAATTTGAAACACTTCATTCTGTTTGTGCAGTCAAAGCCCGCAAGACCTGCTTCCGCACTTGTAAAGCAGACCAGTTTACTACGGCATTGTCCCCTGCTATGGCTAAACCTCTGGCAGGAGAGACACCGAGTAGGGTTGAGAAAATAGAATTCCACCCGCACAGTAGAGGGTCCAATAAATATAGATGTTGGGATAGACGGTTGATTAAAAGTTAACTTATACGTATTCTCTTTTAATAACGTTCTTAATTACAAATTAATTACGCCCTGGTCTTTCAGTTCCTCTGTTATTTCTTGCACTGTGATGTCGTATTATGTGGGTTAACAAGAAACAACCTGTTCCCAATGTTTTGAATTTTCAGTAAATTAATAAATTGTTGTTTTATGAAACATTCTATGAGAATTTTGCTAGACATCAATTTTTAAACTTCTTTTAGAGTATCTGCTTAGCTCTGCAATGTTCTTTTCAATACAAAGGGAATAATTTTCATCTTCACTTGATTCTCGTTCTTATTAATTATCAATAGAAAAGATGGGAAACTATCATTTCCCGATTCTATACCTAATGATATCTCGTTTTTCCTTTTCTTACGCGCAACCATTGAAGGTTGCAATATGCATATAGAAACAATTGAAGAAACGGAATAAGAAGAAGACATATCAAACCGGTTTTTTATTCATAGCACCGTGTCTCTCACCCACCCCTGAGTGCCACTACATGTGTGATGAAACCCCTCCTGCGAGTAACCAGCAGAAATAGACACGAGAGTTCCAGGCCATCCTCGAATAGATGGGTTTTTCGCATATACACTAGCAGGTCGAATCTAATTAATCTACTCTAAGTTAGAAACGGACCAGTCGATTGACCCTACAGCCACCGCCCAGACATCCGAACATCTCACGAGAGACGTCCAACACGGAAAGTAATCAGTCTACACCATAGCGACATATATGAAGGTTGATATCCGGACATCTGGACTGGTGTGACCAGCCGATTGATCGGAGGGGGCCCTCTGATAGGCCGTCTTTGGAGAAGTAAGGGCCAAAGTGGAGTGTTGGGCGTGAGGATCTTGTAAGACCAAGCCGCCCTCAGCCACTAAGATTCTGTCCTCCCCCATCACGGGTCGCAACCCACGGCAAACGGGTTGCCCCTTTTGGTCGCCTTGTGCGACAAGCCCGGAGAGGCTATGGAACTATTCTATTAACCGGAACGACTGGGGAGAGGCCTTTGGTAGTCACCTCGTACGACAAGCTTGCCTTGAACTGGGGTCCTATTCTTGTCACTCCCTTGTAGGTTTGCTTTGACTTCCCGCTGACTCTGTGAGACAAGTGCTGAAATAAACACTATCAACTGAAGGGAAACATACAGAACATTTTAACTGCTTGGTTACTGTTAACTATGGTTTCAGTTGTTGTTCAAGTCTCGTCCTAGTTCACCCAGTACTGGTGAGCGATTGAAGGGCAAGCATCCCAACGGAAGCCCACGAACAGTTTGGCAGAGCAAATAAGCTGGTGACATTCGCAGCCATGAAACAAAATTTAATTCGGTGTCATCCGACAAAAGAAACTCGACCCTGGGCGAAATGGAAAAAGAAAATGAGTGTTGCCATATTTTTGATGAATTTAACAAAAAAACCACTACAGCACTTAGACCACAGCAGTGACGGCAGTTTGATGAGTACAATACAAACAGACCAATTGTAATGGTACCACTATTACAATTGTAATGGTACCACTATTCAGACGCTGACCCGGTTAGCGCAAAAACAAATGAAAAAAAAAAAAGAAATACAATACAATATTTTAAAGACGGAATTCGTAACACCCGGCATCAGGGATGCTTAGTCCACCAACAGAATCCAGGTTTATGCAGAAATATTTTATTTGGTGTTTTACGTCGTACTCAAGAATATTTCACTGATGCAATGTTGGGCAGTGTTATGGTGGGAGAAAACCAGAGAGAATCCAAGGAAACCCCACGACAATTCACAAGTGGCTGGCAGACCTTCCCAATTACGAGAGGCGAGGAAGCCAGCTTGAGCTAAACTTGAACTCACAACGACCACACTGGCGACGGCTCCTACGCTAGCATGCTAACTCCTTCGACCACGGAGGCCTCCATTGCAGCGACGACATGGCAATGGTTGGCCCTGTCCTTTCTTGCACAACAATTTGACCCGCTAAAATTTCTTCCAGTGAGATCTATAAGAAGTCGGATTTAAAACAGGTTTCCTACTGTGCCGGATATTTATTAAGGTGAACTTACGTTTTCCACAAGTAACTATGCGATATGCTAACCCGATGCGCGTTGAAACGGACTGATAACGTGGGCATCACTTACATATTTTTGAGTTTACTGAACTTTCATTGGACGTACATGTATGTACCATGCATATTAATTATAGTTGGAAGCATCTAATGTGCAGCTTTGCAAAAGGTAAACAAAGTAAACAAATGTCTTTTGCCTGGTTTAATAATTTTTTCCTTAACTCATGTTACTAGATCTGTTTTCAACTGGATACATAGCGGAACGACCTACAAGCCATGAACTGTTATGTTGAATATGCAGTTCCAATGATCCTAGAAAATATTTCATTTTTTTTTCGACTTACAAAAATACGATTCTGTGAAATGACTGTGAAATGAAACGAACATGACAATTCGCAATAGATTAGATCTCTCCAGCTTGACATCAAAGACGCACACATGATTTTGGTTCATATTTCTGTTATGATGGGAATTCCCTCAGCTACCTACATCGACCACAGAGGCCCTCAGCTGGCAAATGCTCGCAGCCTCTTCTCAGTTTACCTGAACCGCTTTATAATTGTTATTCAGAAAGTCTCCCGTGCGTGTGAAACATTCACTCCTGATAACGTAATTAAATTTACCACAATGAAATATCTCGTCACGATACGACTGATTGACTACTAAAGTGCCAATAGATCTTTATTATTCCCTTTATTCACTTTGAAGTCACAATAATTCTAATTGAGGTATATTACGTAATGACAGACGTTATCAGAATCGGCAATCAAATGTTGTTAAAATAAACTAATGTTCCTGCTGAAAGCAAAATGCATTTATCACGGTAAAAACTTGTATGCAGTAAATAAATATAAACTTTTCTCCTCAAGAAAATCCAAGAAAAAAAAAGAATGGACATATTTTACTTGGGTCTGGCTGAGGTTGGCAAATCACCGCCACGATTTTATTCTCTTCTTTCGTGTCACGTAGACATTTGCCTCACAGACGTGTTAAATTTATGCTCCATTTTGCAATAAATTGTTTAAGTATTTACCACTTGAAAAAAACAGAAGGCGCCACGTGAATACGAAAGATCGGTTAAAAGGACCTTCTCAACTAGTAAACAACTCCATATAAGCACCCCTCGTGTTGATCGTTTAGTAAATATCATCCGATCGGAAGTTGGTTGTTGGATTTTGAGATACTTTGTGAACTTTGGCAGAGTCCTTATTTATATGCAAACTTATATAACATGTTTTCGTATTTATGACTCTTGAATTGTTAACAACTCTAACGATGTAGATGGGTTGGTGTGACCTGAAACGGATAATGCGCTTAAGAACCGTCTGCAAGGAAGGCTTTGGAGATCAATCCTTACGTAACGGCGCCAAACGGTGATCAGGAGGAATTTTATTGGTGATTAACGTCAAAGTTAAGGATACTTCTCTAACACAACTCTTTTATATGAATACCAGAGCATCTTAACGTGGGAAGGTCTGCCAGCAACCTGCGGATGGCCGTGGGTTTCCTCCCAGGATAATGCTGGCCGCCGTCGTATAAGTGAAATATTATTGAGTACGGCGTAAAACACCAATCAAATAAATACATGAATAAAAGCATCTGAACACATCTCCTTCACTCGACCGCCGTCTCAAATACATCATCGTTTCTCTTCAAACAGCCATGTAGTGTGTTGACGCCTCATCTAATGCTATATAGCTAAGAATCTTGAGGAACAATCGAGATTGCCCATTTTAGACTTAAGCCCAGTGTGAAGATTAAATCCCATTCAAAACTGGACTTAGTATTGAATCAGATTGTCCATAAGACATTAAAATTGTAGCAGTCCTTAAACGTTCGGCTTTGACATTTCAGTTTGTGGATTTATCTCGCAGATTGATGTGATATATCATATTTGACGAGATTACAAGAAAATCTCGTCTACGTGAATTCCGGTATAGGATCGATCGGTCCATAGCTTATGTTATAACATGACCATTAAAATGACATGATAGTGCCATTATCGTCCAGCTTGAACGGAAAATATTCCCTGACGGCATGTTCCCAAGGCATTGGTCCTTGAATTGGATAAACAAGCACAGATTAACCTGAGTGGAAATGGTTAAAAAGCAGAATACGTACTCTATTAACAAACAATGTATATTTACAGTAACCTTTGCCCTAATTTTTTGGCTATAATCCGGTTTTCTGATACAAACTGATGATTTTTGAATGTAAATTTACAGCCAATTCTGTAGTTACATAATCAAGGTGCTGAAAAAAAAAACAGCGTCTTGTTTTCATGGATTTCGACTCAAAGCCGAGCTTGCACAAGGAATATTATATATTATCACGCTCTCACTGCGTGTGAGCCTTTAGTCTAACGTCCATTGATGGTGTACACATATACAAGTCACATCTGAACAAGTTCCTCAGTAACTTGCCAGAGGTCGGTGGTCTACACTCAGCACTTCAGTTTCTCCCCCTTAAAAACGACCGCCCTCTTTTATGTTAAAAAATTCTTGTGTATTGCATAAATCAATCATGATGCAAATAATTTCGTCGATATTAGCACTCAGTGAAGCATTCATTTACGTACATATTTAGGATAGCAATCTCGTTACTTGAGACATTTAAAGGGTCCCTCGACCCACCCGAATAGTAATAAGAAGAACAACTGTGTAGTGGAATGAAGCAATTCTTGATTTGCCTGAAATTTTAGAACAGAAGCTTTGCCACCTACCTTGTGAGGAGAGGAACAAAATATGAAATATTACAACAGAGAGAGTGTAATGTCTTTCCGCGAGGAAGGTTCCAGGAAGACGTTCTCCGGGATGTCTGTTTTTCTACTGCCATAAACTTGGATACTGTCGTATAATTGATATATTCTTGAGTACCATCTTAAACCAAAAAGTAAATAAATAAACATACTGAGATGTCCTGCTATCACCGTGCGGCGCCTATTAGATTGCAATTTGGATTAACGGCTACAGTGTCCTCTGTCAGTCTGCTCTTCAACTGGCGTGATTTACGCTGTAACATTCGGCGGGGAATAATGCTTAAGTGCGTTCTGTAATAAAACAAATGCAGCTTTGGTATTTTATGGCCTGTTGGTCATAAAAACGTTCAAATCTATTACAAGAGGACATTTAAATGTCCTCTCTTTGCAAACACAATAAATGAATGTGTACAATGGGCTAGCAGTCCTAGAATAGCCAGGAAAATAGCTTCACCAAAAAAATTGAGTTTGACTGTACCTCAAGGGATATTTTATTTTCCAATGTAGGCACCGAGCTTGGATTCAATCGGAACCGCTAGCGAACCTGAACATAGACACGGCGAAACGAGGAGCATGCTATATAGCATTCACAGACGCTGAGCGCCTGACAAAAAGAACACACGTTCGACACAACTGTATGTCCTCTTATAAAAAGCGAAAGTTTCTGCGCGTCGGAATGATCACATAGATCTTTGCAGATTATTCCAGGAAACCTGATACGTGGGGTGAGGCTGCCAGGCTTTTGTCAGTATACAACTTATACAGTACAATTAATTACTATTACGTTTTGCCCGTTTCCTTGTTACAGAGTTTTGGCCTCTTTCAATATCATTTCCCGTACAATGACCATGTTGTAGCGTCATAACTATAAGAATAAAAAAATGGCAGGACTAGAGTGCTTTGGAATTTCTCCTCAAAACTTTTGAATAAGTTTACATTGGCAACTCCATGGTTTTCTTTTACTGTAATGCTGGCGGCCGTCGTACAGATGAAATACTCTTGAGTACGGCGTAATACACCAATCAAATAAATAAATAAATAGACAACTTTTACAGCCGTATTTGTACACTTATATAGACGCACCCGGACGACTTACCAATTTCAGTACCAGTGCTAGCTACACAATGCCGCAGCAGTTTACTGATGTTCATGTCCCAACATAAGTTATTAAGTAGTACAATCCACAAATCTGACACTTCTCAACCGTAAAGTCTGCTCCGGAGCCGTCGTTAGACGGCACCAACAATGTCTGCACTGCCAGCCTTATGGCTGGGTACTAATGAAATATCAGCAGCGGGATGGCAATTCGGCGGGACGAGCCATCGACTACAACAGACCTGAGAAAGGCCTTAGGAAGCTATCAGGGAGGGATTGGTAGGGGTTATATCACAGTAATGATGTTATCCCGGCACGAAGCCACTGTCACGTAACCATCACCTTATATAGGGTACAGTCTGTATGCAGAAAAATGAATGAATATGGAACTGCTTAGCTTTACTTTGGCATTTTTAGCCAAATATCATTTCTGACGAGTTCATACAGACAGGAAATCTGAAAGTTCTGGCATAACCAGCTTAGGTCTTGTCCTTTGCACCGTTTGCCTATAAATAATTGAAGGCGTCTTTTATTGTGAGTCACTGAGGAAGCCAAACACTGATTAGACCGTGCCGCTTGTATTCCGCAGTCAGTCTACTGTCGCTCCGGTCCGATTATTTGCCCTCGCCGACAGGGAGGCATTTCAGGCCACCTTGGTATGCACGCAGAATGGTGGAGACTAACAGCCAAATAACTGTAATTAAATGTAATGAAAAATATTAATTCTGGTGAATTTCCGAGATTTCGTGAACAGGTTTTAATGTGGTTTGCCATGACTTCCTCTCTGTGAAGACACTAGAATAACAATGTCACCCGCTGAGATCTGGAACCTTAAAATCTCGATAAGTAGTTAAGTTAAACGTGTACACCCTCTTTGGACAAACTCACGCCAGTTGTGCAAATTTACGAAAATTCCCTACGCTCAGATCTCCTCATTTACTGATTGATACCTTCATTACACGAGGACACTGCCCTCGGCTATCACCTCTACTGGACTGAGAACAAATTACCGAGCATTCCGTGGACATCTTCAGTCCGCCGTCTACAAACACACAAGCTGACTGGAACTAGGTAACGACAATAATAATGTATGTGAAGCACTTAAAGGCCGACGTTCAAAAAGGAAGACGGTGGCTTTCATCGCACCATCCTCCGACACATCGGATGCAACCCCACAACGTACATGTTGTAAGATTCCCCCTTCTCCTCGTCGTTCAACCTGAAATTTACTTTCTCTCTCCATTCAAGAGTGTCTGGGTATATCGGACCGAATGTGAAGCCACTTTCGTCGATTGTATAATTTCCACACTGGCTAGCAGGAAACTTATGAGTTGATCGGTTCCGACAGGAATCGGTCTGCTTGTTAAACAGTCCAGGTGTTTAATTCGCAAACTGAGCTTCCCTAGCAATGTAACGTTATTACTGAACTGATTACATGTCTGACCGGATCACTGGGCCAGCCCCAAAACACACGTCAACTCCAAATGGTCTTTTGTCTCGGACATTGTATTGGTGGTCCCTTCCCCAGAAGACTATATTGGATTCGATGTCATTGCATTCTAAGGTGAGCCTATGCGCAAAGTGGGTCGAACTCTGTTAACATATTGACTGGTTGGTTAATCTTTACTTAAATGTCTTAAATGCCCCCTTTCCTTGGTCCCAGAGCGCTGTGTACCATACAGTTAAATGCAAAGCTTTTTTGGCCATCTCTACCATAGTCTACCGTGTTTATTTAACAGTAGCAATTCTTGAATATGGCGGTAAGCAACACTCAAATAAATAGATAAATAAATAGAAAATAAATGGATAAGTAAATACTTTTTCGTGACATCAAGGAAAAGGTTTTCCTTTCTTTGGATCAAATAAGAATGTTTATGTATGTGTTATTCAGCTGCCGTGAAACAATGGGCCTCAGTAGTCTTGATTTATGCAATGGATTCTTTCAGACCACACACACATGTAAACTTCAGAAATGCTTTCCAACATTTGTACTATTTTAACCGAGTTCACCAGAGATGCGTAAATTGATTGCGTGGGCAGATTGATCTATTTGATACAGGATTGGCTTGTGACAGTAAATTGCCTGGTTCTCTACATAGTGACACAAAAAAGGTATAAAATGTTATCTTTTGGGCAGTTTAATTAAAACTAATCCAGGGGAAGAGACTTTCTTCCTGTTTTCCAAAAAGTCCACAGTCATAGATTGAAACATTCGTCCCCTTTCATGCAACAAATACCATATAAACATGTATATGATTGATCGGAGATCGGATTGATCCGAACACTATTTCCCTTTATCCAAGCTTCGTCTCCAGACTGTCACTGGAATTCTGGAGTCATGTCTGCCGATAGTCTCCTTGTAATCCTATTGTGTCCGAACCGTAGGAATTAAGACACCTCATGTAGCACAGATGGATCTGACCGTTGCAGAATAAAGAGCACGCTCCACAGTCACATTGATTTTGTGTGGCATTGTATTCGTGGAATGTCATCCGTACAACTTCCTAAGCATTTGTGTAAATACCATCAAATGACAAGTCTGATAGCACTAAGTCATTTTTCTGAGGGTGTCAGTGCAGGACAGACGGGTTACAGAGCCACTTGGCGAGGTTCCGGGGAGTGACTGACAGAGGAGACTTTTTAAAGTCGTGCAGGTTAGATGTAAACCACATCTTCGTACGGATCAATCGACGAGATGAAGGGAGTCAGTAGCGCCGGAACTATTAAGGGACTATAGGGGAGTGTATAGAACTTTTTTTTTTAGAAATGAAAGGCACCTGGTGAGGGACTAATCTCATCAGACAATTGACGACGACTGCATCAAGAGCAATATTATTACAGTATGTTCATCACTCAACGTGTACATCGATCGCCTGCTGGATGCAGATGTTGGCATAGCTGTAATGCTAACCAATTTCATGATCTTATCGTCAGAGTTTGTGAGATGGGCGAAAAAAATTTGAATTCAATTGGACAGCTGTAGAAAACAGACAAATAAGAAGTCGACTTCTTTTCTGTAATGCAAAGATTCAACGGTTGCCTCAATCAAAATGCGCGCAACACATTTACATGATACTTTCTCTATTTGAAAGCTATCTTTACATGGGAAACCAATTTGTACTGACTCCTGGTTTAAATATGTTCTCACCACAACAGGGGGTTACACTATAAACAGTCATTGTATTTGAAAGCTTTAAATATTGCTGACGATAAGAGCCATTAAACCATTACACTTAGAGATGTGTGCAAACACTACAAATTTTACATCCGGATGGGTAATGTTGAGTAACAGGAATTGTTACACTACTTGCTATGTTCGTGAAATAAGGAAAGCGGTTCGTGGGACAGATAAATCAAAATTTGATGTAATTTCCAACCATTAGTATCACAGGATATCGACAATTTTCGGTGCTTACTTTCCTTGAGGTATATTTGCATGTTAGTGTATAAAGCCTTTTCTTAAACGTGAAAGTGTTGTTTGCTATTGGCTTTCGATTCATTTACGCTGTATTGTATTGGATTAAGGACCCATACATAAAGTATGCACTGATACCCTTCGCTTCGTGAACATGGTAGTCCCATGTGAGGTAAAGTATTTAATAATCATCCTAATTAAGGACCGATCAATCGAACCTTCTTGATCGTTCACGCCTTTGACTTATTAAGCAAATTATTGAAGGATTACAAGTTTAAGTCACATCAGTAATGACAAAAACATATCGTGTGTGCGGGTGTGTGTTGAAGGGGGTGAGGGATATGTATGTATGCTTGTGTTTAACGTCGTACTTCACAATTTTTCAGTCACGAATATATACTGTGTCTTCTTGTGGCGGGGGGGGGGGGGAGGGGTAAGGGATGTTAACCAAGTTATCGCTGTCTGTGGGCAGAAAGTTAAATTGTTATGCGACAAGGAAGCAGACGAGCGATGATGATATGTAAAACTTCAATGCTCAGTTTTACGCAAGAATTTAGCCACTCGGGACAGTTATTGTGACGTATACTGTTGTTAAATTTTGATATTTTCACTCAGAATGAGAGGCAAGGATTTATAACTGACTATGGACGGACGCAGTGTGAGTATGGCAATCAGTTTATATCATAGGGATGACCAAACTCTCAAGGGTGGTGATTTCATAAACCTATTTTTGAATTAATCCACAGTTTAAATCTTTATTAATGATGCTTAAGTTTTGATTTAAACAGACATGGTCGCCCAAATAGTAGATAATTTTGTGTTCTTACAGAATGACATGAGTATTACGCATTTTTCTCAAGAAAGTAAAAGTTACAAGGTTTTCGTTAATCTACGACCAGAACCGTTAAGTGAATGTTTAAAAATAAGAAAATAACTGAAAACTCAAAAGTTTGCTAGAATATTTAAATGAGGGCTGTCAATTCAGTGAAAATGGAGAATGCGACCATCTCTCAGTAAACTTGATATGTAAATAGACGTGGCTGATCACACGCGTAAAAGGACTTACGACTCTCTCATAACATGATCGGCCATTATCCGAGTTCGTGTAGCCAATATCGACTCATCCCGAACGCCTGCAGATATCCTTCGAGTCCTTTCGGTTAAATATTAATGAGGTAAAATGGACCGCCTCTTTGCTTTCAGTTCGAATAACGGCAGGACTTCTCTGGTCTCTCACAAGTTACATACTCAATGAATAATTTCAGCGTGACTGATTCAGTGTAAGAACGAACTTCAAAACGTCGTTAAGACGTCCAGATCAGAATTTGTTTAGAAATCCAAATTTTGGGCTACCATGTCTCTTTAAAGGTACAGATTATTAATAAATCAGTAAACAGCTGCCTATAAACACCAGTCGTTTTGACAAGAGTCGAATTTTTGAGATACTTTTAAAAATTTTGCACAGTCCATAACAATTTGTAGGGGTGTGTTGTTAACGGGGTATGGATAAGGTATTGGGAAATATTCATTGACAAATTGCCTTATGTGTATGCGAATGTTCGTGAAAAGTTTCCCTGTTTATGGCTCCTGAATATTTAATACCTCTCACCGTGAGTCGTGTATGGGTTGGCGTGATCTGACACAGGTAACGTGCGGGGAAGCCGTGTCAGGAAGACTTCAGAGATCAGTGCATACGTAACGGTGCCACTCACCCACCAGGAGCGGTTTGATTGACACTTTGCGCCGTACTTAATTATAATTCACTTATGCAACGTTTGCAAATTTCTGGATAGGAGGAAACCGGAGTGTCTGGTGTTAACCTCCTGTTTTTGTCATGTAACTGGCTAGCGCCTTCAGTTATTTTGCAGAGAGTTTCACACTCAGAATGTTCTCAATATCTACAATGTGTACAATCTTAGTGGACAGAAAGTGGTCTCAGGTGAATGTCAAAAATGTGGGGATGATTAAAGACTTCCTGTGTCCAAGTAATTAAAAAACAAGCATTTTTATCCGTACCGCCCATAGCCTTTCCTTCAAGAGCAGAACAAAGCTGACGATTTGTAATGTTCGTGTGTTTATTTGGAATTTGGAAAGTAACCTACACAGTGGTCATATAAATGACTGTAACAAATGTTTTCATATGCACAGAATATGTTTTGAGAATTTCTGGACCAGTGATACCTAATAAACTTTTATCAACATCAGTGCATACTTTTAGCTTAAAGTGCCACTCTGGTCAGAATGCAAATAGCGTTCAAATATTACAATGATATGAAAGAGATTCTACGTAGTAAGCCTACCACCATGTTGCAAAAAGATTTTGATGAAGAACACTATTTAACCCATATAACTGAAGATGCATTGAAAAACAAAATCTTCCGTAAAATTTTCCTGATGTGACGAGATGATGTTCCCTTTATGAAGTCGAATCAGACAGATGTGACGATGAGTGAGGCATTTGTGCTGGAATGACGTGAAGAGCGTCACGTGTTCGTGTCTAACGTCACACCAGGCAAAGTGGAAGAGACAGAAATATTTTGTTTCCGTATACTCTGACGAAACGTACAATATCGGTTTTAATACGCTAAAATATTTTAACAATTTAGGAAAGCAGTTCAGACTATCACAGTCTTTATCAATTCGCCTTGCTTTTAAAACACAGATGTTTTGACACCAAAGTAGATCTTTAATCTGATGAAGCCGTGGTGCACGGGAGTGCTAAGGTACCACAATATCAGCATTTACATGAACAGCAAAATATTAAACCTGATAGCTGAAGAATCCGAATTTTATGTTTAACCCCAATCTGAAGATTAAATCCCATTCAAAATTACACTCAATATGGAAGCAAACTTTACCATCCTAAAGTTCTCTAAGCATTCGACATCGACACTTCCGTCTGTGGATTTATCTCGTAGATTGACATGATATATCACATGACGAGATTACAGGGAAACTTCGTCGACGTGAATTCCAGTACACGATCGATCGTCCATGGTTTATGTTACAACATGTCCATTAAAATGACTGTTCCATTATCGTCTACGTGGCACGGAAAATAGTTCCACGCGACTTGGTTATGCTGACGGGATGTTACCCAAGGGATTGGTACTTGAATTGGATGAACAAGTACAATCTACCGCGTGTGTCTCTCGTTACACAGACAGAACAAGTACTGTAATAGCAAATAGTGCATTTTGGGAGTAAAATTTGCTGGCACTTTGGGATGCAGTGTATAATTTTTCCTAGGTAATCACATCTTTTGTGAGTATAGATTTACAGCCGGTTGCGTAAATACATGTTAGTAAGACACTGTGCAAGTACATTAAACCATCATGCTTTTTTCGCTTTCACGAGGTTCCTCTGCCTGTAGAGCTTTTGGTGACAATAGGCCCTAAACAATGTTATGTAGCCATTTGAGTAGTCTTACTTTCGGTGAAGAACACTTGTGTTCCATCATTATGTTGTGCACATCTGTACATCGCAGGAGGGCAAGTTCTTCGGTAACTTACCAAAGGGCAAAGATTTACGATGGTCGTATCCGTTGCCCCCCTCTTCAGAATGACCGCCATGCTTTATGTGAAAAATTTATGAGTATGGTGTAAAACAATAATTTAATAAACAAATCAATTTCTTCACCATTAACAGGATATCGTTTTTCCAAAAACTCTTTAAAAGTTTTCATTCTATATAACATCACCTAAGTTTGCAGATCTGCTATACTCATGAGTGTTTCAATATTAACCACATATTAAAAATTCACAAATGAAGAGACCAACCTCGCTGACTTTGTCGTTCCAAGGGTCATCCTCGGAGTATCGGAATTGTTCTAGAAAAGTGAAAACTGCTTGAATGCTGAGATTGCTGATTTGCTGAGGTTTAGGTAAGAATGTTTGTCAGGTGCAAACAGAGAGAAGAAACGGCAATAATATAAACGCTCACGACCTAGGGAGTATTATTATCTATCCCCGGAGAGGGAGCCCCCAGAAATGGCTCCCGGTTGTATGTCTGTTTTTCTTCTTCTATACTTGACTACCTTCTTATAATTGACACATACTTGAGTACGTTGTTATAAGTAAAGTAAGTAAGTAAGTAAATGTATTGAAATGTCTTTTCCTTTCGTTGCGTCTATTAGGTTAATCTTCTCTGCTCTTCAAGTATCGTGATTTACATTTGGTGAGGAATAATGCTTAAGTGATTTGTGTAAGAAAACAAATGCAACTTTGGCATTTTATGGCTTGTTTGACATAAAAAAACGCTCAGGCCTATTACAAGAAGACATTTCACATGTGCTCTGTATGCAAAAACAAAAACTGCTTGTGTAGAAATGGGCCAGCCTCTCGTTTGAAATTAATTGTAGTAGATAGACTGACCATGCAGGAAAATAACTTCATATTGCATCAATTACGCTTTACCGTGTCTCAGAGGAGATATATTTTTTTAATTTATTTTTTTTTCAAATGCAGACGCTGGGTTTGTATTCCACGGGAGATTGCGGTCAGTGTGCAGTTGTTAGCATCCACTCAAAGTGAGCGCCTGACAGCAATTATAAACGCTAAATAAATCTATATCCTCTTTTACAAGCGAAAATACTGCCTGAATAATTACACAAGCGTTCTATTCTTGCAGATTGTTTAAAGGGATTATTCCAGGAAAGCCGCTTCGCGGGGTGGGGCTGTGTCGCTTTTGCCATTACACACTTTGTACAGTAAAGTACCGTGATGCTGCACATTGCACCTATGATTATCAATACGTTCTGCTTGTTTGCTTGCTTGAGAGCTTAGGGTGGCTTTCAATATCATTACATTTATTTATCTTTGAAAAAGTCGCCTTCTAGTAAGTAGGTCACAATGAACGTAAAGTAGATGCTGCTCATGTACTAATGCTATTGTCAATAGATGCTTACATGTTACCATCGTGGTTTACGCCAGCCACCTACAGGAAGCCAGCGATTTCATCAGACCTGACGCGCTACTCGATCCCTATCACCTATAATACTCACCATTTATCCTCTTACTTTCCGAGCCCCAAACTAGAAAGTATGGTCTGACTGAACAATGGACTTCAGGTCCTCAGCTTACGTAGTGGGGGTTCTCACACCTTGGCCACTATCTTTTCACACAGACGGCCACTTTGTGTGGACTTTTATCAACCCTTTATTTTTCCGAGTGGGAGCGTCGTCCGTATTGTTGGACAATGGTAGTCGCTAGAGCCACTACTTGGAATGCATTTTTCTTCTGTTGAAGGCAGCGTTACGACCCTGATTACCCTGAAGAGGGTAGGACGCTGCTGCTTTATCATCTGATGATATACACAAAGAACTCAATAAACCGCCTCTCCTCACCTCTGGTTTTCAGTTTGGCGATTTTTGTGCGCAGGCGATTAATTTTCTTCTGCATCAGAAGAGTGTAAAATGTCATTGGCTGTGAACCGTTTGACCCTTTGGTCAATGATAAAACTATACATTAAAACTATAAAATGATCGGAATCCATGTGTTTTATTGATAACACACATGCATTTTATCATCACTAGTTTTGATGTGAAACGATGGTTTTACAAGTATGGTTCTGGAATTACCAGTTTTGAAAATACTTAATCAAAACGTCATCTGGTATCTCGTAAAGCTTTTTACGTCAGTATCGAGTGTATCTGCCGTGTGCCTGGATGACACCCTGAATCCTTCTCCTCATGCCACCTGTCGGCCTCCTGAGTCTTTCACTTGCAATGAGCCCTGATCTCAACCCTCTGGAGCATGCCTGGGACATGACTGGTCGTCGTGTGCGAGCAAGGGACCCACCTGTACAGGATCTGGCCCAACTGGAAGCCGCTTTGCACGAGGAATGGCAGCGATCTTCCCTTCAGAGAATCAGGGGGCTGACAGGTTGTGTGAGGAGAAGGGTTCAAGCATTGGTGGGGGTTATGTCACAGTGATGACGTTACCCCTCCACGAAACCACTGTCACGTAACCATCAGCAACGTAACCTTCTGCAGACCTTCTGCAGAAACCTGAATGAATATGAAACGGCTTATCTTTACTTTGGTGGGAGCCAAATATCACCCCTGATGAGCCGTGCAGACAGGAAACTACCGGCATCATGAGCGTACCTCTTGTTCACAGGCCCGTTGGTCTAAAAATAATTGAAACCGTTTATTAATGTGAGTTACTGAGGATGTCAGGCAGTGATTACAATCTGTTAGTCGTATTCCACAGTCAGTTTACAGACGATCGCCAAGAGGCTTTGGCAATGACCTTGATATACAACCAGAAAGTTACAGGCTGATCACCAGGCTATTAAAATTACATGCAATGTTGCATGTTAATGTCGGTAAATTTGCGCGGTTGGCATGCAGCTTTTTAATGTTGTTTCCCACGATGTTCTCTATCTGAAGACGCTGAAACAATCATGTCACGCGCTAAGACCTCGAAGTCACCCGTCTTATCGGTCTTTAGCCGATAAGTAGCTGACGTTTACACTCTCTTCAGACAAACTCAACCTCAAGAGCCAGTCGAACAAAAGAACGAAAATTTCCAACTCTCAAATCTCCTCATTTACTGATTACCTTCATTTCTTGAGGACACTATCCTCGGCTAACATCTCTATTGACATGAGAACTAGCTTACCGAATGTTCCGTGGACACGTTCATTCCATCGTTGAGGGACCATCTGAATTCCTGCAAACAGACCATGTGGCTGTGAGCTGAGTAAGGGCAATTGTTATGCATGTGGAGCACTTAGATGTGGATAGTCACAAACAACGACCTTGATCGCGCCAACCTTCGATCCACAGCATACACCCACATCACCTACACGCAAAAAGATCCCCCGTCCCCAACGTCAGTTCAGTCTCAAATTTATTTTAGTTCTCCGATAAAAAGTGTCGTGTATCACACTGGATGCTAAGCCGCTTTCCTTGACTGTCGAATTTGTAGACTCGCTAAAAGAATTGATTGTAATACTAACTAGTTGCATGATCTTATTGCCTGGATGATTCAGGATGTTAAAGAGATGGCTGAAAAATCTTTGCATTCAATTCCACAGTTGTATAAATCACAGGTAACAACCCACTTTCCTTTGCTTCCTACAACGTTTCAGGTGCGGTTTCCTAAATCAAAATCCATGTCCCAATTTATATAACTCTTTTTCCATTTGAAAGCTTTAAACATTGGTGAATATATGGACCATTAAACCTGCATTTGAAGCTGAGTGCAAACAATTCAGGTTTGTGTCTCGGTGGATAATTCTGAACGCCAGCAATGTAATATAGTTACTCGCTACGCCAATGAAATAAAATGACTAAGGAAGCCTGTCCTCTCATAGCTGCCTGCAAAATTTGATGTAGTTTTCAACCATTAGCATTACCGGATGTCGCCAATTTTCTAGTGGGTCTCTACACTTGACACTTAGCCGTTTATTGGCGTTTCAGTGCATAAGGCCTCTTCGTAAACATGAAATGTTATATGCAATCGGCCTTTCATCTATTGACGCCAAGCATTGTATCAGACAAAATCCTGTACAAACATGTCACAGAGGTGTCCATATACAACACACTGGTATCATTTCTAACACAAGACCAATATGAAAGCTGAATTGGTGAGGGGTTCTGTATCAGACCTGGAAGACGTAACACGGGGCGTGTGTTATGGGTGTCTCTGTTTTCTTCTCCACTATTATTAAACGTGCAGTATAAATACTGAAGCATTCTTGAATACGCTGTTAAACCTATAGTAAATATATAAATATGCTTGGATGTTTTGTCCTCTGGGTGCTGCGCCTAATAGATTGTTATGTGGACACAACTACTCTGCTCTTCAAGTGGCGTGATTTAAGCAGGACTGTTTGGCAGCGAATAATGCTTTAGGTGATTTATGTAATGGAACAAATGCAACTTTGGAATTTTATGATTTGCTTGTCATCAAAGCATGCAAACCTATTACAAGAGGTCACTTATACGTGCTCTATATGCGGACACAATAATTGCTTGGGGAGAAATGGACCAGCTGCCCTTTTGAAAGTTATTATTTTCCCGGTCAGTTTCATATTACGTTAAGCCAGTTTTACCATATCTCAGAAGATATTTTGTTTTAAATTGCAAAGGCTAAGCTTGGATTCAATGGAAGACGGTAGCGAACGAGCAGAAGTACATGACGAAGATTAGGAGCGTGCTATTGCCATCATCTACACAAACTAAGCAACTGATACGAACAACACACTCAACAAAACTGTATCCTCTGTAAACGGGAAAATAATCAGCGTGTGAGAATAAGTACACAATCGTCTGTCTTTGCACATTGTTTATGACGATTATTCTTGAAGCCAGTACGCTGGGTGGGGCCGAGGAGCTTTTGTCATCATGCAATTTATAAAGTAACTTACCATTATGGTATAAATTACACAATCTACCCGCTTGTTACTTTTAATGACGGCTTGGAGTCATATTTCTTCTATATCGTGGCAAAGTCTCCTTTCAGCCGGTTGGCCCGGTTGCCCACAGTGGGCGTTAAGTTAGAGGGGCCTCTTTTGATTGGCTCAAGATGGCGTAACAGGGTTAAGCCGATGTTGTCACCATGTCTACAAAACGTTACGAACATCACAGTTCCGCGTGACTACCGAGTGCCTGAAGTCTGACATGGTAAATGAAGGACTTATCAAAAAACATAAGGGAGGAAAAAGGTGTAAACCAGAGTTGTGGAAAGCTTTAAGATCAATGAGTTTGTCTATGCCTCAGACCAGTTCATCGCGACAAACTGCACAACGACAACAACATAGCACCGTAGGTGAGACTTCTATTCTAGGTGAAACTAGAGAAGTGGTCTTTAGTGGCATTACCGCAAATAGTTCAGGTTTCTTACCTCCTAATCAGATCTGGTTTCTACAGAACCCAATGTTTTCTGTTTTGTACACCAGCATTCGCCCAAACAAAATCTTAAGCTTCATCCGGTGTTTGAGGCACTTGAATAACGGTTGACCCGTATCGAAACGCAGATTACCTCCCTTGAAACTATCAAACGTGACATAATATGGGCTCAGAGTGACGTTACAAAGATAGAAAACGAAGTGAAGGAACTTACCAAAATTGTTCAACATCTGGAAGTTGGTGCCCATAGCATAAGTGATATTACTGATGATATAAGATGAGATAACACCAGTACTGGGGAGGAGTTGAAATGTGTTAAGAGCAATTTCTCTGAAATTGAAGACTTAAAGCAGGAAACCCAGCAGTGGAGAGCAGACTTAAACAAAGGGAGACAAGATATTCGTCTACACTGAAGCCCGTGGTAGTGCGGGATAACTGGAATACCGGAATGTGGAGGCGAAGAGGGAGTTGTGAACACTTTCTGATGGACAAGTTAGTAATGTCAGACAGCATTGACGTGTCCACGGGATAGGACGTCCCAGGGCTAGACCTTCACGACCACGGCAAATCGTCGCCGAATTCACTACATACAAGGCTAGAGTAAAAGTGAGACAGACGCCAAGGGAAAAACTATACGGTACAAACTTCAGTGTTAGTGAGCAATTTCCTGCTGAAATTGTTGAAAACCGTTGTCGCCTGTATCTCAGTATGAGGCAAACTAGAAATGAGAGGCACATGGAAGGGTACGCAAGGGGAACACACCTATCACCGTCCCCGGCACAATTTACCGTTCGACCAGCGATACCTGTGTCTCAGCATTAACAACAGACATCTGATAAAGCTGTGCACTAACTGTACGTGGTATTAAATCTAAACTGATTTCACATTACCTTAAAAAAAATTATAAATGAATATAATCTTAATGTTCATCGCCGAAGCGAAGCTATAGGACACTTATGTAACTGAGATTCGAGAGTTCGAGAGCTAATTTGAAAAAAAAACAGTGTTATCACTTATTCCATGTCATCCCGTCAGACTGTCCCTATGTTCCTTGGGTTGAAGAATCGAGTTATTTGGAGATAACCACCTTTTTGGATGTGTTTACATCCCACAAAAGGGATCTATATATGTGAACAGTAGCTGTGTCACAGGCATTCAGAATGATATTATAAGAGTGCCTGGTAGATACAATTATACCTGTGTAATGGATGATTTAATCGGTAATATTGAGACAGAGGAACACCTAGTCGATTTTATAGAATTGGATAGTGATACAGATGCATTTATTTCCGGTCACGAAATGTTAACTGTTAACGGAATCAGCTTGCGAAGGCACTCCAAGGATAAAGGTAAAATAAATCATTGGGGGTGCAAATTGTTGGACCTTCTAAGAAAGGGCAATCTATTTATAACTAATGGTAGATTGGTAGAACACAAGGCAATTGGAGAATTTACGTCAAAGGGTGTTTGCCTAACTGATTATACTTTTGGAAGTTCATCGTCATTTGAAATTATTTGTGACTTAAAGGTTCTAGAGTATAATGCAATGTTGTCAGATATACACAGTCCAATAGTACTAGAGTTGTATACAAGTAAAGTTAAATCTCCAATTAAGCTGATAATGAATAAGAATCATCCAAAACATAGAAGATGGCTGCCTCATAAGGAAGCTGAATTTGTTGAAAATATAGAATTGAATTCACTACAAAAGATAATTTCAAATGTCTCAGAAATGGAAACTGAAGTGAATAATTTGGATATGGAACCTCAAAAGGATAGAATAAATGACATAATGAGTGCTGTGGAAGAAACGTTTTATTCTGCAACTGCTACACTACTACTCTAATTGACCGTTTAAAGTAAATGACAGCTCATGACTGAGGTGCTGTTCATTACAAAGATTATGAAATTCCCTCTTGAGTGTAAAAACCTGTTTGAAATTGTATGAAGTCCTTGTTGAATTGTTTTGTTTGAAGTGTGGAGTATTGTGCTGCGTTTCATGCTAGTCGACGGAGAAGAGTCAAATATCAGTTTCCGCTGTCGTAGTAGCTGTTAGAAAAAATACTTCACCGAAATAAACATAATATTGTTCAACCTTTTTGGCAAACTTAACCTAGAACATGCGCAGCCTTCCACTTTAAATACATACTGTGAAAAATATTCGATTATCTCTGATGCAAAAACGGGTTTTAGGAAAGAATATTCAACGGTAGGCAATTTTTTCCTATTATATGGCATAATTATTTTGTACAATGTAACGAAAAGATTGTATTATGTATTTATTTACTACGCAGCGAATACTTTGTGTGCCAGTCAGGGGTAAGGCAAGGGAAAATTTATCCTCTCTGTTGTTTTCATTGTCCTTGGCAAACAATGTCGGGGGTGTTTGCTCACTTACTAATGAAACTGAAAACGAACTTCATGTTTTTATACAAATCTTATTATTATTTTATTCAGATGACACTATTATTTTGACCGAATCGGAATATGAGTTTATGTATGCATTTAATGCATTGGAGAAATATTGTGATATGTGGCCTGCTGATCAATCAATCCACATAAGCATTGTTTGTAATGCACGTCAAGTGTCTCAAGCTGATACTGCCATTAGATTGTAGAATTAAGCTCGTTGACCAAATCGTTCGCCCAGTATATGCATATGGATGTGAAATTTGTGGCTTAAAGTCCCTAGAACTGAGTGAATCGTTCTTTTTAAATTTCTAAAGAGTCCACTTGGGCTGAAAGTACTCCGAGCTATGCTCTTTATAGGGGAAATGTATATTCGTCTTTATAAACGCATTGTGTCATACTGTCTTAAAATAATTAACGACTTCAGTCAAAGTAAACTAACACATATACAAATTATATACAAGTTTATGTTCTCTATGAGGAATGATTATCCATGCCCATAACTGGAATGTGAGAAGAATACTCTGTATGGCTGGCGTAGGTTATGTTTGGAATTACCAATTTGTACGGAATATTCCATATTTTAGCGTTATTCGAACAACACCTTAAAAACAATTTATCCAAAACTGGCGGCCTGAAATGTCTTTTTCATCTAAAGGTATTACTTACAAGATGTTTCAGGTTGAGTTTGAAATAGACTTTTATTTGTCAGCTTTAACTTGGAAAGTATGTGAGCTGTTAGCAAAATTTAGAACAAAGTAACCACCGCTTAACTATAGACACTGGCAGATAGGGTATACGAGCTAAAGAGGAACGATTGTCCGAGAACTAATAGTATCTGTGATGAACTACATTTTATGCTGGTGTGCCCGAAGTGAAATAATTTGACGATAAAGTATAGACCTTAAAATATACGATGAAGACCTTGTGTTTTTACCTTTCAAAATCTGTTTCAAAATCAAAGAGCAAACACATCTTCTGCAATGCGTATAGATTCATAAAAGAAGCAATGAGAATATACAGATAATAATAAGTATATGGAAATCCAGTGGATTTAGAATTAAACGAGGTATAGTAAAAGAACTGTACTAAATGTGTGTGTGTGTACTGTTTAAATGATCATATGTATGTCGACCATATGTTTGTTGAGAATTGTATGCCTCTGGTGCCAGCCTGGGTGGCAAGGACTGAATCAATGAACTTGGAATTGCACAGCTATAGCAACGCTACGTCAAGAGCATTTACCATGGCACAATATCCATTCATTACACATATTGCCATGGAGGCTTACATCAGGCACATGTTGTGACTTTTTTCTTTTAGTTACAAGAGGTCGTTACTAGAGCCACATCTTATTTGATAAAGCTCAACAGCCTGTCTCCAAGAAAAGCAAAAATACAACAGCCATGATGTTTAGGAAATTTTGCTTAAAACGTGATTTGGATTATAATGGCAACCATTTTTCTCACACAATAATGTTATCCGTTGTCGTATGGGTGAAATATTCTTGAGGACGTCGTAAAACACCAGTCAAATAAATAAATATATTGGCAACATATGCCGCTATATTGGCCTAGTTTCCAAGTTCTCAATTTCAATAACAGCTCTCGTTACACAATACCGCGGCAGTGTGCTCATGTTCATGTCCTGCATAAGTTATTAGGCAGTACCACCATAAAGCTGACACTGCTCAGCCCTAGAGTCTGCTCTTGAGTCTTCGTTAAATGGCACCGCCAATGTCTGCACTGTCAGGCTTATGATCAGGTATTAATAAAATACGAGGACCGGGGTGGCATCACTGCGGGACAGGCCATCGACTACAAGAGGCCCGGAGAATGGCCTTAGCTTCATATGAGGGACGAATTGGAGGGTTTATATCACAGTGATGATGTTATCCCGGCACGAAGCCACGGTCACGTAACCATTAGCATACATACGCAACACTTTTTATGCAATCAAATGAATATGGAACTGTTTGGCTTTACTTTGGTATTAGCTAAATATCATTCCTGACGAGCCGCGCAGACACGAAATCTGAAAGTACCAGCGTCCCGAGCGTACCTCTTGTCCCCAGCACCGTTGGCCTCTAAATAATTGAAGCCGTCTTTTAGTGTCAGTCACTGAGGATGACGCGAATGGTAGAGGCTAATAGTCAGATTATTGTTATTCAAAGCAATGCTGGTGAATATGTGCAGTTCGTATCCGACTTTTAATGTTGTTTCTCAAGGCTTCTCTGTGAATACCTTAGAATAACGATGTCACCGGTTATGGTCGGGAACCTTCTCCTGCGCCCTTTCCGTCCTCCGGGGATGAGTAATTAAGGTCTAGTTTCTTTTCAGAGAAACCCAGGCAAAGCCAGTAGTACAGATGCACGAAAATTCCCCACTCTCACACCTCCTCACTTACTGATAACCTTCATTAAATGAGGACACTGTCTTCAGCTATCATCTCTATTGGACTGATAGCAAGTTTACCGAATCCTCCGTGGGACACCACTAGTCCATCGTTGAAGAACAATCTGAATTCCCAGAATCAGAGTGTGTGGCTGGAATTGAATGATTGTTATGTATGTGGAGCACCTAAAGGTGGACGTTCACAAACAGTCTTCATCGCACCATCCTTCGATCAACCGGATGCAGCCCCACTGCCTACATGCTTTAAGATCCCTCTTTCGCACGTCAATTCAATCTCAAATGTATTTCAGTTCTCCAATAAAGAGAGTCCGCGTGTATCAGACCGAATGTTGCTAAACCGCTTTCGTCGACTGTCGAATTTGCAGACTGGCTAACAGGATCCAACTTATGCCAGTTGATCGGCTCCGACAAGACTTGGTCGGCTTGGTAAACAGACCAGGTGTTTAATTCGCAAATTGAGCTTGTCAAGCGATGTAACGTCATTACGGAACTGATTACATGTCTGGACGGATCAATGGGCTCCAAAACACACGTCAACTCCAATTGGTCTTCTGTCTCGCAGATTGTATTGGCAGTCGCACCGGTCGTAACCTGGTGATCCCTTCCCCACATCGCTTTATTGGATCCGATGTAATCATTGCATTCTAAGGTGAACCTATGCACCGCACGGGTCGAACACCATTAACATACTAAATGGTTGTTTCGTCTTTACTTGGATGTGACCTGTGCAATCTAACAGCCTATAAGTCTTCGCCCAGTCCGTCTATACCATAATCGGCATTACACACCTAATGCCATGGAGCACAAGGTTTTGCTTTGTTTTAACTGAAAAGGAACGATCTTGATTATTAATTATTTGTGATTTGAGAACTTTTAAATTGCCGTATGTAAATGTGTAACTATGGTTCAGACGTGTGTAGCGCACATTAATATGTACACTTAAAAGCCTATTTTGACATTTACAATATTTTGCATACAAAACAATCTAGGTTTCCATAATGAGGACAGACATTTAACTATTTATTGGACTGATTTAGTTCTAAAGTTTTCTACAGCACCGAGAAACTATGAAACAGTACTATTTAATGGCCTCGAACAGTTTAATTACATGGCAGTGCGATTACTTTTCACCGTTTTCCAGAAAGCCTGAAATCGTGGGAGGTTTCGCCATCTTTCATACAGCGAAAGGATCGATACATCTCATTGATTCCGCAAAGAGCACAATATGTAAACTTGAAAGCAGATGAGCATGCTGTACATCCCTTTGTTCAAGGCTTATTTCAAGGATGTCATTGGAGTCTTGGTGTCATAAAACCTGAGCTCCCGCCTTTTATTCTCACTGTAATCCTACTGTATCCTGAACTGTAGGAATTAAGACACCTCATGTTGCACAGAGACAATGTATTGCCCGAGCGTTCCTTGAATAGCTTCCTAAGCATTTGTGTAAATACCATCGGATGACAAGTCTGATAACACTGAGTCATTTTTCTGAAGGCGTCAGTACACGGCAGCCGTGTAGAGAGCCACTTGCCGAGGTTCCGGAGAGTGATTGGCAGAGGAGGCTTTTTAAAGCCGCGCAGGTTAGATGTAGTCCAGATCCTCTTAAAGATCAATCGAGTAAAGAACAATTATTCTCGGGCCATTCCAGTGAGAGTGAAACAATATTGCCTGAACGGAAGGGAGTCACTGGTACCGGAACTGTATTAAGGGACAATGTGCGAGTCTATTGAATCTTTCTGAAGTGAATGGCAACTGGTAAGCGGCTAATCTGATCAGACAAATGACGGCGGCTTCTCCAGGCTGCATCCTGAGCCATATTATTACAGTACAATAACCACTTAAACCGGTACAACGACAGCCTGCTGAAGGCGGGCCTGGGTGTAGATGTAATGCTAACCAGTTGCACGATCTTATCGCCAGGTTGAAAAAGCAACTCTAGAAAACAAACGAAAAGAATCCGAGATCTTTTCCGTCAAAAACTTTTAGGCCCGGTCCTCTGAATCAATATGCGTGCTGCAAAATACACAATCATTTGTTTAAAAACTTTGAATATTGGTGACGACATGCACCATTAAACCCACATTTGAAGCTGCAAACATTCCAAGTTTATGGCCCGGTGGCTGGTGAAATAAAATGACGTAGGAAGCGGTTCGCGAAAGAATTAATTCACGACTACCCACAAAAGGTTATGTAATTTCCAACGATTAGCTTCACCGTATAATGTCAATTTTGCACACTATCTCCTTATTTGCTATTTTTGACGCTTATATGCGTTTTAATGGAATTCTTAAATATGAAATTGCTATGTTCAATGGAACTGTTTTTGCCGAACACTGTATTAAATAATACCCGGCACCAACGTCACAGTATAATCACATAAGCGTACATTGGATTAAGTATCCCGAATGTAATCAGAAGTATAAACACGAAACATGTACCACAGGCGAGGTACACTGAACCATTGCCACGAACAAGGTGTGGATAAACAAGTAGCGGGAATGAATGTTTTAAAATTTTAAATTTTCCTTTTGCTGAATATGGTTTACATGTAGAAGACTTCTCTACCCATAATTCCGCCCATTCTAACGCTCGACCATTCCATTCCATTATTTAGGTTTCGGGAAGCATTTGTGCTACACGGCTCAATCGTTTAGGCCTCACTCTTGATGCATCCGAATACACTCTAAACAGTGAAATCGCACACTCGAATAGAACAGTTAATGATTTGGCTGATGTTGTTAGGTCAGAATTGTTGTCAGGTACAAAAGAGAGAAGAGAGGCTAAGAGATGCTTTAAGTGATTTATGTAATAAAACAAGTGCCACTTTGGTATTTAATTGCTTCTTTGTCATAAAAACGTTCAAGCCTACTTCAAGAGGACATGTACGTGCTCTGTATGGAACACAATAATTGTTTGTGTAGAAATGGGACAGTCCTACTTTGCAATTTATTGTAGTGGATAGATTTGCCAGGAAAATGACGTTGCGGACTCTAGGTTTGCATTAAATGGAAGACAGTAGCAAAAGTGCAGATGACGATGCCGAAGGCGAGCAGCGTGCTGCTGTTAGCATCCACACAACCTGACCGCCTGACACGAACAACACGCTCTCAGTAAAACTGTATCCTTTGTAAAAGCCACAAGCTTCTGTCTTTTTTACCTTGATCAAAACGATTATTTCAGGGAAGACGATACACAAGATGGGCCTGCGGAGCTTTTGTCATTTCACCCTTCACATGGTAACTTATCATTGTGATACAGATTATGTAATTGGTTATTATTACATTCTAATTGTCTGTTTTCTTCGGGGCTAAGTGTAGCCAAGTAATCACATGGCCCCTCCGCTACGCTTTGGGAAGATCCCATTGAACACTAATGGTGCAAACTCGGCCACCTACCGTCCGGCTTTCACCCGACCGGTTCGGCTCTGCTTATGTGTTGCAATTTTCTCATTAGGTTGGACACTTTGCATCCGCTACAATTTCCGATCACCATTAACATTGTAACTCATTGTTTAATCTTTATTTGGATGTAACCTGCGCACTGAACAGCCTCTATGTCTCCTTCTTCCAATTCCAGAAGACTTTGTACTAGGGGATCTATTCCACAGCCTATTTTGGTTATTTGACTACAGCAATTCTTCAGGATGCCAGTAAGCGACAATCAAATAAATAATATTTAATGACTTCACAAAAGGGTTTTGTTTTGTTTCAATTAAATAATATCGCTGTATATTACTTATTTTTTGGCTCTGCGAGTGTGAAGAAATTGACATGAAACAAGGTGTGGCAGTGGTACCAATTTGGGGAATGTGTTAATCCCGACCAAATACACATTCGAATGAAAACTCTAAAACCTGTTTTTTCGACATTTGTTTTATTTTTGACAGAGCGTAAAAGAGTTGTGTCAGTGTCCGCCGTGGGAGCAAATATTTACCTATTAGCTGGAGAGCAGTTTTTTGACGGCAGATTTTTAGGTATCGTATTTTCTGGTACAAAGAAACAATAAAAAAGTGCTAATGGAAAGCTTTGCTACAGTAAATTGTAGCTGATTTCATAGAACATGGCTTTTTCCCTCCTTTCCTAAAAGCATGTTTTAGTGGAACAAAAGACAAGCGTATTTGATTGATCGAAGACGAGTAATATTTCTCTTTATTCAAGCTTTGTTTACCAGAATGTCATTGGAGCCTCGCTGTCAAATTCTTCCACCTTCTATTGTCATTGTAATCCTATTGTGGCCGACGCTGTAGGAAATAAGAAACCTCATGTAGCACAGCTGAATCACACTAATGCACCATAAACAACACGCTCCATAGTCACATAGAGTTTGTTCGTGGAATATGGTTTGTACGGCTTCCTAACCATTTGTGTAAATACCATCGGGTGACAAGTCTGATAGCACTAAGTCATTTTTCTGAAGGTGTCAGAGAATGACAGCCGAGAAGAGTGCCATATATCGAGGTTCCAGAGAGTGACTGGTAGAGGAGATTTTTTTTGAAGTCGTGCAGATTAGATGTGTTCCAGCTCCTCTTAAAAAGCAATCGACTACAGAATAATTATTCTCGGCCCATTCCAGTGAGAGTGAAACAATATTGCCTGAATGGAAGGGAGCCAATTGCACCGGAACTGTATTAAGGGACAATGTGCGAGTCTACTGAATCTTTTAGAAGTGAGTGGCAACTGCTGAGCGGCTAATCTGATCAGGCAAAGGACGACGGCTTCTCCAGGCTGCATCAGGAACAATGTTATTACAGTATATTCATCACATAAACCAGTACATCAACCGCTTGCTGGAGACAGGCTTGGGTTTGGATGTAATGCTAACCAAATGTATTTAAATTGTCAGGGTTGTTTGGGAAGTGAATGAGATGGTTGAAAAAAGCTTGGCATTCATTTTAGCAGGAAAAAGATTTTCTTTTCCGTCATACAACGTTTCAGACCCCACGAATCGAAGCGTGTGTTTGAATACTTTTTCCATTCGTACGCTTTAAATTTTTTTGACCACATGGACGATTAAAACCCACATTCATTGCAATGAATGAATGGTTATGGCTTAACGTCACATCGGTAAAATCTCAGCCATATCGTGGTGAGAACATGTTGAAACCAGGAAGCAGTTAATAGTTTTCGACGTGATGTGACGCCGAACATTTTTAAAAAGCAGCTAAAAAGAATGAAAATCTGTTAAAAGTCGAAAACCGCTATATTTATATTATAAACTGAACTAATATACATTATATATAGCCTTTATATAAATTATAGCCTAAGGTAACGGCCTTAAAAATTTAATGACTTCATCGCCAGCGACGCTGTCAAACGGATGGAATGCAGAGTTGACTGTGTAGAACCTCTCCGGAACATTACAAGCTGGGTGCTAGCACTTTTAAACACAGTCTGTAATAGATGGGTGAGAGTTTTGTTCCAGACAATGTAAAACGTACCCTGGACGAGTATAATGATTGGACTGAGGATGGAATGCTTCAAGCGAGTAACATGTACACAGGGAACAAGGATCATGAACGTCACATGAAAGCCGAAGAAGCATTAGGAATGACCTGTGACAGATGAGGTACATGAAAATCACACATGGTGTTTGGTATATAGGAAAAACATAGTCTGGTACACGTAAGGTGGGGTAAAATCGTTGATTTTTCAGCGATCGTGGGTTTGGACTAAGACAGGGAGTTGGGCTAACAAGATATACATTGCTATAAACTGTTGGTAAAGCTGCCGCGTGTTTGCTCTGTGAAATAACGGTCATAACGACCGCAATATCATGGTGCGAAATAATATGTGAACCTCAGATAGATCAAATATTTCTCCTGTTGAAAGTGTTTTGCCATTAAAGCGAATACTAGTAGTTGTAAAACCCACGTAAAAATAGTGTAGTAAAAACACGGCCTTTTTTAACAGTGCTGTTCCCTTTACAGTCAAACGTTTGATAACCATCATAATTACAGTCCCATCACTCGGCCATTCTTGATCATTCACCCCAAAAGTTTATTAAATAGGCCATTGAACAATTATGGATTTAGGCCACATCGGTAATGTCGCAGGCATACCGTGTGTGCGGGTATGTTGGGGTGGGGTGGGGTGGGGAAAGTGGGGTGGGGAGTGGGGTGAGTAACTGGGTGATCATTGACTCCGTGGAAATAATTGCATTGCTTTGCGACATAGACACACAGACATGAGCGCTGGTAATATGCACAAATTTCACGCTCAGTTGTGTGCAGGACAGAAGCGTCTCAAGGGAAAGAATAAGGTCAGGGTGACATTACAGGTAAGGTTATCAAAGTTTGTTATTGCTCCATAGCATGAGAGGCATTGTTTCTGTCATTCAACATAACCAACTATGGAAGACGTAGGTATGGAAGTCGCGTGATAACACGAGGGTAAACAAAACACCACTCACGGCGAGTTCACAGAGCTGATTTTGAATTGTCGCAGTTAATAATGTTTATAGTTTAGTTCAAGAGACCCAACGTATTTAGAGGGATTTTTGGAAAATGACATGTTTTAAGCGTTTACAGTTTACAGTTTTCGGTCTCACAAATTACAAGTGGCCAAATACAAATGTCAGATTTTGACATAGGCTGATACCTGCGTTGCATAATGAGTTATTATTTTATTTCTTAACGTCCTGAATGAGTTTGATCTCTGCGCTTGTGAATTACATTTCACCTCACCCATGAAATCCTAAGATTCTTTCCATTCATCTTGGGTTAGACCCTCTTTACACGGGCCTCTTTATCTCTGTTTCACTGAAATGTCAAGCGTGTAGAATAGTCTTGTCCACAAAAATACGTCAAGTGACCGAACTCCTGATGACTGTCCACTCGAGAACGTATAATTGTCTGATTGTGCAGCCAGAGCGTGATTCCACTCTCGGACAGTTGTCCTGCTGCTGGACAGACTGAACCCGCCTAAACATAGATATTAGATTGCCGAGTCGATGAGCTACCATTAGTTTGACACGCTCACAGGAACCCACGTTCTGCTGTCTATAAAGCCGTATTTCCCTTCTCTCTAAGACTATTGTGAGCGTTTTTCTTTCCTTTCCTTTCCGACGAATGTCTTTGATGACGGCTCCGAACAAATGAACCTCAAAATTGGCTTTGTAAGATGTTTTTAGCCAAGTCGATAGTAACTCTGGTAAATCGGTCATCGAAAATGTTAAACGTAATCAAAGATCTGATTCTTGTAAAATATAGCTCTTCAGGCAGAAAAAAAGATTTGAGACGGCGGCTGGCAATTGCTGACATGTGCCAGCCACAGCTTGAGACATTTTAAGGTCTCATATACTCGACAGTTACTGTAATTGTTAACATGTGCCTTATGATCGCCAATCTTCAATGCTCGCTCAATTGAAAGGGCCGCGCTCAGTTGTGTAAGTGTAGTGACGATTAAGGGAAAATGAATGTTGTTTTCGACCTCCAACGCAAAAGATTTTACCTTCATCAAACGTTCTACTTAACCGATCAGCTCGGTAATTCTTGTCGCCTCATCTCCATGTACCTTACAATAAACTGTGCTGGCTTATTTACGCTACATACATCTTATCGCTGTAGGAAGACAGTGACCGTTGTATTATTGTACGTGGGACATCCTGAGCGTTCATTTCACGCGCGGAAGAACCGAAGTTCAATTCCGTAATGCTTAACATCAAGAGATACCAAATGAAGATTTAGTTTATGACCAGTACCCACATTACAACTCCTGTTCCGACAACAAACACACTGCCCAGTACCATTAACCATCATTATCACTGTCTCATAGAGTGAGACATTATTCAGACTAAGTCGTTAAATATAAAGTTGTTAACTGATATTGGGAGGGCGAATTCTCCTTTCAGAACCAATAGGTGCAATGGGTAGGTGCGTTGCTTTTCCAGGGAGGGGAAACAGGACTGATGGACCCGATGTCTATATGATGTGACTCGGTGGGGTGTCATGTCTGGTGTCTTCGGCATGATGTTCCAGTGGCGGCAGCACAGACTCCCCCTGCCACAAGGAGACACAACAAATATTTATTCTAAGGACTCTTCGTCGTCATATGACTGAAAAACTGTTAAGTACGACGTATAAGCCCAAGCATGCATACACGCAAACTATTTAAAGCCAACGTGAAAACGACTTGAGCAGCAATGGCGGCCCTTACATGATATCGAATCAAGCGTCTGGACTCGTACTTGAAGTACGTTTAGACTCCGTGGCGGTGTAGGCAACAAGTTCTCACTCCACATAACAACAGTAGGCTCAATTGTTTCCAACCACACATGTTGCGTATCGTGGGGATCCAGACGAGTATCAATGACTAAAGTGTGTTTTATTTCTTGTGGTTTTCAGTGCAACAGTCCCAAGAAAATCTGAGTATACACACATGACCATGTTTTTGCTTCTATCCTATCATAATACTGGTCGCCGTCGTATAAGTGAAATATTCTTGGGTACGGCGTAAAACGCCAATCGAGTAAATAAATACTGTGCATATTTACGTCACTTTACGAACGAGGGCTCAAGAAAGCTGTCTTCAGTTTTGAATGTCTAGGTCAAAGTTACATGCTTGCTTTCAAGATATTCAAATGAGTTGATATCTGATCACATTTAATTTCACTTCGTCCATTTATTTAGTTCGGGATCTCAATGGAAGGCTTTGTGCATAAGGTGAAACCTGCCCAAGCAAGTACTGCAATCATAATCATCGTTTTCTTTCATTTTTATCCTTTAAAGAATCTGGGCTTCTTGTTATCTTTTTCTTAATTTTGTATCGCAAATGAATGAGTGTGTGTAAAGTCTAGACTAAGGATTGTGGCTTTCTGTTTTGCTTTGCGCTTACGGATAAATGAGACGGCAACCACAAGAAATCTCATATTTCTACAATATCTACAATATGAAATATCGTAGAACATATATTCAGTTAATTTTCAGACTGGCGTCTGATTATAAAAGCTTTCTCAATCAAGCATTGAATGGTTTCAACTATGTAACTAGAACGAAACGACACAGAGCGCACACACCGTCAGCTACATTTGAGACAGAAACCTCATATTGCCCCCAAACATCCTGATCTTCATACTGCCCTGAAAGGATTGTAAGCAATGTCTAGTTTCATGTTAAACTCCTGGGGGCCATCCTGGGCTCCAGGCTGCTAAAGCACGTCTAATAAAGAAGGGCACTTAGCAGCGTCACATCCCACCTAGCCTGTCCAATAAGGGTTCACTTGAAGTTAAACTGTTCCATGGATTTCATTTTTCGCCGATCCGGACGGGTCCCGCTGTCAGAAGGTTGTCGCCGTGCCGACAGGGGGCAGCATTTACTGGATCGATCAACGAGGGGCTCTTTGTTCAATAAAGATCACAAAGCTCTACGGAATTTTTAGCTTCTCGCATCATAACACGTTCCCTACCCATAATTGCTGCTGTTGATCGTTGGGTTACTTTGAAGCGAGCTGATGATGAGCGTTATTACCTGCGACTAAACTGTAAGCCTTACCTGTCACATCGAGATAACAGAACATCTCTGATGGAAATTCTCTGTCATACCCTATATCCCACCCATTGCCGTCGATTGATTCACATTCTACGCGCCCAATTATATAGTACATTCAACGATTTCCTGTCGCCTTTGTGTTTCAGTACACGTAAATACTATTGACAAAAATCCACCAGCTTCTCTAACTGCAACAACAGCGGTGAAAATTAAGTCAGCTTTACTTTGCGTAGAAGTATAACAAGCTTGCGCTTCTCTGAGCAAGGCCGTAATCTGGGCTCTATTAATATCCCGCAGTATATCTGCACTAATCCGACTCCCTAGAGATTTTAAACTATTACATCGGTGGGACTTTGACATTATCTAATAACATTACTTTAGATAAAGACCATTAACCTCCAGTAAGGTTATGTCTGGATTTTTCCATCCAGATAGCATGAACGGTCGAGTGATAAGTATATCGCTGTTCAAGACAACCATTTTCAATGGAGTTATTTAAACGAGAACTGTTGTTCGAAGTCTCCGGATTATATTTACGGGTGTAAAGTCTGGTTTTAGGTTAACTCTCGTCTTGTCGTCCAAGGCAATCTGTTGGCAGAATTCTTAAATGGAAAAAAAGTAACACATGGTGCTTCAAGATAAGGAAATAGTATAAATCTCAGTTTGCTAATGTTTTGCACTTTTTTAAGGTTCCCGCTTATCTGAGATGAAAAATTAATAAACGAAGGACTTGTTCCACTCTTAAACAGCAATAGACCTTATGCAAGATCAAATTAAGAAACACAAAGACGCAACTGAACAAAATAAGCAAACGGTGTACCTTCAAATACTAAATACAACAAGAATATAGATAATTATAATATATGGATTCTGAAGGGGATTTCCGTCTAAATGCTGAGGGAATATCAAACTTCCAAAAGTAAGTCAAGCCACGTATGTAACGTAATCAACAGGAAATGGAAATTCTTGAATCGAAGGATGACACTGGCCGCCAAGTGAGGAACGGCAGTAGGTGCGGAAAGCCGACAATGGTTTGTATCCAACGGCCCCTCCAAGCACACTTCTCAGGGCGGACTGCTAGACGATAGCATCCGAGCTGACGATGTACGTTTCAATCCTGGAACTTGACTCAAAGTCTCTTCCACTGCAATTTAGAATAACAAGTACCTAATCGCTCTAAGAGACAATGAGAGATACCAGCTCCAAAATAACGCCTCAGAAAATAATAGCATGTGGCGAAGTACAAGCTCACAAAGTGCTACGTACGACAAAACGGAGTACAAAATGACAAATGTCGAATGGCATAAAAGCGTAGCTAAAACAATAACCCAGCAATATCCTGGTTAGTGGACTTAAGTAAAAGACTGCGCCTTTATAACTTAATTTCTCACATTTATAGACTGACGTAATGAAAATTCTGGATAGGTTGATCGTAAAAGATAATTATATACTAGTAAATGATAACTTGCAAAAATAAGTACATGTACTTATCTCTCTCATGGGAGTCTGGTTCACGTGTGCATATCTACAGCTGTCAAGCCGCAGCGCAGTCGATTTTATTTATTTGATTGGTGTTTTACGCCATACTCAAGAATATTTCACTTCTACGACAGCGGCCAGCAGTATGGTGTGAGGAAACCGGTTGGAGACCGGGGGAAACCCACGACAATCTCCAGGTTGCTAGAGGACCTTCCCACGTACGGCCGGAAGCATGGGCTAGAAACAGGATGGAAAAGCATGACTTCTACCATTATCTTTTAACCCCAGTACCCTGTAAACGTGTGGAATCAGTTCTTTTCATAACAAGGATCCCTCACGGTATATCATATCGGTTCGGTTTCCCTACAACACCTGCGAAGTTAGTCAAGTAAATCCTACTACTTTTTGTGCACAAATTTGGTTCAACTTCAGTCTACTCAGTTGGCTGCTCGGAATTTGACTACTCCCTATTTTCTGTTCTGTGGCACAACTGGAGGGGTGGGGCGTTTGCTGTTCGATATAAGCATCTATAGGTAGGGAGGTCAGAATTTGACTGCTCCCTACTTTCTGTTCTGACACAGCCTGACAGTGTTTACTGTTAGATATCCTCATCTATGTTCAGTGAGCCACAATTTGACTGCTCTTTTTTCCTTTTTTGTGCCACAGAATGACAGTGTGTACTGTTAGGTTAGCATCTATATTGAAGGAGGCCAGAATTTGACTGCTCCTTGTTTTCTGTTTTGTGCACCAGTCTGACAAGGTTACTGCTAAGTCTGTTTCGAGTGGCCTGAATTTGAACTCAACATCGCACCTTAAATTTAAACAGTGATATCTATTAGGCGTCGCCTTGTGGGTTTTTCGGCATTGGGGCATTACACTGCTCCTGGGTAAGATGTAGTATATAGCTACGATGAATCTGAAGTGTATATGTGACAGTAATAAATATTTTTGTTCTACAGTTTAGATTTTCAACACTGCGATATTTTACTGACTTTTTACATAGTGTTCGTGTATAAAACCAACAATGTATCTCTTTCATGTCACTTAACATGTCCCTTAACATGATACCTCTTCCTTAGTTGCCATAGTTTCCAGTGGCAAAGAAGAGGCCAGAATTTGACTGCTCGTCAGATCTACTTGTAGCTCTTCATGTTACCTGTACCTCAAAATGTAAGTATTGCAATTTGCGTTTGGTCAGAGACTTTGGGCGAGGTTATAACAGTCATAACCGATATATGTAGCCCTTTCTTGCTCCCCGTCTTTGCGGAATATAAATTTACTAGAAGCTTGTCTTGTAAATTTAAACCTGAAAGAAAATATTTTTCCCAATAAATCCGTCATTTTAGAATGACCTCAATCACCAGATATCGGTGTTCTTGTTGTTTCTTTCGCAAGCATAACTCTTCTCTGACCAAAGCTGTTTTTTTACATAAACATGGGTTTACAACACGGGTACATCTTTCCAGAATGTACGCTCTATGTACAATGAGACGAAATCCCTAAATACAGCAGCCTCGAGAACGCGTGACTGAATCACACTGTGGGCTATAACGTATAGAGATGTCAAAATCTTGTTCAGACCCTGACCTGATTAGAATATAAAAAGCGGGAAAAATATAATACAATATTTCACAGACGGGATGAACAACACACTTAAAAGTTTGAGAGCAATCCACTGCTTTTAATGATTCCATGATTATTGTGCTTTAAATAATATCATACAAATTACACGACCGGACTGTTAGCCGATATCAGGTACATTCTATATAAGCCGCCAGCAGACGTTTTCGTTTCTTGTTTGCAACACGCATGGTCGTAAAAACAAAGTTTACTGAATCGTCCAAAACACTAACCTACAATTACGGAAGATATCCTCGGTTGATGACACTACCACGCATGGCCAATGACCAAATCTCACAAGACACCTTCGATGTTCTAAACGCGAGATACGTTAAAGACAATGCTTCAGTCATTTTTTCTTCCTAAAAGTTAGGCCGACTGAAACTGCCTTTTTACTACATGTATTGTATATCTGGCTTTAATAAGGCAATAAACGCTGCGTTTTCCCTTTCATTGTACACACTGTCCAATGTGTTCTCTAATTACTCTTCCCCTTGATCGTAACCAATTCGAGCTGGACCTTAGTATAAGCCTGTCTTTGGTATGATCAGGGATTCAGTACAAAGCCTGAACACGATCGTCTGGGCTGAGGCACAACTGTCCGTCAACTGGCTCTCAGCTCGTAAATTCCTCTTCTCGATACGAAGAGCCTTCACCATAGCTAACGCAACAGGATTACGCTGCACGGACAAAGGAGCCAATTTTCACCCTACATTCTATGGCTTGCTCATCCACTGACCCTCCCAGACTTCAATTATTTGCTGGACTGCTCGGGTCAGGCAACGACACAAGATTCGCTAATAAATCTTATACCATCTAATTATTGGTCATGTTCGGGTAAAAAGATGTGAATGAAAGCTTAGAAAACACATTTCTTCCTACAGTTCAAGGTAGTGCTGGATGAGAATTGTCTGCCTTTGATGACCAACCGAATATGCTGCTGTCAGGCAGACATATTGAAAGAACATCCGCTCTCTGACAGTCCATATAAGCACGACAGACTGAATCTAAGATTTCTTTGCCTTTTAAAACCATTATCTAAAGAATGCGTTAGCCATACTGGTACAGTGGTCTCAAGATACGTGTATACATGTCACCAGCTGCTTGATTTATTCGGTTTCCAATGCTTATCATTTTCTCAGAGATAAACCATCAGAGATCTGAATTTCTGTTTGGTAACAGAATATGTTCAAGTGCAAATATTTGTAGCCGTGTAGCCGGGTCAACGGGGCACATTCCCCGATTTAGAACACTCTAAATAGTAGATATGACTCCCGATGCTATCAGGGATACACCATGGACTCCCTGACAGTGGTATCCCCAATCGCCTTTGCTGGGTGTATTCTTGTCCGAAAACTTATCACCTTTAATTCTTGATTATGCCTTTATGTTATCGTTATTTTTGCGCCGCATGTGGGAAATTAAAAAAAAAAACAATATCGAGTGGATTGTGAAACAGAGCGCGACAGAAACCAGTTCCCTATTGGCGTCATCATCACTAAAACTTGTCGGAATTGATCAATCCGGGGCCGTCTTGGGGCGGGCTATTTGTGCACAGCTGCCAACGAGGTCCTTCACGCTGTATTGTGTCAAACGCTAAATTAGCTAAGATATATCACTTTAGCTGCCTAGTTTGATACAGCATTTTATGGCCACTAACTCTCTATTAAGACTAATTGAACGTTGATCTCAATAATGTTCCACCAATACGTGATCCAGCAAGGCCAAAGGTGTTGATAAATGACAAAGCTTCCAAGTACCTATCCTCAGATGTCTCGAGCAAATTCGATTTGGTATGAGCTGATATATGCGCTATGTATACATTATTTCTCTCGGACTTGGACACTCAACGGAGCTGTTTTCTGCTTAGAACTTTCTGATCTGTGGTACGGCGAAAACATTCATCATTTCCTCTTAGGTTAATTTATGCCATCTCTGTTGGTTTTACCATTAGCTCGCGAATTTCGCTAATGATCAGTCTGTGTACAGGATATCAGGCCATCGTCTAGAAAACCAATATAAATCCAAGGTAAATAGACAGTGCCCATGTCTGTGTGTCTACTCATTCCCGACACGGCCATTTATTGTGGGAGAGATATAGTTATGACAATGGCATAAATGTGTCTTGAACAACTGCGTAACACGAACCCGTAGGAAGTGTTAAATTTGTTACATTGGTAGCGAGCATTAGGCCCTTTACGCTTATGGCAACCTTGTTGGCATGAAGGCAATATTGCTGAGATTGTTTATCAACGAAAACAGTAAAAAGATCGACCGCTAGAAACAGGCTTGGGTATAGCTGTAATGATAACCAATTTCATCATCTTATCTTATTTACTAAGTTCATGAGATGGGTGAAAAAGCTTTGCATTCAGGTGAACAGCTGTATAAAAGAGATAAAACAAGTTCTTTTGCTTTTCCCACGTTCCAGGTATGGAAACCGAAATCAAAATCCAATTTACATAACGCTTTGTCCATTTTTCCAGCTTTAAATATTAGCGCCGATATGAACCTTTAATCCTATCTTTAAAGCGGATTGCAAACACTCCAAGTTTGCCGCCCGTTAGATTATGCTAAATGACAGCTAGGTAATCTAATTACCCACTGTGTTCATGAAATAAAACGACAAATGAAGCGCTTTTTGAGAGTGTTAGGTCAGAAAGTGACATCTCATGCTAAATTGGATGTGATTTTCAACCACTAGTATCAGAGGATATCGTCCATTTTCTATACTTGCTTTCCTTGAGGTTTATGTGCAGGTTAGTGTGTAAAGGCTTTCCTTAAACACGAAAATGTCGCTTTCAATGGGCTTTTGATGTATTTATGCCAAGCAGTGGGCTAGGTTAAGCACCCATGAAAACATGTCAATGAAGTGTCGACGTAAACTATACATTGCTATCCTCTTTGCCCGAGTAACAAGCTGGACTGTAACAAAGTAACATGTACTATGGATTAAGCACACGCAGCAAATACCATGCACGCATTGTGACGAAGGCAATCCATCTAAGCTCGGGATCAACTTTTTTCTTTTTAATTTTCTTTGTGTAAATGAATCTATGCAGGTTATTTTCTACTAGAACTTATCAAGCACAGGTTTGACGAGCACTTGGAGGTGATATATTGTAAGAAATATTACCTATTGTAAGCTTCCGGTTTCCAGGAGGATATGAATATAATTCTGATCCGAATTAGATTACAGTTATTTTGTTGGTAGCCAAAGGATCTTTTTATTCAATACTGTTAAATATCTACATTATTATATGATTTAAAAATTAGTGGTCGTGGATTTCCCCCGGCTTTTTTCGGTTGCCAACCACCATAATGCTGGCCGCCGTTGTACAAGTGAAATAATTTTGAGGACGGCGTAAAACACCAATAAAATAAAATAAAATGAAATAAAATAAATAAATATTTTATGATTTGTCACCCAACATTTAAGTACTTACTTGGTTTGTGTTTTTCTACTTCGGGAATAGGTGTACGTGGTAGCCAATAACTATACTTGATTTTTTTAACACCCAATCACTTATAATTGAGATGATTCAGTGTTATTAAGTTTGATTTCTCGAATGATATAACCCTTTAGCCTTCGTTGTTGCTACGTGCAATGGAGTTTTGCTGAAATTAAAAAATGTTTATAAGCTGTTCGATAGTATCATCCAACATCTTAGCGCTACCATATGTAACATTAAATGTGTATGGTCGACAGGACTATGGGCCGAGGCGCCAATGGAAAAATGGGGCGATGTGCCTATGGCCGACGGGGCGCCCCATCGTCACATCTTTCCATAACTCTATATCGCCATCTTGCTGCACAGTCAAACTGCTTTGTCGTTCCATAGTGTTTCTCCAGCTCTTAGTGGCTCCGCTTCATCGCAGCATCACTTTGTTCGCAAGTAGTTCCTCATTCCCGTTATGAAATTGTTCCATGGCCAAATCGTTGCATCGCTCTCCGTCGCTGCCACCGTTTCATCATATTTGACAAAGCCAGGTGATTGAGTCATGCATCTTCTCAAGCATTAAGGGATATATGTGCATATAACGGATGATGGGCAGTCACTCATCATTTTATATGTATTCTAAATATAATATAAAATTAGCCTGATATAGAGTCCTCACATCGCGTACGCGTCATGTTACGGAAGCACCTTTAGCTATGGACATTTAGATCAAGAATACATCACTGCAAACTTGACATCTCTTCAGGTGGCAATGTTTTCGCTGTCATCCACTAATACTGGGCTAATACACAGAAGCAACATTAGGCATCCGCAGAACGTGTTGTGCTTGGGATAAACAAAAGCACATGACCATTTATGTCTACTCTAAAGAATTTAGAGACTCTGAGGAAAGCAAAGGAATCTGTTCAATTTTAGTTTTTATGGCTACTTTTTGTGCTTTCACTTGAAATTATTCTCAAGAATATGTAAAGTCTCTTGTGTCGAAAAGACAAACATATAAATACACACAATTGGCTGAATCGAGTGGGATAGTCGATGGTTACTTTGGTTAAACTTAGCCACATATGTTTGATTGTCCCACAGCGACGAAATACCAGTCTTTGCGCACTTGAATCGCATTTTTCGTTTATAAAAATGGCGTAACTTTGTACTTTGACCTAATTCAGGAGTTCTTTGAGAGAAAACACTTACTGTATTTACGCTTCAAAGCTATCCCAACAGACCAGAGCAGTTCTGACTGACCAGTGAAATCACGTCTTGTGATCCACTGTTCACTTTGATCAAGCCCTTTGTCAGGTGTAGAAAATTCTCGGATGTTTTTCCACGGCGCGGTGCATATGACAACCAGAATTCAGGCCTCCCAACATGAGTGATGTATTCTTCAGCACCGAGAAAATTACCAATTAACCAAAAACAGAAATAAAGCAACACATGAAACAGTTAAGAATCAAACGATACTTACACCATAATGTGGACAGCTATTATATTTTCTCATGTTTTCAAATCGTTATTAAATTATAGGGGAGCTTTAGTTATTACTCTGAGGCTAATCTATTCATTATTATCAGTATATGAAGCCTGCTTGTTTCCTATGACGGAGACAACTTAAGCGCGTTAACATGTAATTCTTAATTCTGTTGATTCGGGTTATACAGTGAATCATGTTTATAAGTAATTTTAACTTGTGTGATGCATTTTAGGGGTTTCTTTTCACAGCTATAATTGAATCTGTTTATCTAATGGATGTTGTTAGCGCGGCGCAGATAGATTGATTTCCATGAAAGAAAAAAAGCAATTTATCACTTTGTTATTAGTTCACCAATTCAAGTGAAAAATTTTCCGTTACGTTGTCGAAATGGGTGTCTGTTAGTGAAGGCATCCAATGTGTACGTGTAACCCATTATTATATCAAAGTAGATCTTTTATGAAAAAATAAAAACGCCACTGTTCATTTTAAAAGTCTTTCTTTCAAAATAAACAAGGCTTAAAAGCTTTCCCCAAACTCATGATTTTCCTTTATCCTACAATAGCCAATTTTCGCCTACCTAATGTCGAGTCAAGTTGTCCTCTTCCGCTCTGTCTTAGGAGATGCCTAATTTGACTCGCGTGTGAGACTTTCAGAACGCTGTACATCTAGGGATCTGTCCTGACTAGTTATTTCCAACTGAAACGTAATGACAGACTTATTTTCCAGCCATTAACCTAAACTCAGGGTGGTATCCTGGATATCAGTGGCAATTCAGTATTTGGCTGAAAGTGTAAATCAATCTTCATCAAACTGCTTCCTCTTATCATTCTGTTCGACATTCTTAGTCGCTTTCAAGTAAAAGTGTGTTTGTCATTTCTGGTGGAAGCACTGACTGGTCATTTAACTATAATTATTGAATAATCGGTAAGTTCAAATGTGGCATTAATGCCTAGTTTAAGTTGTGATTCAACTGCTTGTAAGATTGACACCACCTTTTACCCCGTCTATCGGCCGTCACCCTGACCTTAACCTAAGCAGGTGATTATAGTGTTATTTCTAAGCTGTGCACACAAGCTACTAAGTCAACGGGAAAGAGTTATCACAAGGAACATACAGCCAGTACAAATACCTCGTAGTGTGTGTCAATCCTCTGATCAAAGATTCACAGCGTAAGTCTGGAGGCTCCTCTCCAGTAAGTAGCGCCCTGACAAATTGAACAGGAGCAGTTACCCCCAATCCAAGCCATCGACTTAGGTTCCGACAACCCTGACTGGATTAAACGTGATTTCAGCTAATCCAAGGCGTTGTATGTTGCCACTGACGGTTGCTCCATGAACTTGAAAGACATGTAGGCATATATAAACTGTAATGCTTAAGTGTAAGTGATATTTTGTAGAGACGATTTATTTATGTGGTACTTATTCAACCACAGATAATTCCTACATGACCGTAATCTTCGCTGTCATCAGGTGTACTACGTGTCCCAGTTATGGACGATTGCCCAATGTGATCTATATTGTTACTTTACCTAATTCTGTGTAAGCCAAAGTGCAAGGGGAGTAGTTGGTACCATTTAGACATTTATTAAAGATTTGGAATAAAAGTATAAATAAGGTAAACTACCTGAAGGCCGCACTTTACCAGTTGCTTGTGAACGTTTGACATCTATGACATTGTTGTGGCCGCTCTGGTTTTAATGCAGCTATGCAGTCATTTATATTCGAATTTCGTCATGGGATTTTAACCTGCGAATGGTCGTGGGATTCCCCCGGGCGCTGCCCAGTTTCCACCCATCATAATGCTGGCCGCCGTCGTATAAGTGAAATATTCTTATAACACCAATCAAATAAATAAATAAATCCTGGGATTTTAGCATATCGGTGGCTTTCTCGTGGCCAAAACGACTAGACATTGTTCACACTGAAATATGAAAGTCAAACTGAAATGTCTATAGACACTGAGTTTACAATGGCAAAGCTTTGTGTTTTCCCTACTACACAGTAACGGCTGCTGAATAATTGATGAGTAATTAGAGAAAAACTTAATACCAAAACTTCCAAACTTCTACAGACCCACAAATAATTAATTTTAAATAGGTCTGTGTTTATTTGGCAATTCATAAACAACAAAATCGTCCAAGAAAATTTGTTGGAAACTTCAAGCATATCTCTAAAAAAGACACATTCACAGGTAATAACCAATGGCAGCATCAGTCTGATTTTTTTCAAAGTATTGGTCAATTCTTTGAGATACGTGGGATGTTGTTCAAATTAGGAAGATCAAACATCAGCTTTTTAGTTCTCTTATTTGTCAAAAGCATTTGAATGTCAGGGCAGCGTTTGGGGAAATAAAAAGATAATCGTTCCGCCTAACACCATTAAGACAGCTTTAGACAGCACGTTAAAATGTCATTTTAAGTTATTTTCATGTTTTTATGGACATTGCATTCTGTTACTTTGACAATGTCCATAAACATCAACAAAGTGTTCAGTAATAGAAATGAAGATCAAGGACATTTGTTGCTAGAAAATCATTTGCGCTTCTTTGTCCAGAGATCAGAAATATATAGCAGCCTGTCAGTTGTGAGGCACACACACACAAAAGACACTGGCAGTGGGAATCGTTGTCAGTGAAGTGCTGTTAATTGTCCTGTTGGACTGTCGTGTCTGCTGCTGTCATGTCCTATGAATCAAAGGTTACTCGTCCCAGCGGGGCCCTGAAGGTTTTGTTTGCTGTAGCGCGGTTCGAAATGTTTGAATGTAAATCCTTGGATGTTCTGGTGTTTGTTAATTCTCAAAGCGGTGTGACGCACATGTGAGAATTATAGAAATGACGTCTTCTAAGTATCTCGCTAGACTGTACATACCTCGTATTTCGGTTGAACTTGTACCGTTGGCAAGTAAGTGAATTGTTACATTCCTTGGCGTTGGGAATGTTATTCCTCTGAGTCTTGAACGTGGCGAGAAGTTTCCAGTGCACCTTGTAACCGCAATCGTTTTTGTTACGTGTAAAAAATACATTGTCCACAAAATTATTATCTAAAAATAAAGTATTTTACCATGGGAGTCCAAAAAGCTTACATCATGTGATGGCCATTGGTCGATTCAAAGCAGGCTTTTATATCCGCTTCGGTATCGCTTTTCTCGGAAACATTGTACTAAAGGTTTGACATTCCCTTGTGAATTCGACTGGTAAACAGCACAGGAAATTAATGCCAACAAGCCAGATAGTGAGTCTGGTCTACTTAAAAAATCTAGTTCACCCTCTCTTGAAACACGCCTCTTGAAAACAGGCACGGTGTGTTTTCTCAAATGTGAACATTCCAGTGAAAGTACATCCCTAAGCATTTACAATGATGTGTTTTAGCTCCAATTATAAAAATCGATGTCAACCCTCGGTTTTCCTTGTGTCGATGTTCATTGACGAATGAATGAATGAATAAATGATTTTGGCTTAACGCCACATTGGCAATATCTAGGCCGTATCATTGCGAGAATATGTTCAAATCAGGAAGCCTTGAATAGTATTCGACATGATGGATGAACATTCAAAATTTAAAGAAAAAACAGACGAACTTTTTTAAAAAAAAAACAGTTAAAAAAGTAAATGTCAGTTAAAAGTCAAAAAACCACAATTGTTTGGTATTTTATACAATTAAAAATATATACATGTATATATAAACTATATTCTATTATACAGGCCAACAGCCTTCAAAAAATTAATCACAGCATCGCCAGCGACGCTGTTAAATAAGTCTAATATAGAGTTGACTATGTAGAATCTTTGCCGAATATGAGCAAAGTCCACACAGTCAACAAGGATATGCTTGATGCCGTACTGCGCATCACATACAACACACTCGGGACCACTGCTCCCATCCAGGATAAAATTGTGCGTCAGACGAGAATGCCCAACGACTTGTTAAAACGACTTGGTCTCTACGAGACATACCAAAAGTATAAGAGTCATAGCCTATGACAGGGTGAATGGCATGCAGTTTGTTATCGACCTGCAGGTCCCATTCATCCTGCCAAAGCCGACAAATGTATTTAAGAATATTAGATTTAAAATCCGTATAAGGGATTTTAATCTTGGATATGGGTTTACTAAGAACAGCTTTCGCTTCCCTGCCTGCGACTGTGTTTCCGTGAATACCAGTATGACTTGGTATCCAACAGAATACAATATCTTTACCTCTTTTAATTGACGAAGAAATAACTTTGACTTCAAGGAAGACCTATAAGATATCGATAAAGTGTATTGTATTATTAGCATACAATAAATCGGTTTGGAGGCATTTGCTCGAATATACTTACACCTTTTATTTATAATATATGTCTGTGGAGTTCAGTATCATCCTATTGTCTAATGTTACGTTTCTCTTTTCACAACTGGCCGTGTGATTAACATGTTTGCCATTTAACCGTCAAATCGCCACACATCGCAGTTCCAACCGACAACAGCGAATATTCAAGATAGTACTGCTTCCATTCTTTCTGGAACATTAGTAGCGAAAAGACAAAGACGCCGAAACATTACTGCTGTGGCGTTAAGCCATAGTCATTCATTCATTCATTCCATACACTGAACAGTCTGGCATGCTTACGTTACTATCCTACACTTACCTAGAGTTTCACTTTCACTCAGAATGAAGATAGGAAGGCTGGTGTTTTAGTTGAGTAAGGCGTTGCTCTCTGCACAGCCGATTTTAAGATTTGCCAATGGGGTCATGTGTTCGAATTCAGGTGTCGCTTGTTTGACTGCAGTGCGATGTTTGTTTGGTACCTGGCGAACGGCGACTGTTTACCGTTAGTACCAGTTTCATCTAAAAATCATCCTAACTTTCTTGGTGCAAGTGAAAAGATATTGTATAGACGATAAATATAAAATAAATATAGCAATAACAACAACATCAGCAATAATAGTAGTAACCAAACGGGTATAGAATTTGTTGGATATAAGCAGAACGATTTTTCAACAAAGCCTAACTTTCCCAGGCCCCCCTCCTTCCTCCACCACCACCAAAACACATGGCCCTTGACAAAAAAACAACAACAAAGCAAGACATCCTTATGCACAGTAATAGCTTTGCAGTTTGAAGAGAAGACACCTTACATATATTCAACATATACAACATGTAAAATATGATTTTTGTGATACATTCCGAGGATTTAAAACTGGTTTTGTGTTATTGAGGAAACCTAGGATTTGCCAGGGAAATCGTGCCATTCTAGCCTTTCTTTCGCCTTAACAAAATGCTGTAGCTGATGCATGAGTATCTCTATCAACGCTTGTTTTTGTCTAGTTTCTCCTCATTGCAACTGTCTGGAGATGGCCTAGTTTGAACTCATTTGCTCTAGCTTCCCCTGACCTAGGTCATTCCATTTGGCCTACTATCGGTTATTTTCACTACATTTTCCTCTTTTCTTTACACGATTAGCCAACAATTAAGAGTTAATTTTCTGGTGAGTTTGCTCTGATGACAGGTAGTTCGACTGGCAGTCGGGCCAGAAGTCAAACGCTAAGGTCTCTGGGGTATGACAGACGATCTACTTTGGGGAAATGGGTTGTGCTGTCAGTCTGCTGAACCACCGTGGGGTTCCCGGGAGTGAAAAGGACAGGACCCCAGTTCAGGCTTGTCGTACGGGACCACTAACCTAGGCTCTCCCGTGTGGTTTCGGTGAATAGAATAGTTCCACAGCCTCCCCGGATATTTCTTGGAAGGTGGATGATGATCTCTGCGATAGTGACCATATTCCTATTGTCCTAGAGCACCTCAGTTCTAATTCTGTAGAACGTGTGGCTAGGTGGCAGTTCCATAAAGCAGATTGGGTGGCATTTGAGATGTTCTGTGAGGCTGACACCACTCAGAGAATCTCAATGCTGCAGACGATCCTTTGATAAAATTTAATGAGCTTACATTAACATCAACCGATAGAGCCATACCCAAGACATAAAGTGATATCCAAAATTCAAAAGTAAACCCTGGTATGATAATGTCTGTCGCAAAGCGATAAAGGACCGTAAAAAGGCCGAGCGCAGATTTAATCATTGTCCTGATGATAATAATTTAAACCAGGTTCGTAAATTTAGTGCCAAAACTCGTCGATTAATTAAGTCCAAGAGGCGATCTTGTTGCCGGAACTCAGGGATTACGTAAAAACACCCATGCGTAAGTTCTGGAACATGGTTCAGCAGCTTAAGGGCAAAAACAGTAAAGCGAAAATTCAGCATTTAAAGGATGCTGATAGTTTATTAACTTCACCTCAGGATATATTTAATAAAAAAGCTGAAACAATATCTCAGAAATCTTCATCTCAGAAAAATTCTCCTGAATTTCAGTACACTAAAAACCAGAAGGAGAAAATTAAACTGCCCTTTTCTTTTAAGAATTTAGAAGACTATAATCGGCTTTTTTCGATTGAAGAGCATAAAACTTCATTAAAAAGGGCACACGAAACTGCGTGTGGCCCGGATAATACATATTATAAACTTCTGAATCATTTAGCATCTGAACCACTTGAGACTCTCTTACTTAATGATATTTGGATAACTGGTAATTGTCCGCCGTCATGGAGGGAGGTGTGTGTTGTCCCTGTCCCTAAACCGTTAAAGGATCATACAAATCCAAATAATTACCATCCCACACATCTTACCAGCTGCGTCTGTCAGACTATGGAACGACTGATTAACGATAGACTAATTTGGTTTATTGAAACCAACAAGCTTTTATATAATATTCTTTGTGGTTTTCGTCAAGGTCGATCTACTTTCGATCACCTTGTTCGATTTGAAACTTTTATTCGCAATGGTTTTATTAATAATGAACATCTGGTGTCGATATTTTTCGACTTCGAAAAGGCCTACGACACCACATGGAAGTATGGTATTTTAAAAGACCTATCTCATATGGGTTTAAAGGGTCGCTTACCTCTATTCATAGCTGAATTTTTATCTGATCGTCAGTTTAAGGTGCGTGTGGGGTCCACTCTTTCTTATTCTCATGAGCTGGAGATGAGTGTGCCCCAGGGCAGTATTCTTTCACCAACACTGTTCAGCATAAAAATTAACAGCTTGGGTAAAACATTAACATCTGGCACAGAGGGTTCTTTATATGTAGATGATTTCCTGATATGAAACCGTGCTAAAAATTTGAATATCATAACTGCAGCTTTGTCTCAATAAGATCGAGAAATGGAGAGTTGCTAATGGTTTTAGGTTTTCTACGTCTAAACCGTTGATATGCATTTCTGTAATAAACGGAAATTTCACCTAGACCCTGAGCTTAAATTTTGTGGTGAACCAGTGAAGATTGTTGGGGGAAATCAATTTTTAGGAGTTATATTTGATAAGAAATTATCTTTTATACCTTATATAAAAATGCTAAAGCAAAATGTACAAAATCTCTCGATATGAGCAAGGCCGTATCCCGCACCGATCTGGGTGCTGACCGATCAGCCTTAATTTATATTGTTCTGTGGTGAGGTCTAAATTGCACTATGGGTCCATCATTCATGGTTCCGCTAAGACATCATATCTTAAAATGTTGGATCCGGTTCATCACCGAGGTCTGAGTCTCGGCCTGTTCACAATATGTTCTTGCCACGATATGGCTGAAAAATTGCGATGTGGCGTAAAACCATAATCATTCATTCATTCAGTCAGTCTTCTGGACATTGCCGTGGGCACCAGGCGAATGTCACCAAATAAGTCAGGAGATCGTTCATGACTAGCTCGTTGCGGTTTGCACAGCTTTCTATCCACGTCATGTGTGCTATATATAGGTCTTTCTCTGAGTAGCTGACAGTCGTCGAACTTTGTCTCGTCAGGGTCTTGACATAAAGTGATATTACATATATCATTGACGTGTAAGTTATAAGGTGTCCGAGTGTAGACTGACCTACCCAAGTCCCATGCTGATCCATACATCAAGATTAGTCCGGATTGCAGCCTTCATACACTTTCAGTCCATATTATCCACATGTGCAGAACAAAGAGCAATATAGTGGCTTCCCAGACAATCTTCAGAGTTTCGGATAACTGAGGCTGGAGATTTCTCAAGCTCAGTTACTCTATTGTGATGATAACACAAGAGAGAAATCCAGCCTGATTAGTTCAGAATTATGCCAGGCGGCGTCCAGTTCGATATGTCTGTGTATAATTCGAACCTGCAGAAATTGACCGCGTAAGACCAAAACAATTTTAGAACCAAACTGATATTGCCAAAGCGATCCTACACAACTAGATCTGGGAAACGACACTGGCCTATTTCAATCACTAAGGACTTGTTGAATTACCGTCTGATGGTCTATAGAATAAGCATAATATTCACTGATATATCTAATGCTAAAGATATTTAGAGAGAGAATGGTCGCTCAAAATTTGGATTTTTAAACAAATTCTGATTGCGACGTCTTAACGAAGTTTTGAAGTTCGTTCATAAACTAAATCAATCACCTTGAAATTAAAAAATATCCATTGAGTATCTAGCTTGTAAGAGTAGTCCGGCCGGTTTTCGAATTCAACACAGAGAGGGCGGGTCATTTTGCCTCATTAATATTCAACAGAAACGACCAAAAGCATACATTTGGGATCAGTTGACCGTAGCTACACGAACTCAGATAATTTCTAACTTTGATACACATAGATGCATATAGAGTAAAGCAGCTTAAAGAGCATTGACAAAAGGTTAGCAATAATCTTCTCAATAAACTATGAGTCACAACAGTGTGCCTGTTCTGTTCTGTACCGCCACAACATTTGCCCCCATCTATCTAGCAGTAGTTTTTCAATACCTGACCACCAATTACAACTCTAGACTTGCTTTTCAACCCACTGACCTCTCTTTTACGCCTCTTCTTGGTCGATCCTGTCACGAGAGAGCCGCAAGCCCTTTTACGCATGTCATCAGCCACGTTTGTTTACATATGAAGTTTACCGAGCGCTCTGCTCATGCTCCGTTTCGACTGAATCACAGCCCCTCATTTATCTATTCTGGCAGACTTTTGGGTTTTCAGTTTTGTTGTTATTTTTAAACAATCACTTATGTTGTTATTTTTAAACAATCACTTAACGTACAATGCTGGTGAAGGGTTACCGAAAGACTTGAAAGTTTTACTTCGTGAGAAAAATACCTAATACTTATGTCATTCTGTAATAACGCAAAATGCCTTCTATATGCTCTACCATGAACGAGATATGTCGAATTTCTACGTCCTCAACGGGGCTGGGGATGTATTAGTGTGAGGAGAACTTGGCTGCCTTAAGTTTTGCTCTGCCTGTATTAGGTTTAAATGAACAAGTAATAAAGTCAGAGTAACATGAAGTCCTAGGGACATACAGAGCACTTTAAAACACGAGTGTAACAGCTGAGAATTTAGCCAAAATTTAACAGCCCAATGATAATAACACTTTATGATTTATATTGATTTTTCAGTCTTAGGGAACAACACCATAAGACTGGGCTTTGATTATTTAGGTAAAGTCTACAACGTCAAGCGTCTCATATTAAAGACATCAGTAACATTGTATATCATTTATAGACGCTCGTCGTCTCAGCGGGCCCAAAAGCAAATCTGCAACGAATTCAGTGCTGCTTACCTATTGACAGGTTATGAGTTTTATTACTGATATCATACGACTTCACCTTTTGTTCAATGTCTAATCAGCCAGAGAAGATACTGCTTAATTCTTATTATATGCTAGAGTACAGAATTTAGGATGCCTTAAAAAACTGATAAAGTATTGGTATTTCATCTCACTGAGACAGATCACAGATAAAAGCGGTGGTGGTTACTGAAATTCTGCACCTAATGGAATGTATTGCCTTAAATCTGGGACACATACCCGATCAGAATAATGTCACGTGTGAACGAAGGTGAGGCATGCTTAATAACACTCCTGGATGGAAAAGAAAAACAAAAAACCATATTATAGGTTTAAAAGTTTTATACCATTGTATTAGCACTGGCGAGGGCAAAAAACTCTGTAAACACTCCAATCAACTTCTCCGTAAAATGTTTTTTCTTATTTTTAATTTTGCATAAAGGAATCTAGGCGGCTATTTTCTCATGAAATTTACCAAGCACAACTTTGTCGAGCACAACTTTGTAGGTGACGTATTATCAAACATGCTGACTATTGTTGGCTTTCGGTTTCCGGAGGAAACGAATGTAATTCTTATCCACCTTATAATGTTTTGTTTGTAGCCAGCGGATTGTTTAAACTTGTGTATCATTATATGAATGGCACCCTTGTAAGCCTACTTGGCTCGTGTTTTCCCACAGTAGACATCAGTTTAGTTCATAGCTCGTAATAAGGTATGTTTTATAAAAGCAAATATCAATTATTGTTGAGATGACTACATGCTATGATCGAATTCACTTTTGGAAGGGTTCATTCTCCTCAAAAAAGCACCACTTAAAGCCCGTTGTTGTGACTTGGCTAATAAAGGGTGCAATGATGTTTCACTCAAATGTATTTATAATCTGTTCGTTTGAGTCAACCAACGTTTCAGCACTACTTACCCAACATTAAGTACATATGGTCGAGGTGGCGAGCGTCGAAGACACGATGCGACGATGCGTCGTTGCAGCTGTAATCCGAGAGGACGATGAATGATGTTTCTTCCGACAGAGTCAAAAGTAGAAACAATGTTCCTTTTTTTTAATAGGACAAATATAAGCTGGTAAAATTTATATTCGGGACAGTGCTTACCAGCACTTTTGCACTTGACATATATGATAACAGCGTCAGAATTTTGATTTATTATTATATAATTTGATTGATGTTTTACGCCGTACTCAAGAATATTTCACTTATACGACGGCGGCCAGTGTTATAGTTGGAGGAAACCGGACAGAGCCCGGTGGAAACAAACCACCGTCAGCAGGTTTCTGGCGGACCTTCCCAAGAACAGTGCCAGCAGTAAATTATGTAAACATGACGATGCAATTGCGGCCATCGCCCAGAAACTGATGATCCCAACTTCGCAACGCCACTGTTGCCTGTTCGCTCCATCACTACTTTCTTTCCAAAGCCGCATCACTCTATCGCGCTATTGTCAAATCGCTATGGAGTGTTTTTCAGCGCTCAGTTGCTTTAAATGCAAATCCAAATCCTTCTATTCGCCTGTATAGGTCCATATCTTCGTTACCAAGCTATTCCATCGCCAGACCGTTGCATCGCATATTTGACAAATTCAGGTAAGGGAGCCATTGCCCTTCTCAAGCATTATGGGATACATATAACTGGTGAAATACGGTCACTCAGTACTTTATTAATTTATGCCTCCTGCTTAGTTTTTATCTTATGACATATACCACTGAGAGCACTCTAAGGTAATTTGTTAAGAAAAAACGAAAACGGAGAACCGTAAATCTTACAAGCATGTGGAAGGAACCATCGCCAGTCTTAGAAATCCCCACGGAAGCGTCTGATTTGAAATCACAGACAACATATAGCTCTTGCCTTACGATGACGTAACCTTGTTCGTTACAATATAAACAAGGTGAGGAAAAATATTGCAGGCGTGGAAAAAAAAATAAAACTGATGATTTGTCTGAGGGAAGGGTAATGCTTATGCATATTCAAATGTTGAGACTATGTATATATAAATGATGTAAGAGTACCACTATCGGAGAGGAAAATTGATAAACAAAAGGCTTGTCCAACTCTCAGACAGCGATAGGCCTTACACAAGATCAAACAAAGAAACACGAAGACACTTGAATAAGTTCAATACATAGGTTTAAACAAAACAGACAAATAGTTCAACTGACAATAATATATATATATATATATATATATATATATATATATATATATATATATATATATATATATATATATATATATATAATGGCAGGACAGTCCACGTACATGTAGAATCCACAGTGCTCCGGAATTCTCGAATTGGAGGATGACAAGTCCTGAAGTGACGAACAGCGGTTGGGTGGAGGGGCCCGGTACGCCGACGATGGCAGATATACAACTCCCCGGCAAGGTGCAAGTTTCTTGGGCAGACGGGTTGACAATTGCGTCCGTAATGCCGAGCTTGGGATGTATGTTTCACTCCTCGGAAACATACACTAAGTCACTTTCAGGGTAAACTGGGATGAAATGTACGTAATCCCACAGAGGGCCAAGGAGCGATACAAGCTCCAAAAGAACGTCTCACACTAAATAGTATGTGGCGAAACACAAGCCCACAAAGTGCTACGTACCGAAAAATGGAGTACAAAATGACAAAACTTTCTAACGGCGTGTAAGCCAATACCTCCAAAATCCCATAAAAATCCTTCTAAGTAGATAAGATTAAATATGTGGACGCAAGTAAAACGACTGCTCTCAAAGTAAGTGTAAGTAAATGACTGCCAGCTTAACGACTTCGTCGCTCATATTTATGGGCTAACGTAAAGAAAACTCTGGATGGTTTGTTCGCAAACATGTTTACAATATGGATACATCTATCCAGAATGTACGCTCTATTTACAATCACAGGAACTCATAAATACAGAAGCCTGGAGATAACGCGACTGAATTCCAGCCTAACCTAACACAGGAAAAAAGTGTAGGTCATACACAGGCCTGGTTAGCGTGAAAACAAATAAGAAAAATATTACAATATTTTAAAGGCGGGGTTCGTAACAATGTATATTAGTTGAGTTTATAATATAAAAATAGCGGTTTTCGACTTTTATACTACTTTTTAAAAATATTCGTCTATTTTATTTTGATCTTAGAGTGTTCATCACATCACGTAGAAAACTCTTAATTGCTTCCTGGTTTCAACATATTCTCACCACGATATGGTTGGGATTTTGCCGATGTGACTTTAAGCCATAACCATTCATTCATTCTAATGTGGATTTTAACGGTCCATGCTGTCAACAAAATTTAAAACTTTCAAGTGAAAAAATTATTGAAACACGCATTTCGATTCGCGGAACCGGATCGGAAACTTTCTATGACGTAAAAGACAACCTTTTTTTCTGACCAGTTGAATGCCTAGCTTTTCAACCATCTCATTCACCCCCCCCCCCCCAAGCAACCCTGACAATTTAAATAGATTTGGTTAGCATTACATCCATACCCAAGCCTGTCTCCAGCAGGCGATCGATGTACTGGTTTATGTGATGAATAGACTGTAATAATATTGCCCCTGTGGCAGCCTGGAGAAACCGCCGTCATTTGTCTGATCAGATTAGTCGCTCAGCAGTTGCCACTCACGTCTAAAAGATTCAACAGACTCGCACATTGTCCCTTAATACAGTCCCAGCGCCACTGGTTCCCTTCCGTTTAGAAAATATTGTGTCACTCGCTGGAATAGTCCAAGAATAATTGTTCTGTAGTCGATTGCTCGTTAAGAGGATCTGAACTACATCTAACCTGCACGATATCAAAAAGTCTCCTCTACTCTCCGGAACCCCGACAAATGGCACTCTTCTCGGCTGTCATTCTCTGACACCCTCAGAAAAATGACTTCGTGCTATCAGATGTGTCACCCCATGGTATTTACACAGATGCTTAGAAAACCGTACAAACGACATTCCACGAACAAGCGCCATGTGACTATGGAGCGTGTTGTTTATTGTGAATTGGTGTGATTCAGCTGTGCTACATGAAGTTTCTTATTTTTTACAGTTTCGGCCGCAGTAGGATTACAATGACAACAGAAGGTGGAAGAATTTGACAACGAAACTCCAATGACATTCTGGTAAACAAAGCTTGGATAAAGAAAAATATTACTCGTCTTCGATCAATCAAATACGCTTGTCTTTTGTTCCACTAAAACATGCTTTTAGGAAAGCAGGACAAAAGCCCTGTTCTCTGAAATCAGCTACAATTTACTGTAGCGAAGTTTTCCGTTGGCACCTTTTTATTGTTTCTTTGTATCAGAAATACGAGACTTAAAAATGGGCAGTCAAAAAACTGCCCTTCAGTTAATAGGTAAATATTTGCTCCCACGGCGGACACTGATACAACTCTTGTACGCTCTTGTCCCCAAATTTGTACCACTGCCACACCTTGTTTCATGTCAATTCCTTCACACCCACAGCCCGAAAAAAATAAGGAATATAGAACAACGTTATTTAATTCAAAGAAATCAAAACTTTTTTTTATTTATATATTTATTTATTTGATTGACGCTTACTGCCATCTTGAAGAATGGTTGTTGTCAAATAACCAATGTAGGCTGTGGGATATATCCCCTAGTACAAAGCGTTCTGGGATTACAGGAAGGAGACACAGAGTCTGTTGAGTGCGCAGGTCACATCCAAATAAACGTTAAACAATCAGTTGGAATGTTAATGGTGTTACACTCGCGTGGCGCATAGATTCACCTTAGAATGCAATTATTACATCGAATCCAATAAAGCGGGGTGGGGAAGGGACCACAAGGTTACGGCCGGCGCGTCGGCCAATACAATCTGCGAGACAAAAGACCAGTTGGAGTTGATGTGTGTTCTGGGGCTGGCCCATTGATCCGGCCAGACATGTAATCAGTTCCGTAATGACGTTACATTGCTAGAGATGCTCAATTTGCGAATTAAACACCTGGACTGTTTACCAAGCCGACCGATTCCTGTCGGAACCGATCAACTGGCACAAGTTGGATCCTGTTAGCCAGTCTGCAAATTCGACAGTCGACGAAAGCGGCTTAACATTCTGTCGGCTACACGAGGGCACTCTTTATTGGTGAACCAAAATAAATTAGAGATTGAATTGATGTGGAGAAGGAGAATCTTACAGCATATAGGTAACTGGGGTGCACCCGGCGGGTCGAAGGATGGCCCGATGAAGATCACCGTCTTTCTGAACGTTCGCCTTTAAGTGCTCCATACGCCTAACATGTGTTGTTATTCAATTCCAGCTACACCCTCCATTTACGGGGATATAGATTGTTCTCCAGCGATGGTGTTCACTGAACATTCGGTAAACTAGTTCTCAGTCCAATAGAGCTGATAGCCGAGAACAGTGTCCTCAAGTAATGAAGGTAATCAATAAATAAGGAGGTGTGAGAGTGGGGAATTTACGTGCATTTCCACAACTGGCTTTACTTGATTTTGTTTGAAGAGCCGTCATCAGATAGCACGGGCAATGCTAACTACCCATTCTTGAAAGTCGGAAAGGAGACAGGAGTAATTTACTCTAGCGTCTTTACAAAGATGAAGCCATCGTATACAACACTGAAAATTGTATATGAACTGCACCAATTCACCAGCATTCTTTTGGATAACAATAGTCTGATAGCCTCTGCCTGGGTCTGCGCAATGGCCCCGTTGAAGGCCTCCTCCTCAGGGGTCACAAATAGTCGGACCAGAACGATAGTAAACTGACTGCGGCATACGGTGTCTGACATCCTCAGTGACCGACACCAAAAGGCGGCTTCAATTATTTATAGGCCAACGATGCTATTGACAAGAGGTAAGCTTGTCGTGCCAGCAATTTCAGATTTCCTGCGTACACGGCTCGTCAGGAATGATATTTGTCTAATATCAAAGCCAAGCCTCTCCATATGCATTCAGGTTTCTGCATAAAGACACTATACTACGTACGCTGATCATTAGATGACAGTGACTTCGTGTCGTGATAACATCATCACTGTCATATAACCCTTCCAATCCCTCCGTGATAGTTTCCTAAGGCCTTTGACCTTGTAATCGATGGCTCGTCCCGCTGTGATACCACCCCGATTTTCAGATTTCATTAGCAACTGGACTGACAGTACAGATATTGGCGATGTTGTCTAACGACGGCTCAAGAGAAGACTCTAGGGCAGAGCAGTGTCAGAATTATGGGTTGTACTGCTTAATAATGTATGTTGGACATGAAAATGAACAAACTGCCGTGGCAATATTGTAACTAGCCTCGGTTGTTAAATTGAAAACTAATCTCGTCGGCTATATACAGCTACACGTGTACTTATATAGTGGTATGAGTTGCCAATATACATATATTTGTTTTTATTTATGTTCTACGCCGTCCTGAAGAGTATTCCACCTATGTGACTGCGGCCAGCATTATGGCAGTAGAAATCCAGATACCAATATAGGTCGAATGAAATGTTTTGAGAAGCTCCCAAACATTCTCTGTGCTGTGTGTTTGTTATTTTTATAACAAATCGAGAGCGTCTAGGGAAACATATATAATGAAGAGATACTTTACTATGATACTGTGTTCCTGACAGAGCTTTTTCGTAGATTTGTAAGAGGATATCTTGCCACTTGACGCCAAATTATGTGCACAGGGACCGATCTGCTGGTCACGATATTGGTGAGATAATACTGAAAGCCACACTTAGCCTAGCCAAGTAATCACATGGCCCCTTCACTGCGCTACGACGAGATGGGAAGGTCCCATTGAACACTGAAGATGCAAACTCGGCCACCTATTGTTCGGCTTTCACCCGACCAGTTTGGCTTCGCTTCTGTGTTGCATTTTTCTTATTAGGTTGGCCACTTTGCATCTGCTACAATTTCCGACTCCTCACGCCCACTGTTAAGCCATAGTAAAACTGTGTTTTAACTAAGATGCTGGGGTAAAAAAAAAACAAAAAACGTATAATACTCCTAACATGTGTTTTTCCTCCTGTTAATTTGCTTTTTCTGAAGGTAATCATGCGCAGTTGGACTCTGAAATCTATGAACCATGGCTGTCTGGCGGGCCTACGTAGTCGAACGCGCCAGTGTGGAGTTATGACCGCGTGCCTGTCTTCACTGGCTTGCTTCCTCTCCGGCCGTACGTGGAAAGGTCCTCCAGGAACCTACGGCTGGTCGTGAGTTTCCCCCACCGGTTTCCTCCCACCATAATGCTGGCCGCCGTCACATAAGTGAAATAACACCAATGAAATAAATCAGATCAAGTCATATTTGTCTATCACAACAAGTCTGCAAAATATCAGCTTCAAAACCAAGTACATTTTGAAGTCGACTGTCTTGGAACATGTTGTTGGGAATGACTTTTTATCGTAATTACAGAGAATAGGAGAAAGCCTGGAGACATTGTGCGATTTAAACATGATAAATATACCGTCAGCGAGCGTAGACATCGACTCCGCGTGTAACACTACATTAGTAGAATGACATAAAACTTTTAATGTGAGCAATTATTTTGTTTTAGAAGAGGCAAAATGAGAATCAGGTGTCTTTGTTAAAAAGATGTATCACGTTCAACGTGAGAATGATGGTACCATATAATATTAACCCGTTTCAGTCGGTATCTTGCAATCTGCATCGAAACACTCGATGATTTGGCGCGATATTGGATATTCCAGATTTATCAAACCACAGTCCATAATTCATATTGGCATGTCCATCCCAGCTCCTGGGCGACACTGTTATCACTTGCCTTTATCCTGTGCTGTACTTTTATGATATGCATGCCGTGCTGAGCTGTGTCTTCTTGCTGCCAATAACAACGTTGTATCTTTCTTTGCCATTCGGCGACAACATTGAACATTGTCGATCTCCGGCATGTGATACGAAACACAAGGCGTTCCTTGACGTATATAAACAGTTTTGTTTTCAGTTAGTGAGCAAGCGTATTTCATGACTTGGTTTAATGACATGTAGGAAAGGTAAGTTAATCTTATGTGAAGTCTCCATTTCGCGCCATGTGATGGAAGCACGTATACCGAGCCGTCTTAGACATGTGGACTTAGACTTTTACACACGATCTTTTACACTCTGATCACAGAGAAGCAGTGTAAGTCAACTCGTTCTAAGCTACATCCCCAATACGACAGGACGCTGTCACACGGGATACGGTCATACATATCCCCTTACCACACGTATGTCTACACGGACCCCCAGTTTTATATCCCGCAAAGAAACCAGAAACATCACGTATACTCAACACACATTCACAGGCCTGCTCCATTTTTGATGCCTGAGAGCTTGTGTGACCATGGAAACAGTTGAACCACCGATCCCTGGTACTCGTGTTACAGAATCGTGTGTCGAGGTAAACCGGAAGTAGAGCGGACACTTTTAAGAGCAGGGCATAGCCTATGATCGATAGGACGTGAGAAGAAGAACACCATGTGAAAGGACGTTTTATATTTTTCGCAGTTCTATTCAAGTCAAGAACAGCAAGGAAAACTTTGGGGTAAATTTCTTTGAAAGACCAGTTCACGTGAATTCCTAGTGCGACGACAAGCTGCTTGACTTTTCTCAATTATCGCACTGACACCTGGTTGAACTGTAAATTGGTAATTAGTTTGGCAAAGTTACAAAACGTAGCAAACCCCAGACATCCTGATGACACGTGTTAAGTGTTAGTAATCCAGAATAATTGTTCTAAATGAACTTTAAGGAATAATCACTGGCTTATCACTGACGCCTGCAATGCGGAGGTGCTACTTTGGGGGTATGTCAAAAATTCAACCAGCTAGTGCCTAGAAACTGATAAACCATGGACAAGTCAGTCAAAGACTCTGGGAGACATAGTGCTAAAATATCTATACTCTTGCCCTATGTTTGAATAGCAAAAAAATTAAAATGGTAAAGACTCGGATGAGTGTTTTTTACTTAATATTAGCTGGACATTATAAGGTCGAGATTTAATGGCCCGTATTTGTTCACGTTCAAAAAACTGTAGAACAAGTGCAAAACGTTAAGCAGAAATGCAAATTGCCCAACTCTCTCGCCAGCGTCAACCTCAATTATTACCTATACTGACGGCTTGATGTGACAATCATATGTTTCCAGTGTTTTCGCTCATGGTTTCCTCAGCGACTATGAGAGCCTTACAGAGTTAAGTTCAGATAAACGTATTATTAACCAAATCAGTTTGATCAAAAACAGAATCATTGTGCTAAAATTTTTTTTTCTACCCGAAACCCCATGTGGAGATAGGATATACTAACGATTAAACAAAGAGAACTGAATGAAATATGATTGTAAAGAAAACCATAATTGTTAAATTTTCAGAGCAGTCACTTATTATGTAAATAAATTTGCTTGAATCACAACAAAGTTGACATCGCTGAAGATTGCAATGTTTACAGTGACCACTATTAACACTGAGTCATTAAGAGATATTGCCGTTTCAAGTGAAGCCCGTACGGGTTAGGCGTGGAATAAACAAAAATACATGGTCATTTATGAATACTCTTCAGAATTAGAAACTTTAGTGACAGCAAAGGAATTAACTGTGTTAGTTTTATGTCTACCTTTCAGTGTTTTCCATTTGACACCTTGATCGAGCCAATATAAAATCCCGTATGTCGCAAAGATTCAAAGCATAGGGCCACAAAACTCTGTATGACTGGCAAGACTTGCAATACTTTAACATAACCATATGGGTTTGTTTATCCCGCAGCAAAGAAATGCCAGTCTTTGGGAACTTGATTTTCCTTTATCGCTTATACAGATGGAGTCAGTGATAAGCTCCTTGTAGTATAAGCTAAATAAGGAGTTCTTTACCAAACAATACATACATGATTCATTTATGCTTTAAAACTATTCTAACAGGCCAGTGCCAAATGAGATCACGTGATTTGACTCGGCTGTCAGTGGGTCAACAGCTTTGTAAGGGACAGGAAAAGCCTGGACATTTCCCCAGGCGCGGTGCAGTTTTTGATAACCAGAATTTAGATCTCCCCAAATAGGAAATACGAGTGATGTATTCTTCAGCACCGCATCAATTACCTATTAAGTAAAAAGAGGAAAAAAAAATCAACACATGAGACAACTAACGTTGGAATGATGCGGACAATTATCAAATTTTCACAGTGTTTTAAGTTGTTATTAAATTGTACCGAGTTTGAGTTATTACTCTGTAAGTGGCTAATTTATTTATGATTTTTAGTACATGAAGCCTGCTTGTTTCTGATTATGGAGACTACTTAAGTGCGTATACATGTAATTCTGTCGATCCCGGTAATATAGTGAATCATGGTTATAAGTAATTTCAACTTGTATAATGTATTTTATAGGTTTCACCTCAGAGGTATAATTTAAACTACATGTATTTGACGAATGGGTGTTGTTAGCTCAGCAAAGAGAAATTATTTCCAGAAAATAACAAAGCAATTTATCACTTTGTTATCAGTTCAGCAATTTACACGATAATTTGTCGTTTACACTGTCGAAGTGCCTGCCCATTAGTGAAGGCGTCCAATGTGCAGATGTATCGAATATTTACCTCAAAGTACATTTTGATAAAAAAAAATAAACATGACAATGTTCAGTTTAAAAATCTTTCGTGCAAAGTCGACAAGCTTCCTCAAACTGATAATTTCGTTATTATCCTAAAATAGCCAATTTTCGCCCAACTAATGTCCAGTAAAGTTACTCTCGTCCCCTCTGTCTTAGAAGATGCCTAATTTGACTCGCGTGAAGGACTTTCAAAACCCTGTCCATCTAGAAGTCTGTCTACACAGGTCATTCCGAATTTAAATGTAATAACACGTGTATTTTCCAGCCATTAGCCTAATTCCAAGCCTGTATGCTAGACATCAGTGGCAATTCAGTGTTTGACCGAATACATAAATCAATCTTCATCAAACTACTTCGTCTTATCTTCTGTTTGACAGTTTTAGTCGCTGTCAAATAGGAGGTGAGTGCGTCAGTTTGTATTTGAATCACTGATTAACAATGGTTATTGGCTAATCATTAAATACCAAATGTAATATTACTGTCAAATTTAAGTTGTGATTCGAAGCATCGCGGGATCCAGCGGTTTTCCTGGCTAATCTCTGGTAGACTCAACCATTTCTGCGTCTTGTTCTTCTGTTAATAGAGAAAATCTTTAGCATTGGCATATTAGGCTCCTGGCCACTTGTTACAGTTAAAGGCCGTGTATAATTGCACTTAACCTTAACCGTTTGGCCTGTCCTGTTTGTCTTCACCAGATGCCCCATGCCACAGTTCTGTAAATACCAACATGACTATTTTCATCACCTTTCTCGGCTAATCTTCTTTGATTCTAACAGTGCTGCTCATCCTGTCGCCAGGATGAACAGCCAGGCAAGGTAATATGAAGGTCAGGCTGGATGATAACACATCGTCTCTGGTTATTCGTCCGTGTTTGGCCGTGGTTTCCTGGAATCCTGCCCGTAAGATTAACACCGCCTCTCACGCCGTGTATCTAACCTAAAGAAAGTGATGGTAGTGTTATTTCTAGGTTGTGCACACGAGCTGCTAAGTCAACAGGAAAGACTTATCATAAAGATCATATAGCCAGTACAAGTACCGAATTATTAATGAGATATTTAAGGAATAATACATTTTTCTAATATAATCGTATCCTTTGGATTCCATGACTTGGTTTTGGCCCAATACCCAGTGTGATATATACTGTTCCGTTGCCATTGGTATCACTGTATTTTTGCTGTCTAATTCTACTTAAGATATTATGGTAGAGAATGGACAATTTATACAGTTAGATGCACAGTTAGAGTTAGATCCTACCTAAGGTAAACTGACAAGATGTATTTCACTGGCTATGTGTACCAAGTATTACAGTGTCGTCGCTGTTATGGTTTTACTCTGTCTATGTCGTAGTTGTTGATATTAGCATATCGTCCTTATGTGTACTTTTAAGCATAGTCTTGCCCGAAAAATCCAGACACTTTTTTACACTGAAATATGGGCGTGAAACTACAAACATTTCGCTTCTTTAATCCAGAGATCCACTGTAAAAAACCATGTTTGCCACGCATAATTGTTTGTAAGTATGGCACATTTAAACTTACCCTTATGAGGGTACAATAAATAGCATAGAATATGATCCAAAACCGTGGGGTGGATCCTGATGGGTAAATTACCCTTCCCGATTATTATTTCTCCAAAGTATCTTTAGAATTTCACTGAATAAAATAAATCACGGGCGAAATAAGTGTATTGGTTGTCATTTCAGGGAGCGATCTGACCACACCTTCGTTCTTCAGTTCCGGGGTATTCCACATCAGTGAGCAAGCGTGAGTCTAATGATCAACTAGCATTGGCAGTGAGGTTATAGATGAATATCTCTGGCGGTGTTTTATGATATGGAATCCTTAAGACTGGTGAGATCATTTCCCAGCAACCCAAAGCCATTATAAGAACAACGTTACCGAGGAAATCGGTAATTCTTTTCAATTCCGCAAAATGTTTGTACAAACTTCACGGATATTGGAAAACTAAAAAAATTACTTGATTCTAAAAGGTAAGTTGGCCAGTTTTCAAAGTAAGAAAACCAACCATTTTTACAACCATTTCGTTTGACTGAAACTTCAGAGTGTCAATCCTTTTCTTAATGAAAAAAAATCGTTCCATTTAACACCATTAAACTACATCTGCCCAGCGTGCACAGAACCGAGAGCTTTTGATTTGCAACAGCACCATTCTTAGATCAAAATGACTAGAGCTCATTTCCATGCCTTTATGGACATTGTATTATATGTTACCAATAGCCTGTCAACTTTGACGAAGATCAACAAAAAATCAGTAATAGAAATGCACATCAAATACATTTGCTGCTAAAAAATCAATTGCATACCCTTGTCCTGAGACCAGAGATATAGACAACCTGTCAGTTGTGATACACAAAGACTCATACAAAAAGATTCATAAACAAAGACGCTAGCAGAGGGAATCGTCAATGAAGTGCCGTTTGTGGATCCGTCTCTTGCTACTATGTACCGTGTATCCTCCCGTATCCTTCCCAGGTAGAATCTAGGAGGTAACACCGCGCAGTAGCAAGCTAGAACTTCAATCTATAGACCCTTGGATGTTTGGTGGTTAGTGACGCCTCAGAGGGGAATATAAAACGTATTTGGAAATTAGCGAAATGTCACCTGCCAAATATCTTGCTATATTGTGCCTGTAAAGCATTTAAGTTGGGCTATTATCATAGGAATAAACGAATAGCCCTGTTCTAATGGGAAGAGTAATACGGTTTCTTGTTTTTAATGTTGTTGGGTATGGCATTCTTCTTGTTCTTGGTTGTGTGGTGTATTTGTGAAATGTGCACGTGCCACAGCTTTCAACCATATCGGTCACTTTTGTCTGAATACCGATACAAAACATTGTCCGGAATTCCATTTAAAGAAGACTAAGAGTCTAAAAGACCTTACCCTTTAAGAAGATATGATTGAAAACTACAGTTTATATGCGTTCTGGTTTGGTTTAAACCAAGGACTAAACTTGTACCATTCCCTTATAAAGTAGTGTTGTCAGTAGCACAGCAAACTCATGGCACAAAGGCAGATAGTGAAAATGGTCTGCTTAAAAACGTTAACCCACACCCTACAAAGACAAGAGACCTTGAACAGGCAAGGTGTGTTTCCTTAAATGTGACCTTTCCGGTTAAAGTACATCCCTTGGCATTCACAGCAATGTAAGTCTACCACGTCCATTTCTTATTTTATCAGGATGTAACATTATTAAGATGAAATCCAATGTATCTAAATTAAATCGAAAACCGAACATAATCGTGTTACATTTATAAATCGCAGAAACTGAACTTCTCAGCCGACACTGTGAGTCGACCTACATTTGACATCACGTCGTGACCCGTTTCCTGCATTCTATAGGCCTGCCAGTTCCTTTGTTAAGTTATATTTTTCTGACTCGGCATAATGCCTACATTTGCTTAGAGTGGATAAATACTTTGGCCTATATACTATTGAGCTACACGTGAAAGGTGATCGTTTAAATTGCAGAAAGTTTTAGGCATTATTGTGCTGCATTGCTTTGAAATGAAACCAGTTTACACCTTATCTTTCTGAAATATCGTTTTGTTTCATTTTAATATCATTAAGTTGTGTGTTTTAAGGTAACTTTTCAAAGAAATGGGACCATATATTGTCCGCTAATGTCAAAAATTTAAACCATTTTTTTCCAAAATGACGACCTTTTGTGTTACATTTTGCCACCGCATTGCACATCACCGACACCCTGATCACGTTAAAGTCTAAATCTCTTTGATTTTAAAGCTGCTCGTAAAAAATTACTTTATCCAAGTCTCAAAGAATGTGATACTGACTTTTATCCTGTGCCCTGGTGAATATTATTCTCCCGCTTAGAATGGAGAACTTACATTACGTGACACTGCTTCCATTTTTTCCGGAGCCTTGCAGGGAAGGAGCAGCCAATGGCGCTCTGCGAATCTTGCCATACGCAAATATTACATACCGGTATGCCACACTTGAAAAAGTAAGACATTGACTTGTCACTGAAAGGCCGGTGGTGTGCTCGTGCACCCTGAATTTTCCGCTTTTAAACTAACCGCCATCATATAAGCCAAATATTTTTGAGAAGCGTGCTAAACAAAATTCAACCCAATAAAACATCCGTATAGAGTTTTTTTATTGATCACGGATTTGCCTTCTGTTTCTACATTCTTGACACAGCAATTTCATGTAAAACTCTAGGTTGCCTTTGTACCATCGACCATTTCACACAACTGACGTCCACAAAAATCCTCGTCCATATGCAATTGTGTATCATACTTCACTGACGTCACTGTGATCTGATAACCACATGCTGTCACCCGTTATCTTTTGCCTTCAAGTCAGTTCAGTGTTTTGTCATTTGTCTTCTCTCGTATGCCTTTGAAACATTTGTTTAGCAGTTTGTCACTAAATTAAAAAAAGTATTTCAGATTGAAAGAGCAGGATATCTTGAAATATATTAGGACAGTCTGATACCCGTGTAATATTTAGACGTCTTGACCAGGTCAATAGCTTCTATACGCATTTATGACCTTCCTAATGGCAACCAAGGAAGCTGCCAATCGTACCCTGTGCCAATGGGTAGGCAGGTTCAAATCCAGAGCTCAATTGTTTTGCTGAAATTTAAGTCAGGGGGTTTGTCATTTTCCAGCCCAGTGGCGTTGGTTTACTTCAAGTAGTTTCATTCATCCATTTATCTAACCGCCAGCGTATAGGTGTAAATTAACATTTATAAAACTTTTAAAGCATACTTTTTTGAAATTGACGATACATATATACAAATTCAAAAATATGTTTTCCGTGGCATACTAGCGCATCACATTGGTTTATACTGGTGAAACTAAGCCATTTTAGTTTTAATTTTGCATTCACAAAATGTTGTGACTGATATGTAGCTCGTCAATTGCTTTTGTAAAGTTTCTCCTCTTGCAACTATCTAGTCCTCTCCGGAATTACTTAATCCCCTGATCAAGATAATCATATATGATCGACTACCGACCGTTTTCACAACACTTCCCTCTTTCTTCACACAATTAGTTAACAATAACTGGTTAATTAAAAACCGGACACAGTCGAGACCGGACTGGTGAGTTATCTCTGTTGACAGGTAGTTCAACATGTAGGCGGGCCGGAAGTCTAACGCTGATATGTCCGTGTAATGGTAGATCATCTGCTGGGAGGAAGTGGGGGATGCTGTCAGTCTGCCGGACCAGGTCGTAGACACCAGGCGAGCGTCATAGGACAATACCCATTAAGTCCGAAGACACTTCATAATTTGCCATTTTCAGTGTGCGCAGCTTTCTATCCACGTGATGTCTGCTATGTATAGTCCTATCTCTGAGTAGCAGACAGCCGTCCAGCTTAGACTAGCCAGGGTCTTGACATAAAGTGGTATTACCTATATCATTGAACGGGTAAGTTATAAGGCGTCCGAGTCTAGACTGACCGACCCAGGCCCCGTGCTGACCCGTACATCAAGGTCAGTCCGAACTCAAGGTACAAAATCACTAATACGATTTTGTATCCATGATTCAGGCACACAGAAACCGGTGAGGACGGGTAGGGATTGCCTGTATTTCTGAAGTGTGTTGAAATATTACCAGGTAATTTTGCATTCATAAACTATGACTAAAAATGGTTGAAAAAGTCAAGGACTTGTGGTTAGAATTAAAGAGAGAAAAATATTATCGCATGAGCAAGTGTCCGCGAAACCCTGTTTCCAGATGATTTATTTTGCGAAAATGATGGTCAACCTGTAATGATATTTGGATATGATGTAGGCCAACATGTGTCATTTTGGCGAACAAAAATTAGGGAATACAGTTTTAGGTGGGTTTTCTTTGTGAGATTACTGCATATATAATAAGGCTATTCTTGACTGGTTTTATAGCTGAATCAGACTGTCATCCACCATCATCTCATACTCTAGTTCCCCAATCAATCAGCAGCCTTACACGGTAAGTCCATATTATCTACATGTCAGGAACAAAAAGCAAGATGACGGCTTCCCAGACAACCTTTTCAGATTTGAGGATAATTGACACTGTGCATTTCTCAAGCGTATTTGCCCTATTGTGACATTAGCAAAGAGAGAAATCCCACTGAATAGATTAGAATTGTCAGGCGGAGTCCATTTCGACTTGTCAGCGTAGAATCTGAACTTGCAGGAATGGCCGTTTGAGAAAAATTCGAGGAATTCCGGAACCAAATTGATTTGTCAAGCTCATTCTGGACAAGTATAGTCGGAAAACGCAATTGGGTTTCTGAGTAGTAACGCTCTGATCGTCTGTAGAATATGTATAATATTTTTCTATAAATGGAATGTCATTTATATTCAGTGTCGAGGTATATGGAATTTTTACTTCCCGAGAAAGACTGGGGAGGTATTAGTATCAGTATAAAACTTGCGTGTTTTAAGTCTTGCTCTGCCCTTGTTACACTTAAAAAAACTGTAGATAAAGTCTTAGAATTACTGCAACATTTAATTCCAGTGACACATTCCTGTATAGCACTTTAGCACACTAGTATAAGAGCTGGCAAAGTAATACAATTATAACATCAATGAAAACATCTCTTCCTGATTTTTACTGAATTTTTATAATGTACAGTATTTAAATCTTGTTCAACAAAAAAATAAGACAGTGGTTTTGATTATTTTGGTAAAGTATACAAATGCAAGCTTCTAATGTTAGAGACATCAGTAACATGGTGTATCACATATTCACTTTCGTCGCCTCAGCGGGCTGATGGCAAATCTGGAATGAATTCAGTGTTGCCTACATATTACTGGTATCATAAGACTTTGGCATTTGTCGAATGTTTAATCAGTCAGAGAAGCAGAGTTTACATTACAGCGTTAAAGACGCCTTAAAAAGTCTGATAAAGGATTGTTATTTCAGCCCATTCAAGATAGCCTCAGACAGGTCACAGACAAAAGGGTGTTCCGTTACTGAAATTCTACACCTAATGGAATGTATTGCCTTAAGCTTGGAACACATAACCAATTACAATAATGTCAGGAGAGTGAAGCCTTAGGTGTGAAGACTTAATGAGCGAAAGTAAAGCATGTTGAACAATACTCGTGGGTGGAAAAGAAAAACAAAGAAGTTATGTCATCTAAAGTTTTATGCCCATGGACTGGCGTATGCGAGAGCGAAAAACATAGTTGAATTTTGCTTTTTTTATTTCGTTTAGGAATCGATGTAGGTTATTTTCTCGTGAAATTTCCCAAGCATAAGTTTGTCGAGTACACGTAGGCTAGGCGACATAATATCTAACATGCTGAGGAAATGAATGTAATTCCGATCTACCGTATATTGTTCATGTACAAGCCTACTGTTGAATTGGTATATCATTACATGGATGGTACCCAAGACATAAAGGCGTACTTGATTGTTTTTTTTTCCATAATGGACATAAGCTTAGTTCACATTCGGTAATAATGTATCTCTTTTAAACAATGAATTAAGTAAATTTGAGATAATTACATGTTATGATTGAATGCAATTTTGGTTGGGTTGATTTTACACATAAAAGCACCAATGAAAACCCGTTGTCATGACTTCACTAATGTAGGTGCAATGGGTTTTTGCTCAAAGTGAATGTGTTTATAACCTGTTCGTTTGAGTCAACCAACATTTCAGCACTACTTATCCAACATTAAATATGTATGGTCGATTTGTCGAGCGTCGAAGACACCATGTGGGCAATGGACTGTTTCCTTTATTAGACTGTCGGCCAAAAGGAAAAACAATGTACCTTTTCAATAGAAAACATGCGAGCTGGTAAAATTTACCTTCGGGACACTACTTCCTGGTACCTTTGCACTTGATAGGTATGATAACGGTGCCAGAGATAAATTATGTTAACATGACTGTGCACTAACAACCACAGCCAATAGTCTGATGACCCCAACTTTGCAACGCCACCATTGCCTGTTCTCCCCATCGCTCCACATCTGCATCACTCTACTGCTGCATTGTCAAATCGCTCCATAGTGTTTTCCATCGTTTGGTAGATTCAATTCGTCGCCAAATAGTTTTATTCGCCAGTATAGAGCCATATATCCAATGCTCTTTTCAAGCATTATATGCATATATATGCATATAACCGGTGAAGCACAGTGTTTTATAACTGTATGCCTCCTGCCTGGGCTTTACACAAGTACTCATGACATATACCCTTCAGAACACTGCAATGTATTTTGCAAAGAAAAAAATAAGACCCCTCCCCCCTAACAACTCTCCATGTTGATGGTTAAAATGCGAGTTTTCACTATAATACCATTTTCCTTAAAAGTTATTTGCGTGGAAAGTACTCGAGCAGGATCCAGCTGTGTCACGTACACATGAGCAAGGAACATCACCAGTCCTAGAAATCCCTTCGCTTTGGTATCACAACAGCATGTAGCTATTGTCTTACAATAACATTGCTTACAATTTAAGCAAGGTGCGGGAAAACTTCTCCGTCAACAAGAAAAACTACGCATAAAACTTATGCATATTCAAATGTTGATGCACGTTAGTAAATAAACAAGCATTAAATTATACATGAGGATGCTGGGTGAAAAGGTTTCAACAATATTCCCAAATTATCGGGCTGTTTTGTTTGCTCTAACTTTTCTATTTCTGATCCTTAATCCTCCGGAAATGAACTGTAAACTATAATTTGTCGGGGGTTTTCTGCCTATCAGAACAAACATGTGAAATATCAACTTCAAGTTGAAGCTGATTTTGAAGTCCATCACTTTAGAATGTGTTGCTGAGAACGACGTTTTATCATATTTACAGATCACAGAGGAAAGCCTGGAGAGATCGTGCGATTTAAATAGGATAAATATATCTTCAACGAGATAGAGGCGTCGTCATTCCGCATGTAACACTACATTATTAAAATGACACAGAACTCATAATGGGAAGGATTATTTTCTTTCACAGAGGCAAAATGAGAACAATATGTATTTGTTAGACAGATGTAGCACGTCTGACGTAGAGATGATAATAGCAGAGAATGTAAACCTGCTTCGGTTGTTATCTTTTTCTCTCTGCATCGAAGCACTCGCGACCCGTCGCGACCGGGGGCTATTTTTAGTCGTACAATTATTTCACATATCTGATAACCCAGATTTTTCAAACCACAGTCCATAATAGATGTTGTAATCAATAAGTCGTTGTTGGCATGCCCATCCCAACCCCTGGGCGACACTGCCGCCACTTGTCCTGTGGCCATTTGTCCCACTTGGTCTTCTGCCAGCCAATAACCACGTCGTATGTTTGTTGTTATCGAGCGGAGATATTGAAGGGCTTTCTCCGTGTCGATCTCTCGCATGTTTCTTGATCGATAAGAAGAGCTATGGTTGCAGTTAGGGAGCAATAATAACTTACCGAAGAGGCAAGGAAAATTAATCTTTCGTCCTCATGTCGAGTTTTGTGACAAAAGCACGTGTACCTAGCCGTCTTGTAGATATGGATTTAGCTTCTTACACAAAATCCCTGGCCAACTAAAACTGGTAAACTAATCCCTGGTAAACTAAAACGCTCTATCGAATACCCTCCAAAAGTTTGTAAGCTGTCACCCGGGATACAGCCAAACGTTCCACGTAACCACACTTATGTCTGAACGGACGCCCCGCAGTGTACCCCACAAATAAACTAGAAACCTAACACACAATCGGGCGCCTTCTCCATTTGAGACGTCTGACATCACACGTGACTACGGAAGGAGTTGAACAACTGATCTCTGGTTCACATAAGTGTGTGATCGGTAGGATGTGAGAAATAGAAAACCTTATGTAAGGATGTTTATTTTTTTTTGTAGCTCTCTTCAAATCAACAGCATCGAAAACACTGAACAGGTGTACGTTTCTTTGAATGGCCAGTTGGTGCGAATTCAGAGTGTGACGACAATCCCTTTGTAGCAGCGACCAAGCTAAATGAAAAAAAAAACAGGCAAACACAGGCGTCTTTTAAAAGTTGATTATCGATTTTAGCCGAAGAGTAACAAGTTTAAAACACGCACGAGGCGTTGAAAAAATCCACCGTTGGCCGGATATTTGAAATTTATTTATTTGGAAACATTCACAGTCATAGCACATAAAGCTTAGTCAACAACCGAGGCAGAATCACAGCAAGTGTGAAATAAACTTGTCAAAACTACCACACAAGACAATGTCGACGAAGCTACTCAAAAGGATTTTCAACAATAACACAACAGAGAAAAACAATGCTTCTGGTCTTTTATTAAAATATCTAGCTTAAATTAAAGTATTGTACAACAATTTGAATGAAAGTGTTGTGGTTGATTTAGCCTAACATAAATATATGCAGATGAGGTTAAACCATCTCGATTCAACAGACCCGGGTATCTTGTTTATCTATAGTTTAATGTATGCCGATAGTAAAAATGTTTCATTATAAGAGGTCGAGTTTTAATAGCATTTTATCGCCATTACAAATAACTTTGTGCATTCTCAGAACGAGTTCCCGACATTAAGCAGAAGAGAAAATTGCCCAACTCTCCCGTAAGCGACAACGTCAATGATTGATTATACTGGCGGCTTGATGTCCCCCAATAATACTGAGTTAATACGCCATATAACTGTTTCGAGTACAACATAAGTAAGCATGCGCAAAACGGTTTATGCTTGGGACAAACAAAAGCACATGATCACCTATGCCTATTCAACAGAATGAGAGATTACGAGCGTCATCATATGAATCAACTCTAGCTAGTTTTTATGTCTACTTTCCAGTGATTTCTACTTGAAACTGTGTTAAAGTCCGAGCAAAATCTGGTGTGTCGCAGAGACTCGAAAAATAAATGCACAAAATTTGCAGAATTGTAAGTCTCCAGGGTTAAAATGCTTTAACATAGCCACATGGGTTTTTTTGTACCACACCAAAGAAATAGCGGTCTTTGAACACTTGAAGCGCCTTTATCGGTTATAAAGATTGCATGAGTGAGAATCTCCTTGTAGTCTAAGCTAATTCAATAATTCTTTGATAGATAATACTTGAATGATTCATTTATGCTTCCGAACTATCCCAGTAGGCCAGTGCTGGCCAAACTGACCAATAAGATCACGTGTTGTGACCCATTACTCACTTTGACTGACTCCCATCGCGTCAGCAGGTTTTTCAGAAGCTGGAAAAGCCCGGATGTTTTCCCACTGCGCGGTACAGTTGACAACCAGAGTTCAGATGTCCCAACATAGGGACTATGAGTAATGTATTCTTCAACACCACGTAAATAAGAAATTAACCCAAAACGAGCAATACAACAGCACATTAAACCACTAAAGATAAAACGTTGCTCACATCATAAAGTGAACAAGTATCTATTTTTCTCAGTTCTTCAAGTCGTCATCAGATTGTAATTAATCTGGGTTATTTCCCGGTTATTGTGAATTATTATTGTGAGTGGCTATTCTATTTATCATTATCCGTATTTGAAGCCTGCTTGTTTTTTATGATGGAGTCGACTTAAGGTCGGTAATATGTAATTCAGTCGATTTAGGTTATACTGTGAAACATGTTTATAAGCAATTTCAGCCTGTGAAATGCATTCAAAGGTTTCATCTCACGGGTATAATGTAGTTTATTGATGGAATGGGTGTCGTTAGCGCAGTACAAATAGATTAATTTCCAGAAAAGAAAAAAAGTAATTTATCACTTTATCAGTTTACCAATTCAATTGTCAATTTGCCATTATATTGTCGAACTGCCTATCCATAAGTCAAGTCGTCCAATGTGTAGGTGTATTCCATAATTATATCAAAGTAGATATGGGATAAGAAATAAAAGCGCCACTGCACATTTTAAAAGTCTCCCTTGCAAAATAAACAAGGCTTTCCCCAAACTCATGAATTTGCTTTTAAACTAAAATAGCCAGTTTTTTTTCTTACTAATGTCCAGTCATGTTACCCTCTTCCACTTTGTCTTAGAAGATGCCTAATTTGACTCTCGTATGTGACTTTCAAAACGCTCTACATTTTGGGGTCTGTCTGGACCGGTCATTCAGAACCTACAAAGGTAGTAACAGACCTATTTCCCAGCCATTAGGCTAAGATCAGGCCGATATCCTAGATATCAGTGACAATTGAGTGTTTGGCCGAATATGTAAATGATATTTCAGAAAACTACTTCGTCTTATCTTTCTGTTCGACGGTATTAGTCGCTTCTAAACAGGAGTGTGATCATCATTTTGTGTTGGAAGTACAGACTAGTCATTTAACCATGATTAATGATTTATCATTAAGAACTGAATATGACATTATTGCCTTGTTTATGTTGTAATTTAAAGCAACGAAGGTTTTGCTTGTTATACTCAACGTCTTCTGCCTCGTCTTCTGCTTAGCGAAAAGCTTCAGCATCAATTGGCATATTGCTTTCCTGACACCTTGTTGCAGTTCAATGGCATTTGTTGTTGAAAGGCCATGAGCTTTAATCATTGGGTATGTCCTCTTTGTCCAGCAGATACACCACATCATGATCCGGACTATTTTCATCACCTTTTTCGGCTAACCTCTTTCATTCTAGCAATGCTGCTAGTTCAGGCTATATATTATCCGCCAAGGCAATATAAAGGTCAGGCTGGGTGATAACAAACCGGCTCTGGCTATTCGCCCTTGTTTAGCCGTGGTTATCGGGAATCGCGCCCGTAAGATTGACATCGCCTCCGTCGATGGCCCGCCACTCTGACCTTAACCTAAGCAGGTGATTATAGTGTTATTTCTAGGCTGTGCACACAAGCTACTAAGCCAGTGGGAAAGAGTTATCACAAGGAAAACAATCTGTGACAATCCTCTAATGAATGATTCACAGCCTAGGTCTGGAGCATCTGCTGTAGTTAGTAGCGCTCCGACAGATTGAACAGGGGCAATTTACCCCAATCCAAGCCATCGGTTTAGCTTGCGCCAACCCAGACTGGATTAAACGTGATTTCAGTTGATATGTCACCAGTGACGATTGCTTCATGAACTCCAAATACATAACCATATTGTTGCTGATGTGTATCTTTTGTTGTTTTCACTAAAATAGGCCTACTGATTTATTCATGTGATGCTGTTGAAGTAATACATTTTTTCTGATATAATCATAACCTTTGTATTCCGTGACCTGCTTTTGGACGAACGCCCAGTCTGACCCATGCGGTACCGTTGCTACTGACATCATTGCATTTTTGTTATCTAATTCTCCTGGAGGAATTATGCTAAGGAATGGACAAGTTGCTATGATTTATATATTTACATGCACAGTCAGAGTTAAAGATCTAACGTAAACTGACAAGGTGTCGTATTTTACTGACTTTGTACGCCCATTTGCCGAGTATTGCACTGGCGTCGCTGCTATGGTTTTACTCTCTCTATATTGTGGATGTTTACATCAGAATATCGTCCTTAAGCATATCGGCGGCAGTCTTGCCCGACGCGACCAGACAGTATGGAATGCACGTTGTAATGTCTATGAACAATACTGAGATAGAGAATTTCTGTTGACATGATTGCATGGTAACGGCTGTTGAATAGTTTTCATAACGAAACCCTCGGACATCCTACAAGAAATTAATTTTAAATAGGAGTGCGTTTCTGTGAACATCAAGAGAGGTACTGAAAGAAAAATATGATGTAAAGCTGGATTTCCATAATAACAAAAACATTTACGGATAATCACCTATATGAATCTGTTTTTAGAGTCAGGATATAGAACCGCAAATGATTCCCTACTTAAATCCTTAGGATTGGTGAGGTGATTTCCCAACACCCCCAAGCCATTGTAGGAACAACGTCAGGGAAGAAATCAGCAAATGTTTCTAATCACGCAAAATGCTTGTACAAACTTCCCGGATATCGGAAAACTCTAAAAAAACATTACTTGATTCTAAGTGGTATGTGGGCAAGTTTTCAAATTAAGAATACCAAGCATCATTTTTAGAGCTCTTTTGTTTGACTAAAACTCCTGAGTGTCAATTCACTATTTCTTCAAACAAAATCGCTCCACTTAACACCATTAACATACATCTGCCCGACCCGCACTGAACAAGAAGCTTTTATTTGACAAAAGCACCATTCTCAGATTAAAATGTCTAGGGTTTATTTTCATGCCTTTATGGACACTGCATTATATGCTACCACTTGCCTGTCAATCTCGACGAAGATCAACAAAATATTCAGTAATAGAAATTCAGATCAAAGACATTTGCCACTGGAAAATCAATTATACATCTTTGTCCTGAGACTAGAGATATAGACAACCTGTTCGTTGTGGGGTGTATACACAGAGATTCTGCCAGTGGAAATCGTTATAAATGAATTGCTGTTTGTCGACCCGTCTCTTGCTACTATGCCCCGTGTATCCTCGCGTATCGGTCCCAGCTAAAATCTACAGGTCTTGGAGTATGTCCGCGCTGTTCAAAGTTTGGATGTCAATCTACTGATACTTGGATATTTGGGGGTTGACGGTAGCAGCTGCACACATTCATGAACTTCCTAATAGCAGCCAAGGAAGCTGCCAAATCGTACATTGTGTCAACGAGTTCGCAGGATAAAATCTAGAGCTGGATTGTTTGGCTGCGGTTTAAGTCAGGAAGTTTGTCAGGCACCTAAACAGCGGCGTTGGTTTACTTCAGGAAGCTTCATTCATGTATTACCTAGCCGTTAACGTCCAGGTGCAAAGCTACATTGATATATGACTACTAAAGCATGCTTATTTGTCATTGACGAAACATATATACAACTTCAAAAATAAGTTTTCCACATAATCCCACGTCTCATCATACATATAGAGAATGTATTAACAGTCATAGCACATTAAACATAAACACCCGAGGCATACTCACAGCTAGAGTAAAGCAAAGTGTTTCTTTCAGGGTTACCACCCCTCTTAATATCGAAGAAAGGACGCAGACGGTTTTTCGACGATGGCGTAATAGACAGAAGCAATAATTCTGGTCTGTCATTAAAATGTTCTCTCTGTAAAACAAATGGAATGAAGCAGTTATGGCTAATTTAATCTAACATAATTATATGCGTTTGCATGAGATCAAGCCATCCCGAATAAGCAGATAGGGATACCTCTTTTCGCTATAGTTTGACGAGTGCCAATAGTAAGAATGTTTTATTATAAAAAAAATCACAAAAAATGCGTGGAGAAAAAAGCAGCCTTCTATGTGTATCCGCCGGTTGAAAGTATTACCAGCACCTCCGAGATATCACACCCAATGACTACAATCGTGTATTCCCCCGTCTCCTTTCCAAGAGACAATTTTCAACCGGTCACGAACAGTCATGCTACATCACCACAAATATAATAATGTTTCGATTATCGCATTAATACTTTTAATCCGTATAAACATATGTATATGCTCTATATGTCTTCTGTTTGGATAGACGACAAAAGATTATATCGTAAAGTTTCAGATGAGTGTTTTTTTTTCCTGAGTATGAACTGGACATTACATGGTCGAGTTTTATTGACGTTTGATCACCGTCACAAATAAGTTTTTGGTTTGTAGAATAAGTGCGTGACGTTAAACAGAATGGAAAATGGCATAACTCTCTTACAAAGGTCATTTATTGCCTGTATCAACGGCTTGATGTGATAATCATATCTTTCCAGTGCTTTCCCTGGTGGTTTCCCCAGTGACTGCGAGAAACTTGGAGAGTTAAGCACTTATAAACTGATTTACATCAAAATCACGGTAATCATTAACAGAATTGTTGTGCTATTTTTTCTACCAGAAACGACAGCTGTTTTAGTAGGAAACTAGCGAAATGACAACTAATGATTAAAGAGCGCCGCCTAAGGGTCGCCAGTGTGTCCTTAATCTAAGCATGAGACTATAGTATTATATCTAGGTTGTGCACTCGAGCTTCTAAGTCAACTGGACAGTCTTATCACTTGGAACACAAAGCCAGTACAAACACTGCATAGTCAATCATCTGATGAAAGATTCACGGATTATGTCTGGAGGTCTTCCCCTCCGGCCGTACGTGGGAAGGTCTTCCAGCAACCTACGGATGGTCGTGGGTTCCTCCGGACTATGCCCGGTTTGATCCCACCATAATGCTGGATGCCGTGGTATAAGTGAAATATTCTTGAATAATGCGTAAAGCACCAATCAAGTAAATACATAAGTCAGGAGCGTCCTCTCCAATTAGTGGCGCCCCGACAGATTGATCTATCTAGTCTTATTCTTTCACAAAAACAATAGATTGACAACCCACCGTACTTTCATAAAAAAAAAATGGCCATATTTGCCTTGGGTATTGGTAGCAAAATGCAATGCCCATACAGATATGAAAATAAATACTTGAAACTTTAACTTGAGAAGAGTGTTGTAAAACAAACCCTTCTTATTCAATGTATTTAGTTGTGTCCGCAACAACTAAAATCTACACGCCCTGGAGTAACACAGCATTGTTCAGGGGTTTACAACAAATCTATGGGCCCTTGCCTGTTTTGGGGTTAACCAAGTGTCAGAGAACAATACAAGAAGGCTTTCAGAATTGGAGAAAACAATAGGCTGTCTGCTCAATATCTCGCTGGTTTGTGTCTATTGCGTATTTAAGCCGGACCATTATCATGTCAATAAACGAATGGGTATGACGCCATATGAGCTCCACTAGTATTGTATTGCACGCGCGAATGCAGATCTTGGCTCTTTGGCTTCTTTGGCTGCTGTTTAAATCAAGATGTTGTCAGTTACCTGGGAAACGGCGCTGGTCTACCCCAGGCATCAAACTTTCATTCATCTATCTATTTAAACCGCCATCCTGTAAGTGCAAAATTACATAATAAAATTGAAAATATGTTTATTATCATAATACTCACTGATCACCTTGGCTTATATTCAGTCATTCTAACCTTTATTTTGCTTTATCAAAGTGTTGTAGATGTAGATGATCACACAGTGTGTTTTCGCTTGTTTTGTCCACTTTCTAGTTTCTCCACTTGGCAACTTTCTAGAGACGGGGATTCAGAACTCACTTCCTCTAGCTACCGCTGACCTAGATGTTCATATGTGGCCTACTACCGACTATTTTCACAAAGTTTTTTTTTTCTATTTCTTCACGCAGCTATTCAACAATTAACAGTTGACTTGAGGCGGACATACCCGACACTCGGCTGGCGAGTTTGCTCCGTTGACAGGCATTCCAAGCGCCGGATCGGAAGTCCAACGCTGAGGTGTCTGGGTAATGACAGATCATCTGCTTGGGGGAGTGGGGGGAGTGGGCGATGCTGTCCTGGTCGTGGGCAGCTGACGAGCATCACTGGACCATACCCATTAAATCAACAGATACTTGAAAACTCGCCAGTTACGCTTTGTATCCAACTGTCCGACACCAACCTGGGGATAGTTGTGGTTTCTCCCCCGGTTGCCTCCTACCATAATGCTGCCAGCCGTCGTTTAAGTAAACTATTCCTGAGTAGGTAAAACACCTAAAACTGTGAATACTTGTACGATCACAGCCCTGTCGTCTTCCATAAGGCTAACCTAAAAACCTCTGTACTTCCAGTGCTGTCTTCAATACATCGAGCCTGAGGGCAGTAAAACGTGTCTGCCCGTGCTCTTTGAGCCCCGTCCCCCACCACCACTGTCAATTTCAGGTAGGTATCTCCATGTGTAATGATTGATAAATCCACACGGGTATAAAACTAGTTGTAATTTGGACAAATTTTAGGTGCATCACAAGGGATACCACTGCCACTCATTCGACAAGCCTGTGTGACAAGTGGGCTAATTCTTTAAGATCCGTCTCACAAGTAAAGACTTAGAAATGATCTATAAACAACGTAAAGCGAGAACAGAAACCTGCCTCTTGGTTATCTCCCTTGTATTCATAGTTCCCTGTGCATTGAGGAGTGCGCATTTCAAACATGGCGGATAGATTTGGAATTTGTCCAAGATTCAATCATTTCTGGAGAATGACGACACATGCAGACACCCACCTGGAATTCACAGCTAAGGCTTCTCTGAGTATGGACAGACACTCTTTAACGGCCCCAGACTGGATGTGCTGCGGACAGCACGGGAAGTACAAAGGTGTTTAAGGCAGATTTATTAATTTATTTGATTTTGATTTGATTTGACCATCCGCAGGTTGGTGGCAGACCTTCCCACATACTGCCGGAGAGGAAGCCAGCGTGAGCTGGGCTTAAACTCACAGCGAACGCATTGGTGGGAGGCTTCGGTCATTGCGCTGCGTTAGCGCTCTAACCGACTGAGCCACGGAAGCCCCCGTTTAAGATAGACTTATGGAAGACGACAGAGCTGCCATCGCATACGCAATCACAGCCCTACAGTGATAGTGGGATATATACATAATCATATCTAAGTAGTAGACAGCTGTCCAACTTAATCTCGACAAGGTATGGACCAGGTCGTGGACACCAGGCGAGTGTCAGTGGTCACGGCACTTTGAACACAAATCAGAATATTCTTCAGATTTGCCTGTTAGTGTGTGGGGCGCTTTGTATCCTAGTCGCGTGTCACATACATATACACGCCTCCAAGTAGCAGACAGCCGTTCAACTTTGTCTTGTCAGGGTCCCGACATACAGTGGTATTACCTATGTTATTGGCGTGTATGTTATAAAGTGTTTGTGTCTAGACTAACTTACCCAGGCCTCATGCTGACTCACATATCAAGGTCAATCCGGACTAAATGAGACTGTGACCCACCGCCTGAGCCCATGTTATCCACATGTCAGGAACAAAAGGCATGATGGCGGATTCCCAGGTAATCTTTTCGGAGCTGGCATAATTGACATTGGGTATTTCTCAAGCATATTTACTCTATTGTGACATCGCGACAATAGCACATGAGAGAAATCCAGCCCGAATAGTTTAGAATTATGCCAGGCGGCACACATTTCGATTTGTCCGTGCAGAATTTGAACCTACAGAAAAGGCCGTTGGAGACGAAAACAATTTTAGAGCCAAACTGATATTGCCAAAGTGATCCTAGAGGACTATAGTCGAGAAACGACATTGGCAAGTTTCAGTCACTTAAGACTTGTTGAATAGTAATCATCTCATGGTCTTTAGAATCAGCATAATATTCACTGACATGTCTAATGTCAAATATATTTAATAGCGAGATATATTGAATTTCTAGGTACCCAACGGGGCTGAGGAAGTATTTGTGTAAGGAAAATTTGAAAATTTTGCTCTGCCCATGTTAGGTTTCAAAGAACGGGTACTAAAGTCACAACGACATTCAGCCCCAGTGACACATCGTGCACTTTAAAACACGAGTATAACAGCTGAGAATGTAGCAAAAATTTAACAGCCCAATGATACGGACACTTTGTGATTTTTATTGAAATTGTATTTCTTGGGATATTTCTGTCATATTGAAGAAAACCATAAGACTGGGCTTTGATTATTTTGGTAAAGTCTACAATGCCAAGCGTCCCATATCAGACATATCAGCAAGATGGTACATCACGTACATAAGTTCGTCGTCTTAGCGGACCGATGGCTAATCTGGAATAGATTCAGCGCTGCCTACATATTGACAGGTTATGACTTTTATTACTGGTATCATAAGACTTCTTCAGTTTAATGTCTAATCAGCCAAAGAAAACGCTCTTTAGTTCTTATTATGTGTAATGCCGAGGTACATACAGTATTAAGGATGCCTTATAAAGGCTGATAAAGCATTAGTATTTCAGCCAACTCAGTACAGACACGGGCAGGTCACAGATAAAAGCGGTGTTCGGTTACTGAAATTCTACAACGAATGGAATGTATTGCCTTAAGTCTGCGACAGATACCCGATCATAATAAAGCCAGCAGATTGAAGACTTAGGTGGGAAGATTTAATGAACGTAAATCATGTTGAATAACACTCCTGGGTGGAAAAGAAAAACAAAGAAGTTATGTCATCGGAAGTTTTATAGCCATGCATTAGCGCTGGCGAGGGTAAAAACTCTGCAATCAGTCCAATTAACTTCTCCATGAAATCCTTTTTTGTTTGTTTGCTTTGCGTAAAGGAATCGATACAGGCTATTTTCTTGTGAAAGTTACCAAACTCAGATGACGATCACATGGAGGCGACATATAAAATCTTTGGTTATTGTAGGTTTTCGGTTTCCGGGAGGAAATGAATGCAATTCTTGTCCTCCTTAAATTAGGTCTGTTTTATTTTTAAATCGAAGGTCACCTTCACTGTTATTATATGGAAGTCAGTCAACGATTGAACACTTACTCGGTTTGTACTTCTCCATAGTGTAATTTGTACGTGATTTTTTATTGGCTCCATTCACAAATAGCTTCGTAGCTACATAATGCTATTTTCAGCGCTCAGTCGCTTCACGTTATCGCGCTGTCGTTCTCTTAATCATATATAGGTCCATATTTGTGATTCCGAAGTGCTCTATTGCCAGATTGTTGTATCGCAGACTGGGCAAATGCAGGTGAGAAAGCTATAGCACACAGCTATTCCATTGTAATAGCGTGATCGTGTTCATTACAAATTAATCAAGGGGCAGGAAAGCATCTCCGACACGAAAAGAAACTGTTATTTTGTCTGTGGGAAAAAAATGTTTAGGTTTACTTAAATATCGACTCTCTCTGATGAATAAGCAGGCATTACGTTATGCAAGAAGAGATTGGTGTGACAGAGCGGTATGAAATTAGGGGGTGTTTTTAACACTTTTATTCTGTTTTTGCTATACGCAATCTTCCAGATATGAATTCTGAAGTCTGTAAACTATGATTGTCTATGTTTTTCTCTCAATCAGAACAAGCATGCAAAATACCTATTTCAAAGCCAAGTGGATTTTTAAGTCGATCTCTTTGGAACATTTTGGTGAGAACGACGTTTTACCTTAATTACAGGGAACAGCTGAAAGCCTGGAGATCGCTCGATTTAAATAGTATAAATATACCCGCAGGCTTTGATTTTTCGCATGTAACACTGCATTATTAAAATGTCACAGACCTCTTAAAAGGAACGATTATTTTCCTTTTAAAACACAAAACCAGAGAAAGATATCTCTATTACAAAGACGTATCACGTTTAGCGTGGAGATCATAATAGCATAGAATATTAAGTTACCCGCTTTGGTCGTTATCTTGCACTCTGCATCGAAGCACTTGACGACCCATCGCGACCAGAGAATATCTTTATTCGTCCAATTATTTCACATACCGGCTAACCCAGATTTTTCAAACCACAATCCATAACACGTATTGTAAACAATAAGTTGTTATTTGCCTGTCTATCCCAGCTCCTGGGCATCACTGTCACCACTTCGCCTTATCCTGTTCTGTACTCTATGACATATATGCCATTCCGAGCGGTTTCTTCTGGCTGCCAATAACCACGTCTTATCATCGAGGGGCAGTATTCAACTGTTTTTTGCGTGTCGATCTCTATGAGCAGCTCTGTTTGCAGTTAGTCAGCAAGCGTCTCTAATGACTTGGTCTAATGAGATATGGAGAGGAGGGGAAAGTTAATCTTATATAAAGTCTCCATATCACGTCATGTGACGGATACACCTGTACCTATGTAACAGGAATTATCCAGAAAGTCATAGGAGGACTCTGGAAGACATGGTGCTAAAATATTTATGTTATATTTGTTTTCTATGTTTGAATAGACGATGAAAGATTACATCGTAAATATTCAGATGAGTGCTTTTCCTACAATGAACTGGAATTATATGATGGAATTTCTTCAATTCTTCACCATCGTTAACAAAGTTTGCTTTTTTCGGAATGAGTGGATAACGTTGAACAGAAGGAAAATGGCCCAACTCTCCCACAAGTGTCAACGTCGTTAATTGCCTATATTGACCCCTTAATGAGCCAATCTTATATTTCCAATGTTTTCCCTGATGGTTTCCTCAGTGACCTTTAGAACTTGGAGAGATAAACCCATGTAAATTAATTTACAATCAAATTAGTGCAATCAATAATAAAAAACGTTGTGCTAAAAGTATTTTATTCTACCAGAAACCCAAGGTGTCTTTGGTAATAAACTGGAGATATGACCACTAACAATTAAAAAAACTGAAATATATTGTGGTTGTTAAACCATACTTGTCAATTTTTAGAGCAATCACCGATTCTATGACTAAGTTTCTTTACATCCCTGCAGACTTGACATCGCTTCAAATGGTGATTTATTTATTTATATATTTATTTGATTGGTGTTTTACGCCATACTCTTATACGACGGAGGCCAGCATTATGGTGAGAGAAAACCCCAATGTTTTCATTGTCCACCATTAACACTGATCTAATAGGCCATATTGCTATTTGGAGTACAGCATCATTACATGTGCGCAGAACGGGTTATGCGTGGGCTACACAAAAGCACCTTGCCTAACCTTCAGAATTAGAGACTTTGGCGAGAGCAAAGTTATTAATTGTGCTACCTTTCCATGTTTTCGACTTGACATTATGTCACGATGAAGTTGAAAAAGAGAACTCCCAACATACGGTATATGAGTGATGTATTCTTCAACACCGCGTAAATTACCGATTAAATAAAAAAGAGAACAAAATCAACACACGAAGATGAAAATCAAGGATGAAACTATGCTCACCTCTTAACGTGGATAATTATCAAATTTTCTGTTTTTCACCTCGTTATCAAATTGTACCAAGGTTGGGTTATTTCTCTGCGAGTGGCTAACCTATACTGGACAAAAATATACACGCAATACTTTTCTTTTTGCAATATTTTACAAGATAATGCTGTGAGCTTTGTCCATATTGCGCCGAAGGATGGCGTAAAGCAAAACCCCTACTTGTGCGTACATTCCAGTCTCCAAAGCTAAACTGTTGTCGATTTCAAGCCTATTCACCATTTTGACCTGTCAGAGAGGTGAGACCCTATCTGTAGTATTCAGTGATCTGTAAGGTCTTCCCTGGTACTCCCTGTCCTCAGGTGTACAAAAGACCGACTGTACAGTACAAGTTCTGTCAAAAGGCACGATGCCAAAGATGCCACCAAACCAACGAGAGCGCGCCGTCGACAGAACCCTTAACGTTAATGTGTCAAGGAATAGTCGTCTTTGAAGACGTTCCGAAGAATTCGGCACTACAACTAGTCGCCCCCATACCGCCTGTAACGCCCTCCGACCAAGACCGCCATATTCGCCTCCTCCACCTCCGCAATCGTTTCAGGCCACTGCCACTGCCACAACTAACGAAACAGTCGGATTCATAATAACCTGATTTCCGCTCAAACGGTTCGAAATTGCCTAACGAATTTGCGAGCCCGTAGTCTAGGGTATAGACCTTTACCCCTGCTCTACACCAGAGTCACGACTGGGTTAACATTCATGTTCGTTGGCCTTTGGCACTATGGCGACGTGTTTTTTTTTTCCAGGTGAATCCCGTTTTCAGCTATACAGAGCCGATGGGAGGCAGCGGGTTCGGCGGGACAGTGAGCGCTACGCCGACGTCTCCGTAGGGCGTAGGGTGCAGTACGGTGGTGGTGGGGCAACAGTTTCGGCTAACATCGCGGAGTTTGGCCGTCACACAGAAGTGGGGAAACATTCCACAAGTCACAATTGACGATCTCATCAGTTCTATACGTCGATGATGTGTAGCAGTACCGCAGGGAAACGGCGAACATACTCGGTATTGACGTGTGGAATCTTCCAAAATGACAACACACCTGTTTCCTAATCGGACTCAGCTTTACTATCGGTTGACCGTTTCCATCAGTTATGGGAATGTATTGCTAAGCGTCCATTTTATGCATGCGTGAAAAACTATATTGAAAGAAATTGGATCATGCTGTTAATTTTATTAAAATACTGCTTCTTGCGTTTATATTTCTGTTCAGTATAGTTATGAGTGTGTGAAGCCCTCTTGATTCTTTTGATGGAGTCAGCTTAAGCGCGTTAATGTGAAATTCATTCGATCCGGGTTATATAGTGAATCGTGTTTGCAAGTAATTTCAACATGTATGATGCATTTTTGGGGTCTCTTTTCACAGCTATAGTTTAGTCTGTTTATCGAATGGGTGTTTTTAGTGTTGTTAGATTAATTTCCACAAAAGAAAAATACAATTTATCACTTTATTATCAGTTCACCAATTCAAGTGAGAATTTTCCTTTACATATTCGAAACGCCTGTCCATTAGTGAAGTCGCCCATTGTGTAGGTGTATCCCATAATTATATCAAAGTAGATCTTAAGGGAAAAAATAAAACTGCGCTGTTCATTTTAGAAATCTTTCGTGCAAATCAGACAAGGCTTAAAAGCTTTCCGCGTTTATCCTAAAACCGCCAATTTTCGCCAAGCTAATGTCCAGTCAAGTTACCATCTTCCGCTCTGTCTTAGAAGATGCTTAATTTACCTTGCGTGTGGGACATTCGAAACGCTACACAACTAGGAATCTGTCCCGGCCGGTCATTCCGAATTGAATCGTAGTAACAGGTTTATTTTCTAGCCATTAGCCTAAGATCAGGCTTGTGTCCTAGAAATCAGAGATAATTCCATGTTGGGCCGAATAGATATATATATATATATATCAATCTTCATCAAACTCCTTCGTCTGATCTCTCCCTATGACAGTCTTAGTCGCTTTCAAACAAGAGTATTTTCGTCATGTAGTGTTGAAAGTACTCAGTGGTCATTTAACAATGATTTGTGAGTAATTATTAAGTGCAAAATGTGACATCACTGTCTATTTCAAGCTGTGATGCATAGTAAAAGGCTGCTCAATGGTGTTCCTGGCTACTCTCTCTGAGACACAACCTTATCTGTTATAAGAGATTATAGGATAGGGAATAATACCAAAGCAGCGATGACAGTATAATAATAGACAAATGAGCATACGTTACCGGTGAAATCTCTTGTGAATTTATCTCATTTAGGGTTTTATTCTAACTGCTATGTAAGCGTTCAAGAGGTATTAACGTATGCACATGTAAAATGCAAAATTTCAGATTTGACTGGTTTAGTATTTCTCAAACTGCTGTGTTGTCATCACATTTAATGCAATTACACAATAACCTGAAGATTTAAAATAAAACTGTAACGAAGGTAAACTGCCAAAAGGCCGCACATAAAGTCACATGTCACCATTTGTCACCTATGAGAATGTCGTTGCAGCTCTGCTTTTACTGCTATGCTGCACTGTTTGAATTTCGTGTGGGGGTTTAGGCATATCAGTGGCTTTCTCTTGTACGAAGCGACCAGACATTTTTCACACTGAATCATGAAAGCCACACTGAAAGGCCTACTACACAGTAACGGCTGCTGGATAAATTTTGAGTGATTGAGAGTAAAACTTAATACCAAAACTTCGAAACTTCTGCAGAGCCACAATTAATTGCCTTTAAAAAGTTGTGACTTTCTTTGGATATTTAAGGACGAAGTTAGAGACACTCTGTTGGACACATCAGGCATGTGTCTGAAAAGACACATTTACAGGTAATAACCTTTCTTAACCTCTCAGCCAATTCTTTGGAGATGTGGGCCATTTGAAAATTAAGATCAAATATCAACTTTTCAGTTCTTTTACTTGCCACAAACACTTGAGTGTCAGGATCGTGTTTGAGGAAATATAAAATAATCGCCCCCCCCAACACCATATGACAACATTTGCCCAACCTCCACTAATCAGGAAGCTTTTGTTTTACAACAGTACCGTTAAAATGTCTAGAGATATTTTCATGTTTCTGTGGACATTGCATTATATTCTCGGTACTCTGTTAATCACGACAAACAAAATATTCAGTAAAAGAAATGAAGACTTGTTGCTAGAAGATCAGTTATACATTTATTTATCTTTGTGCAGAGGCCAGAGATATAGACAACCTGTCTGTTGTGAAGCTCACACACAAAGGCGCTGGCGAAGCGTTCTCAGGAAAATGCTGTTTGTCATGTTGGACTCTGGAATGTCCCAGGGGTCTAAGGCTATCCGTTCCAGCTGGATTCTAAACGTCTTGTTTGCAGTAAGGCGGTGCTATGCGAAATATTTAAATGTAAATCTACGGTTCCCTGGATATTCCAGGGTTTGGTAACTCTCGGGGAGGTGTGACACGTTTTTGGAAATTATCAAAGTGCCATATTTTAGGATTCTCGCTAGAGAGAAGTGAACGGCTATAGTCCTTGGAGCTGAGAATGTTGTTCTTTTGAGTCTTGAACGTGGCGAGAAGTTTTCAGTGCACTTTGTCGTTTTTGTTACCTGTGAAAAAATACATTGTCCACACAGTTATTACCTAAAAGAAAAGTATTTCACCAGGGAAGTCCAAAAAGCTTCTACCATGTGATGACCATTGGTCGATTCAAAGCAGGCTTTTTTATGGCAGGTGACTGTCGAGTTCAGTGTTTGTCCCAGTGTGTAACATAACGTTTCTCTTTTCGTGACTACATATACATATTGAGAACGGGTGCTGGCCGTTCTGTTAATATGTTTGCCATTTGACCGCCAATTCTCTGACGGCTAAGTCCCAACCTCGAACGGGGATTAGTCAAGATTTTTACAGCTTCCATTCTTTCTGGAGCATATGTGGGGAGAAGTGATTAAGACTCTCGCTATCCTGTGATCTTTAGTTAATCTTGCCTTCCATATACCATATATAGGAGAGTATGGTAGTAGTTTGTCAGAAGCCGGTGGTTTACTCTGGACATTATAAGAATCTCCACCTTTCAAAACAGATCCGATTATTTAAAACAGTTTTAAACAGAGGGATAAGCAATAAACAAATACAGAAATAACCACACATTATGCAGCACGATCATTAAAACAAAATCCTCGAGTCTGACACCGATGGTATCTGGTATGACATCGATGAAAATGTCCAAAAATGTCATTAACAAAAAACCCCCGAAAAAACAGGATTTGAGTAATTGGACATCAAAGGCTTTTTAGGTTGTTTGAAAACCTCTCAAGGTATAAATCTGTCATGAAAAAAGGTTTTGCCATCTGTTTTTAAGATTGCGTTAAACGGTCATTACAAACCCACTGTGCCATTGATCTTTGCACAGATTTGACCTCTACACAAATTCTTTTTCCATGCCAATTATGTGTCATCTGAGGAGCTATTTCCGGCTATCTGCTCAGTTAACATCGCAATCAACTATGACAATACAACCACATGCTGTCACATGTTGTCTTTGGTTCCTAATCCATAGGTGTTGGGGTTTTGGGGAATTTTTCATTCATTTATATTCGCTATATAAGATAAGAACGTCGTTTGGTCTCGGTCCAAAGTCACAAAAAGATGTTTGATGGCAAACTAATGCCACATTTTCTATTCGCGGAAAGAGTCTGGTTTCGCTGTGGCGTTTTAAGTAGGCATCCCAGAAGCCTCCCACCAATGCGGTCGCCCTGAGTGTAAGACCAGCTCATGACGTCTTCATCCCCGGCCATACGTGGGAAGGTCCGCCAGCAACCTGCCGAAGGGTGTGTGTTTTCCCCGTGCTCTGGCCGGTTTTCCCCCACCATAATGCTGGCAGCCGTCGTATAAGTGAAATATTCTTAAGTACGGCGTAAAATATAAATCAAATAAATAAATAAGTTGTCGCCGTGCCTAGGTGACTCTTCTAAACTAAAGATATCAGTTTCTCTTTCAATCGCAAATCGTAACAGGAAGGCTGCTGTTTTAGTTGAGTAAGGCGTTGCTTTCTGCCTATCCTGGTTTTTACCAATGAGGTGTTGCTTGTTTGACTGCAGTATGAAGTATGTCTACGACGTGACCAAACGCGGCTGTTTAATTTGGTGCTTGTGGACACTAGGCGGCCGTCAATGTACAAATCCCCTAGGTCAGAGAAAACTCGCCAGTTACGGTAAGTGCGGCTCTCTATCCTAGTCATTTGCGCTATGCATAACCCTGTTTCTTGAGTAGCAGACAGCCGTCGAGCTTAGACTCATCAGGATCTTGACATAAAGTGATATTACCTATATTATTGAAGTGTATGTTATAAGATGTCCGAGTCTAGACTGGCCGACCCAGGCCCCAGGGTGACCCACACATCAACCTCAGTCCTGACTGAATCAGACTGTCATACATCGCCCTATCTTACTCTCGTTCCCCTATCAAGCAGCCGTTTCATCCCAGTACATATTATCCACATGCCTGGGAAACCCTATTCAAAGTTGGGAATGATTGATGCTGGGCATTTCCCAAACGTATTTACGGCATTGGGACAATAAGGCAAGAAAGAAATCATGGCACCCATTTCGTGTAGTCTGTGTACAATTAAAACCTACAGGAATGGCCATTAGAGATTCAAGCAACACCAAACGCTTGGTTGGATTGCGACGTTCCAATATTCAGAATGATGTCGAAGCCCTATATCTAAGTAGATGTCGAGGAATTGTAAGTACGAGAACAATTTTTCTGTTTTAAACCTTCTTCGGCCCTATTCACGTTGTAAAGATTGAATGATAAAATCTTTGCATAACTGCAACATTCAATCCCGTTAACACAGAGAGCGTTTTAACATATAAGTGTATCCGCTGTAAATCTATTAAAGTTTGACAGAACAAGGAAAACTTCACTTGATTAATTTTTCCCTGGCGGCTTTTCAATCTTATTCAATGGAAGCGTGGGACTGTGTCATGGTTATTGTGGTAAAGTTTGCAATGACAATGGTAATGAAAAGTTACGGGCCTTTATTATTAGCATCATAAGACTTTGTACTTTGTTGAATATCTGAACTGCCAGAGAAGACAGTGCCAAATACTGATAATGTATCATACTTCCCTTCTTTTCGGAATTAACGATGCTTTAAAATCCCGATAAAGCATTGGGATTTTTTTCCGTTCTTTTGTCCATTTTGCCTTTTCTAAACGCAAATTTCCTGACACAAACCGTGAATTACCATTTTCCGGATTTTTCTCCCGGTCATGTAACAGGCAAAATATCCACTTCAAAGCCAAGTGGATTTTAAGCCGGTTATGTTCAAACATGTTGAGAACGACGTTTTCTCGTGATTATAGGGCAAAGGAGATTGTGCGATTTAAACAGGATAAATACAGCCTCAGCGGGGTGCAGGCGTCGACTGAAATGTCCTTGTTAAAAAGACCCATCACGTTTAGCGTGGAGATGACAATAACATAGGATATTAACCTGTTTCGGTCGTTATCTTTCAGTCTGCATCTGCAATTGACGACTCGACAGTGAGTGGGTGATTTCTATTTTCCTATCTCCGATAACCCAGATTTTTCAATCCACAGCCCATAATACATATTGTTATCAATAAGTCGTTATTGCCTTGTCCATCCCAGCTCCTGGGCGACACTGCAGCCTCTTGATTTCATCCTGTTCCGTTCTTCATGACGCATATTGCATGCCAAACCGTGTCTTCTGGCTGCCAATAACTACATATTATATTTGTTGCCATTGGGCGGCAACATTAAACGGGTGTCAGCGCGTCGCGCTTCGGCATGTGATGTAAAGGGCAAGACGTTTCTTGATGTGTCCGTTGGCAGTTAATTTTATGTGAAGTCCTCATATAGCGTCATGCGACGGAAGCACTTGTACCTAGCCGTCTTGGAGATAGCAACTGAGCGTCTCACACAAAGTGCCTGATCAAGTAAACCAACACGTTCCATCCTATACTCCCAGTGATATTGAATGCCGTCACCCGGGATACAGTCATACGTCCTCTTTCATCATACTCATGTCTGAACGGACCTCCAGCATTATATCCCACGAACAAACTACAAACATCACGCATATTCAACACACAATCACAGGTCTTCTCCATTTGCCATGGCTGAGATCACGTGTGACCATGGAAACAGTTGAACAACCGTTCACTGGTGCTCGTGTTACGGAACCGTGTGAAAAATTAAACCGGAAGTGGAAATGAGGTATGGTACGTAAGACATCATCGACTGGGCCTGAGAAATGCTCAACCATATACAACGGAATTTATCTATTTGGTACATCTCTGCAGGTGAAGGAAAGCACAAAGCACTAACCGGTGTAGAATTATTTTGATGACATCGACAAAGTTGGCGCATGACCACATGCTACTGGTGTTGCATCGACTACGTTCAGTTAAAAATGCTCAGGGGTTTTCTCAGAAAAGAATATCGAATATTGTGTGACAGAGTAGGCATATGCCACCATTTCAAAGACAATGAAGGAAACGACCGTTTGGTGAACTATAGTTTTTAATAACATGTAATTTATCACCAGAATGCCGAACCGATGTTATGGCAGATGATGAATTTAAATATTGAAATATTTACTAACTAGTGATGTTGCAAATTAAACTCTTAAAGCAAAACAATCTTAAAGCAATATTTCCATTCACGTGGACATTGTGCTCTTTGTGAGTTTAGTTCTGGGCTTCAGCCCGTCGGATTATAACATTTTCAACCTTGATTGAGTGCGCTTGAATGTATATCCAGTTCCAGCTTGAGGCAATCAAAGTTACAATATATCATACAAGTTTTTTTATTCAACATGCACATTTGCATACACTTCATATTTTTTTCCCCATTTTTTAGGGCACTTGCTTGTCCTTGGATGACGCAATCGCTAGGAGAAGCATTTGGTCGTAAATTTGAAAGATTGAAACTTCTGGAATTTAAGCTATTTTGCAATTCAAAAGTTCAGGATTTACCATGCCGTTAATTAGAATTATTTACAACATCTATGATCCACAATTATAAATGAAATTATGGGCCAGATAGTTATGAGTTAATTACTTGCTCACCATACGATCTTCATTGTGCCTGTAAGTAAATGTGTATTTTGAATATTCTGACCATTACAATGAGAAATGTTTGATATATACATGTTTGTATACTAAATTAGAACTTGACATGTCACAGGTATTTCGGAGGATTCATACTCGGACTAAAGCTTTAAAGAGTGAGTGAGTGAGTGCTTGGGCGTAAAGTCTTACTTAATAATGTTTCAGTCTTGTGGCGAGGAGGAGTCCTTAAAATGTATATATTATGTCTTCTTGTGGCAGAGCGAGTCCATGCCGCCAAAGTGTTGCCGCCAATGGAACATCATGCCGAAGACACCAGATATGACACCCCACGAAGTCATACTATACCTACCAGTCCTGTTTCTTTGCTCTTACCTCCCAATGCTGAGTGCCAAGCGAAACAGCAGCAAGTACAATTTTTTAAAGTCTTTGTTATGAGCCGACCCGGGCTTGAACTTTGATCTCCCGATCTCGAGGCCCTAACCACTAGACCACCGAGGCGGCTGCTTTAAATAGCGGGCTTGGTTTTAAATATTAACACCGTCATTTTAATTTCAAAGGATATACAATTAAATGATATTACAAAATTTAATTAGGTCAGATGGTAACGAATTTTACAACATAAATACTGCGCTCTCCGCTGCAGGAGCACAGATTGCTTGTTACACGCCCAATTACATATAGTTAATTAATTAATTTATTTATTTTATCGCCGTACTCAGAATATTTCACCTATACGACGGCGGCCAGCTTTATGGTGGGAGGAAACCGGGGAGTGCCCGGGAGAATACATAAAATTAAGAAAGAAAACTCATCAACGGTCGTTTTCTTAAATACCTTTTCAGCAATGTATTAAACCAATGTTCATACCAGAACCATATTCGACAGTCTTCTTTACAAAGATCCCTGTGCTTTTTCTTCAGAATCTAGTCGCCGTTACATGAGCGATACATCACGTACTATAATCGCTGCCATTCAAAGAACGCCACACAGGATAGTCTTTCATGCTCTTTTGAACTTATACAGAGGTATTAATCAGATAATTTTTGTTACATGTAATTACGATTTTCTAATTCTCATGTCCAATCGATCGTACAATGTCTTCGCCAGCTCATTCCCCTCCTCAACTCTCCACTTCCGGCTTACACTTCACACGGTTCGGTAACGCGTGTATCAGGGAAAGGTTGTCCAACTGATTCCATGGTACTGCGTGATCTCAGACATGGTAAATGGAGAAGACTTGTGACTGTGTGTTGAAAATGCGTGATGTTTCTGGTTTGTTTGTATGATAAAATGCTCTGTCCGTTCAGACCCAAGTGTGGTGAAGGAGGACATATGACAATATCCCGGGTGACAGCATCCAAGCGTATTGTGGATATAGGATGGAACGTGTTGGCCTATTTCTCTGTGGTAAGGTATTTGGTGCAAGATGCTAAATCCATGTTTCCAAGACGGCTAGGCACACGAGCTTCCGCCACATGATGCGATATGGCATCTTTACATAAGGTTAACTTTCCCTTCCTGTTCACATGTCATTAGACCAAGTCAATAGCGAGGCTTGCTCTCTAACTGCTAACAAAGCTGTTCATATGGATCAAGAAACGCCTCGGATGCCGGAGGTCGACATGCAGAAAGCCGTTCAATATTAACATAAGATGTGGTTATTGGCAGCCGGAAGACACAGTATATATGTGATCAAGTACAGCACAGGACAAAGTCAAGTGGCGGCAGTGTCGTCCATTGGTTGGGATGGACATGTCAATAAAGACTTATTTATTACAATATGTATTGTTGACTGAGTTTTGAAAAATCTGGATTATCCGATATAGGAAACAATTTGACGAATAGAAATAACCCCCTGATCGCGTCGAGTCGTGGAGTGCTTCGCTGCAGAGTGAAAGATTACGACCGAAGAAGGTTAATATTCAGTGCTATTATCATTCTATGCCAGGCGTAATGCATCTTTGCAACAAAGACATCTCACCCTGATTTTGCCTCCTTAAAGAAAATTATAGTTCACGATGTGCGTTTTATGTCATTTTAATGAGGTACTGTTACATCCATAAAGTCGATGCCTGCGTCCCGCAGAGGGTATATTTATCTTGTTTAAGTCGCATAATTTCTCCAGGTTTTGTCCTGTGCTCTGTAATTACGAGAAACGTCTTCTCAACAACATGTCCTAAAGCGTTCGATTTCAAAATCCGTTTGGCTGAGAAATTGTTATTTTGCAGTCTTCTACGGACAAATCCAGACAATTGCAGTTTAGACTTCAGAGTTCAACTCCGGAGGATGAGTTGAGAAAAAGCAAAACAAAAGCAACAAAAGAATCAGTTTACTTAGGAAGGTTATAGACTTCTTTTTTTTTTACACGTATTGTGTTGAAGAGTAAAAGGCTTGTTTATTTACCAGTGAGTAGCAGATTTCGAATACACATAGTTCTTCCCTTTTACATTCATTTTCCGGAAGCCAAAGCCGCAATACTACAAATGATTTTTTAAAAAATTTCTCGTCTCTTTACGTTCGTCAAACATGAACTGCCACAATTCCACAAGAAAAGCAGACTATGTCAATTCCCTCAACAGAAAACAAAACCCCCAAAGTACGAAATTCCTTATTTCATAGCTAAGTTAATTAGATCGACTGCATGTAAAATTTTCCGTTCTCGCTAGCGCTATTGGGTATAAATTTTGCCATGTCATAACCTTTTGGTTTTTCTTTTCCAAACACGAATGTTACTCATTATGATTTATATTCGTTCATCAAGTCTTCCCATCTAAGGCTTCAATTCACTGGCGTTATTAGGATCGGCTATAAGATCAAACCTTACGGCAATACTGTCCATTAGGTGTTGAGTTTGAGCAAACAAGTCAGCTTTTATTTATGGGTGGTCTGCGTCTGTCTTCAGTGGATGAAAAAAAAATTTGGGGGGCTTTTAAAGCATCCTTAATTCTGTATAGAACGGCGGTTTTATGTATTATGAGAATCAATCTGCATCTTCTCTGGCGGTTTGGATATTCAACAGTATACAAAGTCTTATGACGCTAATAATAAAAAGTCCTAATCTGTCATTATGCAGGCAGCACTTAATTTACATTCACATTTACCATCAATCCACTTACATGCAGAACACCGTACCCATATGATTGTAGACTAAGCCAGAATATTCAGAGCATCAGTCTCACCGCTGACGTTTCCATTGCTCTGCTAATAGAATAGACCACATTTTAACAAAGTACACACTGTCTGAAAGGCCATGTATTGCTGATTCAAAATCTGGTCTTATTATTATGTGGCATTTTTTCACAGTGATTAAAAGTGAAGTAGAGATTAAGGTGCTACACCAACGGTGAACTTTTTGGACCATAATGACCGGGCTGTAGCACAATAACCTCACAGATTCTTTTTAGCCGCTAAACATCCTCTAACAGTCGGCCAAATTGCTGTATGTATTTGTTCTACGTGAATATATGTGTAGTACAACATCTGTATCTGCATTTAAGGTGGAAATATAACATATATAGCGCGTTTACCGACAAAAACAGAATCTGTGACGTCACTGTGCTTGAGTCTGTTAAATATGGTCCAAAAACTGCACCGTAGCACCTCAATCTTCATTTCCATTTCCATCACTGTATTGAAGAAAAATGCCCCAAAATAATGAAGACTACATTTCGAATCAGCACAAAATGGCCCTTTAGACCAGGCGTACTTTGTTTAAATGTGGTCTGTTTTTTAAAACTTATTTTACAGCAGATACTCTCGTATGCTAAAACGCTCTCTCTGTTAATGAGATTGAATGCTACAGTAATTAAAATAATTCATCATTCGATCATTAAATTGTGAATATGGACGAAGGTGAAACAGACAAATTAATCTCGCAGTGATACTTTCACGACATCTACTCAGACATGGACATTCAACATATATTGTCATTACTATGAACTTTAGAGCGTGGCAATCTACCCGTTTTTTGGTGTTGCTCGGGTTTCTAATAGCCATTCTTGCAGGTTTAAATTCCACACGGACAAATCGAAATGGGTGAAGTGGACTTCTCTCTTGCCTTACTAGGTCAATATCACAATGTAACAAAAGGCCTATGATAAATGCCTGGCGTCAATCATCCCCAACTTTGAAAATGTTTTTTAGGAAACCATGATTTTTGTTCCTGACATGTGGATAATATGAACTGAGAGGGTAAAGCGGCTGATTGACAAGGGAACGAGATTATGAGATGGCGGTGGATGACAGCCTGGTTCAGTCCGGACTGACATTGATGTATGGGTAAGCCTGGGCCAGGATCGGTCAGTCTAGGCTCGCACAGCTTACAACATACATGCCAATAATACAGGTAATACCACGTTATGTCAAGATCTTAAGAGAACTTAGCTGGCCGACCGTCTGCTAGAGATAGGCCTATCATATATGAGTTGAATACATAGTCGCCCACACCGTAACTGGTGACTTTTTAAGCATCTTCTTATTGCAGGCATTGTTCAGAACGTTGTGTTCGATTTTGCCCGCCCCGTGTCCGCTACCAAGTACGATAGGCTGACAACATCGTCTACCTGCCACCAGTATAGGATATCTCATTTCCTAGACACCTCAGCGTTGAACTTCCTGTACGGCTCCCGGTCAAACTACCTTTCAACAGAGAAAACTCACCAGCCGGATCTCGGACATGTCCGTCTCAAATTAAAGGTCAATTGTTGACTAATTTGTCTGAAGAAAGATGGTACTGAATATAAACCGTGGTACGCTACATCTGGTCATTTAGGTCAGGGGAAGTTAGAGGATATGAGATCTGAAGGACCATCCCCGTATCGGTAATATAGACATATATATACGTATATATATATATATGTCTGTTAGAACGCTTTGTTGGTGCAGAATAAATACTACAGTGACCCAGTTTAACCGGTATAGGCTATTGTAATTGGTTAATATCACACACGCGCGAACGGACACAAAACTGACATATTAAAGCAGTTGTCCCAAAAAGCACACTTACAGTGAACGACAGCTGATGTTCTGAGTTAAGTTTGCCAAGAAGGTCGGACAATATTATGTTTATTTCGGTGAAGTATTTTTTTCTAACAACCGTTACGACAGTAGAAATTGACATTTGACCGTAGTCAGTCGACTGGCATGAAACGCAGCCGTTCTCTCTGGGCTGTGACCTAATCGACGGAACACTCTTGTAACATGACGCTGTTGTATGCTGTTAGGGTTGTGGTTGGTACTTGAGTATATGTATAAATTTATAATTTAAAACATGGAATAATCTAGAAACTATATATATAATAATATATTCTCTGGAAATAAATTCCAGTGTTGTTCACATCTGTACTAGTTATAATTAAAACACATAACGTTAAAAGATTGTCCTGTCCCTATGTTGTTACATGTTATATTGACATTCATCTCAGAACATTACGTCACAGTTTATGAACAGCTGATATCTCTTGGCTCTCTGACTGTCCACTCTCTCATATGACTAAAAGCATGGGCGCTTTCAGATCCTCAGTCGGCAACAAAATACTCCACACTTCAAAGGAAAACAATTCAGCTACGAATTCATACAAATTCAAGCAGGTTTTTGTATTGAAAAGAAAATTTTGTAATCTGTTTAATGAGCACTGACTCAGTCATGAATTGTCTTTTACTTTAAATAGTTGCATGAATGAAACTTTGCCCTTGTAGGATGGCGGCTATATACATATAGAAACTTTATATGGAAACTTTTTAGTTGTTAGAGTAAACCAACCCCGCTTGCCAGATACATGTGCCAAAAAACTTGACTTAATCTTCAGCAAAATGTGCGAGACCAACATTCTAGCCTCTGGTAAAAGTCATAGGATATGCAGTAAGCAACATTTTGCTGCTTTGAGCCAGCATCTTGCCCAGGCTTGCTTGCCACTAGGGAAACTGTTCTGTGTGAATATAAGTACATAACGGCTACCTACAGAGTCAGGAGGTCTAAACTGTACACGAGTGACAAATTATTCCAGTTCATTTAAAATGTACTCTTACATTTCGATCTTCAGGTTTATTCAGTTTGGAGGCAAACTGCTAAACAATGTTTCAAAAGGCTTATACACGATGGTGAATGACAAAACATTAATTAAACTGGTGTGGAATGGAAACCAAAAGATAAGGTGTGACAGCTTATGGTTACAGTTGTGTGGGATGTCAGCTGAGCAGTTCTGCGAGATGAGTGCTGCCCCAAATGTTTGAAAAGGAGAGAAATCCGGAGTGCACGGATTAGACCATCGGCCCTTAATGGACAAGTTACAATGGGTAATGGTGGATGAAAGGATTCACAAGACATCACCGCAGATTGCGGCAACAAACGATGGAACGGAAGTAATCTTGAATATTCGCTGTTTGAGAATTGGACTATATCTTCTGTTGATCTGATTATTCTCAAACCAGCCACAACCTGTTCCGTGTGTTCGTATATAGGAGTTTACTCAACAAGTGACAAGAGAAGCACTACGAGGCCGTCCATAAAATACGTACGTTCAAAGGAGGGGAGGGGGTCCCATTGAATTACGTACAAGGAGCGCACAGGAGGTGTTGGGGGGGGGGGGGGGAGGTTGTGGTGGTGGTGGTGATCATTAATCGGTGTACGTAGAAAAACAAACACTTGCGAACAGAGTAGGCGTCAGTGATTATGCGCTAGTAGTACCTGATCTGTGTTGTCAGCCAAACCTGTTCAGTCACGGACTGCATGTACCACAACAAGAATGGTATCAGACTCCATGGAGCGCTTATGCCAAAGCGAATCTGTGTGATAAAAGAAATGTACTATGACGATCGTCAACAGCTTTAGAACACGTTGGCAAATGTTAGAAATGAAATCGCCCGTGCGTGCCAGTCTTTATGTAGTATTGACTGCATTCCTCCACTATCGTGGCTCTGTGTATTTTTTGATGACATGTTTAAGACAATAAAGAAGTAACCATTTTCTGTTTTCAAATTGTGAAAAGTAATTAACGTGTGACTTTTTGCCTGTATCCAGTATTTTGGGGTCGATGTGTTTGCGTGGGAAATGAACATGGAGACGGGGGTTACAACGGATTGAAATTGATTGCACTTCGGGAAAAATACCAGCAAAATAAACTACGTCTGAAGAAGTGAACCGCAACTAAAACACATTATTGTAAGTGCCTGGGGATGTACTTTGCCAGAAAGTTCACATTTTGAAAAACACATCTTGCCCTTTTCCTGGTCGCTGAGTTCTTCCGAGGACGTGATCTAGCGTTTTTAAGCAGACTAGTTTCACCAACTGGTCTTGTGGTATTATTTTACTGTGCTACTTAGGAGACAAGTTCACAAAGGAATATCAAAACTTAAGTATCTGGGAAAGACCAAATGGAAACGCATATAAATGACAGTTTTAGAAGTCACAAGCGGTCATCATTCCGTCTTAAGCTATAAGCTCTTTTAAATTCCTTGGTCAAATACCTTCTTGAAACGAAAACTTTGGTGTCTGAGAAAAGGCAAATGGAACCGCATAAAAACGACAGTTTTAGATCGAGCAAATGGTCATTATTCCTTCTTACGCTATAGGCTCTTTTGGATTCCTTGGTCAAATACCTTCTTTAAACGAAATTCCTTTGAGGGCGACAAGAAGAATGCCATAACCAATGACAAACACTGTTGCTGTTCGCGAGGAGATTCATTCGTTTGTTAACATGATAATGATTGAGCTTAGATGTGCTATAGGTACAGCCATGTGAGAAGTTTGGCAAGTGGCATCTCTAATTTCGAAATGCGTCTTATATTTCCCTCCTGAGAATTGAATAATCCCAAAGCCCCCAGTGATGCACAGATTCACCACTGACCAACGCTGTATTACTCCAAGTCCTCTAGATTCTAGATAAAACACACGGGACACAGTAGCCAGAGACTGCAGTTCACCGACAACGATTCCTACTGCCAGCGGCTTTTTGTATGAGCCTCACAACTGACAGTTAGTCTATATCTCTCATCCCAGGACAAAGATATATAATTGATTTTGTAGTAGTAAGTGTCTTTGATCTTTATTTCTATTACTGAGTATTTTATTGATCTTTGTCGATGTTGTCAGACCCCTAGATAACGTAAAGCAGTGTCGATAAAAGCTTGAAACTGAATGTTCATGTAAGAGTGGGGTTGTTATAGAAAGACTCGTTCTTATTCTGCGCAGGCTGGACAAATAAAAGCTATTGGTACGGCGTTAAAATGGATCGATCTTTTTTAAATATAGTGGATCAAAACTTGTTTTTCATCTTGGACAATGGCATGCACACCCCTTGGAATCAGATACCTTTGACGTTTGTGTAAGCATTTTGCATGATGAAAAAGACTTGAACATAGTTTTGCAACACTTTCCTTTCTTAATCTTGATCACACAGTGGATTGGTAGTGTTTGGAAGTAACCTCACCAATATTAAGGAATCTGTACTAAATCAATGATGGTTTTCTTGCAACATTTTTGATGTAAGTGCTTAAAATAGTAGTAAATTATACTCGTCTAACACAGTTGAGCAGAACTGGGTAAGAAATAGGCCAGTAACTTACAGTAACATGCGAAAAAGTGTCTGATCAAAGTCAAGTTTGTGAGTCGAGAGGTGAAGATCATTCCAAAATAATTATTCGATAAGTACCACAATCATCGTTTTACAAAATGCAACATTTACACACAAGAATGCTGTGGATATATTTGGAGTTCACACAGCAATCGTCACTGGCCACAAACATTGCAACAGATCAACTGAAATCATGTTTAATCCCGCCTGGGTTGGCGGAAGCTAAGCCGATGGCTTGAACTGGGGGAGATAGGGCCTGTTCAATCTGTCGAGGCGCTACTAACTGGGGAGGAAGCTCCAGACGGGATTGACATAGACTATGTGGTATTTGTACTGGCTGTGTGTTCCTTGTGATAACTCTTTCCCGTTGACTTAGTAGCTCGTGTGCACCGCCTAGAAATAACACTATAATCACCTGCTTAGGTTAAGGACAGAGTGGCGGCACATCGACGGGGTGAGAGGCGGTATCAATCTTACGGGCAGGATTCCAGGAAATCACAGCCAAACAAGAGGACTTTTTATCATCCAGCCTGACTTCTATATTACCTTAACACAAATATATAGCGATGACGAGGAGCATTGTTAGACTGAAAGAGCTTTGGCCGAGAAGGGTGATTATAATAGTCAGGTCTGCAAGTAGGTGCGTGACATTTTGGAGAACACCCACTGGATTGCACATCGAAATTAAATACTGCTTTCATATTTGAGAAACACATCCTTTTGTCAAAGAAAATTTAAAGAGATAAAAGTTACTGTTGTAGATTAGGAAATTCTGAGGTTAATTGTAGCGCTGAGGTAGTTTTACATAAAGGATAAAAAAATCACATTTTAGCTACAATGTAGATGCTAGAATGAGCCTGAAGTAAAACCTGCGAAGGCGATGTCATATTAAGCTCAAAATGGTCTTTCGAAGATGGTTCGTCTCTGAGGCTATTTTCACAAAAAGCCTAAAGCTACGTGGCAAACTCGATTAGCCAGCTAGCAATTCTGGGTATCATGTTTCACAAAGAAAATATTTGGCTATAACATAAAGGTTTGTTATTTTGATTTTGAAATTGAGCGTAAAATCCTTAGTCATTATCCTTTAAAGGAGCTACATGTCCAATCTTTGAGAATTTATTTACTGATTAGAGAACAATAGGTTTACATAAACTTCTTTCAACACATGAATGTCTTTGTAAAGTTCAGAAACCACCAAAACTCGTACGTTGTTGTTGTTTCGCTTTGACTATCCACTGTGAGGGTTATCGCTTTTTGACTACAGACTGTTATCGAAAAGGATGAAGAAATTATCACCTTTTTCTGATATTTATAAATAGTAATTTACGTCATTTATGTTTTAAGGCCAACTTAACAATTGGCAGCATTTATTCAACCAATAATATCACTGCAGAGTGGCCACATGGCCGGCTATTGAAGTCGACTAAGCATTAGTTTTACTTTTGTGAAAGGACTTTTGTTTGTGAATTGTTTTTCTCCCCCTCCACTTCCGGTTTACCCCTTCACTCTTTAATGGTTGAACAACTGTTTCCATGGTCACACGTGATCTCAGACATCGCAAATGGAGAAGACTTATGATTCTGTGTTGAATATTCATGACGTTTCTGGTTTTTTTTTGTGGAGTGTTAAGCCGGGATCCCAGTTCACACATGTGTATGGTAACGAGGTACATATGACCGTATCCTGAGTGACAGAATGAAAGCCTTCTTTGGATATAGGATGGAACGTGTTGATTTACTTTTCTGTGACCAGGGATTTTGTGTAAGAGGCTAAATCCATATCTCCAAGAGAGCTAGGTACAGGTGCATGCGTCACATGACCCGAAATGGGGATTTTACATAAGATTAACTTTCACTTCCTGTCCACACGTCATTAGAAAGCAGCTTGCTCACTAACTGCAAACAGAGCTTTTTATATACGTTTAGAAACGCCTGGTGATTTACATGACATACCGGAGTTCATATATACATATATATCACAACAGGATAAAATCAAGTGGTGACAGTGTCGTCCAGGAGCTGGGATGGACATGCCAATAATGACTTATTGATTACAGTATGTATTACGGACAATGGCTGGAAAATCTGGGTCATCGTATAGAAGAAATAATTGGGCGAATAGAAATAATCACCGGACCGCGCCGTGTCATCGATTGCTTTGATGCAAAACCAGCGATAACGACCGATGCAGGTTAATATCCTACGCAGGTTAATATCCTATCATCCCTACTTGACACATCTTTTTAACAAAGACATCGCATCCTCATTTAGCCTATTCCAAAAGAAAGTAATCGTTCCTGTCAGGATTTTTATGCCATTCTAATAACGTAGTGTTACGCGCGGAAAGCCGATATCTGCGCCCCGCTGACGGTATATTTATCCTGTTTAAAACGTATGACCTCTTCGGGCCTTCTCCTGTGCCCTGTAATTACGAAACAACCGTGGTTCTGAACAATATATTGAAAAGCGATCGACTTTAACGTCAATTTTCTTTGACACTGATATTTTTGCAGAACGACCGATAAAATCCAGACAACTATAGTTTTCAGATTTTAGGGCTTAGTTTCAGACGATTGCCTCCATCCGTAACAGTATGAAATAAAAGCAAGAAAAACAGCGCGTCAATCTTGGAGTATCAGGTTGAGTTTTCACTGTATTTTCTTGTATTAGAGCATATTTATTTATCAGTTTCGAACTTACTTAAGAATTTGCTTTCACGGATAACAGGGCATATTTTTCTTCTCCTGAGATTTATTCCTTGTTTTCCTTTTTAATTTTAATGTACCTGTGAATGTTTGCAAACGAGAAGCTTAAGATGGTAAAGTTTTTCCACAAGAAAAGAGCCCAAGCGAAAGTAAAATGGCCAAAAAAAAAGAGAAAGACACGTTAATTGGACTGTCTGCGTGCAAGGTTTTCCCTTCCCGACAACGCTACTGGCCATAACACTTCAGATGATATAACTGCTTTGCTTTTCTTTTACAAAGTCGTCTCGGTGAGGCAGCACCAGATAAAAGATACGGTGGAAATCCGTCCTGCACCAAGGAGACACCGCCTTCGTATAAGTGAAACATTCTTGAGTAAGGCGTTAAACAATAAGCATTCATTCATTCATTCTTTTACAAAGCTGCCTAAACCGTATCTTCTGACATAGTGGGCATTGTCCAGAACGGTTGACTCTGAATCACGCTGAATGATTAATTCTCCACGTGTAACTTGATGGTTTCCAACCGTTGGCGCTCATATGATCAGCTATATTTTACAAGCTTCCGTCTGTAAATTTTCATCATAGGTGTAGAATTTCAGCAACGGAACACAGTTTTTATCTGTGGGTTGTGCGAATCAGTTCTGAGAGGGCTGAAATAGCTATGTTTTTCAGCCCCTTTTAAGGCATCCTTAATTCTATAGTGTACCACGGTGTTTTACATTATTAGCGTTAAACAGCATCTTGCTTATACACAAATAACTTAATTAAGCACCACCTCTCACACCCCCGTTTTCGGTGTTCAGGTGGCTGACAGGTGTTATGAGGAGAAGGATTCAGCTGATACGCCCGATATTTACGAGATACCAAATGACGTTTTTATTGAGTAATTTTAGCCATCTCTTTAACACTGCTCACCCTAGAACCACAGGGGTACTCGTAAAGCCATTGTTTCACATCAAAACCAGTGATGATAGAAATGCATGTTATCGTAGTTCATGGGTCACATGGCTCACAACCAATCACATTTTATACTCTTTTGATATAGGAGAACATTACTCGCATGCGTACAAAATCGCCACAGTGAAAACCAGGCGGTTATAACTTCTCAGTATATGGGTAGCCTGACACTCAATTCATTTCATATTTACCAATGGTTCTCTCAGACAAGATGCCCTATATATCAAACCTGACAAGCTTGCCATTTTAGGCTGTATTACTATTATCTAAGGTAAAACTCCTATGGTTGTGCTGTAAAAAGCTGAAAAGCTCGCAAGAGGTATAAACACTCATTATAAGATGGCATGTTTCATTGGTGGGATAGAATTTTGTTACATTTTCAGCTGTTATACTCGTGCGTTAAAATGTCCTAAGGGCATGGAATATCATCCTAATTGATATGGGAACAAGAGTATGAGATGGCCGTGAATGACAGTCTGATTCAGTCTGATCTGACCTTTATGTATGGGTCAGCTTGCCTTGTTCAGTCTAGACTGCATAATTTACAAGCCAATATTGCAGGTAATACCAGTTTATGCGAAGGCCCTGGCCGGACCAAGTTGGGCAGATGTCTGCTACTCCGAGATAGCCATATATATATCACATTTGGCTTGGACACAACGATGTCAACAGCGAAACCGGTGACTTTTGAAATATCTAATGGCTTTAATCGGTGCTGTTGTCCAAAGTGTTATGTCCCATGACGCTCTCGTGGTGTCTCCGACCAGGTCCGGCTGACTGACAGCACAACCCACTTCCCACCAGCAGAAGATCTGACGTTACCCAGACACCTCAGCGTTGACGTTGAACTACCTGTCAACACAACAAACTCACCAGCCGAGTCTCTGCCATATCCGTCTCAAACTAACTCTTAACTGTTGGCTAACTGTGTGAAGAAAGATGGTTGTGAAAATAAGCGGTGGTATGCCACATGTGATGATCTAAGTCCGGGGAAGCTAGCGGTAATTAGTTCCAAAGACTGCTACTATAGCGTCGAGGCTAGGAGAAACTGGACAAAAACAAACAGCATGTAGATATGCATCTATACATCTGTTACAACGCTTTATTAAAAATAAAACACACACACACACACAACTTACACTAGCCATGTTTCACCAGTATAAGCTATTGCTGTCCGCCAATATCACACACGGACACAATTAATATTTCAGTAGTTGTAACTCTGTCAATATCACAGAAACCAAATTTAGATATTCGTATATATGAAACTTTTCCACTGTATACGGCGGTTGTTAAATATACGCCGACTCAACAAAAAACGCAAGTGAACAAAAAAACAGAACTTTTGTGGATCGATGGAACAAATACAGATTTAATTTCTAGATTTAGTCGTTATTTGTGTGAAAACCTTAAAACAAGGCAAATGTGTATGATATTCAACTAGTTAACTCAATAATACCACCACTCACGACAGGTGGGGATTAGTTTTCCGAAAAGTTTTTGTTTTAATTCTCCTTTTTATCCTTTTCACTACAGTATATAGGTATTATAGTTATTTTATTAATGTATTTCACTTTTCTGTAGCACGCCATTCAGATAAGGTTTACATTGATGTAGGCGGCTAGTTTGAGAAGTGGAGAAGTCCTGCTTGCACGGATTAATCCACCGATCCTTGATTGACAAGTGGCTGTCTTAGTTTTCCACATGTGGCATATGCAGTGATGGAGGATGGCACTAAATAAAGACGTCACTATTTTCTTTCCTAAAAAGTTAAAAGCCATTAAGGCGTTACATTTTGCCACTATCCAGAATTTTGGGGTCGATGTGTCCAATTAGGAAATGAACATGGAGACGAGGGATGCTGCGGGTTGAAATCGGCTCGACCGCGTGAAAAAAAAAACAAAAACAAACAAAAAAAAAAAAAACACCAGCAAAATAAGACTAAGCCTGAAGAAGTGAACCGCGGCTAACGCAAATTGTAAGTGCCTGGGGTGTACTTTCACCGGGTACCAGTCATGTAAGTAAACACACCCTTTCTGTTTCCTGGTCGAGTGTTTTGTGAAGATTTAATCTAGCGTTTTTAACTATCTGCCCCTATGCCATTCATTTCCTCTCCCACTTCAGGACCAGTTTCACAAGACGATGTCAAAACTTTAGTACCTGAGAGAAATCAAACGGCCATTACACCTACTAAGGCGTTTTGGGCTCTCGGGTGAAACATATTCTCTGAATGAAATTGCTTTGCTGATAGTAATTTTCTTTGCATGTATTTAGAACAAGTTATCCAACGAGGTCAAAGATAAGACGCATGCGCACTCCAAAGATGCACACCATGACCAAGAACAGGAAGAATCCCATGAACAAAAACAAGATAAACAACACTTTTGCGACTCTTAAGGAGGCATACTCATTCATTTACTGACATTGTTCAGCTTAGGTGGGTTTCATGTACAACTCAGTTAGATATTTGGCAGTTAACATTTCTCTAATTTCGGGCACGAGGGAAGATCTGCCAGCAACATGCGGATGGTCGTGGGTTCCCCCCACCGTAATGCTGGCTAAAGAAATAAATAGATGAATAAATCTAATTTCCACATTTGTGTTATATTCTGCATTAACTGCATGTATCTTGAAAACATCCAAGGAACCATAGATTAGCATTTCATCTGAAAACAGCGCTGTGTTGCTGCAAGGGGATTCTAACTGAGACAAATGACCGGAAATACACGGGACATAGCAACCAGACAGGGTCCACAACCACACTCCATTGACAACGATTCCCACTGTCAGCGTCTTTGCGTGTGAACCTCACAACTGACAGGTTGTCTCTCTCTTGTCACAGGATAAAGATGTATACTTGATTTTCTAGTAGAGAATGTCTTTGATCTGCATTTCTATTAATATTTTGTCGATCTTTGATGATGTTGACAGAGTATTGATAACATCATGCAATGTCCATAAAGGTATGAAAATAAATTCTTATTCGGAAAACAGTGTTTCCGTAAACACTAAGGTATTTTGTACAGCAGAGGTTGGACACATGTAGGTTAATAGTCTAAAATAGGACGATTTTTGGTTTTATAAAACTGCGGTGGAGTTGTCGCTGGTTTTGTGAAAGAAAAGGATAATTCGTGTTTGATGTTCCACATGGTAAAAAAAGACAATTTTCGGATCTCCGTGTACTTTACACAAGCTGTTTGCATAATTGAAAACATTTCAATAGCATTATGAATCCATTTTTTTGGCATCTTCTTAAGTTATCCATACCCCCCCCCCCCCGTGGGCATTATTGTATTACGCGACTTTAGTGGGAGACTCTGACGGACTACACACAAGAGTCCAAACGCATCGTTTTCCGCCATGATGTTGCAGTGTTTGTGTACGACTTAAGAACTTTCTGAGCACACATGCACCTAGAAGTGTGACGTAATCCAAGAAAGAACAAAGGAGCAGGCGGCTTTGGGCCCCTTTGGGAAGTAGTTTTACGAGTTTCCTATTGCTCATGTACCATTAGGCCATCTCTAGTTTATATCACAGTATCTTGGAAGGGGTTAACAAAGGATTTGTCAGCTCTTGGAAGCGACAATGAATGCGTTCACTGTGCACGTAAATTTATGGCAATCATTAAAACTGGAAGTGTCTTTCAGACATAACATTCGCAAGAGAGAAGGCACTATGGGAAACCAGGGAGCTGTTTCTTGCTAAATTATAAGCCTTCTTAATTTATTTGATATATTATTTCTGTCTGCTTAATTGAACTAATGTGCGTAATTCTGCCATTCTTGCAGGTTATCAGCAACAGCATATATCTTCGCAAACACTCAGATGAGCATTCCATTGGTGGATCACCTGCAAAAACCAGTACAATATAAAATGAAATAATAACGGAAAAACAGAACATTGTTTGCATTATTGCTATTTATTATTATGGAAATAGAGTCTGCTCAATTTTGTCATCATTCTTCAATATAAATGTACATCCAGTTGAATATTTGCTTGTACATGCAAAGCTGTAGAAGCCTGCACATTTAGCTTCGAAGTTTTTTAGGTACCCCTGATTATTTAACACCCGTTACCATGCTTTCCGGTTCGCAGAAAACCTAGTGATCATCAACTCAATGTTGCCCATAGGTATTTCAACACGCCTTGCATATTTCAGTGCGAAAAGTGTCTGGTCGCTTGGAGCAAGAGAGGCCGCCGATATGCTGAAATCTATATCAAGGGATAATATTCTAATACATAGGACTACAGCTTATACTGTAAAACGAGCGCATTGACGACAATGCGATGTTTTCAGATGGTCATCCGTTACCGGTGAAATTAGGAATCTTGTCAGTTTATCTCACTTAGGGATTTCTTGTAACTGTTCGTGTTAATGCCTAAATAGTAGGAACTCTTACATCCTTGCTTTCCTTACGTACTGTCCAAAATCAGATGACGCAGCCAAGTGTATGAGTCTAGTGTACAAGTTCTAGCCTAAGGAGTTCATGAAACAATCGTCACTGGCCACACACATCGCCATAGGTCACCCGAAATCACATTTAATCCAGCCTGGGTTGGCGGAATCTAACCTGATGGCTTGGATTGGGGGTAATGGGCCCTGTTCATTCTTTCTGGGCACTACTAACTGGAGAGGAAGCTCCAGACTTAAGCTGTGACTCTTTCATCAGAGGATTGTCACAGACTAAGTGCTATTTGTACTGGCTGTGTGTTCCTTGTGATAACTCTTTCTCGTTGACTTGGTAGCTCGTGTGCATCGTCTAGAAATAACACCATAATCAGCGGCTTAGATTAAGGACAGAGTGTCGGTCTATAGACGGGTGAGAGGCGGTGTCATTCTTACGGGCAGAATTCCAGAAAACCACAGCCAAACAAGGGCAAATAGCCAGAGACAGCTTGTTATTATCCACCCTGACCTTTATACATCCTTAACGCAAATATAAAGCCAGGACCAGCTGTTGGAATGAGGGAGGGATAGCCAGGTAGGTATTTACCTCACTGTGGTGTGGGGCATCTGCTGAAGACAAACAGGACAGCTCCAACTATTTAATTAACTTTACAAATGCACAGGCGAATATGCACCAAGGGGATTGGCGGATAATATATTATTGCTTCAGCTGTTCTCATTGCAAAGCAAACTGCAGGAAAGCTTGTCTCAGAGACAATGGCCATCACACCAGTTGGAATCCTCAATGCTTTACATCACAATATAATGTAGGCAATAGCAAATCCCTTTACCTTGTCTAAAACGTCAACATAGACAAAAGATCAACTCATCATGAGTTATACACATATCTGGATAATGTATTATTGTGCATGTGTTGTTAAGTTTATGCCTTTTAAAATCCTTTATGGGATTCTATAATCATCGTTGAATGACCAATCAGTATATTAAGTAACATGCCATTAAGATTGAGTTATATATTCCGTCAAGCGGTGAATTACCACTCATATCTGGGACTTTTGGCCCCAGTTTCATGAAGCGCACTTAACTAAGTATTAACGTAACTGCCATGATAACGCATGTTGTAGAGACAGGAAATGCACTTTGCTAAGTGCCACTTAGCATTAAGTATGCTTCATGAAACCGGGTCCAGGCTGATCAAGGTCCAATGATTGAAAAATAAGTGTACAATTTCTGTCCAATACGGAATGACCGGTTGGGACAGATTCCTGAACGTGTGACGTTTTGAAAGTCACACACGCGGGCCAAATTAGCTATTTTCTAGCACAAAGAGGAAGAATGGCCGGTATATTGATTGGACATCAGTTTGGAAGAAATTGGCAATTTGAGGATGAAAACAAATTTATGAAAATTTTTAAGTTTTGTCTATTTTTGCACTAAAGACTTCTAAAATGAAAAGTGGCATCAAAAACCTGTTTGGATGTAATCTTACATCTTCTGACTTTACTGATTGACCAGAATTCTCCTAGACGCACTACAGGACGATAATTAACATAAGGGTACATTCTTAGCTGTGCAAGTGAATTGGTGAACTCATGACAAGGTGATTAACTGCTTTTTTCACGTGTACAGACTAATCTGAATGCACCGCGCTAACAACATCCAGTCGTTAGAAAAATTCAATCATAATAAAGTTAATAAAGAGTTAATAAAGAGCTAGGTTTCATATACACACACTGATGAATGGATTGGCCACTAATAGAATGTAATAAGAGAAACTTATGCAATCTGATGATGACGACATTGGAAACTGAGAAGATTTAATAGATTTAATTTAATGTAGGAATCTCTACATATCCTCAGCATGGACATGAAAAAAATTTTAATGCTGTATTATTTACAAATTCTTCATCTTTATTCGGTAATTGTTTCTTTATTTTAATGGAAGACTGAAGAATATTTCAGACGCCCTGTGGCGGAGTGTTTAGGGTGCTAGAGAAACACAGTGACTGGAGAGCCTCTATGCAAAGAGCTCGTTGTGAGTTTAAGTCCAATTCATACTGACTGCTATTCCGGTCGTACGTGGGAAGATCTGCCAGCAACTTGCAGATGGTCCTAGGCTTTCCCATGCTGTGCCAGGCTTCCTACCACTATAATGTTGGCCACATTACAGTGTTAAACCCCAAACAAATAAATCAACAAATTAAGAATATTTGACTCGTATGTTTGGAGATCTGAATTGCGATGGTGCCACCTGGGTAGTGCCTTGTGGAAACGTCCGACATTTTCTAACACCTGACTCCGTCTCCTGTCGCGTTCAGAACCGATCATTTAACATGGAAGTCTTTCTTCTGAAATAACTTTAGAATCAGCTGAGAAAACAAGGCGCCATCTTCCTACAGTCCCTTTCTACCCTATTATAGGTAAATAAGAATGCCTGAAAATAAGGACGTTAGAATGTGAATTTGGAGTTGGACAAGGAGACTTGATCTTAGAATTGATCTGATCAATGACAATAATAATTTCCCTTACAATCATATACTTAATCAGTGGGAACAAGATCTTGAGTTTATCACCATAAACATACCTGAATGCGGTTTCTGTCGGAAAAACAACAACAAATGTTTGTTAACACAATAATTCCTTTTTAGATCACCCGTATCTGATTACAAATCAGTTTATCTGCTAGGCCTAATGTCATGCGCTCTACACAATCAAAGGAAAACATCACTGAAAGCATAGTAAGGACACGATTGTCACATCAAGCCGTCATTATAAGAATTACTCAACCATTAAAAATGTATAATCCGTTTCAATTTTGTTTTAATGGATTATGTCGATTGACTCCCACGTCATCAACTTGCAGATATTTTCCATTTATCTTGCTGCATTTAGCGAAACTCTCCGTTACACCACACCAGTAGACGTATTTTTTCCAGAAAGTTGTACAGAAAATACTCAAAGATCAATTTATTCCAAGTTGCTATAATCAGCTTCAAAATTTGTCGAAAGGCAATATACACCAAATACATAAGATAAGTTTTGGATTAGAGGAGTGCACTCACACTCTTGACGAGGATAACAGCAGAACTTTCGCTCACTTTAGATGTGCTGATCATACATTGCCAGTAGACATAGGCAGATGGGCAAGAGTACTTGCCACTAAACCTGTCCGTAAACTTTGTCTAACGCACAGCATTGGTGATGAGTTCCATTTCTTATTTTCACTTGAGGTTGTAAGTAAGCTGTTTTTTCATGCACATTGCAGGATATGTCAACTCGTAAACTTGCCAATAAAATACATTTGCACTACATATCAATTTTGTGGAGACATTAGTTTTGTTTAAAAAAAAACAATCGTGGTTAGTTTTAAAAGATTTGCACTGGAATAAATGCATGTACATTCACACATTTGTTCTAGAAAATCTTTTTACAGTAATTAGAATGCTAAATCTAAGTGATTTAACAGGAGTCAAGGCATTCTTTTCTGCATGGAACTCAATATGTTCTAAGAGGTGGAATATGGTATTTTCTGTTTAACAATATATACTTTTTTGGCAAAAATGGAAGCAACACAAAACGTTGTTTCGTTGTTCCCACAAACATCTCGTAAAAAGCACAATCCCAATTCAAGGGAAACACCTCTCATTATCTGAATGTTGACGTTTTTTTTTCATCTTGTACTCTTGAACAACACGGCAATGATGCACGTTTTTAAGCACTTTACAAGATTCATTTGACGTGTTTCAGGGTTTATATATGTGTGGGTAATTTCTGGTGGCATTCATACTCAAAAAGTGGTACGACTTCATCACCGAGGTCAAAAACATACCACTGACTTATCCGATATACTTCAATTAGAATAGTTAGTGTGGATAACCAAGGCCTGGGGCTTAACATGCCCTATTGCTATTGGAGGATGTGCTGCTGCCATGATGCTTTGTAACGCGTTAAGGTTAATATCCACTTTAAAGGTTAATAATCCAAACATTATTACATTCGTTGTGATGTACGATGACTCTTGATGACCGTAACGCTGTTGGGATTAGTCTCTGGAGGCGAAGACGAGGGGCGGCGGGGCTGTAATCATAGGGTACAATATCTCAGAGGTGCTGTGCATACTCTCAACTTGGCGCCAGACGCCAGGGATTGCATACTAACATCGTCAACAAGACATTCTCTCCCTTTCATTAACTTTGGTTTTACAAAACATCCACCTTTTCTCGAACGAAATCAAATGACTGTAGTTGTTGCTTGTCATTGCACACATGCACGCCTGCAATTTTATTGTTTGACAACCGTAAAAGTCCAATTATCATGTACAATGCGTTTAAATGGCAATTTGCCAGCCGATAGTGGAGATTTAGGAGAGAAAAAAAATTCATACAAAAATATGCAAGTCACGACTTTTTCTATCTCTAACTCAGAAGGTCTGGAGCTCTCTAAATTAATAATTTAATTCCTGTGTGTCACAGTGTCTAACTTATTCGGTCAAATATAACTGGTGGCGACTGTAAGAGTGTATGTTTGGGTTTTACGTCGTACTTAACAATTTTTCAATGATGGTGAGGAGTCTTTAGAATGTACATATACTGTGTCCTCTTGTGGCAAGGCGAGTGCATGCAGCCGCCACTGGAACATCATGACAAAGGAAGTCCGGGCTGACCAGTCCAAGGTTTACTTGCTCAAACCTCTGAGTCCTGATGGTCAAGCGTGGCATCAACAAGTAAGATTTGGAATGACACGGCCCGGGATTGAACCCGGATCTCTCGACCTCGAGGCAGACGCTTTGACTATCAGCCCACCCAGACGGTCTTGCGACACTGAAGAGAACGGTCACAAACGCCTTCTGTGTCTCCTTCCTCGTCTGGAAAAGTATCTGTTTAAATCATCTACGTTCTCGTAGAGATGAAAAGGGAATTTGTGAGCGTTGAACTAGAGCCTTATTTGTTTATTTATCTTATCTTTTATAACCCACATAAACATTAACTAATTACTTGAAATAACTGACCGGACAAGAACGGTAAATCTACGTTCTTGCGCTGTGTGGGCGGGAGAGCACTTCCGGTCCTGGGATCACATGTCAAACAGGCCCGCAGGCAGGTGTGCTGAGCAGGAAGAGAAATGGGAAATGCGGCAAAGGCGTCTCCTCAAAACAAGTTTGAAGACAAACTTAGCTTACACTTGGATGACCCGTTTTTGTGAAGTCATTGTTTCCTTAATAAGTTTTCAAATGTTTTGTTTTCAATCAGTCTCACAGAGAAAGTTGTTTTGTAGGACACAAACAGATAAAACCGTCGACTGTCGGTACCATGTCCTCACTGCCCATCAGCCTGGAGGAAATGGGATTTATGGGAAATTACGCCGTGTCATACGGCTTTATATGTATATCCTTCAAATAATTATCATTATAATTGTTTAAATTTAAGAAATTGAAACTGAAATTAAAATGAACAAATAGTGCTTAACACAGACAATTAAAAGCCACTCATGCAGTAGTTAATTTACTGAATCGGTAGAAAATGAAATGATAGACCAGTCAACCGATTGCCTACGTGGTTTACATATACGTCTGTTTTATTTGGCATTGTTATCTACGACTTACTGAGTTAGGCAGCATCCCGTCTTCCTGTGGCTGTGGCAGGTGCTGAATGTGGACGCAACTTCAGCAAGACTCTTTCCCATCCCATCAGAGTGACATTTCCTCCTAAGGAGTACTCAATTATCGTGAATGTAAACTTAACTGGACTATTTTCCCATCCCGCTGGAGTGATGCGGTCACCAGAACAGGGGAGTTATCACATGGCGACATTCACCTAATTCAATTAGTGTTCTGACAGTACATAATGCAAACGAGAACACATAAATGTAACGCATGCTGGAGAGTCTTTTGTCGAGAATAGGTGGAAATACTGGGTTACAGACTTTTTCTGTGTAGCACACGGTTGGGTCAGGAGAGAAGGCAGAACGCAGAATCAACAGATGCAACGCATTCTTGAGCCTCTTCTGCTGGGGATAAATGAAACTATAGGGTAAGAGCCTTCTTCTGTGTTGCAAATGAGTGGGTTTGCAACAGAGAGAAGGGCGGATGGGCACGGGTTTATTGGAGGGCGCACTACCGGTACGGTGCTGGTTGTGTGGGAATCTGCACAGATCTATCGACAAATACATACATGTGAAAAGAATATATCACCTCAGCACAATGAAGACAGTGGTTCCCCGTGCGACGAGATCGATGCAGACAGTGTTTACAAGGACGGAAATAGAGACGCTTGCATTTTCTGTCTCTCCGTGAAAACAATACACCATGTCGGTGGCTCACTTAGTGAGCGTGGACGTGGAAATGTAGGGCAAATTAATCACAATTCTGTGCAAGCTTTAGGCGTGGACGGTTCGATCTGGAAGACAGTAAACTGTGTTCAGACTTGAAGAGTGTTTGGAGGATGACATAATATGCAGGAGGCATGTGCTTTAATAGCAGACCACTATTCTGTGACAATCACAGTTAGGTTATGTTTATGCGAGAGCACGAAGATCTGTAATGTTGGCATGGAGACAGAACACAAAACAAACTGAGCAACACCACGATATAAACATCACGCAAACTATTTCTTAATGACATTGACCACTACGTGTCAAAGAAATATGCACTATTATAACGAACACACAGGCGACAAAGCCTTTTTTCAGACAATCCGAATCCCCTAGACATTGCTACTTTCAAACAACTCTACCCTCCCTATAAACGTTGACCTTTACATGGATAATTAGTCTCTTACTGGTTATGGTGGAACAATGTGAGTCCAATCTTTTGACTCTTATCATCTTGCTCACATGGCTTGTAATGTCATTTTATTTTTAGCAGAAAAACATGGAGAGCAAGGATTTTTCGTCGTTATGAAGAGTAGTGTTTACAATGTCTTAACATTAAATCACCAGCACTGCTTTCCTGTGGAAGGGTGTAAGCGCACCACTATAGGAGCGAAAAATGATAAACAAATGACTTGTTCAACTGTCAGACAGCGACTGTCCTTAGACAGGATCAATCAAAGGAACACAAAGACCCTTGAATAAGTTCAGTACATATATTTGAACAAAATAGACAAGTAGTACAACTGACATTAATATACCAAAAATACAGGTAATTACAAAATATATAGTTTCTTACTGATAATAGGTTCGAGATCCGGGTGGAATATTCCGGCTTCCAAGGGGAGGGGGGGGGCAGTCCACGTAAATATAGCATTCACAGTTCTTGGGACTTCTCAAATCGAAGGGTGTCAGTCCTGTAAGTGACAAACCGTAGTTTGTGCGGCACGCCGACGATTGTTTATATCAACTCCCCGTCAAGGTGCTGCTTTCCAGCTGGCGATGTATATTTCACTCTTCGGAAATACACACAAAGTCACTTTCAGGGTAAACTAGGATGAAATGTATCTAATCACATAAGGAGACACTGAGCTATACCAGCTCTAAAAGAACGTCTCAGAAAAATAGCAAGTGGCGAAACACAAGCTCACAAAGTGCTACGTGCCGCAAAATGGAGAATAAAATGACGAATTTCTTCCATCCATCAAACTGACGGCCATCGTGTAGACTAAGCGACCATCTCTCGCGTGTGGTATTATACAATAATTCAAAAAAATACATTATAGATATTGTCACTGATGACAATGTAGTGATAAGGAAATTGACAGTTTAGTAGTACCGTAGTGGTACAATGGTCATTTTAATGCTACTCTACTAACAAAAAATGACTGTTATTGCAATAGTACTTCAGTGATAAAGAAATTGCCATTTTAGTGGTAGTGTATATATAAACGTGATAGCCATTTTAACAGAGCTGTGGAGATCAAAGTCAGTACCAGTTATTTGTACCGTAGTACTGAATGTTCTGCAATTTTAGTAGCATTGTGTTATTGAGAATATTGCTATCTTAGTGGAGCTACATGTAATGAAAAATATTTTATCCGATCACTGAAGCTCTTTCTGGCTTTTGCAACCAGCCTGAGAAAAGTTTCGTCCAATTTCTGCATGTAATGATGGTAAGCAGAGATAATCATATTATCCTCTACCCTCCCTATATTTGTCATTTCACGTAAACATTGCCTCCCAAAGTATAAGGTTAATATCCAATTTAAAGGTTAAGCGCGTGTCATCGCGTTGTTGGAATTAGACTAATTCCAAGTGTTGAGACGTGGGAAGGCGGCACTGTAGTCATAGAGTGTAATATTTCAGAGGAGTTGTGTGTACGCCCAACCTGATTATAGTCGCAACGGGTTGCTTTCGCGCCACGAACACTAAAATCTAACATCAATAACCAAGCATTCTGTCCCGTTCATTCACTTTGGCTGTACAAAATATCCAGGTTTCTAGAACGAAATCAAATGACCGTTGTTGTTGATCGTCATTGCACTCATGCACGTCTGTAGTTTTCTTGTCTGAGAACGGTAAAATTCGAATTATCATGTACGCTACGTTCAAATGGGAATTTGCCAACCGATAGTTGACATTGATTAAAGAAAACAAAGTTGGTTATCCGCCACGACCTTTTCCACTTCTAACTCGGAAGGTCTGGATGGTCTTTTGCCTAATAATCCAAATCCTACAGTGTGACAGCGGCTAACTTCATCGACTACAATAAATGGCGGCGAATGAAAACAACGATCACAAAGGGCATCTATTTCTCCCTCCTCGTCTCGACAAGTATCTACTGAAATCATATACGTCCTGGCAGAACGGGGAAAAAAGGAATTTGTAAGCAATGAACTGATGTTTTATTTATTTACTTTTTCTGTTACAACCTACACAAAACAATAGTTAACTACGTGAAATAATTGGCAGATTAGTATGAGAAGGGCGGTAAATCTGCTTCCGTGCACAGCGTGGCCGGGAGAACACTTCCGGTTTAGGGATCGCATGTCACACAGGCCCGCATCGCCACGATATGGCTGAGATATTGCCGATGTGGCGTTAAGCCATAATCATTCATTCATTCACAGGCCCGCAAGCAGACGTACTGAGCAGGAACCGAAACAGGAAATGCGAGAAAGCTGACAGTTTGAAGTTAAACTTAGCTTAGGCTTCCGAAATTATACTCCAATGACATACTTCACTCGATATAACCCCGGGCCGTCGAGTCATTGTTTCCTTAATATCTTTTCAAAAGTCTTGTTTTCTATTAATCATAGAGAACAGGTTGCATTGGAGGGTAAAAAAAATACAAGACAACCACAAAAAAGCAGACAAGACCGGATGGGGGCGGGATGTTTTAGTAAATGATTGCACGGTGCTTAACGTCACATTGTCAGTATTTCTGGCATACCGTGCTGATACGGATTGCTTTGAGTATATCGTCCTGGATACGTGAACACTGGTAATGAAAACGCAACCTGGATGAATATCCTGTATTAACAACAACTATACAAGCAAAGCCGCCTTCGCCCAGGTAGGTAAGAAATATCAGTTAGGTATGGTTAAAATGTATGATTCAACAACAACACCTACATTTGTTTCCCTTAATTCTACGGTATTGCGCTATCTACTGTCGGTGAAAACGTCTCACTAACGATCAGACTTCAGAGAGTAGGCCTAGATACGGGAATTACAATATAACGCTTTGGCATACCTATACATTTATATACTGCAAATACAAATTAAAATAATTATTTGCACTCAGAAATTAAAAGTGCAGTTATTTATTTATTTATTTATTTGATCGGTGCTTTACGCAGTACTCAAGAATATTTCACTTAAAAAGTGCAATTAAGATGAATGTATAGTGCCTAACACATACAATTTAAAGACACAAAGCTTAGTAAATGAATGGCGAATTGAAGTGGAGGAGAAGTCAACTGGCGTATATTTCGAACTGTTTTGCGTATATCTATGTTTTATCTGGTAATACTATCCGCGACTGAGTGAGTAAGTAATCACAGACAGGCAGCATAGAGTCTTCCGCACGACCATCGCGGGTACTGAATGTGGACTGAACTTCACCTGGCCAGTTTCTCCATCGCGATGGAGTGAGGCGTTCACCTGAGCAAGACACAGTTATCTCCATGTCACACATATGGTGCGACATTAACCTAATTCAATTAATGCTCGGATGGCACACAATACAGATACGCATAATCAATAGATGCAACGCATTCTTGAGCCTCTTCTGTTGGGGATAAATGGAACTATAGGGTAAGAGCCTTCTTCTGTGTTAAAAATGAGTGGGTTTGCAACAGAGAGAAGTGCGGGTGGGCACGGGTTTATTGTTGGAGAGCACACTACTGGTAAGGGGTTGGTTATGTGGGAATCCCCACAGATCAACGAATACATACATGTGAAAAGAATATGTCACTTCAGCACAATGAAGGCAATGGAATCCTGCGCGATTAGTTCGTTGCAGACAATGTTTACAAGGACGGAAATAGAAACGGTTGCAATTTCTGTCTCTCCGGCTCTCCTCCGCGTCGGAGGCTCACTTAGCGGGTTGGACGTGGAAATGTAGGGCAAATTAATCACAATTCTGTGAAAGCTTTGGCCGTGGACGATTGGATCTGGAAGATAGCAATCTGTGTTGAGGTTTGTATGCAGCATTATTCCGCATCACCAGGGAAGATTCCATGAGATAAAGGATGTCTACACTTTGATAGCACACCAATATTCTGTGACAATCTGCTGTGCAAGAACAGATAAACCTGTAATAGTGACATGGAAAAAAAGCACAAAACAAATTGAGCAACATCAAGATATAAGAATCACACAATCAACTTGATATGGATCAGTACGCTTCAAAAAATTATGCACTATTTTAAAGAATAATCAAAGATGTTTTAGAGGCAATGGGCAAGACATTACTACGGTGAAAGAGGTGTTTCCATAAACGTTATCTTTTCTTAGGACTCGTATGTCAGTTACAGGTTATTCTCGAGAAACTGGTGTCCAGTAATTTGACACAAATCTTCGGGCTAATGTGACGTGATGCGAAGTATTTTTAAGATTTGTCAGAAAAAAGAAAAGCGTGATATGTGCTAGGACTTCTCATGGTCCTCATTTCTTTTTCACTCACCACCTCAGTTTTTGCTTCGATTTTTGGCGATGGGCATAGTCAAAAACGTCGATCTGAAACACAGATAAAGAAAAGGAGAACTGGTCCCATAAAGGCACAGGCAGTTGTATCCAATTAAAGCTCTCAATTATGAAGCCGCGTCGTACATTCGAGCTTTTGTTGATTTTATCTCTCCCAAAGTTCCTCCGGCACATGACGGGCGACTTCGCTGCAAGGTCCCACATCGTGTATGAATTTCTTGTGCCACGCTAACAGGGGTGAAGCCAACACTTGAAGGATACAAGTGTTGGTCGCTGTTTGGCATCCCATCTCAGGAGAACTAGGACTTTCGTATATAAGTGGTTTAGACCCGATTGCGGGTTTCTTTGATCCTGTCTCGTCAGTATTTATTGATTATCGCTTCTACCTTCGAGAATCGTCTTCGTAGATGCGGCCTACGAGGCGGTCGCTGTGAGTTCATGCAAATGGGGTCACTTTCTCCGGCCCAACGTGGTAACGTCTGCCAGCAACCTGCGGATGGAAATGGGTTTACCCAGGGCTTTGTCCTTTCACCGCCCACCATAATGCTGGCCGGCCTCTTATATGTAAAATATTCTTGAGTACGGCGTATAACACCACGGAGACCCCCACGTGTTTTTTAAAAAACGGGGACTTCGACCGCGCGCTGTGGTTTCAGTTTGGTCTTGGGATCTCCAGGACATTTACCTGATCGTACGTTACGCTGGATTTCAGTTGATAGTTTTAATTATAGCCCACAAGCGCAACAACAGCTAGTTCCGTTAAATAATTGACCAATTAGTGACCACCGGCGGCAAATCTGCGTTTGTGCATTGTGTGGGCGTGAGAGCACTTCCGGTACTGGGATCACATGTCAAACAGGAATAAGAATAAAGAATAAGAATAAGTTTTATTACTCCTCAGGCACCTTTCCGGACATAAGAGGCTGTGTCTCAAAGACATATACAGAGAATAAATTTATAACGAATAACATCTATAGGTTTCTTTGCAATCATGCCATAATTTGCTAATGAACTCGGCAAGGTTCCTCTAAGCATGTCATCCACTTCTAAAAAACAGTGGACACCATTATAGTTTTAGGATATTTTCCTTGACTTCCAATTAATGGCATAAAACGAAGTTCTACTTTGTACCGTCAAGTATTTGTGGTAAAATTTACCCACGAAGTGTATAGTTTCTGTGCCAAATTTGTCTAGAGTGGGCAGTGGCCAGAAAACCCCAAGTCTGAAAAATAAAAAAAATTACGAAAACAATGTTAAACACACAAAAACTTGGGACGTGACAGCATTAATCACTATAACATCAACACATTTCCCAAATATTGTATCTATTGCATTTACCCTTTTCCCATGAAAGGCCATCAAATATCTGCTTTGGGCAGGGTATTTGAAGTGTGGGACAACATGCCTGAGGTCAGTGTTCATTCCAGGGGAGATAATCACGAACGCTCCCACTAAGAAATATGCAAATTCAAAGGAAGGTACGACAGGGTGGGTGTGAAAGTAGTACCAGCTGTCCTTCATGCACATTGGGAATGGTGAAGTGCATATTGAATATTCAAGTTTTGTGCAGTTTAACAGATTGAATGACATTAAGCCAACCATATTTATTCTATGAATAAAAATTACATTCAGAAAAGGAAGTTAAATATTTTCACAGAAGTGCAATTCCGTAAGTCTTGGAAGGCTGAATGTATAGGAAATTCGGGTGAGTTTTCCACACTGAAATTTATGAAGTCAAAGATAAAGCACACAAAAAACTAATTTATTGTACTCTCACTACTTCAGTACACGAGCTAGCTATCAGTATACTAACATGTAAGTTGTATAATCTACTTGTATAAACTGTAGTGATCAAAATGTAAAGCATAATTTATGTACAATGACTAATGTGCTGTAAAGAATGCACACATTTGAGTACATCAGAAATTACAAGTGAAATTTACCTTTATTGGTTGATCTTTTGTCCCATTTGTACTTCAATGCAAGGGTAAGTCCGTTTCACGTTTTTGCAGATCCTCAACTGAAAGATAGGAGAAAATACATAACTACACATGTACAGTAAGTAACACCCTCAACAGCATTTGTTCCACCTTTCCTTTAACAACCACTTGTTTTACAATCTGTGTAATAAATGATATGTGCTCTTTGATGGCTTTTAAATACAAGGGCAGGCGTACAAATTTAAAGCCTATCCATTACACGCCTTATCTGTTAACATGTAGAACAGGAAGATCCGTCATATAATGATACATGGGAGTGATTCAGGGAGCATTTACCGGGCTGCTATCCACCACAGGAGAGTCAGCCCAGCCATGCAAGGCATGTTGAAGTAAAAACAAGAGAAAGACGGAATTAATACCTGGCTGATATCAGAGCTTAATAGTCCCTTCGGTATTACATTGGAAAAGGAAAAGAAACTCTCAAAATGAAGTAAGGCAGTCATCACTGTTTATAACCAATCAATGGAGATAGCTCAAAACATTACTAGCCTCAGGGTGAGCTACTTGCCACAAGAAAACACAGCATATATACATCCAACGGAATCCTCGGGCCCAGAAAACTTAATACAAGTGGAGTACGACGTAAAACACATAAGCAGAAGATAAGTTTGTAATGATTATGTAGCAAAAGGTATTTTTTAGGAAGAGAATACCATAACATGGTGCATGTGTTTTTTTCTAAGAGCAGACAAGTTCATGATGGGTGGTTACAACTGAAAACGCATGGAACTTTAGGGTAGTTCTGTGCATGGGTGTGTTAATGTGAAGTAGGATTAGGTACTGAGACATGTGGCTGTGACGGGAATGAACACTGAAATGATCATGAAAAAGTGACAAGAATGCAATAAACCAAAAACAAGACAAAAAGGTTGTGTGATGGGTACACATTGACGGGGCCAAAATATTTCACCTCGTCGTCGAAATGGAGATCATTATGGAACCAGTCCTTCTCAGTTCGGAGAATAAGTGGTTCGTTCTCATCATCATATGCCGCATGATAAAGACTGCAAATGGATTGGGTGGCCATGTTGTCTTCCTTATCGTATTGGTCGTATGGGACAGCATTTGGTGTGCACAGTGCCAGCACAGACCCCCTGTACCACTTTTTTGGGCCTTTCTCACATGTTCAAGGTGTAGCACTTAAAAACTGCTGGTACTCGGTTATGACTTTCTTTAAATTAGTGGCCAACTGGTCTGAGTCAAATGATTTCCCATTGTCGCTGAATTGCAGTAGAACCTTGTTTACGCCTGGGGGAATGATGACAGTCTTGTAGTATCGAATCTGAGACTTCAGGGCATTGAGAAGGGCCTTCTGAGCAAGTTCATTTATATCACTGGCTGATAGACAGTGACCTCCAAACTTCTCCTCTTCTTCTAATGTTTTCTGCCGTACAACAGCACCTTTCAAGATTTTGCCTTGTTTCTGCTTCCCCTTCTCTTTCAGGGAAGCAAGCCATTTTTCCTCGAGATTTCTGCGTCGCTGTGACCATAGCTCCTTAATTGCTGCACATCTTGTCCTTGAAGATTGTAATATCTGGTTCCTCTTCACTCCACTTAATGATTTCAACCATGGCAGTGTCTTGTTTGCGCCCACATAATGCAGCTTTCGACATTTTCAACTTTTGCATTTGGCTTGATATTTCGCAGGTATTTTAAATAGGCGAAGTGACTCTCACCAATTGAGTTTGCTGGAAGGAACAGATGCAGATTCGTGGCGAAGGCTGTCCGATGGTTTCCATGTTCTTCACCAGAAAGCTGAGAGGCTACTTGTTTTGTGAAAGTGACCAAAGCGTGTGTTACCACAAGACTTAAAACCTTCATAGTGATGTGAAGGTGTTCATCTGGTGAGTGAGGGATAACGGAATGGTACAGGTCTTTTTGGACTGGAGGGCGATCCGGCCATATACAACACTCCAACTGGATTACACACCAAGGATCAAACTTCAGATGTTTAAGATCTAGTCTCAGTTTCCGGATGTACGGGTTCAGGTCTAAGATGTGGTAATTGTAACTCAATTCCAAAGCATGAAAGGGCCATTCCACTCAAGCATGCAACAAGTACATCATCGTCGACATCTCCCCGAACAACCTCGATCAAATTATTCCTGTGTACTACCTCTGACAGGAAGAGTTTAATATCTTCATGGTGGTGAGACAGTGCAGACGCATTCTTGAAAACCACATTAAAACGGTTGTAAGCAAATTTCACAAAGTGCACGATCTTCGGCTTGTTACGCATCCAGACATAAAAATCTGATCGTAGTCCAGCCGCTGGATTACCGGTGGCTTTGATAGCTTAAACGACTGCGGACTTTTCCCTCTGTAAGTCTGGAATGATTTTTCCACGCCCAGGACGAACTTCACCGCCAGAAGTAAGGATGTAGTCGTATGACTGTGGAGTATCGTCACAGGCGTCAGCTACACCCAAAAGAACATGGAGGAAACAAAACCACTGGTGCAATTTCACTGTGTCTCTTCTGGATTCCTCAGGCAAAGATTCCCAGTTTTGTGCAGACCTCTGGATTAAGGACAGCCGCAAGATTTCGAAATCTTCTTTGAACTTTTTGTTCACAACATGTAGGTCTGTCATTAATTTCTTTTTTTCCGCATAATCACTGTCCTTTCTAGGTTTTTCCTCTCTTCTGCATCATCTGCAACCAGTGCTGCCAAATCGGCCACCACCTCCTCCAGTCCCTGCAGTTGTGTAGCTGTGTCACTCTTCACAGTTTCTGCTATTCCCATGGCATGTGTTTACTCTGTGAGAGAAGCCTGGAAGGCGAAAATATGCCATTGCTGGTCCGTGGATCCGTCTATGTGCAGGGTGGTATTCTTATTTTTTAGCACGTTTCACACACATGTGTTTTCCCCATAATGTTGGCCTCTAGCAGCATGTTCTTAACAGTTGTCTGTGATAGTAATTTAGCAAAGGTAACACCAGAGTCCTGAGATCACAGTTACTATCACATCAACGTGTCTTGCCCCCAGACCTAAGCTTCCTAGCCACATAACTGTGTGCCGTACATCATCTGTGGGGGCCTCTGTTAGCGCGCTAGCGCCGCGCAATGACCCAGAAAACCTCCCACCAATGCTGTCGCTGTGAGCTCAAGTCCAAGTCGTGCTGGCTTCCTCTCCGACCATACGTGGGAAGGTCTGCCAGCAACCTGCGGATGGTCCTTGATTTCCCCTAGGCTTTGCCCGGTTTCCTTCCCCCATAATGCCGGCGGCCGTCGTGTAAGTGAAATATTCTTGAGTACGGCGTAAAACACCAATGAAATAAATAAATACATCATCTGTGTACCTGCCATCCAGGAAGCAATCCACGGTAAGCTTTTCCTGTACAACTCAATGGAGTCTCCGATAAATTGGTCACATCCAGCTCCTTTGCGGTAAGTTCTCGCTCTGGATATGCCCAATTCCAACTTTTGCTTCCTCGCCTCATTTTTCAATGTTTCACATTTTCGCTTCATATAGGCCTTTTCACGTTGTTCTTTCTTCTTCTCTGCTGACAGTTGAGCACAAGCACTTTCTTTCTCTTCCAGTTAAACAACCGTCTTTTCTAGATTGCGTATTTTACTGTCTCTTCTGTCTTGTCTCCTGATATGGTCTTTACATGTCTGACGCAGTCTCTGCCTACAAAGCGCCAGTTGCTCCTTGTACTCCTCGAAGTGCTGTCTTAACATCTTGATCTCCCCGGTCCGACACTGGCACTCATTCACAAAATCTGTCATGGATTCATCCAGTGCTGACGTGTAAATCGTTGTATGGAGTTGCTTGTGTTTGGGGGCTGGCCGTTGGATGAGCTATGCTTGGAACCACCCTAACTCCAGTTGGTAATGTTGCTGCTGATTTAATAACACAGCCTGAGGCCTGCCTTCCTCTTGTGGGTTGAGTAAACAACTCTTTCAGAAAGTCTTCGAGTTCTGCAGATTTATGGCCTGTTACACACGATGTGTAAGGTTTTTGCAAGTGGTTACCTTGTGACGGAGGTTTTCGATGGAGATATTGGTTATTCCCAAGATTTCCAGCCAACTGGCAAACATTTTCCATTGGTACTTCTTCCTGTGTCAATAACTACGGAATTCAAGGATTATCCCATTTGTAACTGTATGTGGTGTTCCTTCCCATTCGCCAGTTCCCTGCTCTAACAAGACTGTTGTAATGTTCTGTTGTGAACAAAGCGGTCCAAGAGTGTTCATTAAACCGGGAACCGTCCAAGGGATAACTTCATTTAAATCTGTGGTTTTGCCCCTTAACTTCCACTCAAGATTTAAATAGCGCGGTATATTTTCACTGACAATGTCTGGTTTTCATACCACGAATACCCTTGTTAGTGTGCTCTGAACCAAACCTTTACCTTCGATTTATTTTATGATGCTATTAAGTAACCCATACGTGATGACACTTTGGCTTGACCAGAAATCTGAATAAAGAAACGGTAGTAGTTCCTCCATCAATATGTTTTACACGATTATCCCTATTTAGTGAAAAAAAGATTCCCCAGTTCTTTAAATCTTATATCACTTAGAGTCCACAACTATGGTACATATTGGTTGGGCGAAATTATGCGGGGTTTTAATGTGCCTTGGGTGGCGCGATTTGACTGATCAATACTGTTTGGTAGCTGTTGGTTTGTAGTATAAGTCTGTTATTATTTTGTTATCTATTCTTTTCAGTAAGATGTCAAGAAAAGGCAATTCTTTTTCACTAGTTTCCATGGTAAATTGTATCTCTCTGATATACATGTATATATCCACTGTATACTCTTTTTCTATGTAAGCGTTTAAATATATATACCGGTGCATATAAAATTATATCCTGATAGATGTTACAGGTTTGTACTTGGGTTAAATGGTGTGAATTTATAAAATTACTGTCTTTAAAACTTCATGTTTATGTATTCAACAGATGATTCGTTCCTGCAAGTAATGCATAGCTAAGTACAAAAATGGATCGAATTTCGATTGATCCCTCAAGACCCTCAAGGAATGTTTTCAATATTCATTAGCATCGCATTCTGCCGGACGATTTTAAAAAAAAAATAACCGTATTTACGTTTAAATGACCATAAATATAAAACTGTGATCAAATAAGAACACTTACCCTGGGCCCTGAAACTACCAAATAAGCGATCGAAGTCTTCCTGAGGCCATGAGCACCCTTTTTCTGCACTCAAAGCCGTGCCTCAGTTCATAGCGTCTTTCGCCATATCTGTCATCAAACGAATTGAACATTCACAGCCGCAGTTGAGTAGCGAAAAATGCTAGGTATTTTATAACCACATATAATGGGGTGAAAATGTATTTTTTAAGCCATGCAGCCACAGTGACAAATTTTATATTTTTCGTATTTTATTACCGTTAGCTGATCAACCCAAAAATTGGAGACCCGAATTATATGATACAAAGTGATTTCAGTAAAATATCTTATTATTTTGGATGACTTCTTGCTCCCTTCTTGCTCTAGTTCCCGAAAATAGCGGCCGAAGAAATGACGGGCTGCTGAGATTTGGTTTGAATTCTTGTCATATATACATCTGCCTACGCAAATGGACTGTGCCATTTGTTTATCAATTCTCGACTGACCGTATATGACAGTTTGAGGTGAGTTTATCAGCTTAGTGCCATTCCAAATTCATTTTGAATTTAGATGGAATATTTGAAGGCTGTCGCCTTTGCTGACGTCAATGAGATGGCCAGTTACTCATAATACGCAAGTTTTCGTTTTCAAAGATATATATGCAGGATTCAGGATGAATTTCTGGAGTACATTTGCGTATTTAATACAGTCAGATATAATGTGATATTCACGACCAACAGTCGTCTGACAAAAGCAGCAAAGTCTTTCACACCTTCGTACCTTACACCATCTGCCCGTTTCTAGTGGTAAATAATTATTAGACACCGTGAATTGTAACATTTTGTGAATAAGTCTGGTAAGACCCATAGGTATTTTTCACATATAAACATAGATTTTATAGTGCGGTGAAAAACACACTTACTTAAGGAATATAATTCTGCAGACCAGCGTTGCATGTAATGATCAATCAATCTTTGCTTATCTGAAGCAGCAACCCATCTAGTGTTAAACAATGATGGTGTTCAAAACATATTGGACATCCCGATTTTATCTAGAATGTTTTCAACACTTGTCAACCAAGTAAAGCTATCTTTATATTCAGTGGCAAAATGTTCCAGGTGACTAGAATTATTGTTAACACTACATTGTGATAATTTCATCCAATAGTAAACGACTTTATACTGGATTATAACAGAGAAAGGCGGTCTTCCGAGTTCTCCATACACCATGATTGATGGAGTTGATTTTCTGATTTGAGGATTTGTTTCAAAAATTTGATCTCACAAGCCACAATGGCTTTTACATTGCACGCTCCACGTATGTCGCAACCATATAAGAGAACAGGCATAACTGTCTGGTCAAATAGTCCTAAAATACATACAATGGTGAGATCTAGGTTACTGATTTTCTGTAACAAACAATACATTGGCTTTCTTCCTTGTTCAACGTTCTTTTTCATTGCATAAACTGAATTTTCTATTTTAACTTAAAAATACCCCAAGATACTTATTACACTTACAATAATTTTTTCTCCACAACATACAAATTCCTCATGTCGACTATTTCTGCTTCCAAAGATAAAAACTTTTGATTCTTGAGCATTTAATTTCTAGCTTCCAATATCTGCAATAGTCTTCATATGCATGTAACATATTTTGTCATTCATGTCGTGGGGTTGCCATTATCACAGTACCATCTGCATATGACAGGGTAAATAGTTTCATATACAAATTATTTGTCTGCGCTGTGATTCCATTACACCATTTGCCTTCCACTTAGTTTTCCAAATCAATTAAAAATATAGAAAATAACAATGGTGAAATATTTTCCCCTTGCCTAGCCCCGCTTTTGCATTGGAAATAGTCTGACATATAGTTATTAACTTGTCCACATGATTTAATGCCAATGCACATTGATAAAATCACATCAAAAATTTTACGTCTTATACCTTCTTTGGTAAGTTTGAAGCAGAGTCCGTCCTTCTTCATCGAAGGCTTTGCAGAGGTCAATAACAGCACAATATAACTTTTGGCTCTCTGACCTGCCTTTTTCTCACAAAAAGGGTACATTTAAAATCCAATCCTTTGTAGAAAAGCTTTTTCTGAATCCTGTGTGACTAGAAGACAGAAGATCATTTCACTCACGATACAAACAGAGTCGTTTATTTAAAATAGCTCTAAAAACTTTACCCAAGCCGCGTAGAAGAGTGACTTGGCGGTAATTAGCCGAGTCCATGGGGCTACCCTTATTCTTGAAAACAGGCTCAGTTACACCCGTACACAAGTGGTTAGGTACACATACAGTATCTTAGATTATATTTGAAAAGTCAGGTAACTATCTTTCATGATTGGGAGTGTTTTCGTGAACCATATTGTCAACCCCACCGTATTTATTGTTCTTAAGCTCTTTCACCATGCTTTCTAATTCCTCCTTCAGAGGACCAGTGTTTACCTCACTGCTTAGTAATTTCCCTGCCCATACAAACTTACCATCTCCTGTAGATGCATCCCTATTAACTTCAGTAAAATGAGTATAGGCCTGCTCCAAAGAGAGCACACTTTCTTCAGATTTGTAATTGAATTTGTTAATGTAATTCCAAAACGGTTTGGGGTTACATTTTTGGAGCAGGCCTATATCTTTCATTCCTACATTCCTGGTCAAACCATGATTTTCTTTACACTTGAGCAAGATGCTCTTTGTGCCTGTTTCTACTGCTGTGGCTTCCAAAGCTTTCTACCGTCGGCTCAGCTAAAATGTTTTCTATATTATTTGCTATTTTGTCCATTCTAGTGTTTTGTGTGATATTTTCTTGATCTTTCTCACTCTTGACTTTGTCACTTGTTTTGCTTTCTGGAATCTTGTGCGTGCCATTGCTTTTGTGCGGGTGTTCAGTAATACAGGGTTTTTGGCTGGGTCTGTTTTGTTAGTTGTTAATGAGTCACACACTACTGGTTTAGGTGAAACGCTCACCTGTACCGACCAGGTTGGAGAGCTTGCTAGTTACACGACAGTCCTGCCTCGCAGCAAGGGAGTTTCGCTTACCACCCGTCGGCCATATACAAATTTCACCAGGTAAACAGTTGAAGCTTGTTCACCTCTTTGTTTCCTTTCTTTCATTTCTGGCACGAGTTGTTTTCTGGCTTCTCTTATTTCCCATGGGAAGTCTTCGTACACCCTATACGGTTTACCGGCAAGATTCCGTGCACAAGATCGAACTGCTTCTCTTCTGCGGTAGGGTACATACGCTTAATTCCGGGCTTCCACCGGCCTAATCTGTGTACTTGTTGGAAGTGATGTCGTTTGTTTCATCACAGCCAAACCTCATTTCCTTTTCAATAAAATTTCGGATAGTCTAACAACAATTTTCTCCCTGCTTTTCCTCTATACCACTGAATATCAGGTCGTTGCGGGGCGATGTCCCTTCAACATTTATCACTCTACGCTTTAGTTTGCCAACTCGTTTAGTGATTCCCAAATATGTTTTCCAACGCCTTTTTTCTATTTCGCAACTGATCACAAAGAGAAAGTTGTATTGCATTGAGTGGCAAAAAAACGACAAGACGACATCATTTGATCCGTCAGCATCCACGACTATAACAAGTCTTAACCCTAGGGTTACGCTGAGGGCTGTATGTTAGTAAATGATTGCATGGGGGTAATGTCACATTTCCAGGACGCCAGTCATACTACGGTGATCCATTTTACAAACATCGTTTGAATATATCCTGCTAGATATATCAATAGATCCAACCAAAGCGGACATGAAATGCATGTACACAGTGCTATTTACAACTCTACAGAAAAAGCCACAAAAGTTGCTTCAGTATCAAAGACATTCGAGTCACATGAGGTTTAAGCACCTTTTATCAACAACATTATGAAAACTATTTTTCAGTCATCTAAAATATTATAGTACTTCTGGTATGGGTAGGAATTAACATTGATTGGCATGGATTAAAATATAGGTAAATGAGGTTATTATAACCGAATGGCTAGTAAGTAGACATATGTCGGTGGCTCACTTAGCGGGTTGGACGCGGACTGATATGGCATATTAATCACATTCCTGTGAAAGCTTTAGGCGTGGGCGGTTGAATCTGAAAGACAGCAATCCGTGTGGAGGCCTGTATGCGGACTTGTTTTGCACAACCAGGGGAGCTTCCATCTGATACAGGATGTATACGGTATGCTTTAATGGCAGACAAATATTCTGTGATCATCACGGGGGATAAAGACGTTTTCGAGACAATCGCCAAGATATTGTCACATTGAATAAAGTTTGGCCTTTTGTTTGGCATCTTGTCTTTTATGGCTATGTTTGAAAAACTTGTGTCCACTATTTTGAAATAATTTATCCTTCTCATATGACATCTTTTTTTCATATTTAGCAGAAAAACATGAGGGAGGGGTAGGAATGTTTTGTCGTCATGACAAGTGATTTCCACAATGTTTTAACAGTAACTCTCCAGGACGGCTTTCTTTGAGTGATAAATACGAATACTGAATCTGAGAATTGGTTCCACTGAGTGGATAGAGGCACTGACAGTTCTATCTCATTAAATCTCTCAATAATGAGGGTATGTCCTTGAATCGGGCATTCGTTGATATTATCTCTCCAAAAGTTCCACTGGAACATGGCGGTCACCTTCCGTACAACATAATGAACTACGTTATGTCCACAGCAGCTGGGTAAAAGTCTTGTTCGTGTTTTGACGTCTCATCTCAGAGGAATTAGGACATTCGTAAACATGTGATCTAGTCCTGATTAGGGAATTCTTTGGCCATGTCCATTCTGTGGTATTGGTTGTCCCTTATGGTCCTGAGAGTCTACACAGTACCCACCCCCTCCCATTCCCAGCTGTAATGGGAAAAGGGCGGGTACTAACAAATCTTTGACTTCAAGGATAACGATAATCAATATCACATCGGTTGGTAAGACCAAAAGTTTTGAACTCTAGATCGTAGATAAACAGCTTATGTATACTCTCAGTCAAACAAGTGTACATATTCTAGCCTACATCATATCTAGGTACTGAATCCAGTTAATATAGTTCGCTCGGCCACTGCGCGAACAGTGCAAAACATGTTGTGTCGAAGCGATATCAGTCTGAAGGGGGACATTTGCGATATTGGAATGATGTTATACCTGCTAAATCGTTCATCAACTACGTGTGCTTTTGGAACAATATCGCGTGATAATTTTCCATTGTTGCAAGTTTGACTGAAATGTTGGTGACTAGTATTTAGAAGGCGGGCACAGGAGCGAAACTTTGACTGAACCGAATATTACATTAGATTTCATTGGACGGATTTGTTTAAAGTAACATTCTCAAGCATATTTTACTTCAAAAGGGTGGTCAATTCCGTGGTGGTAGGAAACTATTCACCATGTCTCGGCAGGTTACTGAAAGCCATTTTTCCATACGGCGAACACATTTTTAGCCTTCAGGTTTTCTCCCTGCATTTGTGATATTGAAGAGAAATATCAAAAACTCCCTTTACCTCCCTCCGACACAAAAACCTCTCCAGATACGATTATTCTATGATTGTTTGCCAATAAAGCCTGTTGTTAATTAATTTTAGACAAATCCCATGTGATCTTTTTAAGGCGTTAAACCCGTGGGTCTTTTTTTTCTCGGTTACATCGGTTAAAATCATTTAGCAAAGCTGCACGACTGCGCATCTGTGACAATGTTTCCTATTGGTTGTAAATACAGTTGAGTTCCTATCATTTGAGAAGATCCCAACGGCCTAAAATTGTTCTTAACTATTATCTACTCCAGGAAGCAGTTATTGGCTTTAGGGATATAGATGCAGCTACTTATTTTAAGAATTCTTTGGATTTAAGAATCAATTTCTCCAGAGAATGTAAGAAATCCGTGCAACATTTGCAATTACAGGGGAAATAGCAGAGAATTACGGGTCTTGTCACCTTGGGGAAGCTTAGTGTTGCGGATTTAGGAGATGATAAGCTGGCCTTCAGTAGCAAAAGATGTGTTCGGCATATTCCTACCCATAACCATTTGTAGAGAAAAAATGATTACGCCGTTATAAGAAGTGAGAATCTCACAGCCGAAGATGCATTACACAATAAAGAAACCGCGAAACTTCTCTACAATTGTTATTATAGTGGTGAAGTTGTGATTAAGTGCTTAAGTTTCAGTTTCTTCTATCAAACTGTTTGGCATCGTACAGTCTAAGAGAACATCTGTTGCGTGTAGCGTATAACAACAATCAAATAATTAAATCCTTGGATATTGCCACTTATCATGAAACATTTATGTGAAAGTTGCCACAATGGTGTTTTTAATGATACTGTAGTGAAATAATGACTATCAGTTTAACTATACTTCCGTGATAAAAGATAACGCCATTTTAGCGATGCATTAGTGATAAGGAGATTGCTATTTTAGTGGCATTGTATAGATACAAGTGATAGCCTTTTTATTGGAGCTGTGGGGATGAAACCCCACTGCCATTTATTGATACAGTAGTAATAAACCAACTGCCATTTTAGTTATATCGTAATCTTGAGGATATTGCTATCTTAGTGGTATTATTTTGTTATTTATTTTCTTATTTCAGCATTACTGAAATTACTTATTTCCGTTCCTATGAAATAGACAAGATTGTTGACCTTTTGAAACTAAAACTACACTTTCAACCTCTATCCCAGAATATCTGGATTTGTCCCACCTATTAATTCAAAACATATGCACGACAGTGATTGGTCACAATGAATGGCCGCTACATCAGCCAACACACATTCTATAACATGTGCTTTCTGGTTATAGTTTTTCCTCTTTAAAATATCTTCATCTATGTCCTGGGGGTGAAGAAAAGAATTTCAATGTATGGAACCGGTCTTTTATTTCTTTGTTTTCTTTTTTAACTCGCGCAAGACAATAGCTAGTTATGTTAAATAATTGACGGATTAGTATGACAAGGGCGGTAAACCTACATCCGTGCACTGTGTGGCCGGGAGAGCACTTCCGGTTCTGAGATCACATGTCAAACAGGCCCGCAGGCAGATGTACTGAACAGGAACAGATACCGGAATTGCGACGACGTCCTCGCGGCCTGACAAGCTTAAAAATAAACTTAGTTGGTGCCCAGGCACCATCATACTCTGATGAAATATTTCCGGTATAACCCCGGGTCGTTAAATCCTTGTTTAACAATTGCCTAGTATGTTTTTGCATGGAATTTTGTTATACTCCTCACCTGCTCGTAGTCTGAAAGTTGCATTGCATTACATGTCAAAAACAGAAAAGACCATGTCATTTTAGGCGACGTCATTTTAGGCGACTATAAGATGTCCTAATTCGGAACTAGGAGCTGTATATAAGTGAATATTTAATACAACGTCATATTAGCAAGAAGACAACCACATTACCGTGATCCACTTTATGGACATTGTTTTGAATATATCCTGTTGGATACATCAACAGATCCAAGCAATGTGGACCTGAAACGCATGTACAAATTTTATTAAGAACTCTACAGACAAAGCCGCAAACGTGGCTCACTCATCGGAGAGATTCTAATCACTTGAGGTTTAAGCGCGTCTGGCCATCTTAAGTAACATTGTCCCATTAGCTGATGAGACAGGATGGAGTTGGGAAAATTAATAAGAACACTGTGGCATATCTCTCGCTGACGTATATGTTCTTATAGTATGAATTATAATTATAGTCTAAACCTAAAAAAATATTAATTTAATATTAAAATTAATGGACAGAGGTAAACTCATCAAATGCAGAGGTTATTATCACGGAATCACTAGAGAATACAAATGACAGATCCGTCATCGGGAGTATATTGTTTAATATTGGTATATACCTGTATTTTACCTGGGACTACAGTCCACGGCCGAGTAAGTTTGTGATTACAGCTAGGTGGCATAGTTTCTTCCATACGAATGTGAACGAGACTTCACCTGCAGTGTTTCCCTATCCTGGTGGAGTAACGTAGTCAGCTGGGCAGGACACGGTTATCTCTGTAACACTCACACGGGGCGACATTCACCTAATTCAGTAAGTGTTCGGACGATACAGATACGGAGAATCAACAGATGTAACGCATTCTTGTGTCTCTTTTACTCAGGATAAGTATGACTGGCTGCGGAGAGAAGTTTTGGAGAGAACAGAGAGAAGGGGGGGGGCGAGTTGGGAAGTGGAAAAAATAGGGGGTTATTGTTAGACAGAACACTTCTGGTAAGCGGCTGGTTGTGTGGGAATTTGCAGCGACCTATTATAGAAGACACATACATGTGAGAAGAATATGTCACCACAGCACAATGAAGACAACGAATCCCTGCGCGACGAGATCGATGCAAACAATGTTAACAAGAATGGAAATAGAGAAAGTTGCATTTTCTGTCTCTCCTTGAGAACAAAACGGCGTGTCAGCCGCTCACTTAGCGGGTTGTAGGTGGAAATGCAGGGAATATCAATCACAGTTCTCTGTAATCTTTAAGCGTGGACGGTTGGATCTGGAAGACTGCAATCTGTGTTGAGACTTGTATGCAGACTTGTTATGTTCCGCATAGCCGTGGGAGATGACATCAAATACAGAATGTAAACGCTATAATAACAGATCAGGGTTCTGTGACAATAACTGTTAGTCTATGCCCATGTAAGAGCAGGTAAACCTGTAATAGTGACATTGAAAAAAAAGCACTAAACAAATTGAGTAACACCACGATATGGACCAGTGCGTTTCAAACAATTGTGCGCTATTTTAAGGTATACACAAAGACGTTTTTGAAACAATGGGCTACGCATTACTGTTGTGAAGATAATTTTCAAGAAACGTTGGCATTCCTTAAGATTGGCTTGTCAGTGACAAATAATTCTCGAGAACCTTGCGCCCAAGGTTTTGACACAAATCTTCGTGCTGAAGTGACATGATGGGAAATTTTTCAGAGATTTGTCAGGAAAAAGAAAAATATGATGGGGAGAGTTCAATTCGTTATCATCCACGGTTTTTGCGTGGAAGGGAGACGGGCATAGTCAAGAACGTCGATCTAAAATACAGATACAGAAACAGAGAATTAGTTCTATTCAGCGGATGAAGGCACTGACATATCTCTCCAATTAAGTCTCTCAGTAATGAAGCTGTGTCCTACTGTCCGACTTTTGTTGATTTTATCTCTCCGAAAGCACATCTGTAACATCAAGGGCGACTTTTTTGCAAGGTCCGACACAGTGAAGCACTATGATACAATTGTTATGCTCTGTTTGGCATTTCATTTCAGAGGAATTGGGGCAGTCGTGTACATGTGACCTAGTTCTGATGATGGACTTATTTAGTCGTGTCCCATCAGTGTTTATTGAGCGTCGCGTCTAATCTCCAGAGTGGTCATTGTGGATACGATCATAGAAGCGATCCATGTGAGTTCAAATCCAGCCTATGCTGATTTCCTCTCCGGTCATACGTAGGAATGTCAGCCAGCAACCTGTGGATGGTCGGGGGTTTACCTAGGGCTTAGCCCGGTTTCCTCCAACAATAACGCTGGTTCCGTCGTAGAAGTTAAATATTCTTGACAAATAAATCGGTCACGAATGCCCCCAGGTGTTAGAAAGTGGTTATTTATGTTGTGATTAAAATCTGGCGCTAGTGCCTCCCATTGTAATGCCATTTTCAAGCACATTCCACTTAGAAAAGGGTGGTCAACTCTGTACCTGGTTAATTTGGGAGTGCCTGCATTTAACCAGTGTGCCTTGGTAGGAAATTGTAAAACTTTTCAACACGTGACGCCCATCACGCGCGTATGATACTGAAGAGCGATTCAAAAGCAAACAACTTCTCAACACTATACATTTTTGAACATTATTACTTTATGATTTTCTTACCCAATTTAACCATAATCATGCCCTGTTGCTACATGCAAGTAAATTGAGCGATGTCCCATATGATACTTTCCACCTGTGAAACCTTTTTTTCTCGCTTGCATCAAAATATGATTTAGCTAAGCTGCTCCACTGCAAATCTGTGCCCAGTTTTCTATATGGTCCTAAATGTAGCTGAGTTTTTATCATCTGAGAAGATCCCAACGGCGTAAAATTGTCCCTAACTATTGCAGAATGCAGTTATTGGCTTCAGTGAAATAAATACAGCTACTTATTCTAACGGAAGTCATAAAATTTGGGTTTAAGAATCAATTTCTCTAGAGGGTGTAAGAAATCTGTGCAACATTTGTAATTAGAGAACAAAATCGTAGAGAATGACTGGCCTTTCCGCCTTGCAAGAGCTTGGTGTTGTGGATTTGGGATATGATATGCTGGCTTAAACATCACAAGATGTGCTCGGCGTGTTCTTTCTTACCACCATTTATAGAGAAGAAATAACCATGTAATTATAAGAAGCACTCACACAACCATGCATGTATCCACACATACAGGAAACCTCGAAGATTTGGTAAAATTGTTGTGACAGTGGTATTCTAATGGTGAAAAAAATTTTTTGACCTGTAGGGGCAGTTGTCCGAGTGGACGCGATAAGATGGGCTGAAACCTGACCTTGGAAAAGAGATCTGTAGATTCTTCTGAGATGTCTGTTGGTGAAATAAGGTGTCGATGACGTTCGTGTGAACGTTACTACAGTCAAAAGTAATTTCAAGGGTATCTGTCCTCCATCAGTATGGCACGCATGTGCGACACGAGGCTGAATTTCGACGGCCAATCTTGCCAAAGCGGGGCGGATTACCCAAGGTTCTCCTGCTTTCTCCTACTACCGCACTGACCACCATCGTATCACTGAAGTGGACAACTCTTGATTACAGCATTAAATACATAAATCAAATCAGTCAAAAGTCCTGTAGTGATAAAGAAATTGCCATTTTGTTTGATCAGCGTAATTTTAATAAAACTTCAGTGATGGAAATAACGTCGTATTGTTGGTACTGTAGACATAATTACCATTTTAATAGGATTGTAATCAGAAATGCATTGACATCTTAGTGGTATAGCATTGATAAATATGTTGCCATTTTAAGCGACGTTCACACTATGTACGGAAAACGGTCCGGGAGCCGTAACGAATTCCGTTCCGATTTTGTGGTAAATGGGTATAGTTGTGAAAGGTAGAACCGTCACATACACCGGAGCTGAATACGTGTCAAGAATTCGAGCAGACGGCTTGAGGACCCATTTTTTCCGGTCCGTGGCAAAAATCGTGTCGGATTTTCATATTGACGAATCAGCAACGTTCAACATATAACCATGGCGACAAGCACAAATCGCACTGAATTGTTGATTCATGAAGTGGGAAGGAATAAACTGTTGTTTGATCTTAGAGACTGCAATTACAGAGACGTAAGAAAAAAAGATAGCTGTGTGGAGTGAGACCGGCCAGCTTATCGGACATGAAAATGGTAACTTGATTATATGTATTGCATTTGGCGGGGTAGCTACTTTGCCTCGCATCGAAATCTGGCCACTGTATAACCTAGTCAGGGTGCTAATTCACGTCAACACAAAAACAAAAGTAACAGCACATGGTGTAAATTCTTAGTCAATTTTTAATTACACGTTGATTTCTAATTACATTATCTTAGGATCCATGGCTAAACTAAATGACGACCAGTTTGTGAAAGCAATAAATTTACCTAGGAAACCGGATCCGTGCTCCGAATTTCCCTTGTGAGAATGCAACCCTCGGAAAAAGTTATAGCTCACGAATCCGGTTCCTGCCACGGACATAGTGTGAACGTAACTTTAGTCGATTCTGTTTGTAATGGAGATTATTTTGGCCCAATAAATAAGTAAATAAATTAATGAATAAATAAATAGGTTTTAGTTCTTGATCTGTAATACAAAAAGGCACTGAGTTTAGGGTGTAGTATAACTTGTGCACTACGAGACATCAGTAGCAACAAATATACATTTATATCTTTAGATGCTTTCAGACATTTGTTCATTCTCCTGAAGACGTAACCAGTTGTTGTTGACCGGATGGCTTTTAACACAATTTCAACATCGAAAACAGGCATTGTCTTAATAACAGTTTTATCACAATGTGAAATCATTCTTGTGCTATGTTATAATGTATCATCGACAAACGGTGTCACATATTTGCTGCCTAACGGCTTACGTAGTCTGTCAAAAACACGTAAAGGTGAACTGTGACGGATCTAATTTTCACCTTACTTAACTGAATGGTATACCACTAATATAAACAAATGATGCAAACCAAAATGCATCTGCGTATTTTCACTGTAGAAAATAAATATATATTTGACACCAAATATTCGGACAGGAAATCGCACATCGCTGGTCTCCCCTCGAGTGCCTATGCGGGAGGTAATTGTGGTATTTCCGGTTTTTAGGCGCAATGTTACCTTCCATTCCAAAATTTCATTTTAGTCTGGGTGCGCAGTTATTCACTTTAGTCAAATGAAGCAGTCTGATTGGAAGCCATGATGACTAAACCAACATTTGATTGTTTCACAAAACGGCGTATGCTCAGGATGATGTCATGGATTAGGGAGACGTGAAGGGCAGTTAAGCGAGCACAGAAAACCAAGTTTCGCGAAACTCAGCCTATCGGTCTTGAAGAAAATATTTTTAAAACATTGCCTCCACTCCTTGTTTCACATACCTGTAGGATATGTTGTGCCAATTCCGCGCAAAAAAATGATCAATCGGAACGTCGTCGGGAGTCCCGGGAAGTGTACCTCACTGAAGTTTTACCTACTGAAAAACAAATAAAACGATGTATCACCACCTTCTGCTAGAAGGAATAACTGGAATTTGTTTTTACGTGAAACGGATAAGAATAATCATTTAGTGCCTCAAGTTAAAAATAACCTTCTCTGTCTCAGATGTAAAATCCCCACTGGTATGCCACAGGGTATTGAGTGGTAACGTAGAAGTAACGTCTCTATTCTCTTCGGGCTACTATTGCCACCACTAAGCACTACAATATGCACGTGTGTTAAAAAAGCCTCCCCCGCATAACGTATTACCCATTGTCGGAGCTTAGCCACTCCAGACAGGTCAAAGTCATCAGATGTGCAAGGATGAGGATTAACATGAGGAGGGGTGGAGTTGATTGTTTTGAAGAATGCCTTTTGGCACGATGTGGAACTAGATGACCAGCTACGCTTTGGGAACAGTCTTATCGGCATCCAGTCCCACCGGGCTCCATCATCGTTACCTAACTCACATCGTACCTGCCAACTGGCTTCTTTCTCACCCAATTACAGGGTTTTCTCTACAGTGCATAGGTCTGAATTGCATGCTACTCCACATCAGTTTTGAAATTATGTAGGTTGAGAATATCCGTTGGCCCTATTTTCGGCCAATATCACCCCTTCATTCGGGGCGCAAAAAGGCTAAACTAAGAGAGAGGCCTGGTGGGTAATTTTGAGGCGTTTGAAGGGGGAGTGATTTATCGTGTGCAGTGCGAAGGTGAATCCGCACGCTATATTCGAATATCTCAGGATCGGTCAGGATTCAAGCCAATATTCCTCTGTCAGATTCTTAGCGCAGGGAATCAAGGCGAAATTCTAGAGAAACTTCAAACCAAGCATCTCATGCTTGGCTATTTTTATTATTGTCTTTCGGTTAGCGTTAAAATTTAGAGACTTTTGTTCATGCCATATACGCAGGGCAGAAAAGAGTCTCTGTCTAGCCTCTCGTATGCATTTTTTTTTCAACAAAATATCACACTCATTAGCAAGGAAACTCAAGCTCATCTTCAGGACCTTATAACACAATTTTTTGAAGTTCTGATCAATGAGGTTGGAAGCCACCTTACTTTGAAAGGACTTTAATTATCTCTGAGCAAATGATTTCGCCCTAAGGTTTAACGTGAACTTGACAATGACTTAGTCGGTACAGCCACAATGTATTCTGTCGCATGTACAGTTTGTTTGCTCACCATTTTTGCTGATGGGTTAATTGCTTGCCTACCCCTATACGGTATAGTAAATCCGGTCCATTAGGTATATTTGTTCTTGTCTCTTTACGTACAGGCTAAGCCTAGTCCTCAGGGTATTACTTAGACATCATTATTCCATCTGACATATTCTTGTTTGTTTAGTTTTTTGTATGCTGGTAAAGTAGCCTTGTGCTACAGAGGCAATCCCTTTTCTTTACAGCAGGAAACATTGCACCCCGAACGTTGTTGACACAACCAGTTGTTTCCCAGAAGCGCAGCTGATATGATAGCAAAAACTTTGTCCTCTAACAGGCGAATGTGTCCGCTTTGTCATCATGTTGCTCGTTCATGACAGAGTGAGGGCGTTAGTGTACAGAAATGTTCCTGTTTACCTCACATCTTTTCTTAAAACCATTTCTGGTCCGGAATAAACCATCTCTCCTATACCCATTGTTTTAAAGGTTTCGCAAAATTACGCCTAAATTCCCTGACAACAAGCTGCCAGATGGCCATAATATCATGGTCAGAAATAGTATTTGACTCCCCCACAGATAATGTATTTCTCCCCATACAGGTAGCCACTGTCGTGGTAAACCCCTCGTAGAAAATACACGGGCCTTTCTAACTGTGTACTCTCTTGTAAGGGATCCCATTCTCACAACTACCTTGAAATAAAAAGAGCAATTCGCCACCAGTGCTGATGCTGTTGACATTTTGGAAGAAAAATAGTGAAGTACAAAGTATTTGTGTGGAGTCCGTTTTGACATGAGAATTACCTCTGCGAAGCACCTTTGCCACCCAAGTTTATCACCTCTAATCTTGTTTGAACTTACATGCTACTCGTATATTCAATGGTCAGAATTAGCGACACGCTATGAAAAACAATCGATTATTTTGCACACATTCTGGTAAAGGTTTATTCATTTACAGTTTACTCATATATTAGTAAAGCTGTACTGATGTGTTGATAAAGTTTTGCTCACACATTGTCACTAAGCAGTTGTGGTGACATTAACAAAAAAAGGGGTTGAGGAGTATCAGCATGGTGATAAATTTCTGATGTTTTCTCACGCATTTTTTGTGTGTCTGTAAAATGAGGTTGGGAAGAGTTATATTCATTCAAACTCTTGTCAACCATCTCATGAAGCATCTGCAACCACACCTTTTTAAAAATCTGTAGCCTTGTGTTTAAATGTTACCACAATACTCGGTTTGGTGTTACAAAACTATCTACATGAATGATGAGAGCGTTTTCATCCAGTTTTTCCGTTTAGTGTTTTGAATTGAGTGGAGCATAATTTAGAGTACTTATTGAGTTTGAAATGATCACGTCGCGTGGCTATTGATCACTTCAGTCGCATGGAGGAATCCGATGGGAAGCCATGAAAATGAATCCCACAGCTGATTGCTGCACAAAACTGAATGCTCCAGGGATGACGCTATGCACTAGGGAGACATGAAGGGCAGTTAAGCGTGTAGAGAATACCAAGCTTCCCGAAACTCAGCCTATCGGTCTTGAAGAAAATATTTTTAAAAAATGGAGCGATTTTTCTTCTTTAGATCACTTCCACTCCATGTTTCACATACCTCTTGGATTTACTTTGCCAATTCAGCACAGAAATTCATTAAGCGGAACAGTTCACCTTCAGTCGTACATCACAAGTTTCTATCAACTGAAAACAAATAAAACGATGTATCGCCACATTCCGCTAGAAGGAAAAAACAAGAATTTGTTTTTACGTGAAACGGACAAAGAATATTCATTTAGTGCCTCAAGTTAAAAATAACATTCTCTCTCTCAGATGTAAAATCCCCATTCGTATGCCACAGGGTATTGACTGATAACGTACAAGTAACATCTGTATTCTTTTCAGGCTACTGCTACCACCACTAACCACTAAAATATGTACGTATGTTAAAAAAAACACACCATTACGTATTACTCCTTGTCAGAGCCACGATTTCCTTTTTCTAACACTCTAGGCAGGCCGAAGTCATCACATGTGCAGGGGTGAAGATTAACATGAGAAGGGGCGGGGGTGATTGTTTTGAAGAATGCCGTTTGGCACGATGCGGAACTAGATGACCAGCAGCCCTTTGGGAACAGTCTTATCGGCAAGCACTTCCACCGGGTCCCATGATCGTTACCTAACTCACAACGTACCTGCCAACTGGATCCTTTCTCACCCAATTACAGGGTTTTCTCTAGCGCATACATTTGAATTGCTTGCTACTCCACATAAGTGAACGGCTTTGGAATTATATGGGTGAGAAAATCCGGTGGCCCTGTTTTCGGGCAAAACCACTCCTTCATTAGGGGAGCCAAAAACAAAACTAAAAAAGAAAAAAAAGAAACAACAACAACAACAAAAAACCCTGTCTAATCTAAGGGAAAGGCATGGTGGGTAATTTTGAGGCGTTTCAACGGGAGTGATTTATCGTGTGCAGTGGGAAGGTGAATCAGCACGCTATATTCGAATATCTCAGGATCGGTCTTAATCACCAAACATCCAAGCCAATGATAACGCCCAGAGAAATTTCACACCAAGCATCTCATATTTAATAATGATCGACTATTTATCTTATTGTCTTCCTGTTAACGTTAAAATTTAACGACTTTTGTTCATGCCATATACGCAGGGCAGGAAAGAAGCTTTGTCTGGCGTAACCCGTGTATTTTCTTTCAGCAAAATATCACACTCATTATGATGGAAACTCAAGCTCATCTACAGGACCTTATAACACAAATTCCGACGTTCTGATTAATGAAGTTGGAGGCCACCTTACTTTGAAAGGCCTTTATTTATCTCTGAGCAAATGATTTCGTTCTAAGGTTTAACGTGAACTTGACAATAGCTTGTGCGATACAGCCACAATGTATTCTGTTGCATGTGCAGTTTGTTTGCTCACTATTTTTGCAGATGGGTTAATTGTTTGCCTACCCTTATTCGGTATAATAAATCGGGTCCATTAGGTGTATTTGTCCTTGTCTCTTTGCGTACAGGCTAAGCCTAGTCCTGAAGGTTTTACTTCGACACCATTATTCCATCTGACATCTTCTTGTTCGTTCATTTTGTGTGTGTGTGCATGCTGGTAAAGTAGCCTTGTGCTACAGAGGCAATCCCTTTTCTTTACAGCAGGAAGCATGACACCTCGAACGTTGTTGACGCAACCAGTTGTTTCTCAGCAGCCCAGCTGATTTGATAGCAAAAACTTTGTCCTCTAACAGGTGAATGTGTAGGGTTTTGCTAGGATCTCGCTCGGCCATGACAGAGTGAGGAAATTAACAGAAATACAGCTGTTTACCTCATATGTCTTCTTAAAGCCATTTCTGGTCCGGAATAAATAATCCTTCCTATACACACTGTTTCACAGTTTTCGTAAAATTACGCGTATAAGGTCTGCTAAAATAAATAAGTTTATAAAATAACGGTATATTATGGTGTGAAATAATATGATCCCCACACAAATCGCGTGTTTCTCCCAATGCGGATAGCACCTGTAGCGTTGGAGTGGTGTAAAAGAAACACGGACATTTCCAACAGTGTACACCGTTGTAACAGATTCCAATATCCCAACCACACTGGAAATAAAGAGAACGATCCACGACGACTGCTAATATTGTCCACATTTGTTTTAAGCCAAGAAAGAAAATACAAAAAAGGTAAAGGACAAAGCATTTGTGTGGCATCTGTTTGGACATCACATTTTTTTCTGTGAAAGACCTTTGTCACTCAAGTTTATTACCTACAACCTTATCTGAAATTCCATGCTGTACCTGGCATCAGAGGTCAGAGTTACTCACACTCTATGAAAAGTAATCGATTCTTTAGTACTTATTCTAGTAAAAGTTTATTCATTTGTTGGTAAAGTTTTACTTGTGCATATGTAGAAGTTTACTTATGTGTTGATAAATTTTTGCTGACACTAATGATATCGTCACTAATGAGTACTGATGCCATTAACCAAAACAAAACAAAAAGGAGTGGAGGGGTCTCAGTGTGGTAAGAATATAGATTGAGAGCATTGATAAATTTTTGATGCGTTTTTTTTATTTTTTGAATTTTGTGTGTGTCATATTTTCGCAAAAGTAACCTGATAGTGGAAATTGTTATATTCATTCAAAAACTTGTGCACCATCTCATGGTACGCAAAATGAAGCATGGCTAAAGTTATGAATAAAATGTCTGCAATAACTCCTTTGAACAATTTGCCGTGTGGTGTATTTAAATTTTACCACAATAATCGGGTTGTTGTTACAAAACTCTCTACATGAGTCATTGAGTTTAGTGTGGAAAGCCGGCGCTTATGCTGGCATTCAAGACAGAGTAATAGGAAAGTAATTCATTGGCGGGCCTCGGGATGGCCAATCAATCGGTCCACCTGAATTTCTACATAGCTTGTCACAGTCCGATCACGGCGAAAAGAACAAAAGAACACCAGTTCTATTCAAGTAGCTGCGAGCTCAGCACGACAAATAGGTCAACAACATCCGGTAGTTAATAAAAGTCAGACTAAATGAGATTTGTTCTCTTTTTCCTGTCCCGTCATAGGTCAGGATTCAACTGCTGTACCATCCTATATAGTGACAACTGGTTCACTGCACCCTTCAGTGGAAGAGTATTCCCCTTGTCAAGGCACAGAAGGTACTAGGAGGATTTGTGTAGCTACATGTCGTTTACCAGTGAAACCGACAGAGAACCACATTCCAAAGGTTCAAGTTTTCTGGCATTACCGCCAATGTGAGGTCTCTTAACGAGAATGGATGACAAAAAGTCATCTATCATTTAAGGCCTGCCTATAGAGCCGGACAGTTTGAAACAGCGCCGATTTCCGTTGGCCTTATGCTAGTAGTCACCGGCAAAGGGTTGGATGAGATAATCTTGATGAATCGGTAAAACCAGCCCGGTGCTGATCCCTCTAACGGCAACAGATGATCTGCTTAAGTCGAGCAAGGCCACCTCCCGTGGCCAACCAAACCGACCTATGCAGATAGGCTGCCATTCATCCTCTTCACGCTCATCGCATATTAACATTTAATCTTGAATTCGAAAGCAAAGTAGGAGTTGTCCGGTATAAAGACAGGCTTAATTGCATCTAAGGCTGTTAAGCCTTTCTCGTTGTATTTAGATGGCATCTTGGACTAGCCTTATTTTTTAATCTCCTCCCAGTGGTAGGCGAGAGGAGGTGGTCCGCAAGGACTGTATTGGTCTCCTGGGTAGCTCTCGCCAGTGTGGAAGATTGAAGGAATTGGGGTAACCACAGGGCCTTGGCGGGACTGGATGTAATTGAGCGGAGACGCGCATTAGACGAGCCTTTGTTGTCCCGGCTACCTTCCTGGACTCCATAACATGTGTGGTTGCAACCACAAACACCTCCATCAATATCACTCACGGCACCCACTTGCCTAGCTTTTTCTTTCTACCAATCTAATCCGTCTTCTTCACTTAGGTTTGCAGCGGAGTTGACTACCCTACTCCCTTTCATTTCCAGTCTTAAAAACCGCTTATTAGGCCATCGGAAAGACGGCGGGAAGTGTGTGCAACGAAGTACCGGCGATTCGCTCTCTCTGCTTTCAACGACTCAAGTGCTTTAGCCAATACAATTAATACCACATAACCACGTACGGTTTGACTTTGCCATGATCGTTGAGTTTATGTCCAATTTTCATAGAAGGAAAAAATAACAGTAAAAACTGAAGCGCTTCGAAACATGAGTTTTGATTGTGTTTCGAATCTGTCCCGCGGCTTCGTTTTTTGTCTAGTTAGTCCTATTGAAAGAAGCGAGGTGGAAAGAAAGTGTTAGCGAACAGAACGGAACAGTTCACCCGATTGTGCTCCGAAATGAAACTGGGGAAGTGCAAAGCCAGAGGGGAGGATGAAACTCGTGGTCCGATAAACTGGCACCCTATATAGTAGCTTTATTAGACCACAATCTGGTCCCGTTCCTTATCCTCTCTGCCTGCATGTGCAGGAACATGTCTTACTGGGTCTTGGTATAAGCCAGACAGCGCTATCACCACGACTATCTAAGGGTCTCGGGCCATGAGTGATCCGCAGCCTTATGTGATTAACGAGCCGGATTAGCACTAGCGTCCATTTACACTCACAATTCGAACGGCGGACCGTCCTCGCCGAGGTAATTAAAAAGGATCAATGCACCAAGAAGAGCGACTTTTGCCGCATAAGCGTATTCCAACTCATTGCTAAACACCCGGTACTATAATGTTTTTGGAGTAAACTTAATTAAATGTCAGCAATCAATTACAACTAATCTGCAGCAGCTTGATTAAGAGTACACATCATTCTGGGCAGTCTTTTGCCTAATGGCAGCTGTCGTTTTTACAACAAATGAGGTTTCTCTGCGGAAGAGCTAGGTAATTGCATGCTAAATAAATCAAGAATCAAGATCGTGCTGTCCGTCATAATGTTTTCATCGTCGATATTCTATATTCAGGGGATTTGGCCTGTATTTTTGATCTTTGGATGATCAGTTCTGTTTTATTAGTAACTTCTGTGGGAAAACGGCAATTTGTCAATTTCCGAATAATCAAAATTAACTATTTCGGCACAATTAAACCTCTACCAAAAATAAAACTTACGGAAAAATATGCTGCTTTTGTTATAGATTGCTGTGTTATTTTCTTGCAACCAAAGAGCTATCTAAACCCGGTCGCTGAGAGAGACTGATGTCTTTTTGAAATTTACGAGCTGACTTTGGCATATTTAAGCCCGATGTGCGGGTATTTTCTTTCGCGTTTAAACCAATTGAACCGATTAAACTAAATTAAACACCTACAGATTTCGTTCGCTTCTGTCTTCATAAATGCTTTCTGTTACTTTCAAAGTTCTAAGCACTGTCATGCATAGTCATTTACTGCTTGACTGACTGAGCACCATTATCATGTTTGAACGCAATCGACCGGCGTTTAGGTTCTGCGTTTTCTTCGGTGAAAGCCAAAGCACCACGCCGCTTGTACCTTGATGTTTGCAGACATCTAGCTTTGGCGGCAGTGGGGGCTTTTGTGGGCTTTGTTTCTTTGGAAATTGGTTGCCTGGTAGCTGAATCGAGATACCCATTATATATACGAATGCTTGTTTCGACGGCTATATTCTAGTTTCACGTAAAACAATGTTCAATAAACCATTGTCCTCACTGATCCGCAACACTGTCAATTTCGACTTACAATTACAGCCTGGCTATTCCGGCCTCCACCCACCATATATTCTCACCAGAGTTAAATTTCTGGTCTGACGGACAATATTACTACACAGCGCGGTGCGTAACGAGCTTTCTTCCGATGAACGCGGCGACTATAGCGCCAGTCCCCGAGCAGCGCACCCAGTGGTTTGTTGATTGGACAAAGGACAATTCTGTATTTCCGCCACCTATGTCTTCCCCAGTACCGTGTTAGTGCATTCGGCGGTCAGTTATACAGAGGGTCCGTTTTCCCTTCACCGATCCATCATCCCAGGGCGACTTTGCCGGCAATGGGAAAATAGTACTGTGGCTGTCTAAACCACTTGACTAATGTAAATATTATGTAGCGTATGTTATTGCCATTTCTATGATTGTGGCACTGGTTGATTGTTAAGGATCGGCACGTGTTCTGGTTGCGCTGTGGGCGGGCTACAGTATGCGGAATCTAGGCCTCTATATAATCAGCCTCAATCGGGCACCTCCCGAACGCGAGGACCGAATGGGCCCCTGATAATTATTGAATTTACCAGATGAAGTGCTGCTCTTCTGCGAAAATGAAACCTTAAGTATGTAGGCCGTTCATGGAGATGCTTTATTCGTCTAGATGACATCTGATACGACCAGGAATGGTCATCAGTTGTTAATAAAACCCACTCTCCATCGGACCAAAATCGATGCCAATACGACTTTACTTTCTGACAATCGAAAAAAACTTGGAAGAGATCTTTCGCTTCGCACTAGCCTATCACGATCTGAATGCGACTTAATCTTCACCCAACACTAAGATAGAGTCAAGGGTATAGACCTATCCATGATGTTAATGAAATCAACATTCTCAGAAAGCTGAGAAGTTCTTGTATATGGCACTGTGTTATCGGAAAACGGATATACGACCATATGTATAAACGGTGAGATGAGACTTCCATATTCTAGGCCTGATTTTATCCATCGGATTCGAACATTCCTTAATTTTTTTTGTCATCATTGAAAACGGTAGACTGCTTCTGTTTGCAAGAATCTGTCCTAATATTTTACTTTGTATACTTTCTTAGTGCTTTGGTTGCTTGTGTAAAACGTTGTAGTTATGGAAACTGGTCTTGTGCTCATACTGACCCGGAACGACCATTTTGCTTGATGGCTGGTAAACGAAAGTTGGTTTAGACGCTTCGTCGGTTTATATGTCCACATATACATACAAACCATGTAGTGTAAGACTCTGATATTCTCTCATGTTGACCACACTATATCATTGTCATTCCGATCCAACTCTCGAGAAACGGCAACCTCCAACGCATGCGCTCCGCACTGGCCACTGGGAATAACAAATTGTTTGATTTTATCTGCCTCAATCTGCGGGAAGTTCCAAATTGCAATCACACAAAATGATGACTGTAACACTTTTTTCTGTCCTCTGGGACAGGGCAAATGTAAAGCCAGTCAGTGATTTAATTATCTTACCACAACTTCGAATGTAGCTACAAGTTCTGGTAAAAGCAAATTTAACAGTTCGCATGTCGTAATTTGGACCTCTGAAAGATAGTAAAAAGAATGCAATGGGATTTCTTTTTTGGTCAAGAATCACAGATTAAGGGTGCTATGAACGAGATAACGTTATGGTAATCAAATGTATCTCAGTATTGATCTCCAACTGATGACTGGATATGTTAACTTCCATCATTCTGCTCAAGCTAATTCTTTGGCCGCGGGATTTACCCATGCCAAATTCGATGAGGCAGAAATGGTAAGGGATTGGACTTATTACCACCATTCAGCTGTTACCGCGTTGTGCAATATCCTGTTATAACGCTTGATGCTCGCGCCGATCATATCCTACACCTCGTGAAGGTTTGCTTTAGGAACTGAGGTGCAATATGAACTGTTTAACCTATGGAGTTTAATGTAGCAGAGAGAGCACAACCTATTGTGGGTTGCGTCGTATATATATATCTGTATAGAAGTGCAGATTTATGTTGTCTGACAGGCATCGTTACATCTCATTGGTTTCATATTAAGTAGTTCTGCCGTAAGATAAAGCAAGAATCGAGCCTGTTTCTTCTTGTTCTCTTCATAACCGACTCCAACGATTCCTCATCCTCCCCCAAATTAGTGTTTATATGAGCTGGTGGTAAACATTCAAGGCGTTTAGGAATAACGGAGTACACACATTGCGTAATGACAATATACATTTATATAGTGTGCACGGCTATTCTCATGGCTTAAAACCCATCAGTCTCGTTCTTTTCTGCTTTTCCACCTGCTACCCAGGTTTGGTAATGTAGGCCATACTTTGTTAATCTCTAGATTTGCCCCTTGCCTTCACAAATCTGGCATTATGATATTACATCGTTGCATCAAATTGTTTCTGTTTGCATTTGGTGTTGGTTCGATATGGGCTTCAATACAAGACATTTCCAAATACAATCTTCGTGACACAACGACGGTATTTCCATGTCAATGGATACGACACAAACATTATACTCTCAGGTAAAAGTATACAGGCACTTATCGCTGGCCGTCGCCACAGGATGAAGCACGAAGGTCCCATTTTAACGTCAGGAACATGTCTCAACGAAGGACTAAATGAAAGGACTATGAGTGGAATGTCTTAGGCAATGGACCATGGGAATCCGTTTTAAATCATACAGTTTTTTAAATTAAAATATATACAGACGGCGTTCAGTAGAATCTACATCGAACTTTGAAAATTGAAACTAGAAGGGTTCGCCCGTAGAGATTTAAAGATCTTCAGAACAAATGTTAAGACAAGAAAAAAAATGTTTGGGCTATGATTTCTATCATACGCGTACTCAATGACTTTAGTAGACTTACTTGCAGCTTATGTGTTTTTAAAATGTGAGTGTTGGCGGTCGATCTAACGCAACAACATAAGGAAAACACTTCGTGACGAAGAGTATAGAACTGTGAGCCAGCTCTCTGTCTCCATCTGCACTGAGTGACTCACAGACGACAGCCCTTTGCTTTTATAATAGGATTATTTATAATGGGGAAGTCAAGAAAAAGAAAAAAAAATAAACAATTTAATATGACGTAGTTCTTGCTTTTTAGTCTTTTGGGGAGAATAAACTCAATGAACGCATAATACAAAGTACATTTATTGACAGGCTGTATTAAGTGAATAAAACGGATTTGCGTCCATGTTTTGACCGCCATTTCAATTCCCCTGGTATGTAATATATAAATTCTGTGTTATGAAACAGTCCTGTAGCTTTCCTTGTGTCTGTTTTACCCCAGGAAAGCAAATTCTTATGAAGAGGTTATATTCGGGTAGGGGCGTGACAGCACATTTCCCGAATATTCTAGACCAATTGGTTCAAAGGTGTGTAAAAACAATCATTGCCTGATGTTGTGGCACAGTAGTTTGTGAACTATGTCTTTGTTTTGCCAGCACAGTTACACTGACACGACTAGGTAACACAGAAAACAACAGGAGCGTAAACCGCTTGGATCGCCAATGCTGAACATTGAAATGGCTATGCCTTCAAACATGGCCTTGCTGAAGGCGCGCACCAAATGTCGCCTACCGCCGATAAGTCGATGTGCGTAACGCAATACTGCAAGCCCGCGTTATAAATTGTGTACAAAGTAAGCTTCTTCATGGATACTGGAACACCAACACCTGACCAAATGAACATTTAGTGCATGGTAAATAACAACCGTTTGTTTTGGTATTAGTTAAACAAACAAAAAACACAGAAAAGGCCATATGTTGGGTCCATGTACACAAAGGCTGGGCTTGCTTTGTCGCCAAGTACTTCCTGGCCGTGGAAATGTGCATCTGAGAGGCTGAAGTATTTACACAGTTGCCGGCAGGTGGCGGGATGTACCTGGTTGTTACCGGTGGTGAGCTCGTTATAGCCGCCATATAACGAGGATTACGTAAGCCTACAGCTGAACGGTGCTATCTTAGAGTCGTTCTAATGGCTACTTTGGGGATCGATAAGCTGCGTGTGGACCCCCACAGGTAAGTGATTGTGTGCTCGGAGGTGGCGTGTGACAGCGTAAAGTTCATGCCGGTCTGGCCGGCACGTAGGTGTGACGTCACCTGAGGTGCGCAGGGCGCAGTGCGTGCCTGGAATGATGAACAGTCCTTGTCTCTCTTAATCAGGTGTTTACGTCGTTAATAATTAGGAAAGATTCACCACTTGAGCTGACTGAAAGACATCTCGGCAGGCGTGGAGAGGCACATTTCTGTGTAGATGGTCTCACTAAATAGTCCCCAAATAACTTACTGAAGCCCACGGATTACAGAAACAGGGGGTACAACACGCAATGGATGGGTTTTTACTTTGGTGTAATGCAAGCCATCCATCAGATGGTCGGAAATCTTTGCTTACCAGTGGGACCGCTTTGCTGAGGGTAACAACCATGATATACTAATTCCTGAATGCAACTTGACATTTAGACCATAACTATTCTTAATGCGTTATTGGAACTGGAGATTCCGTCAGAAATCATATATTGCCTTTAAGGTGCGTGAGATAGTACCATACCTGATGTTTTCAGTCGAATCTCAATCTGGTCACGTTGACTTGAAAATTTATGCCTCATGGTTCTGCAGGACGTCAATGTCGGATGTTAATCAATGTCAAAAGCAACATAGTTCTTGATGTTTTATTGCGCAGGTGTATCGCCGTCCCCGAGCGTGCTTTTTGCTGTATTTTTTATCTCACTTCCCATCAGAATATCAAGCCCGCAACCCTTATGTTTTATGTTCATTGCCGTCACAGTGTAATGGCCTGCGTCATACAGAAGATGAGTTGTATTCTGTACAAACTGTCTCGAACGACATTTTCCTCGAAAGTAACCTTTTAGTATGGTGCAGGATTTATGAAGGCTCTAACTGTCAAAACAAAAAAACGAAATCAAAATATCAAGAACGCACTTCGTCGCATATTTCATATTATAGTCGCGACTAAGCATAACAAACTGTCTTGTATTTTGTGTTTAATATATGCTGGCATTTCATAAAGACCTATAAATAAAGGGAATAGGGGTATTGGTTTCATTCAACCTTAACATTACCATGGCCTCCAATTAAATAAGAACGTACTTTCGACCGCTTTCAATACTACATTCTGCCATGAAATCATGTAATGAATATAATGGAGAACTGGATTCATTTTCTGTCTCCCATATCTGGTTTTGACAGGCTGGTCAGCGTGCTCGTATCAAGCTCAGTGAACAGACATCTTCCCGTTTGCTGATGGCTGCATTTCAAAGAGTAGCTCATCTGTTGAAAACTATAGGAAGGAAACATTTGCGCTAAACAGCACCCACACATTTGATGAGAACAGCTGTTCATGTATAAAACACATGGTGAGATGAATTTGCTGGTCACATGGTGTCAGTGTTCCCCGGGTTGTGGTCGGACATAGCCTCACCAAAAAGCGGCTTATCGCACAGACTTCAAAACGTGAAGATAACAGAAAAAGAAGTCAATACCATCAGACACTTGTCCAATGATTAAAACATAAAGCATCCTCCCTACTTTGTCTTTACAGACTTCTCTTCAACGAAATTAAATAGATTCGGTGTACTCCTTTGATCTGTGTGTAATACGTCATAGCTTCTGTATAGCTGTGTCCGTAAAGCCAAGCGGTGGACACTGATGCGTTTTCACTCAGCTTGAAATGGACATGTTTAAGCTTGAATGCATTTGAGCGCATTTCTATAGAACTTACATGTAGCTCTCTGTATGTGTACGTGTAATTGTGCATTACATAATGTATTTTAAAAGATTTATTTTATCAACAACCAAACGTATATGACAGATATCCTTGCCACTTCATCGGCATTCAAACATATAAATGTGGTCAGTATAAGGTAAACAATAGAATTTAAACACATTGACAACAAAATGCTCCCGTTGTGTTTGTTCCTTGAGTGGTGATGGGCTACAATTTTGCCAATCAAACGAAATCATCCTGATAACAAAGAATCCATTCCTGAGAGAGGAATTCGCGGGTGCAATCCGTCATCACCATGGGAGCAAATTCAACCGAAGGTTTTGCCTTTCAGTGAAGCATTTATTTCTAAAAAGACAGTTTAAAATATGACCATAGATGACCACTGTGACCAGTGCGCTGGTTTCCGGAGCCAAATGGATCGTCAGGCAAATAAATCGAGAAAGATCTATCAGTTTTAGTGCTGCAGAACTGTGAAAATCCACAGTGGATTTCACGCAAATATGGCACTCATTATCTTTAATAAGCTGTCTGTGGATAAACCTGTTAAAATAGGGTCATTGACGTTACGCTTCGGTGGCATTGCTTCCTGTAGGAAAGCGTGATGACAGTAGGGTATTGGTAATACGCAACGTTGAAGCTTCAGTGAAAGGAGTTAAATGTATCATATTTCAACACATTTCTTTCCATGGTGCTATAGCTTAGATTCTGATCTTATCTGCACTCTTCTCCAGAATGGCTCATCAATAGAGTGATATGCATGGACATAGATTTGAAACTTTTCTATGGTTATGGGATGTTGTCGTCGTATTGTATTTCCATATCAATGCACGAAAAAACGCAAAGATTCATGCTGATACAAATTGTGCTCTGTTGAGAATGTAGCTTCTGGCTTTGAACACAGTGAATATACCTTTCACTCAACTGAATCTGGAATTTCCCGCTCTAACGTTCTTCACGGGGGCTTGTTTATAATAACCGCCCAATGTTTGCACAGCTTTACCTTTGTTGACAACAACATGTCTCCTGTCAATATGGCACAAAAGTCTGGATATATCAAAAGTGGAAAAGCCCGTTGGACTTTTGGCATGAAAAACAGATAAGTAATTAAATATTCCCTTTACCAGTTGAAGATAAACGGGCGCCATTCCATGAGATATCGCCCTATATTGTTTGCCCTGCTAAGGCAATACAGTCACTGAGGAGCCTGACAACCATGCGGTCTGTGTGAGCTCAAATCCGGCTCAGACAGACATGTTTGCTTTCGCTCGTGCCAGCAACACGCGGAAGGTCGTGGTCTTTAACCCAACTTTCTCCCCACCATAATGCTGGCTGTAGTCATACAAGTGAAATGGTCTTCAGTGCGGTGCAAAACACCGATCAAATAAATAAATAAATAAATGTATTTTTATTGGTTGAGCCAATGTGCTTGAATGGCGTCATATCGTGATTCCCCTGGCACACCTTCGTGGCTCCTCTGATATAAGTATGACGCAATTTGTCGATCTACTCGCTCACTGTCTAATTTAAATTCCAAGTGGGTATTACAGTCTGTCGACAGCCAAACTGTCAAAGTACAGACAAGGAGGGGTTAACCACAGTGAAGTATGAAAAGAAAACACTGGTACACTTGTTTTTTGTTGCTTCCGTTGGCATCTGTTACAAATACGCGTAAATGGTTCTGAGTCGTTGCCAGAATAAAGCGTTTCACTGTCCCCAAGCTTGGGTATCTAGTACCTCCAGGACGTAATAACCCAGCGGGGAACCCCTTAATGACTTCCATCCTCGAAATAACTTCCTACAGATCTTTCTATTATTCTTCGAAACACAATCTCGTATTAAAGCGATTTATAGCCCCGGGTATGATTAGGTGCTATCGGGAGGGCCGGATTGTGGTGGCGGGCACTGAGCCGACACAGCCTGTTTCAGTCGCAGCTCCTTGTTGGCGCGGTCAACATCGGGGGTGTTTAGCCAGCACACTAACTCTCTCATCGCTGTCCTGCTAATCTATTCAATTAGCCATTGAGTTCTGGCACGGGACTGTGGCCCATCTGTTGTAAAGGTTTCATGAGCAGTTCATGTATTCGGGCACATTTCCATATCAATTAACTAGTAAATATTTGAATTAAAGATATTAATCATTTATTACCAAATGAACTGTCAGTGCAGGCCATAAAGGCGCCCGTGTTGGATCTTTGCCTGGCCATCCCAGGATCACCTATCTAAATGGCTCGTCTAATCGGTCCAAGCCCCTAGTACCTTCCTTGCTTTTCCTATCATGAGGCTACTCATCGGGGATTGCCTTTCCATCTCTTCTCGCCCCCATTCACTGGGTACTGATTCAATACCATTAGCCTTCATGTTAACCTTGCGCGTGTCAGCGTAGAGTTTGCGTTCAGTAAGAAACGCAGTGGTTAATAATTACCTTGCATATTGAGAACACACAGAAAAGATCTATTACTTTCCTATGACAGATTCCTAGCAAATGTAGCTGTACTTCAGCAGAACAACACGGGGATTTGTGCAAGGAATGAAACAAAGTTGATTAATTAGCCATTTACTAATTAAGTCCCTTATTATCAGACTGAAGAAAAGCATCCTGATGGAAAGCAAGTAAAAGGTCGTCTTTCTGACAAGCTTAGACTGTTTAGAACGAGAGCAGGCGCACATCATAACAGTGTGTCGAACTGATCTCTTGGTTGAAGCCTGAATGGTGTCTAGTGATAGAAGAAAAGTTTCAATCATGGATGACCTAATAGTGCAGAAGTAACCGATGATTGTTGCGGGATGTCTGAGTCGTGTTGTAACTTTATTGAAAAGACTGATCAATTGACTGATCTATAAATTGATTGGTGCTTTCACCTATAGGTTTTATTGGTGGACGAAATCGAATTTAGTACACGGAGTAAACCGCTGACCTCTGCCAGGTAGCTAAGAACAAAAACGTACAGCGGAAACAACTTAGAGCTGGATTCGAATTCGCTAACCCATGAGCCAAGATCGTGATTATCCCAGCTAGTCAGCGTATAAATCCAATCGCATTCTTGCAAGAACTCCTACAGACGAAACAAAGGTATACAGCTCTAGACGCACTTCTGACCGATTGATACATTGATATTCGCCACAAAAATGAGGCAGCCTTTGTGAAAGATGCCAATAAAAGAATAATAATTCTGGCTTCAAAATGCACTTAGAATTGCACGTGAAACAAAAGTGAACCACACATCAGTGAAAGAAGACGAATGTGATTTACAAGACGTACTCCCAACATGGAGGCCCGCTGTAGTTTGACAATGGCAACATGTCCAATCGTAACATGATTCGAAATCACATGATGCTTGCAGGTGATCGAGTGACCTTACGGCTTGACCTCTGAAGGTCCGGCAGAACGAAATGGCTCATATCTATCGTACAGCTGATATCTCGACGTAGACCCGACGATGAAATTAGGAATAGTTCTATTTTAGAATGCACATTAATCATATCAGTCAGCATGGCCCCCATAATGAAAACGAGATAAACAGCCTTTTTTGTGGGGGGGGGGGCCTTCCGGTTTATAGGAGGTCAGACATATCCTGGTTAGATGACGCAGTACAACTATAAAGAGACTATTTAAAAGCCCATAAATAATTGAATTGCACAATTTCTCGATGGCTTTTCGGATTTCGTGATTTTTTTCTCGAATTTCCCATTTTTAAATGTTTTCATCGCTGTCTGTCGATCGTAGCAAAAACGATTATAATATTTGTGTAAGGAGAACTGGTTCTTTCGCGACATCACGTTATGAATCATAAAATTCCAATAATTGTGTGATGAAACTTTAATGGATTACAGTTGGCAAAGATTCTTTGGTGTCGTCATGAAACCATTAGACAAATGGAAAAGTCATACCGACCTCCAGGTGAACCTTTCTTGTATAGGAAAGCGTAAGGTAACTGCAGAAAACAATCTCGTATGAAAGCTTCTGATAATTCAAGTTGGGACCTGAAATCGTCAAAGCGGCAAAATACCACAGCTTTCCGTGATACTCCGCTAACATGAAGCTCATCGAGCTCCGGGGAACTAAAGGCCCTAAACACTGAAAACGCATTCGACCTCGATACAACGCAAGGAATATCTCACTTGTACATGTGCAATATTTTATTTTGAAAATAGCGAATTCGTTAAACTTTTCCGCCCTTGAACAACTCCTACCAAAGCTATGTGCTCTGACTTATGATCTCTCCTGTACCACATTCACTGTCTTGCGTGTACTCGTAAATCACACAGATAATATACAATCACTATGTGTTTTCGGCTGCTGCGTGGATGTTCTCTTGAAGCCAGTGCAGTCTGCCAGGGACCTATTGTACATAACACAGTGCAACAGGTCATCCAATGAAAGCATAGCCATCTTGGTCTCTCCGGTCCAGTCTGGCTGCACAGATATTGGTTATGGAGCTATACATTGTACACTATAGTTTTCCTGCGGGAACTTTGCTCATAGTTTGTTTGGTAACAGGTATATGTGTCTGCAATAAACAGGTTGGCAGTATTAATAGGTCATAGTGCAGACGCGTAAAAATGGACTGGTCCCGAACGAGGTTTGCCATCAGCTATATTGCGCCAAGATGCTCATGTCTCGTAATTTCGTGCGGCAAACCTTTTATTGCAATTTTGATTGGATTGTCGTGCCTGACGTGGCCCAGTCGGGCGACCATGGCGCAGATATTGGTGCCGTGCTAACAGTCCTGCTTGTATTTCCCGAAGAGCCACGGGCTACACGAAATGGCGATGAAGGGGTTTCTAGTCAGTTAGATGGCAAATTAGATTCGGCTCGTCTCCCGGTCCGCTCACTGCGAGGGTGACTAGCTCCTTAGCTGATAGATTGCCGTACCGTGACAACCCTACAAGTCAGCTTGAAAACCTTCATTGGATTTTGGCTCAGTTGATCACGGACCATATCCCAAAGGAAGAAAAAAAATCAGCACATATACGGGTACAGGAAAAGCCAGGAATTCTTCGTGCGTTACGGCTTAATCGCTTATATTGTATGCCAATCTAGAGCGTTTGGAACTTTTCCCGCGTACTCTTAAATGGTGGGTTTTACAGAGAAAGGGCCTTCATCACATTCAACTACTGTCAGGTGTTCCTGGGTAAAGAAAAAAAAATGGAAAAAAAATATATTGCATCCTCAAACGAAAGGCTGTGAACTAATGCAAGTGTTCCACAGTCTACCCGATTGTAAATGGAAGTGTTTTTTGATGTCTGCGTATTTAACGTCGCTTTCAACATTTATCGTGTACTCTAAGGCGGTGTCCTCACTACTTAAAAATAATCCCTTCAAAACAAGTCCCTTCCGTCTATACTGCTGACTCACTGAAAAACTATAGCCATGACCTTTTTGCGTAAATGGACTGAGCGCAAATTTGCACATCCACAAAGCCTGTGTATCAGTGGGACACAACTTGTGTATCACTGTTACACACGTCATTGTGGGCGTATTACACAAATCTGGCAAATTGTGTACTGCTGGTGCACATGAATTATGTTGATGTGCATTTTTGCCACAATGACGTGTACCACTTGCACGCAGTAGTTTTTACAGAGCATGCCCAACTCCGCCTACTGGGTATGGTGGGCACGCTTTCAATCGCGGCCTTCTGGAGGGAATTTCTACATACCTCACTCTCACTGGCTTGGTGACGACACGCCGTAGACGTCTCTCATGAGGTCCCTGGCAGCCTTAGCTGCGATAAAGATTACTGTTCTCCAAAGTGGCATGTGAGTCTGTACGTGACACGTGGGCAATTTCTTCAGTAAATTACCAAAGGGCTGTGGTTTACCCTGTTCACTTTAGTGTTCTCCATGGATAAAAATGGCCATTATCAATCACGGAATGATCAGTCAACCCAGACACCAGATATGAGAAACTGTCACGGTATATTACCACAGGAACGTCTGGCTATGACATCTTGCCGTCGGAACCGAGTGCCAAGCAAATCACCGAACGTCATATATACGGGGTTGGAGATATAACCTTGCCCTTGGTTGAATATCGGAACAGTGAAGCAATGTAGTGGATTCATCATACTAACAAGACACAAAGCACTATTGTGGATTAAAAAAAATAGACGCAATTCTACTTAATTTTAACTTCACTTACAGGAAAAGTAAAACTGGCCAATTGCACACTAAAAAGTTACATATTACTTTATAATTTTTGACATTTTTATAGCAAATTCTGAGGGGTTATTATTTTAAGATGTGCAACTGATCCTTATTCAGCACTTACCATCATCGATGTAAGATCTACCGTTCTATTTCTGTTATATGTTTAACGTGTGGCGGAATTTTTTTGCTGCATTTTTCTGGACAGGGTTAGATTTGGATTTCCACGAAAAATCTGTTCCACCAGTAAGGTACTTGGATTTCAGGGTTTCTAAGTACTGCATCACGTCTGAACATTGAAATGTACATGCCTCCTCTGGATGACGCTAATATTATTCGTACAGCAATAACATGCATACAATCGATAGTTCAGGCAATGTCAGTTCAGTGCATTAATTGGAACAGCTTAATGATAGGGTTCTCCTACGTGCAGCACTTTTAGGCTTGTCCCTAATGTTTACACTTAATAAATATTATTTCAGAAACCGGCTTTCTCCAAGAAATGGCTGCAATATCGCCAAAAATCGCTCAAATTAATATGTTGCTAAGCGGTACGTCCCAAAAGAGAATTACAAATTAGTTGGTACTGTCTCGGTACAACGTTTAGGCAATTATGTGTATGCTGTTATCCCAGTCTGTTGAAGAACTCCCCGTCTTGGCCGCAAAGAAGCTACAAACTCCGGAAACATATTAGAATGACACTTAAGAATAGCAGCAATTGGCTCTACTGGGTCTAGGAGGCCTTGGCTCGCGTAAGAGAGGTGTCCAAAAGTGACGAGACAGGCACCAGAGTGGCTAGGGGTTAAAATTCTCCCTCAGAATGGCTTCTTATTCAATTTCTGACAACCATTAGCCTTCTCCTCTATCGGAGACAAATAGATCTGTGTTTCGATTATTTTCATTAAGTCTTCATCTGGGTGATTTAATCACCGCGGTATTTGACCGAGGGTTTCACAACGATTCCATCGAGGTATCAATGGCCGTCTATAGGGTCTGAGGTGCAGATCTTGGGCAGGTCAGATAATATGGGCAACGAATCGATACAGGTGTAATTATGAAGAAATTACAAGCGTATTGTGGTTGAATTTCTTCGAAGAAACACGCTTGGGGAGACGCAGTTATCATGTTCTCAGACACGGGCTTCATTGTACCCTAGGGCCACGGGTCGAAGTAAGTTATTGTGCCATGTATACGAGTGTTACTGTGCGATGTTTGCCAGAAGGAAACAACTGAACCGAGTTTGGAATCCGTATCTTGTGCTCCGAAGTGTAGAACACATACGTGAAAATCATCAAGTGTATATTTGGGACAGTCAGAGTATGCATGAATTATGTGCAACGGCAATAGAGGAATAATCGGTGGAAAATAAACCTGGAGGTAGAAAGGTAATATAAGGTGTACACTGTTACTAAGTAATGGATGGAGACAGCCTTTTTGTTTAACTCTATGATGTTTGCAGTTAGTGCACAGCTGATAAAGAGTAGGTATCTAGAGGGATTTGTGGAACCCGCCTTTAGATGCATAATTATAGTCGTGTTGTATTTTATATGCCTTAACATTAACTTCACACAGCACCAAAGAACTTTGCACAAATCACAATGATTTCATATAGAATGACATATTCATTCTCATATCTCTTCCAAACTACATGGCCTTACACAACCGGACACAACTGAATGCAAATCTCTCTATTTGTGGCCTCTTTTTTAATTATTTATTCATTACATTGGGTTGAACAGAGTACTTAAGGATATTTCACTGATAAGACTCCGTCAATTGTTAGTGCGCAGAAAAACCAAATACTTGGACTAAACCACCATCCCTTAGCAAGTAAGTGACGAACTCTTTCACGTGTAACACACAGCTTTTCAGAAGCACAATACACTAACTTTGTACGTCGTGTTGGGCGCGCAAGACATCTGAATGACATTTGTGTCATTTTTACATCTATATGACCATTTGCCAACTATTACACTGTCATGATCGCTCTTGTTTTTCTCTCCATGCTGCAGTCTTTTATATTTTATTTTCTGGTAGAATCGCCGCTCAAGGCTTATTTCGAGAACAGGAGAGGGAAGTAAATCCCCCGGATCTGTCCGCGGTTGGATTTGAACGAACGCTGTCTTCTAGTCGTCAGGCTATTTGACTGGTGTTTTACGACGTACTCAAGAAGGCGGCCAGCGTTATGGTGGGAAGAAACCGTGCAGAGCCCGGGGGAAACCTACGACCATCCGCAGGTTGCTGGCGGACCTTCCCACGTACGGCCTGAGAAGAAGACAGCTTAAGCTGGCCTTGAACCCACAGCGACGGCATTGGTGGGAGGCACTTGGGCCTAGCCATTGGAAGACATGCATCTAAACCACTCGTGTCGATGGTCGTCCGTTTCCCACGGGCTCTGCCCGGTTTCCTCCCACCATAACGCTGGCCGCCGTTGTATAAGTTAAATATTCTGAAAAACACAATGAAATAAATTAATAAATAAATCACTAAACCACTCATCACCCTTCCTTTGTACTCGAACTTCTCCCCTTTTGGTCTCATCATAAATTTCTGCCTGCGTGCATGCAAAGCTGTGAAACTTTGCAAACTGACATTCCTTCAATGGACAGTGAACGTTGCCGGCTTCTGGAGGAACGAATATCACTATACGGGAACGTCCTTGTTTTTCCTCCATCTGCTCTTTGAAAATGCCTAGTGTTAAGGAAACACGATACTAATGCTATTCTTGAATGCCAAAGTCCCGTATCTTCCGCTCAGCTATATAGTTTTAAGTTGCTTCAAGAGAAGATCAGCCAGTGATAATACTGTTCTATACACGCAAATAAGCTGTATTGTCGAAACAACCTGCTTAACGTAAATCAACCTTGATGGCGTGTCTTTTTTTTCCCTCCTCTGGGAATTGGAGGTAAAAGTATCACTTTACTTTGCTAGAGAGCGCACAGATAACCGTATAGAGTTAAGACATCAGAATGGGTATTCCCTTGCGCGGCTGATAAGCCCTCTGTAAGGTTCCAGCACTGGGCAGTATATAACTCGGCGGCACGGGGCTGGCATAGTAACCCCACTACTTTCGCTATAGAAAAAAAGCAGTTCATTTCCTGAATTGGCTAAGAGAGGTTGTTGGAAAAGTTAGGTGAAATTACATTTAATTTGTTTTTATCGATTTGATGAAATGACGTCTGCTTTGAATTTGTGCTCCCTTCCAATCCATGGCGTTGTAGGGCCAGCAAGTACAGGGCATGTAATCAATGGTCGTCTGCACGTTTGATCGGCCACAATTTGTTAACAGGCTTTAAATGAGTTTAAGGGCGAATGTAATATGGCTTTTGCTTGTCAGTTGCCGTTTAAATCGTTCTCAGAGAAATAATTTAAAAAGAATACGGAAACCATTTATACCCGATATGTCTGGAAATTATTAAGTATTTTTGAGTTAAAGTTTTTGATAAAATAAGAATTCTCCATGTGTCGATTGTATTAAAAAGAATAAAAAAAAATGCTAGGGAAAAATTTTGTGAAGGAGTTCAGGGTCGCAATTCCAATACCTGAAGATGGGCACATTTGCTCACGTGGTTGGTTACCTTGGCTACATTTTCGTGAGTCCTTTTCTGAAATAATAAATCTGTCAGTGTCTAGTGCTTGGAAGGCGTGGGAATGTAGCAGGTCTTTGGCTTCGTCTTTGGCCCAAACGGCTGAGTATTCGGGAGACTAAAGGGAAATCGATGGCCCTTCTACTATTATAGAGTAAAGCGGTTAATCCGGTAGCCGCAGAAGTGGATATCATTAGACGGGAGTGGTCAGTTAATATTACACGATATTTCAAACTTCCCCTTCACAAAGGAACACGAAACCCAGGTAATGAACCAACGAGTAAACACCTAATGCATTACCATGTCAACTTGAACAAAGGAGCGAGTTCACCTTGTCAAGCTGTATATGCGGTCAGCAGGCACCTTTCTCTTTACTACATCAGTCTGTAGTAGTAATCTTAATAAACCTAGTTGTCGAAGCATTTGTACACCAGCCGTGAACCAAAATGGGCGGTACGGGTCAATAATGGCAAGACCAGTTTCCAAAAGACAAATAGCAGAAACCATCAAAGAACCATCTTCGAAGAAAATATATAAAAAATAGAATATAGACCCCATTCTAGCAAAGAGAAGCATGTTTTAGGTGGATGAATAACATCAGTTTCAAAGTCGTGTACCATTTTCGTATATTTGGTGTTGGTAGTCAAATATGTACGGTACCTTAGTTTCGCTTTCATTGCGACTGTTCATATAACCAACGTGGTCTACAGCGGCGTACCAGTACTCACCATACCAGAATGTATACATACGGACAGTAAATACCAGTACTCACTACACCAGGCCGTACACACAGAGTCAGTAGACACTAGGGTGTATACACACGGTCAGTAGACACCAGTACTCTCTACAATAGGCTGTATACACACGGTCAGCAGACACCAGTACTCTCTACAATAGGCTGTATACACACGGTCAGCAGACACCAGTACTCACTACACCAGAACGTACACACACGGTTAGTAGATACCAGTAATCACTACACCAGGATGCACACGCACGGTCAATAGACACCACTACTCACCACACCAGGATGTCCATCCTGTCAGTAGATAGCAAACTTTCCTAGCACACTTTCCACTCCCTGATCTGTAGATCAGGCAGTATACATGTACATGACCATTATACCAGCACTTAGTGTCATTCAGTGTACATCGTACACCGCCCATGAAGTCTATGCGCAAAGCTCTCAAGCGGCACTCAGCCACAAGTAATATGGCGGCAACACGCTTTGACGCTCCAGTTATAGCAGACAACGCACACACCTAGTCCACTCTAAAACTTCCTTTTAAAAAAGTATATTCTCACACTAAGAAATTGAAATCTTGCACATCATTCGTGACATTTTACGCACAGTCATAAGATCATTATGTTAAACACTTTCGCAGGTATACAATTCCTCGCGGTAGCTCCATATCCGTTTAGGATGTGAACACAACCAGTCGATCTATTCTTTCAGACTTCAGAATCCAACGGTCAGAAACCGTTACTAACTCCTTTCAGATTGTATGCAAGGCCGGTGCATCTGGCATTAAAAATCGACTTTCACGAAGTATGCTGGATCAACCAGATACACAGTCAGTTACTTTTGTATTTAATGACCTATTCGTGTGCTTCGTCGTGCTCAAGAATAATTCTGAACACTTGTAAGGCAGTGGCCAGGGAGGAAAAACCGGACATTGCTCTCAATAACTTCGCCGTGCCAAGGAAATTTCTCTGGCGCAAGAGCCAAGAGAGAGGGGGTTATACCCGAAGTTGTAATGATTTAGTTAGTATTTTAAATATACAAGCATACAGGTTTAATCAGCAATATGTATACGAAAGTTTATATAATTCAGTTTTGAGTGTTATTTCTTGTTAAGGCGTCAGGAAACCCATTGCGAAAATGTGACGCTTAAGCGAAAGCGTCCAATGATTCAAGGTCATGATTCCTCATCTGGAAACCTGAACGTGTTTTCAATTATCTTGGTGTCGGTATCTGGATTCGTCCTGCATCTATCACTGCCGTGAAGGGCAAGTCGGAACCTGGAGTGTATGCATATAGGCGTAATGTCCAGATGAGATTTCTAGCTTATTACAATCTTGTAAAAGAGTGCTATTTTAATTATTACCAATTCTCACGAAGGCATACAGGTCGACTTAGCCACAGTAGGTCAATATAACAGTGTTATACAGCCGTTCTCTTGCCTTGCATCATTGCAGAACTAAAGAGCTTTTGGACGTGTAGCTTTCGAACAATGCTTAAGAGTAGCCGGTAATCTAAATATTTCGATCATCATTTACAAGCACTCTTTTCAGTTTCACCAAACACAACGGCCCCTTTACTCGTTTGTTATTTATGTCCATATTTAGTTTAATGCGAATACATTTCGTGTTTTACAGTAACAGAGCAGTGACTAAAACCGTGACGTTCGAATAGTAGGGGTACTTTGGTTCCAGAAAGCATGCGCAGACGCACGTGTAGTTTCGATAGTTGAACTCTGTCGTTATGTGCTTGAGGTAAGAGCTCTTAAGTCGTTGAAACCCTGGTTGCCAATAATTTTTTCCATTGGTTTCGAGACAATGTGAATACTGTCGACGTTAAGCGTTAAGCCATAATCATTCGTTCAACTTTCTGTAGTCTACGTTTTTTTACTGCAACAGGTCACCGTGGAAAAATGTATGATCTGTAATCTAAACGTGTATGAAAGATACTTCTCTTCAGATTTCTCAAAAAGATAAATAGATCTGGTTATTTGTTTACTACACCTTTTGCTTATTTCCATGCAATTTTAACGTTAAAATTTCGTTCGAAACGCAAATAAATGTCAATACAAGACACCACTGTATATATGTGAACATTCTCCAAATATCAATACAACATACAAACAAAGTTTTTACCATCAGAAAAGCGCCACAAAATTCCACTTCAAAGCGTAAAACTTCAAAACTTGTTTACTGGCTGTATAAGGTTGATCTGATAAAGAATTGAGATTTTCTCAGGAAATGAAGAAAAATACGTAAAAATTAATGAAGAGCAAGAACTACCTTTAATTCCCAAATCGTGAGCTATTTCAATCGACTCCTGTACTTTTGGATCCCACTTAATGTCACCCATTCACGTCAAAATCTTGTTAAGGATACCTACAGTGTAGCATTTAAAACAGGTTGAGAATATTCTATACCTTTAATTAGGTTACGATGTATTTATGTATTTATTCCATTGGTGTTTTACGTCGTACTCTCTTATACCATGGCAACCAGCATTGTGCAGGGAGGAAACCCACGACCATCCGCTTGTTGCCGGCAAACCTTCATACGCACGACCAGGGAGAAAGCCAGTGTGAACTGGGCTTGAACTCACAGCAACGGCATTGGTGAGAGGCTCCTGAGTCATTGTACTACACTATGATGCACACTAACCAGATGTCGTGTGAAGCGCTTAAGCGGTTTTGGTGAGTTTTGGCAATTATTATCTTATGTGGCCAACAGCCAAACTGCACTTTTTATTCATTTACATTTATACAATCGTGCTATAGCGAAATATCAACAGAGACTGGAATATACTTACGCTAGGTTTATCGAATATAGTCTCCCAAAGAAGAAACGCACAGCTAGAACATGTGGGTGACATTAGAATTGGCCAACGTCCACAACGAAGGTCCATGTGAGACCTGGTATCATGGCAGAATGAGCGTCTGCTGCTTTTTTCATGATTACCCACATTCTGCTGACGATGTCTGCAGAAAACAATTTTTAAAGGCGGAAATTTACTTATGCGTTACCTTTCTTGTCACCCTATTGTTTAGAACATGTGGTATTAACATAGCCGACTTCGGGGCATTGCTTCATGACTTATCACCACTGCCGGTTTACATAATAAAGGATAGCTATAGAACTAGAATTATTGATTATAATTAAGTTTTATGTAAAGTTCAATTTAACGTTTAACAATTTTAACGACAAAAACGGGACTAATTAGCAAATTAGCTAAATGGAAATTAGCAAAAAGACTTTAAATATAAAAGAGGAACGACATATGAGATAATCTTCATAAATAAAAACTGATATTCACGTTTACCCTGAGTTGCGTTCTATACATGTGCGACTGATAGTCCTACTGCAAATAAAGCACTTCGAAATCTTCTCAGCCTCGAGGAATAGAATGAAGTGCGCGTTCAGCTCGGAACACATTTCAGACTATCATACGTAAAAAAAATAAACTTTGTACACATTCTCTTCTTCCTGAAAAATATTGAAGGAATTTGGATTTTATTAATGACAATCCTGCAAATGGCATCATCACCATATCGTATACATGAGCCTGGGTAAGATTACATCAGATTTAATTAATAGTGGGTCGTTCTTAGGCATGGAGCACTTGTAAGGAATTTTCTTTGAGCGGAAGCCCGTTGACGGCCACCAAGCAGTGAATTCCTCATGCATAGCTTACAGATATACCGAACTATGACAGGATTCTTCTTCTTAGTGAAATTCACTGAAACTCTCTTCTTGAAACCTATGTATAATTTGCTTCGTTATTTCCTTGAAAATAACAAGAGCCGACATACTGTGTTTAGCATGGTTGGGTACAAGAATGCTTGAATCTTAACTCCAAACTCACACTTGTTCAAGACGAAAGTAAGTTTTTCTGCTTCCGTCCGTGACAGCGCGTTTCTAGTTTTAACATCGTGCTCGACGAAATATGATTTTTTGAAACGCATGTCGGAACTCACGATTGAATATTGTATATATGAAAGGATTTAGGGCGGAATTGCAATAACCCAGCCAAAAGAAGAATTTAAAGACAAACATTGGAATACATGGTCCATCGCACAATGCCGATGAAACGTACAGAGTGAAGAAAGGCAGCCAGCACAAAATGAAAGCCGCCATTACGATTCCCACCACAATAGTAGCGCGTCTTTCACGGGCTTTGGCCAACTTCCGTTTTTGCCTCTCGTGATCACGCTGAGCAGCCGTGCGGAAAACTTGTTCCTTTTTAGGTTTCGCTTTTTGGCGATTCGGACTTTTATGTAAAAAGTTACCAAATCCTTTGGGCATTGATAAAATCTGATATTTGGACGTTACTTCCTTTTCATCCGGTTTGACTTTGGCACCAGTTCCGGAAGGATTAACACTGTGGCAGTCCCTTGTGAAATTATAGGCAGTACAGTCGTGCGTTGGAGCAGAGTCAGACTCTTCGAGTAAAGGTTTGGAATTTTCACCGTCTGACAGCAGAACGTGTCTTCTGTCTTTACGTCTTACTCCCGGCGAATCGACAGTAGAAGAATCCGTGTCAGGGGCAAGTGGTACCAATTTAAAGCCACCAGTATGGCGCATGTCCGCCGATTCGCTATCACTTGTCACAATATATCCTCTGTTTGAAGTATCCACTGAGTCGGTATCATTTGACAGAAGGTTCTTGGTCTCATCACCCGAAGTAACTCCGGTGCCGGTAGTGGAGGTTCCATTACCACAGCCTTCAAACGCACCACTTTTCGGGTTGTATGTCGTAAAACCGCTTTCATCTCCGTCTGACAAGGCGGAACTTCCTTCCGCTTCCGGTATCGTAGCCACTTCCTCGTGTTCCACTGTCTCGTTATTGTTTTTGGGTAAGGTTGTAAAACTTGTCGTTGTTGTTGTAGTGGTTGTCGTCGGCGGGGATTTACCGTTTTCAGCTTTTGGTAGCTTTTGTTTCTTCACTGTACGCCTTGCGCGCTCTCTGGCCGCCAGATACACGCGCATGTACACGAACAGAATAATTACCATAGGTATGTAGAATGAGCCCATGGAAGAATAAAGCACGTATCCGATATCTTCACTCAATTCACACATGGGGTAATCGGATTCCCGAGGAGGCTGCTTCCAGCCGATGAGCGGTGGCACACACACGACGGCAGATATAATCCACACCGTAGTAATCATGATCGCTGCTCGTTTCGGGGTCCGTTGACGGGCGTAATGAATTGCTCGTGTTATTGACCAGTAACGGTCTAAACTAATCAAACACAAGCTGTTAATGGATGCCGTGCACAGGAGCACGTCGATGGCTTTCCAAAGTTCGCACCAAACAGTACCGAAATACCAGTATCCCATCAGTTCGTTCGCCAAGGAAAATGGAACGATTAACATCCCGAGGAGCAAATCAGCGACTGCCAAAGAGGCGATGAACCAATTTTGCGTGGATTTTAAATTCCGGTCGGTGGCAATGGCTATGCACACCAGAGCATTGCCGAAGACGATGGCAATGATGATGACGGTGACGTAGATGGAGGTGATGATGATATGAGTCCAGGTGTAACCACTAGGCAAGCCGGCCGGGTACAGATCATCTGGCGATGCGGTCGTAAAAGATCCATTTTCGTACAGGGAGAAATTTGCGATTTCGAAGAGAAGGTATCCGCCGCCTTCCAAAAGGGTGTCATTTGTGGCAGAAGTGTTTCCATCCAACGAACTGTTTGCGGTGGTCAACAACGGTAAAACAGTAGTTACGTCCGTAGAGGCGTTAGTTCCATTCATTGTCGTGTTGAGCTGACAGGGTAATGGTAGGATCTAAAGCATGGTTTTGGTCATTAGCAAAAGCGAACCTAGACATCGATCTCCACTCGCTGTCTGTGCGATCATCTTAGGAAAACACACGGTCTGTCTGTGGCTGGAACTTCGCCCCGGCTCGGGATGGCCTTGCCGCCGGTAAAGTGCTCCTCTAATCGTCTGGCCCCATCAATGGAAGGTATCAGCCTACAACAAAGGTTAGACAGACGTGCCATGAGTCAAAATGTCTCTCTGAGCAAGCATCGGTTTCTTTTGCAGCACTGATTTGATTAGCGTGAACCGTTTAATGGGTGCCGTCAGAGGAAAGCCTACCTATCCATCTCTAGTCCACGAGCTAGTAAGGCCAGGCCTAAGTGTTCACGTGATCATCAGCGCCAATAATACGACGTGATACTCATGCAAATAAAGAGATTACAAGAAACTATTAAACTGGTATTAACCCGTACCTAGCGGCTGAACATCGCTTGTTACATCAACAGTGCCAGCCTTTATGGGCTGAGCTTCATTAGCTAAATTCTGAGCCGATATCTTAGCTATTCCTGTAGTTTGAAAGAGAAGAAAAAAAAGACATATCGTTTTTTAGGCACCTCTTGTGCACGCCAATGCGCTCTGATCGAGTGTCATATTTCTTCAAGTCATAAAATATTCAGCTCGGTGTAAACCTGGGAAGCCTTCCTGATATACTTTAAGTATGCATGTTTTACAGCTGTCTAGGGTCGAGGAACACAGGGTGTCCGGGAAGAGCGGAAGTTTCGGGGAGTGTTATGTTTCCTCAAAATTGCCTCATTTACCGTTCGGGCTTCATTACTCCGATGATTATATTTATAAAGTGAAAGTGGCAAACTAGAGTTAAAGTACGGTTCTTAAAAATCAGATCACTTTCATACACATGATAAGAAACTACGTTTTCAAGATTCATGAGATTAACCTCTTTTGTTTTGGCCTTCACACATTTGTGACTTCAGACTCACAACCGTAGTAGCTAGAAATATCTTTCTGGCAAATTGTGCAAAAGTTTTTTCCTGTTACATGGAGAATAGTTAAGAAGTATTTGTATGCTCAGTGCAGTGATTTCATATCTATCGGACTGCTGGGTGAACGGACGGATTGACAGGAAGATATAAGAAGGCAATAATGTGAACCGGATGATACATTGGTGCGAAATATGTATCAAAAATATGATTCATTTTATAGATATATGTTGATATTCATCTTGCCTTACGACTTCGCTAATTTACATATACAATTACGCTAATATATTTTACATAATTATATATCGTGCTCAAGAATTTTTCACTTATCAGACTAAATATGGTCAGTATACTTTCCACAGGCGGAAGAAACCCGGGCTCACGTAGTAGAGCACTGCCCTTCAAAATGCGGGTTGCGGAATAAGCATTAGCCGGGTTCTAACACACGACCTCGATCATTGGCCATGGGTAGGACAGTTTCCGGGAGTCAGCGTCCGAGGAAGCGAGGTATTAATATTTGTCGCAAAGGTACAATAGCTTAACCTCACAAGAATCTTAAAAACTCGTCAACTTTTGACAGCACGGCAGTTTGTTTTTTGAAAGAGTCGACGTTTATGACATGTTCTGCATCTTGAAGCATAGGAAATGTACCGAATTCACTGTAGGTCATATATGTCCAACGGTTGAAGGTTTTTACAGAACACATACTGAACACACAGACATCATTAAAGAAGTAACCAATCTAAAGACGGAATAAAGCCTTGTGTATATACCCATGCAGCCGTGGCCTCTGAAAGCAAGACGTTGGTAATCAGACTCGAAGAATGCACCGGAGCTGTTCAATAGCACAGAATGTGAAATACTGGAGTCCAGGGGATGGGTCTCGGAATTCAAACACTCCAGTGATATTTATTTTCCGCAAATGCTGTTTTAAGAGGATGTTTCACCAAGCGGTCTTCAATGCCAATCTGATCCATTTTCATCATCTTGGGTTACTTTCTTTTCTGGCGGATGTGGTTGAGTGAGATCTTGGCACGTTGACTGAAACCCCGATCAGTCTTCTGCCGGCGATTACGGGCAGGTCGACTTTCTCAACAGGCTTAGCATCGGTCTAGAGACGGCGTTTCTATGAAAACACAAGCCAAAGGGGATCGATTTAGTAATTAATGACTTACAGCTCTTGTAACTCAGTTGGCAAACTCATGTGTTTGTAAAGCGGCTAAGAGGGAGAAATGACAGCGGTTAGCTCTGCTTATGGCTCTGTTATCACCTACGGCACACGGCTTTAACCTGGCAAGGGGATTAAACCTTCACAGCACAAACACAACCTGCCAAATACTTCTCAGAATTTTGGACAGATGGGCTTCAGATGGATGCCGCTGTGTCAAGAAGGTCAACCTCCAAATGGAACTTCTGAAATAACATACATTTTCTGATCCGGGATTTTTGACCTGGATGACACGGAGAACGGGCGCTATTGAAACCTTCGCAAATATTCTGGTGATAAACACTGATGGGTCTGGCATCCATCATACACAGGCGACATTGCCGGCTTCCCTCGCTCAATATAACACTGGGGTTGACAATATATGCCTAAAATAAGTTTTAGAGGGGTAGGTATAAATCGTTCCTTTTACCCATGACACTTAAGGGCTCTTGTTACAGCGATGGGTAAACACAAACTAAGCCATGGAAAAAGAAGATTTCTGTTTCAGTGCGTGCATATCACATAGGAGACTTTGAATGTCAGCTGAAAGAGAACTCAAAGTCTTAAACGTGGTTTATGTGTGCCTGTATCCCTTAACATTTTACATCTTGCGCTATTGAAGACATGAGGAGATTTGCCATATGCCTCTACCATTGCGCGGAACTTTAACCCAATCACAGGCCTAAAAATGAAATATCCTTGAATATGACGTAAAACGTTAATAAATCAAATAAACAAATAAGTAAATACATTTTTCTTAACAAAGAGGTTCCTTAATCGTTTATCAGGGGATCTCCGAAAGGCGTTAAAAGCAAATGAACGACCTGAAGCTTCATGACGACCAACTGCCATTTACTTAGCGTGCTGGAAATCCGACAAGTTCCAGCGAACTGCTAGAAGCCATTGTCTATATTTGTGCCGATAAGCCGTCCATTAAGTTAGCACGCTGTTCGTTACTCCTCGTCCGGCCCGCGGCTCTTCGCCTCTCCCTTCTAATTGTGCTCTTTATTTCTGTATACAATGAGGATCTGCTCGGCTTCAGGGTATTGAGGCATAAAAGTTCCGGTCGCTTTGTAGTTGCATTTCACTTGAGTTAAAGTTTGACACGTAAAGTATTTTCGTGTCTTATCACTTCCGAGTTAAATGTCGTTTTTCTTCATATTATCGGGTCTAACCGTCGACGTTTTATATGTTTTGTCTAGCGCAGGGTTAGGAATGGTTTAGATTAGGGTAGGACTGATGGTTTTGTTTACTGCTCAGAATACGTTTAAACATCGTTTTTGAGGCGTTGCAGAATTTGGGGCAATGTTTTTAGGTATTCCATGTAAAGCTACACGTACCCGAGACAGAAACAGAGCAAAGCAGATCTACTTGACATTAAACAGACCGCTTTTGATCTTTTTTCCCAGGCCTTGATTTAATACACACCGGGGAAAAGGAGGCTGGATGTATGTTGAAACTAAAGCAATAAAGTTCCTGAATTTTATTATGTCTTCCTGCTAATGCGGCAGTAGCGAACTGGCAATGGTCAACAGCAGTCTCTGGTTCCGGCTTTTCACCCAGCCCATCTTACTGTCTGATCGCCGTCTTTGCCTTCAAAAACAAATCCACGGGGACTAGTACGTCCATGTGGCCAATTTCATCAGCCGCAACGTTGGACCATTAGGGACTTCGTCAAACCTTTCGAAAGGAAATAGAAGGAAACAAACACGTTTGAACTAATATCCTGTGTGTTGTATGCTTGGAACAGAGGTTACTGTGGATATGTATAGAGAAGCAGAGAAATACTTTTTGGAGGAGTTATAAACAGTAAATTTTGATCTGCTTGTGATTTGGAGTTTAGTTATACAGCGCACGGTACCATATGCCTACAGTTTACTGCAGACGTTGCTGTACGTGACATACCCGTGAACAAAGCGTACGGCATAAGCTAAATTTGCTTCCCTGTTGTGTTCGTGATAATGTTGTGATATGGCTTTGGTAAAGTTCCTCAATACATCACCTGGTACTTCCCGGTAGAGAAGCAAACATGAGAGCAATAAAACAGACGATGACGTCGGAGAAGCGAGAGAGCGTTATACTGAGCTGTAATCACCACTCACGGCCTTCGCAGCCGACCAGAAAGCACTTTTAATCAATATGAAATATTAGGAAATCTTATCGCCCGAGATGATCACCCTAGATGCCCAGCTTTTATGTACCATGAAGTTATGTAACTTGCGCTTGGCAAGAGGCCAGTGTTCATATGGATTGGAAGTAACATAGAATGATTATCGAAACCCTGGGTCAACTGCTTCTAGTAAAAAAAATCCACAAGGGATCTTTACACTCTCCACACGTTATGAGCAAATGTAATTCTTTTGACAGAAACTATATTAGCACATTGCCTAATTTAAGGGCGCAATGATTTAATTCTTCACCTGACTTGTTGTATATGGTCTTCGCGTAAGCGTTCAGACACAACACGGAACATGGTCTCAACTCGTAATCATCTGTTCATTACAGGTTTCACGATTTATGGCTATAGTTTAATCCGCGTGATTGAAACAAATAAGGCCGGAACAATCTAGTCAACAGTTTTATCATTCACTGTCGTCCTGTCACAGCATAAACTAAAAAATGTGACCATTACACACTTCATTTAAGCGTACTCAGCGTTCTAATGTTCGTCACGGATGGAGACATTACTGTGTTACTTAAAAAAAGTCCGAATCAAATCAAACATTGTTTGCCCGACGATTTTGTACTGTCAGGGTTGAAAGTCAATTTGAATATTATTTCCGCTTTATTATTAATTCGACTTTACACCCTTTTTACACCAGTCCCGTTTCACGGCATGAGCCGATCGGAGAAAATCCTGAAACTAACAAATCGGACAAATCAAGCTGTCGCGAGATCATTTTGAACATATTATTCACTGGTCTGCAAATGCAAATGGACTTAATTTGAGGCTAACCAGAAGCCTAAGCATACTCGGTGGGGCGTATACACCACAGTGGAAATAAATATTGGAAATCAACCATAACAACAAATATTCCCCGTCTGAAATAAAGTAGACCTTGGCTGTGTAATCTTCTGCTCGTTCCTGCCTACTCGATGACACTTTCTGGGCAAGCTGGTAACGAAGTATATATACTCATGTTTTACGAGAGGCTATTGGTCAACATGGTCTGAGCCAGATTTGTCAATTCGCGAGAAAAGGCATCTCATTGATGAAGTTAGGAATTGCTTTTCTCATATCATACTTATCAGCAAATTATATCGTTCATGGCCAGCAGTGTAGAATGGTGAAGATTTTCGGGTAGCTCTGACCAGACCACTGATCAGCCTATCGGCTACGTTGTCATATACAAAATGGTTTAACAACGCATGGAACTCTGGCCACTGTAATCCATGGGTTGTTTGTAATTCAGGGCATTTATTCTACGCATCATCCGGATGCGCAAGATTTACCATTCAACGAATGTGCCGCTTATCGTGATCTTCTCAAAGTAAACATGTTCTCTTCAGCGTGATTTGCCGAGTCAAATGGCAGCGCGGACGCCGTGTCAGGGCTTCGTGAGAGGACGGGGCAGTGCCTGCATACTGATCAGTATCCGCTCTGCCTGGCTGGGCGGCACACGCAAAACCGACTCTAGCAAGCAGCAGTCGCCTCGTCTTGACCACTTCAGTTTGTATAAATCAATTAGCTCAGCCAAGGTTGGCGATCCTCAGCAATTTTCTGCTTGACTATGTCAGGTTGATTGACCCGAGCCCGAGTGGTGGGACGCACGCAAGGCGCTGTATCACAGCACACTTATATACACTCGTGTCCATCTTTACAACAGACCAATAATCATAAATAACGGACCGAACTCGGTCTAAAGCCACTTGAAGCGCGCCAGTTAACCTGAGAGCTGGTTTAGACTCAGACACAACTGATCGAAAAGCTCTTGAAGGTTTCGCAGTGATTCTTGCCGCTGGAGATTGAAAAACAGTTCTAATTCTTTACAGGTACGGTATTGTAGGTTTCTTCGTTTGGCATTTTGACGGAATTTTGTACACTAGTACATAGCATAATGACGGTTTCTTGTAAAAACAATGGATTGAATTCCAACACACACAGGTTACCTTGCTTTCATAGAGTGGAATCACCTAGTAAGTAAGCGGTAGTGCAACGAAACCAAATCAACGCAAATACTTTTAAATATAGAAGCGTAAACATTAATAAGCAATATATGTTATCTTCATTGAGTAGTTACATCTGCTTAAATGAAGAAAACAAAGAGCTAACCATGTTGGCATGCCAAACGAAACTATCATGCAGAGCGTTGCCAAGAGCCATTACGGACGAATTTTCTAACAATTTAGTGACAACAGTCCGTTAGGTCACCTCGAGTGCCTAGCCATATGGACTTTCTAATGGATAACTGCCAGTCCCTCCCATACGGCCTCGCATCACAAAACGCGCTTATTCCCAGCTGCACTGAAGCAGTCGTAAAACTCGAACATAAATAAACACATCACCAAGTATGGATACAAACTTATTCAGCATCTGATTCACATCATCGATAGTCGGCTGTGATACCTGGTCACTAATTCAGTCTTTACCTTAAGCCCCGCTAGCATTAACGAAAAACTCTCTCCGTGGTACAGCGAAGCGTCTCAGCCTAATCAGTTATGATATGGAGAGATTGCTCTATTTCCACTTGTCTTCACATCCTAAATGAACCCAGCTACAATGGTTACTTTCGCCCGAATTCCTCCTTGCCAATGACCAATAACCAGTCAATGTACTGTCACATTCACTATAAATCACTGCCTTCAGCACTGTTTTTTTGTTCTTCTGCTAAACCAGTTTTTATCAGTCAATCGCTAATCAGCAATTCGGTGATATTGAGGTTACTCTCCCCTCGAATCGACTTTGGCAGGAAACTTCCACTGTAAGCCATTGGCCCATCGACGAGTTCAGAGTACCGTCACCCAATCCGCCATCAAAGATTGGACCGCAGCCATTATATCAAGTGGAAATGTCCACCTTTCAACGCCGTAAAATCTACCGCTTCGTCAAACCTTCCCACCCTCCCAGGGAGACGTGGGTATTATCAGTGGAACTGTTGCCGTAGTGTTTTTACAAAACAGGTGACTATTCTGAGGTATACCGAGGAAAAAAGACCTTTGTTAGTCTTCTAATAAAAGGTTTCAGATCACTGAACAAAGCTTGCCACTAATATGCATGTTGTTTGATGTTGTTTGGCAATATGCCAGGAGACGATGTTGTGTCAAGTAGCTAGTGTTGCTCTTGAATTGACTTTTTAAAGGTTTATGTCACTGTTAATGCATGCTAAGGCTAATTACTGGGTTTAACAAGCAAAAGAGCAGAAGTTACCGAAGCGCTATGCCTTTGCCAAGAGAACGGCTCCTTTACGGTAATTGTGCACTGCCTTTAACACTGACTAAATAAAAAATTAAATAAAATATTCTTGAATGTCGTCTTTCGAAAACGATAGGGAATAACTAACATGTGAGACGTTGTGTTTCTCACGACATATGTTGTGCACGATTTTTAAGATTGGTATGTGAAAATCTATTAGGACGCCTATAGATTCAAACTCTATAAAACTTTGTCATCTTTATTTTTTCATTCACTTAACGGTTGTACAACGCCATACTAAACTGGCGTTGATTTTTATTTAAGAAAAGAAACAGAGTTCATGCTCAGCGTAAAATTGCTCCGTGATGTATAGGCTTGTATGCAATTTGATAAAACATGACAACGCCATTACAGAGGAGGCAAGATGCTAAAGCTTGAAAATAATCTGGCGCCGTGCGTATATTTATTACTCATGATTTCATTTGATGTCAAACGTTCCAAAGAACATCACGGGCTGGAAATTTGAGAAGTTCATCATCAAGGTGTAGACCATTTCTTGCAATAGCTGCCAGTGGGAGCGTCTTTCACATAAAAAGCCTACAGTACACATTTGTAAAACTCGAGCACTTTACGCTTCAATAATTTGTAACATTCTTTGAGTTTAACAACCTTTACAACAACACTTAGGTCAGGTCACGGCGTTGTTTTCTTGTGGCAGACTAAGCACATATATATATTGCTAGTAATACAGTGGTTAGAGCATATGCTTTATTTCTGGGATTCTCCTGTCAATAATGAAGTTAAGTGCAGCTGTAGAATGTCACGGTGAAATTTGGTGGTTTTCGGACAGTACTGAACGATAAGAAACAGATCTCGTTGTGTGGAAACGGTCTTGTCCCAGTGAACAAATGAGATCTGTCTGGAGTATAGAGTATAGTATAGCATCTGCGGAGAAGTTTCACGCAAGCCTGGTGGATCAACACATGGGCACCTGGATGCATGTATGTATTAGAACTAATAACATATATGCCTCAGAAATTGAACAAACATTGAATTGTGTGGAGTACTTCTGGGAAAGGCTGCAAAGATTGGAGCTAAATCTAAGGAAGGCTACCCAACTGAGGTAATGAAACAGCGCTTGTATCGACCTGAATTCCCAAGACAAGCTGAAATCAATTAAAATGTCGTTGTCGATTACAGAAAAAGGCGAGATTGAGGGGAATGACTGATGACAGAAGGAGACGGCAAGGGCGCGCGGAATACATGGCCTCAATTCCGGCTCTGCGTTGAGGCAGTGGGGCTCGGTGCTTTTCACCTAGGTCAACAAGTGTACAGAGGGAAAAAAACAAATCTGTTTTAATTATCGTTACCGATATCTTTAATGCAATTTCAGATAATAAGAAAAGGAAGAATGTAACGGAATGCATTTTTAGCATCTTGGCTTTCTTTAACATAGTGTTAGTAAATTATACTGTACTTCTATATTTCTTTAGCTATAAGGTAGTAAGAAAGAATTGTTCATTCATACATTTCGAATTTACGCTTGAAGAAAACAAGGCAAGGCATATAACTAAAATGAACAGAACAATCACGCTCACACTCAAGACCTGAAGGAATTCCGTCACAGGCCGTTTGTTCACTCGGCAAGCAAAATATTTCCTGTTTTGAAAATACTATCAAACTTACACAATGGAGTGATTTCCTGTACGTACTTGGAGGAGCAAAAACCTCAGCATCTGTCTCTCCATTTGGTAGAGGTAGCCATAACACTGCTCACTGTGAATACTTCCTGTTCTGTGAAACCATGCGGATATCTGGATTGCACATAAATATAGACTCCTGCTTCAAACCATCCGGAAATAAAAAGTTTCTCCATTAATATTAATATTAATTAACGAGGTTACCTCCGCTCATGATTTACACTTGCGTTGAGTAATATCATGATACAAATATGTATTGATAGCACGCATTGATAGCACGTTCATGAAATTTCTTTCTTGAAATCCGCTGTTAATCTGGTTCCAGAGGTGTGCCTTACACGACTCATACTTGCCGTAATTGTTCATAAAACAATTGCCATTGAATATAACCAGGGTCAGCAGCAAGACGATACCAAGTAGTCTGTCTAACTTTTTGTTAATTGCATTTTGTACCACTTAAAAACACATGAAGAATTTGGAATAGATATTTTAGACAGCTACATGACAAAAGACACAGGTGTCAGTAGTTCAACAAGATTTGCTATTTGCTTAAGTAAAAGAAAAAGAATTTGCTACAAATATTTGATTTAGGTGTGTGACAAGGAATCTGGTATCGGGATTTGCAACGGCTCTTTCCATTGGTCCAGTTTCTTGTCAATTATCTTGAATGTCCCATAAAAAGACACAAGGAGAATTTGTGACAAACATTCGAGTTAACTCTATGACAAAGCATTCCGGTGTCACTGGTTGGAACGGTTTATGTCACCGCTGGCGATAATGACATTCGTCAGGAGGCCTCTGCCGCCATGTTCTCATCGGTCATACTGTAAGGCAGCTGCCATCGTAATCTACTACAACGAACAGCCACTAATTACGCTGAACATCAAGTATAGAACTTGTCCGACATACTTATCAAGTTATTGAGGGTTTACCTCCGCAATAGAGCGCGACCTTTTCAAAATAACGAACGATATAGTGTGACTGGAAGATTCTTCAATCGCGTACAAATGTGAGGAAGGCAACAAACTTCAGGTTAAGCAGCTGTCTCTCAACAAATGTCTCGTCAGCTCCGCTAGGTTTTTGACAGACGAAAACACCGCGTACACGCGGCATGGATCACGGCTAAGAAAAGGTTAACGAAGGAATGCCAAGTTCGTTTTTTTTCTTAATAATCTCAGCATTTAGCAAAAGTTCGGGTAAGCGGAGGCGGACAGAATCTTTGCCGTCAGCGATTTGTGAATATTAAAATACAGGCTTTACAAGGACAGATGATTAAGCTGGTGCGCTCTTAACCGTAAACAGCCGATCCTCTTCCCCTGGATTCAAGTCGTCCCTGCACCCAAGCTAAGTGGGATTGCCCCACAGAGGGACGCTATGTCATGAGAATTCTATAAAGATCAGAACAAATACGATTATATCAGCCTTCTCGAGAAATTCTTTAAAAGGTATAGCAGTTACTTACAGGCGTCACGATGACTTACTACTTGAATTGAATAGAGCACAGGTTGTAGGCAGTACGACCCGAGAATAGGAAAACCAATGGAAAGTTTGGCCCTAAGGGTAGAGAGACTAAGAGGGGCTAAAGACTATTACTCGCTGTCTTTATCTCACTATACAAGAGTTTGTAAATTGCACTAAAGGCTTCAACCGAAACAAAAACAATTGCATGGTGAAGTGTGATTAGTCTATATGACCAATAAGGATCGCCATATAAAAGGAACACCTGTATACATGACAATGCGTAATCGACCGTCTTTTCTTCAACATCTTGATATCTCATATATGGGTAGCGATTTAGGAGAACGCGTTAGTTACATTCCCGCCGAGGTGCGGTGATATCCTGAAGTCTTCTTTGATCGGCTGTGATTTCAGGTCAACGCGTTAGTTACATGCCCATGGAGATGCGGGATATCTCATGTCGCACTTAATCGAATGGGATTTTAGGTCAATGCGTTAATAGCACGGCAACTGAGGTGCGGTGTTATCATTATGTCCCACTTAGTCGGCTTTGCCTTCAGGTCGGGGCGTTAGTTACACCCCGGTCGAGGTGAGGTGATATCCTGAAGTCGCACTTGGTCGGTTGTGACTTCTGGTCAAGGCGCTAGTTACACGCCCGCCGAGGTACAGTGACATCTGATGTCCCACTGTGACTTCAGGCGCAACAGGTCAGTTACGCAACCGACGGGGTGCGATGACATCGCCATAGTTTTCGTTACCCATAGAAAAAAAACTTGACATATAGGCCTAATGTTGTCAAACAAAGCAATATTCCGAACGTAAATAATCGGGGATTTCTCGAATAAATGTCGCCTACCCCATAACTGTCCCTCGCAGTTGTCGATTTGACAAACCGCAAACGCGGAGGCCGTTCTTTAAAAGACTTTCGGGGCTTGGCACACGGCACAGGGGAACAGGGCTTCGCAATGGTCAGTGTCAGAATACTGTGCCACTGATGTGGCCATACGGGGAATAAGTTCACAGTGGCAGCAGTTTGCTAGAAGATGATACCGCTGTGGTAAACAATACGGGTACTAGAGTAAACGGCGCCACCAGCTGAAAAACACTACACTACACTACTACATGCGTATCAACGTACGGTACGATTCACTACTCAGGTCCCTAGCTTCAACCATTATATCAACACAACGAGGACTAGATTTTTTGTTAGTGTGCCTGTACCGAAAGACAGACATGAATATAAACCGCGTGTGACATTTGTACACACGTATGAGTGGTATAGGAAAGGCATCAGCCAAATTTCAAGTTAATATCAGCAACATTCATAGACCCATATTACATAGAGGCATAGATTTTATCTATGTGGCAGCAATCCGATATACAAGCAGAACAGTGTAGACAAAGTCTAGTATACCAAGGTACATGTATATGCAACTGCAATACAGTATATAGTAAATCTGTCGCCAATGTGACCTATATATTCCTATACTATCAGCCATTACCAAACACGTGGCCAGGGAAGTATGTTGGTATTGTTATTCTTTATACTCAGAGAAACAGTCGAAGAGAAAACAGTACACAGGTAGAAAACACACGGTAGTTGCCATTGGAAATTCACTATATATCCCACATTTTCATTTTGTTATTTACACGTATATATACACCGAAGTGAGACACAGCGTTCAAAATAAAAATCGCTTTTCTCCAGAGGCAGACGGTGCAACATAAATATTAGAATAGTCCATGTAATACCTCGAAAATGACAACACTAAAATGGCACTGGAGAGTTCTGTCTTGTAGCGTAATAACTTTGGCTCCATAAAATTTAATGACAGAATAACGTTTCAGCCAAACTGAGACATCACCATACACCACTGATTACTCTTAGAAAAGACCACTCTTATAAGACCCAAACACATGCAACGTTCGATTTTAACATTAGCCCATGGGGGTAAAGCCTTGATAAATAAGTTGGAGAGGTCTAGTTGTTGCGAAATATCTTTTAAAAGTGTGGTATTTGTGACTTATTTTTCCCATCATCAATAAATAATAAACCTCTGCTATCAAGTATAGCATTCTTCAATCTTCTCTGAAAAGTGGGGAGAAACGTCTGACTTTTTGGTTTATGGTTGCAATGAGGAAAAATATTCTGAAAACGTTGCTGGAATGTAGGAAGAAGAATTTATATTTGGGGCCCTCCTTTTTGGTCATGAAATATATTGACATAAATGCTGTGTTTATCAAAGTGTTGCACTAGCAATCTTTGCCACAACGTTAGTAGCAATGCTCGTGGATACCTTGTATAGAACTCCAATTCTATAGGTTCCCCTTTCCGGCGAAGGCTTGTGACCAGCACTTTCTCATTATCATACGTAATGAGACTTACAACAATTTCACATAAAGCACATTATTCGTACTTAATTACGTAAGGGCCATTCTGTCAACCATTCGACAACTATCAAACAAGTTAAACAAAAACAATCCTATATTTCTGAGAGGGATCAACGCAAGATAACGCGCAGAGATTGTACATGTCAAAAGACAATAATTGCTCCAATGTTGCGTTTTGTAAAGAACATAAATTGTTTCAGGATTTATCGACAGAACAATCTACCAACCTATGCAATTGACCCGCTCGCTGATAACAGCGCAATGGAGCCATTCTGATTGACGAGCATAGCAACCTGATCATAAACAGCAAAACAGTTCAGGCGCACACTTCAATATCAGCATTCACCTATAAATGGCCCATTTGTCGCCACACTACAACGAAACGACACGTCATTTCGGTCACCTCAAACAGGTCTGAGCGCATTCGCTCTCGATGAGCCCTCTCGAAGAGACAGTTTGCTATTTAGAGACTGGGAGAAGAGAACATCTACTGACAGAGTAGTCGAGATATTCGCGCAAACGTTTCTCAAGAGCGGCGAAAAACGTTGATATTGTCCGCACAGGTGGACTAAAATCTAATATACATACTTTTGTGCGAGGGCAATCGAGTCAAGCTTTGTGAATGGCCTCGGCAATTACTGGTCGAGTACGAAACTATCGATTCGCTCCCTGTTATTGGAGTGATAAAAGTATGCGGACACATGTCACTGTCAGTTTATTCGCTCAGGTGTTTATTTGATTAAGAGAGTTCGGATCGGGCTTTGTCCATGAGCATTATGTAGGGTTGTTTTATTCATCTAATCATCGTGCCGAGTGTAACTCTGAAGTCAACAGTTGCTTTCATGACTAGTGAGAGGATTAAGTTGTGCAAACATATGGGGTTCTAAACCACCATGTTCTTGGAGACTGGCGTACGCTGTTTAATTAAAATCAAACAAACCCAGTGCCAAGTGGTAAGTTATTTAACGTTAAACTTCAGGACTTGTTGCATGTTGTGTAGATTCGTTGTGTGACAGCTTACTGGCGATGTTCAATGGACTTAGTCAAATGCAAATGGGCGTGGCAAATGCATCAAGGGCAAGCAACAAACAAACTGACATTAATTGGATTCTACGGCCACTATATCAGACAATGTCGTAACAACACTTCGAGTTCTTTTCAATTTAGAGGCACAGATTGATAGCTTTCCGCATTCAAATTACACAGAGAGATACAGTAACGACTTCGTTTAACGAATGCAGTTTTAAACGAACTATGTTTTAAGCGAAAAGGTAAACGTGGATATGACGTCACTGATACCCACTGGGTGTCAACAAATCATCGTATAGTCCGACGGTTTAGAAGTATTTGACCCTGTTTTACCAATACGTATAAAAAGGATTGATTTGTTTTCCTACCAAGACATTGTTTAACGGTCTTTCTTCGGATATAAAATTCAATCATAGACAAATGTTTTTTCTTAGCCTTAAAGCGTGCATATCTCCTAATAATTTGCTGAAGAATGAGGCGTTATAGTGTCAGTGTTGCACTCATAGATGGTGTAGATTTCTTGACGTCACAGTGCGCGAATCGACAGCAGAGCTAGTTCAGTGGAACGAAATGACAGGGACCCGTTGGTGCCTAAGGTATATTAAGTATAGGTAAGTATGTTAAGAAGTATACTTAAATCGACCAACCAATTTATTCATTAATTTGTCTGGTGTTTTAGGATGTACCCAAGAATATTTCACTTATACGACAGGGGCCAGCATTATATTGGGAGAAAACCGTCGTCCATCCACTGACCAACCATCAAGTTACTGTTGTTGCCAGGCTGTAGTGGAATGGCTTAGGTTTATTTCTGTATATCGAAATCTTCCCCTTTTGTTGTTGCACTGGTTTCCGTGATCAGATTTATCTCAAACTTCATCCTCGGTTGTATGCTGTTTGACATCATTGCAATGTATGAAATAAAGCGACCATACACACAAAGCCCGGTGAAGATATCGATTTCACTTATGTACTAATTTTATCGGTAATCTTTAAATGGTATGACTGATTCAGGCATCATTGCGGGCGAGACATAAAAGTGGTCAAGACAGCAATGGGAGCGGTATACTAGGGGGTCAAGACGATAAAGTGTTTAATAACAGTGGCCGTGATCGATTCATTGATTGAACGGCGTCCTCAAGAATATTTCACTTATAAGACGGCATTCATTTTCACGAGTTCAAGAAACAGGGGTGCCAGGAGATTACATCTGCATTGCATGTAAGGAGCGTAACATGTACCTTCAGGGAACGAAAAGTAAGCACCACTTCCCCCACCACACCCCCAAGACCCTCTATCAGCAAATTCTATCACTCAATGCCAGCTAGTTCCCGAGAATAGTGTAGAGAAGCGCAGTGGTCAAGAGGCCGTGCGAGGTCGGCACCGAGTGGCTAAGATAATAATATAATAAGATAATAACGGACAAATTTCCGCGAAGTCAATTGGATTTAAGGCGAGGTACTAGTGACCGAGACACTAAAGGTCAGATGGCCAGTGTTCCAAATACAGAAATGGATCAAGCATTGGATTGGTGTTTTGATAGGTACTGCAGATTATTTCATGTACACGTGGAGCAGTATTTCAGGATGACTGATGAGGAAATAAGAATAGAGCAGACAAATACATCAGCATGTTATTCCGTGCCTGAAAATTAGGTTTCAGCGAAAGCTCAATGTAAACACACCACGGATTTGGTACAGTGCTTTTGTTTGGTTGGATTCATCGTCAAAGCAACGGAGAAGACCAAATGTTGCACCTTACATTTACTTGCAATGTCTCGTCTCGGTAGAGAAAATGTCAGTTTTATCGTGGAACGTCATAATTACATGCTACATGTGTATTTGCCATTCGTGAAATGTATCAGATAAGTAAGAAATAAGTGAAAAAGTGTATTTGAGTTTATAAGGTGTTCAGTGTATAAGTTCTTCAGAAATAGTTCGTGTCTGATTGAAAAAAAAGGAAGAGTACAGCATTGTGTTTCTCACCGAGAGGCCTGTGCTAAAACAAGCCTGCACCAGCTGGCGACGTAGTCATTGGTGGAGTTGCCCTACTGCAGTTACTGATTGTACCAATCAATGTGCAAGTCCCTCCGGCTAGACCTAGGCTGCGCGATTTAAGCAAACAAAATGTCGCTTCTTCAAACACGAGACGTCAACGTCATAAATTTAGACTGGACGATAATTTCATAGATGCAGCCCGCCGTTGATTTGGCGGCCATAAAGCGTAAAATTTATTCTTGATGCACCACCTGCTTCTAAGATTTATTGGCAAAACGGCGCCCGTATTACCGACAGGAAAGGTATAGAGGCAGTGACGCTGTGGGAATTCAAGTTCTCCTGGCCTGCTTGCCCTTCTCTCTTGGGATCAATCCGCGGAGCACTGTTCAGCGAAACGCAAATCTGCGTAAGTAACGTGCACAGTTTCGGAGCTACACGTGTACTATAAGGCCTCGGCCAGGCCGACCAATGCCTTTGTCAACGCAGATTTGGAAGGTTTCTTGGGCCTGTGGGTAGCACATCGATGTACGTTGCTTACGTCGATGGGGAGTGGTTTAGGTCACTAAGCGATTCCTGTATATGCCTTGGTACTGTCGCGCGATTTGCACAGTTGTGCGATTTGGGGATAGCCACAAGTAAAGGCAAGCAAAAGTCGTTTAACAGAAAAGCCGGTCCAGATATGCTATTTTGCAAAACTACGGGAAACACCATTTTCACTACGTATGTAAATGCATCAACGTGTTGTCAATTTAGAAGATCAAATCGTCTGTCACATTCTGAAAGTGCTGGAGAAATTTGCTCCCATTCATTATTAAAGAGTTTCGTCGGTGTTTCTTTTATCGATCCCTTTGCTATGTTTGCGAAGATTAGTACGACTGAGGATTGATGTATTCTCAGTATATACTACGACTTTGTGAGCAACAAAGTTGACACAAACACAGAAATACCGTGTGGACCTTAAAGTATTTGTTTGAATAAAATACTATCGTCTGTTCATTCGTATAATTGCTGCATGTCTACCTTAATTTACATTTTGATTCAATGTCTTGTTTACACTGCATTAACAAATATGGTCTCTATACGCTTTCCGAGCCTGACTGTTGTTGTCTATCCGAAAAAGACGAAAACCGTAATTTATTGAGCAATTACAGGTGCTAAGAAAAACAAAGCTCCACGAGGTTAAGTATTGAAAGCACACCTATGAAATGGCCGATCTCAGTGAAGAAAAAATTGCAAAGTTGCCAATAAAATACAAGACAGGAACGGACTAAGAACGGAGATTTACATTCTACGAGCTACAGTTTCAGCTTCCAAGTCTAAATGGACTGGCAATGTTAGCAGGTTACTAGATTTCACATTCGATTGATCCTACTGGAACCAGAAAGGTCGGACTGCGTTGTGTACTTGAGGCAACGGCTGAAAAAAAATCAGTCAATCATGCTGACTTTTTATAGGCGGAATTGCCTACAAGAAGTGAAGTGCATTAGGCTTCTCATTTTGTTAAGACAAAAGAAGGCCTTGGGAAATTTAATAACATTGCGCAAGGCTGTAGTGATGTTATTATGTTGAACAAATTACTGGCAGTTAAGCCTATAATGCGCAGTCGGGTTGACTCCCCCCTCCCCACCCAATCCATCCCGGGGTGTGCAGTGTTAAGGGTGTGCTTTTATGAGGAGGGTAATCCGTCCCCCAAGCCCCGTGGGAGTCGATCTTAGTACCCACAAGAGAGAAAGAGCAGTGTGTATAACCTTATGCACCGATTCCCGCTGCCGACACCGAGCCGATGCACTCTACGTAACACGCGTCCTGGTAGAGACAGTAAAATGATCGCGCACAACACCACTACAATCAGCAGAAACTTTACATCTAAGCAGGAGAACACTCGAGATAAAGTCACCTAACATGTCACCGATTCCTGACAGACAGGAGAAGCATCCAATATATCACCTATTACCCGTGCAGACAATACAACCGTCCAATATAAATCCGATTGCCCGTACATCCAGTGGAACCATCCAGTATACCGCTGATTCCCCATGCAGACAATACAACCATCTAATATAAATCAGACTGTCCGTGCAGACAGTGGAACCATCTAATATATCGCCGATTCTCAGTACAGGCAGTGGTTCACCATTCATTGTAACGCCGATTCAACATATAGACAGTACTATCATCCAATACACCACCGATTCCGCGTAGGCCTCCAAACAGTGGGTCCATCCTATATACCGCCGAAACCTCGTACAGATAGTGGGACCATCCAATAGGCGATTTCTCGTACAGACAGCAGATACAAAGGACTGCATCGAGGAAAGTATAAAAAGAAAACAGCAAAGACAATCTGATCAATGGCAGATGCTTTTAATGTAAATGAAAACATATTCGGCATCACTGGTCTGGAATTACTCAGAATGTTGTGTTGTCAGCACATCTAATCATGAGTAAAATACAAACAATGCAAAAGAAGCAGCACACTTGATTACCAATTTTCGGTAGAAAGGGTAGTAAAGTAAGACTATCGCCGATTCCTGGTACACCTATACACCAGTCTAAGCCATCGCCAAGATTATCGGTAAGGAACGGTAAAAGCCCGCTATCCACTGTGGACACTCTTTTCACGTGGTAAAATACCGCACAGCTGCCGCCTACTATAATAAAGACAGATAGACATCATTACACAAAGCATCTCACCTCCAAAGAGGCAAAATTTCATTTCACTTAATTATGACTCATTGAAAAATGAGAGCAATGAGAATAGAATTTATCACCGAACTTTGGTAAATACGGTAGTGTCAACTATAAGAAAAACTCAATCACTTATGGTTCAGTAACCTTTGTTATATACGTAGTAGAATTTGGCACGAAACAACGTACGACATCCCAGAAAATAAAGGCAGAAAACTAATCAGCTGACAAAGGCATTGAGACCATTTGACCGTTTAATCATAGAAAATAATCTGAGCAACACTTATCACTGATTCTAATCAAACCAGCAGAACCGTCCCACCTTCGGTCGGTAGAGACTAGCGCGGATTCCCGCAATGCCCAATATACATCCACGTTCCCGGTGGGGACAATTGAAAGGCTTGTCCTATACGTCCAAATCCTCCTTCAGACAACCAGCAGACTTTTGATAGTTTTGAACGTCTTATCTCGGCTGCGAACTTTCATCAACCTCCGGGAATACCTACAGTGTTTAACATGCTGGTTCAGCATTACTCCACCACAAGTAACTATCGTGTTGCTTAACTGATAGCATGCATGCCAGCTAATCCCATGCTAACATGGAATACAAGAAGACGGATTGATTAATGAGAGTCGAAGCATATTACAGACGGAGCAATCTACAACATGTCTGTAAGGCCAGATGTCTATACAGCCAGATGTCTGGTCCGAGAAGACAGGGTGAGCAAATCCCCCAAGCTGCCAGCGATTCAGAAAACCAATATGTCCGACACGGCAATAGAGATATACAGCTTAAGCTGGGATATGTACTGAATGCATGGTTGGAGATGTGTCTGCACTGAAACCATTGAGAGAGTGGGTGTTTGGTGACGGAGTTGTTATTATCCAGATTTGGGGTTCTCTATGGGATACCTTCGAGACTGCCTTCGGTGAATCATGAAATCTCAGAACCGCTGAAATCACTCTGTCTTCTTTTAAATTGCAATCTGACTCAAAAATCGAATTGCAAACCAGCTAAATTCAACATGTGATCAATGTGTGAAAGTACCTGAAAAGAAAATTAGGCATCTGACCTACTTTCCTTAGAGATGACCTTCAGCATAGTCGGCCTATTGTTCACGCACGCTATGTTTTCAGGCCATCCTGCCTACTTGATGCTTCACCTCTGTGCCAGGTCCACTTCACGACTTATCAAATCCAATAAGAAGAGAATTTCCTGTCATTTCGCGTTTGTAAAGACCGCTCAGATATGCATCTCCCGCCACTCGCTTCAAAGGAAATGGCTGTTATGCGGTTATTCGCGCAAAACCTCCCTTAAGCGCACACTCCAGCCAGGCCTTATCATTTTGGCGTCAAAACTGGTCACTTTGGTGAAGGGCGGCTTTCCCAAGACGAGACTCGCTAAGTGGCCGCCGTGTTTATGTTGATGTTACAGTTTATAGAGTTATTGCTGGTGCAAAGCCGTGAAATAACAAGTGATAAAATGACAGGAATACTAACTAGAGCTTTCTGAAAGGATAGAAACCTGTCAGAAAGGTACCTGTTTGCATGAAGCGTTTCTGATTTGATGGGGGATGAAATACAGCTGTTGTCCTGGTATTTGTTCAGCCTAGGTTGCCAGTCGCCAGCCAGGGAGGAAAGGGTTACGGGCTTTCATCTCCCTCACTTCTCCCCGCCCAGATCCGGCCGCATTACAGCGGGCACTCCATGCGCGTGTGGCCTATCTACCATCAGATTACAAGGCTATGTACTGGAATCCGTTTGTAAACATTGGATCCGTGTTATCTTTCAGTTAACACTGGACTCCTATTTCATCCTGGACTGAAACCCCGCCCTATGTAACACGGCTGGCGAAGGCTCCCACTAGTACAATTATAGATAAGCTCACCACACACGTTATGCTAATTATATTGCCAATTTAGTGCCTGTGTTAAAATATCTAATCATGCCAGGTGGAGTGATGAGCATAAAGCACATCTTGAGTGGCGTTGGCCCTCACATTCTCAATACTTCTTTCAGACTTCTCGGAAATTCCTTTTAGTATTTTATGTTGTCTGCAGGCTCTAGCACCATAAGGTAACTTTATTTATGGAGAATCTTACTAAGAATTGACTGCGCAAAGTTTGTGAAAACAAGGCAGTGGAGAATGAATGGCTGATGAGTCCATGTTATGTCTGCATGAAATCTACGACATTTTGAATTCCGGCATTTCAATCAGCGACAAGTCAGAACAGAGGCTCTCTATGATGAGACAAAGTCAAACGGTTCGATTCGGCTCACATATTTTTTGACTTGTTCATTTGTTACTAATTCAATTAAATTAGTTATTTATAGAGTTATTTGTGTTTGATACCTTAATAAAAGACAGCAAGTTATATCGTTCCGCTGTTGGAATAATCTAAAGTGAATTAAGATAAAATTGAAAGATAACTATTGAAGGAGAAGAAAAACTGAACAACAGCAGCTCGGAATACGTGCAGTAACTTTCAGACCAGAGTGGTGCAGCTAAATATTTAGACAGTATAAGGGTTTTACAAGTCACATTTTGGAATAAATATTTTATTACTTTAATTTGTGTAGAGTATCATACTCGCCCTCCATTTATATGTTATATCTCATGAGCGAATTTGACAGAACTAAAATTTGTCTTTATCATACAGAAATGTTAACTGCTCTTTTCTATGAGTTCTTTCAGACACTTTTCTACTTGTTAAGAAAATAATACAAAGCTGGGGCATATGAAATGCTGTCAAGTTCCTCAAGTTTTAATACTGATCAAATAAACAAATCTCAACATCAGTTCAGTAAAAGAAGGCAATAGCATGAAGAAGCAGCATTTATGGTTTAAACTCCTCTGTCAAGAAATATAAAACCATGAACAAAACATAGAAACTTATGGCAACATTATTAGAACATACTTTGCGCTAAATTGCGTTTTGCAATTGCATTTCAATGTCACACACCCAATACTTGTTACAGGAAAAAAAAATTACGTTTCAGATGTAACGATATTTGTGGGGGCTCAAGGATATGTTTTCCCACTCATAGGTAAATATTTTATGGTTTGAGGAGGATATGCTATGTGCGAAAATCTCGCTGGCTGATATACAATGTAACATATCACAATGTGTTCTATTTATTACTTATTTTCTTTGTTACTGACAGCATTTATGAAAAAAGTTTATCACTATTCATTCAACTAAAATGCTTACAGAAGTCATCATGCACGGAATAATGATTCGCTTAGGGCCACTGTTCGCTGTGGCAATTTGACATTTTTCTCTAGGGTTATTTTCCAGCATAGAAACAACACCGTTCACCCGAGGACGCCTAAGAACACTGGTGTTTTATATTGAATGAGGTAAGTCGAGGGAAATGATAAGACGACACCTAGTTATACGTCAATGTCCATGGTTTGTTACCGTCTGTTTCGCATTAAACAGATCGGTATCGTAAGTTAATCCATCCGTCCCCACACACGGGAACCCTACCTTGTCCCCGCCGTGGGGTTGTGGCCAGGGTGGGGCGTGGCTCCGTCACGCGTTCTGCCCCCGGATCGATCGTCGGGATGACCCGGGCGACTCGAAGGAAGGGTGATAACACTATCAAGGTCAGTGATTGATGACGTGTCACTAATACCGATGGAAAGACAAAGTTTTGATTGAAGAAGTCATATAGTCATTGGTCATTGTGTGGAGTAGGCCCCTGGGAGTAAGGATCTGTATAGATCCTACATCAAAGATTAGCAGAGGTAATAATAACCGACTGAACAGCCGCCAAATAGTACCCGATTCAAGCTGACAGTATACGCGTATTAATTCGACGTGTCATAAGAAGCCAATTATTTGCCAAGAAAGGAAATATCCCGCTGCTACTGAACTTCCGGACGGTAATAAGCTTAGTAATTAGCCTTACTCTCCTCTAAATATCAAATTGTAGCCAATTCTCATTGAACACTTACGATGGCGAGAGTGAACCACAGCGAACTGTTGCGTCTGTAAGTATTGCGATTTCAGTGATTAACACACTGCTAAGTGTTATTCGCTTAATGGTGCGTTCTCCTGAGAAGGGTTGGCCGGAGGGGGAGGGGATAGAGATCAAAGTTGTATACTATAGCGAAACAGGTAGCAGCAAATGAAACGTACACACATAGAGAGGCCTCTAATGAGCAGAAATTCAAAACCGAAACGCCGAAGAGCAGTTCGAATGAAATTTGGAATTACTGCAATCATGCACTGCCTCATTAATGGCCAACATCCAGACAGTATACGTGGTGTAGAACATTTTCACAACATTTTTCTTCTCAAAACGAAGAGCATAAGGGGGCGTTAAGAATAATAAACTACCCAGCAAAGAGAAAAAGTGGCTCAAAGAGACGATGCAGATACCCAAGCACAAACCGTCTTGAGAGTTGTGAATTATTATGAATGAATCATGGGACAAGTATCGTGATTAAGAAGACAATCTGACTGACTCTTCACAAAAATGTCCACTTCCGTGACTCGAGAGGTACGGCAGTAAGGTTTATAATGTCACCCCCACAAGTAGGTATAAATGAGAACGACGGAAAGCTTACCTAAAGAGTTTTGTAGCGGGCAGCAGCGCCGGTGAAGGAAAAAGGTGAGGTACGCTCGGCTGGTAGTCCACTGTGCTGCTGGCCAGCTTCGATCGATTTGCGCTATTTCATTCTCACTCCTGGCTGTTCTGGTCCTGGATTCGCAGCGCCCCCTGGTCGCCTCAACTTCACGGATATCCGAGCGCTGCAGCCAACGGCTGCCAGCGGGACAAAAAGCTCGACTAGAATCGAAGGCCGGAAAGTGGGATCTAGCTGCATGGTGGCGGGAATCTCTTCATTAGACAAATACATGGGCGTGTGTTTTACCGCTTTACGTCAACCTGTCCTTTAACTTCGCGTAGAGTGCTACGGTGCAAAAAAATGTTAATGAATTGTGAGTAACTGCTCCGCTCGCAAGAAAATTTTGTTAAAATGACATAATAACAAAAACCTCAGCAACTATGCTGACTGGCAAGATTTGAAGCCGCGACTCTTCTTTTTGCCGTCCATTGACGTAATCAAAAGAAGGAAAAGAAGCATGTCGTAGGGCGAATCAATACGTGGAATGTTTCCTAGGAGTGTTGTGCTCCTTGTATAGGAAGTGCTCTTCCTGAACACAAGCGTTTCTTGGCGACTGGAGGCTGTATGTCTGTGAGACGTCCCGGGCGGAGAGCCCCCTCAATCACTGTTGCAAATCTTCAAGTCACGTCGCTGTCACAGTGGAATAAGTGCCACTGCCATTTAAAATGTTTGTGTCACAGTTCCGTCCCAGTCTTTCCCTTTAGACTGTAACGGTGATGTGAGAGGCAACTCAAAAGTCTCTCACTGTCTATCAGTCTGCAACAATACGGGCTGTATCTTATGGTTTGTCACAGTGATGTATAGTGCCAACTTCAAAGTCTTTCAGTGTGGTGTCGAGTGTACGAAAGTGGTGTAAGATTGGCCAGTCCAGTACTGACACAAACAACTCGAGTGTAATGCACAAGCAACTCGAATGTCGGTCATAATGGTTTTGTAAGTTAGCTGTAGTGAATGTCACAACATTGCCATAGATTGCTCGTCTCTGCGAAATATCCTTTTTTCTGAAAAAGCTGTTGGGCTGACACACTGAATAACTACGAAATTAGTTATACAGATAATGGATTTTCGTGTTCATGGTATCCGGGCGTTTTCGGCATGGAGCCTACATATGCTGTCCACTACATTGTTATGTGACCATTTGTAGTTTGTTAAACCTGGTTATATGCATGTCTCCATGTACATGTACTTGAGGGGTCTACAGTATGGTGTCTCCATGTACTGGAGGGGTCTACAGTTTGGTGTCCCCATGTGCATGTACTGAGGGGTCTACATTTTGTTGTTTCCATGTACATGTATTGAGCACGTCTATAGTTTGGTGTCTCCAGGTACAAGTATTAAGGGCGTCTACAGTTTCAAGTGTCTGTGTCACCAGGAAGTCTACAGTTTATAGTGTTTCTATAGCCGCCATATCTTAAGAACACGTCGTCTGAAATAAATAGAAGTTGACATTAATGACCATTACAGTTTCTATCAGTTGACACCTATTGTCATTTTCTTCACATTTTTGTCTAACACAACATGACCAAAGAAGGATTTTTAAAGACCATTTTGATTTTCACATGTTTTTTACAACACATAAATCCATTAAATTCTACTGAGGCGATCTGAGTTAAATTTGTCCGCAAGTTCTGTAATCAGATAATGGACGTCAACTTGAAAGTGTCGAATTAACGAGTTACAATTGAATTGTTGCTTTTCTTTTCAATCTTAATGAGTTTTGGAAAATGTTCGTCTACAATAACGACTGGCGATTTGTTTGTGTAACAATATTTTTGGCATTCGTTCTTTGGAAATGAAAAATGACATACTCCACGATGGGCATTTGAACGATTCGCTATTATTCCAACACCTTTCAAATTTCTTAACTCGGGTAAGCCAGCTATTAGTGACAATGTTTTCATGTAATATTTTATTAGATTGAATAATGTGTTCAACGTTATACTGAGTCTTAAGATGTCTTGCAAGAAACTGTTAGACACTGTGTACTTCGATAGTCGCATCACCCACACGTATGCAATGTTTGAATCTTTTTATCAGAGGAGAAACTAGCCTTCAGGAGGTATATGATACAAAAAGTCAAAGGCGAAGGTTTACCATGTTTTATTCCTTTAGTTCGACAAGTTTCTAATTAAGTTAATCTCTTCCTGTACGGATAACACAAAGAAGGCCTGAAGACGGAAATAGAAAAATTTCAAAATCGTATCTGATCTTCGAACACAGTATTAAATAACGCAATTTACACACAAGGCATAAGACGACCAGAGGGTACATTTCACTTACGTCGTTAGAGGACTTTAACTTCTTGTTAAAGGCAAGTCAGCAAAGCGTTCTCCATTATTGAATGTGTGCATAAATAATCAGAACACTCCAGGCGACCTCTGTATCTAGTAGTAACTGCTATCCGGTTGTCTCTTAAGTGTAATTTAACCTCACATCAGAAGAGCTTATTAAAGCTGTCATGAAGTGTTTCTTTCCATGTAGGAGGGAACGCTAACCCATCCAGAAAAAAACTTGTGAAAAACAGATCTATAATAAACAGTGAGATAACGTTGATCATGAAATGCCCCCTACGTGTATTAAGGGTAGCCTCTAACTCTGATCGAAGAAGGAAATTTCTTTTCTAGCGAATGAAACGTGACACCAGAAACGTAACATCAAACATTGAGGAAAGAATGTGCGAACGATTGCTAGAGAGGGCTGAAAAGGGCCACCAGTTAGACGCTTAGAAGACCTGGATTATTTTCTCCATCCTTGAATTTTGCTGGACCGAAAAGTGATTCTATCAGAACAGTGAATTTTCAAAAGTTTTCTTCAGTTGTTGTAACAAAATCTATATGAAATGGTTCTGTTTAATTTTAACAGTTTAGCTCTTGTAGACAATATTTGTTAGATGTCCACACTTCTGACAGCAGTGCCCCCGAGCCGTAAACTGTGTGTAATATAATCAGCCGGACTTCAAGTATGTGTTTGATAATTTACATAGTTGTTTGTTGTGTAATTACTTAGAGCTGCCATTCTATTGATGACGGACCTTAAATCCAGAGTTCAGGGAAACCACCGAAACTCCGCAGGTGAATTAGCCAGGCTTGGATTTGAACACTGATACACATTGTGTATATAACATGATCATTTTGTAAGAATACCAGACAAACCTGTCTGAACAATAACCAATGACGTCTACTTCAACCATTCTCTTTGAATGAACAAACACGTGGAGAGGCAACAAAGTAGTTTTGGCCTCTACAGTATGCCATTTTTTAAGCAGGTCTCTATGTGACGGCGAATATTGGAAAGTGTCGTAAGAGTACTGTTGTCCGCAAAATCAATACCATCAAAAAGTGAAGCCAGAATGAAAACTGCCAAAAATTTGTATGGTTAATCATAGATCTAATTCTCGGACGAGGGAGTGTCAACATGAGGGAACCCAGGCTAATGCAATACCATCGATTGCACACTTAAAAAAAAAACGTGGTGGCCAAACAAGCTAATAAAATGAAAGTCCTGTCATAGAAAACTGGCAGTCCGCTTGTTTGGAGAAAAGATGTTTGTTCGCTGCATTGTGGAGTTAACTACGCAAGTGTTAAATAACATCTTCTCTGCAAGATGTCATGTATAGTTCATAGACCGGCTTCCGAGTGGACGACGAAACGCGTTTGCGCATGAATGGATACTTCCATGATCACTTTACGTTTTTCACGTGTTAATTTGCACAACATTGTCGCTTAATCAACCGGCGTCCACCATTAGCCAGGTCAACGTGTATTGACAGTTTATATTATAAAAAACACACATAAATTGCCTAAAATAAAAATGAACGACAGGTTTGTCAATAGTGCTTTACCATTTTCAATTTGTGTTACAACATACGTGTACTTTTGCATGTAGTGAGAAAATAAAAATTCAATATTTTAGAGGAAGAATTATGCATAAACATAGTTTCCTTAGAAAGGTTAAATTAATCAATTCAAGTGTGTTTTGTTGCGTATGTGTCTGTAAATGATAGCTTCGTATCATAAACTGGATCTGCCCATGGACGTCTAAACCGTTACGTCACTTACGATTGTTATGCCTTCAACGCACAAAATCGAAATGTTTTTTTTCCCTTTTTTTCTGTTGTAGAGGAACTATAAATTTGCTCCGATTAACCATACCAGCCGTGGAGATGAATGCTTGCAACCGACAAAGGAAGAGATTCCTCGTAAATATGTTAAGGGAGAAGACCTTGAAGTATTGAACAATTTTTAATAAAAGTGTATGGTTTGAATATTTGAATTCGACCATCAAATTTTTTTTCCAGATTTTTTAATTACAAGGCAACAAATTTTAAGATTCGTCATAACGCACACTCAGTGTGATAAACACCTCCATACCTAAAAAGGGGCGTAACTGAAAATAATTTTGATCAACCATAATGCACTATTATGTAAAGCCCGATTATCGAATATTACATGAATCGGGTCCTTAAAACATTAACATTCTATTGAATGTACAAAACGCTACTCAGATGCGAGTTCAGCTCGAACAGTTGGCTGCTGTCCCTTGTTTTGTCAGTGCACAGAAAAGAACGAAGAGCTAGTAGAACGCCACAGCGTGCAGAGTTTGGCTGCACACACAGCACGTCAAATACAGATGGCGAGGAGGATGGCTTGACACTCCACACCCTAGAGAGCGAGGGGCTCGATTCACCTCATTCAGCAAGGTCGGTAAAATGTAGGCATCTTCTGACTGCCATATGAGCTTATGGTGATAAAGCATATGCTTCTTAGAGAAAGTCTAAAGTTTATCCGACGGAATTTTTTGATTCTTCAGAATTTACTCTTTTATTACGTCTTACTTCCCCGACCTTCACCTATATCTCTCCGAACGGGCGAACTTTCTGTGGCGTTCCACTGAAAGCTTTTCCTGAGCCACTGCGATTCATCAGTGTATGTACACCCGGATCATTGCGCTCCAATTAAGACGTTTGTTAACAACCAAAATGAGCGAGGAATAATAACTATCATAAGCAGATTGGGGCTGATCTGGAAAAGCTTCTGTCCGTCTGGAGCGATCATAAGCGGGTTTTTTGTCAAAGAGGCAGATTTAAGAGCTGACATGTGCTTCAGCGCGGCTGCTGGGCTAGTATCCCCCTCCCCTCTCCCACCACAGTCTGTCCAGGTAGCGGGTAGCAGCGGCTAGCTAACGCCACATTAAACGGCTTGATCGATCCATACAATCTTATTAATACAGAGAACCGCTCTACAAACTTCAGAAACACTTTGCACACATGACCAACCTATTAAAGCAACTATCGAGACGACGTCGTGGAGTATTATAAAACGGAATTGTTCTCTGGGTAGGTGACAAACAAGCGTTAACGACATTATTGTTTTGTCTGAGTAGACTTGTTAAAAGTGTACATATAGCAGTGACCAGGTGCTCAGCCCTATTTCAATGACATGACACCCGGTAAACTTCATGCCGCCATCCTCATGACAAGCGGATAAACTAAGAAACGTTTGCTTCTGTTGTTAATCTGAAGAGAACATGGTTACTTTTAGAGAAATTGCTTGATGATGAAATCATGTATGTTAAGCCCTTAAACAATTTATATGCCGTTAAATGTTTTCGAAATTTTAAACCGATTTTTTATAAGAAAGCTCGAAAGCAACACATGTAAAGAGTTACAAAAAGTTATTGTCATCTGTTTAGCAGAAACTTATGGGATTGCGTCGGATTTCAGATTTTTCCTTATTTGAATGCACGGCACTGAGCCATAAGAGTGACACGGTGGGGAATATCTGAATAGTCAGTTAAGAGCTTGTGTGTCTCAAGAGAGAAAACCAAGATGTCAAATAACAAGGGACAGGTGTGAGTTGTCCAACAATCATCCAAGTTCTCTCGTGCATCTTCGTTCCCCATTATTAAAAATTTTAAGTCATTTCTTCTCCTAAAGTGACTTTTCTCTCATCAAGACGTATGTCTTGCCTTGTCACGTGCACGGATTCGTGAAAATGACTCACCTACGAATGCGCGTGAAATCAAATCCCCTATGTTATAACCTTAAGCAGCCAAAACTTCACATACACGTGTGATTGAGGACCTGTGTGAATATCAGATCTTAAGGCGGGCTCAGTAGATTTACTTAAGATACCGTGGACAAATACATTTATCCACATTTGAGAAATATCTGCAAAACCGCTGGTATTGAGAAGATCGAAAAAGGAATTTTCGAATGAATTAAATTCATATTCGTATCAAGTTATGAATCACAGAATTATTTTACGAAAACCATAAATCAAGATGACCATTGTCGGATGCATTCCTGACCTGGTGTTATCTATATAGTTATTATAGCATTCCCTGTCCATGGTGACAAATGACCTCATTGCAAACTAATGGAAAAAAATTATTAGACATTTACAGCTATCGCCCACAAGAAAAACCGTATTTGTAGAATGCATATGTAAATAAGGCTACTGTACATGTTTTGGCTGTCCTGAATTGTTCTTGAAGAGCCCCTTTCTAACCGAATTAATATTCTCATCAAGTACTGGTTTTGATTTGTGCTCAACTGTTTTTCTCTACTTACCTTCACATCGGAAAAAAGAGGCTGACTAATATCGTTTCCCTTTCCATACCATGATTTGGCGGTTTCAAGGTTTTCGAGTTGGGTTGACTCGCGTTTTTCTCCCACTGTAGATTGACAGGTCGGGCTTTTGCCACACCACACAAGTGCTTCTGTTATTAGCCTCCCGTAGGATCTAAAACACATAAAACTCTTTCTTTGTTCCTAATCCCCTGAGTATCTGTTTGACCAAAACTCTACTACTCTATTTTCTTTTCTCTCGTTCTCTATTTCTTTCTTTCTTGAAAGGCAATCTATTTTATCCGAAACCCTACCATAAAGCAATTTGCTCCATTAACATGCATAACACACAGTTAATCTCTTGTTCTCCATTTTTATAGAATTTGCCCTGGGTCAATACTAATAAACGATTATCTCTGTACTTTCCCATTATCACATCTAACCACATTACTTCGGTCTAATATTGGCATCATGCTAGTCCTCCATTTCAAGACTATGTTCATCAGCTATTCAGACTAATGCGTACTGCTTCTTCCGTTAGTTCAGTGTTATTTGTAGCTGGCCAAGTGGTCGGTCAGCCGCAAATTATAAGGATGGAGGTTTTCAGTATGAATTACAAAGATTGGCTAATAGTGTCATGTGAGAGGTTGATCATTATGACCGCGAATAATACCACGCGGGTAAAGTTCTGAAATTTGATGGCTGGACTGCAAAGAAGATTAAGAATGACCATCATGACTGTGTAGAGTGCAGCATTGAGTTATACAATGGAAATCCTATACAACATGTATAATTATGAAACGGACAACTATTGGTTTGTCTGTGGAAAAAGAAAATCTCAATTAACGGGATCTAGGAATGACATGTCCCTTTTGATTTTTTTACTGTTTAACGTAGTGCTTAAGAATGGGATACCTTCTCCCGCGCTATGGCGATTCAATCCCAAGCTGACTCGACAATTGTTCTCTAGCATTGCGCGTTTAGTACGCAAATCAATTTGCCCATGAAAATCTTTTTGTAAATGCAGGAATAAACCAACAACCTACATAGGTTTGGCTCGAATTACCTCTGGTAGGAAAGGTTTCCTAATGTTCTCTTAAACGTCGATGATTTACATGATCAACAGATTTACATGTGGACGAAACCGGAGAGCCCGCAACTTCCCAAATACCTAATTCACCTCTTGACAAAACAACATCTGAAACAGCGACAGCTGGATTCGAACACGCAACTGTATTGATTCAACAGCACTTAAACCGCCTGAACCAACCACATGGGATATAAGGTGAAACGGTTCCTACTGGCCCCCATACACGAGAAATAATCTGCAAGTGCACTGATGGCGTGTCATGTTTTTGCTTACCGGTTTTACTTCAATCTTTTTTAACCTACTGGGGGTGTATATGACGTAACGTGTGATCAAGAGTCTGCATTAAAGCAATAAACGGTATTAGCCTTCCGCACAATTCTCGCGGGAACTTTGTGAGTAAGTGTAATAGATTGCAGGAAGTCCTGTCACTTCACTCTTAACCTGGGAAGATAAATCACAGGCCGTCCTTCCGTGTGTATCTAAAGCAGCCCATGAACCGAATGTGTATCGCGTCAACATATAAGCGTCAGCATTAAATAATAATCAAAAGGTGCAACTTCAGTCCGTTCAAATCCAGTGCATGAAGTGACAGGCCTTTCCGCAATATTCTGTAACCTTGCTAGCAAGACTCTGCTGAGAATTCAGCGGAAATCAAATATACATAGACCTGTCTCTTTATGGCTATAGAGGACTCTGTTAACAGTGGTGTTAACGTACATCTGTATATAGACATCAAAAATAATTGCTCAGAGTTCGTGGCAATAAAGGACATAGACCTGGTAGAGTAATCGATGAGAGTAGCAAACTAACCACACTGTAGTTAAAGATGTAGTAACTTTAATTTGGAGTACTGAAAGTAAGAGAAAGCTGAGGTCGTTATTTGTTTATTTATTTGTTTGATGTTTTACTCAACACTCAAGAATATCTCACTTACACGACGGCAGCCAGCATTTTGGTGGGAGAAAACCGGGCTGTGCCCAAGGGGAAACCCAAGATTATCCACAGAATGCTAGCAAACCTTCCCAACTACAACCAAGTTGGAAGCCATGCAGTATTGAGTAATATAAATGGTTCCTTGGTCATTTCGGATTACATGGTGTTCCTTCTGTGATCATGTATGTCACATGTTTGGTGGGTATTTCGAATGAACTACTCTCTTATGGGTTTTTAACACATTAAAACACAGTAAAAGCATTCATACAGAGCTTACACTTGAGCAAATCGCATCCAAATGGGTTTACAAGGCGGTGGCAAGAGACGCTCAATTCCCAGATCTCAAACTCCTCTTTACAACACAGTGAAAACTAACAGTTTATGCCGTGAATAAGCACTCCGTATACCTCCAGCTGGTCAGATCCAGGTCGTAACACCTGCCCTTTTCATCTCCACACATAATTCTTTAAGTGTTTTATTTCTCACGAAAAGCTTACAGGTATAAACACACTAATTTGATTTTGTACCCAAAGACTCAAGCGTACAGAAAACGATGGGGACGGGTAGGGATTGTCTGTATCTCTGAAGTGTGTTGAAGTAATGCCAGGTAATTTTGCAGATATAAACTATGACAAATAATGGTTGAAAAAAGTCCATTACTTGTGGCTACAGTTAAAGAGATAAAAATATCATCCAATGAGCAAGTGCCCCCCACACTCTGTTTCTATGGCTATAGGACGCTAGTACCTGCATTCCAGCTGATTTATTTTGAGAAAATGGTGGTCAACCCCTGCTGATATTTGGATATGTTGTAAGGCAGGTATCTAGTTATTTGACAGTATGTGTCATTTGGGTTAACGAAAATTAGGGAATACAGTTTTCGGATGGTGTTCTTTGCGAAATTACTACATAAATAGTAGGGCTTTTTTTTAGTGTTTTTATACGCATACGTTATACTGCTGTCAGCCATTTTTGGACATCCACCAATTCCCGTGTAGTTGGTCATGCACTTGAACACATGAATCGTCACCAACAGTCGAACTCATGGACTCTACAATTCGCACTTGACTTTCTTTCAGATAGTGCAAAACAATAAAACTACAGATAAAACAATTCAAACCTATGTAGCTAAAATAATTCCGGAGAGTAAAAGAAAATGGTAGCAAAGAAATATTACACTCATCCGCTTATGGGCACAATCCCGAAATTATATTTACCTGTTTACTCACACGGCGCCGGTCTTGTAAAACACGTCAGTGCCACATAGGATGTATGATGATACATGATCGTATTACCAGTACAAAATTTTTGGTGACGATGGGAGGTATGTGAAGTGCTCCACTGTGTCTCAACGAGGAGTCTCAGACGTGGAATTTTGAGCGCTGCAGGCGACCTCGCCATTTCTATGCAAAGTTCAACGTCTAAACAATTTCGAAGTAAAGTTTATGTTACATGGCGAAAGTGTTAAATCCCCGCAAATGGGTTAATTGCGGGAAACTGGCATAACTAACCATAACTCTCCGTTGCACACTTTCCATTGAAACTCTTCCACTGATGAGACATCGGCTGTCTTCATCGTTTACTCTAAACGCTATACATATGTAAGTAAAACATTCTACCCCTCGGCGTTATGGCCAATTTGTAATTCATTATGAATTGTCGTGTGGGATGGGGCGAAGTGAAAGTTACACGTAAGGAATTGCATCATGTGGAATAGCGTATCAGACGGTTGATGCCCATCGGACGTCTCGGCTAATGGGGTGACATAAAGCCCAGACCGTATTCACAAGGCTGTAAGGAACACAGCGGGATAGTGATGGTAGAGTCGGCTCATCTGTACGTATCACGAGAGTGAGTGGGAGGGGGAATGTCTCGTTAACGTTGACCCTCACTAGTTAGCGTTCTGATTCGTTTTCCTTGGAGATCAATTCCAGTAAAGCATAATTGAGCTGTAGCAAAAGTATTGTTGGTATAAAGGTTTATGGGGTAGGCATCTGTGCAAGTGTAAAGCGCTCTTTAATACAGTTTGCATAGACTGAGCTGTAGTGCGGCAAAGCATCTTAAAGGTGCCTATTATATATTTGATTCGATGCATGGTGGTGGTCAGATTTATGGGGTGAGGAAACCGGATTGCCCCAAGTTTGAAACTTTCTTTCTCCACGTAACTGACAAATCTTCTAACTTAAAGCGTGAGCCGAGAGATCAACGGTGGGATTCGAACCTGGCACCTCATTGGCCAGGGAAAAAGGCCTTCTAGGGAATGAGCTAGCTAAGACTCCCATGTGCCATAGAAAGTAATATTTGTGGTTTTTATCTAAACAGATAGAATGAACTGGACAAGTGGGATAAACAAATGACCCACTGGGGGCTGTTTGGGGTGTATTGGCCATTAACAGTGCCGTTATTTCATGTCTTATTCGATTACTCACTAGTATATCAAGACAAGATGATGTCTAGGGTGTCCGAGAAGCTGCTTATTAGATGTGTTCGATGATTTATAGAGTGGCAACAGTGTGACAGCGTATAAATCAGAACGAAACACTATTCTTTACTAGAGAAATGAAACGTTTGAAGTCTGGTATACAGTGCGCTACTGATGGGACTTATTAACGACTTAAAGGCTGTCGCGTGGATTTATAGACTAATAAAATACAGCACGGCGTTATTCCCTTGACAAATTGTGTAAACACACATACGATATGAAGATCATAAATTACCTCTGTTACCACGAAGGGGATGGAAACAGACCATCGAGTTATGACATTAGAGGCGATACAACTCCATCAAAAGCAACTTATTTCCACGTTCGTGTCAAAGTAATGCAGCAGTTCCCATATAATTTAGCCCTTTTGGCAGTCGACAAGTAGCAAGACGCCAAACGGCGAGGCGATGAGCGTCTCGTATGATGAAAACACGACGGAGAAGTTATGAATGAAAGTAAAATCTATCATCTGTTTTCAGCTCCCTCAATTTTAAATTGTCATTTTGATATCGATTTTCTGAATATTGTCTTTATGGATTGAATACGTAATCTATGATCGGGAATTTCAAGGCGTCAGTTCGCAGGAATTCACCAGGGCGTATATGGTTTTTCCTTTGAAAATTTTTTTTACAGTTACAATCAATCATGACATTGAGCCATTTGTTTTTTTCAAAACTGTCTTGAAAGTTGGAATAAGACTTAAATGTTAAACCCAGTTTAATCATAATTAGAAAGGAGGCAATGGGTCTTCTTTCATTTCTAAAATTTGCATCATGCAGTCTTAAATTATATACAAATTCTAACAGCTGCTCACTGCTGCAGCATTCACACAACACAGCAAAACATATCGAGAATTCGAACCTAGTGACTAATGTCATCCATTATTTACACAATGTTTTATAGAATCAACCGGTCTTATGCATACATAATCTGGATATCACCCCTACTCACTCAGGGCTTGGTTCCACTTGTACTGGACATCAATGAGCTCTTCAGTTGGATCGTGATCAATTTAGGTCTCAGGTCTGTTATATATATAATTATACCTAGTGAGTGAATTGCGATCGTCTTCATCATATCTTTATTCATCAACACATGACATATTGCAAATGTCTGAAAATAATAGAAGGCAGTCTTTCAACATTGAACGTTTTGCCATTTATCCAAAAAGATGAAGGAGCAAATTACAAGCACTTTTACACAAGTCGAATCGTTTTCTTGTTTACTCGGACAGAATATTCGGCCTGCAGAGGAGCACTGACTCCGAGGAAAAGTCTACTTTCATCTGTCGCTGATAACTGGTGATGACCTGCGGGGCGGAGGGGTTTCCGGTGGCGTGCCTAGGTCTGCTCCAAGGTAGATTGGAAATGTTTGTTACCTAGGCAGATAATCAATACTGAGCTGCGTTAAGGCTCAGGTATTAACAGATCATCTTGTCTTACCAGATTCAAGCACCACGATCCCTTGTCTCAATGCAGTGTATTTCTGTCGAAAATTTTCCAACCCTATGTACCACAGACTGAAGGAATTTATCATTGTAATTCCTTTAAATTTTCTCGTTCCATGGTTAGGCTCTAGGTTATAATGTCACCTTTTTGGCATATCTTAATAGCAGAAATACAATATTTGCTAAGCAGTTAGGTAGCATCATCGACGTTGTGCTCAACATGCATTTCGTGACTGTACGTAAATCCTCTGAGAGTAATTAGGCTTGGGAAACCAAAGCTACCGCAAAGCGTTACTGTCGTCTGCTCCTTTGATAGTTTCTTGATTGGGCTCTAGAAAGATGGAAGAGTCAAAGCTGTAAATACCCTACGGGGGCCGATTCTGTTTCAAATCGAAATTTGAAACAGATCATACAGTTTTGTAGAGTCAAAAATTATAATTTTGATCGCCTTATAAATTGTATCGCAAGAGAAAAGGGTCAACAATTCAACGCCCAGTTTCAAAGACTAACCGTCTTCTTGCGATTAGGCTATAGATTCTGACTCGGTACAGAAGTGGCTTTGTCCACGCGGCTGCCGAACTTTTCCAAGTTTTGCATGCCAAAATCCAACTTTATTGCCCTGAATGTGAGTGCATTCCGCACAACTGGTATAATAAAGCAATTAGTCTCTGTCCCTCGCTCCCTTTTCCTTTTGTCAGATTCCTGGCAGGATTATAGAGGGCCGGTTTCTGATCTATTGCAAGAAGCGTCTGCATGGTGCGGACCCTGAACAGTCGGGAACGGGAAGGTTTGAAGACGGGTGAGTCAAGAGTATACAGCCTGGCGCTGACTTATTACCTTGATGATGTTCAAGGGACAGTAACGGGATTAAACGTTCAGTGATGGTGAGTCTGGCCATAGGTATTCTGCTGGACTTGGTAGACTGAACAGTGAACAATTAGCCTGGACATGTACAATATAAAAAACTACAACCTAGGAAGTAAAACCAGATCATCGACGACATTGTGATGCATGTAGTTGGTAAACTGTCACACTTAGCGGGTGAAATCCTGTTTCTTGTTAGTTTCCCCCGTTTAAGGCTTTGTTCAAGCTGTTCATATAAATCTTTAAATAGATCACGCCTATACAGTACTATGGCTTTACCAGAATTAAAGAATTTTAAGAAAATCATGCAGTAATGCTAGTTGCACTCGGTAACCTTAACATTAGTTACATCTGTCTTTAACACATTGTCACGGTACAACAATTCAAGGAAAACAGCAGCATTCTGGTCTTCTGATTTTTCATCTCTTTGTCCAGCATTTTACACCAAATTGTTCCAATAAACCATGGATAAAAGTTAGCTAAATGTTTATGCTGTAAGTACTGATAATTTTGCTGAATCAAAACTTAGTTTAACGGTGCATTCCGGTATTTGGGACATAGAGTGTATTATAGTATCATCTTAAGGTGTATATAAGAATGACTCCCTAGTAACAAGGAACAAGAAATAATTTTAATTAAATCTAAACCTTTAAATAATATGTGATATAATCAGTCAAAACATAATTTCAATGAATTCTTAACCTTGAAATAATTTGCCACTCATTCGATGGTTTTCTTGTTGTTTAATCCAATATGTATTCTCTACATAACTTATCTTGAATTCCTTGTTTCTTGTTGAGTATTGTTTAGCAAAAAATGTGTTGTATGCTCAGGCAGAATGGCTGAATTGGGGGTTACAAAGCTGTCCGTCCGATTACGGGTTTATGTGTTTTACTGTAACACATTATTCGGTATAACGCATTATTCGATAAAATTATTTCGGTAACTTCAGGCTTTCTAACTTTTGGGCTCTCCCCCCAAGCTCAGATGATGCATTGCTGTTCTCTGAAATTGATGTTCCAACATCCCTGTGCAGTGGTTTTTTCTCATGGCAGTGTTCCAGTTTGTAGGCTCATCGGTGAGCTCATGAAGAGCAGTGCCTTGCTCGGATTTCGATGTTCTAAAATTTGGGTGCTTCCTTAAGTTATGCTGCTCTCTGACAGGCGTTTTAACTTTTGATCGTTTCCCTAAGCTCGGATAATGAATTGCTCTTCTTTATTTGCCATGTTCTATGTTAAGACTCTTCTCTAAGCTTATAAGATGTAAGGCTGTTCCCTGTTCTAAAGTTTGGGCCGTCTGGGATGTTCAAATGGAGCACTGCTGTCTTTTGAAGGGACCCTTCTCCCTTAAGCTTTAATGTGTCGAAGTGGGTAAAATTGTCAAGCGCATTGCACGAATATCACCTCGCCAGAGTTTGATTCTGCCTATTCTGAACGACTTCTTGTGAATAACACAGAGTAAGCAGGTGGCAAATGTCGTCAAGAAATTTTTTTGCACAAAAACTATTCATAGTTCCAGAGACACTCGCACGCTGAGTTTTGCTTTGAAGTTTTAATACTCCAGGACATTATATTTCCCAGCCTTTTTTATTAGCAGGCTTAAGAGAAGAGTGTTCTTTGAAGAACCTTGTGTGATATTTCACAGCAGGAAACCCGCTTTGGGATACAGAATGAGCTTCATGAGTATTTTTTATTTATTGAATTGTTACGCTATGAAGCGGCCATTTATAGGATTAAATAAACAATGTTATAAAGATAGTATGATCCACGTCAACCTGCAACTCCCTGTATTTTCAGAGCCTTAATTTCCTGTGCGCTATGATGGTGATTGACTTCTCCTTTCACTTTGAATATTTCCTAGATCTTAATGCTTATTCCTTGTTGCAGACGGAAGTAAAAATTTTGTTTTAATGAAAAACAAATATGAGAAGTCAAACCAAATTAGGCTGCTAGCCTAGGAATGGCGTTGGTCTTTGGTCTCTGGTAATTGAGAATTCAATACAGATAGCCACACCAAACGTGTAAATGAAATCTTTTTGTAGTTCCAATACGCAAACTAACACGAGCATCTTACAACACATGGAAACAGTGGCGACAAACGTCTGTTTCTGTCCACTCTTCCCCGTATGGAGTGCTGTGTGCTTGTAAGTGGAACAGCGATTAGTAAAAAGACCGACTGTACCTAAAATACAATTACTTCTGTATTTAATTATTAAATTGAAACAATTAATTTTTTAAGTAAATTAAATCAGTCAGTTACATGGAGTTTATATATATTGTGGGCCCACCACACCATTAGCATCAAGCTCACTATCAGAGCATTTTAAATGTGATCATACATTTTGGTGCATGTACGTTTCAATATAAATGACTAGAATTAATCTGACTGCAATTGTACCCATTTATGAAGATATCAGTTAATAATTGGATGTGCACTGAACAATCGTGATGTGGCCCAGAAAACAACTATTGGAGTATTGCGTCTGATTTCATTAAAGTATTTACATCAAGAAAACGTAAAATATATCAGGAGTTCTTATTTATACTTTTTATTTGCATGTCATGTACCCATTGTTTTAACTTTGACTTGTCTGCTATAGTGTGAGTTTGTTGTTTTACGCCATACTCAAAAATATTTCACTTATGCGACTACGGCCAGCATGATGCTGGGAGGAAACCGGGGAGGGCCCGGGGGAAACCCACGACCATCCGTAGGTTGCTGGCAGTATGGATGAGAGGTATCTGTGTCATTACGGTGCACTATCGTTCTAAACCCCCTCTGCCACGATGGCCCCGATTTGAATCAAAACCAGGATGGCCTTACATTCGAATCGTGGCGCTCAGCATTTATATCACGGTGCAGACTGTGACCGTGACAATGTACCAATGTAAGAAATATTAAATGTGCCTTTAACCCAGAAGGAATTGTAATCGTTTGCTCGCCTAGTTTTTGTGGCTGCTGTCTCTCAGATGTCATTTCGCACAATTTTTCCTGAGATCAACTATGTCCTGTACATTTTAAAACATTGCATGCAATGGCCTGAAATAACATCACTACACAAAACAGTGGAAAATGGAATGATTTCAAACTGAGCAAACTGAGCATAGAAATCTAGTCTAACGGTGCAGCCTATGAAAAATTAATCTCCGGTTTCAAGCAACTACACTAGCGATGCGATGCAGATTTCACCCCTCATTCCTTCCCGTCAAATGAAAGTAAAACTTATATGCAAAACAATTTCTTGCGGGTAAATCTGTTTATAACCGACAGCATCAAATAAAACCCACTGTTGCATTGTTGGATGGCTTACAACTCGACTAATCGCCACGTAGATATACTGCAGCAGAAAGCAGTGTTATATTACTTTTTAAGAATTTGATCTAAGTAAACGCTGTCAGCTATTCATAGTTACGGAGGAATATATTATTTTATTTTAAGCACAGCAGCAAGTAAAAGCAATTTTTACAAAGATACAGTGAAGGACCCTTTGCAGCTAAATGAAAAATCGTCCCCCAGTGGTGCAGATGTGAGATGTAAATTTTTTCATGCAGAAAGGAGAGAAAATCTACTTGAATCTGCAGTACAATTACTATGCAACATGTGTGTGAAAAATTGGAGTGGTGTGATTCATACTTTTGGTTTTATCAGAAGGCAAAACTAAGGCCAAAAGCAGATTTTGCTATTTGTGTCTTGCCGAGGGAACTCTCATCATAATAAAATATGATTAAAATATGATGAACCAAAATCGTTTGTGCGTCTTTGATATCAAGCTTGAGAGTTCTAAGCTTTAGCAAAGTATCATGTTGGTTCACGCAATCATATTTTTGTCAATCGAAAAATGCGAAACATGTTCTAGGGCCACTGGAGCAGCATATTTACCATAATGGCTATGGCTTTTAGATCATTATTTGCTATAGTACAGTGGATAATGGCGCGGCTATAAATTCAGCTAGAACTTGAGTTCTAGCCCAATGTTTGTGCACTCTTTTCTTTTTTCAGTAACATGAGTTACGGAGAAAATGATTAAGCCAGGAAAGGGACGAGTCTTATTTGTTGACATTTTACAAAGCTACACGTTTGATATATTTCCATCTACAATAAATATGCATGGATGATATATAGTACAAACATCCAATGAAAGCTCAATGCAGTGCAAACTATGTAAGCGATACCATGTATTAGTCCGTTTCATGTCACATGTTTACGTGTGTTTATCAGTTCATCTTAATAAATATCCGGCAAAGTCCAAGACAAAACTTACTTTACATCCAACTTCTCACAGATCTGACTGTAAGAGATTTTAGCAGACAAATTATTGGGTTTAAAGAGTGTACGCTCATGGTTAGTTGCGAATATTTTGTTATTGTTGGCCTAATGCAAGGCAAGATCTGTTATGTAACAGCTTCAGGCGCACAACAGGGAATTCCTTGGGTCATTGTTCAGTAGATTTGTCACTGTCAGCAGTTTGGCAATCGGCCTGAGCGACAGGGGAGCGATTTCCCACCTAATTGCAAGGGTTCCTTTATTCACTAAGACAGAGGTACCAAATAATCCATATACTAAGACCATTATGCTTATTCAGGCAAATTCAAAGGATTGTAAGCTAATTTTATACCCTTTTTCGGTGGCACTAATACACACTATATACAGCACTCTGGGAGTTCATCGTTATGAGATTTGCACAAAACTTGCAGCGTAGGTACACACGAAGCATGAATACTTTGACAGTCTTGAATCTGGATGAATTGATCAGCAAATAAATTATTAGGGCTACCGAGACATTGGCAGTATTCCAGCCACATGGTGACAGGAACCCACTAGAAACAGAAAGCACTTACGGCTTTTGACAGGAGAAAGGAAACATCTAAGAACACAAAGAAAAATCAGAAGACGGAAAAAAAAACCAGCAAAGAAGACAAAATCAGCTAACATTCGAAAGCCACATAAATACATTGAAACATACACGGACAGTATATACATAATACATCTTACAAAAGTGCAACACAATGTCAGCAGGACTTGGTAGTGGTATAAGGAAGCGTTGGGCGTCACTGAACTTGCTTCACGGAGAGCCATATCACAACATACGTACGCCAATGATTGCCCGCGGCGATAGATGGTACATGGGGAACTTGGGATTCACGGTAAACCATCAAAATTTCAAAGCCACGTCCTTCGTCTCCCATACTTCCACTCAGCTTTATCTGTCCAAAAAATCTGCAGACAATCCATAAAGGTAAGTCACTAACCTCGTTGGCCGCCATCATCGACTGGCATTTTATACAGAACCTTTTGAAAGCATCTAGTCTTAGCCGAGACTTGATTGACAGCGCAATGTTCATACGAGGTTCGTGGGTTATCATTATGTATTCTGCAGAGAAAAGAACGGTAAGGCTAGATTGTGTTAACTTGTGATCTGGAATTCTAAGTCACGGAAATATAAGGTCCAATATTCCGAGGAAAGCCCGAATACATGGGATATAGGGACCGTTGTCGTCCACCAGACGTTTTCCACCAAACGTTGTCGTCTACATATTTCTTCTCGAACGTAAGATTCTTATGAGAAGTAGTCGAAGTAGTCCAGTTCGAGAGTGAACACTGACGGAATCTCGCGACGTTTGTCATGCGTGGCAGTTCCTGTCAGCGGTACGCGATGGTGAGAGTTAACAAGACTTTACTCGGTCATCTAATATTAAGTTATTTAAATGGCATTTAAAAAGTGCATACTTAGCGCCGTTTGAATTAGAAGGTATGCAATGTATTAAAACGAACATTTACGTATGTAAACTTTAATTTGATTATTCGGCTGGCCAGGGACACGTTAATCAGGATGGCTAGTTGGCTGGGAGCTATTGCTGACTAAATGGCTGGCTGAAGTAATCGATAAGGCCCGTATGTACACAAGACTGTCGATATTTGACCGTGCGCCTAATCCGTATTAATTTTGCCGAGGGCAAAGTCATGTAATGAAACACAAAAAGGCACACGTCTGAGGCAAAACGAAATCGAAGATCAGAAAGATTCAATCTGCAACCAAGTAATTAAACTAAGACATTGACACGAGACCTTTTATTGGATTTTTGGCCGACTAATTCTATTTTCGTCACTTCTGATTTGAGATCCAAACATCAAATTTACTGAGTAGTATAAGCCTGTCAATAATAAAGCACAGTTCCACTTCTGTATGCTTCTTATCTGATTCAGCTTTAGCAGTGAGTCGTGACAATTAAGTATTCTTCAAAACTGAAAAATCAGTGATTCTGCGCCCTTTGTCTATAAATCATACTCTCGTCGTATATAGAATTTCACTCGTAAAATTTTATTTCCATTGTACGCAAGCAACCGAAGAGGACCACATGAAATTAAAATGGATACGCTTTCGTAAAAAAAAACACATCTCATACATTTTGGGTCTGAAATTGTGTTTATATCCAACAAACAAATTGATTATTACATCCAAAAAAAAGCTGCCTTCCGGCGTGGAAAAGTGTATTAAGTTTGCTGTTATACATAAAGCTGGAACAACACCGACCGAGAGCTCATCACACCCATAACCCAGTATAGTGCGCACTTTAATGGTTGCCTATAATTAAATTTATATTTCCATAACCGTCTCCTAAGTTCATTTTACCCGGCTCATGAAAAGCGTCATTACCCGGCCTCTGTCTGGCCAGTGAGCCTCTCCGCAGGGCTTTAGCCATTGATGACTTCATAAAACACAAAAATACACGCTTTCACAGGCTGGCCATGATGTATAAGTAGAGTCAACGTATATGTGCTGCAGCACGTGGTCATTGCTATGTAAATGACTGGAGTTGTTTTACTGGGAAGGTCTTTAATGTTCACAGTCAACATGTAGCCTAATGATTACACAATACGACATGCTAACGGTACATTGGATACAGTCTTATCTAATTTATTTGTCTGACCAGTGTTTTACACCATGCTCAAGAATATTTCACTTAGACGACGCCGGCCAGAATTATGGCCAAAGGAAACCGGGTAGAGCACGCAGGAAACACACAATCGATCTTGCGTGTTTTTAAGTGACATATGCGCGCATATCAAGCAGTACACTGAGTATATACCGTATACATAGCATAAACAATTCATGGGCTTAGCAACTATTATGCTGCATGTCATACTATCATATAGCGTGCGCACAAAAGTAACTGTAAATTTACCAAACGTGCCAGCTCCTGTCTGTTCACACGCTAAACGCTAACGATGTGTTACTTGTACAATGCCGGGTCCACTTTCACAAAACTGCGTAAAACGACTTCTCGTAAGTTTTCTCGTAAATCACTTCAACTTATGGCACTATAAACTAGACGACGTCTTTTACGAGAAAAGTTAAGAAAAAAGGTGACTTACGTTTCGTGATTGTGACCCCAGAGATCCATCATTTTCTGGCTAAATGGCTCAGGTTAGAGATAGACAAATTTAAGCTAAGCCGAATTTAGGGGCTATACATTTAAGCGGTGTGCACTGAAGGTGAAAAGCTTTAAATCAGAATGTCCTTTCTCCGATGTAAGCCAATCAGTGCCGAATCTTTGTCCGTGTAATCAGAGGTTACTATATGCTGATTGATCCAGGCAATCCTGATATAGTGTCTAATTACTCCGCATACATAACGGATTGGTGCCTGCCAGCTTGATACCCATCACGGTTTAGCGATGGTGCCTTCAAGACACATGTAAGCTTATTGCACTGGGCCGTTTTCACAAAGCCATTTCTGATTTCAAAATTTTAAATACAAATTTCGAGCTTAATTTTGGGTCGTAGAAATTAAAATGTGGACCAACTCATCAGCTTTTCGTTAAGAGAAGTGTGTTAATATTTCAAGATTCAATGCTAAAAGCTAAAATTTTTGACGAGGTTTCAGGTTTCGACAGAAATTAGAAATGGTTGTGTGAAATCGACCCCTGAAGACATAGCTGTATATTTTATGCGGGGTCCCTGGTTTGTCTCACAGAATCCCGTTCTACTCCAGCGTTTGACGGGTCTGCATTTTTCAGCTTTAAATCAGGTGTGCCAGGTACCTTCCAAAGGCCGAGGGCTTACAGTAGACAATTCTGTTACCTGCACCGCTCTGTTTACATATCTCTCTGTGACATGCAAAATCTATTTGTTTCTTTTTTGCTTAAGGTTGGTTAAATGTCGTTATAATGTCATTTTGGTCAGGCCTGTCAATGACACTTTACCACTGGTGCCTCATTTAAACGCGATGCCGAAGGTAACTGACGTCGCACCCGACTCTAGCTGTTGGTTTCTGGATGACAGAATTTATAGTAGAGTTACCCTATAACCCACAACGTCGTGGTTACCATCCAGGCCTTGTGACAGGTCTTTCTGAAAACGTCACCGTATCAGGACGGAACACGTCCAGACATCACCTCACCCTATATGTAATTTATTGGTGACAGACGAGAAAAGCTCAGACGAGAAAGTATGGTCGCTGTTCCCAGCATAAGGCAGAACCATGGAGAACCATTACGGTCATCGTTTCGCCACTGAGGTGCACGACAATTAACGATACAACCCCAGGTTTTAGTCGATCAGTCATTTCGCTGCCCTTGATTTGCATGCATAAGAGAAACACACCATTTTACAAATAAATCACTGAATCTCACCTCGCCGTCCTAGTAGTCCGAGAGAAGAAGGATATAGAATCGCGAGGATAGCTGGTAGAACGTGAACTCGGATGACACGCAAGTCTGTGACAGGAAGTCGACGTTTTACAAATGAAATACTGCGTTATCGAGTTGTCGCACTCCTTGATTTGCACATTTGTTTCCCACTTTTGCTACGTGCTCCAGAAATACTCCAATGCAATATTGTAGCTCAAGATATTGCGTTGTGGCTACAGGGAGTTTAAGATAACAAAACATGTTTATATCGCTTTTTGTAGATGAAATCAAGAAGGGCGAAAACACGATAACAAACACCGGCTTCCGGTAAGAGATATATGCATCAATTCCACCATACGGCTATAGTGTTTTTACAAGTTTGTTTGCCTACAAGCCAGCTCGCTGGATTCCTCCGTGTTGATGTCTTTAATCTGCTCTGTACATGCGCACATCGTTGACCAGAAGAATTTGAAGTTTACATACAACAACGCATCAACGCGACAAGAACACATTGTGTAACTGAATATGCCGAGTCGGTCAGCTTTACCCGTACGCCAACAGGGCAGAACGTCCTTTTCTGTGTTTATTTAATTTGAAAAGTAGCCTTCTGGTCATCGGTTTATGCTTGCGCGAAAAAACTCACCTCTTGTGTAAACTAGCAAACTTTTGTTGAATGTCCTTGTGTCAAGCAATAATCGGAAGACATTTTATAAACGAAATGGCATATTGTCGCCCTACCATGTTGCAAACAATTGAGTAGGAACGCACCTTTTGACATGAAAATGGCGTGCTCATTTATATGGTGACATGATGCTTAAGTCACCCACATCATTGTGAGATCGTCTCTTTCTAAACAGGATTTCCAGTTACACCAAAGTGATATTGTATTGCTTTGACAGAGTTGGTTTTCAAAGGTAGAATATCGCCGTAGTGGGTGGTTTCTTTGACATTATCTTACCACCAAGAATCGATCTGACAATTTTGAGACACAGAAGGCTGAGTTGAAATTACCTATCAAACGTGTCTAAAATGAAGTCATGTTTGTGGTTTGAGGTCTGTAAGTTTGAAACAAGGCGTTTATCGAACGATGCAGATTCCTTTCCATTTACGGCCATAAAGTGCGCGATATACGGGTACATTGTCTGTTATGCGATGCAATTTATTCTGAGCTTAAAATTGTGCTCATTTTTATTTACTTTTTGGTTAATATATGTAACTGGTGTTTACACACCTCTCAATAACATTTCACTTATACGAAGGCGACCAGCGTTATGGTGCGAGGAAAACCAACCGAATATTGCTGCCAGATATTCCTACGTACAGCCGGAGAGGAAGCCAGAATGAGCTGGCAACCGTCGTTACGCCACACTAACACTGACGATAAAGCATAAACAAGAAAATATTATACGCTAATATATATTCCATTGGATTCTTCGTGGAGTATTATTTTATTATAATGAAAATATCAGTAATATCAAATAGATCGGGAAGTAAAGCACCAGAACAGTGCCGCGATATCAATGTCAGGCCTTATTCTCGGTCTGGAATTATAGAGCACAGCGACTGCGTTTAACGGAGCTTGTTTTTGTAAATATCTGTGTTGGCAAGTCGTACGTTACAGAACGCTCGATATCGCGAAATGGTGTAAGGGAGATCATTCTCAATATTTCGAAGCCACCTTCGAAGCTAACTCCCATGTATTCTTAAGTGGAAAATTCCATGACATAGACAAGTTGTAAAACAAGGGAGAGTGTACAAGGTTGACGTAGTCAGTTATGGTTGTACACGTATATTATATGTAAATTTGCCTTTATCTTGTTTTTTAAACTGTCAACTTTTTCAACTTTCCGGCTATCTCGATTAATTGTTTTATCTTATACATAAAAAAACAAGATGCGAAAAACAAAAAATACATAAAAACAAAGACAAAAAACAAACAAAACACAGAATGTTGCAAAAGATATTTGCAAGATATTACCATGTAACATAGCACCTGACGGGATATGACCTTTAAGGTTCAATCATTAAAAAAAAGTTTTCTTACTTCAATCACGCTATATCCGTAAGATTTTCACAAAATCAGATCTCATGTATCCACTCCTATAGCCTGGAATTCTGTTACACAAGAAATATTTAAGCAATTAAAACAATACTGATGTCATACAAAGCTTACGGTAACATTTTTTATCTCGAAAATCATAGAACATTATGACATTTTATTTCATTTAACTGTGACTTTCGGATCAGCGGTTCGCGCTTGCGCTGAAAAAAAGATTCCGCTATGGTGTAAATTAGCTTATTTTAATACCCAAGTGAACAGCAACAGCCGGAAGACGATGTTTTTTAAATTTAAAATAGCGTGTTGTTGCTCGCGTCAAGCTTTGGAAAAATGTCGGAGGACCACACCGGTTCACATTAAACTGGCGTAATTGTTTGTGACATACTGCTTAACCCATCCACGTCATTATGCGATCGTTATGCTACTTTCTAAAGAGACTTTCCAATGACACCAAATGATAGTGTATAGAATAGTGTAGGCAATATCTGTGTGTGACCTTACCTCCTGAACGGAATTAGAGAGCATTTCGAATGCGATTAACACAGCTTGATTTCGTAGATCAATGGTTTGGCAAGTATTACGTTGCAGAAGGCTACACATCACCACATAATATAAGGGAGATCATTCTGAAACTTCCGAAACCAGTTGTGTTAGCTCCCCTGTATTCCTGAATGGAAAATTCCATGACATAGCTTAAGGCTGAGGACGTCCACAGTTGACAATTTGGAAGGCAAGGGCCAGTGTACAAGGCTGGCGTCATCAAGTGTGGGTCTTGGTATAATTGTATATAAATCTCTTCGCTGTAAATTCGCATTGATCCTGTTTCTGGCAATTTTACATTTTTGCGAAATAATATGAGGGAAGGAAATGGGTGGTTTATAAATGTTCTCTGGCCAAAGTATTCTCTCGTGTCTAACTGATCTCGGTATGCAATATAGCATTTAACTAGATACCAAATTTAAATTTTAAGAACACAGAATTTCTTTTATAATTCGTTAAGCTATCTATAGGATTTCCACGAAACCAGACCGTATGTATTCCCTTATACAAAACAAATCAACGTTGCTTGCACACAAAGTTTGACTTTTTATCTCGTCAGTCGCGGAACTTTATTCTTTTCAGAGGTCGTCACTGACCGAAAAATGTTTGGCTAAATGGATGTATAAAATTTGTAAAATTACACTTTCCGTCATCTACAATCTGCTGTTAGAATTTGTGCATATCGCGATTTTATCTTAGTTGCATGCATTAGACTTGTGTATCGGCCGATGTGTTTGAATGTTGTTTATTTACTAAACTATATTTTAATACTTCACTAGAGGTTAGCGGCAATCTCGGGAATATATCACCGTTTCCAGAACTATATACATATAGCATATACTAACTACAGTGTATATCGCCTATACACTCAAGGTTAGTTGGGAGAAAATCCAGGTAAATGATACCGGTGCGTACAGTATATATCATAAAACGTGCCTTCTACAACACGATGCTGTCTAAATTTGAATTCCTTGATGACAAAAATTGAACAGAAAAGTTAAACTTCAAATGTCGGTTTGTTTGTTGACATTCTGTAATCATTGTTGTTGTGGGTTTTGCGCGATCGGTTTGGCGAAATTAACTAACCTGTGTAAAGCTGATGAAAAAAAAAAAATTACAGCAAATTTGTGTATTGTAAGTCGGGTCGTTATTTCTTTTTTGAATTTTTTCAATCTACAGCGAAAGACATTTAACACCCATTTCATATATCAGAAGCTTCAGTAAAAACATATTTAATATTTCATGTAAGCATATGTTTTGTATTGGCAAAAGTATCAGCAAGTGTGTTAGAAATGCCTATTATATCTCTACTGACTCATTGGAATGTTGTTTATTCCATTAGGGTTTACACTGCCTTTCGAAAGAGTATTCCACCTTCAATGCGGCGTTTAGATTTAAGGGAGAATACCACCGCCAGAGCAGGCGAAGTTTTAAAAAAAAATATAAATCAAGATGTATAACTGTGATATTTACCGGCAGAAAACTCCCAGTTGGACAAATTAATGCATCAGAGCGGATATCACGTATTCCATATCATATGACTTGCTTTCTACAAGAAGACGCTGTCTTAAAATGGATGGAAACAGAAAAAATGTTAATCCCAAATCCATGTTTTGTTGTTGACATTTGGTAATTACTGACATGGGTGCTTTGGTTTGGGTACGTACAGTTTTTAACATTTTGGAGAAACTGGCCAACCCATGTAAAACTGATGAAAAAAGTTAGTCCCCTTTAGCATTACAGGTCCAGCAGGGTTTATAAGCCCCATAAAATATATCTTTGTTTCTGTAAACAAATCTAGAGAGCATGTCCGATACCTGTTTATTCTATCAGAAGTAAAGCCACGATAAAAAAATGAAAGAACTGCCAATAATGTACGGTACCGTAATTCCTCAACACTGCTACAAATTGTCTCCCTTTGGCCATCTTCCTATTACACTGAGCTGTGCATGCATGTAGAATGTCACAGTCATGAAAGGAAAGGTTTGCTATGACGGTAATGTTCTTTGATGACTTATACAAAAATTGGATTCAAACAGTTATATATTGTTGACATTATACACAAAAGCAGTTAAGAAGATTGTAGGCCTAACTATAAATTAGAAGACTAATTTTTACCCGCGTGGTCAGTCATGGGTCATAATCAACATCAAATTACGGCTCGAAGTTTATCGATAAATTTGTTCACCTTCATGACCTGGTCTTCTTCTATTTCTTTTCCCAACCTTTGAGACCAGAGAAAACTACATGTTGGCTCTATATGTGACAAATATAATGTTGTAAGACCGTGTTCTTTAGAATAACCAAACAATCATTTAAAATATTAAAAGTGTTGGTAACAAGGTATTTGACGTTTGTTGTCAGCGTTCTTGGTTATCTACGCAAGTCTGTCCTGTGTCTATTAGGCTAACGAATCAACACGTGTGTTAGAAATGGTCAATACATCTCAACCAGAGCATTAGTGTGTATTTATTTCAGTCAGTTTTATGGTGCCGTTTTCCACAGATATTTCATCTAAATTACGGAGGTCAGGTTTATGGGTAAAACACCAACGTCCTTAGGCAGGTATCTTATGAACTTAAAGACAAACTCTCCAGTTAGCCGAAACTGCTTTATTGGCTGTTTACCGGTTACTGAGGTGTTGATATATTTGGAACAAGTTTGTCTCAAATTATGATGTCGAAAGTGACAAGTGATTTAAAGGAATCAGTCAGTGGATGTAAAAATGATGTGAAGAAGACAAATTTGTCCCAGTATTCATGCTCCATAGTCTTTTTCTGTAAGCCCAAGATCACGCACTGCACGCGAAATACGCACCAACAAGGGAGTGAAACTGGTACATTCTTCACGACCATTGTTCATCACGGCCAAAAGTCATTATCCCTTTGACCAACGGTTAGGCCTGCTGATCTCTTGTGGTAACTAGGCAGTGCAGATGTGGTTACTATACATGGTTTATAAAACTTATAAAGAAAATATACTTCTGAGAGAGAGAGAGCTTGTGATGGCCAGCTTTCTCGTTTTGACTTGAATATACACAAGAACATTTTAAAAGTATCATCTTGAGGGGGGGCGTTAAACTCCAATTAAAGAAATAAATATTAGATTGATACATTTTGACTGATTTGATAACTGATAAGGTCGATATTTCCGTATGCTCTTTCATACGAGTATATTTACTTTAGAAAAGGGATGAAAGTTAATACAGTCAGGATATATATATTGAACTCACAGTGACCGCATTGGTGGGAGGCTTCGGGTCATTGCGCTGCGATATCGCGCTAACTCACTGAGCCACGGAGTCCCCCCCCCCCCCCAGGCGAAAAGTCCAAGTTCATAAAATAATGAAACGTATTATTGTTCTCATTTTGGTTGAATACTTTTCTGTTTTTTTTTTTTTTTTTAATTCTTTGGTTTCGTTAACGAAAGGGATGTGGCTTTAAAACAGTATTCCTCTCGCCTATGACACCTGATTGTGGGACGAGTGTTAATGGTCTTAAGTCTTAAGTTCCCACTCAGGAACATGAGCTGTCATGCTGGCGTCGCAATGATTCCACTTAAAATAGTTTTTTTCCCTTGGTGGGTGTTGTGTGCTAAATTGAGACAGGATAGGTAGGATGTTTTCAAGTCAGATTGAAGCAAAATAAGTTAACATAAGCCCTTTTGAGCATTTCATACCTACTTTGTTTTATACGACTTTCCGTTATGGTAGAAAATTGTTAAGTGCTATGGTAATAAACTGCGGTATCCTGTTTTACCGATCAGTTGGAGAATAGTACACACTAAAAAAAATGAAGGTTCTCGGAAAAACTAAACACATACCTAATTTTAAAATGTAGAGATCAGAATATGAGAGGAAGACAACAAATACATACAACAATTGTATACACATTTATTCCATCTGTGACTTATTTAGTGTGATATATATATATATATATATATATATATATATATATATATATATATATATATATATATATATATATAAACAGACAATGCCATCACACCATGCACAATCAGTCATGTTTACGGAGAGTTTCAACCTGTCCAACGCCATCATCCATGGATAGTTGTTGTCATCCATGAAAACACTCAGGTTCTATAACATTAATTTACAGCCTAGCCAAACATTTGCGGTGTAAATGATCATGCTTATTCCTCGACCATTTTCCCGTCTAAATCCCCTGAGGTAATAATGTATGCTGTGCGAGATTTGTTGGCAATCTGCCAAACTCCGAGTTTCGGTTTTGTAGCATATACCCTAGCCTGCGTATCAGACATGTGAATGCTTATTCGATTATAGAAGATTCTCTTGAGATCATGAAAGACATTTTGCTGCAATACCAGAAGATGTGGCTAGAGTATAAATCAAAGAGCTGTTTACACATGTACACGAGATCTTGACACAAGAGTGTATGATGTATAATCTATCGGGAATTGAGGCGTGGGAAGGGATGTGGGGTGGTGATGGTCATGGTGGTGGGGTTGGAGGGAGCGGGGTGGGAGGCGGGTGAGTTTCATTGTTGGAAAAGAACGGAAGGGTCTGTTTAGGTCTCCTGTGGAGAAATGGTTTTATACTGATTAATTTGTCATCTTCGGTGAACAGCCTAAACTACTTGCCACCTTAGGCACCGACGTTTTAGCATCGTCGACAGCGGCTTCTTTATAAAGGGGTCGAATGGTCAATGAGCAGATTTTCGAGCCTGAAGCAAGCAGTCTCCTGCAGGCTTTCTGACCTTTTCCTTCTTCACCTGTTACCTCGCACGTTTTAGTTACGTGCCAAGCCCTCGGTCATGTTTTGATAAAGTGTACACAATTAGTTTGAACCGAGCGGTCATTATCTCGCAGACTGCTGAACATATGTGTATAAATCGCTTCAACCATCACCATCTCTCATCTCGAGAGCAAATATGACGTAACAGCATGCTGTGTACGTGCTGTGAGCTACTTTTTTATGCGAATGTAAATCTATAAATAGATTGATACACAGATACGAGACGTACAAAATAACCCTGACTTACTCTGCACAGTTTTATAAAAATGTTACATTTATGATGTACAGTTATTGGTTACTAGTTATTTCAGTGAACTGGTCTTCCGTGGTTCAATCGGTTAGCGCGTTAGCTCAGCCCCATGACCCGAAAGCTCATTGGATGGTCGTGGGTTTCCTCCGGGCTCTGCCCGGTTTCCTGCCACCATAATGCTGGCCTCCGTTGTATAAGTGAAATATTCTTGATAAGGGCGTAAAATACCAATCAAATAAATAAATAAATATTTCACTGAACAAAATCAACAGCAATCCAGAAACAGTTTAATAAACGATTTCATATTCAGAAAAGATTGCAGATGATCAGCCATATGTAATGATAAAAAACTCAGAGTGAACTGTCATCCGCGTAAACAGTAGAATTATCTAGAGCAATAGCTATAACTGGGTATAATTGCTGATCATAAACGTCAGGCTTTCTGATAGAGAAACAAATAGAATTGTCAGTGAAGAACATGCATTTGACGAATAGTAATCAGTATTGCTAGAAACAGCTCAACTGCATGAAGTGCACATTGGTTACATATATTTTTCTGAATATTTGATTTTTTTGGCCATACTCAAATGTGTTCCACTTATACGACGGTGGACTGCATTACTGTGGGAGAAAAACGGACGATGCTCGATGGAAACTTCGCGATCATCCGCAGGTTACTGGTAGACCTGACATACGGCCCGAGAGGAAGCCAACATGAGCTGGACTTGAACTTGCAACTAACACATTGGTGAGAGGCTCACTAGCTAGCATTCTATCCTATCCTCGTTATAACACCGGTTTCCTCCCACCCTAATGCTTACCACGGGCGTATTAGTGAAATACTTTTATGAGTACTGCATAAAACACAATTCAAATAAATAAATAAATTAAAGACCTCCTAATCATGATAATCATATGAATCGATGGCGTTGATTTGTATAAGTCCAAAAAACCTCTGCTGTTAAAGCAAATCAATCGCAAAAAATGATACTTTACCTGAACATATTTATATATCTATGCAACTCCCAGTCATATAATACTTTGCGATTGATCCCACGAAATATTGTACTGAGGTTACTGAACAGTTTTGCTTTAAATTCCATAAATGCACCGAGCTGACTGTATGTTTTCGAAAACACCCTAGTGTACTTAAGTTTTTGGGCGCCTTTCCTTGTCATCAAGGGATATACTGTATACAAGCTCTTAGAAAAGTACCTTTTACAAGATATTGCAAATTTGGCATGCAAATGTTTACAGCGCAAGAGATGTTAAGGGGCCAAATGATTTCCCAGACTCAATATAACGACCTATATCTGATGAAAAAGGAACACATGGTTATGGTTTAAATATTCTGTTACACAATTAGATACATTCCAACGCCTAATATATTCCGAGGGCCTAACAGTCAAGAGACCACGAGTGACAAATGGATCTGGAGTCAAAGCTGTATGTTTTTCTCGTTATCCATGGATCACTAAATTCCTGGAGCAACCGTTTTCAGGCACAAGTACTGGACTTAATGAGATTGAGAGGAATACATCTATTTACATTATCATGACATCACCTTTAGTGTGCGCAACGACAAACATGGAAGTAAGACAAATAAATGAATTACAGTGAAATTTATTTTTGGGAATTCTGTAACTTTATAAGTTAAACGTGAAACGCACACAAATGTACAGATGATTCGCCTTTAGAGAGTAGAATTCATCCTAACTTTGAAAACCTTGGCTCTGTGTAATTTGAAACATTTTATTACGAAACATGCCGAGTCTCACTGCTTTAATGACACAGAGAAGCTGAAAAATTTAATTTGCCTGCGTCCGTAGAGAAAATCGTCCCAATTCAGAACTTTGAGGGCTTTGATAATTATTTTTTCTTGAAAACATGACTTAGAAAATCCTGAAAAGGTCTAAACCAACATTTTATGCCATACCGACTGTGGCTACATTGTAAGAGCTCGCTATAGGCCCAGTTGATTATCTGAACATTTTCTACATGTCCATAACTATCCCAAACAAACAACCTGCTACAGAAAAAAACAATTACATTGAGGAGCATTAAATTTCGAAAGCTTGGTGATGGGTGGATATGAATTGCGATAGAGGAATTCCACACAGTTGTAAACATCCATCAAGAGAGTGCTTTTCCCGCACGATGTTTTAATTCAAACCCTTTATGAAAGTATTCTGACAATACTTGTATCTGAACTTCAGTGCTTTCTTTCGCAATGTATTTGTCTTGCCGTCTGATGGTGCTATCTCAGGCCATGCCGTGGGGCATGTCTGCAGCCAATACATCTCCGTACAAAGGGAAAGTTGATGTTTATAGCGATTATGTTATTGAGCTGAAAGGGAAACATATTAAATGACAAAATGTTGTGGCAATTTTGTCAGCTTGCAGGAATCATTTTGACTGGTTGCAGCGCATACATGTAGTAACACTTAATAGTTTTAAGGATAGCCTGCAGACAAAATAACGCGGTCATTAGAGCAATGCACATACATGAATCTAAACCAGTCTGACATCTGTGAGACATTTGTAAACCATGAAGGCGTATTTCTAGATGACAATCGCAAGATCCATTTCCAAAAGAGAATTATAACACGAATTGCTGAAGGAATACGTAAGACATAATGTATAGATCGTTAAAAGTAGCTAGTAATATGTAAGAGTGAAGCAGTCATCAGTGTTCAGTGTGCTACCCATGCCTTTTTCTCGTGCTCGCTAAGACAATGAAGACTCCTGAAGCCACGTAACTGGGCCTCCTTGGCTCAGTCGGTTAGCGCTCTAACGCAGCGCAATGACTCAGAAGCCTCTCACCAGTGCAATCGCTGTGAGTTCAAATCCAGCCTCATGATGACTTCTTCTCCGGCCGTACGTGGGAAAGTCTGCCAGCAACCTGCGGATGGTCACGGTTTCCTGCCACCGTAATGCTGGCCGTGTAAGTGAAATATTCTTGAGTAGGGCGTACAACACCGATCAAATAAATGAATAATAAATTAATAAAAAAATAAATGAATGTACAACTAAGATAAATAGATCAGAGTATCCAACAACGACAAAATGGAAAAATACAGGTACCGTCTTTATACTTACAGATGTGATATATTGATTACACATGTATGATAGCTGTAAGGACTATTGGTAACACCTTGGTAAGGCAAGTTGAGTGAGTAACACAGTGAACATATGTCTATCTGACCAGAGTCAGCGTAGAAATGTAAGTCTCAAGATAATGTATAAGAAATAACTTTTTAAAATAATAAATAAAGCTGGCAACGTCGAAGAGAGAAGCAGCTATCAGTTTCGTCAATGGATCGAAGGCCGTCCAAATGCTAATTCAAATTTCAATCTCATAATATAAGGAAAATTTCCAGTTCGAATACAAATTTAGATATCTGAGTCGTACCTTGATTAAGTTTAATTAAACACACCTGGAACTCAGATGGCCAGAGATATTGACGCCATGCATTGGTTTGTCAATAAGAATCTTACATTCACTGCAGAATCAAAGGTTATTAGGGAGAAGGCGTTTGTTGGCATACCCTTGGCACACGTCCGTTTTAGCCTATCAGTTATGACGTAGATTTAAAGTCTACAACGCTACATGCAGTGTGAAGAATAGTATAATAGATAAACGTCTATACCAAAAACACTAAAACCCCGTCCATTAGCTTTTGTACCTGCAGTGTAGAGAATAATAGATTAATATTCCTTCACCGGCATATTAAAAATCTACCCATTAGTTGGTCTACCAGCAATGCGGAGAATAATAGATAAATGCTCCTACAACAACCGGTGGGCGTTTTAACAATCCATTTTCCAACTTGAAAAGCTTCAAAGAGGATATTAAACAATTAAGAAATTGTAAAAAAGGACCTACACATAACATGATATGCTGTACATCAAGTATTTCTGTCAAATATCTTCTAATACGTAAAAACCTGCACTTCAGTAATAACGCGATAAATACCCCCTCCCCCCCCAGCATGCAAAGAGTATTTGCGTATTTTATATAAAGATCATGTCAAACATCATGCTCAGCATATGGTGTGCTTCAACTATATAACTATAAACGGTGTGCTGCGTTTCTCATTTTTCAACAACCATAACATTTGCCATTAACAATCTTGATGGGATCTAGATTGAGAACGTTACAGGCCATTGGTACTGTAACCCACTGGCAATGTCTCTAGAAAGGGGTATTTAATATTTGCTGGCTTGTTTTGGTGCTCATCTCATTATTACTGTTTGGCAATCGTGCCAAGGTTAGCGATGTCTTGAACCTGAGACTCAGCCTTGAATGTGATATATTGCCTGATGATATGTGACTAGATACCACGCCAGCCGGCGTCCTCAGTCGCCATGCGAAGCCATTTGAAAAACCAAATTGAACTGGAGATGCAAGTTTTGCTTAGAAGCTTCAATACCTTTAAATAGATCATGTCACTTAAGGGACCACATGGCGGATGCTTTCATTTGAACTAAAATTGCCCGGCGGTAATTTTATCAATCCTTCACGCGACATTTGCCAGTTGATAGCCACAATTGCACCGCTATTTCAACTTTTTCAGTTCTTGTGTCTTTTTCTCTTGCTTTCCGGTTACACGCTGTCTACATAGTGGTGATAGGCACAATGTGTACGAAAGGCGGTCGAGGATTGCGACACAGAGCATAATTTGCTTAATGCCCACAATGCATCCACTGAAAGTTTTCTAACATTCTGTTCAGAATACACATTTCCAAAACATTCCTATCCACAAATCATCCGACTAAATTTGCTGTGAGTTACGGTGACGTTTCCTGAGCTAACCACCTGGTTAATGGATATTTTACAATCATATGATTGTCCATTGCTGACACAGTCATGTCGAAGATTTAAAACTCACATCGAAAAACTGATTATGGACAGAATTATTCATATCATGGCACAGATAGCAAGCGTGATTCTGTGTCAGGCAGCCAACTAATTAATGGTGTTTAATGAGTAAAGTCTTTCACTCCTTTCTCTTGTTGTCCTGTGCTTCTTAACCGAGGTTTCTCGTTGTAGACGGCAAATTATATTCTTATAAAATAATTAACATTTAGCAGAGAAGCGTACCCGTCTTCATTTTATTTTTTAGGTTGCAAAAATCAACCGCCTGATAAGTGTTTTGGGAAAATGTAGTATCCTGTTATCTGAGAAATTGTGCGATTATAGTGTGAAAGTTGCTGTAAAACTTCTTAGATATTTTGTAAAAATATATTTTATATGTTACGTTCGTGTGCTTTATTTTTTAGAACCATCGATTATCTCTTAATGAAGTTTTATTCTTTTTTCATTACTTCGATGGACAGGCAGTATAGGTCACATACGAAAGTCATTATCCAGTGTCCTGCACATTTTTAATCTTTATTTTAACTAATGCGATTTCTTGCGTATCTATTAGACCTATTTTCAATTACAAGATGCTAAGGTTTTCTACGTGTGATGTAAGTATCGATATCCATCTGGCGTAGGCTTCGGGTAGGGCAAGAAAATGTGGACCAGGATCTTGGCAGATTGCCAAGCAATCACACAACAATACCGTGGGGGGATTAAGGCGGAAAACCAGTGTTGACAACGACCATAATTCTGACCACAAATGTTTACCCATGCTGTAAATTAATGTCATACAACACAATCAACGTTTGCGTGGATGTCAGCAGATATTAATGGGCGACGGTGTTAAAATCAGGCTGAAGCTCATGATTGATGGAGCATTGTGTGAGTTAACTCTACGTGCAGACATTGGGGAACGCAGTAAATATATACCATATCCAGGAATGTACGAAACTGTGGCGAAACTGTAGCCCTAGAGTCCTGCTGATCTAAATTAGGCCTTTCATCTGGAGGCCTAATGTCCATAGCTCGCGTGATAATTGATTGACCAACTTTATCAGGAGGTGTTCTTATGGGTCAGCACGAACATCCAAGGCACGGATTCTAGTGAACATCCTTCGGCCCAAGTCGTAAATTAGGTTTAAGATCATTGTCTGCAGTCCTGTTTATCAGGAGTGTTGATATCTGTATCGCAATGCTATCATGTGTGTTTTTTATGTTGTCAGGTCTACTCTGTGTAATTTATTTTACATGTAAAAGTCTTAATGACTTACATGCAAAAGTCGACTCACAATGTACTAGACAAGCTCACTCAAAAGTCAACTGGGTTTCCCTCGAGCTCTGTTCGGTTTCCTCCCACTACAATGCTGCACGCCTTCGAATAAGTGAAATACCCTTTAGTACGGCGTACATAAAATACCAATGAAATAAATAAATTAAAAGTCCGCGCACAGTATAAACGAACTCAGTTCTGGCTACTTACGACAAATCTGTCTCGCCTGATCCTCTTCCTTCGGCAAAATAATAAAGCAGTTCCCACCAACACTGAGTTAAAATCCGAATAATACAGATTAGGAAAAGTGAAAGGCAAACTGTTTTATCTGTCTAATGTAAATCATAAATATAATGTCCATTAATATATGTTATTATGCTATGTATTGATTTTATCCACTGTTGCATACTGATTGTAATTTCGAAAAGCACTAATATTTATTTATTTGATCGGTGTTTTACGCCCTATTCAAAAATATTTCGCTTATACGACGGCGGCCAACATTATGGTGGAAGAAAACTGGGTAGAGCCCAGGGAAAACCCATGACCATCCGCAAGTTGCTGATAGCATGAGCTGGACTTGAACTCACAGCTACCGCCTTGGTGGTAGGCTTCTACGCCATTGTGCTGCGCTAGCGCGCTAACCGACTGAACCACTGAGGCCCAATAAGCACTAATAGGTAAGCATATTTAGAAAAAATGAGAGCAAACAAAAGCTATTTATGGAATTCTTGTAAGAACTAGTGAAGGGTGAGTTTGCATAAAACGTATGCATAAAGAGTTGTGGACAACCTGACGCATGTTATTCATGACTTCAACTTTCTTATTTATTTCATATTTTGATAAGTAATAAAAACAATAAATAATAAAAAAATAATAAAAACGTAATAAGTCAATAAACCACAGGAGAAATCCTGATACCTTGTGGTATTTACTAGTAGCATTATATGGAATGGGTGCAGAGGAAAAAACCTCTACAAGAATAGCGTAGTGGAAAGATTTGTTATTCATGCAGTCTTACCCGATGAAGACTATGCAGTCCATTTAGACCCTAAATTAAGATCCATATAAAGCCGTTCCCGACTTTAAAAACAAAATTGTTAAAGTGTGGTCAAATACGTTTTTAGCTTCAAATGTAGCCTTGATTTCAGTCCATAATTTCTTTGCAGAACTGGCATATCGGTTTGTTTTTCTCTTTAACTCCCATGGTAATGACTTGAATGCGCAGTTGGCCTCCTTATTCGGACAAATCTTAAGAAAACTTTCTAAATAATCAGCCTTAACTGGAGCTATAATAACATGATTGTTTCCCTCTCTGTGTCCATGTAAATTTATTAGCCAACAAAAACAGGAAATGTTCATTTTAGTGAGGATAGGTGTTTGTGTTCGTAAGACAACGAACGCGTAAAATCGATAGTAAAGTCAGTTCCTAGAAATATCCAAAGTTAAAAGGTACATTTCCATTGACTGGCTTGTTATTATGCTCACCATGACCTAGAAGGGATGCTAGCTTACAACGTTCTGACGTGAACAATAAGCAGTCTTTCCTTAGCTGGATCAGCACCGTGAATGTGTTCCTTCACATTATCTATCCTTAACTGTCGACGATTGCAATCACTTTTTTCGTTCTTAATGTGATGGTTAAGCCTCGACCATTACTTGTTCCATATTAATGTTTTACTCAGACCTTGGCAATGGTTTATCTGTCCATGCGTACTGTGATATTCAGACCTCGACAATCACTTATCCACCCATAATGTGATGATAAGACCTTGACAATCATTTACTCCACTTTAATTTGGTGTTCAGACTTCGGCAATCCCTTACACCCCCTTGGTATTATATTTAAACCTAACCTATGCGAGTAACGTCCGGGTCATTCTCTGCGTGATATATTGACGTCAGCATTTCCGTTATCACCATTGGTATCATACACAGATCTTAACACTCACGCTCTCATTCCACAGTGGGTCCAATCTCACTTGCAGGTATATGTACGTTTACGGGTAAATGGCCAGAAACAAGCTGTCAGGTGTTTAAACTGTAAAATAACTCTCATGATAGGGGTAATTTAAACGCCAGAAATAATATGGGAACGGTGCAGGGATCTCCTCTTTCTCCTATAAGGGGTGATTTACCACTAATGCGACTGTAGTGGTTAAACCCTAGTAGAAATAGAGTAAGTTTGGTAAAAACAAGATGTTTTCTAACAGTACAGGAAGGGCTTGTCTCGTGGTTTACTCGAAACATCAGGAACTACACTGGTGGTGTGCTGGAAAAACAGCAACTAAATGTGGTTTACGTTCCAAATACTGTTTGCAAGAGAAAAGAATCACATGCGGAAACTTTTATCATCTGTATTGGCAAGTCATGCCAATATCAGATACATTTCTCTATGCCATGAAGGTTCATATAGCGCTTTTTAGTGTAGCATTATTTTATGTGCACGTGTCCTAAAAGATGCAGCTTTAGGTTGCAACAGCTAACACGTCATAACTTCCTGGACTTTGAATCGGCGACTCTATAATTAGACAGTCTATAGGGAGCATTGTAAAGGAAATCCCTCCTGTTAACCCTTCGTGGGATACACAGCTTTTTTTGTAAGAGTGCACACTTATACATGAGGCTCCAATGCTTGGACTCACATTTTTTGTGGGGTTTTTTGCGTTTGATCTCTGAAAGAACAGTGCTTTTGATTAATTTATGAAAAGTTAGTTTACAAGTTTGTCATCAAGTTAAATCAGGTGAGCATGGTGGTTTTTCCATGAATGTGTTTCAGCGTTTATATCCTAGTCTGTGCCGGTCCGGAAATGCCTTGTGTAGGGCAGATATGTTAGAATGCATGACCTTTACATTACACAAAAACCAAGCCAGAAAAAGGTTTTATACATGTCGTCACCTTTTTTAAAGAAAATTCATCTAAAATGTTACTAAAAGGCATCGCCAGACAAATGACTGCAAGGTTTTAAATATGGAATCGAACAGCTTTCAGTTTTCCGTCTGTTGAAGCATACTTTATTTTTTTGTCCTTTTTTTTGTTACTTCAAAGTATCTTCCCTGCCAAAATCAAAATAATACCTCGCTTTTCCTCACTAATGCAGAGTGTCATAAGGGACTGTTTATTTTGACTGACGACAGATTACACTGTCAAAAGATCTGTCCCATTACAACTCAAGTAAATAATGTACAATAGACGTTATCTTCTCTCCCTTGACAATCCTCCCTAATTCATTAGTTATTCTCTACTAAGACGACGCCCCGTCAGTTGACGTGCAAAAGGTCATTACTTTTGTCTAAAGACAGATCACACAAGTACTACCAACACCCAATAGCCCGTCTATTCTGGCCCACTACTGCCAGAGTGACAAATGTCCGGTAGGTGAAGAATTTTGTTCCATTACCTTCCATACCACTCACGTCTGGAAGTCCTAATGTATACAGTCAGCAACTGACGGCTGAAACGTTGAATGTACCCTCCACACCGTTACAAATTTGTAGTAGAATTAAAGGCCTCGCAACAAGCTGTCAGGTATTTTCGCTGTAAAGAAAAAAAAACGGTCATAATATGAACTTGTGAAATAATATGTGAAGCTCACAGAGATCTCGGCCTTCTCCCATTACCGGCGTTTAACCACTCAAGCGACTATAGTGTTAAATCGCTCGTAGAAATACTGGAAGTAGTGTCGTAAAAAAACGCGGACTTTTGCACTAGTGTACAAGATGTGAAAAGCAAGAAATAAGATTATTTAAGGCCTGGTTGTATGCCTTTTAGATCAGTAACCAGATTTTTTTCTTTTGTTGTTCTGCAAGATCTTGGGCCTTCATAGAAATAACCTCCTGGTGTAAAGGAAGGTCATTTCTTGAAAGTGCTGAAGAAGACTGCGTCATTTCTACGGATAATAACCTTATTTCCACCTTTGTAGCCCTGAATGTGGTAACTGGTCCGTGTAGAAAATCTTGGAGTTCTGTTGGATTCTGTTGACGACATTCGTTTCCTAGCATCGATAAAATTATATATAACCGTTGAAAACAATGTAAAGCTACTTTTATTATTGAACGTCTACTCCGGGGTATGGCTTTGGATATCGTTTTACCGACTCGCGGTGTGAACTGTGATCTGTACACTTCGCTTTTCATCACATCATGTTAATGGATTTTGCAGTCAAAATTCTCACCCTACTGAAACCAAAGAAAGCATTTTGTCTAGACGATAACTGTAAGGTACTACCTGACTCACTGAGATGGCTCCGCTCTTGAAGTACAATTAACCTTAAAATCAGTGTTTATCTTAACTCCTGTTTGTATCCCTTTGCGCCATGGTTAGTCCACGGCGATTTTCATGATATTTATTTTAGGGTTAATAAAAGAATTTCTGGAATGCTTATGTCTTGTCTTATTAATAGGATGTACCAACGTAATTTCATGAGATCTCGAGCTGTATGCCACAGGACACATTGTCTACCTTACGCAGACATATACATACAGAGGCTGTCATGGTGTATGAAATGTTTCATATTTACCACTCCACTGCGATCCACATTGAATTCAAACTTGTTTATGCCCGGGGGAATAAAACCAAAAAAAAATGTCAAAGATCAAAAAAGTTCTTATCAGGATTAATTTCTCCCACGGGAGGCGTGTATACTAGATCGTAGAGATACCCAGATTATCCATTATTAATGTTAAAATATAGCATGCGCAAAAAGTTTTGTGATTTGAACGACCACTCTCATTATTGATGCCCTTAACATGCTGTGACATCATTCTCGTCTTTGTATAAATAACTTTCCTGGGAATGATATCCAGCTCAAATTAACCACACTGTTTCGGCCGAATGTTTTCGTGGATTTCGTTAGAGAAACTTTGCCTTGCGGGTCATGCTGAATACACTATGTCGCTCGGCTCTGGAGAGCCGCAAAACACTGAGCCACGCCACTGTCCCAGTGAAAGGCTACACCTCATGAGCACACCTTTACGACAGGAACTCATTAGAACGTCGTTACCCGCCCCCCTACTGCTGACAAACAAACAACCAAACGAATGGAATCATCGCCTTCGGCACTCCTATTTATTCGCTTTTGCTCATGTTGTTTATTTATTTCATTGGTTTTAACCGTAATAAGATCTTTACACTTACATGACGGCTTTCATGTTTATGAGTGGACGAAACCGGAGTGTCGCATGTATACCACCGCCCCCATTCCTTGTGTACCCGACAAGACTGCTGATTTCAGGCGTATTAAACTTTGGTGACCCCATGCATCAGAGTTTACCGTTATCATTTTTCCTTCTTTTGTCATGCGACGATGTTGAAGTGGGCGCTTTTGAGTGTCAGCCAGAAATCCATATCATTTTAATTACTTGTAAACACACACTAGACTTTACGTAATGAGGCACTTGGAATATGGAATTCAACGAAACGTCCGTTACCAAGAAATTCAAATTTAGGTGTGGGGTTTTGTGTTGTATGCACATGTCTGAGGTAATGTTCATTAAAAGGGTTATAAAATGCTCTCTTGAATGTAAAAACTTGTTGGAAATTGTATGAATTCGTCGGTGAATTATCTTCGTTAGAAGTGTGGAGCATTGTGCTTCTGACTGTTGATCTGAAGACGCCCATGCTTTTAAGTTTATGAGTGACTGATCATAGCTAGGACATATCAGCTGTTTATAGGCTGTGACATAAATGATCTGAGTTGTCTGTCAATGTAACATGTAATAACATAGGGATAGCACACTGTATTAATGCTACATGTTTTAATTATAACAAGTACATGAGAGAACAATACTGCAAAGTATTTCCAGATTATTGTGTTGACAGAGTGTTCCTCGCCTGGAACAATTACGCCACAATCTAGAGAAAATGGAGGCGTTTTATGCAAGTAGATGAGGCAGTGTCACATGTCAGTTTCCCCTGTCGTAGTAGCTGTAACACACAAAGGGTGTTTTGCTCTCCATTTATTGGAGATATTTACGTATTTCATGTGCATCACGTTTTAGCACTTGGTATGCTTCAATCAATATAAATCTAAACGACGTTGCTCATTTTTCAACAACGTTAAAGCTTGTGTTATATCTGGTGGCGTCAATCAAGGGATTTAGATTCAGTACGTTACCTGCGAGAGGGTATTCTCTAACTCACTGAAAATGTCTCTCGGAAACCGATTTAACATTTGCCCATTTGTCTTGTTCCTTAACCGTTTTCCACTTCAAGACAATTGTGCTAGTGTTAGCTATGTGTGAGTCTTAGTCTTGGCCTTGAGTATGATATATTGCCTCATGACATGCCACAGGATACCACAGGATCCCCAGGCGACCTGCGAAGCCATTTGAAAAACTACATTGAATTCCACATCCAAGTTTTATCAAGAAAGTTCGATAGCTTTAATTAAAAGATCATGTGACATAAGGGACCACTTAACGGATATTTTCACTGAAATAAAATTGCCCTGACGTAATTTTATCAGTCTTTTACCGGGCATTTTTCTGTCAATAGCCACAATTCCAGTGCTATTTGAACTTTTTCTGTTCTTTTGCCGTTATCGCTTTGCCTTCCGGTTACAAGCTCAGTGCATGTAGTTGTTGATGGCGACCTTTCCAGTATGATCGAATTTACTGAGAAATTCAACCATTTGCCTGACGCCTAAAATACACCCACTAGCAGTTTTCCAAAAGCTAATTAAATAAGCATTTCACAAGCATTTATTTTTACTGTTATTTTATTGGTGGTTTTCAAGAATATTTCACCTGGCAAAAGAGGCAAGCATTACTGTGGGAGAAAACCGGTCATGGCAGGCGGAAAACTCACAACTGAGTTCTGTCAACGTAAATTGCTGACAGAACTTGCCACGTAGGGCCAGATATGTGTCACCAGCCCTGAATCCACTAAAATAACATAGTGCTACCAGACGTAGAGAAAAGTTAAGATCAAATGACTCAGTTTTCTGAGTTGAATTAGCTTAACTCTATAACTCTAATTTTATAACTCTAATTTTTTAGTCATCTGGTTGGAGAACTTATTCATTCAAACAACCCACTGGGATGATTGTAAGAATTCTTGAGATGAGTCATTTGCAGAAGAAAATTACTCCCGCGCGACTCTTTTCGTGACTTTTTCTTCATTATACGTAATGTCACTGACCTCTCTGATTTGAAGAAATGACTCATTAGGATGAGTCGTTATAACGGAAAAATCATCCATTAATTTTTCTCAGTGATGCAGTGTGAGTAACTGTTATTCACGACGGAGATATTTCCAGTGTCAATAACCTGATTTAATGATATCTGACAATCAAATAGTCCACCATTACTGATACACTGAACATTCTGTGCGATTTAAGTTCTAAAAAATCACATCAAAAACTCTGATTGTAATCAGAAATCCCGGACAATTAGCATGCGTTATTGGATAAAAATTTCAATACGTTGGAATTTAAATCCCATTTTCTTAAAACCAGCCACAGAAATGATTTTTTGTAGAAAGCTTTACATCAGTGATGGATTCTTATGATGCCTGTGATTTTATGATTGGAGAACAAAACATTTTAGTGCCGACCTTATTAGCTAATCGGTTATTGGGCTGCAATCAGTCAAGACTGTGATTGCTTTCCCTACTTGACATGTGTGCAGGAATAGGGCCTCTTCCATTTAGTCAGCCAATTGTTATTTCATCCAAATCAAGTTCTAGACCACACTTAACACATGTTGGTTTCATGTTTTAATTACAGTGTCTGCTGAGTAGCATTCAGACCCAGGGCAAAATACGGTAATCGCTGCAGTCTCAATGTATGATTCTACTGTGCAAGCTGTATCCAAATTTACTTCACTCTGTAAAAATACTTTCTCTTGTTTCGTTCGTGAACCTTTCATTAGCCACGTGGCTTACTATTGTAAGCAGAGTTTTGCTATAATTTCATTGATTCGACGCATTTCCGGTATGCACATAAAGCCTCTATCCAACATCTAACATCTTTAATTTTTTATTTCAGTTAGTCTGTCTTCTAGTATTATCACGGCATACGTTGCCATGATACCAAGCTTTTCGTATAAAATGTAATAAGTTTTCACATGTGTTGGATGTAGGCTAAGGTAAGCAAGCGTGGATTAGAACCTTGGCAAAATGCCAACTAATCACACACTAATACCTTTTAGGGATTCATGTAGAAAATCTTGATAACGACAATACTCATCTATCGCAAAGGTTTATGCTGGCTCTGAACCTTATACAACAGAGTTAGCTTTTGCGCGAAAATCAGTAGATATTACTGGGAAAGAAGGTTAATCCAACTGTGGAGTACTAAGAACACGCTTGCTGGCACATCGTCCGGTGTTTCAGACCGTGTCTGCAACAGCGAACTCAGAAAGTCGGCTACACCACTACCGGATTTACGAAACTGCAGCGCGCATACGTTTGCTCTTGACTTTCTCCTGCCCGATCTAAATAAGGAGTTGTGTGAAGGCCTTTAGTATCTGGAGCCCACATCACAATTGCCTGGTTAATTTACAGAGATATACATTTCCCTGGAGGAATTTTGTTTGGAGAGCACGAGACATTAAAGACCAAGTTTCTCAAAGATATTAATCCGCTAAGGTCGTAATTTAGTGTTAAGATCAATGACTGTAGACGTAAATCAGGAGGGTTCGCCAGTAACCCGCGGTTGGTCTTAGGTTTCCCCCGGGCTCTGCCCGGTATTCCTCCCACCATAATGCTTGCCGCCACCATATGAGTGCAATATTCGTGAGCACGGCGTAAAACACCAATCAAATAAATAAATATATCAGGAGTGCCGATGTCATAGCAAGGTCGTCAGCCAACTTATCCTAAAATCATAAGGCTAAAGTATGTTCCGTTATTGCTGTAAGCTTCGACTTGAGTCAGTTTTAAGTCAGTTATTCGTAGTTCAATTCAGTTTGAATCAATAGTTTGTCACAACTGTAGAACCATTTATTTGGCGCAAAAAATTAACATTGTGGCAAGGTTTGTGCCTATCAACGTAGAATCTACTTAGCTTAGCAATTATCACTTTTATTGCAATCTTTTAATGGTTGTAGTCACAAATAATTCGTTTACAACAAAATGCCCCAGGGTGATTTTTTGTTTCTCCGTTAAATGCATGACCTTTTCGTAGTAATTTTTTTTTTTTTTTTCCCTCGAATTGCTTCAAAAGATTTAATGGCTCTAGATGTTTACGTCAGAAAAACGACAACATTGCAATCATTGCTGGTTATTCTATTTAAACATTTTTATGAAGGAATAAAATAATTTGATCATTAAGTAAAGAAGACATATCCTTGCCCTGTGGCACTAGAGTACATTTATTTAAGTACCAGCTGTTTTATGATTATGCCTCTATGTATTGCGGTGGTCAGGGTCATGGGTATAACAAAGGAAAACAATACATAAAAGAGAGAATAATATTGTGTGGAACAGCCAAGATGTTGCCACTCATGCAACAACGTAAATGTCTTTTTGTAAACAACTCTAATCATTGTACTCAGTTAATCACTTTGAAACATGTGCAAGTTCAATGTTTATTCAAACATTATTAAAACATGTCGTTTTCGCATAAAACTCCACCCAAAGAAACACGATTTTATGTCGCAAAAAACCGTTAGTTTTTTTCTTCTTCTATTTCTCTGTGTACAATCTTAAAGGGGTTGCAAAGTGCAGAATTTAGCACAGTGGCCTATCCGAAACCTGTATCTTATGTTGAAAACCAGGCTGTGTTGTGGGAGCATTTAATACCTCAGAAAACCGGCAAATTGAAAATTAACCTTAGAACAATATCTGATATGATTAAGGCAGAAGTATATGCATAAAATTCTTGGCGATTCCCACAAACCTACTTGCCAATAAACCCTAGAACAATCCCTGATAGGATTAAGGCAGAAGAATATACATAAAATTCTTGGCTGTTCCCACAAACCTACTTGCCGATAAACCTTAGAACAATACCTGATAGAATTAAGGCAGAAGTATATGCATCAAATTCTTGGCGGTTCCCACAAACCTCTTTCACGTTACAAACCATTCTAGCAAGGCAACGGCCAAAGTCTCACCCTCGATTGTAATACATACATGCATGCTGTCATCATCCCACAATATATCACTCCATTTGCCATTATAAAATGTCATGGGAAGCAATTTGAAAGTATGCATCACTAAGTACCTTTGCCAGCTTTTGTCAGGAAGCTTATTTGTGCTCACACTGGATTGTGATAGGTTAGCTGCTGTTACACATATGGCATTCTTAACTGGCTCGGACATCTTTAACAAAATTACTTGGAAATGCCACATCAACTACAAAATACAAGTTTTTAACAAGTTACTTCTAAAGAATTCATTGAAATGTTATATAGTATGAGCAGCCACTTGATGGGCCATTACACTGAAATAAAACTATCGCCCTGCGTCTTTAAGCAATCTTGTGCCACTGATATAATAACCACGATTAATTATCCCTCCAACTTATTTATTGTCATTGTGTGTTAATATTTTATTTTCCGGCTTCATGTTTTGGTTTGTGGCTGATAAAGTGACAGATATCTTGTGCATGGAGGATTAGCCTTTTCACAAGCACTCCTATGCATTAATGTTCTGATTAATACCGTTGTGTGCAGAACCGTTCAAGCCGGGGACATTCCCTGTGTCAAAATGAACAGATGGAGATAAAATATATATACGTATAATGTATATGCTATAACGTCGCATATCTCTCGCAGCGCCACAACACTATAACCATTCATTCATTTCTTAGGTGATACAGTTAACAATTTTAATGAAATAAATAATTATGGTGAATTTCAGTTTGACATCGAGAGGAATGGGCGGTGACATACTGGCTGAAGACTTTACGCCAGATTAAACCTCAGAAGTTAGCATGACGTGATTTGAAAAAGATTTGAAAAAGATTAAATTCAATGGCCTTTACAAATGCTAACAGTTTTTTTACATCGAGCTATGCGCTGTTTTATTATAGGTCTACACTGGTGTTGGGCACTGACAATGGCAAAGAATTGCTACGTTAAAAAATACAACAGTCTGTTGCAGTGCCAATCAGCAAAACTATTATGGATGCTTATTCAATCAGAAGTTTTGCAGTTTTCCGTATTTTCTCTTTATTTGGCTAAACCGATTCATTTCGTAATAAAGGTCATCTAGATTACTAATCCACATCCCATTCAACTTGTATGTTTTGTAACTAATTCAGGCTTTGTGTTTTCTTTCTGACATTTCATTGGTCAACCAAATGTATAGTGGTCAGACCAGGGACTGGACACTGTAATCCCTGAAGAATCGCACGGAATATTTACTGTTAGACTCTGACGGTTGTCAAAAACCCTGTGCAAGTTTTCCCCGACAACTTAATTGCACTTTAAGGTACAAAATGTAGATCTTGAATTATCTCTTTGTAGAGTCGTAATCTTTTTGCTTTCCCTTTGCACACACATAGCATTATCCTGTTTCAGATGCTTGTTCCAGGTTTTACTTCACCTCAATCTACATATTACATCTGTTGAGTTTAGCGGTGCAGATATGATATGACACCATGAACAGGGATTTTGGCAGATTGCCAGGTAATCTCAGAACAATACTTTGGGGGATTAAGGCAGAAAGTGATAACCATAATTCTCACTACAAATGTTTATCCGGGATATAAATTAATGTCATACAACACAGCTATCCTTTGCGTGGATGTCAGCAGATATTAATGGGCGAGGGTGTTAGTCAGGCCGCAGGCTCGCGTGAACATGATTGATGGCAAGTCGTGTGTTGTAAAACTGTCAGTGCAACAGAATCTACAGTAAATAAACCACAAACGGTTATACGAAACTGTGGCCTGAATACATTTCCCCTGCTTTCACGATCCAAATAAGGCGTTGTCTTTTGGATCTGTATAATTCTGAGGTCACACAATACATCTGACAGACTAATGAACCTACAGAACTGTACTACGCCCTAGAGGTGTTCTATTTAATGGGCATGAAACATTAGGGGCCTAGTTTCTCGTGAACTTTTATCCTCTGAAATAACGTGTGATAGTGATCGATAAACGCGAACAGAAAATAGGAGTACTAGGCCATTGGCACACGTAAGACCAAAAGTTCTAGCCATCTAGCATGCTTTAATACTGGATCATTATTTTTTATTTTCGTTTTTGCAGAAGAAATTATGGTGTATACATATCTTTTGTTTTATTTCAATAAATGGAATCTTTTATCATTTGTGTTTGGAGGAGACCAGTCAACCCTGTAGACAAGTTTGGCGAAATAGAGGACTAGCCCATATAGCTTTTCGGTGTGCGTCTGAGAAAGACAATATGTCCACATCGAATTGTAGAAAGATTCTATATTCATATCCGAACGACCCTATTTATAAAACAACAATTAACAGAACAAAACGGGGCATTATATTATAGCTTAGGAACTTGTAAGCTCACAGGTCAAACCTCAGTCACGCCCGGATGGTAATAATTTTGGGTGGTGCGACTGACGACGATTTGGCTGAACCTCGACCCATCTGCTATGTTTTCTACAATCGCCATTAGCCGTGGTATCTTACGATTGCCTTTTAAGACTGGCCATCGTTCTCATCGTTGGACTGGCCGTACGAGTGGTCATGGTACGAGTTGTCAACAGCAAATCGTCTACAAGTCGGAATGACCCGCGACCATCTACAACTTGTCGTACGATTTGTCTCTAGACTTTCCCAATTTCACGTGACTCAGGTTAAAAGGTTTGAACATGACCATCAACCTAACATCGACTGCCTTAGTTAGGCGATCACCCACAACCTCTACGAGCTGGCGCGCTCTCTGTCTACGATTTTCCCGTGATTCCGATATTTTTCAGTCACAGTCAAAAGTTAACGTGGTCATATTGAAGGTGACTGGACCTTCAAGGGTGAATAAAGAATAAATATTCTAAGCGTGCGCTCTCATTTATAAACATATCAGACACAAGTGTATTTATGACCTGGACTGCAATTCATTAGACTTTTTTTTCTCCAAAAGACAACACGTGATTGATATGCAACCGTGGGCTTATCTCGTGAAAGAAAAGGATCAGGCAATTGGGACCATTGCGGACGACGTACATAATGTTCGAATGACTTGATCTTTTGTCCGCTGACAATCAACCCGGCGCAGGAGTTATTCGCTGCCAACACAACCATCCTAATTGAAGTGGAAGAGGTCTCTGTCCTTGTTCAAAGAGAGATGCCACAAGTAGGCCTACTACCAATACCCAACAGGTCGTTCATTCTGCCTCACTACTGTCCACATGTCCCATTACGTTCCACTCCACTAATGTCTAACTATCTGAAAAAAACAGTCAGCAACTAATGTCGGGAATACCCTCTTCAAGATGTTAAAAACGTGAAATAAGTCAACATAAGGTCGATATCATGCGTTCCCTACTGTGGGGTACGAAAAAGTTAATGTATGCGATGATTTTTTGCTGTTGAAAAGCTGTTTGGTCCAGGGGTGGCTAACTGATTATATTCGCCGCCATTTTAAACCAAGTTACGCGCCGAAAAAGTCAGAATATCAGTCATCCTGAAATAAGTAGCGGAATCTCACTCAGCCGGGAGACAACGTCACAAGTAGACGGTTAATGTGGAGGTTGCCTGATGGCATCCGACATCACCAAGCTGTTTTAACTATGCGAGTTTTTTTTTTTTGAAGACTTTAAAATGGACAAGACCAGGTGGTTCACCTCTTGGTCCATAGGTACACTTGCAACACAACAGCGGGGAAAACCTTTGAATGAGTGGGTGAGTGCTAAAGGTTTAACGTCATACTTAACAATGTTTCAGGCACATGACGACGACGAGTCGTTTTGATATGTGCATATAGTGTGTCTTCTTGTGGCAGGGCGAGTCACCCCGCCACAGTGCTGATGCCACTGGAACATCATGTCGCAGACACCAGACATGACGCCCTACCCACGCAGTCACATTATACTGACAGCGGGCCGAACAGTCCTATTTCCTTGCTCTAATCTCCCAAAGTTGAGGGCCAAGCAAGGCAGAAACAAGTACCATTATTAAAGTCTGTGGTGTGAACCGACCCGATAAAAAAAAACCCCTTCCAATGCAGACACCTTGCTTGACATGCTTGATTTTTCGGCATCTATCAGGCTTGGATACTGCTGAATTTCTCATACTTTTAACATATGAAAAACCCACCGTGTTTTTTTGAGGGGGCTAAAACTATGATTTTTTTGGCAAAACCACACGAGACTAGGATGATGAAAAAAAGCTAAAAGTCTTTAAGCAAAAAGAAAAACGGGACTGTTATGAAGTATTTTGTCACTAAGCAGCTTTACTTTTGTTACCGAGACTTTTCTGAATGATGCAATTGTCGAGAACTTATACTGATTGTATTATAATTATATAGAATTGCACATTCGTTTTTTCTTGTGTGGGTTTCCCCCGGGCTCTGCCAGGTTTCATCCCACCATAATGCCGTCGTTTAAATGAAATATTCTTGAGCACGGCGTAAAACACCACTCAAATAAATATATTTCTTTGGTGGAATTGTTTCACTATATCTGAGAGCTGAAACAAGTTGCAAAAGAAATGTCGCCTTCACGGATTTCAATGTCTTTCCTTTTTGAGCCTAACTATATAGAAAAAGTATATGTTTTAAACATGGGCTTTTGGTGATGCGGGCTGTATTTCACTGTCTCGTCGACATTTTCTGGGCACAATGAGCAAAGTATGCCCCAACGCCTGTATTACGTGTTATCTTTGGTTTGGTAACAACCAAACAGCAATTTTCCCTTTGTTTATAAAATAACACTCAATATAAATGCACGTAGTCTGATACATGTACTTGTTAGCACGGTGAAGATTCACCCACCGGACCATGATAAAACATTACGCATCGCTGCATGAACCAATCCTGGATAATAACTGTCTTATCAGAAAAATGTGTTGCCGGTAGCGCCTAGATATTAAACTACAAAGATATCTATTCCATATGACGTTGAAACAACACGTGGTTTGGGGGCCTCTGATTTTATCGACCATTTACATAATTAGTCAGTAAAATGCTGTTAAAGCACATTTACCAATGAAATAATTTTCGTGACCATGATATCACTTAAAAATTAATTAGACTTTCCTGCAAGAATGGTTTCCGTTGGCCATGCCTCGTTTTCTGCATTGTGCAAAACAAATTCTTCCACTTTCACTTGATGACCTGACAAAAATAAGAGGTTGCTGGCAAACCTTCCCACGTACTGCCGGAGACGGAATCCGTGGACATGAACTCACAGCGACCGCATTGGTGGGAGGCACCTGGGTCATTACGCCGCGCTAACGGGCAACGTGTGGTCCTCTGATGCACCCCCTAAAAGAGAAAGAAAACTCTCAGATCATTTAAACTGGGATGGAAGTTTAATTGCTTTTAGCCCTCATTTAACATCATGTTTGAATTGTTAGCGACTTTTTTGAGTTTGCCACCTTGGAGTCTCTTAACAAAGGGAAAAAAGCAATTGTGAACCTATGTTTAGACCAGTCGTTCTTTCGAGAGTAAGAAGGAAAAAATAATGAAATCTATTTATGTCACTGATTTTGATTGTGCACGCGAGTTATCCATCTCCGTCTGGTAGCTGGCCTATACGAAAGAACATACAGACCTAGGTGAATACGGCGAGCTTTTATTTGTATTTATAGGCATGCTGTGTGTAGTGACCAAACAAACGGCGTGCGGATAATCATGGTTTTTATCTCGAGCTCTGGCAGGTCCCCTCATACTGTAATAATGCTGGTCACCGTAGATATAAATATTCTTGAGTAAGGCGCAAAACACCAACCAAATAAACGAATAAATATAGTCGCCAAACGTACTTGAGTTGTTTACAATTGTTCGTAAAAGGTCCCAGCCCAAATATCAAGTGAGGTTGTAACTTGAAAGGTAACGGAAGAGGTAACTTCGCAAGTTTTGTATTTTTGTGTAGAAGTACATACATGTACACAAGGTAAGCTTCTGATAGCCTAATGTTTGATGCCCGGTTAGTATGTAGTTTTGTACACCTAATGAATTACATTACTGTCTCTAATATTATCAATGTATTTTACCGAGAGTGTTTAGAAAGTAGATGTTTGATTAATTTTCGAGTCGATAAGTCAAGTTGAAACCACAGGACAATATACCATTTTGTTCATGGAAAGTAAGCCAGGTGTACAAGGGAAATGAAACATCTTTTACAATGTGCTCAGTAAACACTTACTCAGTTTCTAGAAGTGGTAAAAATTGTCTTGCTGCCTTATGCACCATTATTTCATGGCAATGGTGACAATTCCATCAGGACGTGAATCTTGTTCTCACCTTTGATCACGATATATTGGCTGATGATATGCCACAGGATACCATACAAGGTCGTGTCGTCTAACGATTTGCGCTATAACCTGGAAAACCTACATTGCAATTTAAGAACCCAGTTTTTATCAATATGGTCCTTGTTCGGAATCTTACGTTGAAACATCGGGTGTGACGTGATGATTTTACCAAGCGATGATTGTGTAACGGGAGCAGCATTGTATGCCCTTATACTATCAGTAACTATTGGGAATTTCCCTTTAGCTCAGCTCTGGACTTTAAATTCAGACTTTAAATCCCACAAAGTAAACCCTCAACCCATTATAATTGCATTGAAAAAAATTACCCTCGCGTATTTATTATCAATCCTTCACACCAGTGCCGGGTGATAACAACAGGCATAATTGTTTTCCTATGCATCAACATTTCCCGGCGTAACTCGTTTTTCTTTTGAATCCCTCTTATTTGCTTCTGTGACATTCTCTGACGTTCAGATATAAGTCCTTGCCTGACAAAGAGAACATTACACTTAGGTTCGGCGTTATACGCCGTTCTAGTATCAGTTGTACTGTATTTTTTAAATTTGTAATCAAATTAAGCTCCTGAAATTAGGATGTGTAATTTTATAGCCTAAAAAAGCTTGAACTTAAAGCTCTCGTTCTAAACACCGAGTCCAAAGTCATTCTCATACACTAATATAAGTATCGTGCATTGCTGATGACAAGGGACGGAATATTTGATCAACACGGCATTATGACGGCTTGGCAATCACCAAAGCAATCAGGTTGGCATGTTCAATCAGGATTTTTACTGTTTAATGTGCTTAGTCCTATTTTCATTACCGGAAAAGCATCGTTGTTATTTGCAATTATTATTTCCACTCCGCGTGACTTTCAAGCCATTTTTACAGTTTGTCTCGAGCTTCAAACATGTACCTTTCTTGTTGTGCTGTTTGACTCGGCAAATTTAGAAAGGTTCATATCCTGCAATCAACTGTAATTGTACTGTTAAAATTAGAGTAAATCTGTAAAAGGCTCTGTGAAAAACATTTCGGCAGATTTAAGTGCAAATTCGTGTGAGAAGAATGTGCCTTTTGAATTACCTCTTGGTAGGGTTTTAACGTTACTTAATAGTTTCGACGAAGCGAAGTCTATATATAACATTTATCTAATGAAAGATTTTTTTTTAAATTGTTGGTTTATGTCAGTCTATTTTTATTTTATTACAAGGATTTGGTTTCCAGATTGTCTACAGTTTCACATGCAATGCCGTAAGAGTTTGCCCTGAGGTTACGGATGCGGTGAATGTTGATCGAAGTTTTGGCGGATTGCCAAGGAATCTCAGAACAGCACCTATGAGACTGAGAGCGAAGAAAACAGTGTCATGAAGCATATGTAGCACGACAGACCATCAAACACCGCCCAGGAAAATAGATCCATTTATTTTTGACCATATTGTGAACATTGACGACACATCAGAGCTTTTCCTGTTAAAAAGTCAACACTTGTGAGACTCCTGCATTTATAATACATATACATATGAAACATGTACCTAAAATGTGATTATAATGACGTTATTGAGGGCCACAGAGTCCTGTCTGATTCCCCTGAAATCTAGTGTTTTCAATGTATTTTGAATTACTTGGATGGGAAAGTTTTAACAAGAACATTGATTTGTTTTCGTCGACATGTCTATATAATGCTCTCGTCTGATATATTTTTATATTTATTTTGTCTTTCTTTTCCCTTTAAGGCAGAAATGACCGAGATAAGGATAATAACTCTCACCACAAATGTTTACTCAGGCTGTAAATTAATGACAAACAGCGCAATTTGCGTGGATGTCAGCATATGCTAATAGTTTTTGGAGCTAATCAGACTAAGGCTTTCTGTAAACATGACTGATATGGCACATTGTCTCATGTAACCATCCATGCAGACACCATAGAACGTAGTACACATATCACGAATGGATTTACAAAACTGTGGTCGCATCCATTTCTTCGTGTGTATTTTAGGCCACAATCTAAATTAGTCTTTATTTTAGAATTTTCATTTTCTTAAGTTTCACTTTCATAAATCCAAATTTGCGGAACCGTCTTCTAGATATGTTTTCTAAATGCAGTGTGAGTTTTCGTGATAGGAAATTTTAACAAAAAAAAAAATCGCCGACGTCAATCATGGGGGTTGATTTCGTGTCGATATAGCTCGCGTATGGTGTCATCATACTTTTGTAAAATGCTTAATTACTGTTGCCTTTTTTTCTTATTTTTTTTTACAATTGAAACAAGGTATTTTGGGGATTACTGGCCCTTTTATTCCCCTAGAGCCACAGCCTCGTCATATCTCTTGACGGTGATATTTGGTTAAGAGCAAACACTGGGATGAGATTAGCAATGCTGAAATTATAATCCATTATTGGCTCTGATCAATTTTACTGGCTTCAATCATTCTCAATCTTTGCTTGAAAACAAACACTGGGTAGGGGTTAATACTGATAAAATCATAGTACATTAATGGCTGCGGTCAGCTTTACTGTCTTAAATCATGTTGTTTTGAAGATTGTGATCAATTAATGCCCCGTTGAAATTGATTTTGTGACATTGTCACTACTGGTTTTACGCTCTGTACTTTACATGGATGTAGAGATTGTGCATTTGCTTCCGAATTCAATCAGAGCATTAAATGCATGCATGAGTGTAGCAATTGCCTCTTCCATTCTAATACTGTTGATAAGATATGCCAAAAAAAACCCCCACAAAAAACAAAAAAAAAAATAACACACCAGAGTACAGTTGCTAAAAAACTCAAAACACTTTGCTCAAAGTACACTCTCATTTAATTGCATGTAAATACTTTGATGCCGATTGATAGTTGCTTTCTAAATTAAGTTTTATTTTATACATGTTTGTTGAGGTTGATTCGACAATTTTGACTTTTGGGTTGCTTACTGGCTACCAACGCCAGATTGCCAAAATTGCTTGGCTGGAGCAATGCGACATAGGTTTGTTTGTATTTTGTGTGGAAATTTTTATATTTAATAGAAGGCACCCTTGGTAAAAAGTGTACGAATCTATGCGGCGAAACAGGTTATTCAAAATTGTAGCGTGTCCTATAATGTCAAAGTCATCTAGGACATGTAGGACTGCAAGGTTGAATTTAATACTGATAAAGCAGAACTTATGCTGGCGATGCTCAATCAGGGTATAAATATCTAGTACAAAGACAAACGATTTATATCTTCAGAAAAATAGCTCTGTGCGATTGTATCGATCTTGAGGTGTCTCTCATATACATAAAAAATCATTGCTCAACTGCGAAACTCAGGTCGTAAGCGCATGCGAAATTTACCCGTGTCTCCCTACACCAGGCTTTTTTTTGTACAATTTTAAACAGTGCGCAAGCTTGAACTGTGACCACAGCACTCGCCTAAATACTGTCCAGAGCCTTTCTACATTCTTTTCTGTCAGGAAACAAACTGCATGATGTTTATAATCCGCCTTTATTCTTTCCAATCTCTCGGTTGCTATTGAGGCAGGTGTTATTATCTATTCTGTAATTGGTTATCAGAAGACACCGTTAGGTACATACTGGTACATGAATACATCCATTCGTCCTAGCAAGCTATTACAATCAGCTACATACGCTATTTCTTTCCTTGGAATGAGAAAGTACAAGATATTTTATTAAGAAAATCATTGCACTTTTCGGAGCGGTGAGAAAAAAAAATGAAATAAAAATGAATTAAAAAAAAAATAAGAAAGATTTTTTTTTTTGCCTGACAGTGATCATTTTCTGACCCCAGGATCAAGAAGCTATCTTACACTTCAGTCAGATTTGGTAGGAAAACCGAAAATTGGACTTTCAAAGAAAAGTCTAGAAATAATACTCCAAGTTCAGACTGAGTTCTGAGACGAACCTTAGTATAAAACTAACACGCCTTCACCTGAATCACAATTTCAGCGCAGTGAACTATATTGAAGTTAGGACTACGTTTGACTGATATCTTAGTCTAAGCCAGCTTCGGGATCATTGGGCGTAACTCTGGTAAAATGTATGAAATGCTATGTATTTTTTTTAAATGTATCCAATATGCATAATCTCACTGGACAGTTACACACTGATACGGTTTCAAGTACCTCCTGTATATAAATCTTCATCCTTTGTTTGTTTATTTGAAACTAATAACAGATTTCAGCTTTATCAATTACATAAAAGTCTGAAAGCTGTCATTTACAGTTTTTCTTTGAAAAAATTTTATTTGAATTTCTCTTTTTATATTTATACGACGAACATGATAATTAGGTCGGAGACTGTTGTGTTGATTTGCATGGCGTTGTAGCATCTTACTATTATCAAGCTGTTCTTTTATCCACTACATTGATTACGTAACATCAAAAGCTAAAAAGGCATTGTATTTTGTCGGTAGAACAGTTTCGTCATTTTATCTAATATCATTTTATCAAATCTTTTTATCCTGCATTCGCCAGAAACAGGAAATTCTGATTTTTGACAGGTATGAAACATATCAATTAACATTGATCTTAATACGTCCACACCTGAAGACAAGAGAAAATATTAGTGTTTTTAAAAGAAAACACAACACTAGACCAAATGTATATATGTATCGATAAAGAATTCTATTCGTAGTTAAAAAAAACATGTTTTACTTGTAATGTATGAGATGGAGATATAGCTGTTCAAACTAAGGAAAAACGTCCATTTGGGAAAATCGAATGGGCCACCACGCTCTCAGTTTTATCCAATGAATGGAGAGATATTTCTATCACCCGAGAAGACATCTGTTTCCGCCGCGACGACGCCCATGCCTGGTTCAACACTTTTGCCATGTAGAAGTACTGTTAAATGCATTGTCTTCCTACTGATTACGAGACAATTCTAATATACTTTAAACCCATTTACAACGAGAAAATGGTTGTAGAATACCTCCGGGCGTATTCCCGAATGTCTAAACCAAGAAGCCACAGTGCGTGGTCTTCATTTACATTAATAAAGGGAACCGTGCTTCGCACACAATGGAGTCGTTCGCCCCTAATGCTGAAGAGCGTGGGGTACGGATGACGCGCAAAAGTTGCTCTGGTTTCTCTAAGATGCCGTATCTTATGGCCTAGTAAGAATTCCAGATTAAAGGTTGAATTATAGAGTTAACAAACAGGTCCTAGTAAAATGCCTGTATTGACCCCTCTTCTGAAATAACTTTGGGTATATTTTTTGTTGTCTTTCCTTTCTAGGCAAAACTGCAAGTTCACATCTTGATTGATCTAATCGTATCCATCAACATGTTTTGTCATGCCCCAAGGACCACAACAACACGTCATGCCATGTCAGTCCTCACTAGGACAGTCTTTGAGTCCGGACCTAGACGGTCTGTTACAGCACCGAAAGACACTTTTGTGTCAATATAAAAGATTACGGCATACAGAGTAAAACCACATCCACGACAACCGTTTGATAGCTGGTAAATGGTCACACATTAACGGTGAAATTAGATCTCTTTTCAGCTGGATTAATGGCTGGAATCGTGCACGCACAGTGTTTGGATTGAATTCTACTAGCAGCAATTGGTGAAATCTTGTTGATCCACCAACTAGCTTAGTAAAGTACAAAAGCATAGAAACTCCGAAAAAAGAAATGTAACACATGGTTGACGTTCTCAATATTTCGACTAAGTTTTACTTGTCATCTTCAGGAGAAGTAATTTGTACAATCAACAAACACACATATATATACATTACCTCTGCTATTCTTCTTAACACTGAAGTAATTGATACAGCTGATAACTGGAATGTTCTTTTGTTTAAGGAAGCACTCGCCATTCGCAGAAACCACTCGGTGCTTAACAATGGTATAAAAGCCTCAAAAGAGCTTCATTTGTTTCGCTAATTAGTCCCATTCTACCCTGTTTTCCTATGTTTTGTGTGCATTTTTTTTTTTTTCCCGTTTATTAACAGTATTATCACTAAGCTTCTGTATTGACACTTGTAAATTATCCTCTTTCACTTCCAGTGCTATCTCTGATCACTCTGATCCTTATTTCACACCTATCATAAATCCAACAACAGTTTGTTCGAACCAGTGTCAAACACCTGGCGTTGTAAATAACTATGTGTGTATATTGCTGTTCTCTCTGTGTAACTGTTAGATATCGCTCTAATCCATATCTCACACCAATCACTAAAACAACAACATTTTGTTTTAGTAGGGTCAAATGTCTGATGCTGTCATCACTATGTGTGTATTCTGCTGTTTTCTCTGAATGACCGCTACATATCGTCCTAATCCCTATTCAACACCTATCACTTAAACAATAGCAGTTTCTTTGTATTAGGATCAAAGGCCTGGTGCTGTCATAACTACATCTGTTTATTGCTGTTTGCCTGAATGACCATAAGTGATCAATGTTTAATTTCCATTGGTTGAATCATTTGATCAATCATAGCAGTGTATTTTATTCAGCCTTCTATTGTCCGCATCTCTGTAAATGTATATATATGTGTGTTTGTTGATTGTACAAATTACTTCTCCTGAAGATGACAAGTAAAACTTAGTCGAAATATTGAGAACGTCAACCATGTGTTACATTTCTTTTTTCGGAGTTTCTATGCTTTTGAGCAATTGGTGAATTGTGTTAAAACAGCAATCAACTATATTGTGTTTATGCATTGAATTCTGCTATCAGCAATGGGTGGATTATGTTTAAGCATTGGGTTCTACTAGCATTAATGGGTGGACTATGTTTAAGCAGTAGATTCTAGTGGCAGCAAGGGGTGGACTGTTAAGCATTTGATTCTACTAGAATCAATGGATGGTCTGTGTTTATGCAATGTATTCTACTAGCATCGTTGGGTGGACTATGTTTAAGCATTGGATTCTACTAGCAACGATGGGTGATCTGTGTTTATGCATTGGATTCTACTAACATCAATGGATGGTCTATGTTTAAGCATTGGACTCTCCTATCAGCAATGAGTGATCCGTGTTTTTGCATTGGATTCTACTAGCAGCAATGGGTGGACTGTGTACAAGCGTTGGATTCAGCTAGCTACAATAAATGGCGCTTGTTTATGCATTGGATTCTACTAGCGGTAATAGGTGGACTGTGTTCAAGCACTGGATTCTACTACAGCTATGAATGGTCTGTGTTTATGCAGTGAATTCTGCTAACAGCAATCGATGGACTATGTCTTAGCATTGGATTCTACTGGCAGCAATGGGTGGACTACATTAAGGATTGGGTTCCACTGACAACAATGGGTGGGCTATATTTAAGCATTGGAATCTACTGGCAGCAGATGGGTGATCTGTGTTTATGCACTGAATTCTGCTAGCAGCAATGGATGGACTATGTTTAAGCACTGGATTACTGGTGTAATGATTAAAGAATGTCCATTATCCGTGTTAAGGATGTTTATTTGGAGCAATCTGACGAACACTTTGCACTACATAAAATTGGCGGGACTGCACTCTCTGTAGTGGCGCTCTGGCGCGTATACATATAGGGTTGATAAGAAAACATGCATCGCGTCAAACATACGTAAGATTATGGAAGTCTATCATTACATCTCTTTTTTTTAAGTTTTAATTTTAGCTGTAACTGTAAAAAACTGTAAACTGTAAAATTACTACTGAAAAGAGATTGAACTGGCTTAATGTAAAATGTTCATACCGACAATAGATAACTGTCTTAAGAACACTAAATATTTAAGATCATCAACACAATCTAACTCAACAATTCATAGTGTTTTCCACTAACAATGACACAAACGATGAAGTTAACTTTCATATAGTACACTTTCAAACTTCTTCACGCAAATTACAGTCCATGAACATCACAAATTGTGAGTCACACAGTAGTCTAGGAATCCCTGAATTTACATAGTTTCCATGAGCCTTACTGGTGGCTTAATGTCTCTCCTTGGTCTAGCTGGACAGGTTTTAGGAATGTCAGTGGTACTGGTCAGTTTGGGCCCGGTAGCCAACTGCTTCTGGCTGGAGGAGTAACATGTAGGTTCAAGTGATGAATCAGTTTGCTGTCTGCTGTCTGTCACCACAGGTTTCTGATATTGTAGCGGTTCAAGTAATTGGTCCTCCGCTGGTTGTGAGTAGAGATCCGGGCTGGTTGTCTGATTAACATACAGCAAATCACGGCGAATCCTTCTAAACACCCTGTTGTTTGCACGAGATAGGAACGAGGGGGCTACCTGGCGAATAACTGTTCCTTTCTGTACCCAGGGTTTCTGTCCTCTTATACGCACCTTTGATCCAGGGCTCAACGGTAGTAGAGGTCGGCTTCCTCTGTCATGATACTGCTTCTGTTTCCTCTTCTGTTCCAACTTTCTTTGAACGGTCAATACAGAGTTTTTGAACTCTAAGCAAATCTTCCGTTATGGGCAGATTTGAGCGAATACGTCGATTCATTAACAACTGTGCTGGAGAGCTTCCACTCTCAAAAGGTGAACTACGGTACACTAACAGTCCAAGATATGGATCATCACCACTGTCACAAGATTTTTTTAGAATCCTCTTCACAATTTGCACAGTTTTTTCTGGTAGTCCATTAAATTTGGGGTACAATGGGTTAGATGTTGTATGGGTAAATCCCCACTCTGTAGAGAACTGTTTGAATTCACTACTGTTGTAACATGGCCCATGGTCACTAAGAACTTCATCTGGTATGCCGTGTCTAGCAAATACGGATTTTAATGCTTGGATCACTGGTTGACTTCCGGATCCATTAAGCTGACTGATCTCAGGGAATGTGGAGTAACAATCAACCACAACTATGTAGGTTTTGTTATTAACATAACACAAATCAGTGGCAACCTTTTGCCAAGGCCGTAAAGCTACTGAATGTGGCAACAGCGGTTCACTCTGCTGCTTTGCTCTGTACGTAATACATAGTTCACAGTTTTTCACTACACTGTCAATGTCTTGATTCATACGAGGCCAGAATAACACTTCACGGGCGCTACGTTTACACTTTTCTTGACCAAGTTGACCTTTGTGAATTTTTGTCAGCATAAGGTCACGCAGTTTTTGGGGAATCACAATTCTAGACCCTTTAAACACCAATCCATCAATAGTGCTCAGTTCACCTCTGTAGTTCCAAAATTCAGAGATTTCAGCTGGGCAAGCCTTTTTGTCATTAGGCCATCCATCAAGGATCACGTTGACAAGAGCTGACATCGCAGGATCATTAGCTGTTTGTGTTCTGATGTCATCTAAGCGTTCATCAGACACCTGTAGATTTGACAGTATGCCATCAACATATGCTTGTACATCGGTCCCTGTACTGCTAACTGGCACTTCCTGTTTCCTGTATGCTCTAGATAAAGCATCTGCTGTGAACATCAGCTTCCCAGGGGTATAACACACAGATAAGTCATACTTCTGCAGTCGCAGTCGAAATCGTTGTAGCCTTGGAGGGCTATCATTCATTCCCTTTTTGAATATGGCCTCCAAAGGTTTGTGATCTGTTTCAATTTCCACAGTCTGGCCATAAATGTACTGATGGAAATGTTCACATGCATAGGTAATAGCAAGAGTTTCTTTCTCAATTTGTGCATACCTACACTCTGCTTGTGTCATAGCTCTGGATGCATAAGCAACTGGCAACCACAAGTCGTCATGTCTTTGTAAGAGTACAGCACCAATTCCGTTCTTACTTGCATCAGCTGATACTTTGATTGGTTTCGTTTGGTCATAAAATTGTAACACAGGCCCATGGGAAATGGCTTCCTTAAGATCCTTCCAGGCCATCTCCTGTTCATCTGTCCAATCCCATTGTATGGTTTTGTCCTGGAGTTTACGGAGTGGTGCAGCTCTCACTGATAAGTCTGGAATGTAATGTCCTAGATAATTTACCATACCAATGAAACGCTGTATATCTTTTTTACATGCTGGTCTGGCAATGTCATTGATGGCTTCAACTTTCTTAGCATCAGGTTTCAGTCCATCTTTTGAGATTGTGTCACCTAAGAATGTCAGTTCATTCACACAGTACAGACATTTGTCTGGGTTGAGTTTCAGATTATTGTCTCTGACAATTTTCAACACCTGTCTTACACGGTTATCATGTGGCTCTTTGTCATTTGTCCAGATAATGACGTCATCCATCGACGTATCTACTCCATCAACATGTTCAAACAGCGAGTGTATTTGTCGATGATAAATTTCTGGGGCGCCGGAGATGCCAAATGGTAATCTTATGTAACGGTATCGTCCAAACGGTGTATTAAATGTGCATAGCCTTGAACTTTCCTCATCAAGAGGTATCTGCCAGAATCCACTGGAGGCATCGAGTTTTGTGAAGTAACGAGCACCACCAAACTTGGACATTACTTCATCTCTTGTGGGTAATTTATAGTGCTCTCTTAAGATGACTTTATTCAAATTTCTAGGGTCCAAGCATATGCGTAGCTTTCCGTTAGGTTTATTAACTACGACCATTGAACTCACCCATTCTGTAGGTTCACTTACTCTTGTGATTACACCCATTTGTTCCATGAGTTCAAGTTCCCCTTTTACCTTGCCATGGAGTGCGAATGGGATTTTACGACATGGTTCTACCACAGAGGTGCAGCCTTCTCTCAGCTTTATGTTGACTTTGGTTTTGAAGCATCCAAGTCCCTGAAACAATTCTGGAAATTCTGAAAACACATTAGTTTCGTGTTTGTCAGTGACAGCTAACACTCGTTTAATCAGTCCCATACTGTCACTCATTTTCCAGCCTAATATTGGCTGAACATTTGCTGGGCTGATACCTTCTTAACTGCCCCTTGTGTTCAACAGTTAGTACACATTGTCCAATAACAGGTATCTCACTTCCAGCATATGCCGTTAGTTTAACAGTTGTAGGTTTCAGTTTTGGTTTGACAAGTAACTTGTTAAATTCAAATTTGGGCAAAATATTCACACCTGAACCAGTGTCCAACTTTAGATGAAGGACAGTCTTGTTCACCAATAATGGTACAATCCATGGCTCCCTACACGACTGAGAGTCTATGTTATCAACAACAAGTTCCGACTGAGTGGACTCTGAGTATAATGTACTATCCTCTTCTTGATGGCTGTCTTCTACAACATGAACATTTTTGGTTTTACACATTTTCTGAAAATGTCCAATTTTCGAGCACCGATTACATGTTTGTCCATATGCTGGGCACTTTCCTCGTACAGCGTGGCGATATCCCCATCGGCTGCATTCTGGGTCATTATGTTTTTTCTTCCTATGATGTGTCTGTTTATCTGTTTTATTTCCACTGTTACTTGTACTGCTTTTGTGTGTCTGTCCTGTCTGTTTACCCTTGTTTTTGCTGACTGCGTGGGTTACTGCTGCTGACTGATCGTCACCAGTCATAACCCTCAGGTGATTAGCGGCCGTTTCAGATGCTCTGCATAGCGACATTGCCTTCTCGAGAGATAACTCGGGCTCACGTAACAGTCTTATTCGCGTCTTTTCAGAGTTAATTCCCTCTATAATTCGATCCTTCAGGATACTGTCTGTTAACTCTCTGTACTCACAATTCTTAATGAGTAGCCTTATGTCTGTCAAGAAGCTATCAAATGGCTCACTTGGTCGTTGAAGACGGTGGCTCAGTTTGTGTCTCTCAAATGTGGCGTTCTTCTTCGGCGTGCAGTGTTCTGCGAACTTCGCTATCAAAGGTTCAGTTTTGTCCCGCTCGTCTTCCGTAAACGTGAACGTGTTATACACTTCAATGGCATTTGTGCCGGCAAGAGTCAAAAATGTTGCACACTGTAAGGCTTCAGCTTTTTCCGTCTTCTCGGACGCTATCATGTACAACCTTTACTGCTGGATCCCTCGCCGCCAATTCTCCGACACATTTCCGTCGAGATTCAAAGGTTTCGGTGTTGGCAAGCCGTCTTGACTCATTTTGTAGGATGGAAGAACTTCTGTGCTCCACTTCTGACACCATGTAATGATTAAAGAATGTCCATTATCCGTGTTAAGGATGTTTATTTGGAGCAATCTGACGAACACTTTGCACTACATAAAATTGGCGGGACTGCACTCTCTGTAGTGACGCTCTGGCGCGTATACATATAGGGTTGATATGAAAACATGCATCGCGTCAAACATACGTAAGATTATGGAAGTCTATCATTACAACTGGCAGCAATGTATGGTCTGTGTTTATGCATTGTTTTCCACTAGCAGCAATGGATGGACTATGTTTAAGCATTAAATTCTACTGGCAGCAATTTTTTTTGCTATGTTTCAGCATTGGATTCTACTACCTTGAGCAGGTGGACTATTGTTAAGCATTGAATTCTACTAGCAGCAATGAATGGTTTAAGCATTGGGTTTTACTGGCGGTGGACTATTTTTAAGCATTGGATTCTACTACAGCAATGAAAGGTCTGCGATTATGCATTGGGTTCTGCTAGCAGCAATGGATGGACTATGTGCAAGCTTTGTATGGACTATGTTTAAGCATTGGAGTCTACTAGCAGCAAGGGATGGTCTGTGTTTATGCATTGGATTCTACTAGCAACAATGAATGATCTGTGTTTATGCATTGGATTCTACCAGCAGAAATGGATGGTCTGTGTTTAAGCATTGGCTTCTACTAGCAGCAATGCATGCACTATTTTTAAGCAATGGATTTTACTAGAACCAATGGATGGTCTGTGCTTATGAATGTTTTGATGGATGAGATGACACGAGGGGTTATGGGACTGATTCAAAAGTCTATGGTTAAATAAATGGGTTAATCTAGGTTGACGGATACGAGTACACACTAATACAACATGTGAAGTGGCTTTTAGCCTATGTCTCTTCCCGTGCACCGCAGACAAATGAATCAGCAACGTATTGACCACTGACAGTAAGTTTGAGTGGAAAACAAACCTTCTTTATGTGCCTTGTGAATAGAGGCACGATCTTGAACAGAAAGTTCACCTGCACTTGTATTTGCCAGATGACCATAGTTCGCTCTGCTTATTGAGGAGCCTTGTGGCCATCATGCATAAGCAGCGCTGTCAAGTGTCGACACAAAGGCAAACCCGGGAGATATTATAAGGCAATTCCCCCCCCCCCCAAAAAAAAAAAAAACTAGTCGGGCCGTTGGTATTTCTAGAAGAGATAAAATCTACAATAGACCAGGCACGTGCGACTCGGAGATATCGGTCATCATCTCAAGTCCAAACTATTTTGCAGTTTTGACAGGCTCAAAAGAACTAGTGTAAAACCAGAAAGGGCAAATTGTGACTGTATTTACCGCTTTTATGCATGCAGTAAAGACGCCAGGGTGTATAATGAGTATTCCTTCTGTTCCAGCGGAGGACTATCCATTTATCTACTTCAACGTACTTTTCAGAAGGCAGCATTAAGCAAAACATTACAGCTTAAGCGGTTGAAGCTGGCTTTAGCAGGCTGGTTTCAGCTTCATTTAAAAGGCTGCAAGATGAAACATATTGTTTTTTTGCTGGCTGAAAACAAAATTTGTTTGTAACTTATCGTTCACATCATTAAAATATACTTTTATAAAGTTTATAAAGTTGATTAAAATAGAAAGATAAGCTACATGAAACAGACACATCTAATTTGTCCTCACCTTATTGTATTTCTAATGTATTTGTGTAGGGTTTCACCTATTCACGTGACTCCATGGGATGTGAGAGCATCTATGAAACAAACAATTCTCTGACGTGATTACTACATGGTCTCTTCTTCCACATTAATATTTATGGTACAAGATAAACACAAGAAATATAATTTAGGAAAGAATATGTATCTCCCGAAAACAGAAGGAAATAAGTAACTTATAGCTGGCTTTCCTGTTTAGGAAAACTATTTCTATTTCTCTTTAAATTTTGAATTCATGAACACTGGCCATTTTGGTATTAACAAAATACTAATAATTCTGTCTGACTGAATATTTTTCAATGTTGTATTTTTAGAACTCAAAAAACAAACCAGTGAAAACTTAATTGCTATTTTGGTAACATGGTTTTACAGTATATTAATGCATTGCAATTATTCCAAAGACAAATATTATTCCCTTAATTCATTAACTTTCCAAAGATGTCGAAGGGTAATTAGTGTGACTGATTAGCCGTCACCGGATATTAAAGTCTGTATTTTTTCTAAAAATATCATTTTGTTCTTGATGATTTGCGAGTCAACGCAACGTCCACTCTTCATCCTTTACCGGTCTATCCTTATCAGGGTGGTCAACCTTGTCCAGCGTTAAGTCCGAACTCTAAAACTATTCACCATTTAATTCGTATAGCCCATCGTTTAGAGAAATGAAAGCCAAAGACAATGAATCTGACAATTTATTACTTCCAAAGACGTAAATATTTATGGTGTGATATCGGCATTCTGTAACATGTCTGCAATAATGCCCATAATGTATAACCATGTTTTGCCTTTTGATTCTGCGCTATGTGGTCTAAGATCCTTTACCGGAGAAAGGAATGGATTATAGTGCTAAGCTTCCATATTTGTCGTTACCAACGTACTGGTGGTGTCAGGATGTCGTCCAAAGGTGAATGGAATACTCTTTGCTAAATCTCATTAAACTTGCTGATGAAAACCTTACTTTAGAATTAGCTGATTTGGCCAGAATGGGAAAGAAATTTAGATTTTAAACGAAAGTAATTTATTTCAGATGACCCAAGGCTCTTCGGGCACACTGTAGATAACAGCCATTGATATGTAATTGTGACAAAATACCTACAAGAATAACTAACGGAATTTGCAAAGTAACAATTTTAAGACTTTTATTTTTCTTTAAATTGTAAATCTTGATCAAAGAAAATCTCTCTGACAAAACACCTTTACTAAGTCTGAGTTCATTCCATGCAATGGCAATATGTCATCTGCACAAAACAATATGAATAGATAAGCATTTAGTTCGTTCACATAAAAATGGGCATATATAAGCTAAGGAACAGTTGTTTCCCACAAACTGACGCTTAGTCATTAGATTTTTTATACTCAGTACCAAATAAAAACTCAGTGATTAAAATAAATGCTGTTTGAGGACAGTATGTCCGGTAATATTATCATTGAACTTCACAGGCCACCTAGAACGACTTCTGTTGATTATGTGCTAAGAAATGTTGATATAAGGAGGAGAGAATGTTTAAGATGAAACTTAATTCCGACGTTTAGGTGCTATATATTACAGAATGGGCTGTCCTTCTTCCAGGAAATGATGCAGGAAAATTCTAAACTGTCGGGAGCGTTAAATTACACTAATGTTTATGACTCCTAGCAGCAAGACAGATCGGGTACGGGTTCCATTCCGGCATTAGGGCATTTTTAGATTCCAACGCTCTTACTGTTCCTATAGAGACCTTGACCATAAGCGACAGACTGCCCTCGTACAGCCGCTTGCCTTTTCTAATATTCGTGGAGGACCACTTATCTATGTGTACACACCGCATTTGGTGAAGATATGTCACATGTGGTAACGTGACCAGCATCCGTATCTTGGAAAAAAGTAGACGTTTTCCAGGTTGAGTCAACAGCCATTGTGCAAAATGAAAAAAGTATGGCACTACACAAGTATTATACAGTGCTGAACTATGTATGGTCCTATATTATTTCCTTCTGTATTGTGATTATGTCGTTCATAAACAACATTTTTTATGACAGTGCAAAATAGCTTAACTGTGTGCCTTTCAACTAAATGTTTAACACCGCCGGTTGGCTGTGCTCTGGTTCCTGTTTTTTTTCAATGTGACGATGCACTTCAATCACTCATTGTTAGTCTCACACTATTTGACAAAACCTTAAAACACTTGCGTATCTTACACATTGCTATTTAAGCTTAATGATGTAATAGTTGTCTGAGATGAGTATCAAAGTCCCATTCAGGGTAATATATTGACTATTGCCATGTCACAGGATATCACGCCAGCTGGTATGCTCAACTGGCAAGAGAAACAATTTGGAAAGTCCGCATTAAATTACAATGGCCAAGGCACTTTGAAAGTTTCAATTCAGACTTCCAGCCTCCAATGCTCACACGACCTAACTGATTTTCAACCTTTTTTGGAAAAAGTTTTTGTAGTCCTCCTGCAGCAGGCTGCTTGTTTGGGACGGTTCATTAAGACATGGGAAAAGTGTGCGGATGAACGACCAAAGAAATACACTAATAGCAGTCTGGAACTCACAATACTCGCCTAGAATATCGCCGTTATCTTCGGTTTCAGAAAAAGTATTCACACTTCCTTAAACTTAGGCGGAAACCGGAGAAGCTAACAATTATGGCAGCTCCAAATGTTTCCTGCCTCAAAGATCCGTCAAATGTCTATTTTTTTTAAAATTAAAAACCTCATATAAACTGTATTTCTGCAGCTTTGTGTTACCAGGAATTTAGACTCAGCGTGATTTTACATTGAAATAATTTGCACGTACCCAATACGTTTTATGTTAATTGAATACCAGTTAAACACCAAGTTGTCTTGTCACTCCACACATGCGAACGGTTGGAGACAGCGATTCAGAAATCTGCAATTTCTGCACTTCATGCAAAAGCCGGTATTGGACTGGTCTCTTTTCCTTGCGGTGACAGAAGAATATCGATTGATTCAGTTGATTTTATACCGCCAAAGGCATTTGTCTTTTAACTTTGTGGCTCTTATTCTGATTTATCAATGTGGGAACAATAAACATTTCGCCAAACATGTCCAAACTCTAAACGCACTTCTGTCTTGTAGTCCCTTGTACTTTGAGAATGACATCCACAGGCAAGAACACTTCTAACTGTGCATTTTTCCTTAACGTTCACAACACCTCTACTACAGAAATTTGACTGATCTTTCGAGTAATTGACTGATCCACGGCTACGAATATATACTCATGGCTTCCAGCTTTTTAACAATGCCCTGGTATGGTTATGAATGAGTGCTTATTGTTTAACGCCCTACTCAAGAATATTTCACTTATACGAAGGCGGTGTCTCCTTGGTGCAGGGCGGACTTCCACCGTATCTTTTATCTGGTGCTGCCTCACCGAGACAACTTGCCGAAGACACCCAACAAGCCCCCTCACCCAGTCACATTATACTTACACCGGGCCGACCAGTCCACCCTCTATCCTCTTATTGCTGAGCGCCTAGCGAGGAAGCAGAATGTACCATTTTTAAAGTCTTTGGTATGACCCGACCCAGGTTTGAACCCAGATCTCCCCGTCCGAAAGCCCAACCAACTGCGCTATCCGGGCGGATCGGTATGGTTATGAGGAATATTATTTACTACAATGACCTGTATGTGACTAAGCTGAATTAAATCTATAATTTGTCAAGAAAATCCCAATTGATCCGCACATTCAGAAATAAAGTGCAACAAAATAATGTTACAGACATTTAATCCAAAACAACACAAAATCTTTTTCCTATGGACGACTGGTTGCGGTGGAAACTTGAAAAACATTTTTTTTTTCAGCGGTTGGGCTATTTAGCGTATTTTAAATGAAATACCCTGTCGAAACATTCCGTTTTGGCGAACTGAGTAAGTGAGGGATCTGATGTACGGTAATTGATTTGTGCAGTTGTGATCGACGTGCCTGTTGGTGCAGCCAGCTCTCGGTAGGACATTTGTGTACCGTTTATATAGTTTAGCAAGTATCTATTCTCAATGTCTAAATCTCCAATAAAGAAATAATCTCTAGGATTGGTGACAAAATACAAGCAGGTAGTCAAAACAATGGATGATAGTACTGAAGCAAAGGTAAATCACGATTAAAGTCCCACATTTAATCTCACTGATGACAACTCTAAGACAATATCTCACTAGAGCTTGTTATCAAATACGAATACAACTTGTGAATAATGTATCCTGCTATGATCAGTCGAAGTGGGCACCAAATTTCGCCATTTTGCAAAAGCACTGAAGGCGCGGGCTTTCAAATGAAACGTTTCAGACCTAATCCCGGTCATTCGTGTCTCATGCAATGCATCTCTGCAGGTAACAGCATTGGCTGGCCACACCCTGTCATTGAGACACATCTGACTGTCCGATATTAATTATAGACCTGTATATACTGACACAACTGCATCTGACCAGACATGTATGCATGCGTGGTTAATATGACTTACGTCTCACAGCAATTTGTTATATGACAGCGCGGAATACCTAAAATGTATACCATGTCTTCTTGTGGTAAGCCGAGTTTATGCCGCCAAAGTGCTACCGGCACTGGAACATCATGCCCAGTCCCGTTTCCTTTCTAGTCTAGTGCTGAGCACCAAGCGAGGCAAGAACAAGTACAATTTTCAAAGGTTTTAGTGTGAACCAATACGGGGTTGATCCGGATCTCACGACCCAGAGACTGACGCTCTGACTACAAGGCAACTGAGGCGGTGGACGTGAAACGAAGAAATACCAGTAGAAACTGGGCCCTTTTGAATAAAAGGTAAAATGGGTACTTTAACGCCAATGTGCAAATTGATGTTTGGGAGAATTATCATCAGCTGTTTCCTGCACGAAGTAGGCTGCGATGCCCATCCCATCAAAAACACGTACGAAGTACAGGGTGGAAATTAGAGCGTTTCGTTTTGATGTAGTGTAAGAACCAGATTAATAATATAGTGCCCGAAAGATAAGTGTGAACTACGTCGATAGCACTTTAACTACGGAAAACCCGCGTGGATTATCGTTTTTGAATGAATCGCATTGCTACATGTACGAAACTTTCCAAAGTAATGCTGCATGCCCTGCATATAATACCACTGGAGTCTAAACTGCTTTGGCTTTGACTTAATATGGTGTATTTGAATAGACAGACACTTTGAGGCAAGAGGTCCAAGCAGCCATTCAGCCATGAATCTAACCAGAAAAAGCCAGAATGCACAAGTAACGTAAAACCAATAGTTGGGTCGGTGGAAAGAAGAGATGACATGGTGCTTGCATCGTTCAACTGCTCTGTAATATCGGACGAACGCTTTTCAGTATAGTTCAAGTGTTTCTTTCCGTCGTCGGGGGATAGAACGACAGTACGATAGTATGAAGCTTTACCGGGTTCGACAGTTTTCAAATGTTTGAAGTCTTATAGTCTCGTCTGACTTGGAATGACAGAGATATACACCGACGTTACATACCTTTTCATTTAAAATTAACATCTAGGCAATATTTTGGAAACATTATTTAAGCAATATTCTCTTGCCACTATGGGACAGAATGTTATGGATAGATTGTACGCCTGATTCAGATCCCGCCAAGGGAACTGTTATGGTTGGTACGTTTATTTGTCTTGCTCCGGGCAGTTTGTGTGATATTTTTGCCGTTTACTAAAGTATGGGAGATCGGTAGCTCTGAAGTGAAGGATGAAGCCAGTCAATCAATGTTCGAACACTCGAATGGACTTGAAGACTTTCCATTCTGTGGCCGAATATATAGCTGACCCAGCATGGCAAAACCAATGGAAACAGGTAAGAACATGCCTTTCCCCAGCGACACCGTGACAGTCACTCGGGCCACTGTCCAGTATTAACTAATCTCTTAATCCACTCTGTCACACTTTGGGCAGGCCACACGATTTACTTTTGAATACATTTAAAAACATTAAATAATTAATTCCTAATTTAAACATGAACATAACTTAAACAGTATATTGGTGGAGATAAACTCGCATACATATATACAATACAATTTAAATAAAAGCATGTATCAACTATAATAGTTGACAAGCATACATGTATACAATATAAATTCAACAACAGCATACCTCGAACTATAACAGAACATTGGCTATTGCTGAAGTCAGAATTTTGTACGCAAGAAATCTGGGGAAACCACCTTGATCTTGCTGAGTATAATGATAGGGAAATCAACGGAAATGAAGGTTTCATTTAACTTCGGAGAAACCTAGGAACTGATTTGCTAACGATTTTTAGCCGCTGATGGAATTAAGATCGCTTATGAAGAAAAACACCTGTTCTCACTAAATTGAACATTTCCTGTTTTGTTATCTGATAAAATTACACTGGCAGAGAGAGGAAAGCAATCATGTTATTACAGCTTCAGTCAAGGAGGATTCTCTAGTCGTCTCTTTTCTTGCTCTGATGGCAAGAGAATTTCCTGAAGATAAGTCCCTACAGGGAGGCCAACAGCGCATGTCAAGTCAACACCATGAGAGTTAAAAAGAACAACAAACTGATGCATCAGCTCCAGAAAGAAATTATGGATTGAAGTCAAGGTTTCATTTGAAGTTAAAAAACCACAGAGGACGAAAGTTATTCTGATGTTTACTTATAAAATGCCTCTCGCCCACACATTAACAAGTTGGTGTTTGTTATGCAGTTTTGAAGTTCATAACTTTATGGATCCAATCGAGTAAGACTGCACGAATAACAGGTTTTTCCATTTAATGCTACAACTAAATATCACTACAGGTACCTGGTAAAGAGCGGCTTTCTCCACCTCCGTGGTTTGAGTGAAAACCAAAGCTTAACTGGGGTGTTATCTACTTCACGAAATACAAAATTAATAAGGAAATTGAATTCAACGGCGCATAACATTTTTATGAGGTGTTCCACTGCATATGCATACCTTTACTGGACATAGGACTAGCCGTTCACGCGTTGTTGCAAGAATTTCAGAAATATCATGGTTTATTATCATTTTTTTTGATATAAGTTTACCTTGTAGTGTTTCTCGACATTACAGTCTGTATGCAACAGTGGTTAAACATCACATATCATAACAACATACATGTCGTGCATGTGGTGGGCATTTCTATTCATTATTTCAATAAATAAAAGAGTATACCCTTGCAATTCCCTAATGTGTAATGCTCTGTATTTAATCCACTATCGACGGGAACTACCGTATTATTTTACCGAAGGGAGAGGATCAGACACGACAAATTTGTTAAAGTGGTAAAGGTTGAGTTCGCCGACTTTTGAATGTGTTTGTCTGGTACATCGTGGGAGCAATGGTACATGTAAGCACATGTAACTGAGCAAATAAACTGTGTGCTTTTCTGGAATTCCAACATTGATCTCAGCCTTGTATGCATGTATCGTGATCTCAGTATTTAGCTTTTCATAAAAGTAATCGCTCACACTGAACATGTTAACTGAAACCGGCCACATCAAAAACACACACCACAGCATTACGATTTCAGGGCAAGTTGGCAAACGACCTGTTATATCATCAGTCCCGATTTATGTCAGCGGTCAATAATCTTGAGTTACGACTTAGGCGATAGAAGTTCACGAAAAACTGGGTCTTTAATGTCTCGTGTCGACCAATCAAAGTATCTCTAGAGAAGGTACAATTTTGTAGGTTAATTGGTCAATTATCACGCGAGCTATAGACACAAGAGATCCAGACACCAGGCCTAATATAGATCTGCAGAAAATGTATGCACGCCACATTTTCGTATATCCCCTTGTCTGGATATGGTATATATTTACTACGCTCACCACTGTCTGCACGTACAGTTAACCCACATAATGCTTTATCAATCATGTTCACTGTAAGTCTCTGATTAACACCCTCGCCCTTTAATATCTGCTCACATCCACCCAAACGCTAGCTGTGTTTTATGACGTTAATTTACAACCTGGATAACATTTGTGGCGAGAATTATGGTCGTTGTCACGACTGATTTTCTGCCTTAATCCCCCCTGTGGTATTGTTCAATGATTACTTGGCAATCTGCCAAGATGCTGATCCTCGTTTTCGTACCGTACCTGAAGCCAACGTCTGAAACCCGGCGCAGACTCGAGCTATCAGCTGAGCAAAACGCCTCTCCTATCCGTTTGCTCAGCACTTCGCTCATGTGTGCACGCATTTTTGTTGAGTTTGTCACCTCTTGAGGTCTTGAGAAAAATATCCGTTCAGTTTGATGTTTTGGCGAGACAGGCAGAATCCTCAGTGTGTTCGTTGAAGCAAGCTGTCCCCTTAGCGCAAAAGGGAAAGTGTGACCAATCAAAGACCTTCACTTTCATCGTATTTTCATCGTCTGCCTTGTCGGCCATTGTGGTTGACAGTTCTTACATGACCCCCGAAATGGCCACGTGACATATATCAATGACATTGAAATTACCGACGTTGTGAGTCGATGGAACAACGTGTGCGCTGAAATATAACTTGAACAAAGGGCAAACGGGCAGGAGAGGTGTTTTGCTCAGCTGATAGCTCGTGTCTGCGCCGGGCATTGCAGATATGTAGACTTATTACATCACGTGAGAAAGTCTTTATATACTGCACACAAAACCTTCTCAAAGACACAAACAAAATGACAGACTAGTTAAAATAAGGATTAAATATGTGTCGGACACTGGATGATTAGTTAATATATGTGGCCTGTAAAGAGTCTCCGTCAACGTAATTAAATAACACTGAGAGGTAATCTATGGTGTTGGAAAATAATGTACACGAAAATAACACGTGAAAATATTTTTACTGAATATTTTAAAGGTTTTACAGCAACTTTCACATTAGAATCACACATTTTCTCCGATTAAAGGATACTACATTTTCCCTGAACACTTAAGAGATGGTTGACTTTTTCCCTGGTAATGAAAAATCAACAAAGGTTGACATAAATGTTGTGCCACACGAACAAGACTTTAATATTACTTAGATAAAGATATAATAGGCCATCTGTAAGAAGAAAACCCGGTTAAGAAGGACAGACTGGACTGATTAAGCCCCAATAACTGATTTACTGACTGGCATGTCCCTATACTGTTGCGTTCTTCAACGTTATGATTTCTCGCCACCCCACGTAGATACTCGACGCTAATGTGAAGTTTTACACAAAAAAACATTTTGAGGACTAAATTTAAGGAACTTAAATATCAGGATTTTTTAATCTTCACAAAATCACGCATGGTATTTGTTGAGAACACGTTATAAACCCCTAAAGTTGTCCAAAATCAGTCTTTTTGATGCGAGTTTTAAATATTAGAGTTCACTGTGTTAGTAAAGGGCAACCATTCGTTGTTAACACAGGGAATGTGAATGTGCGATACTTACTCCGGTTTTAATCAGATACTTTGTGGATTGGAATGTTAGTGAAATGCTTATACTTAATAGACGTTTAGAAAACTCTCACCAGATGCACTGTGGACGGTAAGCAAATGATGTACTGTATCGCTGTCTTCGATAGTCTTCCATATAGACCTTGTCTGTCGCCATTATGATCCGCATGCAAACGGAGTGTAACCGGAAGGCAAGGGAAAAAGACACAAAAACTGAAAAATCACAAGTAGCAATGCAACCGTGGCTACTAAATGGCAAATATCGCGTGAAGGATTGATAAAATTACGCCAGGGCAGTCTTTGTTCAATAATAACATCCGCCAAGTGTTCCCTTATGTCACATGATGTTTTAATTAAAGCCATCGAAAGCATCTGCAGTTCAGCCTGGTTTTTCAAATGGCTTCGCTTGCCGACTGAGGACGTCAGCTGGCGTGGTATCCTGTGACATATCAGGCAATATATCAAGTTCAAGACCAAGTCTCAAGTCTACGACCAGACAGGCTTAACACGATTGCCAAGAAGTAACAATGCGTTAAACCATGAAAGAGTGATTTTTTTTTGGGGATTGATGTTTTACGCCGTACTCAAGAATATTTCGCCTATACGACGGCGGCCAGTATTATGGTAGGAGGGAACAGGACATAGCCCGGGGGGAAACTGTCCACCATCCACAGGTTGCTGGCAGACCTTCCCACGTACGGCCAGAGGTGAAGCCAGCATGCTGGACTTGAACTCACAGCGACCGCATCAGTGGGAGGTTTCTGAGCCATTGCGCTTCGCTAACGCGCTAACCGACTGAGCCACGGAGGCCACCACTATTAGAAACATCTGCCAGTGGGTTACTTAGCAACCTCAGTCCTGTAACAAACTTAATCTAGATCCCTTGATCCATGCTAAGGGCCCGATATATCACGAACTTTATCTTTGTTGAAAAATCAGAAATACAATTTATTTCTACATGCTATAGATTTTAGGATATCCATTCGTCAAGGGCAGTCACATGAAGTGGGATGAAATATTTACCATCAAATTAAGCTGTTGCAAATAGAAAAAGATTCCAAATCGAGAAGGAAATAAATATCTGCAAGCTGTTGATCCCATAAGCAACAAATTACTCGATTGATTTCTGACAGGACTTATTGTCATTTTCAGCAGATTTCAGGCCAGTCTGGAAAACCACCAACAGCAACCCGACAGAAAATCTCCCCGCCATCAGAAGTTACAACTTACAACAACAACCTCGCACTCGGAATATATTCACCTCACCGAAGTTAGCGAAAGGACACCTGCGCCACCAAATTTGTTGCCTATTTTTTTCTGGATCTAACAGCACTAAGATGAGCAGCCGATACTATCCAAATTACAACTAAAACTGAACATATGGTGTTAGAAAGTCGCAGAAATTGAACTTCTCGGTTGACACTTTGTTAAACTAAAGTTGACGTCACGCTGTGACCTACATTCTCGCAGTCTTTACCAGTTTTGTTTATTTTTGTTTTTCAAATTCCTATATAGGCATAGTGATAATTTGCTCAGAGTGTATAAATTGTTTCGGCAACATAGTACCGTGTTACGCGTGAAAGTTAATCGTTTGAATTGCAGAAAATGTTAGGCATAATTCCAATATACTGCATTGGTTTGAAATAAAAGCAGTTTAAAATCACTTTCATGTCAATTTGATTCATTTTGATATGATTAGGTTTTGTGTTTCACGATTATATTTCACATAATTAGTCATAGTTCTGTGATGTATGACAATATCTTATGCGCTAATTTAAAAACTTAAACCACTCTTCCGTAATCAAGACCTTTTGAGTTACATTTTAGCACCTCACTGCACATTGTCGACACTCTGGTCGATTGAAGCCTATATTTCTTTAATATTAAAGCTGCTTGTGGAAACAAATTCGTCGTCCAACCCCCAGAGACAGTGATACTGCATTCTACCCGGAGTTCTGGCGAACACTATGTCCCCGTTTCACGATCGTGTAGTATTTTTGCCAGGAAACAGGAAAAAATCAGTATCACACTCTTAAGGCATAGGTAACCTATGCGTTCGAATGCATGTCTTTTCGCATTAGAAAATATCTGACAGAATTACTTGGTGCACCATAGGCTATTTTATGTGTAATTGCGTCTTACCAATTGCTTGAGTGTTTAATGCAATCGTTAAAACTGTTTAAGTATTTATTTATTTATTCATTTGATTGGTGTTTTACGCCGTGCTCAAGAATATTTCAATTATACGATGGCGGCCAGCATTATGGTGGGAGGAAACCGGGCAAAGTCCAGGGGAAACGACGACCATCCGCAGGTTGCTGACAAACCTTCCCACATACAACTGTTTAAGTTGATGGTGCATTGAGCCCACTGGCTCTTGTAGGAGCATTTATCTGTTATTTTCCAATATCGGTGGAAAACTAATGAGCAGGTTTTTAGTACATCGGTTTGGGATCATTTATCTGCTGTTCTCCACACTCCAGGCAGTCCAACTAGTGGGTAAACTTCTGGTGCACAAATACATTTGTTAAAAAATACAACAAAGAAAAGTGTCTTACGTTACGTGGCAAAATGTTGGGTTTTAAAGGATGCAATAACCCAATGACCTATTCAGTTTATATCAGTTTATTTTACATTTCTGTCTTCATTCCGGGGTTAAGTTTTAGATAAATATCTGCACTGATATAGAAAGGATCAACTGGTTTAATTTTCTGTGCCACTAAGCGATAAATGATGTTTGGCTAATAATAGCGACCTTCAATCGTCTATTTGAGTGACTACAGTTACAAAAATACACAAGAAACAGTGATAATAGTATTTGTTCAGCCCTTACATATATTTATTTACAAGAAAGTCGAACAAGCAATCCAAGGCATCTATGCTAATCTTCACTATGACCTGTGAATTTACTGCGATCTATCAGTTTCAAAACTGACACCAATACCGTTATGTTATTGTACCAGTCTGACGAAAGGTATTCCGGGCAGGACACTGTGAATTAATTTTAATAGGATATCATTACCAGTTAAACTATTTCCACACTGATGCGTATGATGTAACAATATTTTTATAGGCATTGATAGCGAGAGTGGTAGATAAAATCACAAATTCCAGATATGCGTGCTGCCAGCATATTAATAATTGATAATACTGATATCTAGAGAATCTCGATACAGAAACTTCCCCTGAGAAAATGATTCCCGATGAGAGTTTATTTGTTTCTTTCGATCAGGATGGTGTAGTTTTATTGCCCCGGTGAAACACATTGCTTGGGGGTAGACAATTTTTAATTCATGTGGATGGCACTAAACTGTGAAGAAGGAACCATTTTCGTATCTGCTGAACACCTACGGGAAAAGAAATATGTGTAATGGGCAGATCACCTTGGTCGAAGAATCATGGAATTACACTGTACATGCGAAGAAAATGACATTAGCCTTTAGTCATATATTTGTTTATCCCAAAGCAGACATGAAGAAAGGGCTGAGAAGTAAATATGGAGCAAAGGGCCACAAAACAGTTCACATAAGTATTGACTTCAATGAGAAGGGGAGGTAACCTATAGCCTTGGATGAATCCTTCATGGGTAATTGTTTTAAGACGTATGCCATCATTTCATTGTGCTAACCCCCGAGTTAATGTTAAAGGAGTTAAACTTGTACACAAGTTCACCCAATCCCATTTCCTCCAGACTAAATCCTTCCAGTGATTTTAACAGGTGAAAATTTACACTATAAACTCCGCCATCATGTGGTAGTCAACGAAGATTTCAAGTTACAGCCCAGGAAAAGAAAAACGATACCCAAAGTACATTCCTGTACACTTCCATTCATAAATCTACCTTCACAATATAGAGAAGAATTAGGGCATCGTACGTTACAAAAGCAGCAATGATTTTAACATCAGGCGAAGTGATCCCTCACACTATTACACTATTAAGTCCATCACACTTGCTTGTCTAACTAACTTCTTTAAAAAAAGTTTTGCCGTTACACCACATACGGGTCTTACTAACGCAGACAACGGGCTGGTCAAGCCACCTAAGAGTCCACCCTGAAGGGTCATACTTTCTGCTTTTCTTATCGTTAGGAGAACGTTTCCTATAATTCCGACAGTAGTTGCTGACTGTGTGGTGGAATTTCCAGACGTCAGTGACATGGAGGGTAACGAGACGAAATTCTTACCCTACATTATTTATTCGGGCTGTGGTGAAGCCACTGGAGTGTATGGTCTGTTGGTAGTACTTGTGTGATCTGTCTTTAGACAGAAATAACGGCCTCTTCCACATCAAAGAGGTAGGTTGTCTTCGTAGAGAATGTCCGTTGAATTGGGTGGATTGTTCGGGGACAGATGACCACGTCTTTCGGACATTACTTACTTGAGCTATAATGGAACAGATTGGCCGATCGTTTGCTACCAGGCTGTACTGTTATGGTCTACCTTCTGTCAAACAGAAGAAAGCTTGGCTTTGTGCCCTGGTTTGGCTTGAGTATTGTTTAGACTTAGCGGGAGAGGTACTATGGCAAGGAACGACATGTTCGTGGATATAATTACTCTCTAGTCTTTTGTTGTACATGTACTGATTTCTTTTTCAGCCCTGGAAGATAAATCTTGTTGCACGCCATAAAAAGACTGTCCAGGTGTATGATATGTCTTGGGAGTTTGCTGTTTAGTGTTAATATCTTTCTTTGTTATTAAAACAGAATCATCCAATGTTTTTCAAATCATGTCGTCAGTATGATCCTACATAGCAGTTTAGTGAACTAGGTGTATGGTAGAAATGTCTCTAGCGCGTAGTAAAATTCCGTGCAGACACTTTTGCAAAATAACAACATTTCGAAACATACCTTCACTGATGAGCCTGGACCCTGTTGTCAAATGTCGCCCAGTAATGTCTCTTAAATCTAGCACTCACCCTCCGAGGATATGGTCGCTTATTGCTATTAACATGCACGTTGATTTTGTTTCGTACTCTCCTTTGTGAGACAAGCCGCAAACAACAGAGGTTATATAAAAAGCACTCCTGAATTACTTACAACAATTTACAGTACTGAAATACAGTTAGATTTCATTTCAAGGGACTAAAGTTTAAAGAAAAAGTGTCGTTCAACATTTGGAAAACTGAAAACGATTTCCTTCGCCTATTGTGTAAGAGGCTTAAATTTATTCAGATTTGTATTCTATGGCAGGATTTATGCGCAATATATGCCGGGTGTATAAATACTCACAACAAATTTTGTTCACCCTAAACATGGCAGTTAGAATAGCATCAACAACGTCATGAATGATGTTGCATACTTAAGTTGGATGGCTGCCTGTTTGTATATGCAAATGCTGTAAACACTACCCAGAAAATGCCAATGAATCATCACATACACGTATCTAACATAGGCATTATTTAGCAAATACAAGGTGTGATGATTTTTTTCCGCGAAAAAATAACAAAACAAAACAGTCGAAGTCTTTTCTCTTCAGACAGTTTGAACTTAAAGAATTCGGTGAGTTCAACCGTATTTATTTATCACTCCCAGTTTTCAGTTACTTTTTGACGAACAACGAATAAAGCCTTTTATTTTGAGTAAATCCGGAGATAAGCCCATCGACTATGTGTAAAGATCTGTATACAACGCCAGTGATGACATGGGAGGTATTGACGTCGACATCACGTAAAGAAGGACCTAGATGTTACTGTCATTTATAATAAGCGGCTTTTATTTCCTCGAGTAAGTGACGTTGAAATATCAGATCTAGGACACATAAATGATTATTGATGTCGGAATGTCACATAACGGACAGGTAATTTATTGCCGAGGTCTAAATATAACATCTTGGACGAATACGTGATGGCTGGGGTCTGACTCTCACATAACAAACGGATAAGTGATTGCCGAGGCCTAGATATCACATCAAAAACGAATACGTGATTACCGAGACCTGTTTATCACATTAAGGTCCGATAAGTGATTGCCGAGGTCTGAATATCACATTATGCGAGGATAATTCATTGCCAGGATCTGACTAACACGCTAATGAGAAACAAGGTCATGTTTATGCTTTTAATGTTTATAAATGAAGTGTTGCAAACAAAGAGGGAAGACTGGTTATTGTCGACCACAGAATTTTGTAAGTAGTAAGGTTAGGGACCCCTCCTTATTCATACTGATTATAATGACAGAGCAATCAACAGAAATGACCGTTTCATTTAACTTTGGAGAGCTCTACCAACTGACTTTGTTATCGATCTATACGCGTTGATGGAAGTAAATTGTTTTACGAATACAAACACCTGTCTTCACTAAAATGAACATTTCCTGTTTTTGTTGCCTGATAAAATTACACAGACAGAGAGAAGAAAGCAATCCTGTTATTATAGCTACAGACAAGGGTGATTCCTGTAGTCGTCTTTTTTCTTGCATCATTGGCCTTAGTTTCCCGAAGATGTCTCACAACAGGAAAACCAACTGAGCGTGTCAAGCCAACACCATGGGAGTTATAGAGAACAACAAATCGATATACCAGTAAAAAATAGGGTCAAATCAAAGTTAATTTTAAAGCTTGAAAAACTATTCGGCTTGAACACGGGGCGCCTGTTATTCTCACGTTTGCTTAAAATGCTAATCCTCTCGCCCACACATTTACAGTTTTATTTATGCTCTTTATTTTTGAAGTCGGGAACGGAATTATGGATCTAAAGCAATGCTTTAAATGTAGTGCGTCATCTTAACTGTGTTTATAGAAAAAACAATTTGAATGGCTCTTTCTAGTTCACAACATGAAAACTCATATCGTGTTATAGTTAATAAAACATCAGTTACGAGTTTGTAGATCAAGACTGGAGGAACAACAGTTTGACCTTTACTGAGCAAAAGGTCTGCATGTCCTCTGCACCACTTACCCATAGTGCTACATGCTCTTCCGACAAGATAGCGTGTGAAGAGCGGCTTCCTCCAGCATAAATATGTTTGTTATCCTTCAAGTGAAAAAATCTCCAGTATGGTGTTAATTACATATGAAAATATCGAATGAATAAGAAAATCGAGGTCGGCAATAGATTACGTCGGTTAGGATTTGTACAGCTACACGTACTGATGCAAACCATTACTGTACGTAGGCAATTACGGTCACCTGTTGTTTTAAGAATTCCAGAAAAATCCTGTCTCCATGTTTGTAAATAATATTCAAAAGTTCTGACCACAATTTTAAATGTTATTTATATATATGCAGAATAAGTTAAGGTCTGCTTGAAATTACAATGTAATACAAAGAAAAATGGTAAATTGAACAGTGAAGGCCCATGACCTTTGTGGGCAACAACTACAATTGCAACTACATGACGTGCCCATTGCCGGCGACACGAAATATGTCGATATGTATGTCGACCTGATATCGCGGCGACATGACCTCGGTAGTGGGAACGACATTACGGATTAAAGAACGTTCTATTTTCGCGACTTTGTAATTGCGGTTGCAGTTGTCGCCCTCAGTATGGATGGCCCTTTAGCATTATTCATCCTGTGAACATTTACTGATTTTGGGAGCTGAAAAAGTTTTCTTTCACGTCTTTTTGTAACGTAGGGTGCTTCGATTATAATCCTCGAGAGGAAGTGTCACCTTTGTTTCCCCGATGGGAGAGCACCAGACACAAACAACAGAGACTATATAAATGCACGATGAATTTCTTACAACAATTTAGAACACCGGGAGCGGCCGTACAGATTTTTGCGACGAGTTTCCAGTGTATTTATCTAAGATATTATGAATGACTAATTGTGGCTTAACGCCACATCGGCCATAAGCCGATGTTTCAGCCATAAGGGGGCTAAAGATATTATGAGTCAACTGGTTCTATTATGTGCCATCAGTCGGGCATATAAATTCTGTTTGATTTCGTATAATCGTCATTTTTAAAACTATTTGTTGATTGGTGATAGTGCTTTGTAAGTATATTGACATTCTGCGCTACCTGTATGAGATAACAACAGTTCATCCATGAATAAACCGGTTCACCACTAGAAGGAATGCACCAAATGGCTTTAGTAAAGCCCTTGGACATTAGGGACACTCGTTAGAGCTTTAGCTCTACAGTCTGATCTAACCTCAATGGTTTGGATATTGTTCTGGAACCAATGCACTGATTGTTAGCGCCAGAGATATAATGAATGATTGATTATGTCTTAAGGCTACACTGGTAATATTTCAGCCCCATCGTGGGGGGAGACAGTATGATTTTGAACATGAAAAATCTAAAATCAAAGGATAAGAGACATATTTTAAAAGAACATCTGAAAGCACTCGAGCAAAATGAGTTAAAATACAGAGCGCTTTCAAACTATTTTTAAAATATCTTTGAATGATATGAGAATATTATGTGCTATCTCCTATTTAAAGACTGCATCGATAGTGATGCTGAACAGCTGCTGAAATAGAGCCGAGAGTGTAAAACCTTGCGGGAACATCTCCGAGTGCAAACCCCAACGCCACATAAATGTTTAAATTTCCACAGTGCGGACAAATGCCGAAGGTAAAAAAAAGTTCGCTAAATCAGGTCAAAATGACCACCGAAATATTATGAACTGTTGCTAGTGTCAGGACCAAGTTCTTGGCAAATTCTCATCCAAATCCATGAAAAAGGTTTTGCGTAAAGTTGTTGACAAAGAGACGGGCATCTGGCTCCAGATGCAAAGCAAATGCAATCGGATTGGTGCTTGTGTCAAATGCAGGATGTTTTATCAAAACCGAGCGTGACTTCTTCACGAAATCTGGCAATGCTGAAGAATTAAAAGCTTATTGGATCTGATCTCCGAACCTACCCCTCGCCCTCCTCTGACTCCCCTCACCATCAACACTAGCGCCACCCACATATCATCTCCGCAGAAAATACGCCAAATGTCATCCAGATCCGCCCGTAACTTTCCCATAATGTTGGCAAACTGACTGTAAGATAGGCGGACACACAGAAAGACGGACAGACGGAGGGAGAAACAAGTAAACATAACCTCCTTTCGCGGAGAGAACAATTTCATCTCATATACAAGTCACTCATTTAGTTAACTTCCGGCCTCTGTTCGTATAAGTCCTTTCTGATTAAGTGTGACATGCTTGTACTTTACAGACTGTCAATTGGCCTGCCAAACAGACATCACCGAGTTGCGATATGTATTAGTATATAGTACGTCAAGGACATGACGTTCGCCGATATGCCAAGTGTGTCGACGTTAGTTACACCAGTGCATAACACAGCTGTCCGCCTGTTTTAATAGGCATCCATCATTGTGGAAGTTCATCCCACCCGAAGGTCCTGTGGTGAATGATCATGTGACTTAATAAAACATTAAGGCTTTCTCTACTCCATCTACCTCCACCCAATGCCTCTCTTACAGTGCATACATTCAGTCCTATCATACATACAAGGGCATCTCTGAGGTAGGAAACACCATGAGAGCCCGGTAAATGATTGTTCTATAACACTGTCTTTAAAATGAAAAGTTCACATTAAGCCGCCATCCGCTCGCAAACTTTTTCGTTTGTGCAGGCACTGCCGAGTTTTGCGCAACCCGGTTCTGTGTTCGCCTGCTCGCCTGCCACTGGGCAGCTGGAAACGAGTCAGGGACGATGGCAGACGAAATAGAGCGACTACCATGCCGAATATGTTTAAATATCTTGACGAAGAGATAGACTTGAAATGATCAAATCACCTGTTAAAGTTGTATAAAAGATTTATTTTTTTACCCTGACCTCTTTCTTCCAAGTCATTATATTGGGGTCATTTCAAAAACATCCATCACGCATGCTAAAGGTCCTATCCACTATATGATTTTATTCATGCTTGTAATAGCGTGAGACAGCCTTTAAGAATAGACAAGGTCCTTGGTATCATTTGTCCACATGCAGGTTATATAGGTTATATTGTCAAGATACCGCGCAGAGCGCGGATGACTGGAGTCTAAATGGTGCCCACACTAACATGCTGCAACCACATAGACGAACTATCGGATGATCGATGGCGAGTGCAAACTAGCTGCCTTTCATATGAAGCCAACAGTTGTTGTCTTGATCGACAAGAGCATATCTGTCCTATACAAAGGCTTTTTATATAGGGCACGTATTCGCAGGGCTACTCGACAGTGGCTTGTCTGCATTTTTAACCCATTAAGGACAGAATCTCTCCACGATCGAGTCGTTTGTCCATTGATTCATAATTGGATTATTTCGTAAACCAACCAGCTTTTGATGAGATGAACAGTGACCTAAGTAGGTGGCTTTCATCTTAAATACATTGTTGACACTATCTCGTTTGTACATATACACATGAAAGAATGTGAGCGCACTTGAAAAATTATCCCAACAACAAAGACAAATGAATTGTTGTTTCTCACAATCGATATAGGACACAACGCGCCTGTAAGGCTTTTCATTCGCCAATATCAAATTGTGTGTCTCTCTCGGCTAAGTTTTTATACGCCAATCCATCAAGGCCAGCATACGTTCTGCTTTATTAATGTTTAAATAAAGTCAGCCATTCCACATGTTCCCGGTGACTTTGACTCTCTAATCCGTTTACTCTGGATTCGCGAATGAACTCGATCACATTATTGGTTGTGAGCAGCCACAACTGTGTAATTCTAGAAAAGCTTTCACAATTCAACTGAATCGCACTAAGTGGCATTAGAAAGGATTTGCAAACCATGGATGGTTGATTGCCTGCATGCGCTTCCCAGCACCAAAATGTACGGTAATTGTTGGGTACGGTTAAGAAAGTTCCCTTGTCGGGCAGGGCAGAAGCAGAAAGAAATCAATTTGCAAATTGTTGCAATTTAATCAGAGATTTGAAAACAGGAAGTGCTGCGGAGATAAGGGTACTTTTCTTCATTTTCCCCGTACTCAATTCTTATTAGACCATTGAAATCTGAATTACATTCTCTAGGCAATAAATTGAATTTTCCTGAGCAGGTAAATGGAACAAATTGCGCTTCAGCTGGTGCACTTCTTCTCAATCAGTGACGGATACATCAAGGAAATAAATCTATATAAACAGAGCAACAACAATGACACGTCTAAGAAAAAGGCAAATTATATGTACAAGCTATCAAGCAAACCTCGATATTAAATTTTCAATCGCTTTGCAATAAAGCTTTTTTTTTCTAAACAGTTTAAAAAATTGAATGGTTCATAAGAAAACCATTAAAATGAGGTGAGTCTAGAAGATTTAAACCCCAAGATGGAGCAAATCAAAATCAAAATCATGTCTTTCACCAGTGTGGAGGAATAAATGGTTATGTCACTAATTCACTAAAATTTTTTAACATGCATTGAAAGGTCATGTTTCTCTCAGACTTGATCAAGCAATAAAACAGCAATAAGAGATCAAATCATAATTATAGCGGACACAAATTGTTATCCACTATATTTGCGAACGACCCTTACTGTTGATGTCAGACAAGCCAGTTGTCTTTGAATAGTCCGCATGTATAATTTACACAGCACACAGGTTAGAGATCTTTACTATCAGTAACTGTCCTTGTAAGTGTGTTTTATGCCAACCTTGTTCGCAGGGTGTATGATAATGGCAGACTATGTTTAACTCCAAGAACCACGATAACGACTAGTTAGGCCTCTTCTCTGAGTTAAGGTTTGGTATCTGGCCAATTTGCCCGGGGAGACACAGCTGCAAAGGCCCAGTCGCCGCGGATGTTAGAACACCTTTTTCCGTAGTCGTGAATAAGAAATGCTAGGAAATTCAGCCAAATACAACCCTCGAAGTTTATCATTGCCTCGTCATTGTCATCGAAGAAAGGTCCAGCAATAAATCATTGGTTTGAACTCGGTTCCCATGTCACCAGTGGCAATTTCCGCATACTAAATACACCCCAAGTGGGACTTGGTCATCGGATGTAAAGACTTTTAAAGACCGTGGTCAAGTGTGGGGACGGCTAATTGGCCTCTGTTGCTGAACACTCCCGAGCTCAGCTTTTTCTATCTTTAGGCTACACTTAAATCATTGGGTCAGTCTAAACAGACACTAATGGTCTCCGTGTTGTGTTAGACGCGGCTTATTCCACCCATTTGAGTTGCCCCAAGCTTCCCGCTCTGGGTACATGAAACCAAATGGATGTGAGAGAATCGGCTGAAGTTTATGACCACTCGTCTCCAATATCCTCCGCGCTGCAGAAGACCCCAGTAAGCTGGCTTAGCTGATTAACTCTTGCCGATCACTTACGCCCTATCAAAGAGGTCGGAAAAAATCTTAAAAATGCAGCGCCTGGGGCATGCACTCTCAGCATCGAAATCTGCCAATGTCACTCTCCACCAAGAAGCCCTAAATGACGAACGTTACTTTGTAGAAATGCAATAAGTCAATCTGGGACTGACAGTAGTCCACATGAAAAATATCTATCCAAATACGTGTATTTTACTCTCATTATTGCAAGAGCGCACATACATTAAAATGTTGATATACATGTAGGTGGGAAATTACCATGTGACGGTAACCTTAAAACAGACTGTCTTAATTGTAAGTATCTGTGGCATATCATTGGAAAGATTTGCGCAATCATGTTCTACTCTTCTTCTCTCACTATGCCATACCTTTTGTGACTAACTAAGTCAGTCTTTGCCAGGTCCATTGTAAATTACATGTACATAAATATCACGATGCCGTGACGCCTTTAAAAAAATGTAGCAGGAAGGCGTGGTCAGTCCCAGAAGGCTCAAATAGCTTATCTATTGAAACAGAATCTTTCACTTTTTGTTATAGTTGTACATATCTCTCCTCCTGCATTGTTAAACCTAGTTCAGTAAGTCCGATTCCTAAAATTTAAAAGGAATCCACATGAACGTTCACTCTACCAAAGGGGGATCGTTGTAAACTCTTCTGATGAATTGGCAGCTACTTTATGTCAAGCTGTTTTGCAAGTTCTTGGCAAGTCGCGGTTGTTTCCCTTGGGCGATGGTCTTTTAGGCATTAATCTAATCGCAGTCAAATCAATGAAATACTTTAAAACATACACTGTATAAAGGACATAACTCCATGAAATGATTACTCTTTTCAGCGTAATTTTAATTCTTTGTCACTACTTGTGTTCATGCTCATCGCAATATTGAAAGGTTGTTTCTAAACATGGTGATACGTACATGTAGTTAGTTACCCAAAGGCCGATATCATGATCGAATGGTTATCTGCCCTGCTACCGCTTAAGAGTCCAACTAACGATGGGCACGTAGACGTCAAGGCCGGCAGAGCTGTCTTCAGATCCGCCACATACATGGAATGTCTCGGGGCTCATGGAATGTTCCGAGTATGTACATAAGTGTGACTGGGATATACTAGCACGGGGTCTAATGTACCAAGATGCCTAAACTAAGGCTCAGATTAGAAAATCTTTAATACATGTAGCCCTAACATATAGCGGGATAAATAGACGCGAACGTGTAATCTATTTCTTCTGCGATTAAGACATTATTTCGGTTACCCATGAATTTATAACCCTTCGACGTGTGGGAAACCATGTAACCACACTGTATAGAATATCCACTTGGTTTTTCTTAAAGTATTTGGCAGACCTGTAAACCATACACCTATAATCGAATGAATGCAACTATAAGCAGAAGTTATGAAAGAGCTATCCTTATCAAGCCGAATCATTTTCAGTCAACAGGCGCTATATTGATGAACTGCATACATGGTTTTCTTTTGGTTGCGAAAGAAAACTGGGCTGTCTAGACTGTACATCTTACATGTGCTGGTGTCTGTTTCATAGCGACAAAAGTTTCCTGTGCAACAAAAGGAATAGTTTCAACTTGACATTTTTAATTATCGGTACTTCGATAGCAACATACCGAACCGTCCTGGGTATGAAATGTACATACCCCGCCTAGAATCATATAAACATCCTGCTGATTTAACATTCCAAGATATGCTCTAAGAGAAAGACAATAATCCTACTTTATCCGAAACTACTTCGCAGCTGTGAGTGGATAATTAATTGAAACCAAAGGTTTACTTTTTAACGACCCGAAGATTTAAAAGCTAGATTAAAATACTTTTCGGCTTATATCACGACTTCTTTGCCCTTTACATTATATCAAAGGTTATGTAAGTGATTTTTATATTTAACACAACTCGCTGTTTACGTTTATATCTCTTGCTAAAATGTTATTTTGTTTTATGCCTGTAAAATATTTGGATCAAAATATGTACAAAATTTGCGTATGTCCTCTTGGGGAGAAGGACATGTAACTTGAAAGAAATTGTCCCTGATCCAAATTGATGATTGTCAATAAAATAATTTTAAACCAAAAGCAATCATTTATAAATAGATCCCCTTTGTTGTATTGCTACTTTAATAAACGTTACAATCCAATTTTATTAAAGGTGCACAATGCTCTTTTAAGTAAACATTTGGATCGAGTGCCATCGACTCTTGTGAATGCACATTTACCCAACTGTAGAGTTGTTTAGCACAGAGCCAAGGAAAATATGATCTTAAATAAAGTCATCCCGCTGGATATATAAACAGCTTCAGTCAAAGCTCGATGATTCTAGCATGAGTACATGCGTCTTTTTACATCTGTTCGCCTACAGAACACTCCGTCATCATTAAAACTGTTGAATGCTTCTGTTCATATGACTCCTTTTGCTTGTTATTTTGTTTACGCTATTGGATCTTTGGTAGTTTGATCGATTGAGTTAATGAATATTGTTTAACGCCCTCCTCTGTTATGGTCGTCAAGAGATCCAAGTGGGTAAAGGAACAAAACCACCTCCTTTCAGGTGCCTGAAAAACCTCTCGATTTAAAGCTACAGTCCTAGCAAAGGAAAGGTACAAAGACGTGATCTCATTGGTAATGCAGGGAGTAAGCAGTATTTGAGCTATCACGGACCCTTTTATTGTTTGTGATGAATGGCAACGGTTTGCAACTATTAACCTTGAACGCCAATCACGACGGAATATTGGTACACCTGAGTGCCAACCGAGTTTTAGGATTTTGTCAGTTGACTGTAGGTCATATCTTGTGTCTTTGGCACATTTCAAATGGGATATGCAGACTTCTGGTATTATCTTGCAGCAGAGCAACACCGCAGCGTGTTATGCCAGTATCTCAAGGCAAGACGCATAAAGTAACCAACGGTACACTGCGGCCATCCACCATCTACTTTATCATTACTTTGATAGAGATCTTTCCTGTGTAAACATGAATGAAACTGAGAGATAGCCAAGACGTGGGCTGTTCTACATGGACATACGCAGGCTGGTGTCATGGTGCAAAGAATGTTCCCCAAGGGCCATGGCACACAGTTCTTCTCCTCTCAGACAATTTAGACTAAACCTACGGCGCAGTGTTCATTCTTATCTCGGCTGTGCATTACTGTTATCACAAAGGAGTTTGTTTGTTGTGCAGTCTTCCCCAAAGGCACCGCGCATGCTATATTTATGGAGTGTAATAAATACCTAAGTGACACGCCATGCAATCTGGAAGCCACGTGGTAACTACTTGTACGTACAGCATGCATTCTTATTAGCTAGTATCCAACAGATGATATCCTGATGAAGTCACCACGCGAAAGCACCATTACATGTGAATAGTTTGGCCCAGGTGACCCATATCAAAATTTGTCAACGTGGCGTTAAGCCATAATCATTCTTTCCGTGTCAGAAGGAATGCGGAGGACAGCTTAGATTTTGGAAAGAATAAATTCACTTGGATTACAGGAAGCAATACAGAAGAGAGCAAATTCCACCCAAAAATATCTTCCGGAAAAAGGTTGAAAAATATCTGTAGCAATTGACCGCTCTGCACAGACCCCACATCGTTCAATACGCTAACAAAATGGAACAAAACTGATTTGTCGTTCTTAAAATTGCTAATGCACTGCTAACATAGCACTCTTGACATATGCCTCGGTATTCGCAAGCCTACGCTCACAGGTGTTAGTGGCCTCGGAATGTTAGATTAAAGCACGCCACCTCTTTCTGTCGTCACACGTCCATCCAATTGCAGCGCTAACGTGCTTTTCCCTCATTCAGTAATTAAGGGTCAATATTTTCTGTCGACTAAGTTCCGGAGACGGGACAGAAAATCGATTCACAAAGAGACTTTTCCATTTAATTGACGCCATGTGGCAAGAATTACTTCATTCTCCATATCCCTGCCACTCGACCGTTTGTCACCGCTTTCTTCTCTAGCTTATATGACCAGAATATTAAGTAGAGAGCTATCGTTGCCCTTTGCTAGCTTATCAGCCAGCTGTGCTGAGTAGATGTAATATTTATAAGCGATCCACGTTTTTTTTAATTCATTACATAGAAAAAGGAACTGTTATGAATTGCTTGGATTTGAGATTTAAAGAAGATTTTTTAACTGACAGATAGCTTATGAAAACAGGTTTACATTGCCTGAACAACATTGGACAGACCCAATGGTAAATAATATTGCTCGGTCCTGTATTACAGAATTATGAATGTGGCAGGCGCCGTACATGCCAACACCACAGTAAAAGTGGAAGACAGAGTTTGGCGAACATGTTATGTATTGAGATATAATACCGTTGGACGGTGCTTTTAAAATAACTGGATTTTAGCTTTTCAGCTTTCTCGCTGTGATCTTTGTATAACATGTACACACGCTCTAGGGGTTTGCTGTGCGTAAATAAACACGATTACTGTGGCTTTATATAAATGCTAGTTGGGAGGCAGTGTTATTCAAAATGCAGTTATAGGGTGTAATGTGATTATTGAGTAACGGATGGCCTTTTATGCAATGCCTATTACTGTGCATTAAAACTTTAACCAATGTACAGATGTGTTTGGAATTTAAAAGCTGACGAGTGAATACTTTTTTCCAGGAAGTTTGGACAAATGCCAGGTGTAATTCCAAAAAGATATATTTGTCTGATATATAAATCTGATATAAACTCAATTTAATACATAACAATTATTTTCTGTTCCCAGTTTAAGTATCAAGGCTCCAGCTAACAATGTAATAAGCGTTTAGCTTTAAATATAAAGTTTACATTTCACAAGAAAATGGCTTCTAATGTAACTGGTCCCTGGCGATAGGATAAAACTTATCCCATGTGTTCAGTCCCTTCTTGAACCAAAGATGCTTGTTTCTATAAGCAGTGTATCCTTGGTGTTTACGTCTTACTCAACAATTTGTCAGTCGTACATCTATGACGACGAGGAGACGAGAATGATTACATGCTGCGTCCCTTTGCAGCAGGGCCCATGCCGCCAAAGTGCTATAGCCACTGGATTATCATGCCGGAGACACCAGGCCTGACATCCCACCCAGTCACATTATCTGACAACGGGTCGACCAGTCCTGTTTAAATACTTTAACATGTCAGTACCGAAGGCCAAACGAAACAGTAACAAGTATCATTTTTTAATGTCTTTCGTATGGCCCGGATGTCCCGACCTCGGGGGGGGGAGGGGTATAATCAGAGGCCACAAAGGCGGTTCTTTCATAAACAAAAAAATCACCGCGGTAATTGGTACTTCGGATTCTTGTCTTTAATATTTTACAGAATTAAAGGCCTAGTAAATAGAGTGAAACAAATAAACGCCCGGACATATTTTGTAGAGTATGCCAACAGTGACAAGAAGGTATAACTATGATATAAATTAACCATTGTACAAATACAAAAATATTTGATTTAAAAAGACGTTTGTAGGCTAGCATAATAATTAAGCATCTAACCGAGCGTTGCTGTGTTCAAACGTGTTTCTATGGCAACTTAATCAGAAACGATTGCGCAAAGACACCTAAGACAGTTTTTGGGGGTGTTTTACTGATAACTCAGCATTTTGCACAAAGTGTCTTTAATAGAATTCTATAAGAGGACGAAATGTAATTATTTAATTACTACTAATTATCACGTTGACATTTACAACTGGCAGGCATGATGAAGGTTTTCCGGTATCACTATAGCCATCCAATTATTAATAAATCTAACACTGGATCTAAACATGACGTATTTCCGTCTTATCTTATTTTGCTATCTTCCAATAATTACTACCTTTGTAACGAGAGAAGAACTTTTCACAATATTGACCACAATTATATCTATACATGCATATAACTATATATATTTTTTTAGCTTTTGTCTGAGGGTAATTGCATTCACATTGGATAACGGTGATTTTCATCAATGTGTAGATCGCCGGTCAGCTGATATTTAAAAAAAGACGGTATACTTTGCGGTTGAGGTAAATCGTTTTATATGTATGAGATGGTCTGATCAACCAGACGATTCTCTATATAAGTTTTTGTGGTGCTTATTTTAGATTGTTGAAAAACGGAATGACATATTCAGTATGCGTGAAACGAATATTTGTATTTATCCCCTCCCCGATGGAAAATCCCTCTATTGTATTTTTAGACAGTCTAATGAAGACCTCTAGCCCCTGCGTAAAGACAACGGACCTCTCTTTGATCTCTCTTGATCTGAAGAATGCTGATCAGGGCGTCGAGCCTGGGTAGCGAACCATCCCGCGGCTGAAGAAGTCATTGAGACGATTTTGCTTCAGAGCAATTGTATATCTTATTGACATCCGACGCGTTCGAAACAGCTTTTGAATCTATATTGGATCTGGCGAGAAAAAGAAGTAAACTGAATAAAGTGAAGTGAACTGATTTAGTCTTGTGTGCCACGAATTGGAACTGTAGAGTTAAAATAAAAAAGTATCGGTGTGAGGGCGGGTGTCTATCCACCACCATATACAACATACACTTTGGCTGATAGACTGACCAAGATAAAATGCCCCTTTGTTTGGTTCAGCTTCAAGGTTATTTGCATGGATAGATGATTGGCCCAATAAAACAGAAATATTTCATAAAATAAACCAAACAGTGCATGCGGAACTTTTTTCCATACACTCGCAAACCATAACTGCCAGCTAGCAGCAGAAATCTGGCAACAGAAATAGAAGGAAGACACACTATAGGGGCGTACTCATTAATCGACATGGGTTAAATCGACATTTTTAGCAGTTTTAATCCATTGTTTGAAATTTGCATCCATATCTTTGCCATGGTTTCCATAAATCGATATCTTCCAAAGATTTGAAAATGGAGATTTAGTTTTGGACCTGAAGAACAATGTAGAAATGGGATCGTTTTTATTCTGATGATAAATAACATGACTATATAGGAAACTTAATGCATTTTTATTGATGAACCTTTATTATGGAGGGGGCCTCGGTGCCTCAATCTGTTAGCGCGCTAGCTTTCCACCGATGCGGTCGTTGTGAGTTCAAGTCCACTTCATGCTGGCTTCCTGACGTGGGAAGGTCTGTTAGCAACGTGCGGATGGTCGTGGGTTTTCCCGGGGGCTCTGCTACGTTTCTTCCCACCATAATGCTGGCCGCCATCGTATAAGTGAAATATTCGTGAGTATGGCGTAAAACATCAATCAAAGAAATAAATAACTAAACTTTATTATGGATCCACACAAGACCAAAAACACCGCGAGCGAGGAGGCTAAAGGAAAACAACAACACTTCTGTGGAAGTAAGCTCTAGGCATGTTTTTAGACGGCACCTTTACAACTTGCTCGAAAAACTTACCCGTGCTCCTCCTCTCTTGAAGGAAAGATAATAAGCCGTAATCACTTGTTACAATCCTGTAGCACAAAATATAAACGCGTAGCCTTATGGTAAAGAACATGCCAACTTACACATTCAAAGTTGGACTATTGCATAGACAGAATCTCCTGACATTCCACTGACAATCTTCATCAGCTGGACTTCGACCGTGGACTAAAATGTCTGATGTCACTTTCAGTCACGCTTTTACACTATAGTACTGCAAGAAGTGATATAGATTAACATCAGATGTTCAACAAAAATATACTCCACAAAAGTTTTCACAACGGATGTTGAGTTAAAACATCAACACTATAGCCCTCAGACACCCATTAGCTGATGAAAGAGCGTGTCAATGTTCATTCCTGTGTAGTTCCAGTAATTAATTGTTCTGCACTACCTGGCTTTTCATCTTTGTTCCCTACAAATAGCTGATTGATACAAAGAATGGCACAATTATCTGTAAACTTCAGACTTCGTCGTGCTGGAAAAATCAACGGTGAATTGATCCCAGATTTGGTGTCACTAGGTGCACGCGTCACGCAGAAGAGACACTAATCCCTCACTTATATACTTGACCAAACGTCACATGGTACATATTTCGAAATTTGTTATGTCATATTAATGAACAGAGTTTTCATTTCCCTAGGTCCATCCATGATCAAGGTTGTCATACGAGAAAGTTAATTGCTGTACATCACTGTATGTCTTACTTATAACTGTGCGTTACAATGTCCTCCGGGAATTGCGAGGAAAGACGTCAGCGACGGCTTTGTGGTCTTATCACACTGGGAAGGCTTCAATGACAGATAGGGACCCAGCCGTTCTTTCTTCTTCAGCTCTTATACAAAACCAGCAACGAGGCCAAGATGTGGCTTGGCATATTTCCACATCTAGAAAATACGTGTGCATAAATGACTTCCTGACTGAGCAGGTGTTCGCATAGAAGCTGGACCATTCGGTGTTCAGAAGGCGTCCTGTAAGACAAGGCACTGTTGTCTTTTTCACTATCTGTCGTCCTCTTGACGTCGACAGAGGAACTTTTAACCGCGATTGCTCCCTTGTTCACTGTGACAATCTGGAAGCAATCTACCCTTTCTAACGGGTACTGGTGGTTGCCATCACACGTCTTCGCCAAAATGAGATCTTGTCTGCCATACATTTCTAGTCAGTTGTGCCCACATGCGTAATAACATGCTATTTATTTTAGATTGATTATCCCTAGGGAGTCGTCAAATGTCGACAACTAAGTTCTTGTGTACATGTCCTTTCCACTTTGCCTCCTTTCATAACCTTTCGTTTTAACCGTCTTTTTGAAATACGATTTCAGAAATTATTTTAGGCCTTACAAGTGGTATGTATGTTAAGAAACATGTGACCAAAATTCAAGTCCTGTGTCAAATATTAAGCATTATGACAGAGTTTTAAATTTCGATTTTCTTTTCTAATTTCAGCTGTGTAGTAAAGAATAGGTCAAGTTGCTTGTTAAAATAGTAATCGGCATTTAGTCTGAAATATGACCTAGTTGCAATATGGGAGCTATGAATACTTTATGTAGACCACGCATTAAAATGGAACTTAATTAATGCGTCATTGTATAACAGGTGCAAAACGATGGAAGTATGTGTAGATTAAATGCGTTTTCAGTACAATCAGCGTGAGACAAACTGTACTTGGTGGTGCATTTTGAACCGCAATCAACTTGCAGCCATTTTCTCGTTTTTTGATTAATTTATTTGATTAATGTTTAAGGCCGTACTCACGGATATTTCACTTATACGACGGCCGCCAGCATCATGGTGAAGGCAGCCAGGCAGTGCTCGGGGAAAACTCACGACCATTTGCAAGTTGCTGGCAGATATTTCCACGTGCGGCAGCAGAGGAAGTCAGCCTAGGCTGGACATTAACTCAGCGCGGTCGCATCGCGAGACTTCGGGGCAATTGCGCTTCACTAGAGCGCGTATCCTCGGTTCCTGTTAGCTAAGAACATGAAAATACTGCATCTGGCATCGATGTACGGTTGGCAAAAAGTTTATGGTCTGCATTACAGCATGACAGACTATGAAGGCGTTCCAGGGTTCCTCTCCATTCTAGTTTTTGGTGATTACTTTACTTCAAAAGTATTCTCCTTGAAACTGCTCAAGCCCATATAAGGGCCTAAGTGCCACAAAGGCACTTAAAACGCTCCTAATTTGCTGAATTGTGTGAGACACCCAAAAGACACAATGCCTTATCACACGGATAGAAGCCAGCCACATCGGTTTGTTTCTGCTCGAGAGAAGAAATACAGGTCGTTATACAGTCTTGAATCTGAACATCAATTTCTCCGGGAAGGGAACGCCTATGCTTCTAGCTGCAAGTCGAATTTTTTTAGGCAATCATCTTTGATCCTTGTGTCAATAATCGTTCATAAAACACCAAAAAATACTTTTAAAAAATGAATTCAAAGAAATCTAACCGCAACCAAAAATGAAACTGACACATGAATCGAAGAGGACCGGAAAAGATATTATTAAAAGCCATGGAATAACGGTAATGTTTGCAACCTGGGCTACGGACAAAGAGACTCCCTGCGTATCGCTCTGATTTGAAATTCTACCAGGTTTGTTTTTAGGTGCACTGATACTTCATCCTTTATATTGGATGTTAAGAAGCCATTTCACAAGCCATGCGCACTACTTAAAACAAATTTTAATGCATTCCGAAATCGCATTTTGTAAATATTATGTATCAAGTGGCAAACACAGGATAATAAATGGCACAGGATTGACTTTCGTGAATTAAAAGTAATAACTCTTCCCGTTTTGGACTTTTTCACAGCGTCCTTCAGGTGGTCTAGCAAGCTCGCGTCGAGTCATACCAAAGACTTTAAAAATAGCATTTGTTGCTGCCTCGCTTTGAGCTCGGCATTGTGAGGTTGGAGCAAGGAAACAGGATTGGTCGGCCCGGTGTCAGTGATGTGAAAGGGTGGGGTGTCTTGTCTGCATTCTTCGGCATGATGCCCCAATGACGGCAGCACATAGGCGTTATGTACTCGCCCTGCCACAATGAGACACAATATATATGTACAATATAATGACTCCCCCTCCTCGTACAACTGAGAAATTTTTGAATACGAAGTTAAACCCAATAATACATACATAGCAAACAACAAAAATTGCATACTTGTATTCCTGTGTATGATAAATGACGCGGTCTTCTGCGTACCAAAATGCTTCAAACCATTTTCAAGAATCGGCTTACCCTACCCTGGGAATATATATAAATAACGCATTTGACCCTGCTCACCCTTTAAAGACCTTTCCTTTAGCCCCTAACCTGTGATCTGTCACACGATTTTGACCCGTCGTCAGCAATGCCAAAACACTTAGTTTCCAGGAACAGGTAACTCTTTACAGCTGACATTGATTTACTTGCTCGTTACCAGTTAACAGGAAATTGTTGACAACCCGAACCTTTCATTCCTTCCCGAGGAAAACACACCAGGCTACTGCCTAGAGGATCTCATATTTCTAGACAAAACACAATCATCTATGACTCTGTTATCAATAACAAACTAGAAACCATCAGAATATTTGTTTTTGGTCTTTTTGTACAGTACTACGGTATTGACAATATACAACAAAACAGTATAAACGGCTGCTCCTCTCTGACAGACAAACCCATGTAAACGGATAAAATAATGATACAAGCCTGGAAATTAGGGTAATATTCGTAATTTCCTGCGCGGACAAAGGGGGCCCAGTGTAACCTGTGATATGAAATCGTGCGTCCCGGGTAAGATACAAGGGTGCACACTGCGTCCGCCGAAGGATGCCTCGTTTTACATTAGCATCCCCTTCACATCTCCATCTGATGATGAAACATCAAAGGTTAGTTTCGTTATTATTCCCTACCAGCATAGGATTCTCCCATTTAGAACTCCCTTTTAACCGATAGAAAATACCGAAGTTTTAGCAAAGCCATTCAAATCTAAACTTACAACACACCTGTTTAAAAATAATTCAAACTGTTTATAAAAGAGAGATGAAAGGAAAAAATGCCCTTTGGTGAAATATCAGTAATCCGTCAAATAGCATAATTTGTCTTTGAGGTTACTTTCTCTTCTGTTGTGAGATGTTTAAAAGCTATTACACCAGGCAGGCGTACACGTTCAGAGCATCTTCTAATGCATTTGGGAATGTCAATTTTGCTATTATCATTACATCATGCTGTACAAAAATTGTATCAATATAACGGGTTTACCTTAATCAGTTATAAACTAAATGAGACTATCCATTTTATTCTCCCAACAGCGCTGAAGAGGTAGTCTGTCATAAACTTTCTTAAGATCACTTGCCTTCTTCCATTTATGACATGGCTATTGAGGTCACTGTAAGTTCCTCGGTGATTTGCCAACGTCCAACGGTTTATTCCGGGGCACTCCACTTCTCTACATCCATTAATTAGCTTTCGGGTGAATGATATATCCCTTTGTCTCGTTTTAAAAAACAATTAATCTTTCCTTGACACTTTCCCACTTAAACCGTCTCTAGATAAGGTGGGGTTGAGATGTAAAACAGATTTTGTAACGTGACTGTCATCATCTTAAAAACCATGATGCGTAACAAATACAGGATAAGACGTGAGGAAGTGACGTTCATTTTAAAACAGTAAACAGGTTATTCTTTTGTTTGGCAGATGTTTTTTCTGCTTCAGATTGAGGACTGAATAGAAAAGCCAGTGAGAATCAATCTTAGAAATTCTTGGTCCAAGTCCGGTTTCCGCAAATTACCGCTACACAAGTTCAGCAGATTAATGCCTAACGTAAATACCAAGAGCACACAGTTTTCTGTCTATCGTTTAAAGTAATACTTTTGTGTAGGTTATAAAAGAAAGGGTGCTTTAGGAAAGGCTTACTGGAGGATTTCCTTTAATCTTTAAAGATATTTCACGCACGAAGTCAAGACGTCAGTGACTATTTTGTAGAATTAACATCATGCTGCGAGAGCTTCAACGAGTCAACCCTGTATTGAGGTGAAGATTGACGGCAGAAAGGGTTCACGCCCTTTAATATTTCAGAAGGACGTGTATATTATGGTTTCTTCAACGAGCAGGTGCCAGTACAGACTCTGGTCCATTCACGTCTCAATAGACCCCAAGCTGGCGAAAGTGCTTCTGTCATAGTGGGCTAACTCTTTTATGCTTGAGGTGGATCGAGTGCTTGTTGACCGCGATTGCTCCTCTCTCGAGAGTGACACCTCGCAGGCAAGTTCCGGAGTACATCGGTACAGGCTGTTGTCATCAACTATCTTCCTTTTAATGCCTGTCACAAACTTATAATTATGTTTGTCCACATGCGGCATGGAGAAATTTACGGGTTAATCGTAGAAGTGTATAATCTTCAAACACTTGCAGTTCATGTACAAACAATTGTATGCTATGACATGTGAGGCAAATGAATGATAACATGTATCATGAATATTTGACATTTCAGCCATATCTTGGCCGGAATATGAGATGTATATACAAGTCCCCCGTCCTGGTAAGCCGATGCGGGCATAATTACAGGTAACGTCGTACAACTCGTTGTTAATAACTGAAATTATAGCGCGTTTTTGTTGCAATGTATCACATACATATATGCTATATCTTCTACTTGTCTGGGTATAATTTGGCCGTTTTCATGCATAATTCACGGCGTTCCTGAAGCGTATCAAGAGCCCAAGCACAAGGTGTATTATACATTGTGCTCCCCCAAGGCTTATTCCACAAGCCGTGAGTCGCAGACGTTGAGTACTGCTTTATTTATTTATTTGATTGGTTTTTTACACCTTACGCAAGAATATTTTAATTTTATGACGAAGGCCAGCATTATGGTAAGAGAAAAACGGACAGAGCCCGGCGGAAACCCACAAAGAACCGCATGTTGCTAGCGGACCTTTCCACGTACGGCCATGCATGAGCTCACAGAGACAGCATTGGTGAGAGGCACCAGGGTCATTACCCCTTAGCTACGGAGGACCTAGTACAGCTGTAAAATCGCCTGTCAGAATATTGTGCTGTTTCACCACAGACCTCGGATTACAATCTCTTGCGTGAAAGAAGAAGCGTTTTTTTATTGTCACACTGTCCTTTCTGATTTTATAACAACCACCCTTTTTCATGAGTCACATTACCGCTGTTCCCAATCTGTGACATTAAAGTTCGCTCTTTGCGAATAAACTTTTTCTGTTTCTGAACATATTTTGAAGATTTGGTGAAAAGTACAAATTTAATATCACTCTAAGCAAGGTACAGAAATGCCACCGACCTCGAAATGAGTGAAATGCCCAAAAAATTACACTGAAATATTCAGTGTGGGAATACGCGCATGTATTGAAGAAGCTACATTGTTTCGATCAATCACTAAAGTAATGCCAGTGATAGCTAACAAATCCACGCGCATCTTTGAGAGAGTGAGTACTCAAACTTGTTAAGTTAGGAATTAACTTGTTACGTTGGTGTTACGGCCAGTCGCTGGAATCGGACATGCACGAAGTAGTTGGAAGATTGGTTCCAACTGAATGCTCCATCTTCCCCAAGGCGCGGTTCTGTTCGAACGCATCTGGGGAAAACAAAGAAAGGATATGCTGTTCTTATGATGAAAGCCACTCTGTCGCACCTTCTATAGAGAATCCTGGAGAAGATAAACGAAAAGGATTGATGAATTGGTGGTTAACACCGTACTCAAACACATTCAATTCATAAAAGTAAAAGCTCGATTCATACACAAAGAAAAGGTGAGTGGCCGGATTAAACCAATGGGCCTTATCAAAGAACTGATGAATTTCCAACACGAAACAAAAGTGAGCTTTATATTTATGCCATGTTACTAGAATGCAAAATCCAACGACTCCCAGGCCGGTTCATTTTAATAGCAAGGGAAGTAAAATGGAATATTGTGTTCAGTTTATAGAGTTTTCGCGCCACTTGTATTCTTTTCATTTGTGGACAGTTAATTATCTGTTATCTTACTTTTGTAACATACTAATTATTCTAGGAAGTTTACTGTAATTTACATGTACATCCGTGTAGCAATATTCTGTTGACGTTCTGTTTATTTGTATTTTCCTCCCCAAGAGACAAGGTCTAATAGAAAAATTATTTCTGTATGTAATAATGTTATTGCTAACGTTTGATGTCTGGTCAATAAGCTCCTGTAGCCACGGGGGTTATGGGAAATACAGCATCTGTTGAGAGTACGAGAATGTAACAATATAGTTTTTTCCAGGGTCGTACGACTTCAAATCAAATCAGGGGAAATCCGGACTATCATTGTCTGTACTTCAGATTGTAAATGTCACGCTAATCCCTAGGGACGGAATGCATTTGGTTCAAACAAGTCTAAATTCCAACAGCTTTGTCCTAGCATTCGCTACAGTATTATCCCAAAATAAGCCATTAAATCAGATGTAAAATTTTGACTGGTTAAATTCCTGGAATTGGCCCCAGGGGACCCTGACTCCCTTTGCTTGTATTCGATGATATCAATATTATCTTTATTCCCAGGTTTTTAGCATAATTTTATCACCTTATGTTAGTTTGTCTTTCAGAAAGGCTCATCTATCTGTGCTGTGTACTTACACGTTATCACATAATGTAATATCATTTACAATGTTTTTGCCAACCTCTTGGATTTATCGGCTCAGATTTCTCTGTGGTTTTGTCTCAGTTAATATATTTGCACAACGCTTATAATCTCCATAACGATCTTATGACTGTGGAGAAATCTAGACATCGGAAGTGCGCGATGTGTCTAAGTTGTAAACACTTTGTGTCATTTCAGCTTTGACAATTAGACACTTAGTACAGAAAATTCAGTGGTTGTGCGTTACAGGGGTAGACGATCGACAAAGCAGTGAATACACCTTATTAACACGGAGACGTAATAGCTACCAGTAATGGCTGCTATGGAAGGTATGAGCATGTAATTCTACCCACGCTTTGCAAAACAGACCATGTCCGTATAATCGCATATACACTGGAGATTAAACTTTTGTAAGGAAATGTTTTCTTGATATATTTATTAATTGTTTGTTTAATGTTTTACGCCGTGTTTACAAATATGTCGCCTATATGATGAAGTCTAGTACTGTATTGGTGCTAAGCGATATGTTATTTTGAAAACAAATGCTTTTCAACTTTCCCTGGGCTTAAGTAATAAACATGGGTGTAAAATCCAAGCCTGTGCATTCTGACCACCTATGTGTTCTGATCACCTATGCTTAGTAGTAACTTAGAAAGATAAAAATTTTATTGGATATGTCCACGAGTTCAGATGTGTAAACACATCGTATGTTGGATTAGATGAAAAAGATATCTAATTTATGGTACACGGTTGTTGTAGAAAAGGTGAAACCAACAGTCTTACAGTTTTTGTTCTGGATATTCGTCACAATAAAGACCTGACAGCTATTGCGGTTAATTATAGGTGAATTTTGTTTCAGTTTCATTTTGCTTTGCTCAGTGGAGACATCCGCGACGACACTGTAACAGCATCAATGACAGATAATGAATCATGTTCTCAGCTTATTCCAGCTTTGACAAAAAAATATTGAGGACAAGATGGGAACATATTTTAGGTGGTAGCAAACAGGTCTCGTGCCTTTTACTATCTAGAAATGCTATCCCGACAATCTCCGTGTACACCACAAAGAGTAAGTAAACCAGTCATAACCAGTCCAATCGATTATAGGTGCCTAACGTATGCAAAAATGAAGCTACCAAACCTCAATGGTCAGTAAAACTCTGTGCATAGATTGGCTATCTTGCACGGATAATGGTGGGCCTATAACGTACTGCAATACTTTAGCCAATCATTGTTGCAGAGTGACTTCCAGACATTGTGAGCGTATGTCAAATGCCACGTTCTAGAAATGTCACACTGTTAGATCTTTGACGATAGATAACTGGTTATGTTCCCAGTACCTTTTTATCTGTACCATGACCAGAATTTAGGCCAAGATGGAAATATGCCTTCATTGACCACAGAAAGGGTTGGTATGTTTTAATATTTGGATACGCCGTTTATATTGATGACTTCTGGATTGAACAGGTATCCGCCCAGACCTGAACCCATTCATGTTTCAGACGACGTCATGCTAGCGAAAGTACGACTTGCTTATTAGCTGCTTCTTCTGTTATTCACGTGAACTGGGGGCCTGTTGAGCGCGATAGCTCGTCTCTAGAGTGTGACAACCAGGATGCAAGTTCCGAGGTACTGGTTGTTGTCACCAAGTCGCTTCTATGTTAGGGAAGCAATGTCTGCAACAAGCTTCCAATCAATTCTACCCACATACACATACGTCAGAAAATAATAGTTTTTGTTGTGGGTTAATCGCCAAAATAAATTAAGCATATATTTAGCATGTAATCGTTTGCTTTGTATTTCCGTCCTATGCATTTTATGTCCTGATCATGACCGGTTCACTTGACAGAGAGAAATGTAAATAACCAAACAAAAACAAAAGCAAAAGCACCTGCAAAGCTTGCGTTAATGACTGTATCGCAGAGGCAGACACAGCTTTGGGTAGACACAGCTGTAGGAAAATTCGTAACTTCGTTGACAGTGAAGTTTAACAACAACTAAAATATCTGATTTGCGACCAATCGCTGATGAATTAGTAGTTGCTTTTGTAATTGTGATTTGAAATATCCTAAATGTCCAAGTTATACATGCAAAAGGTATGCCACACAACTCAGCCCAAATGCGCCATGGTGGGAATATTTGTGAACATAGACGTCCTAATCGTATACCAGCCGTCCACCAAAATGGGCGTCCCAGATCAATAATCGCAAAACCAGTTCATGTTATATGCCATGTTTGACAAACGAATGGTATACACTGGTATAAATTAACCCCGGGTGAAACGGAAACAAGACACAACTATGAGTCCCAAACTCCGTTCCTATTTACTAACAAGAGAGGCGTAGGGCCCACTCTTTGTAAACTTGTCACTGCTGACAAGGCCAATTCGTCCAATAAGCAACCTATACAAGACAATCCGTCCAAAATCCCGAGTCAACTCGTACAATGGCTAAAACCACGCATTGATGACTGTGGATGTCATCTAGATATGTGGATGTTCGACCATACTAGGTCTTCGTCTCTTTCATGGTACGGTTACATGATAATTACGTGCAATTAATACCGAATTGCCATACCATCTGCACACTACAACTCCCCTGAAACGGTAAGAGAGCGACGTCCCAATGAGCTACGAGAAAGCCTTAACCTGGACTCTGGACACTTGTCTGGATATTAAGCTTTCATGTATACATACAAATTTCATTATAGGCTTATGTATGTTTTCAGACAGTGTGTATTTCATTTCTCACCGGGAAAAGGGTCTATTTCAAGTTAAACTCAGTCAACTATAATGGTGAAATGTGTATATTTTGTAATTATGTTTTGGCCGAACACCGTATAGGAAATTTTACAACCTTGCATTGAGAAACGCCACAAGACCTAGTGGTTATACAGTGTAACCAGTGACGTGGGTGAGATTTGCTTCCCATTGTTTTCTTCCACGGGTAAAACTACACTGTCAATAAAAGATATTCATTGGACAAATACCAATGATAGTGTCTTCATTCATTCCACCCTGTGCTCTTTTATTTATTATCAGTTAATTTATTCATTAAGTAAAACTGAAGTCCAGACAGCCACTAATTATTCTCTATAAAAATTATTTTATCATTTGGAATGCCGCAGACAAAATGCAAAGAAAGCAGGACTACAGTAACACACAAGTAGTGTAAATCCGTAAGCTTCAGTTTGATTCCATATTTCAGCAATTACAAAGAACACTAGACTAAGCAAACACTACTTTCAAATTACTCTATATTAATATACAAAATTACATGATATACGAATTATTCAGACAATGCAAAATGAAGATAGGGGTTCCAAAATTTAATTATATCCAAGGGCTTCACTATCCTTCTGCTGGTCACGGTTTTCCCAATAGCATTACTAAAGGGACATCACCGGTACTCGCTGCTGTTTATATGGGACTGGAACTCCAGAGTAAAAGTAAAAAGATTACACTTAATACAGTGAAGACGAACCGAACATGGCAGTCTCGGTGCTTGATGCATGGTTTTAGCCATTGTACGAATTCACCCACCCTTGTGCCAGTTGACTCGGGATTTTAGACAGGTTGTCTTGTAGGGCTTGCCTATTGGGCTGTATTCCTGTAAAACTGTCTAGTGTCTAGTAAAGTGCCTTCTGTCTCGTAAAAAATACGGTGGGACAGTGTCTTGGACAAAGTAGCCTATTTTTACTGTCACCTCCGTATTTCAAAGGAGCAAGCCTTCTTTATAGGCCGCATTACTGTCGTTCATGAGCCATCAGTGACAGTGGCGTTCTTTGATTGCAACTTTAACAATTTCGTTTGAGCCCCTACTTTGTAATATTTTGCCACACTAAATTGATGAAGTAAAGTTTAATTTATATGGCCTCTCAAAACTTTAGAGGTTTGCAAAATATAGTGTCTTTTTTTTGGCTTTAATTTGTCAGAATTTTTAAAAGACAGAGTTATATTGGTGCTTTAATCATCTTTCCAAAACTGGTGTTTCAGTTTGAAAGGAAATCTTCACTAGGGAACGGATGGGTTGGTGTGGGAGGTCATGCACATATCTTGAAGTTGTCTCATTGTCACGAGTCTTCACTTCACTAAAGAGAGATGACGAATCTATCCACATCAATTAAAGAAGAATGTGTGCTGAGAGTATTTACGCTGGGAATTAATTCCTTGCACTGGGATAGTTGTGATTGGCCGGAAACTGGACTGCACGAAGTAATTCGATCATTGGTTTCAACCGATTGCTACTTCTTCCCCAAGTCACTTTCGTAAATCAAATGTATCTATTGTACAAAAGAACCGATGTGCCGTGATAAGATGAAAGAAAGTCTGCCGATAAAGAAAAAGGATTGATTGATTGGTGTTTAACGGAATACCTCAGCAACATTTTATTATGTTTTATAACATTTTATAAAAACGGTGGCCGTTATTTTCATGGAGTGAGGAAAGCGGACAGGTCCTTTTCAAGTTACGAATTCCTAACACGACCCTCCCAAAGTCTGAACCGCACAGCAATCTGAATAGCTACTCCCTATTAGTTGAGGGCAAGTGATCTTAACGAACTTCATGTTGGACAGCCTTAACTGCCTTCTCGAGGAAAGTATACTGGAAAGGTGTGTTTGGTTTATAACTAACAAAAGTTAAATCACCTCTATTAATGTAGTGTTCATCGTCAAGATTTATAAGTTAGTATTACAATGAGTTTTATCATTGCAAAGTTCTTTCGAACATGGCATGTAAAAATACATGTATGCAAGGTTTGAATATCTGGTACTGGGAAATGTTTCTCTGTCAAAACAAAGTTATACCGCCACTTTATCACAGGCTCAGTTTACTTTTATCTTTCTTTCGCGAAGACTAATTATTTTAAGAACACAATTATTCTGTAATTTTATATATATGTACATGTAGCATTGCTAAACATTCATTTTTTTTTCGCTCGGAAATAACCTCTGATATGAGAATGTTGTCCAAAGTAAGTAAAACTGCTAATACTAGCGTTTGATGTTTGATCACAGATTTCGTAACCACGAGGCGGGTTTGATGGGGGAAGGGACGAGTGCGATGGGGTTAATGCGGCAAGGAATGTGTCATTATATATGTCTTTTGATCTCACGACTTTAAATTAGAGCATGGAAACTCAGACTCCCGTTGTTTTCATTTGCGGTTGTACGTATTTCCCAAATTCCCAGGGGCCGATTCCACGAAACGCCTTGACACGTCTTTGAAATGTGGTCAGTATCAGATATGTTTGTTTACATTCTCCAGGGAATAATGTTGGCAAATGATGTTGGGTTGGTTTCACAAAGTGCATGTAACGTTATATGCACGTAATTACTGCTTGCCATGGAGGTAGCGGACCACTAACGTTTACTCTCGTTTCCCGTACAGGAACCTTGTCTGTCATATTGGTGATTTCTGGAAATTTTCAAATGAAGGATATGAAGTAAAATGTATACCCACACAACTGGGGATTCAGCCCGCGCAACGTATTATTTGAAATGCAATAGATATAAGTACCTGTGTAAGTAAAATCGTACAGTATAGGCACTCGATGGCAAACAAATGCCATTCGGCCAGCGTGGCCTGCAGCTAATTAGCAGATGGTGCCAGCAATCCCACAGCATATGAATGTGTTTCTGCAGTGTAAATAGATCACTTTGAATAACTGACTGCATAACGGTTTCTCATATGTATGTATTGTTTACGTGTTTTCAAGGAATTATGAAGAGAGGCGGTGGTGAAGGCAGTGTAGAGTTACAGTATCACACGGTTATAGCGCCAACGATAGATAATGAGTCGTGTGCTCTACTTCCTCAACGACCTCTTGTAGACATGTCGCACTACAAAACGGCAATTGTAATCAATGACTCATGCCTTTCGTTTCGTCAGTGACGACTTCGTATCACACCTGGAGAAATGCGGGGTGATAGATAATGAGTGATGAGCTCGAATTTTCCCGGCTTTGACATATACATAAGTTGCCTCGTGAAATGACATGCACGGAGCTGCATTTTCTGTTATCACATACAGGAAGACAACATTTTTAATAAAATGGCCATCCCTTTTCACTGCTACAATCACCATCTTAATGTTTTCTTTGCAAATACAACTGATCAGATTTACGTGCTGTCTAAAAACAATTATTTACAATATGTACTCAGGTACAATACGAGTTTTGTTAAAGGGTACATTCGATTTTTTCGTTCCGGTTCGTTTCCGATTTATTTCATGTACTTTTCAAGAAAGGTGGATGTGTGTGGGTTATAATTTAAGTTTAATGAAGGCATGTGTTTACCAACGTGTGTAAGCTAGTAGTATGATATCTAAATAATACCACCATTGCAATGATTCCTAATCATAAAGCATCTTTATGAAGTCCCGCCTGTTACGAACCCCGTCTTACGAAAATATTGTATTGTATTTTTGATTTTCTTTTTCTTCGCTAAATGGGTCAATGTCTGACCTATATTTTGTGGCTCTGTGTACTTTATCGCCTGTACTGGAATTTCAGTCTCGTGTTCTCGAGACTTCTGTGTTTATCAGTTTCGTGTCATTGTACGCAAAGCGTACTTTCTGGAAAGATCTAAACATGTTTACGAAAAAGCCACCAGAAACTTCTTTACGTTAGGGTTGAAATATGAGCGAGTTAGTAGTAAAACTAGCACTCATTGTAGCTATGTCCAGTTGAGAGCAGTCATATTTACTCTCGTCCACTTAGAAGGATTTTGTGGAATGTGGGGGTATCAGCTTACATGCCATTCGACATACGTCGAGTTGCACCCCGTTTTTCTGTGCGTGGGACTTTGTGAGCTTGTTTCGCCACGTGCTATTTTCTTCGAGACGTTCTTTTGGAGCTTTTATCGCTCATGTCTCTTTGTGCGATTACGTACATTTCATCCCAGTTTATTCTGAAAGTCACTGTGTGTATATTTCCGAGGAGTGAAACATAAATAGCCAACTCAGCATCACTGACGCTAAAGTCCTAGCTGCACCTTGCCGATGAGTTGGACATACCTCTGCTGTTTGTCACTTACAGGCGTGTCATCCTTTGATTTGAGAGTTCCAAAGGACTGTGGATTTTATATTTACGCGGACTGACTTGCCTTTGAAAGGTGGAATATTCCATCCGAACTGGGACCCTGTCATGAGTAAGAAACTATATATTTTGTAATTATCTGTATTGTTCTGTACATTATGGTCAGTTGTACTATTTGTCTATTTTGTTCAAACATACAGGTATTGAACGTATTCAAGCATATTCGTGCAAAGAATATTGCTCTCTAAGAGTTAAACAAACCATTTGTTTACGATATTTTCTCTCCGACAGTGGCACCCTTACATATTATGGGCTTGTCCTGAAACTACAACCTGCTTTTGCTAGATTGTAACCCGTTAATTGTTACCTCGCTTAGTGGTGCTTTAGTTCCTGTTTTGGATCAAGCAGAGATTTACTTTTTGCACAGCTGTTTATATAGTGTCTTTGTACACTGTATTATGTCATTATGGTCGAGGAATTTAATGTAAATTCGTTCGTTGATAGCCAAGATTTGTCACTTATTCAGCTGTCTGAGTTAAAAAGGGCAGATTTGAGGAAAATAGCTGACAAGTTCGAATTAGATTTAAGCCAGAGCCTTGGGAAAGGCGAAATGGTGGATGCTATTAAAAAACACTCGAGCTTATATAATGCTTTACTTAGTAAGAGTCAAGGTGGTGATGTAGAGTTGGCTAAGTTTCATTTAGAGATGGAAAGGTTTAAATTAGAAAAGGAACATCGAGGAAGGGAGGAAAGAGAAAAAGAACAAGAAAAGGAGGAAGGAGATCGAGAAAGAGAGTTTGAGTTAGAAAAGTTGCACCTTGCCGGGGAGTTGGATATATACTATAGTCGGCGTACCGTGCCCTCTGCTGTTTGTCGCTTATAGGACTGCCATCCTTTGATTTGAAAATTCCTAAGGACTGTGGATTCTATATTTACGTGGATTGACCTGCCTTTGGAAGCCGGAATATTCCTTCCGGATTTGGACCCTATCATCAGTAAGAAACTACATATTTTGTAATTATTGGAACTGTTTTGTATACAATTGTCAGTTGCACTAATTGTCTATTTTGTTTAAATATATAGGTATTGAACTTATTCAAGCGTCTTTGTGTTTCTTTGTTTGATCTTGTGTAAGGATTATTGTTGTCTGAACAAGCCATTTGTTTATCAATTTTTCCTCTCCGATAGTGGTACCCCTTACACCGCCTTGGGTAACCTTACATGTATATGCCCGAAATATGATGATGGCTGATTGTTTGTTGGTTACTATTTTGAAAAAATGATGGGGAAGTCAGTTTAATTGGTTTGTCTTACTACTAACGTAAAAGCATAAATATGATGTCATCCATTCAGCAGACACATGAAAGGAAGTGATAGGGACTTCAAGGTAAATTCAAGAATTATAGGACGTTTTCCGAAGAACTATGCTAGGTTTAAGTTCTTCAGGAAGAACATAAGAAAGGTGCTTAGAATTAAATGTTTGAAATCAAAGTAACTCTTAATTTGTTTTACATAGTGAACATTATTACAGTGTTGCAAAATTTAGCGGCACGCTATACCAAATACATGGATGATAACTTTACCCCTAACTGCACTGTTGTTGTTTTAAATCATTAACGCTGTCCTTAATTATTTAGAATTTGCTGGACTAAATCATGAAATTTGATTTGCATACATCATTCACATAAAACTTTCTCCCTGCACAATAGAAACATATATACATGTATTTCAAAATATGGTTTTCAAGTTTCTGAACAAAACAGTCCCATAATTTATTTGTTCAGTGAAAAGATATCTGTTTTCGTCTGCTTTAGTGTTTTAATTCCCCCAAGGCTCCGCCAGCGAAAGCGTATTCCCTTAACTGTTAGACTATTCCACTATCTTTCAAATTTTCAAAGAAATATAGATGACTTCTTCAACTGGCTTTAAACATGCCCATATATTTCATTTGACTTTGTAGCCTACCTCGTTCTCGCATGTAGAACAATTTTGTGTTTCATGGTTTAAACACGCTAAGGTGTCTCTGATTTTAGCCGACGTGGCGTTAACCTATGGTCATTCGTTCATTCACCCATTCACTTTCTTGTGCTACTGCCCAAGGATAAACCTCAGTTTCCAATTGAGTACGGGGATGTATGAGAATGTTGTCGGATATATTCAAAATATTTAAAAGTTTGGACTGTTCAGTCCAATAATTTAATGGCAATGTATGAGTTAAATGAAACTATATGTGGTATCTGTTGTTTTTAGTTGAGTGATTCTCTATAACTCTACAAGCTAAATAATATTTCCTACAAGTGTGCTAAATTAGACTATTTCACTGTCTTTCAAAAATACTTCAAAGGAAACATACATGGACATTTCACCTATGAAAACATGTAAGCATTAATAAATGTAAAAGGAAGGATGTTTTGTGTGTGTGTGTGGAGAATCCACATTTTTCTAATATAACCATGTGATAAACTGTATAGAAATTATTATGAAGTTTGTCATAATTGCTTGACTGAAGCGAAATGCTGAGACAAGGTAAGAAAAACAACGCTGTTTAAGTTTTCACCAAGTTTGGTCAATTTTCAAGGCAAACATGTATGAGTTAAAGTTATGTTGCAGATGAATGATCATGGCTGATCGCCAAGTTGGCAATATTTCAGACAGGGTGGGACAGTCTGGGCTTACGTTATGAAACTTGAGGGTGTTTACGTCATGCCACATTCAACATTTATTTTAGTAAAGGGAACTTGTATTAGGAAATCCCTGTTTTTATTAACCAACTGTTTCCACTCCACTGACTTCAGTTAAGTCAAATTATCGCAATGTTCCTGTTTCAAAACAGAAGCTTTGTTTGTGTACAGCATCGTGTACACTTTATAATATGTGTTCTTTTTAAGGAAAACATATACTGTCATTTTTCATCTACAAATGAATGCTTGATTACATGCAAAGAAAAGTGAACAGCTAAACCACCTGGTGATAGGGTATAACTGTTTTATACGCTCATCGATTGCCTTATACCCCAAACACTCATTGTGTCATGGTGTGTTATTATACTTCTCATATCCCCTCGGACGCAGTTCAAATGTGCTATTCAATGGCGCCGAAATAGCATCGGTTGCATACCAGGTTGATTCATGTTTAACATCTTAAATTTTGCGATCTAAATTCTTTCCTGATTTGGCCCTGGGCATAATGGGATCAACCAAGAACTGGTTAACACAGAATACTGTTTGAAGTCATATTAATCCACTAAACAGATAATGAGCTGATTCTGATTTTCATACAGCTTCAAATCTAGAATATCGGGCCCGTCTCTCACTTTCGTTCATGGTGTGCAGAAAATAGTAACTGAATCGTTCGTCATGTTCACATAAGACACTGGTGTACGCCATCATTTGCTATGGACTATGATTTTGTCGTGCTGTATTTGAATACGAGGTCACATCTGAAAAAAAACATGGCCACATGTAGCATCTGAAATACATTTGTCAGCTACAAAACCGCGTCTTTAAGAAGTTAGTTCATACGATCAGCTTTTAAATGTTAAATGGTTAATTCAATGTGTTAAAACACTTAGCTTGGCTATAAAGCGTCAGAATTCCTGCAGTTATGGACCGCAAAAGAGGTAAAAATTACATGCAAAAGGGTGAGTATACAGGATCCTAACATCAATCGACACACTGCACTTTGTAAGCATGTGCATCACTTTCTGAGTTTATTGAAAAGCCATGATCACATGAATCAATAGAAAGGACGTTACAAAAGTACGTCAATAAACATGTTATAAACAAAGTTCTATGGCAGGGCTAGTTTCATTTCAATACTACCTGTCATAAGGTGGAACACTAAACCGACATAAATTGCAAATTCATGTGTGCCATTATATACAAACCCCGGAGAGTTTAATTCTAACATATGAGAAACACTGTGGTATGTGCAGTTGAGTTTAATTTCTTTCTTTTTTTGGGTTTGGGATTTAAGCGCAATTTAAGTATAAAAATAACGCGGAATCATTCATTTTTCAAAAAACTAAAGATTAACATATTCCGGTTATCAGCTTATCAAAATCACATAATGATACTTATATTCTGTGTTAAGAAGGTGTAAACTCTTTCCATATTAACAATTCTTCACATTTTATTCGAGAAAAGCTAGAAATATATTGGTTGAATTACAGTATCAAGCTGGTGATTTATTGTTACGTTTATCTATCAATGACCATCAGGCACCTAATTAGATATGATACTATTCTTTTGTGTCTCTCAGACCAAAAGTGTTGGCTTTAGCGAATAAATCTAAAGGGAGAATCTCTAACGCCATGCCTCTGCCCAAACCTGACGACAGAAAGCAAATTTGTGTTGAAAAACAAAACGCCACAAAATAAATTATGTATCCTCAGCATTTTTTCTTGTTCCACGTAAATTTAGAAAAATGAGATAAGCTTCACCTATAATGATGACAATACACAAATGAGCAAATATGGGACATATAGGACATGTAGTTTACTCTTCATATGTATAATGGAAAACTATGGTAATGAGAAAGTATTTTGCATTAGTCTGAAAGTATGAAAAACGATATAACAAATTAACTTATGTTGTTTCCAGAATGCTTATCCTGAGATATTTGTTGCCAGGGTGAGAACTTATAAAATACACACTATAGCTTTCCTTTGGTTCAAATTAATTTACTTACTCTGATTAGGGGAAATTGACTTGCTGGCAACAATACAAAGAGCCAAAAGATATACCTTATATACATTTGTACTGTGAAATCTTTGCATTCAGAATAACGATTGTTCGCGAAATAACTTAAATAACTTAAATAACTTAAGTGTTTATGCCTTCCGTTATTAAAGCACTTTAATTTATAAAGTAAATGACTGTACTTAAAGCCAATACCAAGCAAGACAGAGGATGGACCGAGTTGGTGAGGGCAGAACCAAAACATAGTGTAAGTTAGTCCGCAGTGTATGTTTTGTATGCCTGCCTACGGCCTGTTCGCTGATATCAGCTCTTAACCACTTGTGGACATGGTTACACACATGGCAAATCAATTAAAATTCCATCGCTGACCTGGTTTACGTGTTAACGTATGTAGATATTGAGCAAGAAGGTCCAGGTCCAAAATACTTGATGTCGACTGAATGAATAAAACTATTAAATGCAAATGTCTGACATTGTTAGGTCACTTGACAGATGTCGCACAGCACTCAAGTATAGTAACTGTGTTCAAATTAATGCATGCTATGAACAAATGTATAATAATATTATATATATAGTGCACCTTAAAAAATCGTATTTATTTTTTTTTAAATATTTATACTTACAAGGTAAATCAATTGAAAATCTTTTCCAAAGGAATTCTCTGTCGTGACATTGTTTCCTTCCAGATGTGTGGCGAAATACCAGGAATCCTTGCAATTTTGCAATATTTTAAATCCTGTCCTATTGAAAATTATTTATTTTTTTCTAAAGCGAATGCTAAATTCTAAAAGGTTTCAATAAATGAGTCCTATTTCACTGTGTGATTTAATTTCATGGCATGTTATGATAATGGGCATTGTCTGCATTTTATATCCTTTACATTCATTTTATATTCTTTACCTTCATTTTATACCTGCAGATGGCCGATTCATGAGCATATGCACATACCAGCGGTTAACAGATCTGGCAACAATATGGAGATGAACCTTTTTTGTGACTCCAGCTACAGAGTGTCTTTCAAGAGTCTTAAGTTTGTAATTATTGTTTTGATTATGTATCCGATAAAATTCAACATCTTGCCAAATGTGGGAACAGTTACACGTAACTGGGTTATTCCCGTGACAAACACGGAAAATTAAAGTGTACGACGTTTTTTGTACAGGTAATCGGCCTATCCACATTTCTAACTAAAATATGTCACATCTGAGCGACAACATTTTACACACATGAAAAGGAATATTTAAATGCGCCAAATATACAGTGTTTTTATTCAAATCGTGCTTGATGCCAACAACCACTCGGCGTGGTATTGATACATTTATGCTGAACAACTATCTAATTTCTAAATGGTGTGTAAATTTTATTAAATGTTAACATAAACTGTGAACACGTTTTAAGAGTATGTATTCTCCTCATGCTTGGGAGTTGGCACAAGCATATTCTGATGAGTTAAACATAAAAAAAATGCTCATCATCATACGTAAGCAAACCAGCTTTCTTTGATTAGAAAATTATATCTAGTTGTGCCATGTTTATGCATTCCTATCGCGTATAAATATAAAAACAAAATGTTTTCACGCAGATAAAATCACAGTTTAAACAAATCACGTGGGCAGGCGGCTCTGTCTTCCCCCAGGACACAGCGTTTTAACATCATCTGTAATCCAGTGTTACTGGAAAATCAAACATGTAAATCGTGTGTTTTTTCTTTAATTTAATTTAACGGTTAATAATTTAGGACCATTGCATGATTTAGCAGACAGGTTCGTACTTCCATAGGATAAAACTGAGTTCGGTATTTCACTATGCATGTCAACAGCCAGCTTTTGTTCAACCTGCCGGGGTGTATGTATAGCGACTAGCGGCCATGTACTTGGGGGGGGGGGGACTATCCCGTGAGCTCGGTTGTGATTTACGATATAGCAGGTCAGTCAAATAAAAGCGATTTGAAAAAGCGGTAGTAGCCTATGTACCCTTTAGCAAAACTCGTACTCCAGACATTAATTCTAATGTATATGTAAGACCTGGGTGTGCGGTGACTTACTACCACAGCACTGTCTCTGGGTAGGTGTGTTCGCTAACAAATCCTGAGTAGAATCAGCTTGAAAGAAACAAAACCAACTCACTGAAAATATCTTGCAGTTAAATACAGGTTTATTGATAGAAAGAAAAGAGAAGGAAAGAAGGGAACAGGTAGAAAGAATGCTCTATCTCCACACGCCAGTTTGAGTGATCTAGTCTGTGGTAAGGGTCTTGCGTGCTGTGGACATCCAAATTGACCTAAATACAGAGGATAGTGGGAAACGCATGTAAAAATATTGCCACAAAACAAACTTGAGAAGAGATGGATCACTTTTAGAGTCAAATAACATAAGTGAAATATAACACAGTGAGCAATGCACATGGTTATCCCTATACTCACAGATAAAGTATAACCTGGCAAAGGATGATTGGACTAAACAACTGACTCACATTTGCTTTGTACTGGTAAACAACTGCGACAACAGCAAATTGCAAACAGCCAAATTATACGTGGCTGAATTGCAACGTCGCCAAACAACAGGCCCGCATCACCCAGAACAAAAGCGGTGTAAACAATTAGCATCAGCAACATGGGGCAGTGTTGCAAAAACATATATGCTATTATACCAAGGTTACAACCAAGAGACGGTTGCACAGTACTAGTTATCCCTGCACAGACAATTTAAGTAGCACATGTCAGCAGCGCCTCGTCCAATCATGCACATAATAAATACATACATGTGCTTATAGAATATATACAATGGAGGATAGTCACTACACACAACATAACAAACATGTATATGCAGGGACATGCTATTGTATAATGATGTGGAACTTAAGCCCTCAAAGAAACAACATGCATTTACACGCGGGGAATATCTATAAATGTCGTGTCCTACATGTGGATGACAAACAAATCCCTAACAATATGTGATCAGTGAAGGCCAATGCGATGAATTTATGTCTCGTCTTAAATGTGTGAGTATGTATAGCAACTGGGCACAGGTGGAACATGGATAATACATATAAGACTAGCGTGGACAAATAAATGTTCCGAACATGAAATAATCTGAATATATATTCACCTATCACAGTATTAGAACAGTGTGCATGACCAGAGCTATCATATATATCATCTAAGGCAGCTTGGCCACATGGGATCAACATGCTCACAACTTAGTAGAGAAATTGGTAGAGTCCAATTTAATCAAATCAAGGCTAAAATCATTACAAGGTAATCGAGGATTTATCCGCATTACTGCCGATGATAAATGAGGGTATTAAAATGTAAAAGACAAAATAATAAACTTGCGATGTGATGATGTAGACATTGTTGACAGCTGTTTGTTTACACTCAATGGGGCAGGAATTTTGTCATGTGATCCAAACAACTCAGAGAGAGGCTCTGAGCCAGGCCCAGTTCACAGTCCTAGAGTTAATGACTGCCAGATGTGGGATGGAAAATTACCCTTTGACCGATGCCTGAACTAAAGGTTAGCTTACAGGCCTATATGAGCACATTTAGCTGCACACAAAGACCTCATGGTTTTGCAACTAACTTCTGAAAGCACACTAAGGGCTACAGATTGCTTCACAACTGCAGTATATGTAAACTTCCGCAAATAATACCAGGAGACCAACTGTAAAGTAACAGAGTAATACTCTCTACTTTTCTAACAAATGTCCAAGTGAAAAGAATCCTAAACTGAGTCGGTTAAGTGAACATCACTTCAACAGCACAAATAACTGCTGGAGCATTCATTTACACAAGAGATTTGGATCAAAGGGGATATATAAGTATATATGTACCCACTTGTTGCACACAAATACTGAAAATACATATATAGTGATCCCACATGGCTCAAGCTCTTTAACAAATAACATAAATTCTATCTTCCAGTCATGCTAACATTCTGAGGCCTCCAGAGCTAGCTCTTACCTAAATACACAGGATAGTGGTTGATATAAAGGCTGCTGTGGAAGTGCACTTGTTAACTCTTCGGATGCCCAGGGAGAAAGAGGCAGACTTTTGTCTCTAACCCCTCAGGAAACCAGACGGGTAGGGCAATAAATCTCATCTCCCCCCCCCCTCTATCTGGGTGGGGTGGGAGCAAGGAGTGTCCACTAGCACAAAATTTATGGCCTTAGTGAACATCCAGCTACTTCCACACACTGTCCTCACAGGGATGTACAGTGGCCAGAGTTGGAACTTGGGTTTACATATATATTTGTGTAACCACACTTTCAATGTGTGCAAAATTGTGCACCTGTGGTACACATCTTGTGTACTTCGCGAGCTACACAAACATACGTGTACAAAACATACCCATTTGCTTTTTGAGAGTAATATTCGTCCGAAAAAAAAAACACTCATAACAAAGCTATAAAAACGTAATATCTCTTACTACACAAGCTGAATGCTTCGAAATATACACGTGAGAGATTATGGGTCTTTATCTACTCATTGTTGTTCTAAATAAACAATGACCACCACAAGCTGTAACTGCCAACAGCGGATGCGCTCTACAGGAAGATACGTGACAAACCACATAATGTCTTTAGAATCGTAAGCACATCTGAAAAAAAAGCGTATCCACATTTGAAAAACGCGTGTCCAGTTTTTTTTTCTTGGCGCGTCACTGTCAAATACGCCCTCTCTGGACGTCGTTACATTTTCTTGGGGCGTTTGTTTCCTGCATGATCTAGTTTCGTTTATTGTCTAGTTATTTCAGCGCTGTATCGTGCAACTTATAACGTGTCAATAATTCCCCCTCAAGTTATGTCACAAAAGGTAAGCACAGTTCAGCCTTAAATAATATATAACACTGGCGATTATGTGTATTCTCTGCCGGCGTTCCAATTTTCTTTTTCATTTTGTAAACTATTCAACAGCCTCTAACCTTGAGAAGAGGTGCGGGACATTGTCGTCCTGTTGTTGCGGCGACATCAGACTCGGTTATTGTACAGGTATTACTCACTGGCAATGCATACGTCTTGGTTTCATACGCAATGCTAGAGAAGACTCACCTGCAATAGATTTTAATGGCATACCGTCTTCTGGTATCTGACTAAGCACACACGGCTCATATTCTTAAAGTACTCGCTTTCATTCAAATCATCGACACGAAAAGGCTGAAATCCTACCGACGAGGGGTTAAGCTATGGAAACTGTTCAAGGAATCAAAGTGTTCCATGCAGGTAAACTGTGAGAGCGTGTATAAAGACATTCATCTGTGAATGTGAACAGATTCTCATCTCTTAAAGAAAGAACATGTCTTCGGGTAAAAATAAAGAAAAAGGGACACTTGTATTTGGTACATGTATCCTCAAATAGATAAGTGACCTTTGTAACGAACCCCGTCTTTGAAATATTGCATTATATTTTTTTTGTTTGTTTTCACGCTAACCAGGTCTGTGTCTGATCTACATTTTTTCTCCAGTCACGTGCTTTCGAGGCTTCTGTCTTTATGAGTTCGGGTGATTGTACATAGAGTGTACATTCTGGAAAGATGTACCCTTATTGTAAACATATTTACGGACAGGCCATCAAGAATTTTCTTGACGTTAGGCTATAAAAATGAGCGACGAAGTTGTAAATCTCGTAGTCATTGTGGGTATGTCCACTTGCGAGCAGTCATTTTACTTATGTCCACTCGGCAGTATTCTTTTACTCAAGTTGGTGTGAGAGCAGTCATATTTACTTTTGATCATTTAGAAGGATTTTGTTGGATTTGGAGATATTGGTTTTCATACCATTCGACAATTTTGTCATTTTGTACTCCAGTCTCGTAAGTAGTACTTTTGTGAACTTGTGTTTCGTCACTTGCTAGTTTGTTGGAGACGTTCGGTTGGAACTTGTATCGCCCATTGTCTCTTTGTGTAGCTACGTACCGTTCATCCCAGTTTACCCTTAAAGTGACATTTTTATATTTCGAGGAGTGAAACATAGATCGCCAGCTCGGCATCATGGACTCTGTCAACCTGTCTGCCTAGGAAAGTTGCTCCTTGTACTATAGTCGGCGTACCATACCCTTTACTGTTCGTCACTACAGGACTGTCATCCTTCGATTTGTGAATTCCCCAAAACTGTGGATTCTACATTTACTTGGACTGACTTGCCTTTGGAAGCCGGAGTATAACATCCGGATTTTGACGCTGGCATCAGTAAGAAACTATACATCTATTTTTGTAATTCTCTGTATTATTTTAGTATATTATTGTCAGTTGCACCATTTCTCTGTTTTGTTTAAATATATGTCTCTAACTTAGTCTAGCGCCTTCGTGTTTCTTTGTTCGATCTTGTGTTAGACCTATCTCTGTCTGAGAGTTGAACAAGCCATTTGTTTATCATTTTCCCTCTCCGATAGTGATACCTTACACCGTAATGAAAGATATATATTATACTGTTCGGGTTACTGTTGTAACGAGGAAAGGGTTATAGATTTAATACCTCGTCGGTGCTTAGCTTGACATGGATTAAAGCCTTTGTATGGTCGGGCTGGAAATGCTAGGCTGCCTCTAAACACTGCTTGATGTATACAGTATTAGAGCCCTATGATCATATCATTACGACTGTTCACATACATAAGCCACTTGGTTTGAGATCTGCGGGCTATACAGCTGATGATCTGATTGAATTCAGAACTCAATGAGACAATGAGTCCACTTACGCCATTGTCCAGTCACAAGGTTGAGTCATCAATGTTGACGATTTTCATTTGAATCGAATTGACTTTCGGATTTATCCGGAGGAAAATCGATATAAGCTTTAGCTTATGTTGCTTGTCTGTGTTCTGAATCAGCAAGACCGTCGGAAATCAATGTAAACGCTAGTTTACTACTGAAAACACACTGATAGGTGCGACTGAGGGGCGCTGGATGCATTAGTCAACAACGGCTTAACTTATGCAAAAAAGAACTACCTATGCTCGCAGAATCTGCGTGCGACACGCAAATCTCCCTATCTTCCAGTAATTAAATAGTAATTGCGCACATCCTGTAGAATCGAGGTCATTCATTAATAGGTCTGTGTGGATAACAGGCAGATAGATATGGTGTTTGATAAGCGGAATAAAGCGGAACCGAAACCCCGCGTGTTCACGCCTCTATCTACATTCATATTTATTTAACCTCATTGTGTTGCTTCGAAGAAGTTAGGTATTTCTGTGTATAGGTATAAAACTCTATTAATTAACAGCAGAGGAGGGTTAAACCTGTGGTGAATACAATGGGTTTGTATATCCCGATGCGTTATCTCTAACATGTCAACGTGTTCAGCTTATCGCATTTCACCCTAAGCGGTCACGCCATTCTGCAATGGTCAACTCCACGTGCGCTATTGTACCATTTCCGTGAAAGACAGTCACTTCATGCGCTTAAGTAACAAGTTCTGCAACTATGCGCAAACCCAAACCACCATCAAAATGCAAATTGTACATTTTGTCCTGTAAATAGTTTTGTCATGACTTTGAACGGTAACCTTAAACAACGCTTTATATCGCTCACCCAGACAACTGAAGCGAGCAAACATTGCAACACCTGGCCAAGGAGACGTAAGCTCTTTTCCTTTGGGCACCATAGCAGCATGATCCGGAGCTAAACTAGTCAATGCGCCCCGAGGCTCAGTCTGTGGCAGAGCCCGGAGGAAACCCACGACCGTCCGCGGGTTGCTGGCAGACCTTCCCTCGTTCGGCTGGAGAGGAAGACTGCATGAGGTGAACTTGAACTCACAGCGACCGCATTGGTGGGAGGCTCCTGGGTCATTACGCAGCGGTAGCGCGCTAACCGACTGAGTCACGGAGGCCACTCTTTTATTTGGCATAGCTAAACAACATACATTCCATTTCACATGAACATGTTGTAAAACTTGACTTTGCTAATTAGAGCTGAAGTCAACCTCGTCATGGACAGAGAGCTTATCCCCTGACCAAAGAAACAAAAGACTCAGCTTCTGTTCCTTGATTAAGGTTTATCAGATTCATGCCGATGGGAGAGGGTTTTAACTGGACTTTGTTTGGCTGACTTATCCTCCGTCTATAAAACAGGCCAGCCTTGGACAAGTGATCCCTTTATAATATAACCTTAAGCACAAACTAGGTTAATACATAAAAAAAATAAATTGAACATGTCACGAATTTTAATCTTCACAGTGTAAAAATGGTACCAAATGGTAATAATGAATTTGGAAGTAAGAAGCAGCATAAACTCTGTAGAGAAACAATATTCAGAGAGCTCTGTGTTCTTTCCCTATTTCCTTTCTCAAAGCGAAACAAACATTTTGTGTATGTTGTACATTCATAGCCGCCAACAGAGTGTTTGCAATCTTACTTTACTTGGAATTGATTATGATTTTTACCCTTGATCTTTTAATTATTTCCATTTTTGAATAATTTGATTTTTCTTTTGCGAATATTTTGGGCTTAATTTTATTTTCGTTTCGCTTTGTAATTATTTCATCCCCACTGCAATTTTCGGTTAAAATATTCCAAAAGCGGCAGTTGGACTACCGGCAGCGCCGAGGATCAACTCAACTGAGATTTAAAACACGTCTCCGGCATTTGGTTGCTTCTGGGTGTAAGCTAGTCAATGGAAAACAGGCAGAGTTCAAACATATCACTTATACTTACTGCAGACTTCTCCTGACAGCATGAGCCTGTCTTCCAACGTCTGTTACATTTGGAACCCAATTAACATTATGTGAGTGACAGGAAGTAACGTGTAAAATACCACTCTGGGATAATAATTTTATTGGTGTACGCCATAGAGTATAATTATTGGATCACTTTCGTTAATTGCGGGCGATTTACTGACAGTGCATATCAGTTCACACACCTTGGGTCAGCCAAATTAAGAGCCGTTATGAATCCTATGTAACTGAAAAATTGACAGTTCCGTGCTGTTATTAATAAGTTGTGCGTCTACGAAATAAGGTAAAACTTGGAGTTTGAGGTACGAGTATAGGAAACTAGACTTAGAAACGAACACAGCTGTGTTAATTGTGTCACATATCTATTGGTGACCAATGTGTGTTTAAAGAGTCTCTCCTGTCGTATATACTTCTACCTCTTTACATTAGTTTGAGAAAACTTTAGCCGACGGAGAAGTTTCACGTCGATTTGTGCTGTGTGATTAACTTCGAACGCCACACGACAGCCCGCTTGTAGATCAGGGCGACCCTCTGTCTAGGAAATAAGGCAAAAACTTAAGTATTTTAGGCATAGAAACCTCGGGTCGTAACGGACACTGTTGAGGTAATACATATAGTGAAAACAAACATGCATTTAAGGCCTCACTAGACCTGAAGTTTCCCGTTGATTTGTGCTGTGTGACTAACCTTGTTCGCCTACACGACAGTCCCCCTGTAGACCAGTGCGATCATCTAACAGCCTTGATTTTATTGCCTCCACTTTATTTATGAGGATCACTCTGAGAAAAGTGGTACGCTAATTTAAACCCACTGAGCCTGATCCACCAGACTGCCATCACTTAGAGCTCTCTTTCTAATACATCAATAAGCCAGCACTACAAAGTTACTGTACCTCATCAGTTTTCCAACATCTGCAGCATTGTGTGGTGGTTCTGTCATTGTCTTTAAAGAAGTGCAGTGGCCAAGTCGATATACCCTACAGTATGTGGAGATCACTATATTGTTTTAATAATTCTGACGCTCCTTAGATGTCTACCTCTGATCACTGGCATAATTCTTTAACTCAGTATGATAGTTCTTTTGAGGTCTTTCACGAGATGCTATGGTCATCATTATGTGTGTTTAAACCGAGTGTGGTGGACACTGAAATGCCTTACTAACTCATGTGATCACTGGGATGTCCCCCTGACTCTGATGATAATCCACTTGATGTCTCCAGTGGAGTGTTGTTTTCATGCTGATGTCTTTTGACAGACTTTGGTATTCAATTTCATGTTTCACTAACGCAATGCTGTGATCACTTTCAGGTCTCTGCCGAAGTGCTGTGGTTTTACCGGATGTGCAGTTCCTTTCACCGTGAAGGTGACCTGACTTTATGTCATGAAATGTAAGCACAGTTCCGCCTTAAATAAATCTTGACACTCTCGCCTTTGTGCGTCCTCCGCCGTGGCCCCAATTGTCTTTCTCATTTTGAAAACTGTTCAATAGCATCTAACTGTGACAAGCAGTGCATGACATTCTGGTCTTATTTCTGATCTTGACTCCCCTTGCACAGCACAAATCCTTCAACACCTCGCTCTCATGCAAACATCGCCATAAAATGTCTCAAATCTTCCCCATAAGGAGTGTAGTAATGAAGTTTATTGAGTCAATCAATCGGAGAATTCCATTCAGATCAACTGTGAGAACGTGTATGAACATAAAGACATTCGTGATTGGGAACAGATATCAATCTCCTATTAAAAGACTTTGCCTTGGAAAAAACTGAAGACAAAGGGACACCTGTAACGTGGAAAGCCTCTATATCGATAAGGATTAGTGAGTTGAAAGAAAGAGTTATATTTTTCTAACACGAGAAGCCTTGCGGATTAATGTATCATCGGCGCTCACCTAGATATTGAATAGAGCTTTTGGTTGTCCATTCGTATGGTAATTGATAAGTTATGAGATCTTCTGGTTCACCCATGTAAGACGATCTGATTGAAATCACAAACAAAAAAAAACAAAAAAACACAAGTGCACTTATGCCGTAGTCCAGTCACAAGTTTAATTATTAGCATTTTCCATTTGTTTCCAATTGACCTTCTGATATTTCCTGGCAGTAAACCAAATTAAACTTTATCTTTTGTTCCTGTCCATGTTCAGAATGAACAATGCATCAGAAATAGGCGTAGGCTCCCGTTTACTACTGAAGACACACAGATAGGTGAGGCTGAGGGACATTGGAGGCATAAGCCAATAGCGACTTAATCTATACAAAACAGAACTACTTTTCCACGGCGAATCTGCGTGGGGTCCGCAAATCTTCCCTCACTTGTAATTCAGTATTAATTGCGCAGACCTGTAGAATTTCGGTCAATACTCCACAGGTTTGTCGGGACAACAGACAAGTAGATCTATTGCCCTTAACACTGTCGATTAGCACCGACATTTGCGCGGTACTGACATTCCTCGCTTCGACATCTCTATCTAACTTTATGCCTCCTTAATGTCGGAGAATTCGAGTTAAGCAGTGAGAGGGTAAAATACTGCTTTGAAGTATTTAGGAGTGCGTGTGTATAGGTAAAGATGTTTTCACGAACAATGTAGGAAATTTCGATTTCTTCTTCTTAAATCGTCGCTGAATTGCTGGTGTAAGAGATGGGTTGGCCGAAATCCTAAGCAGAGCCAAATTTTAGCTGCTGTGCACTTAAGGAAATGTAATAAAGACCGCAGGCTTTAATGCAGGCAATCCTATTTCCATTGTAAGCGAATGTTCCTCCATACTGTATCCTTATAAAGTGAAAAAAGTCCAAGCTAACTCTATGTGGTGTGAGATAGGCAAGTCATAGCTAAGTTATTGGTAAGTACAGCAAATTTGTTTTATGTTCGTCGATGTGTGTCCAAGATTAGACAGTAGGACACTCTATTTCGCTTGCCCAGCTGAATTTTGTATTTTGAGTGCAGCGTGAAGCCTGAAATAGGTAAATAATTAAGTAAAAAAAAATTCAGCATCTTGTGTACATTATCTTAGAGACTCTTTCTTTTTATTACATTTTTCCTGGAACAATGCTAAATTTAACTCTGATTCTTTTTTTTAATGTTTCGACTTCTCCTTTTTACTTTCTTTATAATTCTTCTTAAAAAAGTGAAATGGCCTTTTATTTATATACTAGATATTATCTGTGTTTTTTGTTTCTTCACTGTAAAAATTTGGACTTTAAAAACAATAGCAGAAAAAAATCTGGGCTACGACGTACGGCTGGCTAAGACTAAACATACATCTCCAGTATATAGCAGCTTCACAGTATGAGCCAGTCGAAGGGAAACAAACATATCGCTTATAATTATCGCAGACTTGTGCAAACGGTATGAGCTTGTCTTCAAGTGTCTGTTACATTTCCGCAATGCAGTCCAATAACCTTTGTCTCAGTGATAGGAAGTAACCTGTAAAATACCACTCTGGGCTAATAATTTATTGGTGTACGTCATAGGCTACAGTTATTAGATAACTTTTGGTAATTCCTGGCGATTTACTTGGAGGGCATCCCAGCTCAGGTCTCTTGGGTAAGTCAAATAAACAGCAATCATGAATCCTATTTAACCTAGAAAAGAACAGTTCCATGGTGTTATTAATAAGTTGTGCGCCTACGAAGTAAGGTAAAACTTGGTGTTTGGGGTACGAGTATAGAAAACTAGACTTAGCAAAGAACACAGCTGTGTTAATTGTGTCACATTTCCATTGATGACCAATGTGTGTGTGTGAAAAGCCTCTCCAGACCTGTCGTATATACTTCTACCTCTTTACAATGTATGGAGAAAACATTAGTCGACGGAGAAGTTTCCCGTCGATTTGTGCTGTGTGACTTGTATCTCACACGACAGTCCGTTTGTAGATCAGAGCGACCCTCTAGCAATCCTGATGTCATTACCTCCACTTTCTTTACGGAGATCACTCTTAGAAAATTGGTAAGCTAATTTAAAACCACTGAGCCTGATCCATCAGATTGCCACCACTTAGAGCTCTCTTTCTAATACAACAATAGGCCATCACTACAAAGTTACTTTCCGACATCGGTTTTCCAACATCTGCAGCATTGTGTGGATAATTCTCCAATTGTCTTTAACGAAGTACATTGGCCAAGCCGATATACCTGCCAGTGTGTGCTGATCACTGAATTGTCTTCATAACTCTGGAGGTCTTGGGATTTCTACCTCTGATGACTGACATGATTCTTTAAGCCGGTACGGTAGTTCCTTTGAGGTCTCTCACGGGATGCAGTGGACATCATTATGTGTGTTTAAACCGAGTGTGGTGGACATTAAAATGTCTCGATAACTCATCTGATCATTGAGATGTCTCGCTGAATCTGATGGATATTTGGATATGTGATAATGCCGTTGGTGTCTTCAGCGCAGGGCTGTTTTCATTCTGATGTCTCTGACAGAGTTTGGTATTCATTTACATGCTTCACTAACACAATGCTGTGAGCACTTCAACTTCAACTTAATATATCCACCTTACATTATGTCACAAAATTTAAGAAAAGCTCCGCCTTAGCGTCAACCAAGGATGCCAAATACTCAGCTTCTTCTGCTTGATGAAAGTTTATAAGGTTGGTGCTCAGATAAGAGAAAGTTTTAACTGGACTTTGTTTGGTTGGCTTACCCTCCATATGTGAAACAGACCAGTCTTACACAACTGATCCATATATGGTATAACCTTGAACAAAAACTAAGTAAATACATAAAAAATAAAATGAACATGTGGCAGACAATCAACATTTGGCTTTCACTATGCCAAAAAAAAAGTACCAAAGCAAGAATTTTAAAGTAAGAAGAACCGGGAACTCTGGAATGAAACAATATTCAGAGAGTGCTGTTTTCCTTTCGTATTTCCCTTTTTAAAGTGAAACAAACATTTTTTATATGGTCTTCTTCCTTATTTGCAGGCAGATTTTTTCAAACTTATCTTACTTGGAGCCAATTATACTTTTTTCCACTTCATCTTTTATTATTTTCATTTTTATGTCGTTTGATTTTTCTTTTGTAAATATTTTGGCCTCAGTTTTCTTTTTGATATACTTTGCTATTCGTTTTTTCCGCACTGCAACATTTGGTGAAATATTCCAAAAGCGCCAGTTGGTAATATTGGCCTACCACATACGTCCAATGTCAGACTAGTTAAGATTAAACATGGATCTCCGGTAAACAACGGCAAGCCATATGGAGTTCAAATTTATCACCTATAATTATAGCTGACTTCTCCAGACGGCATGACGCGTAAAATACCACTCTGTGCTAATTATTTTATTGGTGTACGTCATAGACTGTAACTACTGGATCACTTTCGGTAATTACTGGTGATTTACTGACAGGGCATCTCAGTTTAAATCTCTTGGGTATGCCAAATAAACAGCAATTATGAATCTATTTGAATGAGTCAAAAACTTGGTAGATGGGGCATAGAAACCTCTTCTTGTGACAGATACAATTGTGGCTGTGTTCTCACATCTAATAGGGAAAAACATACACTTAAACTCTCGCCAGACCTGTGGTGTTTACGGCCGCCTCATGAGGCGGTATAAGGAAAAGACAAGGAAAAACGGCCTGCGGGCAGTAATGAATTCCGTTTGGATTTTGTGGCAAGTGGGGAAGCTAGTAAAAGGTAGAACCGTTCACATACACCAAAGTCGAATTCGTGTCAGGCCACGGATTCTGGCAGATAGCTTGCGGCCCATTTTTTCCGGTCCGGGCAGAACAATCGTGACGGATATTCACTACTGAGCCATCAGCATCGTTCAACATTTAAACATGGCGACAAGAACAGATTGCTGATTCATGAAGTGAGAAGGAGTAAACTGTTTTTTGAGCTTAGAGACTGCAATTACAGAGATGAAAGACAGATGTGTGGAGTGAGATGAGCTGAAAACGGTAATTTGATTACATGTGGCGGGTTACCTACCTTGCCTCGCGTCGAAAACTGGTCCGTGTATAACCCAGTCAATGTACTGATGCACGTCAACACAAAGACAAAAGCAACATCACACGGTGTAATTTCTTCCTAAATTTGTAATAACATGTTGATTTCTAACGGTATTATCTGATGATCCATTGCTAAACTAAATAACGACCACTTCGAGAAATAAATTTATTTAAGAAACCGGGTCCATGCTCCGAATTTCCCGTGTGTGAACGCAACCCTCCGAAAATGTTGTCGCTGACGAACTCTGTTCGAACACATCAAATCAGATTGTAGATCAGAGCAACCCTGATTTCATTTTCTCCATTTTATTTATAATGATCACTCTGAGAAAAGTGGCACGTTAATTTAACCCACTGAGGCTGATCCACCAGACTGACATCACTTAGAGCTCTCTTTCTCTCTGAAACATCAATAGGCTTCACCATAAAGTTACTTTACGACATCAGTTTTCCACCATCCCCAACAATGTGTCGTAGTCCTCGTAATGTGTCTCCTCTGCTGCGATCTTACTGGTGTCTCCTATGGAGTGTGGTTCTTATAGTACGGCACATAGGTCAGACATATGGGAGAATTGTGCCTTTGATGAAAGACGCACGACATTTGACACACTGCAATCTTACTGGTGTCTCCTATGGAGTGTGGTTCTTATAGTACGGCACATAGGTCAGACATATGGGAGAATTGTGCCTTTGATGAAAGAAGCACGACATTTGACACACTGTTAGATTACGGTAATACCTCAAAGCGACAATGTTCATATGAGCTGCTTGGACGTTATGCTGAAAATGTCAGTTTGATAAATGTGCGTCATAATCAAAGCATTTACCATTACGGCCACATTACGGATATAATTGTGCTAGTAATTCATCTTTAATGGCCCCTTTGAAATTTCTTTAAATAGCGTTGTTTAATTAATATAATATATATGATATAAACTACAGCGTTGCTGTTATTGTTGCACTTAAGATCTTGTAATTGAACAATTCAAATCAAATGTTCTCTCGATTTTAATTGGCCATCATAATCATATTGGCCGAGCTATGGCTCTAACTAATAACTCTGTTGCTTTGCGACGATATATGGTACATGTGTTTGGACGGAGGAAGGCTTGCTTGATATTAGGGACTTCGATGGCTCAGCGGTTGTAACCACTAACATAGGAAACATATCCAGACGCGTTGAGAGCATTGGTTCCATGAAAGCAGGTACGATCGCCTTGTATTGCACACTAAAACAATACAGATGACAACACTGTACGTAGGAATCCACATATGTTTTAGTCGTAACTTCGACCTAGCGTCTTGTCAATTTGGAGAGAATTGCTGCTTTGCTGACAGAGGCCTTTCATTGTTTTGTGCATTTTGGGAAAGAGGCAAGAGAACTGCATGCGAGGCCCGGAACACATGTAGGTGTCACCTCATCAAGGGCATCTTGACCACTTGGCCATGGATCCATTTTTATCTACACTCACCCCTCATTCCTAACGAAAATAAAGCAGGTTTTTCATCCTCCACTGGATCTGGCTGAGTTATTAAATGTAGTATTACCGCTGATGCCTGCCATCTTGGGTCTTGAGAGATCGTCGCAATGATTTCAGGAATTCAGGATGGCCCGACGTCCAAAGCTGTAATGGGAGGTATATTCCAATCGTGTGCCAAGTTTCATGCTTCTGTCATCGAAGGCACAATTTACTTACATATTTGGTATACAATTTATGAGGATATGGAAGAAAAAAGCGTGAGGTCAAATGGAGTGTCCTACAAAGTTTATGTCTTTCTGTTTGATGAAAAGTAATGTTACTATGATATCTCTAAAAAGTGTAGCTGTCCTCTTTTTGTTCATGTTACAGTATGATCGTACACTGACCAAAAAAACGTGGTGATCTTTCTGTTGTCCCTGCCAAATTGTAGTGAGAGGTCTCTGAGTAAATGTGTGGTATCAAGTTTGATGGACACACCAGAGTAAAGTGATCGCATTGGTGTAAATGATGATAAAACACCCAGAGAATCATCTATTGGATCACATGTATGACCACCAGGCTGTCAAACTTCTCCAGTGACCACCTTACCCTCTCAAATACAATCCATGTGATAACACATCTTACTAAAAGCAATCTTGTAAATACCCCGTCAAAAACACACTTGGCGACCAAGATACTCTGTAAGAGGCTGGATGTCTGCAGAAATATGTGATTATTTAAGATGTTTAGTGTTCAATTCAGGAAGCTGTGTTTTGCGAATTTTTTCTCATTCTTTAACAGGAAATTGTTCCTACTACAATAAATGTAATGACAACACAGCACCTTGAGTAATTCTAGACCATTAATGTCTATATAAATGGCATTTGAAATCACTATTTTTTTTAACCTAATTCTGCTTTAGCCATTTGCTAATGGTTTTGTAAGTTGTTACTTCTTAAACACTTACATGAACAGTTAGAATAAAACCCTGACTTAGATAAATAGACAACAGGCCGGATTTTATTGGTAACGTGTGACAATTTCCCAACTTTCCACTGTAGTCTCTGCTCTGGTTTTATTCTTTATTCTTGTAGTCTTTTATATTGTATTCCTGCATAAACCGTGATTCTGCTGATGGACTAGTCATGCTCGAGGCTCAGCCCCTTTGCATTACTTTCATGTTATTGTGTATACAATTACCTGCACAAAACCCCAACTGAGATAAATGAACAGTAGCCCGGACTTCACCGATGACGGGTCACCATTTGCCAACTTTCACACTCTCGTCGATGCTCTGGTTTTACTCTCTTTGCTGTAGTCTTTTATATCCAATGTACAGTAATAGGTGGTTTGCTTTTTATCCACGATGTGATGCCAACGACAAGGGCGTGACTGCCATTCGATTCCCGATAACTTGGTACACACTTCATGAGATCTCAAATCAGAAAACACACACAAATCAACAACGAGCAAGCCTGCACCCAATTGTGATCCTTTGACTCTCTTTCATGGTCTTTGGAACAATGCAATGTGGCAACACTTTTACTTGCGCCCTCTGCAGACGGAAACTATTCCGTAATGCTTCATGTCCGCACTATGTCGATGACAAGAGATAATTTACGACACAGTATTGTGACACTTCACAAATCCCATTAGACCGAGAGACCCAGGAAGTAACAAGACTGCTCATGTAAAAGTCTTATATACCGCTATGGCTCCAGTCGGAACAAAGCGAGGGTAAACCCCTTACGCATATGTTTCTTTGATGTCTGTCTATTGGAAGCAGAAAGCCTTTGACACAGATTCTGGCATGGAGTTTTTTTCCCTTTCCACCTATCTTAGACACGGTTTTCTGAAATGGCAAAATCACCACCCAGCTTTCGCAAGGGCTGTGGCTTTTAGTTGATAAGATTGAGTTTCTATAAAGGTATGATGACCGCGACATTCTTCGGCCACGCCTCTCGGGTTATACACTTACAAGCAATAAGTAGGAGTCACTTCTGTGTTTTGCCTTTGCCGTTTCCACAGTCGTCGGTAAGCCGGTGTAGTTCCTTATCTGTTATATATTTTGGGCACTTGCATCTCTACAGCCTGATTCGTTATCGCTCATGACAACGTGTGCGGACTCCTACATGGGCGCATACACATCACGTCTCGGTAGAAGAACCACCAACTCCGTACATGTACCTTGCTCCGAAAAGCATTTATTTAGTGCTTTTGTGTAACATGTTGTTCCATCAAGTGTGAATCCAAACCACAATCATTATTTTTAAATGCGCGCTTTATTCTCTATATGTTTTTGGTCAAGATGGTGAACGGTGATCTTTCTGAACGTTTTATTGCCTTCAGTCGGTCGAAAGAGGGCAACAAACATTGGGACTGTCAAGCCACGGAGTTAAACACCGCATTCATTTGTGCACCATAGCAGTATGATACGGAGTTAATAATGTTACGGTAAGCACTTTCGCCCATGTTTGTAAATGATAAGCATGCCACAAACAGCAAGCGATAAGAGCATTTTGCTCTTCACGCGAAAAACAAAACGCAGAGAATATACATTCCTTTTACCCTCTTGGGATCGTCAATCAGTTTCAGTGTGGCATAATCAACGGTTGGAATGAACTGCAGAACAATCACCTTTAATAATTTATAATAGTGAAAATCCGGCGCCAAATAATTAGCACTTTACCAATGAAGTCTTAGGTTCAAATCCAGAATGCGGCGCTTCAGCTTTGATTTTATTCCAGGAATTTTATCTGGTATTTGGACATGTATTATATTCGTCTTTTCTACGGGTAAGATATCAGTGAAGCAAAATAATTCAAAAACCATAAAACATACGGCTGCCAAGAAGAACACGTTGCTGTACGATGCAGGCTCTCATATATACATTACGTATACGTGTACATGTACATGTACATGTTATCTGCCAATCATTGGAGTATCTAAACTAACATATTTGATATAGGCGACGCAGCAAGGATCCTACAAGATTCACCTGTATCTTCACAACTGGTTTCATCAAGCACTTACCAATTGTAAAGCGAGGTCTGCTACATGTAACTTGTTTGCAGCGTTAACCTAGGATAGGAAATTGATAGGACGTTTCTAATCTTCAGGCTCAGGCACTTGAAATATCTCAATGTTTGTGGCAAAATGAAGTTACCTGGAATCCCGTTTAGCCGTAAAGTCCCATAAAACAATCATGAAAACTGTTCATTATATATGCAGCCTCTATACTGAGTGAGTGAATGCTTGGTGTTTGACGTTGTACTTACCAATGTTTCAGTCATATGACGACGAGGAGTCCCTCTGGTGTGTGCACATAATGTGTCTTCTTGTGGCAGAGCGAGTCCATGCCACCAAACTGCAGCCGCCACTGGAACATCATGCCGAAGACACCAGACATGACACCCACCCAAGTTACATTATACTGACACCGAACCATCAAGAACTATTTCCTGGCTCTAACCTCTCAATGTTGAGCGCCAGGTGAGGTAGCCACAAGCACCATGTTTAAAGTCTTTGGTATGACCCGACCCGCCTTGAACATGGCCGCCCGGTCGATTGAAGACATTGGCATCATTGACGCACACGTGTACTAGCACAGTAACGTATTCATCTTGCTAAATGTACAACTATTGAAACATAAGTGCGTTGGCCTCGTTGAATGGTAGGCTAATGAAATCAAATGAAATGGCGCTAAAGGTCTGGTAAATTAGTCCTATATCTATAGACTTGTGTACAGACAAAGAGAGTCCGGGTATCCTTCTCACGAACCTCTAGTCGCATACTTGTCAACCGATGATACGTTTAACATTAGCCTCATGTGGCTGCGCCAGTTCGGTCATCAAGATCAGAAACCAATGTCAACACCATTCAATATACATAAGCAAAGGTTTCTGTTACAAAGTTGACCTACTTTGGAGGCAAGGGTTAATCATAATGTTTAGCGGCTCTTTATAAATTTCAAATAAAAACACATGCCTCTAAAGATAATTCAAGCTGTTTACGAAACAGAGATGAAAGAAAACTTAGCCTTTGATGAGATGCTACACTAAGTAATCATTTTTAAGGATAGAAGGCAGGTTGTCTCCGCAGATTCGCAGATGCTTAGTCCGGCACGACTGGATGTCTTAAGTCATAGCACTAATTCTAAACAACGTTTGATACGTTTTCAAATGGTCTTCCTTTTCCCTGGGCAGAAATCAAATGGCCTTTTAGTGTTCCTAATTACACACTTCATCTTGAAGCCCCAGTATCAATCGCAGTACGTTATCGCACAGAGAGACAATGAGCGATGTAAACTCATAAATAATGATTCAGCCATAATACGGTGTGGCGACACACGGGTTCGAAAATGTGCTAAGCTTACCAAAAGTGGAGTGCAAATTGACAATGTCGAATGGCATGTAAGCCTGAACTCCAATATCCCAGAAGTCTTAATAGGTGGACCTACGAGTAAACTGCTGCTTTTTTTATACTTTCTTTTTTAAAGTAAACAGCCTGAAGTTATCGAAATTTCAGGACTGTTGGATTGTAAACAAGTATACAACACGGGTACCTCTTTCCAGAATCCAAGCTCTCTGTCCAATAGCAAGAAACTTATAAACACAGAAGCTTTGACAATGGACGACTGAATTAAAGAACAGACTGTGGCGAATACATAGCTCAAAGTCTAGGTCAGACGCTGACCCGTTTTCTGTAACGAAAAAAAGTTGTGGAATGTATTACAGACGGTGTCACAACACCCAGTTTGTGCTGGCTTCCTCTCAAACCATACGTGGGGAAGTCTGCCAGCAACCTGCGGAGGGTCATGGGTTTCCCCCTGACTCTGCACGGTTTCCTCCTACCATAATGATAGCAACCGTAATATATGTGAAACAACTTGGATACAGCGTAAAACGCAGATCAAATAAATACATAAATATGTAAAACGTGACCTTTGCTCCACCCTTGTTAATAATATATCACTTAATATAGCCTTTAACACCAATCAGTCAACTAATCCATCACTTAATGTGCTCTGTTTTTCGAAATAAGCTTTGGAAATTTTAGGTTAGATATTACGGACGTCTTCTTGATTTTGATATATGCGTCATCAAGCGTCACCTGTGTTACAAAAGTAATGTATAAAAGAACGGCTTTGGATTTCTAAGGAAACATACATTCTTTAATCCAAGAGGCATGTTTAGTCGGGATGGTGCTTTGAAGAAGAAATCGTAGCCAACTGAAACCATCTTACAAAAACTCTTCCTGCACGTCTGGTTTCCGGCAAATCAATGCATCACAAAAGCTACCGAATAATCCGTGACGTAAACACTGCCAGCAAGTGTCATTTTTTTAATATCACACATGAAATTGTTTAAAATGCCAAGGTGATATTAATCAAATAAATATTGGAGAAATGTTTATAACCCACGAGGCCGCTTGATTTATAACACGTGCTTAGTTTTGGAAACAATTCAGGGCATCATATGGTATTCATAACGCTAGTCAATAAGACCGGGGTAGAATGTTCTACCTGCATAATCAGCACAATGAAACGTTAACAGGTTAAGGAGAAAGAGATAATCTACTGAAATGTATTACATACCTGTTTCTTATAAGAAATTATACACCTATTATTCCTATGGAGATAACGACATATTTATAAATTAGTTAGGGGCCTCCGTGGCTCAGTCGGTTGGCGCGCTGTCGCAGCTCAATGACCCAGGAGTCTCTAACCAATGCGGTAGCTGTGAGTTCAAGTCCAAATGCTGGCGGCCGTCGTATAAGTGAAATATTCTTGAGTACGGCGTAAAACACTAATAAAATAAATAAATTAATTAATTAGAACGTTCGTTATAGACTACTTTTCTTCCATCATTAAGGTGTGTATATGTGTGGAAAAGTTCCTCAGTCATGCGTCAGAGGTTGATGGCATACCCTACGCATTCCGGTTTATTGCATGATGGTGACCTCACAAAATTGTTTTGTGTTTACGCTTATTCTTTTCATTACAAAACGTTCTCAGTTGCTTGATCATGAGTATTATCAACATCGTCACTGTTGCCTATGCTGCTCAGGTGTGTGTCTATTCACAGTTTCGAGTGGCTTTTCCATCTTTTGCAACGCAGACAAAATGCAAAACGCGGGACTTGTGTCTTACAGTTTATGGTGATTATACCTACATCCTTCCGAGAGTTCACCTATTTGTTAATTGCTTTGTTTTGCTTTTTTCTCGGTATATTGGAACTGGACCTGTCTGGTGGACTGACGACTGCTGTGCTTTTCCGTCTTATATATTGTAACTTGTTTTTCTTTTTTATCTCTGACTCTTGTCGTATTTGCCATGCGGATAACGGAAACCGAGGAATAAAAGCATTGGTGGTATAAGATTGAACAATTACTATGGTTTTATTGACAGTCAAGATTATATTTCCCTTTCTTCTGCAATACTCAGCTCCACGAGTAGGCGACTAAAACACAATAAAATACAAAGGGCAACTGTCATTCTGTCACAGACAAGCATTTTTTGCTTTACTATAAAATACTGACAACAGTTTCCCAGTTTACCACAAAACCACAAGACGCTTACTCTTTCGCTTACTCTAGTATTGGTTAAGCAAGCGCAATAAATACAGTCTGAAGTGAAAATAGACACGTAACACATGGGCTGAATGTTCACGTTTAAAATAGGTTGTGTTCCACGGTGGAAAACGAAATTATTATGTCGTCATTTTCAACCATGTTACACAAAGTCAAGATGTCAGAAATCAAGAAGTAAGCCATCGGATCTCGTCCCGTGGACATCTGCTTTTGGATCTTCGTCACTTCTTGTGGTCCCAGCATGTTCTAAAAAGTATGCGTTTCTGTGTTGCGAGAGTATAAATTATACCCATGTATTAGTTGTCACTAGTTGAAGACCTGTCCTCTTGGCGGATAAATCCAATCCCTCGCCCTGCGAAAATTATCACTTCCTGACGTAAGTGGACCAAGATGACAAAAAACTTATGACAGACGTCTTTCCCTTCAAGGATAAGAATTTGATGACAACAATCAATATCGCTGGACGCCATACCTTGCCCCGGGATGTCACACTCCAGAGATAAGCGGTTGCAGTCAACATGCCATCTGTCAAAAGGACGATAGATAACGAATATGACACTAGAATTTTGTCAGACGACGCCTCTGTAAAACTCACTGACCCTTGGTCTTTGTGAACACACGTTTTCTGAAAATATTAAAAGGATGGGAAGTATATTTCCATCGTGCTGTTTTTTTTTTTTTTTTTTTATCAGACTGGAAGAAGGAACGAATCAGCATTTTCGTCTTAACACTTTTTTGGCAAGATTTCAGTGATATCCTGGCATATGACATTTTTATGTCTCCCATTGTCAGTGTAGTCTGTATAGTACTTTCAGATGTCTTTTCTCGAGACTCACACTGTCACGACTTTTTAACAAAAAAATGCAAACATTTTACAATGCGAAATTTTTACGCAATAATGACATCAGCCTCTTTCTTTCTGGGACAAGATGTTCGATCACACGTTAGAAAAAGTTTACAGTCTGCATGGGCGAACACTCTGGGCAACGGCAACCCAGAAGATAGTGTCAGAGATCTTTAAATCAGTCAAATATGGATGCTATCAAATAATTCAAATACTCAGTCTACTGTGCAGAACCTTTGCCGAGCGTCGTCAAAGACTAGACAGTCAACCATGATATGTTTGATGCCATACTGGGCATCACATCAACACACTCGGGAGCGCTAACCTCATCCAAGATAAAGCTGCGTGTTAAGCAACAGTGCCCAACACGGCACCGTGTTAAAACTATGAGGTCTCGTTGAGACACGACGTAAGAACAATAATTGCAACCAATGCAACTAAGTGATGAAACCAGCTGCTAAAATGACTAAAAACCACCATTTACTTCATACACTACTGACTCTTATTTACGGCACGAAGACGAAGTTCATACAGGTAATTAAATGTTTTCATATTTCTGTTTCTTTTAGCTCACTACATTGTGTAGAACTAGTTTATTTGTAAAATATGTAGCTAAGTTATATTTTTCATCAAAGTACTTTTTAAGAAAGTCTGCTGCAAAAGATCAACATCATTCTAAGTGATCGGCATCGAACGGTTGCTGTTGTAGATAAAACTTATGAAGTAAAATCTAGAAGCAGAATCCTCACTGTAATAGGAGGCAGTACCACAACAATAATAGAACGTGTAATAAATAATGAAAAGTCCATTATATGTATGGCAAATGAGAATGTTATCATGATCTTATGTTATTCTAATGATTTTAGTCCAGGCTGACGAATATATGATTAAGTCGGTAAGAATATCCCACACCACGTTCGTCTCAGAATCAAAGCTATAGAAAGTAGAGGACTCGTTATACTTTAAGAAAGTTCGGTATATGTATATTGTTTGTTCCAGAAAAAAACTCCACTGGAGCGGAAGTATTGAAATGTAGGCTGGGGCAAGAACCGCCGCCTGAGGAAAAAATAGAACCATCTCAATTATTTCAGACTGATAGCAGCCAGTTGGCCGGATGATTTGCCTCTCAGACAACTAAACTGTATTCACATTTAATGTAAGCATTTTATTATAGTTTATGCTATAATACTATTGTTGTTCACAGCGAACAACTGTCGAAATTTAATCAAGGAAAATGAGGATTATTAAATGTCATCGATGCCAGTTTGTAGAAAATGTAATCTTTCTGAAAAGATACATTTTATGCCTATATTGGTTCTTTGTTTTGTTTATGGCATCTTTGCATTCAGATTGAAACCTTTACGTTTTCCATTTGAATAGCGTAACACTGTACTGATTTTAGTATTGGATGGTCTTAAATTGGCTTGATCGTGTTAGGTAGATTAGATTATTGGCGTCATCAACTTACACATCGTTTAACAAATGTCAAGCAAATGTTACTATGGTAATATAGCCATGCTAACTTCAAATATTTCTCCGTTTTTTGCAAAACTGTCAACCGCTTTTGTGTTCCGTCTCATGTGATAAAATACCCCAGCTTGCAAACAGTTCCTCGGCGCGTCATACTTGTTCTTGCTCATTTGAAGAGATTACTCAACATATCCTGGCAAATGGGCACCCGTTATCGGTGAAATCTGTCTTGCCAGTTTCCCTAAGTTAGGGTTTTATTCTGTCTGTTCCAATAAGTGTTCAAGAGGTAACAGCTTAAACAATCCCTAGCACCATGACCGCTTAAACAATCCCTAGCACCATGACTTAAACAGAATTACTTAAAAATTACAGTGATTTTAAATGCAATATACTGGACGTCATTGGTCTAGCATTCTCCAGCATGCTCTGTTGTCATCAAATTTCATATATGTACACAACTTGGTAACAACGGAAAAGGACCGCACCGCAGGGTTGCTTAGTCCACCAAAAGAGTTCCGTATTATACAGAAATACAATATAAAGGACTACAGCACAGAGAGTAATACCAGAGCAACGCCGACAGTGTGATGGCTTCCTAATGGTCCATATGTGACCCATTTGATCCGGCCTCTAGTCAGTTTACCTCAGTTAAGGTTTTATTCGAATTATTCATGTATAGTGTTTAGGAAGTAACAACTTACAGGCCCGTTAGTACCATGGCTTAAGCTGTGACTTTAAATACACTATACTGGCATCACTAATGTAATGTCACAGTTTGGGGTTTTGTAATGTCAATGTTTTGGGAGGTGCTAATGTAATGTCACAGTTTGGGGTTTTGTAATGTCAATGTTTTGGGTGATGCTAATGTAATGTCACAATGCCACAGAAACCTGTAGCTCTACTTGTGGTATAAAATACATGTTTGTCGCCAGCCAGTCCATCTTCTAAGCTGTCACTTGGGCTTTTTTCACACACCCTTCGATCATCTCTTTTCAAGAGAAGACAAAGACACCTTGCAATGAACGATGACTGACCTTCCGTCTTTCACACAATAATGATTCAAGTGCCCGCATTGACACGTTTTGTGTAACCATAAAATTACAACTTTTTTATCCATACATGTAAATGACTTCTCCTGTTCCTGTTTTCTTAACTTTAATCAGCAGTATAAACGAATTATGTACATTTTCAGATATTGCTCTTTCTGAAACTTCAAATTATCGAATAAAATAGAGTAACGTCAAATTTGTTTATCTAATAAATAAACTTGTATTTGAATGTACTGTCATACGTCCACAAAGTTCATGGCACGCGCCACTTCTGTTGTCAGATAGCTCCTGTTAGTTAGGTGTTAATGCAACTTTTCGCTTCCTTTGACAGGTAGAAGTGTGCTGTTACTCCTTTCGTCTGTGGAGCCTAACCAGGTGTAAAATACTACAACGCCTCTGCGTTCGCTTGACCGCTTTAGAGAACCGTTTTTTCATCAATTAAGCAAGCTTTACAAGAAACCTGGTCATTTTTGACTTCTTGGAACAAAACCTACTGCGACTTAAGTGTCAGACATACTAAAGTTTACTTACAGCGTGAGATGATTTGTCGAGAACACACGCTGAAATGTTAGACAGCGTACGGCAGGTACGTTTCCCCCAGGGGATTCAGTGTGCAGCTTTCCACTGTACACGTGCATTTTTATCTCATCTTTTCGAAAATTTATAAGAAATCACCTTGCGAAAGACTGTTTACATGGAATTTTTGAGGTTTTAGACGTTCTTGTTTACGTCGAGATATGATATGATTATTGAGAATGGAGTAGAATTTGTCACAGTAGATTTGTATTTCGAATACATTATTGTTTTACTTATAAAACGGCAGCCAGCATCGTAAAGGGAGAGAAAACTGGGCAGAGATCGGAGAAATCCACTACCAGGTTGCTAGAAGATCTTCCTACGCATGATCAAAGAGATGACTACGAACTGGGTTTGAACTCACAGAGACCCCATTTTGGTGAGATGTCCCGGAAACATTGTACTGCACGAGCACGCTAATCTCCATGCCACACTAGCGTATAATGACGGTTATATCACAGGTTCAGAAAACGTTGCTCCGCCGAATATTATACTGATGGAGGTAAAATGGAAATTAAATATACAAACGAAATTCAATATCGTTAGCTGTTATCCTTTGCTTGTTGCGTTTCACTTTTTGAAAAAAAGCCTTCCCCTGAAGTACGTGGGGCGAAATGATAAGAAACTTGTGGTGTTGAACATTGTTGCTGTTCTAGAAACGGCACTTGATGACAACAGGCAATACTGGTGAACGCCGGAGGTTGCCTCCTGATTGTCGCACTTCAGGGACGAGCAATCAGGGTTAAGAGGCCGGCTTGTCGACGTCAGAAATGGAAGTGACATTCGATATGAAAGCAGTACTTCGGCTATTATGGTGTGTACTGGGGACTAGATGACCCCGGGTCTCTACTGTCACTTGCTTAATCAAGACACCATTAACGTAGACGTCTGTAGAGACAATAAAGCGTGTGGCCCTATCTTATCGGCGAAAGCATATTTGCACCTTGGCTTCAATTCTCAAAAGCAACTTTTTAAATGAAGTATCCACTATGACACCCATTAACCGATCATAAATAACTACATATAGAAGAAATATTCACTGCTTGATGCGTGCGTTTTTCTTCCAGCTATGTTTGTATTTGTACATCTAGATCGTGAGCCGTGTATACGTCATAGTCTGTACTTTAAGGCGTTCCTGTTTTCTAGAAGCTGCTGTTCCATCGTTATATTTACGACTTTTCATGTATTATTGAATAGATTTTTTGGAAAGGACATACGCGTGGTACAAACATGCTTACAGTGACTGATTCAAGAAATTTCGGGAGACTAGAGCATATAAGAATATGTCATACTTTACTGAAAGAAATGCACAGGACGTATTAACATGTTTACAATTAACAGAGACCAGAAATTCCTATGCACTAGAGTATATAAGGGAGGTGAGTTTACAGACGTCGCAGTTTTCCACTCATCGATCCATCGTCATTGTTATTTTACTGGAAATTTAACTGCTGGAGTTCTTAGGTCTACGCGTTGTCCGATGTTGTATTGTGCATTCCGTTTTTGCTGTACGTATGGAGTGTGCGTTTCGTCACTGACTATTTTGCTGGGCCTATAGTCGTAGAAACCGATATTCGCATACCAGCCGTCAATCAAAATGGCATCTTCGTTACATCAACTCGGACACTCCGTGTATCGCTACGCGTTTAAGACTCCGCTTTGTGCCTTCACTAGGCGAATCCAGTCCAGCCGGAAACCGAAAAGCCGCCATCGTTATCCAATCAGATACTTTTGTTCCCATCTGTAAAGGTGTGGAAAGTTCTTGTGTTTCTAAGATTTAACTGCCATGAGCCGTGTCGTGGTACGTGTTGCTGTCCATCAATTAGGGGAACTGCTATTTGATTGGATAATATACTGACATTAACATTCATCAGCTGGCGAGTCTAGTGGAACGTAAAGAATGTGCCAGGCGGATTAATAAAATTCGTTTCCATATCGTGTACCCTTTTAGTATATGTGGTGTCGATAATAAAAAAATATATCTCAGTTGCGCTGTGATTGCAACTACAGATATATCCAACATGGCGATCACACTCAGCACGATTAAAATTACGGCCGCTAGCCCCCATTTCAGAGACTTCATTTCAGAGCTGGCTTTACTTCGTTGTCTGTTCTGAGATTCATCTTTACCGCTAACCAGCTTTCCCGAGAGGGCTGTGATTTCGCATGCAGGTTTGATACAAACTATTGTCAGTGCGTCGTGCGTAGGGCAGATTGTCACTTGATGCCACCAATATCTCTCCCCTGCCCTCCTGGAATTCACAAGGAACAGTGTATTTACCTGTTTATTGCGCACTGCGAAAATTATAAGTTAATTTTTGTATTGCTCTTTTATATTGTAGATAGGTTGTACATTTGATTACTCAGTTATATATACTGAATGTATCCAATATAAAAAAAAATCCCTTGATTCTGATCACAGATCAAAAAGCTTCCACCACTTGCTTTTAGTGCTTTTGACACAACACTTAATCTCATGGAGCCTACAACAGTTCTATATTGTTAGGGTTATTCACCCGTTGGCTTACAGTCGATGGGAAATTGTTCACACTTCGAATTATTCGGCTATTAGCCACAGCGTAACAATGTTCAAACCAGAATCTTTTGGTGTGCGTTATTTTTAGCGTCTTATATAATATCATCATATAATCTGAAAAAAAAGTTGATACAAAACTAGAGGTTCATTATATTACAATGCTCTTCGCTGAAGAACAAGTTGATGTAAGAAGATAAATTGACGAAGGCTTTGGAATGAGGGCAATATGTGCCACCTCGACTTCAAACAAAGAGGGTCCGAGTTTCCTTCAGATGTGGTTGTATCCGCTGACTGCCATCCAATGGCATATATACATTATCCACCCGTGGCTCCCTTAGTCTTGTGATCAAACGTAAAACGCACATGGGGTAAACATTGCATACTAGAACGGTTTCTCCTAAGTAGACCTCAATTTAACCAATGAAAAAGAAACAGAATGTTTAGCATGGCTGTATGAATTTGCAATTAGGCTTCAATTATGTCTCAATAATTCTAGTCATTTACAAGATAGAGATAAAAGGAAGCAGAGCCTTTGGTATAAACGTAGTAATGTCTTACTGACAAAAATGTCTTTAAGGTTACGAGATATTTTGTCCTTTATTGTGGCATATATGTAAGTCATGCGAACAATTTCAAGACAATTTTAAAACCAGTGAACATTTCCTTTTTCCTCATGCGCCAAAACGGATTTAACTTTTATCAGCTAGATTCTATACTTATAAATACCTCTCTTTTTAACTTCTTCGAAAGAACCGTTATGGTGGTCTAACATACTGTGCTTTGGAGATTACTTCTGATCTTATGACATATAATCTAAACTTCGTCTGCGAGTGAAAATCTATGGGTGGTAAGTTGGAAGTTCCCTCATTCGTTTATCGAGACCCTGTTTAATAGCCTTGCCAAGTTTAAATATTTGGCGTCAGTAAGTTTGCATTATAACTCCCAAGTCATGTGCCAATTGCAGCAACTGACAGTTTACACCACTTTCCTTCCCACACAAAGACATGGGGAAATCAGAAGCGGGGTCTGTTCGGCGCCTGCAGCAATTTACACAAAGATGTAATGGCTGACGAAAGTTACCGGTGCACACTAGTTTCACTGAAAGAAGTGACAGAAAACCGGCCGACATAGAAAAACCATGTGAGTCGGGTATGGGACGGTGCAAATAACCGCTCGCTAAATGCAACAGATTAATTCGTGACGTAAATGAAACACATTTTTCTCTCATTAATGTGGTGGTATTTGGACAGTCATAGGCAGTGAACATTATCTGAGCACGGCGTTGTATAGTGGAAGTTAAACACACCAAAAATTTATACTTGGCAAGGTTCAGATCGGCTTTCCGCCAAACATGCCAACACGGGCGGCCGTCAAATGAGGAAAACAGCCTGGGGATTGTGTTCTAAAACAGAAAACCAAAAACCCTGTAAAACAACAGATCATTTCTTTTCCCTTCTGTGATTTGATAAAGAAATGGAAGCTCGGCCTGAAGCCAATGTGTGAAGTCTTGCATGCACTTCTGGTTTCAGGCAAATCACCACTACATAAACACAAAAGATTTATTCGTGGCTCAAAAAGCCTCGGAACAGATCTTCCTTTTATTTCTGCGGTGGAATTTGATGCCAGTATCAGAAAGAAACATCCCTGAAGGCTTGAAAGAGTGGCATCGCTTAAGCCTAATCACACGGCCCTCTATCTGAATTTTATTTCAGATATGAAAGCAATCCCATGCCTGCTTTCATCTAGGACTATGATGATAGTAGATGCACAGTCAAGGAGTTAATCCATTGGAGTAATTAGACATTACATTTTGTTTCAGGTAAGTCTATGCATAAGAACTCGTAAGGAAAGAGTTTATGCACAGACTTTTATCAAAGATAGTTTATGAAAAACTATGTGGACCTTAAAAAAGTTAGAAACAACATTTTTTGCAAGTTCACAAAAATGCTGGCAAAACTATATCCTATCAACGACATTAAATTGTGTTATACTTTGAAGTTTCCTACCACATAGAACGCTGAACGTTAGCGAGTCTAAATTCACGGACACACGCTTCAGGACATACTGACGTCACAACTCGCGTCACATTACACAATTGGCGACGTCATTCAAACAGGTGTCTGTCCAACTTTTCATACCAAATTCGTTAGCACTGACAGCAATGAAGTCGCACGAATAAGTAAACCACACAACATGACACATTGAAAAAAATTTATAGGAAAAAAAATTAATTTGCTACAAACATGTTTCACTTCTCTACTTTCAGTGGAAACTTGGTCAATCCAAGAGGCTTCTACAGTTTTTGACAGCGGACGTGTGAATGTAGCTGCTGGGGCGCGGGGAGGGGCTCAGAAGGTTGTTTAAATTGTAAGGGGTTTGCTCCTTTTTCCCCCAGTCTAATATCAAAAGACATCAGCATGACAACAGCACTCCGCTGAAGATATCAAGATGATTATAAAGCATTCAAATGACTGTTAGAGTTAGCAAATCATCTTTATGATTATCTGTATTAGTGAGATGTTTAAGTGACTAAGGCAGTCGGTAAAAGACATTGGCATGCCCGCATTATCCCGGAGGCGGCATGAAAAGAAATTGTTCCACTGAGACATACAAGTAATCAGTGTTAGCGAGACACCTCAATGATACTATGACAAGTGAGCTTCTGTTGAGACAAAAAGAGGACTACCCACCTTTGTTGAAAATAATGGAAAACTGGTGTCGAAAATGAACTTTGTGCCGATATCCTAGTGATGTATTAGAAGGAAAGCTCAAAGTGATGTCAGTCTGGTGGATCAGGCTCAGTGGGTTTAACTTAGCGTACCAATTTTCTCAGAGTGATCATCATAAATAAAGTGGAGGGAATGAAATCAGCGTTGTGAGACGATCGCTGGGATCCACAAGTGACCTGTCGTGTAGGCGCGTAAGGTTAGTCACACACCACAAATCAACGGGAAACTTCTCTGTCTCTTTAAGCTGTCTCTAGGCAATGTGAGGCGGTAACCATAATCACCACAAGTCTGGAGACGCGTTAAATCCACGTTGACCGCAGTAGGCATGAGAACACCAAGTTTTCGTCTCAATTTATAGACGTACAACTTATCAATGATAACACGGATCTGTTCATTTCTCGGTTAAACAGGATTCATAATTGCTATTCGGTTAGCTTACCCAAGATGCCTGAACTGAGATGCACTGTGGGTAAATAGCAAGCAATTACCGAAAGTGATCCAATAATTATAGTCTATGACGTACACCAATAAAATCATTAGCTCTGAATGGTATTATACACGTTACTTCCTGTCACTCAGACAAAGGTGATTGGACTGCATTACTGAAATGTAATAGACGCTTGAAGAGAACCTCATGCTGTCTGGAGAAGTTCGCGAAAGTTTTAAGTAATAAATCTGAGGTCTGTCTGTTTCCGTTCGGCTGGCTTACACCCAGACGTCGCTAAGTACGAGAGATGTATTGACTGCCCAGTTTGGCGTACTATTGGTTTGAAGTCACATTTTCTACAGTGAAGGGAAAAAAGCACAGAAGATGTCTTAATATAAATTGTAGAATTGCTGAATTTCTATCCCGCCGTATTCCAAATAATGACAGTATCAAGAACGCTACTCATACCTCTCTGTTTTCTTGGCAGACCTGTTAAGGATTGACCTTGGTCCTACAGAAATTTCGCAATTAGTATTCACCTATGGCGAAATGGAAAGATTTCTGGGTCTCATGCAGATTCGTCGAGGACAGGTGGTTCTCTTTTATTTAGATTAAGGCGCTGCTGGCTAATGTATCCATCATTAATAAACCAACATCTACACCTATTTTTTGTTGTTTCTATTAATTTTTTTGTCCGGATGAATCCAAAACTCAGTTAAAACCAAATGAAAATGGTTAACGTTGATAAGTTCAACTTGTGACTGGACTCAGGTTTAAGTGGACCCTTTGTCTATTTGGTCTCCGGATTCAATCAGATCATCACACATATTAGCTGTTCAACCCGCAGATCTCAAGCTCAGTGGCTTGTGTGACAGCTGGTAATAATATGAACATATGGTGCAAAGCTGAAAGACCTTATGCATGAATTTAGATCCAGCCTAGCCTTTTTCTCTCGACTGTGCCAAGTCTTTTAATGAATGCCAGGCTCTGCATTAACGATGAATCAAATCTGCAAACCTTTCTCTGTCACCATAATAAGCCGAACAGTGAAATTTATATCTTCCATTCGGCTCACTTATCTTTTAGTGATACGGTCACGTGGCGACTGACCAAGTACACGTGTCCATGAGTCCTTATTTTATAATCCAAGACATGTTCTTTCTATAAGAAATGGGTATGTGATCACATTCACAGATGAGTGATTTCCTATACGTTTGCACAGTTCACCTGCATGGAATATATTGATTCTTTGAACAGTTGTCGTCGCTTAAACCTCTCATAGGCAAGATTTCGTCCATTTCATAACGATACTTTGAGGGCGAGCAACGGTACGTAAAGAAAAGGAGCTGTGTATGCTGAGTCATATACCATTTAACGGTATGAAATTGGTATGTCAAGATTTCCATAATACTGCATGTAGAATCATGACGTATGCTTTTATAGGGGGTAAAACCTGTACAACAAACGCGTCGGACATCAACGTGAAAATAAGATAAGATGGTCACGCACCGCTTGTCATGGTTAGAGGCTTTTGAATAGTTTACAATATGAGAAAGTCGATGGGAGCCACGGCGGAGGATGCACAGAGTTGCCGATGTCATATATTATTAAAGAATTTTGCGGAAATGTTCTTACATTTCGTGACAAGGTCAGGGTAATTGATCGACATGTTATAAGTTGGATTGGATTTTGCGTGACGTTCACGATGAGAGAAATTGCGCCTCCGTAAGAGACTTTAGGATGGTGGTTACGCAGAGATAGTGCAACATTTGAATGGCTCAGTCGGTTAGCGCGATATCGCAGCGCAATGACCAAAGCGGTCGCTGTGAGTTCAAGTCCAGCTCATGCTGGATTCCTCTTCGGTCGTACGTGGGAAGGTCTGCCAGCAACCTGCGAATGGTCGTGGGTTTCCCCAGTACTCTTTCCGGTTTCCTCCCACCACAATGCTGGCTGCCGTCATATAAGTGAAATGTTCTTGAGCACGGTATAAAACACCAATCAAATAAATTAAATTAATGAAATGAATTGCCACAACACTCTCCCAGAGACACCAGCATGATAACAAATCACAGCACAAGACATCTAGGCGATCATAACACATTCAAATGAGTATGAAAGCTAGTAAAACATCTCGATCACCTGAGTTGGTGAGATGTTACAATGACCACCGCAGTCAGTGAAAGACGTTGGCGTGGCCTTATTATCCTGGAAGCAACGCCAAAGTGGTCTCCCAACTGAGTTGAAGTCTGCCAGTAATCAGTGTTCGCTAGATATCCTAATGACACTATGACGACTGTACCCTGTTAAAGACTATGGGAGGACTACCAAACATTCTTGGAAAACTGATGTAAGGTAACTGACAGCCTATTGATGTATGGTAAGGAGAGATCTAAGTGATGTGAGTCTGATGGATCAGGCTCAGTGGACTTAAATTAGCGTACAACTTTTCTCAGAGAGACCCTCATAAATGAAGTGGAAGGAATGAAGTCAGAGCTATTAGAGGATCGGTCTGATGTACAAGCGCCCTGTCCTATCGGTGTGCAAGGTTACTCACACAGTACAAACCAAGCGGGAAACTTGAATAACTGCTGAAACTTTCTGAACTCAATGTAGGGAGATGGTCACAAATACGACAGGCCTGGTGAGGCCTTCAATACACGCTTGTCTGCAGTAGACGTGATGACACTACCTCAACTGTGTATTTCAAGTTTTTGCCTCATTTCGTAGGCATACAACTTATTACGCCCTAGAACTGTTCTTTTCCCACTGAAATAGGATTCATAATTGCTGTAAACCAATAAAATCATTAACCCACAGTGGTATTTTACACGTTACTTCCTTAGACAAAGGAAATTAGGCTGCATTACGGAAATGTAGTAGACGCTTGAAGACAGACTCATTTTGTCTGGAGAAGTGCGTGATGACTATAATTTGCTTTATTTATTTATTTATTTGATTGTTGTTTTACGCCGTACTCAGGAATATTTCACTTATACGACGGCGGCCAGCATTATGTTGGGCCAGAGGGAATCCCAAGACCATCCGCAGGTTGCTGGCAGACCTTCTCACGTACAACCAGAGAGATAGCCAACATGAGCTGGAATTGAACTCACAGCGACTGCATTAGTGGGAGGCTTCTGTGTCGTTGCGCTAACAGACTGAGCCACGGGGGGTCCCCGAGATTACAAGTAATAAATTTAAAGTCTTTGTGTTTCCTTTTGGCTTTCTTACATCCAGAAGCCAGGAGATGTATGCTAAATCGAAGTTGATTTGACCTTGGAAGTCTGTGGTAGCCCAGTTTGGCGTACTATTCATTTTTACAGTGAAGGAAGAGAAGCAGAAAAGATATCTTGATGTATAAATTAAAATGACATTTCACTTATTTAACAGGAGTTATAAAGAAAACGGCAATAAAAGAAAAATAAAGAAATGAAAAGTAGAAATGACATTATAAATTTCAAAGCTTAGGAAATCAAATCAATTTAAAATGAGCTTTGTCCTACACAGAAAGAGAGAAATAATGGCCCCGTATCTCACATTCCGAAATAAAAAAGAAAAAAGTATAGTGACAATTATAGCAGTGCAAACAAAATGAATATAAAACAAAGATTCGCACGTAAAAATTCAATGGAATTTAAGTGTTTTGGGCTGCTTTCTACTGACAAATTCCCCCTCCTTGATCTCTGTTATGTGGTGAAGAGGAAAGTGTAATATGTACATAACATGTTGCACTTCTTTATTCAATTATTTCCCTAATTTAGGCTTCACGTCGTACTCAAAATACGACTTGCAGCTGATTAGCTGAATTAGAGTGAAAACAAGTCTGAGCTCAACTGTTTATCCTTGGTCACAATTTCACTAACGTGAAACAAAATTACTGTACTTATCAACAACTTAGCAACGACTTACCAGTTTCAAACCGCCTCCAATCAGCTTGGACTTTATATTTAAAAGGAAATAGACTCGATATAGAATGACTCACAGTGGAAATAAGTCCGTGCTCTCTGTTACATTTGAATAACTACACAGCACTTAAAAATTAATGGCAATTATTTCGTCACCTCTTATACCTGCCAATCAGCAACAATTTTATACATTTGTTTCTTTGATTGGTGTTTTATGCCGTATTCAAGAATATTTCACTTACATGACGGCGGCCAGCATTATGGTGAGAGGAAACCGGGCAGAGCCTCTGGGGAAACCCATCCACAGGTGGCTGGCGAACCTGGACTTGAACTCACAGCGACGGCATTGGTGAAGTGGGCCTACGTCATTACGCTGCACTGTCGCGCTAACTCGCTTGGCCACTGAGACCCGCGATAAAATTATGAAGACTTGCAGGTGCAAATGTAAATTTCTTCCATTGTTAATTGATGCGGCTTTATGTATTCACACCCATTCCTTAATACTTTAAAGCAATGCCGATCTCAGGTTGTCTCGCAATAAAAAGATATAGGAAGGTGTGTGGAAGTGCGAAATTTCCGCCTTATTCCACCTGTGAACAGTGTCCTACCTGTCCGTTGTCCTGACAGATCTGTTTAGGATTGACCTTGGCAGTACAACATATGCGCAATCAATATTTAATTACGGCAAAACTTGCAGGTCCCAAGCATATTCAGGGAGGACGAGTAGTTCTGTTCTGTACAGATTAAGACTTTGTTGGCTAATCTATCCAATGCTCATCAGCTGCATCAATCTGTGTGTTTTCATTAGTGAAACAGCTTCCACACCTATTTCCGATGCTATTGCTGATACAGGAACAAAAGTTAAAGTTTAAATCGATTTTCTGTCCGGATAAATCCAAAGATTACTTAAAATGAAATTGAACTCGCCAACGTTGATGAATTAAACCTCTAATTCTGTTAAATCCGCAAGGTTTTTATAGTTAGAATAAAACTTCAGGTAGTACATTTATCATTCATGGGATGTCTTATCTGTTCAAAGCCAAACACCTCTAGAAGATGGATATCTGTAAACGTTCACAAATAAATATCTTTATATCCATTCATATTTCTACACCTGACTTGCGTGGAATTGTTTGATGATTAAACAATTATCATCGGACTGGTTTTATTGATTTCATGACTGTGCATTGAGAGACACATACGAGTAAACCGGGTGGAACTAAAATTGCGTGTCGGTTTCCCATTGCACTGCATATGGAACCATGAATTGGCAGCGATTACTTCTGTTATCGAATAAGATCAGAATGTTAGGCTCAGAGTTACATGTAGTGTCACATTTTCTTTAAGGCAAAAATTTGTTTACATAACTTGACATAACGTCAGGAGGAATTATTGACACGGCATAGGTTGTATTTGATTTTGGGCGACTTTCACACTGAAACAAACTGTCCGTTCGTAAAATCAAAGCACACCAACAGAAATATTAAGATGTCACTGGCCACACTTACATGACTAAAACATCTGAATAGCCACAATATCAGAGTGGTCCGCATGCCAGCAGGTCTCCTTTCGAGAATTCTCCCACTCAGTTTAAGAAGAATACCACTCTTAAATCACGGTTAGCCTGACACCCCAATGAAAGCATGGCAACTGTACTTCGTTAGAGACAATAATAAGACTACCAAACATTCTTGGAAAACTGATGTCGTAAAGTAACTTTCTGGTGATAGCCTGTTGATGTATTAGAAAGAGAGCTAAATGATGTCAGCCTGATGGATCAGGCTCAGTGGGTTTAAATTAGTGTACCACTTTTCTCAGAGTGATCATCATAAATGAAGTGGAGGGAATGAAATCAACGCTGATAGATGATCGCCCTGGCCTACAAGCGACTTGACGTGTTGGCGTACAAGGTGAGTCACAAAGCACAAATGAAAGGAAAACTTCTCCGTATACTCAGGCTTTCTCAAGGCAATGTAAGAGCGTGGCCGTAAACAAGACAGATTTGTTGAGACCTTAAATACACCTTTGTGCAGTAGATCTGATGGCACTATCTCAACGGCATTCATCAATAGCCGAGGTTCCTGTGCTCAAAATACATGTATCAAATTTTGCTTCATTTTGTAGACGTACAACTTATCAATAGCCCCACGGAACTGTCCATTTCTCGGTTAAATAGGATCCATAATTGCTGTTTATTTGGCCTGCCCAAAAGGTCTGAACCGATATACACTGTAAATAAATCGCCAGCAATTACCGAAAGTAATTATAGCCTTTGACGTACACCAATAAAATTATTAGCCCAGAGTGGTATTTTACACGTTACCTCCTGTCACCCAGACAAAGGCAATTGGACTGCATTATGGAAATGTAATAGATGTTTTAAGACAGGCTCATGCTGTTTGGAGAAGTCCTCGAAAATTATAAGTGATATATTTGAGCTCTGTGCGCTCCAGTTTGGATGGCTCACATTGAGAAGCCACTATACACGGGAGAGATATGTTTAATCTTAGTTGATCTGACCTTGGACATCTGTGGTACTGTTGTAGGTCAGTATTACCAACTGCCGGTTTGAAAATCATATTGCGAAGTAAATCATTGTAGAAGAAATTAATTACAAGGCGAAACAAAAAGAAATCTAAGCTTAAAATATTTACAAAACAATTATCAAATCAGATAAAAAAGAAAATAATTAAAAAAGACAAGTGGAACAAAATGCATATTTAATATCAAGTATGACAATAAGTTTGCAAAATTAGCTGGAAACTATAGAAGCACAACATATATCAACTTTTCTTTGCGTTGGAAAATGTTGATACAAAACAAAAATACATTAGCTTACAATACAATAGCTTCATTCCACTTCTGAATTTCTGCTGCTTCATAGTTCCATATTCCTTTTTGGTTAAATTTTTTTAGCATGGTGAAGCGATGTATTGCAAGACGCGCTATTAGTAGGTGGCTAATAATCGCCCATTTCCGGCTAGATGGCGAGGCAATTTTTAAAGGGATCTGTGAAATATCAGCCGTGCAATTAGTAGTCAAAATCAATTAAAATCTACTATCTTGTTAACTAATACCCAAGCAAAGCTAACAACAAATAGTTGACAGTAGCATTCTAACCGTGTTATTGTTTATCTCAAGTTCTCTGTTGCGAAAACGACACAATACCGGATCAGAAGTACACTACGACTCCCTTTGTATTTTCTCCGCTACATATGTAGTCCTAATTCCCAGGCTTTGGTCATTGCTTTGAATGATTGCCTGAGCTTTTTTCTTACAACAATGTACAGGTTATATACAGAGCCTACAATCATAGTAGTAAAGTCCTTTTGTCACACTCTTTGACCCACGGGGTCAAGTCTTACCTCCCGTTGTTTTCTGTCAACTCTTTTTGTTACCTGGTTGATGATTTTGTATAAGGCGTTATTGATTAGAGGATCCTAGTGTATTGGACACTGAGATGCCGTTGTCTACATTAGAAATGTCGTCCAAGAGTTTCCTATTAACGGTAAACGTACACCCAAGCCATAGTTTAGGACTGCAGTTTATGCACCCATGGTGTTCATTTGGTTGTCAAATAATATAATTGCCAGCGACATCCCTCTCCCCTGAGCGAGGTCCTCCTTCGCGGGGTATTTCACGTAGAGTTGGTGTGAACTTGAACTTAACGCTTGGTTAAGGGGTGTATAAACTTTGGGATAGCGGGAAGATCCTTGTGGACCGACATGCGTGTATTATTTTTAAGAATGATTCTTCTCCTTGTGACTACTTACTTCCACTTGATAAGGCTGAAAACTCATTGATGATTACTTAAAATAAAGAGAATATGTTCTGCTTGCTGTTTGTTTTAGACGAAGAGTAGAAAGCTTTCATTCTGTACTCTTTTCTTCAAGTTCCATATTTACGAATTTGTCATAGAACGTGGACATTTTAGCTCCGTATCATACTGCTATGGTGTACAAATGAAAACAGTGTTCAGTTTCTTGGTCTGCCGTTGCAATGTTTCTTCATCTCTGTTGTCTTGAGTGAAAGATACAAAGGATTGTTTAACATAATACAGAGATTATCGTTTAACAAATGACAAAAGATATTTACAGAACAAAATGCACACTTTACATCATAATGGTGGATAATCTCACAACTGTTGCGTAATTGCATTAAATAAACATTTTTCCCGAGCATGGTACTACAGCAAACGCAGAGCTGACTCGTGGAGAATGGTATGGCAGCTTGGATTGCAATGCGGTAAGATGAACACGTTGTCATACATGACAACGCATACACCAAAGTATTCACCACAAGTTTAACTCTCCTCTGTTGTTAATTAATAATTTTTTTACCTACATATTTTTTTACCTATATACACGAAGACGTGGATACTTCAAAGCAACATTCTGACATGAAATAGATGTGAACTTAGATAGAGGCCTGAAAACGCGCCAGTTTATCAAAACACTTAAGGGCACCAAATCTGTGCGTCTCCTGTCCTGACAGACCTGTTCAGGGTTGACCTCGATTATACAAATGTGCACAATTAATACTTAATTACGGGAGGATTTGAAGTTTAGCGGATGTCATGTAGATTCCCCGCGGACAAGCATTCTGTTTTGTATGAATTAAGCCGCTGGTGGCTAATGCAACCAAAGCACCTCACTCGCACCTATTTGTGTGTTTTCATTAGTAAACCAGCGTCTACACCTATTTCCGATGCTCTTGCTTATTCAGCACACGGAGAGGAACAAAAGTTAAAGTTGATATTGACTTTCTCTCTGGGTAAATCCAAAAGTCAATTGGAATCAAATGAAAACGGCCAACATGGATGAATTAAACTTGTAACTGGTCTACGGCGTAAGTGGACTCGTTGTCTCTTTGGTGTGATCAGATCGTATTCAATTCAATACCCGTATGCTGTGCAACCTGAAGATCTTTAACCGAGTGGATTATGTGAACGTCCGTAATGATATGACCGTATAGCGGAAGACGGCGTACACCACGCAATATTTAGGACTTGCCATACATTCACCACTGATCTATGCCAAAACATTCATCCGAGTTTAGCTTAGCACCGATGGTGTAAAAAATTCGCAACCCTTTCGTTGTGACAATAATACCCCGAGCAATATGTCTCTTCCATTAAACTCACTTTTCTCTGTTGTCGTCCACATATCCCTACATCTTTATTTTTACAATCTGACATACATTCTTTTAATACCGTTAAAAATGAGACGAACATGAGCATGCCAGTCATAGAGGAATGCCTCTACATTCACACACGAACAATTGTCATCGCTAAACCTTTCAAGGGCAACATTTGAGTCCATTCTGTTAATGAGAGCAATGGCTTAAAGATAAGGTGTTGTGCAGTGACATGCTGGTAAACGGCATGCCATTTAAATGAATTGCATGTCAATCTTCCATGCCGTTACATATGCAAGGATTACTTGATTGCGAGTAACACGTTTGCAATAACCGAGTTTGATATCGACATAACAGTACGATGTTAGTGATAGGTACCATCTGTCACGGTTAGAAATAATTGAAAATTTTACAAAATACGGAAAGTACAATAGGGACAACGGTGGGGAACGCTTATGTTCGCCCTCGCCATAATTTATTTACTGCGTAACTGTGCTTACATTTCGTGACATATCGGCAGCAAGCACGATTGAAAAGTTTCAAGTTGCATGTTTTTCAGCATTTGTTATGAAAAACACAGAATGGATTGCAGCATTTTTTTACATCATAACTGCACCTTTGTGCAACTTTACTTTCAAAGTTAGTTTAGGATCTGTATTTGGCCAATATGCTACCTTATCCTTAAGCCTACTGCGGGCTTGCTTCTGAGACCTTGATGTCATTACGTTTGTGAAACAAATGTAATACTAAGGTGATAAATCTATGCTAAATTCAGTATTTGTTATCAGCAATGGAGACAGTGTAAGAGAATCCTAATTTTCATGCTGTATTTATTTATTTCGCAGCTGTTTTTAACGCCGTAATAAAGCCGGAATGGATGGCTGAACGGTAGACCTTTGCTTCGTTACTAACATCATACAAGTGGGAGACAACGGGTCTTCCACGAACGTTACCCTGCTCAAACAGCCACATGGGCGTCTTTACCACCTGTTACCAACAAGACCCCCAGGAAGAGTGAGAGAGGGTGAATTCACAACTTTCCCGTCTAAAGCTGGGTGTGAACCCAGGTCTCGTGTGATATAGCGATTTAACGGCACGCACCTAATCCTCTCTGTTTCTGCCCACTGGTTCTGTTGTATATGGTTGATATTGGTTGGCCATGTTCCCAGTTTAGCTTACACTCTACCCGCTCTAAATCATTTTATTCAGTAACCTGGAATTCGGTCCTGTAGCCTGCGTCGTCATCAGAGTGTTTATAACGCAACAGAAGTGGGCTTCCCGTGATCTGCAAATAACTCTGAATTCATATAACCCCAGTGTTATGCGATAAAGGTCACAAAGTCACGATTAACACGAATGTAACCAACGCATCAAAATTTGATTTATCAAATGAAAAAGGCACAATATTACGCGAGGAAACATCGAGAATAGCGAATTAACCAAACCACTTTGCACCTTGGATTAGCTGTCTGTGTATTTTTCTTTACTCGTGATTCCTCTGGTGATCTACGTTTCCTAGACTATAGATTGGTTACTGATAGTATTTCAAACACATACATGAATCTACGCACCACGCGTGCCATAAATGTTTGGCAGGATCACAGTCAATCAGTCGTTTACAACACATCTCCGTCGCAATCTCTGAGATTTTTCATATGAATCTCTACCTTGCACGTAACTCGAGGTCATTACAAATGTGGGGAATTTGTGATATATTAGAATAGAAAGAAATGATTTCTTGCCGTGATATGCTGTACTGAATATTGCACAGATGACGTCCGGCGACCACAGTGTCACTTCTGTTCTTCAGATAACGATCCATTAGTAACATATATCCTTGAACCTGTCACGCGAAGAAATAGTTTATTTCTTAACTTACGTGTTTGCGCCTATGCAAATTCAATGTCCTTAAAACTGTAAGCACTTTTAAACTGCATGCTCCGAACCTGGATTGAACCTTATACATGTACATCATTTGCTGCATGTGCTATTTACAAGTTTTGTAGAAAAGTAAGTCCTTTGTGTGTGTCTTTTGTATAGATATTTGTCCGACGTGCGAGTTGTTACTCACCAGTTACTTTTTACTGAGATGAACTGAAACCGTTATTGTATTTGTGGTGACTTTGATCACGTATGAATCATGTAAAGTTCACATCATTAACAAATGGGAAATTAGTAAACGATGTTTGCATATAAAGGTATTCACAAACTCTGTTATAAAGAGCACAGGTTTCCTTTGAAAACTTCTTAAATCTGTTGGGTGACCGAGGGAGTTAGCGCGCTAGTCCAACGTAATGACCTAGGAGCTGTGGAGCTCTGAGTTCAAGTCCAGCTCATTCTGGCTCCATGCCTGGTGGTCTACCAGTGGGAAGGCCTACCAGTAACCTGCTGATGGTCGTCGATCTACCTCATTTCCTCCATCATGATGTGGCCACAGTCGTAGGTGTGAAATGAGCACAACGTAACATACCAATCAAATAAATATATAAATAAAAAAATCAAGTCATTTGTTGACTTGAATAGCCCTTTTCGGTGTTAGGAAATACCAAGTTGCTGACTTTTCACTTATAGGTTACTTAATGCTCGCTTGGTGGAGTCTAACCCTTTTATTCTGGTAAAGTTTCACACATATTAAGGCTTCATGTCTATAAGTAAATGAAGCCACACCTCGGGCACCTGTACTTAAGTGTAACATAAACGCCCAGATTTACAAAAATACGAACAACTGAATAAGATAATAAACCGTTGAGACAAGGGCAAAAAATCCATAGCACATCTCTACCATGGACCAATCTTTCATAGAGGTTCATAAATCGGTCTATTTTATAGTCGCTTTATTGGCTTCAATATTAGACACCGTGTTATACAAAAAATCTTACAATGATTTAAATTTAACATGACAACGACAACATCTAGAATGAATGAATTATTATGGCTTAACGCCACATCGGTAATGTTCCAAACATATCGTGGCAAGAATATATTTAAACAAGCAGTAAATAACTTTCGATATAACGAGAACATGCAGAATCAAATAAAATCGACATTTTTAAAACCAGTTAAAAGAACCAAGAGTGTGTTAAAAATCAAAAACCACTATATTTATACTCTATATCGTTAGAAATATTGTATAACGAGTACAACAAACTATATCTTATAAAAACATTTTGTTTCTCAGTTGGAACGGTAGCCCTCACTAGTTTAGATCTCTCAGTCCAATTCACACTGAGATAACATGAGCATCTAGTTTCTGAATTACAGGCAACAATATGATTACCGGTACGGTTCATAGTTCTGAAGTGATTTCTCACATGGGAGATGCTTGGAACCAAGAGCATCGTAATGAGGTAGGCAAGAACATTGTGAAATGTGATTCTAAGACAATTTCAATTGCACATGTGCATTCTGAAAGGGATACTTAAGAGAGACGTCCTGGAATCCCAATATACTTTACCGGTAACGTTTTGATATGTACGAATCGTGGGACTAGGAAATTCACTAAAATGTAGCCGTTGCAACTGTGGATACAGAGTTGAAGGTTCTGCTGGAATCTTGTGTTGTTTTATGAGCACGCGACAAGTGTTGCTGATGGGTCAAGTAGTGCGGCCACCCACGGAACATTCCGTCCATCGTATATGAGTAACCTAAAAAGAATTTGCCTGAGTTCCGGCTAGCAATTCAGACTTCTGTCCCTAAAGGAATGATGGGATACAATACAAAAGATACAATACCAGGGCACATAGAGTAAAACCAGAGCAGCGATGATAATCTGATAGTTGTCAAATGGTCACACATATTAAACAGGTCAATCCTGGCCTTCTATGAATTTATCTCATTTAGGGTTTTATTTCAAGTGTTCATGCATATGCATAAGTAGAAGGAATTTAAACGGCTCCTAACAATCATCGCTTAACCAGAATAAGGTAAAACAAATGACCCAGTGATGTTAATTGCAATGTAAAAGACGTCAGTGGTGTGGAATTATTTTAAGTGCTAAAATATTGAACATAATAAAAGAAAACAATGTCAAGCGACCAGGCCTTAGGGATGCTTAGTACCGATAAATAAATGAAGAAGCCTTCTATGAGTTTTACTCCGTTGCACATGACGCTATTACTGCATTGGTACACCTTATATAGGTCAGACACGGTTCTACGTTTGTACTAAGACCTCAAACAGCTGAAACTATCATGCAGGATTTCCTTCTTTTCGCTCATTATAGCTTGTCTTCGACAGATATAGCATGAGCATTAGAAGGAAACGAAGGCTACTTGTCATCGTATGTTTATTTCATCGAGGTTTACTGCCGAAATCACGAATATAACACTTAGGTACTTCGTCACGTTTATGGATGAATCCTTATATCATCAAATAGACATGAAAAGCCAATGGCTTCTGCAAAGGACAAAGTCACACTGGAAGTAAATCCACTCGGGGGCGCATGGAAAGTGGATCTAAGCGTCGCAACCGACATTCGTATGTCAGTCGCCAACCAAAAGGAAAATAATTTGTAAGGTAGTCCTAATGTATTTAAATGTCCCAACAACCAGGAGCTAGCTGATTCGTCCACTAGAAGTTAATATTTCAGCACCTGATAAGGCAATAGATTTGCTGCTTTACAAAGCTTTTTAGTGTCTGTTTCATAGAAGTAACCTCTCCTGCTGCTCACTCATATACTGCTGTATTCTATTTCTTAATGGACGAAAAATCTTTATTTAAATGAAAACTTATACACCATATTATTTAGGGATATTATTAGTCTGGCCTGATGTAAAATGTATTTTTTCACAGAGCCGTGTGTATATTTTTTGCTATAATATTTCACCAGGAACTCCAGTATATTTCCAGGCCTTTATAGATCGTCCGACTAACTTATTCTCTGAATGGCTTGTGATAAAACAATCCGTGCTGAACCTTAAACCTACCTATTGTATTCCCTTCTCTTTTATAAATATGTGGCCTTTCGGTATACATGGTCTCATCTCCCCAAAATAAGTCACGGTACCATTATTATATCACATTTCATGACTCTATTTATGCCAGAGCTGGATAGTATGATGCAACCCCACTTGTCCAGGACACCAGAACCACCAGACAGCTGGTACAGCGATGAATAAGTTTAGAAAGTCTGCCAAACCTTTGGGTAAATTAAGATTGCCACTTAAGCACCAGTCAGTACACTGTATGGCGTAAGTGTCTTTATATGTACAGTCAAAATCGCCGTTAACACTTACAGTGAAGCTCTTTATATCCCCGATGAAACTAGTGCATACAACATCGACAAACGTAATGGCCTTTGAATGTGTCCATAAGAGGTTCACACTATTCCGTGAGAAGTTATGTAATTATTTGCACATCTCTCAGGATTTTACTTCCCACTAACCGCGTAATTTCACTCCAAACGAAAACAGTCCCTCGCCTGTGATCGCTGAAGCAACATCGACGCTATAACAACACAAACTACACTCTGAGCACTTTATTGTTATCGAATGGGACATCCGGGACAGTTCTGACGCACATAAATATTTGCACATAAACACTTGTACGATATGCTCCAATCACCATGTGATTAACCACGTTTCGTGATGAGTTGCACCTGAATACATTGCCCCATATTCTTCAATACAAAACGTTTTACTGCAAAACTTCAGCATTACGTGTATGTTGTCTGCCGCCAACTAGATGTAGCGTTAGATTATATCTGGCCATGTATAACATCTTGTAAATACCATAAAAAAACCAACAAACACAGATGTTTCTTTTGTTTTAAATTCATTTACGCGTTTTTAAAGCTGACGTTTACGTTTTCCTTGTTGACATTTTAAGCTTACTGATTTCTTCCCCAGAGTTTTAATCCAGCAAATGGACGTAGTTCACGGCCTAAACGTTTTTTTAACTGTCCGCACGTCTAAAGTTATTAAATCTATCTATCATAAATCTTTGATGCGTTCAAGTTTGAATGAGCATTTTTCAATTGTTTATTTTCCCCATTTGATTGTTGTTTAACGCCGTACTGAAGATTCTTTCACTTAACAATTGCAATCAGTTTTATAGCTGAAAGAAAAAGACTGCTGCTGATAAACCACAGACCTTTGGTAAGTTACTAGCTAACACCATATGGGTGGGCATCAACGAACGTCAAATCCAGCGAGCGGTCGCGGTTCTTCTTTTTGTTACAACTGCCCAAAGAGCAATGAGGGATAAAATCTACAAATTCTCTGTCTAAAGAACGGATTAGAGCACACAGATCGTGTGTCTAAACGACTGAAAACGAAGACGTTTAACACTTCTGCGACGATATGCTACTGGGCCTCCTTTCGTGTTTTGGTTTCCTTTCAAAAGAATAACTCGCCGCGATATGGATGAGATATTGCCAATGTGGCGTTAAGCCAAAATCATTCATTCAAAAGAATAGTTGTAGACTTGTCAGCTCGGCGTTTTTATGTTTGAGCTTTGGGAGGCTCATTTCTACCTATTGAGATCAGGTATCCCTTAAGGAGAAATGGTTGCTTGAAGGCAGTCCTGATTGGCTTACAGCTACCACATGGCCGTCCTTTTCTGTGAGCTTTTAAAGCCTGTAAGTAAATCAAATCTCCAGTCGCCATCTCTTTGAAACAGTGCTGTTGTTGTTTAAGCTATAAACCGCTTTGGCTACCAGACTGTCCGCTTGATGTTCATGTTATATGCTGTTTTGCTAGACCACACCGACAAACAAACAAGGCTTCGAGAACGAGGTTGATCATTGGCAAAGTGGGAGATGTCGCCTATTGATATAGCGACGCATTAATCCTCATCTGACAACTTCAGGAGGCATGTAGTTAGGGCCAACAGCTATGTAATAAGCACTTGTACGAAAAACCGCCATCCCGCCCGCTTCATTAGGGTAATTGTGTCTCTCACCAAAGTCTCTAATCCCATGAGAAGTGTTCACGTGACATAGCTTAAAATATTATTGATTTCAATAGAGGCTTTTTAAGCGTGTGTTTCTGAACTAGGAAGCGCAGGTGAACGGACAGTCTGAGAGATCGGCGGACACAAGCTTGTAAGTGTCAGTTATCCTGGTTACATAACCTCCAGGACAGTACTGAGAGCCTGTCAGACGGAACGACATGCAAGGGTTTCCTTTAACAAACCGTTATTACCTTTATCCTATTAATTCTTGACACGCTAGATCGGTAGTTAAGTGAGAGGAAGCGAGTCAGCTTGTTTTGTTTGGAGAACGCTGGAATATTCAAGTTCAGCGTCAGAGGGATTAACTCCAATTCAATGTCTAGCGCAATGGCTGATACATGGTACAAACCGGATGCGTTTTTATGCAGGCAGTAAATGATTAATGGATCTATAGTGATGAATGTGCGACGCGGTTACAACCAACATTCAACTGACGAGTGACATGTAATATTCCTTTAGGCCAATATACGCACGACATTTTACATATTTTATGACGGATTTTCTCTGCACAAAGTGGTGAGGAAATCACAAAACAAATACTGTCACGTCAATATGTAATTACAATCAGCCATCGTCAAAGACATACAAAAACAGAGTTTATTTTCAGAATGCTTGGCGGTAACGTCAAACTTTTTTTTCTCTCCATTGACAGCCAAGAAATCGTCGCGTTTGCTCTGCCGGACCTGAAGAATTACTTAGAATTACTTACCAATTACTTAGAGTACAAGGGAGTAGAAACTGTTTCAATATTCATGTCTCCACAGCAAATGTTCCCTTTCTAATTCTGTTAATGTAGAGTAGAGCAAAACAGAGCAAAATTTCCTGATAACAAAGTTAATGCACTACATCTACATGTAACTCACGCGTAATTAAAATGTAAGACTTTAACAATAAATTGCAACGCTCGTTGTTGAGTCGTCCAAAGTTGCTTCTGTGTACCTTTACTTGGAAAATGTCGTACAAGTTGTCAGGCGATAAGACATGTCCATGCACCCCTCAAGGTAAGTCGAATGTATCTGAAGTTAGGTGCGGTCCCTCCATACGACCATCCTTCCCTCTGTGTGTACGTTCCTTTATTCTGAGGTGTACGTCCATAACAGTTTTGCGTAGATCGCTGGAAGTAGTAATAGACAGATTACCTGTTGGCACTGTGCATTATTTTAGTTCACGCTTTCTCATGTTTCACCTATCATAAATCTGCCTGTACCTTTGTCTATTCGTTCACCTGCCTTTCGGCACCATTGTTATATTTCGAGTTTGTTTGTGTTTTTTTTTTAGCAAATCCTCTTATTGTTTTCACATGAAACTTCTTCTACCAGATAGCTTTTACACTGTCACTGTTTCCTGGCAGGGTCTTTGTTGTAATATGGTTAACAAAACCCGTCTGTTCATTTTTACCACATGTTTACGTTTCCGCAGCATTGTTCTCTCCCAAGCTTAACCCATAGCAAGTCTTCGCGTATTCATAGTTATACGCATTATCTGCATACTGTAATACATTGATTTTTTCGTATTTCTGGGGGTCATATTACATGCAAATTTCTCAAACTTCGCTCAACTATTCCGTTATTTCCCATGGTTTTTGTCATAAAAATATTACCAACAATTTATAATCAATTATATATGTACCGTTATATTCATGGCAATTACATTAACTACTTTCCGAGTTATCCGACTGAATTACTTGTTGCATATGCCATCATAAGCTTAGTTGAATGCATTTTTGCAAACACCTAAGAGCAATCCTCGGCATTTTAATGACATAAATTGCAATGACCATGAAGTGAAGGCCAGACCCGGATTATCACATTAAAGAATGTTTTGCTCATATTACATGATCAGTGAACATGTATTTAAGGAAACATGCTAAAGATTTCGATCACAAAGAGACGTGAGATTAGAATGTCAGTTTTGGTAACTAGATTCATCTCTGGTTACCCTTATACACAATAAAGGGAAATTCAGTCCATTTCAGTATCGGTGACCAGTTCTTGCATCAAATGGCAACTGACTATCGACCTATTCTGTCGTTGTAAAATACTGATCATCATCTACCCTGGTGTCATTCTTGTCTCAGACTGCAACTTATCAAAATAAGTGGTAAACTGTAACCACTAACCCCTTTACATGACTTTTTCCCCTTGGATGGCCGACGTTTGGAACAGCTTTGGACCGCAGTTCATCTCTATTGATTCTTGCGATCCCAGAATACAAAATACAAGCGGGTTTCAAATGCTGGCCCAGGTTAAGATGACCTTTGAATAAAATCGATAACTGGAGTGAGTTTTCTGACAATCGGTCAAACAAAATTACAACACCAGATGCTTCTGTTTAAACAATGCACTGAAAAACATTAAAAAACACCGATTTACCAGAACATATAAAAACAATAGAGGAATACATATACTAGTAAAACAGCGTATTGATTACAGGTGTATTTGCAAGTATTTATATACAGTCTCCCTTATGGGAAGTTTCTAGAATGTCCGCTGTTTTCAGTAGTCCTTGGTCTCTAGTGACGAGCTAGGTGATTTCCATTCTTCTTTATTCCTACATGTGCATAGTGGGTCATTCCACGGCAGAACAAGTCCAGATATGCTGATTAGCCCATCATCCCACCGACATGACTCAGAAGAATACGCAAAAATTAGAAGCACTAAAGAATGTGTAAATTTCTCAGCCACAGAAACCGTTGAAATAGTCCTGGGGTATATCCTCAAAGTATGACACTCTACCATAAAAGCACTGAATAAAAGATAACAATTTACAGGAATTACTATGGAGGTATTCTAGCTTAACATCGCAAATCTCCGTATCTCTCCAATAGAAAACCTCACACACGGTGTTCCCACACGACTGAACTTCAATTAACTGTAATGTAGTAGGCTGACTGTCTTTCCATTCCGATCTATAGTACAGGGTCCACAATTTATAGAAATGGACAGAATCCAGGGGCCTGAGAAGTTGTTTGATTATACCTGTAACCATGTCACATCGACAAACATCAATTGTACAACGGTCGCATCCACCACCAAAACATTCGTCCTAGTGAATGTCTTGCAGATCAGCTGACTAAATCAAGCTAACTCGATAATCTGGTGAACAAAATTGTACCCAACTTCGAAAATTTAGACTGAAGAAAAATGTAAAAAGAAACAACATGAAATCAGCTCTGGAGGAGACTCTACTGATAACGCGATATATTTCACGATAAAAATAACGGTAAAAGCCCCGGGAACAAGCTGCCAGCTGTTTTTCACTGTAAAACAAAGGTCATAGTGGCCGTAATATCATCGTTTGAAATAATTCGTGAACAACACACAGATCACGGGATTTTCCTGCTGAAAGTTTTACCACTGTAGAGCGACTGTGATGCTAAAAACCTCGTGAAAGTCAGTGTGGTAAAAACGTGGATTTTTGTTACAGTGTAATTGGGCTGAGATCCACGCTTGAGTGTCGCCGTTTCTCCCTTGTGCCAGCCTGTGTTCAAGTAGACTAGGAATACAATTTGATGGTTATGGGAAACACAGGCAACATTTCAGGCGAATTCCGTCACGCAAATCTGACAAAATTGCAGTGTAAAAAAGTAAATATCAGTTCAGTGTGAAACTGTTTTAAGGGAATGTCCTGCCAAACGTGATGAAAAACGTTGGTAAAGAGTCACGGATGGAAACTCGACACAAGGGTGTTTTAGAAAGAGGTTAGAAGTAAACTGCTAACACTGATGGATTTCCAGTTGAAAACTACCTGGGCGTCAAGGCAAAGCATTACATTGATGGAGTGGCAGAAAACAAAGGTTCGGATGTCACAAAAATGGACTGTGAGTTATTCTCCACGGATTTGTTTTCTTATGCCATGGCTCTAGACCTGCTCGTTCTGGTGGAAGGGTTCACCCAGCTTTGGAACTGATATATTCCCTGAATCCGTGAAGCATCGGAGGTAATAGTACCTGGAGGTATGAACTGACTAATTCCCAAAAGAACGCATTGTGTGGTAAAATGTATGTCCCTATGACTAATCATAGGGAGAAAGAGAGTCATATCTCAGCTTTTAAAGGATTATGACGAGGATTGGCCCTGTGGAGACGCTTCAGTTAAAGCGGTATTGTGGATGCCAATGAGGGTTCTCGCGGTTAAAGTCCGGGCTCAATGTGACTGTCCGGTTTTTGACACTTGGGTCATGTGTTCGAATCCAGCGCTCGCCGCTTCGCCGTTTCGCCTGTTTATCAACAGGGTAGTGGTACCACACGGGGCCATGTAGGACGTTGTTTGCCCAAGCATAGCCTGTTATAAATAAACTGTGACACAATCAACGCCCATACTTGTTCCGCAAGAGATATTCAACGACTGGACAGCGTTCGGGAAGAAAATGACCAAACTCAGTCCAGTTATTTTTATATTTTACTTTCCAACAGGATTACTTACGAACAGTCGAGTGTGGCGCAAAAAACATTTTCGCCTGATTGTACCAATCGACCTATTTGTAACATCCACTTTAAAGTCGGCACTTCTCTCGGATCCAAAGAAGCATTAACACGAAGTACGTGAATAAAGGCGGGCCCAGGCCGTTATTTTACATCCGGCTTAAAGTGGTTATGGCGCCGAAGTCGTACCCTTACATCGGTTTGAAATTTAGTGCACTAGCTAGGTGACCTTACCGATGTCTTGGGTGGAATACCTCCAAAACGCGTGCTTAACGGTAGGCTATAATATTTCCGTGAGCTGGCTAAAGTCACTGAATTTTTCATAACTTGGGAACTAAAAGGACGGGCACAGTGCAACGACGACAGCTGTCTCCACCTAAAACGGCCTTGATTTTTCGTTTAATTCGGTTACTGACTGGTTCATTTCACGGGCGATCACGACACGCGTCTGTCTTTACAGCCGCAGGCTGGTTGTTGGTTTTGTGGAGAGGTCTAGACAGTCTCCAGAAAACAGGACAGCTTTAACTGTGAGTGGCCCTGACCTGATCGGCTACTTTTCAACACTGGCTGCTAATCAATTATGTACACGATAGGCAACACCTCGATATCAGGAAAGTGAACCCCTGAGAAGTTGACACGTCAAGGTAAACCATGTCCTATTTGTTCGCACAGAACACTTGGAAGTGTACTTACTGTAAGAGGGTTACACAGGAAAATTTGGAGCTTTCGAGCAACGCCACACAAATTGTCGAAACGCCCGGATGAGGTTGTGTGTTGGGGGGAGGGCATACTATTAAAAATTACAACTTAGGTTTATCCAATCGACTGTCAAGTTTCTATTGTTCAGCAGATGAGGTAATCACACTAGTGAGTCGTAGCTGTCAAGTAGGGTGAGTGCAGTCCTTCAGTTCACCTCCAAAATGATGACACTTTTCCAGCTATCGCAGATTCAATCAATAGAGAACGGGAAGTGGTAACAGAGAGTTCAGTCAAACGAGACGACAAGAGCCTGGCTGGCAAATTACTGCTGCCACGGGGGAGAGTGACATAGGTGTGAGCTCAGCCGGTGTGTTACAGCGCATGACTGCCTCTCAGCCTCCCTGCTGATCGTTGTTTTCGGGTTTGTTAGGACTGAACCAAGAACCGTTCCAATCGATCAAAGTCCGGTGCTGTCCTACTAACATGTAATAAATCAACTACACACAACCACTGTATAATAAAGACCCGTAACAATTTCGCGTATTAGTATAAACATTCATTTTCCACGGCTAAGGTCTCGACACCAGGTAAATGGTATAGATGTGTTTAATAATGGACTGGAAAACACAGTACTGGAGTGGAATGAAAGAAAACTTCAACCATTGGTACTTGTACAAATCTCACCGTGTAACCAGCTGTATGAAATGCCAAACTTTCTCGACTAAAAGAGAATGTAAGTGTCAAGCCCAATAACGACATACCACAAGTAGACTGGCGCGTTCCCAGTGGGTTATAGCACGGCTCAATCCTAATACAACTTAAACATCAGTTATCTAAAGAAGTTACATAATATGTAATAGAGAAGCAGTCATTCGATTTCAATGATACAGGGAAGACAATCGATATATTAGACACGATATCTAATACAAAGTTTAAACTAGTTGATAAAACAAGCAAATTTGTCCCTTGTTCCTTGCTTGCAACTTTTCACTAAAGAACACTCAGCAAAAACCCCTAAAACTCATTGCCAAGATGATTTTTTATAACAAATACTTTGAAAACTTTCTCATTTAATTTGTGTTCAGTGGTAAATAAAATATTGTTTCACTTATAGCACGTCGGTTATGTATTTACTGGTACTCCATCGAAGCGCCCGGAGAAAGTCAATATATTTACCTTGCTGTTTATGAGTTACTTTGTTGAAGACAGCTTGTGGCCTTAGGGCCAACGCATCGTGCTGTCATGACCATTAGTCTTCGTACAATAACGATGTTACACACTCCATTCATAATGGTATTTCATTTCTAGTTCCGCTTCTTTTGAGTCACTGTTTAAACGGAACACCGAACTACCGGAGGAAGATATTAAAGGCCATACTACGCCGTTCGGGCCAGAATGGAATCTTTCACAGGTGATGTCAGTAACCTGTGACACCACAATACAAAACCATGGCACAATGCTACGAAGCGATGATACCATGGCCCAGAGCTACGGTCACTGTAAATACATTCGTATTGTATCATTGGATCATTGCCACGTCATGGAGTCATCGCTTCGAAGCATCGTGTCATCACTTTGTAACAACGTCCCATCGCTTAGAGCAATACCATGATGGAATGAGAGTGCGAATATGGCCTAAAGCGGCTTCCGTATCAAACAACCCCATCTGGTCAACTAGACATAGTGTAAGCTATGCGTATTTGATTATGTCGTAAGTTAGCTGAATTTGGTTCAAATCGTTTGTTGGTCCATTTATGCGAAATTTGACACCAGCAATAAAAACCCATAGGATTTTACGGAATTAGGAACGGTGTTAAATATCAAATAAAGCCACATTCATAGACTCTCATATCGCTCAGGGAACAATAGTAAATCAAAATGCCAGACAGCCCGAAAAACACATAAACTAATGCGTGAACCAACGAATGATAAGATCTAGATCTACCCAAATCACATACCAGTTTTATCCTTCCAGTAGCTCAGAGGGTAGGGGTTAAGGATTTTGTCCAGTTCTTTCATAATTAATACTACAGCGTGCACGAGTAGCCACAGGCGTAGAGCAATGCAAAAATTAACTATGTCACACTAATATCGATATGTCTACAAAAAAGCCCTCCCTGTCAAATTGTTTATCTATGGCTTGGCTTTATTTAGTATTTTAATATCAAAGAGATTCACATCAGCAGGGGGTAGTAGATCCAGTCAGAGTTACATCCCTGTGCAGGGTGGAACCACGGCTAAATGCACGTAGATCTCTTATTCCTGAATGATATTATGTTGTTTATGCATATACTGGGCAATAGTTAAAATCCTCCAGCAAGAAGTTAAGACTATAGCGGTAAAGGAATCGGGAGACTTAAACGATACTCTCACACCACAACCAAAGTCAATATTAACGCGTTCAATCACGATTATCAAGTCTCTGGCCATTTTCTAGCCGTGAAATCCTCACAACGTTATCAATTTGCAGCTCACATATTAGTTCACATGATGATATTATGGTCATTGTGACCTTTATTTTACGAAGAAAACACCTGGCAGTTTGTTGACAGGCCTTTTACCCGTAGTATTACGAACATTTTGTAACAATGTGCGTAGTTAAAATCCTTTACACTACCCAATGTGCGTCGAATACTCATGTGCCATAATTAATCGTACAGGCTAACAACCATCAAAATGTCACGAATTCTCTATTGCATCTATTCGCCCGTGATGACTTTCCGGTACTCATACTCCAAGCAGACCACGAAATCAATGTTGAAACCCACGTAAGAAGCCCGCCATGCTAGGCTCACTGATATAGACAGAGCACACTCTCACAATGGCTGTAGAGTATAAAGCTGCATTGTTGGAGGACGGTTTACTCCAGTTGACAGTTATTGATACGGTAACCTCGAAGAAATGGGATGCGCAAAAGCGGCTATAAATGTTAAATTGTAACATGGAATGAAAGTTGACGAATGCCTTTGCAACATCCTCGTGTCATCTGTGCTGCGGTCTTGGAAAACAGTAGGATGATCATACACCTATTGCCATAACTGTTTGCATGTAGCTTTTTACAACTCCTCTAGCTTGGCCGTAAAATAAATTTCAAATTATACATAAGGCAATAAGAAATTTTATACATCACCCAAACACAATTCGTCAGTAGGGGCTGTTTTCAGGTTGGAGAGGTCATATAATGTCATTCATGTGCACGCCCAAGATTGTTTGCATTTTCTTATTATCGCATGTTCGTATTTTCCCATTTTTGCGTTTTCGCGTTTTCGTGTTCCTATTTTGATATCTCCCACTGCTTTAGAGAAACAAAATTAGGAAAACACGAAATGGCAACCAAATCAGCCACCATAATAAACAGGCTATTATTAAAGGTTTCTGGCATTAAAACCGAAACGGCATTGCATTTACGCGTGATTTTGCATGTATCCATTCCATACATCAACATCCGCAACTCTCTCAGGACAAAAACAACTGGAGTTCATGCAGAGTTGGATATGGCATTTACATGGGAGTTATTACAAAGACTGCGGCGCCAAAGGCAACATTGTCTTCTTCCACCAATCAAGCAATACTTCAATGACTATGATATTAAGGGTATGCTGCTATATGGTATTATTTACGTCTGACGATATTGCAATGACTATCAAGCTGGAGGCAGACCGTGGCAATGGATTACGTCAGGCGATATTGCATTCTCCACGCCCCATATCCACGGGAAACAGAACCGTAGCCTACACCAAACAAGAATGCTACCATACCAGTGGCAAACAAGCTATTCTTGGTTAGTCATAACTACCTTACCCTATATGCCTCGATTCACTGGAGGTGACCAGTGCCACGATATACAAGGTTAAATAACATGTTAAAATCTATTAAAATTAACAATAAACAAGTATAGTATAATATTTTCGTTCGCCGTGTTAACAATGTCTATCAGGCTTCTATCACCTTCGTTGAAGTTATTTATTTATTTATTTATTCATTTTCATTGTTGTTTAATATCATTTTCAACAATTTTTCACTCATTCATGTGCCCGGCGTAAATCACCGACTTTTGACTTGGAAACTGTTGACGAACATTTCCATGTGTGACTTCTTTCTCACGTTTAACTTAGAGATATGCTGTACTTCGTAAAACGTCCACACGGGCCTCGTTGACGGTTTATTGTGATCCTGGCCCAGTGGATTGGAATAACGCTAGAACGTACAAATTTCAAGTCCACGATCTGAATTGAGTCCACATCACATGTGTAGATGGTGAATCGCCCTACACTAATGGAAGGTGACTTTTTCATACAGAAACACAGAGAAAAAAAACTATTTGAATTGACAGTACATATACTGTACAGCCTGTTCTAAACTAAATGGTGCCATGCGATTCATACTTTTGCTTTCTCAGAACCAAAAAGTAGGTTCAAAGCAAATTTGATTAACTTGAGGTGTTTTACCATGAATCCTAATAAAGACCCATTCATGTATTTGCCACATAATTCATGATAAAAAAAAAACTTGTTTCAATTTCAACTTCTTGCAGACCTGACGGAAAGAGACTTTATCTGATGTAATTAAAAAAGAAACAGTGGGCTGATGGTTAGTAACGCGCATTTTTTTAGTGAACCTATTTCATGTGATAGACCTGCTATTTGACAATTCCAGGCGCTTACCGAGGAAGCCCTCGCTTCATTCCGCATAATGCCTGTCATTGTGAACAGGTTGGTAATCAGTCATGGCGACAGGGGGCCGATTTGCATCAGTTTCCAAATTTCTTTCCCATGACTGCGTATAAAACCTGCATAGTTTGTGGTGATTGTAAAGTGATTTCAGTGAAATGCATCTCGGCAAGAATCTACCCATGAGACGACTGATTTTCACCGGGGCAAATACTCACATGCATAAGTGGCCCGAATTTTGCCTTATCCAAGCCTGACAGATTTCACGACATATTCTCAGGTGAGATTTCCTCAGGTAATAAAACATTCTGAATTCGATTTCAGCTCAGCAGAAAGTGAGACAAAGTGGGGTCATCGTTGTACCACCATCACACGACAACCACAGCACAACCACACATTTTTCCCCTTTCCCATGCGTTATTTGCAATTTAATTCCGCTACAGACTGTTTCTACGCTAACAGTTGGTTTACATATGTACACAAGTAAAACCAAAAGGTTTTTTGTAAGAACTTGTTCGCAGCATTTGCAATTAGTGAACAGCTTTCGGAAATTATACTTTAGAGAAGACCCTGTTGTGCAAGATATGGAACTTTGATTGTCATCAGTACTCCACTTCTCTTTGTGTTTAAATTGTGCGAATGTTTGAGAACATAGGCATGTTTCTGTTTTGGTCAGCCAAGCCTAGGTCCCAGATGTTATCTTGATCCTTGTTCATTGAGTACACGGTTGGAGAACAGTCGGAGGAAGCAAGCTTCATCACTGACGTAGCTTCCGGATCAAAACATCAACAACTTCTGCATCAAAAACATTACCCTTCAAATGACCGGCTGCTGACCATTACTGAAAGGCTTGAGGGGCAACTGATCTTGTTCGGTGTACCCCTGGGTTCTGATTTGTTTTCGCTGTGATATACTTCATTTATGTTAAATAAATGGGACATTTTTCAGTAAAACGTAAAAGGGGCGAACGAAAAGACAAATGTAGAAACACTGCTAACGTGATATTTACTATATGTTTTATTTTGTTTCAAGGTTTCATATTTCATGGCTTACCTATGTACAGAAATCTTATCTTGATGACCCAGTGCTTATAACTGAAACCTTAATTTAGGCCGCCTCATGAATTTCAAATTTACAACCTGGTCACTTTCCTCACAGAGTACTTTCTTATACAGTATACTGTTTAAATACTGTTCAGCTGAGATACAATACCGTGACTGGGTGAAGCGTCCTTTCGGACTTTTCCCTTTTGGGTAGAGAGTCATGGCATGACGAAACATAAATGAAAGGTACGTTAATCCGTCAGTGCGAAAACAAACAAAACTCCAGCAACACCAGCATATATCAGTAGATCACGAAATGTGATCAAAGAAGGTAGTCTGAACATGACAAATGGGGTGACGTCTCACATATGGGTTATTTCAAGAGGTAAACGAATGCTATCTATGTTTGGAATACACATATTGGTCAAACAAGAAACGGGGAGTGTGTGAGTATCATCACACTAAATCATCCGTTCTACGTGTGTGATTAAGAGAAGTACACTCGGCGGAGTGATCCGAAAGTATCGACTAAAGCAGTGTCTTGTGGCAACACAATGTCCTAAGATCTTAAAGGCAAACAATGGGATGGCTATAGACTAAGGGAAACTTGCATCAGTATTGCAATTCAGTGGAAGACCAGAGATAGCGGTGAGTGACGAAAATGTAGTTCCCACTGATCAAGTCTTTGTCGTTACAAGAGCTAATCCCTGTGTTCTCGGTGGTTGTTTGTTACTTTGAGCCCGAATTAATCAACGTGCAAAGCTTCTTAAGGAGGGCGTTTTGCGGCCCGAGAATCAGAGACACCGCGGACTAATATTACATATCGTTTCCAAGTCACACCGCATTGCATCTGATTCCCAGAACACCGGAGCTGCATACTTAGCCAGCAGTTCATGTGATCTCAAATCGATTTAGTGAGCAACTTTTTGCGCAAAGCTTTTACAAGCGGTTTTAAGACTTCTATTGAAACAGAAGTGAATTTAGTCGATTCAGTTTGTCTGGGCTAAAGACCCTGCCAAGAAATCAATTACTGTGGGATTCCTGCGCAAAAGTATTTTTGATCTTTTTTTTTTTGGCTAGCCTTCAATTTTGTGAAAAGTCTTTGCTGATATATCGCTGATGTTCCTGCCGTTAAATGAATATTACATACCGTTTTTAGCTTACATGGAACACGGTCGTCAGAGGCCATTCTCATAATTGCATCAGTGAGAGGCAATTTCGCCTTATCAATACCAGCGTCCCTAACATGGGTGATAAGTTGCACTTGATTGAACACGACTGCATCTTGCGTGAGAAACTTCACTTTTAAGTTCAGATGTATATCTGGTGACGCAGACAAGCATCACTGTTTATGCCCGGGTTCCAGAAATATTCAGTGGTATTTTATACATTATATATATACATATATAAGCTTATAACAAGAAGCTCCAATCGTCTACACTGCGTTGTCTAGGTCAGCTAGCCAATTTGAGAGTCACTGATGGGAGCTACGCGACTTTACATTAGGAGGTCAGTTAAGTAACTGGCCATGGGTTATGGTTTTCAGTAGGCTGGTAACGTATACTTATAAACCTTTTGAGAGACCGAGCTAAGTCAATATTAAATTTATGCAGACCACACCAAAGACGGATATGGTCAAATATTTGATTTCAGTCGTTAACTCACACGAAAGGTGGGTTCAATATCCGTCTAGCAGAAGCAATCCATAAGATTCCATCGGTTTCGGGGCCCCGGTGGTTATAAGTGACCGATAGTGTACCCTTGTGTGGCCTTCCGTTGGCTCAGGAAGACCCAATACTTTTTTTTTACCAAATTGACATATTGTCACGCGTATCAGGGCGTCAGAAAGTCGCACGTAAGTCAGTGGTTTACTCTTGGTACTTCGCAGAACCAGCAGTGTATTTCCAGAACTGATATTGTATACACAGAGATATCTGGATCCAGGCTTTGCAGTGTCATTTACTCAGAAAACGACACGATATCGTATAAGGCAATAATTGTTGAGTAGAGCATTAAATATCGGCCCCCTTCCAAAAATACCTGAACTACAGTCTTATTATGCCCAACGCTAAAATAAGGTAGTTTAGTTGCCAATTTAAACGTCTTTGACATGACGGGATTAGGGATTGAACCTGTGTCCCTCACTTACAGTGGACGAGGGGTGGTGTCATGGAAATGAATTATTTTCCATAGGCGATACTTAAGCTTATGCATCTCAGGGGGTGCGGTCGCCTCTCGTCCTGAATGAAGACATGCAGCTGTTGGCCACTATGACATTAATGCGTACAATTAATGGGTACCATGACATGATAAGTACACCTGTCACGTGAAACTGCAAGAGCATAAAATTTCGTGAACATAACTGGGTTAATTAAGACGACTTGGCGCGCGTGGCGGCATTTGTGTGACAAAGAGCGCGGTCACACCTGAAACCCGATGAGGATGCCGACGTGTGATATTTGCTATTGACGTCTGCGGTTTGTGTATGCCGGTCAGGAAAGTCTTCCGCCGATCGGGTGTTAGGTGTGTAGCTCGCCAGATCTCTCACACCACAGAGCTGGTTAATAAGATTTTTCCTGAACGCGTCACACTTCGAAAACCGCCCGCGAGAATCAGGATAGCGGCTTCTTCGTGGGTATTTTTAAGGGGCCTTCTATATCGATTGAGAACGTCGACCTTCTAAACCCTTATTTTAACAACTCTATTTTAGTAGCTCATTCCGAGCAGCACTAAATTTGACCACTTTTTATCTCTCTCTCCAAATTAAATAGGTTGTGCGATTGGTCATGGTGTCAGTCCGCATTAATGTAAGTCCTACTTCAGGTCACGTGACCTCACTAACTCTATCCCTAAGCTGATGATTACGTTTCATCCGGGGTGTTAGTAAACCACTTCCGGGTTGGGTGGGGCAGGTCGCCATTTTCACAACTTGTGTATTTGATCGAGGCAAATGGCCTACACAGAAACGTACACGCATATATGCACCTAAATACACTCATTACTGAGATATGTCAACCGTTGCTTCTTTTAAACAGTGATTCTACTTTTTCCATTTTGACACTTTGATTTAAAACTGACAATGTCGAAAAAACCCGCGGTGAGAATGTCGATCCATATGTTGACAAAGCACCGTCAGGGGCAGTTTAATATATTTCAGCTGTATCAATGACACTTTTGATGACATATTTATATAGTCTCTACCGTCTGCAAAGGTGGACAGTGATTTGCGCAAAGCCTGAATAAACAGTGTTTGGTTTTAATTGAGTGTCTCATCCAAGCGCATGTGTACTTCCGAGTGCCAAACAGTATGACAGGACGTGAAATTACATGGGAGAAAAAAATACACAAGGGATTTGATCAATTTTAACCAGCAATCCTGTGATGGCGGTATAGAGACTGTTATACAAACCTCAGGGACTCTCGTTAATCCTGATGCTCTGATCACAGCAAGAAGGCCACAGACTCAGTCTCCTTCTCCTGGTTCTACTTCTGGATTATTTTAGGACGAGAGCTGAATTCGGCGTCTGCATTTCCCAGATAATCAAGCTTTTACCAACTGTCTTTTTTGGCCTGTACATGCGAGATTTTCAGCACAATCTGGACGCAAACATGACTGCTGACTGAGAATGAGCTGTGGTCCAACGTTTGAATGCGGTTGCCTTTCAGTCGATAGACTCACTAGGTAAGGGTTCAAACCGGCCTTGGAATGGACATTTGTAGGATTTCCTGCTGCCCTATGTTACGACCACGAGACAACAATAACCGGTTAATTTCACCCAGAAGTCCGTTAGCACAGTCTGACTGCCTTAAGAAAGACCACTTGTTTTCGATCAGTACGTCATGCGCGGAACAGATCGTCAGTCACTTGTTAAACATCTCTTGTATGCCCCTCGGATGTTAAACAAACATAAAATAAATTAATAAACAAATTCTTAATAAATCTATCATGTTGACCGCCGACGTTAAAATGAAGCGGTTTAACATATCAATATTTGACGTACAAAGTCTACGACGGACTTGTCTATTCCAGGAGTTATATTTTTATTCAGCATGAGGTACACCAAACTCAGTGATATGAAATATACAGTATGTTCAGTGATTTAGTATTTCTGTCTGTATGGTTTATGATGTGAAAATTGTTTTGGTTAAAAACGTCTTTTAGCAATACAGAGTGAGCAAGTTTCCTGCACACAAATACATGATGAAAACACCTTAAAATACAACTAGGAATAGACAAAATTTTTTCCACCTTCCAAAGCTCTGAAAGGTTTCGACTTTCGCATATGTATAATATATGAGGTTTTGTCTTGCAGAGTTTTTGTTCAAGATAATGCGAAGAGTTTTTCTTCTTCGACGTCACTCGATGGAATGGATCAAGTTATTTTCAAGTTATACTTATACCTTATTTTTTTTTTCAAAGTTATGGCGCATTATCTTTAGTAATGAGAAGAATATGAAGCAAAGAAGAAAGGATTTTTGGCAAGACTGATGGTTTTATCTCATTGTATGTAAGGATTAGGCTTAACGTTTGCTCAAGGCCTCTATATTGCCTTCCACCAATATTGTGTGAAGGTTTGCTCGTCGCAAGCTGCAGCGTTCGTCAGTGACGTGCTAGAAGGTGGTGGCCCAGTTTCGTCTACAATGTTCAGATGTAAAATTGGTGCTTAACACCATATTAAAGAATTTTTCACATATATATGGCGAGCAGTCTTAAAGTTGGACGAGTAGCTGTAAAAACCCAGCGGCCTATTGCATGTTACTGACGAACTTTACCCCGTGTGCTCAAACTACCAGGATTATTGTCCCCAGGATACCACCGGCAGTGAGAATGGGGAAATGTACAAATTTCCTGTCCGTGCTCGGGTTTGAACCCGCACGGCATACGTTGCTACATCTAGTGAAATGCACGCACTTGTCTTCCTTGTAAGTGATAAATCTTCTAGTATTGCGTAAAGCAACAATAAAACAGTAACTTAAGTGATGTAATGAAGTATAGGTATTGCTATGAAAATAAAACATTTTCTTTCAGCGGTTTGCAGAAACTAGCGCTATTCATAAACATACTATAAAAAATACTGGGTTTTTAAAACCAGACATCTGTCATACAGTTTTCATGAGCCGCCAGATGTCATTCTGTGTTATCTAAGTTCAATGAATTACGGCTGGCATCCGTTCTGGGTGATCGCCTGACGGATGAGATGGACTGGCGAGGATCTGTGGGTAAATATCCTTCTCGAAAGTCGGCCATCAGTCCTTATGTAAAATCGTGCCACTGGTCTGGATCGCCACACGCCGTATTTGGCGGTGTAATATTATTGGGGGGAAAGAGAGCTCAATTGCAATGTATGATTTGCGGGTTTGTGTGACGGGTCAGTGACATGAGGGGGGGAGGGGTCGTTGGAGAATAAATAGTGAGGGAGCTCACGTATTACTGTCCAGGTTTCCATACATTCGATTGGTCTGTGTATGACATTATGCCATACATGTGATGAAAAGTCAGAAGCGACGGCGGCGAGGGTAAAGTTCACGCTAGATCTAGCAGAGGATTGATGATTAGCTGTGGAAGCTTAATATCTCGCCTCATGGATGTGATGTAATGGGTTCATTCGCGTGACCCATGGAGAGCGGCCTCCGAGGCAATGGCAATGTTAACAATCGGTGTACCAGCGTTAGCTCGTTCTTCGCCCATCAGATCAACTTGTGTTTATGTCATGGATCGGTTTATTCGGTTGGCCAACAGCATAAACGATAACCTTATTTAACAGGCAACCTTTCAAAACATTTAAAACATATAAGACTGTAAACGGTGATTTTCTGAAATACGCAATCACACAAAATATTTTAACATAGAACGTTGATAGTTATGCGTTACTAAATGAATATTACACACGTCACAATAATGCAATTATTGTAGGTAAAATATATTTCAACAGTAGCTAAGTTTAAATTGCAAACATCTCAGACGCTTGATGCCACTCCGTTTGACAGTCTTGCTGCTTTAACACTAATTTACCTAACATGCTGATTTTTTTATGAAAATGTTCTGTATCAATTAAATGGTGCGTATATAATATCAAATTTATGCGTTTAAAACGATTTGAACAATACCAAAAGGCTTACGTTTTCTCCCGACCAACCTGTCTTAAATTCAGCACCATCCTGTAGTTCACATTTGACGTTTATCCAGCAGTATATTTGCGAAGTCCACCCTTTACGGAAACGTAGTGCTTATTGCTTGTGCTTCAACATGGAGGTATTTTTATGTGAATAAATCTACTGGCAGAATTACATAATGCTTACAATCTCCGACGTCCAAACCTACCAAAGAACAATTCTGAAGATGTATGTATATTCTACCAAATGTTATAACTGGCACACTGATAGTACCGTGCCGTAGAGTGGCGGTCACGTCGCAAAGGGACGTCACTCTGTTTTTATGACATCATATATGGAGACATGCGTATTATTTACCTGCTTTAGAATTTATCCGGTCGATTTAAAATGTGAGCAATATCAAATTGAAATGGTAGTTTATTGCTATGTTCATGCCATGTGCCGTGTTGGCTTTTGTGTCCGTTTAATATCTTGTTCTGATGAACATGTGTCAAAGGAATTTATCAGGATAGTGGTTTACTGTTTCTTTAGGCGTGCTTGTGTTTGAGCGTTGAGAGTGCAGCTCACGTTTACAACATTATACCAGCCTAATAGAGTTGTATTATCCAAGCATTACCCACACAACCGGCTTTGAATCAGCCGACTGGCTTTAATGCGATCCGGCTGTTCCGAGAGTTTACCACTGTACAACACTCGTGTTACAGCCGAGCCAGTCTAGAACCTCGCTCCCATCCAATACATACGGGGAAGGCGTCATAGCCAACAGGCCCGCTTTACATTGGGTTATCCGCTGGATATTTGTTTACAGCCGACAATTTAAGATCGGCCTGTCTAGATATTTAAAAATACCTTAAAAGGATGGCCGTAAGTAGAAGAGCAGCGAATTGATTTATTGATCAAATGTCATTTCACAGATAGCCGATAAATGCGTCTTCCGTCTTCAAACATGCCTCTGGTAGGCTATTTCCGGTTTGAGGCCCCTCATTATTGGAGTATAGTTCGCAACGGCAGGCCGATCGAAATACTGAGGGTAGCCAAGCACGTGTTAACATGGCTTACTATTGTAAGGCAGGCCCCTACATTCTGTCGGGACAAGACGGGGGAGGCAGGGACGGGCAGATACACAGTGGATAGAATCCAGAGATATAGCTGAGGAAAAAAATAAGGCAAACGTACGTCTCTACAATCATTCCGGGAAAGTATTTGATCAATCGTCGTGAATAAAATAACATGTCATGTTACATGATTCCCTGTGGTCAAATTATTAGAGATGAGATTATTTATCAATAGCCCTGTGTTATTTACCTATGTAAACACGTCCTGTGAATAATTCCCTGTCGAACTGTGTACAAGCCTTTTGACAAATCGAGCTTTGGTTTGTTACGACAGGAGACTCGCCAAGAGATACCCGTTGCCAGAACATGATCCGAAGAGGCGTGGGAGGAGGGGAAATTCAAAGACAATAACTTTTCTCTGATCTCATTAAAAACAAAATAAATTCGTCTTAACCGTCAACAGGTCTGTGTTTGAAACGAGCCTGGCGTCATTGAACACGCTCTAACACAACTGTAAAATTCTTGTATTAAGAATAGAACCCCGGTGAATTAATCATGGGAAGTACCGAAAAAAACATTCCTTAAGAACGACTCAAAAAATGAGAACATTCAATACAATTTAACAGCAGTTGAATTCCGCTCTTATTAATAATCTCGACACATGTCTTCGGAGAAAACAGGCTCTCGACGAACCCTGAGAAACAGTTGTCTTCTTTTTTACTGTAGCATCAATTAACGAATCGGAATCTCCGCAATCATAACCGTTGCATATAAGCGTCATTAAGGTCTTATTACATTTTTTCATACTTTCTCTAAATCTGCATAGGTTAGCAAATTAATAAATATTGTAATAGGACACGGCGGTTTGAGAAACTGGGAGTTACAGAGTTATGTAGTCTTCTCGTGTGTTTTCGAATTCAAAACGTCGCAGATTCACTTTTCCTTGTTGAATTTGCTTCAACTCCCCTAGGCACAAAACACGGTTTCTACATCAATTCAATAAAACCACACCAAAACTGACCACTTTACCGAGTTTCACGGCCAGGATATATGGGGACCTTTCACACCTTGACCACTTGAACCGGCATCGGGGTCTTAGAAGCGCAATTCAAATTGATGGAGGAAGAATGAGAAATTCCAAGACCCTTTGATTGCAGATTGGTCACGTTGCGTGACTGGCCGTCATTACGGATTTTGCACGCAATGGTTTCCAAACGTTACACCCTGCAATCTGGTTGCCGGCAGGTTTAAAATCTAAGAGCATGGCCAATAAGCTCCAAGCTAACCTTGTCAACGATTTATTAGGCAAGTCGTCAGCCCATCACACACTCCCGGATCGTTACGCTTAACTTTGGTTGAAAACGCCTTCCAACTATTTAACCGTACATAAACCTTATTTTCAATCATTTAAATAGAGATGGCCCTGGTTGCTCTATACTACATGTAGTTGTGTTCGATTTAATCGCAAAAGTAATAGCAGAACTTTCGGCTGACAACATACTAAGGGCAGTCGTATTGTAAGGGTACCACTATTGGAGAGAAAAGATGATAAAAAAATGGCTTGTTCAATTCTCTGATAGGCCTTACAAAAGATCAAACATAGAATCACGAAGAAGCTTTAATAAGTTCAGTGCATATATTTGATCAAAATAGATAAATAGTACAACTGACAAAAATATACAAAACCACACAGATAATTACAAAAATATGTATAGTCTACTACTGATGATAGCGCATAAATCCGGATGAAACATTCCGGCTTCCAAAGGCAAGCCAGTCCATGTAAATATAGAATCTACAGCTCTTCGGAATTCTCGAATTGAAGGACGACAAGTCCTATAGTGACGAATAGCAGAGGACACCGACGATGGTAGATATCCAACTCCCTGGCAAGGTACAAGTTTCATGGGCGGACGGGTTGACAATATCGTCCGTAACGCCGAATTGGTGATGTATATTTCACTTCTCGGAAATATACACAAGGTCACTTTCAGGGTAAACTAGGATGATATGTACGTAATCGCACAAAGAGACAAAGAACGTCTCAGGAAATAGCAAGTGGCGAAACACAAGCTCACAATGTGCTGCGAACAGAAATATGGAGTACAAAATGACGTATGTCGAATGGCGTGAAAGCTTAGATCTCCAAATCCAGCAAAATCCTTTCAACTTGACAACAGTAAAATTGACCGCTCTCAAGTGGACGCGAGTAAAAGACTGCTAGCTTAACCACTTCGTCGCTTATATTTATAAACCAATTTAAAGAAAATTCTGGATGGCTTGATCGTAAACATGTTTAGAACATGGGAACATCTTTCTAGAAGGTACGTTCTATGTACAATGACACGAAGCTCATCAACTCAGAAGCCTCAAGAACACGCGACTGAAATCCAGTACAGGCTATAACGTACCCAGAGGGGGAAAACGTAGGTCAAACACTGACCCAGTTAGGGCGACAGCAAATAAAAAAATATAATAGAATATCTTAAAGACGGGGCTCGTAACAGTATATAGGGCAGACTGTTCATTAATAAGTAGTATGTAGGAATGGTGGGCATTTCAAAACAGAAGCTAAGGTTACTAAAATTAGCAGAGGTAAATATGCCAACACAAAAGTTATGGTGGGGAATGCAAAATACAAAGCGTCATAGTGTTAACTATTAAAAAAAAACTTTAGTTGGTCTTAGTATTCCAGCATCTAGGACTGCTGAGATACTTTGCCAATAAAATCTATTAGATGGGTTTTTCTAAAATTCTATACATGAAAAATAAAATGCAGAAAACAGGCAAAAAGAAAAGAAAAAAAAACAAAAAACCCTGTTGAGACGAGATGATGAAATTAGACGCTATCCAGATCAATATTATTTTTACTGTTATTGATGTTTATTTTCACAAATTTTAGGTTGAACACATTTGGGCTATGTAGGATCGGAATAGGGAATGAATAATTTCAAATGCCGCCTGCATCACGCTCTTAATGCCCATGAATCACATACACGCGTGTCATGCTAAAGTCGTGCAACGTCAGCCTTCAAGGTTTTGTGACAAAACCAGACAAAAACCAATATAGAATGTTGGTGGTTGCTGTGAGACATGAGCTATAACTAGTCACAGACATGTGAACTATGTGTATCACTGAAACTTACTGTACTCCATTGTGCAAGTAATTGACATTTTCAAGCCAGTTTAGTGGTTTAATAAATTTAAAAGATCACGCAGACCATCTTGCTAAGTTTACTCACATGCTGGTGATAACCCTGGAATATGCAAATCAGTCTAGTTAAGGTTTCAAAAACTAAGTGACTTCTAAGCCAGACATAAATGTTACATAATACAAAAGACTGCAGCACAAAGAATAAAACCAGAACAGCGACGACAGTGTGATGGTTGGCAAACGGTCACACGTATTTAACAGATGAAATCTTGCCTACTTTCACTTTACCTCAGATATAGGGGATATTGCACAGTGAAGGTTGAATGCCATAAATATTGTTCAAGTGAGAGGTGGAAATGATTTATCATTATATTATCATTTCCACCCCTCACGAGATCACAGTATAATGATTTTGTGTACTATAAAGAGTTTTCGGCATTTCAGACATGCCAAGAGCGTGGCGTCGTGTATATGATGTGTTATATATGTCTTCTTGCTTGATGTGAGAATGCAACAATTGACTAAACTTGCATTTTAACGTCATTCCGCTGAGATCAGATTGAAACTTCATGCAATAAAATGTTTGCTTCTGAAGTCTGGGTGTGAACTATTAAAATGTGATATATCACTGCAGTGAAAGTAACACTTTTATCAGTGAAGGAAATACAGGGATTTCACAGATGTATAAATAATACAGAGCTTTATTCTAGCTGTTCATGTAAAAGCATAAATAGTAGCAATTCGCCCCCCTCCCCAGCACAGTCCATGGCTAATAAGCAGAATTACACATGCAGTGATCCATAGGTTATTCATACGCGTGTTATAACTCGCTGAATATTATTCCTGTAGTTGTTTTCTTCTATAAACATTGAAATTTGGACCAATAAATGTCAAAAATCTTGAACGTCATACGTCGTGAAGTGCTTCCTGCATTTAGTCGTTAGATGAACGTAATGAAAACATAACGACAACACCTAATATCATGGTTAAACCAACCCTGCTCCAATAACACGTAAAGGAAATCTGGTGCTTAGCCATCAAGCTTTTCGCATGTTCGCCCGTTCTATAAAGATATTAAATGTATTCACGTTTAGATAAATTGAAAGCTTCAGTACTTTAACCGAATTGGTTACAACTTGACGGCGTTTAAGAGATAAGACTTGACCTGGTAGCAGGTATACGAAGGAAGTAAACATCATCTTATTCCAACCTATTGACAATCAGCAGTTTCTATCATCGGCTCGTTTGACGTAAACGAACTCGATCGGCAAATTATTCTGAAAGGGTCGTAACAGTGTGCTAAGGCTGGCCCGGTTGCCAAACCGGGCGGGAGCCTCATTGATTTAAACTCGGATTTGAGGGCCCTCTTCTAAAACTCTGGGCGCCTTTGTTTGCTTTGACCTGCTTTCTCGTTTGTAAAATAAATACACTTTTCCGATTGAGACTGTAAGTATTGACCATGGGGTACAACCTGTAATCGCTTTACAACCACCTACAATATAGACTGCGTCGCTGAACCCAGGGCTAAATTTAGCCGTTGTCTGGGAGGTTAACCATTTAAGCCACTACTTTTTATAATTAAATTGTCCAGAGGATAACTGCGGACAGGTGAACGGGAAGTGAAAAAAAACCGAGGCAAATAGCACAAGCGCTGTCGACATGAATATTATCACTGGACGGTTGATATTTTAACAACGAAATATGTGTATGTGGTCAGTCGTCATGTTACAATTATTTGAACCTGTTTCGAAGACATACTCTCGCTTGAAGAGCAAACTTACATTTTTCTATCGTTAGGTACAAGAGAAATGTGTAAATGGCTTCCATATATGACACAACTTGTCTTGTGTGGAAATTACCTCTCCACCAACGTCTAAAGAATGTACGTGTTTACTTGTGATTTACATTTGTATCGATCGGTTAATCGGATGGCCAGACGATTCTTCCAACCTAAACAAACAGTTTATTACAATCAAGGTGCAGTTAATTTCAATTCTTGAACGTTTCATAACACTTTAAAGACAAGTCATTACAATCATTGTACTATTTGTTATAATCACTAAAATGACATTACGATAGTAGAAAGTTCGTTTCCTTGAGAGGTAAAAAGAGTTGTTACAGTTACTGCTAAATTTGTTAGTCATTGAAACCATTTCGTACTATTCGTGAAAAAGCCATAAAATTCTGCCTATTATGAGTATACGTGTATATAAAATGCAGCTGTGTACAAGTGACCTGGAGAACACCGGATACCACAAGAGATGACCCGCCGAGGTTTACATGCATATGTTATGTGAATTCAATTATCAGCAACCGGAAACATCAATAATTACTAGCTTTGTAAGCACGTTTTATATGGACATCTATTTAGTTTTGACCTTTCGTTTCTCGTTGCCTGCTACATTGCTTTACTGGATATAAGGCAAACAGTGGAATGTGTGTGAGTTGAACAAAAGTGGAAACTGCAAACAGGTAACTAGCAGATAACTGTAGAACAACGACCACTTAGCAGGTTTGCTAATGTGACATATCTCCATGTGTATTTGTATTCGACCTGGAAATTAGTCGATCAGTTCGAAATGTTATTTGGATATCATGCTTAGTATATCGACTGCCTTTCCCTCACCATTGGGAAGTAATGGTCTCTCATGTGATCCCAGCTCGTTTGCTATTTATACAATTATTTGTGACACATTCCTTTGAAAACAACCTATTTTAAACTGTTATACTTTCATTGGTTTTTGCTACTGGGATACAATTGTTTGGCCTGATGGTTAGTGTTTGACATTTTATGTTAATCTAACTCTGCGTCATTTCACACGTTTCTAGGCACCTCATCTCCTTGACCAGGTCAGAGGCTTTAGAGTCAATCCAATGATTCACTCCAGCATCATACCTTAAACGGATGTAAATTTTCAACTCAGTGGCTTCTCAACGAAGCGCAATGTCAGTATATACTGCGGTTGGCTAGTGCGGCATGTTTGGGCTCTTTCACATGTTTTCTGCAATGATATAAATGGACCTTTATATATTACATGTAGGACTGCCACAAGACTTCTAAATCCAAACGTTTTCGAGTGACATCGTGTGGACCAAAAGTCTGCAATTATTTATCATAACAGCGTTTTTGTATGGGATAATTTTCAAATAGTCGAGTCGAAACAGAGAAAACCTTGCCCATGAGGTATTGTTTGAAAGGTATGCGTTAGCTTTCACAGAGTAAGCTTTAAAGAGTGGCAAGACGGATTGACTGATGGAATGACCATAAAGCGGACATCGTCTCAAATGGCCTCTGGAGTCAGCAGTGCAGCTTTACCTAGTGACAGACGAAAACATTATGTGAATCAACGACATGAAATTAAGTGACATCTGTCAACATTCCAGGACATAAAATAGACGCCTAAATCTAAATAATTGCCAGATCGAAAAGTCCTAAGACATATGAGAGGAAAATAAAGCCGTATAATGGTTGAAAATTGACACAGAGACAGGTTTAATCTTGACTGGTTATAATGCTATTAACAAAGGTGGGGAGCGAAGGACTTGTGGAGATCAGTTTTAACATGTGACTTCTAAATTGATTGGCACGTTGATCATATTTTCACTTCCGAACGTTTACTGCGACCAGTAACATACCCAGTTCAGTTTCAGGTTAAGTTCAGTGGATCCCTTTCAGAAGAATAGGCAGTGAAAAATACTGCAACATCAATGAGTCTATTCATTGTTGACTACCCATGTCCCATGCAATCTTAGCTAAAATGGTATCATGGGTATAAATGGCTTATCCCAGGACACAGCACTCACTGTAAGTTTACACCCTTGGAAAAGGTGTGAATTAAAACACTAGGAAAAGGTGTAAATTAACATCTTTTGAAAAGGTGTAAACACCTTTTTGAAAAGGTGGAAATTAACACCTTTCAGAAAGGGTGTGAATTCACACCCTTTGAAAAGAGAGTGGTTAAACACCTTTTAGGAAAGGCATGAATAGACACCTATGTTGCAAAGAAGTTTACAAAAGTTGCAAATTAATAAAAAAAATTCCATCTCACTACTGTAATGAAAAATCCGCCGTTTAAGGAATCGATCCGACTGGCGATGCACACCAAATGTTTTGTCTAAAATGGTACAATCTATGGCGTTTTCACCGAATTTCTGGGGTATAGTTTCCTTAACCTCATTATAAACGTAAAAATCATGTTTGAGACATGCACGATAAAGAAAAACAAAAAGAGTTATTCTGCAATGATAAAGCACTTTTATCTTATGTCAAATTGAATATAAGTGTCATCAACGTTGAACAGGTATCTGTGTCTTAAAACTAATCTATCGCATATGACTTTTTTCATTCCCAGGCAGTTGCTTAAATTGTCTCATAATTAATATGGTTAATTGTCCTAACTATAGTTGGTCTGGAGTAAAGTATTTCAATAAAAAAGATTCCTCACACCATAAGGTTGTTGTACACATACGATACACATCTCAACTTGAACAACCGATATGTGGCAAATACATGTAGTCTGCCCAGTCCTGTGAGGAAATCCGTGGCTTCGAACGATGGTCCTTTCTCCACAAAAAAGCAGGGTTGGTGAAGCTTCGTTGGGATTCTCTCCAAGATATTTCGGAATGGTGTGATCACTTCATATGTCCCACGAAATAAAAGAAACTAGCCTCCGCATCTGTTCAAAGTTCTAAATATGAGGAGCACCATTTTGGAAAATATTTGAATTCGATGATGGCATCAACTTTGTCCTTTCAGTAGCGTAAAATATTCTGCCTGCTACAATGTTAATCCTGTAATCATTTGTGATAATATCTCAGCTTCCACTGAGTAAATTGTATAATAAATCATGGCATCTACATGCACAGCAAAAAGAGTTCTTACCTACTTTTAAAAACAGAATTTCTTTTGTAACAGATTTAACACACTTGTCACTAGCACAACTATGGTCTAATGGCCTGCCAAAGGAAATTATCACATAGATATTTTAACTCTTAGAACATTTACAAGTTAAGCAAACATATGTGCGTATGTGGTTGGTAAACATGGTTAAATAACATTTAAACACACAGTTAGATAATATTTCAATGAAGGACAGTTATATTATTTATCATCACAGAGGAAGACTTGGTGTGGATTTTATGAAATTACATTTCATTCTGGCTACATATTTTCAGCTGGGATGTATTATTTGAATATATTATGAATACATACATTACAGAGAGGAAAGTGATATAGCTCAAAAACCGAGCGATAAATAAGTAAAAATTTCACAAAACACAATAATTAAGTCCTAATGGCATAAAAATGATATTGGGTAGTAATGTAACACAAACAGGTTCTTACTATTCGGAAAAGGCTGTGAAAATTGTTTTGTTTTTTTTGTCTGGGCAAAATGTCATAAGGCCTACATCTTAGAACTTCAGTTTTGTAACTTGTTTCTATTTCTAAAAGGAGTGCATAATAATGGATGCAATGTTAATTAATATTAGACAACAGACAGCAAAAAACAACTTACGTTTGATGAATTTATTTATTTGATTGGTGTTTTACGCCGTACTCAAGAATATTTCACTTATACGACGGCGGCCTGCATTATTAAGGGAGGAAACCGGGCAGAGGCCGGGGGAACTCATTACCATCCGCAGGGTGCTGGCAGACCTTCCCACGTACGGCATTTCCACGAGAGACAGAAGCTAAATCGAAAATCAAGTTCCGATCATGTATTATCATATATACGGGGATTTAACGAACAGATCTAATCGTGTTTGGATTACCCAGTGGCTGGGTGTCTAAAGCGCGGGCCCTATTAAACTCAACAGTGTAGTCCATATTACCAATGTGGTTACAGGTTTGTTTCACTGCTGAACACCTCGGTAAACACCTTCTTGTAATGCAACAGCTAACTTCAGGCTTTCCTAAGACACCGAAGAGGTGGTATTTTACATAAACACCTTTTCAACTTTAAGCTGACCTCCTTGTGACACTGAAGACATTGCTTGGAATCTGTTAGGGTGTCGAAAGGGTGTTTCGCTTCAGGTAATGATGGATTAACAACAGATAAACACATTTTTAACTCCAACAATATGTTGTTGTCTCTTACAAGGTGTGGTAAGGGTGTTCAACACCACAGAGTACCCTTTCAATGCAACACCCGTATGATACCAAGCTAAGCAAATATTTAAATCAATTTAGCGACAGAAAGCCAACACTGTACAATGTTGTGAGGTGTTATTTTATCACATCAGTATACATACGGAAGAATACAGGGAAGGAAAATCATACACATACATGAATACATGAATGGTAAAAGTGCAGAAATGATGACAGCGGCTTGGGAAAGAAATAAATCCCACCAATCCCTATTCTAATTGAAAGAAATGCTTGTGACCAAAGTTATGAGAAAGACAACTCGGGTTATAGTGCAAGACCAACCGCAGAATAATTAACACCTTTTCAAAATCAATTTCAAAAATTTACATCCTAAAGGTTGTAATCCTCCTTTTTGCCTATATATCATAGTAACACACTTTTAGCACACTGAACACACCCTTCAATGTGTATTCATGGATAAACAGGGTGCTATTTGTAAATTTACACCCTTTCATCACCATTTAAACTAAGAGAGTGGACCTTGGTAGCGTAGAGGAAAATTGGCACAACTGAAAAGCACGGCGAGATGAAGAGTTGGTCATCAATAATAAATATGATGCATATCTGAACAAAGGTACTAAACAACATATAAATCCTGTGCGGTTTCATGTATATTATGTTCGGGTTGAACTGCAATTGGTGTTTCCTTCAGGAGAGACTACACTATCAGCCGAGTAATTGACACTAATTTGTGCCGGCAGATTCAACTAACATTGCCGTCAGCGTGAGGAAATACCTTAATTAGTCTAAAAGCAGCCGCCTTTGCGATATCCTGTGCAACCACTCCGCGGTGAAAATATACAGATGGCTCTGATGGTTTGGCTGTCGTGCTCTTGTGGTTGAGCAGTAGCGAGTGAGAGCTAGGACAAAACCGATTAACACGCAGAAGCATAATGTGTATATACTGAGTAGCTATGTACAGCAGGAGATGTAAGGTCGTCATCTCCGGGTGAACTAAAGGCATACCCGAAATCTAGCCGATCCCTTTGCGATGTTACCATGCTGTTGTTTACTAAATATGATTACTGCATAACATATTGTAGACCAGTGGCGTAATAATAAAGTGCAGTTAAGCATAACCGCATTTTTAAACTTGCTTGTGCTGAAGCCGTGCTGCAGAGAGTTGTACAAGCTTCTACACGCACTGTTTAAGCGCATTGAAAGGTTAGTAAGAGTGAAATCCTAGTTGAGTTAAATTATTTTCACGCGGTTACGTACGACTACAGGTGAGCACTATCACAGTCAGCAGCCACTGGCTTTCCTCTCCATGTCTTTTGTGTCACATGCACGTGGTGGAAATTCCTTCACTCTGCACCACAGCCTAACATGCTTTGTCCACAAGTTCAAGGGTAACTCGGCTTCAGAGGCAACTTGGGGATCTGAATAGGCACACCGACCCTTACAATTGCCTCTAATTCTATTGTCGGCGAAATTTACGGGGCCTGTCCGCACAGTCGGACTCCTCGGATTCACAGGTTACTAATTGAAGTGTCAAAGGCTGCTCATTTCATTAGCGAAATCATTCTTTATGATGAATTGAACGGTCCCATGTGTATTCTAGGCCAACCTCAGACATTCTATGAGCAACTTGTCTTGCTGCAAGATGACATTATGGCGAAAACATAGCTCGGCATTGCCACTACTCCTAGTTATTTACCGAGGCAATTTGATTAAATGTTGGAACTCTACAGAGCACACTGTATCCACTAAGCTCATTTATAGCGAATTTGTTTTATAAATTAGCCCTACGTTATTCTTTAGTGTGAAGCTTTGCCCATTAAAATGCTGTCAATCTTTACAAGTGTGTCACCAGCCAAATCTGACTTGTCAGGACAGAATTGGTGGCAGTGTAGCAATGTAAACTGGGATTTCGAACGATCGATTCATGCCATAATCTTCTACAAAGAGTGGATTGTCTTCTGAAGCATTCTAAGCCCATATTTATAGCTGGAAAAATCAAGACTGTGTTGATGTAAATGTAGGTCTGTACCTCTTGAATGTCCTGAATGAGAAAAATGGGAAACGTATGTATGAATATATTTATGATCGTTAAGTTTTTAAAGAACTTCGTAAGATTTATATACTATTTTTATCGATGTTTGGGTAGACAAAAGTGCTTTGCAAACTAATGCATGGATAATTGTGAAAGGGGATGTTTGCTCGGCAATCGAAATGCAATGCAAACTATGGGACGAAAGCATGTGAAAGGAAATTTATGAACCGTTTTCAGGTATTTGAGGCAATCAAAGTGCACTGTAAACTCAAGCACGTAAGTATATGAAAGGACACTGATAAACCATTTTCACGTATATGTATTTGAGACAATCAAAGTGCAATGAAAACTTAACGCATGCTCACAAGAGTGTGAAAAGTGAATAACATGATGGCAATGTAAAGGCCTAGCCAGATGAATAGAGACTGCCATTGAACCATTGTGAACAGCATCGCGGCGATGTGTCAGCCAGTATACATGCGCTGTAAAGATGATGGACTAAAACTTATTGACCCTAGGCTGTGCACGTCAAGCATGAGAGGCTGGGGAGAGAGGGGGGGGGGATAGGTCTGCAAACCTGACCACCCAGCCAATAGTACTAGTCTAGAGACCTAATACCCAATATTGCTCTTCGCTGGGCGAACTCGTCTAATTGCCACTCGTAAAAAGACCACTCGACGTGGCACCGTTGTTTTCCTGATCATTTGCCGTGATCCGCGTCCAGCCGGCAGATGTGACGAGGTAAAAGCGCTAGGAGCCATCACAGGATGACTAGCGCTCCACCCCTCAGGGACCAGACGTCTCACAACGTGGACACCATGCGGAAATTGGGGTTTTAGCTCTAATGCCTATAGTGCTCTGATTAAGCTTAGTTTTTTCTTCTTCTCTGTTTAGAATCTTTGTCGGTAAATGTTGACAGACATCCTGAGTGGCGTTATTCGACAGTGTCTGATGTAGAGGAAACTGAAGAAAAGGGGGAATCGTATACAGTTCACGAGAGATCCGTTTTGAATTCGCGGACGTTTTCGTTGAGGAAATTGTCCTTAATTTCAAGAGACAAAGATTAGGCAAATACTATGTTTTTCTTTTAAATAAAACATGCCAATAGGGGAAAACTTATAAACATGGGTCGGTGGATGTTTTCAGGTCGCATTGATTGCATGTTAGGAATGATTATGAGAAAGTTTCCGACATGTATTAAGGAGGCTTCTCTGCGTAATAAAGCTATAGCATGCACGGTAGAAATGTGGGTAACCGCAACCTTATAGGATACATTTTGTGTAATCCCCATTACACGCTGTCGCAAGGCCCTGTTAAAACAAAAAAAAAATTCTCTGTATTTTCGTTTGCACAGCCAACCATAGTTTCCTGCATGCATAACACTAACCTGCATCGTGGAAGTGTGAAAATGTTTGAATGTGGCAATAGATAACAATCAAATAGATTAATATACTTTAAGGAATGTTCATACATTGAATCGAAAGAATCAGTATGCTGCTGGCAGGTTATTTAGTGATGCGTAGAATTACGCTTTTGCTAGAGCCATTCATGAGTGTTGTAACCCGTGATTCCACACTGGTACAATGTAAAGTAAGTCGACTCTGGACGAGGATGTTAAGGTCATGCGTCCTCAGCAGACTTTGTAAGTTAAACGCCTTGGATTCATTGAGCTTCTGGGTAATCGAGGGGACACACACAGAAAATCCATTTAACCCGGTGCTTCGGTACAACTCTCTGAATGGAAGCACCAAAACACGAGGAAACGCCAGTTACTTTACGGCGGAATGAATAATCTGTGGAACTTTCGTCACCCTGGCAACGAATTATCTACACGGAAAACTGAAGTTTCTGGCCAGTATGGTTTAAAGAACTTTGAAGATTCCGCTACAGGACGAGAAAAGCAATTCTAGAAATCTCAGTGAAGAATGATGCGCTGGCGTAAGGTTCAACTGAAGCAGCTAAGAGGTAAACCTTAAGCTGTCATTAAAATAGCTAGTCCTATGTTACAACTTCAAACAACCTAATTTCCCTTACGTGTATTTATTTTAAATATTTTTAACAGATATACAAATGCACTCAGAAGCATACACTGTAAGGAAAGTCCGTGCCTTTACAACACTATTTATATGAGGGTTTCATCATTACAAGCGCTTTAGTGGGAAAATTTGTAATAGAAGAAACATGTAGCGTGTGTGGGTTTCACATCTCTTTTCACCCAATCATATTAAGGCTATTATTACTGGGAGTTTACAGGGAAAACACATGGCAGCTTCTTTATCCGTAATTTTATGAACCCTTTATAACAGTGTAGGCCCAGTTAGTTATATTTTGGGAGGGGGGGGGGTTAAATATATATAATTCAGGATAAAAATTTTCTGGGGTAAGCTATGAAAATACTGAAATATTTTCATACTACATTCCCCAAAGAAAATGTCTAGAAAGTACTAATACACTCTATTCTGAGGAACGTGGACGTCGATACATTGCTGTCTGATCCAATTAGGGTGCTACCAAATCTGGTGGCATGGCCACGGTAGGGAAATTTTCCTGTCCCATTTCAGCCTGCCAAGTTAAAGACCTGGAAGCTAATTTTTATACTGAACTCAAGGTATCTTTCTTCCTGTACTTCAGCCATCTTTTTTTGGCCCATTTGCATACATGTAGCATTTTCTTTCAAAGATGTAGTGCTTAATGCCTCAAATGCTTTAGCGTAAGCGGATAGGTAGTGATTCGTAGCTTTCGTTTATATCCAACTCGCAGCACAAATGGACAATTTTAGGTTTAAGTACTAAGAGGACCTATGTTTGGAACAAACTGGAACGGTTATCCCACCAGGATGTGTTCAGTTTAGTCCATTCTCTACTTGGCAGGTGATCGGGCTTCTTGTAGGTACGCTCCTCCCATTTAAGCTGCATTTTTCCCCTTGTGTCGAGAATGCTTATGATAGAATGGCAAGGGGATACTATTGATGGACACCGAATGAGTGCATTTACGCCTGTCTCTTATAGATGGATCGCTGTATATCAAGTTACAGCTACAGGAGAAAATAGAACTGGAAATTCCTTCCCTCCTCTCCCGAGTAAAAAATGTCTCCGGGCCCCCATTACCTGACATTTATTAACACCATGTGAGTAAGACTTCCCCGATAACCGCTTTGACCCTACTTAAATATTATTTCAAAGCAATCCGTGTGTAGAGTATGCCGCTCATCAATCGTATCCGGCCGAGGGCTCCGACTCTTATCCGTCTTGCTAAGTGACTCTGCCTCCTTCCTTCTTCCAGAGTGCCCATGTGTCATGGTGTAACCGATGCCCGGGTCAGTACAAACCCAATCTCTCCCCCTCCCCACACATACACATGCATATACACCCGTGAACATGCCCAGATGATCAGCTGTCTACAGCTGTTATCCTTCGGCATTCCCTACAGAATTACACCAATTTCGCCAGACGTATTATATGCTGGGTTTGTTCTGGAAGTATCCTGCAGTTACATCATAGATCCCAGGGAAGTGAGGTGTGGCACAGGTGTCTGTGTGTGTGTGTGTGTGTGTGTGTGTGTGTTAAGGCTGCACATTGACAGATACCAGAGGCGTAAATTTAGCTGGACGTAGCGACATCTGCTAACGAATACCACGTGCTCACCTGTTCTGAGATGTCAAGTGAAGCGTGGCGCTCTTCTAGAGTCAACAACTATAAATCTTATGAGCATCAAGAGGATTTTGGAGTCGTAGCCAATACATCGTTAGGGTTACGCTTATGTATGCTATTAAAGCTCTGAATATTGGCATACACACTTGGGGCGACAGACGGAAATTGTTGTATGTGCGAGAAGTCATTTACCTGCAAAACATTCCATAGCACTAACCATGAACGAACTGGAGAGATTTCTACCGATAGTCTGTTTTTTTTAATTTGGTGGCGTACTGTCTCCTGTAAATTCGCCCGTTGTTACTATCGGTACTTTCTTTTTTCACAGACATATAACACTCAAAACTCTACAAAATGATACGTTTCAATGGGCGAATTTACAGAAGGCCAAATGTACGTGACTAAATAAAAAACAAACAGACTATATTGTCTATAATGATCGTTTTACATGTTGAAAAGGTTACATATGTATATATGAATCAAATCGCGACATTTTGGATTTCATATACCAGAAGCCAGTCTAGATTTGGTCAATAGTGACCAAGAAGAATACAAACATTGCATTACGATTGATATTGCTTACATGACGAAAACCTGTATCTCAGCTTGATTCATTGTGCTACAAATATTTTTTCTACTATTCCTATGTCATAACAGTCTCTACACAATCACAATTTTATATGATCACAGCACTGACTCCTGTCTTCAACGCCTTGCAACGTCTCTGTCTCTACGCCTTCCAATTCCGCCTTGGGATTTTTCTATTGCAACACATTTATTTGATTGCTTTATCTGATTTCTTCCTTACGTACAGATGAATAATACTTCACTGGTCTTAAGGCAGGGAACAAATCTATCGGTTGGTGTATAGACTGAAAACACCCCGCACTTAAGCATGTACCTGGGTGCGACGTTTCTAAGATAGTAAATAACTTATGTACTTATTTATTTCTTTATTTGATTGGTGTTTTAAGAATATTTCACGTATGCGACGGCGGCCAGCGTTATGGTGGGAGGAAACCCGGCAGAACCCCGTGGGAAACCCACGTTCATCCGCAGGTTGAGGGCGAACCTTCCCACGTAAGGTTAGAGAGGAAGCCATCATGAGCTAAACTTGAGCACAAAGCGACCGCATTGGTGGGAGGCTTTTGGGTCATTAAGCTGCACTAGCGCGCTAACCAAGCCACGGAGGCTAAGTTACATTTTAATAATGAACTATATAAGGGCTGTGTGTTAATTGTGTCATAAATGTTTCCTTCATTACAATATGTTCAGAAGTCCTTGTCAGGCTTTCGTCGGTTGTAGTTTTAGTTATGTCACTGAGTAAACATCAGCTATCTAGATGCAAGGTGGACTCATGTGCAATGCGCTTAAATCTGATAAAAGAGAACATGAGCAAAACCACAGCGGTGTGACATTTGGCAAATGGCTACACGTAGACGGTGAAATCGGATATTTTGCCAATTTACCCAAGTTCGTGTTGTGTACCTGTTCATGATCAAGCTTAAACGAAAGCAACCTAAGCGTCGTATCCGATATTTGCATGCCACATGTAGGCCATGAAGGAGCGCTGGAAGTAGACGATGACATGATCAACTTATATGTCTTTATCAATTAGAGTTTATAGATGAGGCATTCTTTCTCGTGTTTGTAAGGACAGCTGACATTCATTTCCTACCTACATGTAGCTTAATTTACGTAACGTACTACTGAGCACGTCCTAGCTTGCCTGAGTTTTCAGTGTTGTTGGCGGAGGAATCCACTGACGTTTTGCAAGTTACAACCATTCCACGTGTATATTGCCACCCATCGTTCCACGCTGAGTGAAAGCGCGAGAATGCGTAATTTTTATATCGAAGGCCGTATTTGAATCTACACTTCCTGTGTCCCAAGGATGCCTTCCTTTGTGTCTATTGGGACCATTGATCTACCAGTTCTATAAGAGTAGCTGATCTATCTTCTGGATAACTGAACTGCCTGTCAATTACTCATCTAGACGGTAAATTCCCTGTCACGTAACGGTCAGCTTGAATGTGAGCATGCGTGTATGTATGTATGCTTGGGTTTTACGTTGTACTCAGCAATTTTTTAGTCATGTGACGACGAATTTGCTGCCGCCACTGGAGCATCTTGCCAATAGACATCAGACATGACACCCAGTCGCATTATACTGACATCAGGCCGATCAGTCTTTCCCTTACTCTATAAACATATCAGTTGTTCTGACCCGGCCCGGGATTGATCCAGGATCTCCTGGATAACCGCAGTCGTCCGGTTGTATATGGATATGTGCTGTATTATCTCAGTGCTTAAGTTTACGACATGAAGGAGCTGTGAACTACTCTTGGTGTTGAGAAACCCTATTTTACGCGTGAACAAATGATAAGGGTCAATTATAACCAGTATATATAGATATGGTATCCGGATTCTACACTCGAGACCAGTCTGATGTGAAACCTTTACCAATGTTGAACCCAGGTGTCCAGTATAATAACTTTCCAGACAGGCGCTTTACAATCCGATCGATTATTCAACACATAAAGCTGTTATTTCCAAACGGCGGGTGGTTAGGGTGCAGTTGAGGATGAAAACTTTTGAAGTCTTGTGTGTGGCCCTTATTCCGTGGCCAGACATATGCATTAAATGAGTCATTATCGCGACTTCAAAAACTGCTTGTCTGTCAGTGTCTCGGGGGAAGCTTTCAATGATGATGGGATTACTTAAAAATCAAACTTAATGAAATCCCGTTTTAAGAACTTAGCTCTGTGCCTGAGAAGAACTACTGACATCAAGCTACCTAACAAGGCAGTCAGCATAGATTAAATTACCTCATTTGGTTTATCCGACTTAGACGATTGTACAATTTATGATTTTTATTATTATTATGATTTCTTTGCATGCTTATCTGAACGAATGTATGGATAAGAGTGGATTCATAAAGGGTGATCTAAAAGAATGAGATCGGATGCAATTGAAGGAATTTTTCTTAATATCTGAAAGGAGTCATTTTCCGAAGTACACGATCTATCAATACTAAAAGGACATAAAAGAAACAGATAACCAAACCTTGGCCAAGGAACCAGAAATTGCAGGTGAACTGGACACATAACAAACCAAACACCCAGTGACCCGTTGAAGGAAGAAAATCAGAACTGGTCGTTTATTGCTGTTACCAGGCACTCGGTATTTTCCAGATCTATTATTGAAAAGTTATAAATCGTGGCGAACGTGCCAAGAAGTTTAGCGATGGGGCTTAAGAGGCGCCAGTCAGTGGGACTTTTGAATAGACCGAGCTTTAATAAGGACTATATATTAGCACACTATCTGACATTACCAAATTCGAATCATCCTCAATCATCTCCTCGGACGGCTTGATGTGCTGTATTTGTCCACAGTCATAACCATGGAAGCAATATCTGCCCACAGATCATCCCGGTTAAACACGATTTAACTGAAGGGTGACCGATTCGACAATACCTTCCCCGCTCTGCCGGCACCAACGCGCAAAGTGGTATTTGTGTGCCAACCAAGGAACAGGGGGCAGTTTTGTTGTCAGTGTATGAAGGCACAACCGAGGCTTTGTGGGACAATTCATATTTCATCGCGTCTCTATCCGATATCACCATTATAGAGCCTATCGCATTAATGACAGGTACAAATATACCTACATAGAAGACCTTTTCAACGGACAATACAAGTTGGGCATCGTGTCCTTGTATACACTCACCAATCGCTGATACATGTCATAGCCTTTGTGATGACATATATTTACTCTCATGTTCCAATTGTTTGTTAAATATGCGTACAGACGACCACTTTGATAATACAGTCTGAGATATGTGAAAGGATATAGTTCTTTGGGTTGTTAAGTGAATGTCAAAAATACACTTTATCTTTTTAAAACAAGCACAAGGTGCTGTGTTCTTGTCGGCAATAATTTTTACTGTATGATAAATATTATGGCTCCGGTTTCCGCCACCGATAAATCTGACCGACGTGGTATAACTAGAAAAGTTTGAGCGAGTGGTAAACTCTAGTCATATAAATAAACATATCCAGATGTACACCGATCCATAGTAAGATTGCACTGAGAGAAAAGTGAAGGAAGCTCTATATCAGAAGAGAACATATGTATAAGCATTTTGTACAAATACCGTAGATTGCAACGTGGAACATCGTGATCTGTGGAATTTTCTGAAACAATTAAATGTACACCTGGTACACCAGGCAAGTCACGATGTTCCACTCTACAACATGCAATATTTACTTTATTATATTGAATGACTCATCAGAGGCTTACATCCAGAGTATTCCGCTGTAGTTTTGTGCATCCGATACGATTTATACATCAAAATGTCCGAAGCGACTTGCCGGGCGTAGGGCAACGAGGCATAAACTCAGGTCGGGAGCAAACCTAAATGTGAAATCGCACGGCTTTGCGTGCTACATAGCATTTATCGCTGTTATAAATCGTCACTAGGTGCAACATAACGAATTGCTTCAGCTCATATGACGTGTTCATATTCAGTGATCGGAAAAGAAACTTATATGACCTATAATAAATCAACTGGCCAGCCTAAGACAATATATTACGAGGATCGGCCTCCATGGCTTAGAGGGTTAGCGCTCCAGCGAGGCGTAATGACCCAAGTGACTCTCACCAATAAGGGCGCTGTTAGTTCAAGTCCAGGTCATGCTGGCTTCCTCACCGGCCGTACGTGGGAAGTTTCGAATTACGCCCCCCCCCCCCCAAGTGTAGTGAACATAGAGTCGGGGGATTTTCGAATATTCCCTGTGATGCGCGGATCAGGCGGAATCAACAAATAGTGTGCCCAAGCCAGGAACGGGCGTTCTAAACGCCGTTTATAGATCGAGATTGAATGCAATGCACGCATATGTTTCATTGAATAGAGTGTTGCTTTTACATATTGTTGTGAGCATTAGCTTTAGAGTGGACGGTGACCTCAGGGAAATGAAATCCGAGTCAGTTGGAATCATGTGGAACAGGAAGGCTTCGTTAAGAATATAATACATTGGAAGCAGTTGATAAAACATCTCGTTTGTTTCCAGTGATTGTTGATACATTTTATCTACCTGAGTATGTCGCTGAATCCTTTATCCATTTTCAAAAAATACCCCAGAGCACATCAACTGAATGTTTATTACCTCAGGTCAAGTGACCGAATTAGAACCACATTGTAATTGGACTACCAGTTTCCGAAAAGGATACATCATTTAAGCACGGTTTGCCATTATGGTCATGGCTTTTGTAGCCCAAAGCTGTTTATACAAAGGTCGTGACTCCATCCATGCCATTGTATGTATACACATCGATGTTCATTCACCCTTTAAGAAAGCAACGGATTGACAGACCTCTGATCCTATCGTGCTGTGTATTTAGTCATACTGTAGATTGCCTCTTGCAGACAACTGTTACGAACCCTGTCTTTAAAATATTGAATTATATTTTTTTTGTATTTCGTTTTTGCCCTAACCGGGTCAGTGTCTGACCTACATTCCCTCTGTGTACGTTGTAGCCTTCGAAGAAATTCAGTAGCGTGTTGTCGAGGCTTGTGGGTTTATGAGTTTTCATAAACATTGTTCATCGTACATACCTCGTGCATTCTGGAAAGACGTACACATGTTGTAAACATGTTTACGACCAAACCATCCAGCATTTTCCTTACGTTAGTCTATAAATATGAACCACGCAGTTATTCAGCTCGCAGTCTTACATTCATGTCATTTGAGAACAATCATTTTATTTATGTTCACTTGAGAGTACATTTACTCTAGTCCACTTAGTAGGATTCTGTTAGATTTGGGGGTATCGGCTTTCATGCCAATCGACATAAGTCACTTTGTACATTTTTCTGTATGTAGCCTTTTGTGAACTTTTCACCACATGCTATTTTCCTGAGACGTTATTTTCGAGCTTGTATCGCTCATTGTTTCTGTGTGCGATCACATACATTTCATCCCAGTTTACCCTGAAAGTGATTTTGTGGATATTTCTGAAAGCCAGCTCGGCATCACGGACACTACTATCAACCCGTCCGCCTTTGAAAGTTGCACCTTGCCGGGGTGTAGGATATATAATACCATCGATCGGCGTACCATGCCCATTGCTGTTTGTTACCTACAGGACTATCATTTTTCGATTCGAGAATTCCCAAGAACTGTGGATTTTATATTTACGTGGACTGACTTGCCTTTGGAAGCCGGAATGTTCCATCCGGATATGGATATTTTCATCAGTAAGAAACAATGTATTTTTGTGTAATTATCTGTATTGTTTTGCATATTATTGTCAGTTGTACTATTTTCTCTGTTTTTCATACATATGTATTGAACTTAATCAAACATCTTCGTGTTTCTTTGTTTGATCTTGTGTAAGGCCTGTCGCTGTCAGAGAGTTGAACAAGCCATTTGTTTATCATTTTTCTCTCCGATAGTGGTACCCTTACACAACATCCTGATATCTGTTACATTAGGAAACCGAAGGTCTCACGACTGGTGTTGAAAGATTTTACTGATAACAACAAGGCACTATTTCTCCAAGTTTTTGTTACTATGGCAAAAGAAACAAGCTGAACCCAAGTTGTAATAAACGGATTCTATCTCGGTGTTATCTTGTGCTAGTCGCCCTCTTTTGTCAGGTTTGGTCATGTTCTTTGGTGGGAGCTAGGTATTGTTATTTGATTATACATAAAACCGACATAAATCGGTTCTCTATCCTCTTGCACTGGGACATTTGGGCTACGTATCAATTTGTTTCACTGAAAACGTATTATCTCTGTTTTTCTCAAATTATTCATTTTGATAATCCTTGTTTGACAAATGTCATTTCTCTATTCAGTAAACATGTAGCATTCCATAATATGTACTTTTAGAAGTACAAAATGTATCATACCATTGCCAAGTACCTGGGCTTTTGAGCGTTTTCAATACAAGGTCGTCCCAGTGGTCATTTGTGCAGAAATAATAATTTCAATGATTTATTTATATGTTGTTTACTTGGTTGTAGTCAAGAATATTTCATTTACGCTATGCAGAGACGCATGAGAAATACACAACCATTCGAAGTTTGCTGGCAGACTATCCACGTACGTCCGGAGAGGAAGCCAGCACGAGTTAGATTTGAACTCACAGCGGTGAGGGGCTTCTTTGTACTGCTCTAACAACATAACCCCTCGACAACGAAGGTCGCTTGAGTGCTTCTAATCACACATAAAACACTGTTTACAGCGGCAGGTGGCTGATGGGGGAGGAGATCAGGCGTACTGAAGCTCTCGTAGACAAACCATCTATAACCATATAACCATCATCTATAACACTGTGAAACCGAACATCCCACGGCTAAAAAGATAGCAGAAAAATGTTATTGTTAGTAACAAGGGACTGTTTATCAAAACGGTTCATCGGACCCACAGTAAACTTGTGTGCTTTCGTTGCAATTAAGATCATCTTACCATCTGCCTTGAGAAGCGGAGAGTTTTTAATGGAGATTGGGGCAGGCACTGGCGTCATGTTTACGGGGCTTGACTTTCGCTAGATCAGTTCCAACCTCAGACAGAAAGTTGTCAAAAATTTCCTTTGGTCTCGGGGTTGGATGACAACAAAATTATTGGTGACCACTAACATCCCACCAATATGAAACTTGTTACTTGTGAACTAGATTATTCATGAGACCGGCGTTAAACAAAAGTCATGTAAAAAAAATAGAATGGATATTGTATTATATCTTTATGTTATCAAAATATTCTGTGCTTTAATGTTCATAAATAGTATGATGTACGATTTAGTCAATAAGGTTAGTTGATATAGAGGTTTAGAAGCAAGCGCTGAATTTACCATATGATTGCCATTACACGCTATAATTCTTTAGGCAATTTATTGAATCTTTCTGGGAGTTTCTCTCATGTTTAACGGATTGTAACAGTATAAATGCCTGCTGTAAATTCTGTTACACCGTTTGTCTGGATGGCAGCTGAAAATTACCCAGTTCTTGCTTGATCGAAAAGTTTGGCCTTTTTTGAACCATCTGTAAAAAGGAGACCTCTGGCTAGACCGAGTTAGAGGTTGAACCGGGGCTCAGCAATCATTACCCCCCCCCCCCCACTCCCCGCGTTTACAACAGGTCACGGTGCCATTCGAGGAAATCCAGTCCAATGGGAATGGAATTCTCGCTTTATCAGGCTTCATTTGTGCGAATGTCGGGCCGTCAACTAGGGGCTTTACAGACAGTGCCTACGGAAATCGTCGGCTTGTCCCGACTACAAATCACACTGAACATCTTCTGTGGAATGTCACGATAAAAAAGAGTACTGGATAGCTTTTGAGTGGGAGAGGATTGTGAGTTCAGAAACTGTCGTCGGTACATCTTTGTTAGATGTAACATTGTTTATGATATAATTACGAGACTGAAATATCAAGACGAGACAGAGAGGTCGTATATTTGAACTTAATGTAAGATGCTTTTGATTAAGAAACAACTTTCAGTGTTTATGTTACACCAGGCTCTCTATCTGGTGGAAACGGTTTGGCAAACATCAATATGTGAACACCAGCATAAAAACTGTGTCTGTAAATACCATAACTGATTTTTTTAAATATATTTTTCCACTACATTAAAAGCAATTAAGCGTTTTTATTGATGGTGGAATTTATGGATCATATCATATATAGATCATATTTATGGAACAGGTTGAGGCACAGTGACGTCACACACTCCCTTTAACTGTTATGCAGCCTGTAATGTATAGGTTCTATGTATTCAATGTGGATATATAAAAGCCTGAGGTTGTTAAGCCGTTAAAGAAAGGGATAAACACCGGGCTTCAGCCTGTTCACTTTGGTCCATGGAGTCCACCAAGTTTGCCAGTTACCTGCCAAAGAACGTTGGTTTTCACCGGGTTTTTCTGTGTCTCCTCCTCTACTAATATACCCTGACAAAAAGGGTGAAGTAATAAATAATTAAATACATAAATATAACATGTGTTTTCTGTACTATTTCTATACTCTCAGTCACCTAGTACATGTCGTAAATACTGACGTTAGAAAGCTTCCTTCCTGTTACACGCATACCCTTTTTGTGTTACATAGGTACCCTATGTATGTCACCACCATTTGCGATACATCCATAAATGTTAACTTATTATGCGAGCCATAGTGTGAAACACTACGTGACAGTCCTTCAGTGTTACGTACTGACGTACACTTTTATCGGCAAAGAACCACTCAGACGAACGTCTTTTGAGGCCGGACTGCTTATGCCAGTACACTATTTGAATAAACATCTCCCACCTTTTGAGGAGAGAATGATCGACGGGGTGAATAAAGCTTACACAATATCTTGTTTCTAACATCGGACATGTAGCGGATCTGTTTCTATGCTCGGCAATTTACATTTGGCAAACAATCATCTGTTTTATCTCCTGTCAACTGCATTTACTTCAATGGCAATTAGTTACAGCTTTCCAGTTTTCATACACGCGTGAAACGTACCAAACGAGTCGTACCAAACAGCCGGGGGCAAGCTCCTGTGGCCAGCCATTATGGATTATAGATATTAGCTTGTACAGTGGGCTCTAGATGTCTGCCAGCTGGGCTGCTCTGACGATTGAAGACCTCGAGTATTTCATCCACGTCTGTCAGCTGTTTCCCCCAACGCAGCATCCACTCCTATTACTCCCAACGTGTTTAAATCGTTGCCGTAGCAACCTCATACTTTCCCAACCAGTGTCTGAATTGTGTGTTTTTGCATCAGATGACACGCTGGTTTCCATGTCACCACTTTAATGATTTTTTTTGCAACAGAACCACTCACAGATGAAAGACGAAAAAGAAAACAGCGTCTGCCTCATAAATGATGGAGAGCTCATAACGTCGCAGATGGTAAAGTTGCGCTGTATCTTGTTCCAGAACATGGAATATTGCGAAATGGATGCAGTTCGTCATTTCATATGCAACTTGAAGCACCTTTTTCTTTGTTACATGTAGGTCGTGGCTGTGGTTCGTATACAGATTAAGATTTGCCAGTGCTATTTAGACATATGTTTTGTACATGTTTTGACATTATATGTCCATTTCCATCACAACCCGATATATTCGTTGTACATTGCCGTTCACCCTGCCACACGCTATACATTAGATGTGATAATTTTACTCTATTCCTGGCTTTGTGATGAAGTCACTTCGAATCTTATAGGACACATGGGGATTTCTGAAAACGGCAGTGTAGCATATAGGCAGATACATTTATTTTTTCTGCTGTGGTATGGTGGCAAAATGTATACATTACCAATGATTCCATAGGCAGACATTCCTTCCAAACCACAGGCAATCTCCTCCGTCGGTAATGAAATATAACTTTCTTTTATATCTACCGCACGCAACCTACCCATTTCTACTGGTGGTCGGTTCCAATGGCCACGTCTTTATCTTGTGCATAACCACTTTTCCTTCACCGTTACAAAGACATGATTGCACACAATGCCCATTCAGAGCTTTCTGCGTTCGGCTATAAATACCTAAAGGCTGGTTTTTACTGACCATTCTGACAGAGCCGAAATTTGATACCAACCGTTATCCTTGTCCAGGATAATTGCTACTTTCACAAATGGCAGTTTTCGGTAGTCTTCTTTGTCTAGAAACTCTCAAGTAGAACTTTGCACTGCGATCAGTACTCTTACAGTCAACCTACAATAATACCAACAGCCAAGCCACAATGCTCCACAGTCTATTTAGGGAATCCGTGGATAGACATGAAAAGGACCGACAAGAAAACTTTGGGCGACCATGTACTCTTTGTAGTCTACTTCATCACTGAAGCCAAAAATAAAGACGTTAACCACTGAGATGGCTGCCACAGACGATGGGTCCACATTACACTAGTCTGACACGATAAATTCTGTCTTAGGTATTACTCCTGTCTGACACAACATGAATGAACTGCACCATTACACTTGGTTGACGCGATACAATCGATCTTCAGTATTACACCCGTCTAACACAGTAAATCTGTTTGGTTAACATGTTACAACCGATCTTCAGTATTACACATGTCTGGGGTGATACCATTAATCTGCAGTCTGACACTATTTAATTGAACATAGATATTACTCTTCGCTAACACAATACAATCGAACTTCAGTTTTACACTTTACTGGCACGATACAATTGAACTTCAATACTACTCCACTCACACAATAGAAATGAACTTCAATAAAGTCAGACTTTAATTCTTTTACACTTGTAACACATGATAAAGCCAAAATTCAGTATTACACCAATGTGATTCAGTAGATCAAGGTTTCAGTATTAGGATGATTTATATGACTTAGATTTTTTCCGTATTTTCTATGATATTGATACGATATTTCACGGGTTTAGAGATTCGAACGTCTGCTTCCGGTAGAACTCACCAAACGGTCTTCAGTACTACAGGTATCTGAAATCAAAGCGTCGGACTGAAATAACAAACCACTATATCTAGCTGACATGATGTACCATTGCCACCATCGAATCTGTTTGAGACGTTTCATCCAAACTTCATTATTACATTTCTCTGAGAACATGCATCTGATCATCCATATTACACTTTTTTGAGACCACATGTGGAAAATCCCTTATTGGTTTATTTGATGCTGTTGTGAAACCCCAGAAATTCAGTATTTGGTAGATGTACCCCTTACATTCGAACTTCAATATTACATGTTTCTGAGATGAAGAGTCGGTGTATCAGCGTAGCACCAACTATTATATTATGTGTCAGCTTCAATACTTCCGCAGTTTGGATCAAAACTTTCGATATACATATACCTGAGACCATCTTCAACAGAGTGGCACCTTAATTTAAGATTGTTTAACAAGATGGGAGTGGTTGCACCTAAATGACCCAGTATAATGGTTAAGTTGGCCGCGTGTCACATCTACACGAGGGCAGTTATTCATTTATTTAAGCGACGAATTAGCACTGTAATTAAGAGTTCTTCACGTGCACGAAGTGTAAAACTGAAGTTCGATTGTATTGTGTTAGCGAAGAGTAATATCTACGTTCAATTAAATAGTGTCAGACTGCAGATTAATGGTATCACCCCAGACATGTGGGTTTATGTTTACTAGCTCAGGGAGAAGGTCGAGCCAGCGACAGAATATTACGATAGAGTTTATTTTCAACAGCGAGTCAAGGAACCATTGTTTTTACCCTATTAGCCTTGCCACATTGAATAACACTGAACACGCACCTCGATCGTGTCTCCTGGTGATTTAAATGAAAGCACTTTGACTACCACGGTCAAATCTCCTTGCGACATTTTGCATTTACTGCGGTTGCTGTACCAGATAGTTGGAAACCTTGTGAGACTGCTCAGGAGTTGTACAGTAATGTCAAACTATACAATAATATGTGGATGTTGCAAGGTTCCCTGCTGCTTATACTGACATGAATAGCTACAAAAAGCTGACAGGTTTAAGTTTAATACTTGGTTGACTGGCATGTACCGGTGCAATGTTGCGAAAGGTTTTCAGATGTGATTAGCTTTGGTTTCACCATTACCCTGTATATTTACCGTTGTCTTAAAGAATATTTCACTTATATAATAATTGCATTAAGTGTTATGTGTGAAGTAAATGTCAGTACTGTACATGAACCGATGACGATCTTGTCGACATGTCACGTAAATATTTTCACCTTGATGGCCAAGCCCAGTGGGTATTATATATTGGCGGGAAGCAAATGGTCTCTGATGGACAGCATTCAACAGCACTTAAAGAGAAGGACCACACCAAAACGAAGTTAGGGAGAGCGAAAAGACCATTAATAACTGTATCTGGAAATACCTTCACTGCTGATTTTATTTTAAAGATTTTTTCCACAGAATTAATAGCAGTCAAATGTTTTAATTGTTTAGTGAACTTCACAAACCATGTTATACCGATTGAAGCGCTGTGACGTCAAACATTTCTTTTAGCCGCGAAACAACCTTTGATTGTTACATTTCCACCTTCAATACACATACAAGTGTAGTGTTGCATGTATACTCATGTAAAAACATATAACAATCAGAGGTAGTTTGGGAGCTAAAACGAATGTTTGAAGTCACTGTGCTTCAACCTGTTCAGTAACACCAGTACAGCAGAAACCTCTGACTACGTTTAATTCTTTGGATAATAATCTGAAAAAGTCAGTAATTTTTTTTATGCTCCTTTCAATGAACATAACTTCATTTTTGTGTGGCATTTCTCTTCAAATGGTCTAAAATGTGTTGCTTTTTAGGGCTCCAGGGATAATGCAGGGAGTTTTAGATAAAAAAATTACCCCTTCCAGGCTGGGATTGAACCGAGAAACTTGGAACGAATGTACAGGCGATAATGTTCCACCCGATAATTCTTAATTCGGGAGGGTGTGTAATGCCAGGAGTGGTGTGTTTCCGCCTAAATCGGTAGACAACGATCACAAAATTTTTCAAATAGGCCTATTTGAAACCCTCCGTTTGTTTATTCAGCTGTAGCTAAGTAAAGCTGTTCAACATAGATCATTCCAGAATTGATTTTTCTTACACTAAATTAACAAAGCTGTAATTCGGTTATTCCTGATTTAGCCAGTAGAAAAACCACGAACAAAAGCATATGGCAGACATTTTGAGCGGTTAACCGAGTGAAGTCCGGGTAAAATATTGATATGTATATCATGTGCTGTGGGGGAACCTCTGCAGAGTTCCCGGTATGTGCCGGTCCTAATCCAATTTATCCAGCAATTATCCGTAGACTAGAAACATGTCGGCAGTGAGAAGCTTGTCTCTCATGACTGTCGCTAGGTTTCTGCTGGTGTGTGGGACTTAAAGCTATATGGGCGTTCGTTGATGTTCATGCCATCTATTAATCGGATTAAGTCTTATCTTTTCTAAACCAGACGAAAAACATCAATCGATTTACAGCCTTTGCCTTATTTGTTAGAGTCCAGATTTATATACTTAGTGCCTGGAAGAATCGGTTTGTCAAGCTGGAGTGAGAGAGACAGGATGAATGGATAGGTGAGAGGGAGAGACAAACTGAAGAGTATAACAGGTAGATTAACCCGGCAAGTCTTCGTTTGTCAGGTCTCCCACTATAGGCTCTGGGCACCGAAATACTCTTAGTGTTCCTAGTACTCAGAAATCACTCACTTCGGTGCGGTGAGACCCTCCAATACTAAGACAAAAGCATTCCAGGATTAATGGGTTATTGAAGGGCCGAGGATGGGAGATTTTAGACGGGTACGGCGTTTCAAAACACAGAGTAATCAATATGTTAAACAGTAGTTAACAGAATGGACATGGCTGTCTCTTTAGATCAAGTGTATAAGTAAAATAACAAAAAAGTCCATGAACCCCGTTAACTTGAGAAGAGCTTCCAGGAACAGCAGCGCTTTTGTCAAAACGTAACTGGTTCTCCTTTGGATGTCATGCAGTTGGAGCGGCCTCTGACATAGGATTCACCGAGTTCACAAACTAATGATATTTCTTCCAATTTTCCAATACATATTAACAAAATTTTCATAAATCCTGTTAAGCTGAGAAGAATTTCAAGGAAAACATTTGAAACAGCGATTTGTCAAGAAGAGATAAATCTCCTTTGCATATCACATGCTTGTCGTACCGACGACGTTTGTGTTTCTTGTTTCTTCCATTTTCCCAACAGATATTTACGTATTTTTAATCTAGGTTATTCGCCTGAGCGCACTTCAGACACTATCCCCTTACTATTACCTTAAACCTTTGCTATAATAATCAACTTTACGACATAATCCCATGGTTAAATCAATGAGAAGGTCACAGAGTCAGTCAACATCAATAATTTCTTTGCTTTATGTTCGCTTCAGTGCTTTTTGGAAGATAAGACAATTTGTTCAAAAATCTGACGTGATATCTCTCGAAAAGCCTACACTAGTTGGCTGAAAAACGTTCAATGTGGTCAAATCCAAAGCTCCAAATTGGTTTTATAATAACTTGGAAGGAATATTACCTTTTCAATAGAGCGGCACGTCCACTTCACTCACCCACGTCTCTGTCTTCTTCCACCTCCGACTAATATTCTGCTGCCACCTTGTTCTCATAAGCACAATCGGCATAATTAAGCTTACTCAAAGGGAACTGCTATATTATGTAGCAGGATTGTAATCCTTTTTTTCTCTTTGAACTGAAAGACCGACTTTTCCTTATGACACATACATGTGAATGCACTTGACACAGGCGTACTGTAGTGGTTTCCTGATGTGATGAGCTTCACTCTGAATAATTCATATCATTAATGGAATTCTTCCTCTGCACATTTATTCGGCAGATTCAGGGTAAATTTGAAGTGCATAAAAAACTGAATCGCGAAGATATAACGCACCCGTTTCATTGCCAGTCGTCCTCCACGCTCGGATTTCACAGGCTATAAAGCAAGATGTCGAGTAGTAATGCACATTTTTATTCGCAGCGAATTATTTCGAAATTCGACTAAAGTAAAATGGCCATTAAAGACGTGTGTGAAGGAAGCAAAAACTGTGAGGACATTGACTGTGCAGTGAATTGGAATCATATCCGGTATCTATATTGACCTCACTATTTGTGGAATTACTGGATTATTGTGGCCTTGTGGTAAATTGGAACAATGTCGATGCACAAATCGAATCAGCGTGGTCCATGTACTCTCTACAATTTGACTTGCTTGGATTATGCAAAACTTGTGTTCCTAGTGTATAAAGTAAATTGGCTTACCATTCTTGTTTCCTCAGGTTGATTCCACTCGACTACCATCAAACGTCCACCAGGTGTAACATTTACTGCACGCGATTCATCAGAGTTTAGAAAGTCCTCAAAGTTAACAGAATAGCCCTGGAATATTCTGGACGTCAATAACCAAATACTTTACGAGCTTCCAATACATACCTCCTAGACCCGAATCCCAGCATCGTTTTCACCGTTTCCTTACATGTACTCAACACCAAAAAGTCATAAGTGTTACTCCGTGTAATCTCACATACCCCAGACACCGAAATCCGTTAGTGTTCCTTGTTTCTTCCTACGCACCCATGCACCAAAATATAGTCAGTGTTATCCCCATGTCTGTACATATCTCCAGCACCAGAAGTCACCAGTGTTACCTTTGCTTCCTCCCGCACCCCATTCACCAGAAACACTATCCCATTCACCAAAAACCCATCAGTGTTATCCATGTTTCCTGGGTTACCCCATACACCAGAAACTCATCAGTGTTCCACATGCTTCTTTGTATGTCCTGAACACCAGAAACCCATATGTTTCTTCATCGTTTCCCAAAGAGTTAATCTACAGCAAGCTGCATGTGTCAAATCACTTACATATCAGGCATTTAGGGCACTTCAGTTAACTAGTGTGTCAAGGATATGCTGTCAAACGTCTTCACTCTAAGTTTCTTAAACGGAGTACGTCTCTCTTGTTGGTAAATACGGAAGGTGTGTTCAGAATCTCTGGGGCTATACTTTATAAGTGTACCTATTTCAACTTAATCCTGGGTAGAGGTAACATGTTCATCGTGTTGAGTGTGATCGCCACTTTGGATGTATGAACAGTGTTTGCAATCAAAGCGCAACTGAGATACAGCTGAGATTATCGTCACAATATATGCTAAAATGGCATACGAATTGGATACTAATTTTATTCATTCGCCTAGAACATTCGTAAGATCATAAGAAACCATTCACTGATCACTGTCATCAATCCATCGTCCACATGTTCATACCTTCAGGACCGCCGTAGTGTGTTCGCTTCTCGCCCATCGATCCCCGGACACCAGAAATCAGGAATCATCCATCAATACCCACCCGCTCTAACCTATTAGATCACATTAATCTTCTCGCTTATTGCTCACCCATCCAGGGTAACAGAAACTCTCTGTCAGCCATCAGTACCCACCCGTTCTGACCTTCAGGGTCACACCAGTTATCTTCCATCAATACTTATCTGATCTAACCTTCAGGATCACATTTGTCCTCTCCCTTATCAGTCACCCGCCTCTGGCATAAGAAACCATCAGTCACCCATCATTCTCTACCCGTTCTAGCCCTCACATTAGTAATCTCCCGTATCACTCACCCATCCCTGACACCAAGAACGATTAATCGCCCACCAGAACTTACCCGTTCTAACCTCCAGAATCACATTAGTTTGCTCACTTATGGCTGACCCATATTGGACTACAGTAGCCATCAGTCACAGGATAACAGTCTGTTCGCTCACCCATCCCGCATCCCAGAAAACATGAGTCACCCATCACTGTCATTTATCTATCCCCCATCCAGCCCAATCTAAAAGTCAGGATCAGAGTGCTCGCTCACTCCTCCCGGGTATCAGAAACCATGATTCAGGATCACATTAGGCTGCTTGCGAATCGATCACACATCCAGGACGCCTGTGTCATTAAACCATGCCCCATCCGTTCTAATCTTCAGCTTCACATTAGCCTGCTCGCCTATAGCTCACCCATATCAGACAACAGAAGCCATCATTCACCCATCAATGTCATCAATCCACCTAACCTTCAGGATCAAATTAGTCCCCTCGCTTATCGCTCTCCCATCCCGGGCACCGGAAATCATCAGTCACCCTTCATTACTAACCCCTTCTAACATTTAAGATTACAATCTGCTCGCTGACTCACCCGGGACAGCAGAAACCATTCTTCACCCATCGGTGTCATTCATCGCTCACCCGATCTAACCTTCAAGGTCTCAGTTTGCTGGCTCACCCATTCTGGACATCAGAAAACATCAGCCACTCATCACTGTCATCAGTCCATCCCCCACCCGTTCACCCGGATAGGGTCATGATTTGCTTGCTCATCCGTCCCGGACACCAGAAACCATCAGTCACCCACCAGTCTCATCAATACATTACCCACCCCTTCTGATCTTCAGGGTCAAAGTCTCCTCGCTCACCCATCCAGGACATCAGAAACCACCAGTCACCCATCATTGTCATCAATCTACTACTACCTCCCCCCCCCCCCCCGTTGTAATTTTCAGGGTCGTATTAGGTCTGTTGCCTCACTCATTCCGGACATCAGAAACCATCAGCCACTCATCAGTCATCCCCCTTCCACCGACCGTTTACGGCAGCTTGAGGAATTCCTTCATTACTCACCGAAATTAAGGAATCACCAGTAACCCATTAACGTTCCCAATCTATCACCCACCCGTCGTAAAAGTCAACAACACATGAAACTTTTTGACCAATTACGCGCCAATGGCAGAGACACTGTAAGACTGTTCGCTCTGCTGGTGGATATTTTAGCTTAACAGTTGTCATGAATTTACCTTCGTCATGGCGCTGAACAATTCCACACAACATTTTTTCGTGTAATTGTTTTTAATAGAAATAGCCATTTTGCTGAAGTAAATATATTTTGCACTGTAGTCGTAATTTGTGCATATGTCCAAAGGCTTTCTCTACCGGTGAACGGTTTCGTAAGATTGACTCATGCAGCTTGCAGTAGACATGTGGTGGAAAACGAAGCTCTTTAGCTTTTTTATATCTCTTGGACGCTAAATAGCTATAATAGAGGAATCCGTCTGATTCATGCGATGCACTGACTAATCAGCCAAAGTTCAATGGAAGTAGTTATATGACCCCTATAGTTTACACTTTTTAGCTACCATGTTGTATCCTATAAAAGCCCAATACTCCAGGCGTTTAAAGACAAGGCAAGTTAATAGAACTGTTCAACCTTTAAGAGGAACTCTGCTCGTCTATCCTCGAACTGTTCAGCATTTCTTTTTCAGTATCTATAGTAACTGAATTGATTTTCTAAATATAGCCTGTATAATCGACTTAAATTCACGAGTATCTCCTCACACGGTCGTGTATGCTCCGGCTAATCCGCGCACTGAAATATTCCAGGCATCAGTAAACCAGGCTTTGATACTCTCCCAAACGATGGCTAATTGCGAAGCCTGACAAACATGTCCTTATCAATTATTAATTTCATATTAAAAATCAAAGGTATGAAAATGATGGCCATGGGCGACTTCGAACCACTGGCGAGTTTTCTCTCCCCAAAGGCGACAGATTTTGATTAATTAGCAAGACTGTTTATTTATTTGATTGATGCTTTACGCCGTATTAGCAGTACTGTGTTAAGTGGAAATTTCCGTGACAGCGTTGCATTATTTTGCGGCTCGAAAAGCAAAAACACCCTCACGTACAAATAAAAAAAAATTTCCAGTATGCCTTAAACTGAAACTAACGCAAACATTGCTGTCAAGACTCCAAAAACATTCTCACTGTACTGTTACACCATTCCCTGTGCTGAATAAAATAATTCACAGGAGCAATGTGTTCTAAGGCTCAAAACGATATAGAGATTCAGATTCATTCAAGTCGTAAAGTAATGGTTAACTGATACAAGACAGTTTTAGCGGAGCGCTGGACATCTCATAAAGGAAGACATGTTTTATACTATAGAAGTTACCGATTCCATGATGATACTGTATCTCGTATAGGGCACACAACCTGAAATCAAAAATCTATACACTACTCGGAAAGCTCAAAATGAAAAACTCATAGCACATTCCCGTGGGTCACATCTCAGTGGTCATGAAAGCGTTCGTTAGTTAGTTTTATCGCCGGACTTTTTTAGTATGCACTACCTGATGAAACGTTCTCACTCACGCTGCGATAGAACTTACGCAGTGTAGACCTACTCCGTGGATGAAAGTTAAATTGTCGGTTTATTATTCCATGGGATTTTCAGTTAATATCTTTCATTGTTTTTCTTTCCTAAGATTTCTTATCTGAAACTGCCATGGTTTTCAACACACACAGATTGTAGCTTTAATACCCTAAGAGGGTATAGCCTACTGTAGCAATGTGGACAGAAAATTGCAACTGGCTGCGCTTAATACCCGGTACAAACCTTACGCAAGGTGACCTGTTAGTTGAAAAATCTCAATTTAAAACAAACGTAACTCAAAATATTTATTACGTGAGTCTAATCCCACAAGAAAAACTTTCGTAAACGTCAAATTATCAAGGAGATATACATGCTTACTTAAGTTATGGTTAAATAACTCACAATGTTCCTCGAAAAGTGCACGTTTGCCCTCAGGTATAATTCCATACAATGACAAATTCCAGCATTTACCGGCCTAATGTTTGTAACAGTCCTGAAAAACGACAGGTGTTAAAAGATAAATCATGTGACCGCAAAGGGTACTGTTAATTTCCAATCCATTGCCTCCGTATAAGTGACATATTCTTGAGTACGGCGTAAAATGCTAATCCAACAAATAAAATAAATACCCTTTCCCGAACGATAGCATTTAGGAGATTAGGGACTCAGTATACACCGCACATGACAAAAGAATTGTCTTTCAACTGTGAAATTTAATATATGACAATGATCTTCCCTTGTGTAAAACGTTGTTATATTGACGTGTTGCCTATACAAGTACAACAATATTCACTATATAATAGCGTGATTACCTAAACATATACTCTCTTGGTTCTTGATGTAACACCACATGTGTATAGACACCTCAAAACGCACGCTGAATTAACGGGCCGGTTTGGGTGCTAGTACCAAGCATAAAGGGGCGTCTATTGACCGGCACGCATTTAACTCCGTGAACGAGGCGGCAAAATATCGGCGCGTGTAACCCTGGAGAGGAAGAGAGAGCCAGGTCCCATTTCCGATCATTACTGGGTCTATTTTGTTTTCTCTTTTTTGCTGTATCTCGTTTGACTGCTCAGTTTGGAATTCGGGTGACAAGATAATGACGACGAAACAAATTGATGGCTTCTCTTCACAAACGGTCTTTTTGTGTTCGATTGATCACTCTATCTGCCACTGGATCCAAGATGAAGAAGAACTAGTTTTGAAATCATTTCTAGCATTTAGTTACCAAAAGTCAATACCGATCACAAAAACTGAGTTGAATAATGCACTTACAACTGCGTACGACGTCACATGGTTTGCAGGAGAGAGGCTTACCTGAGCAGAAAGATGACAACGTGAATGGGGGAAGTCGGGGGGGGGGGCATCTTATATATAAACATCATCTCAAAGGGATACATTCCACTCACAATGAACTGAAGCGAAGTTTGAAAACAAGTGAAACGGATTAGGTGCCATCGTAATGTTGCTACAATTAAGTCTACAAGGCACATTTATCACGTATAAACCCTAAGCGTTCGACAGGATAGTTGCTTAACTTAATAGCAACTAAATGAAAGGACACATACATCAATCGTGTAGGGACACAGGAAGACGTGGTTTTCTCTTTGAACACAATCGTACTAATTAGAAGTTTATATCGCTTGAAAACAAATGTTAATACAGTTCCCATCTATTTTTTTGTCATCCCCGAAGATGGGAACTACTGGTTTCATCAAGAGATTGAGCCAGACTATACCTAGTGGACAAATTGTGTGACTTCATATTGATCATATTGAGTGACTTCAAGAAAGCTTTTGATCACAGGTCAATACGCTGACCCATTTTGACTTGTTGACTAGTGCTTTGCCACGGATTAAATATACTAACTTGAACGACCAGGATTGCCTGTTGAGAGCAACTTCACATCGTGGATACGATAAAAAAATACAGCAGAACATGGCGTTAATATCAACACCGATTGTCCATGGTAGTCACCATGGCTAAATGAGCGTTGCACAAAGCGCAAATCGGCATTCTCCTTCTGCATTGTTTGTATGAAAAACCTGCCTGTGTCGACAAAAGTTGGAGTCATCAAATAATAGACATCATGGACACCAGCTTTTTGATTTATTCATCATTCCATAATAAGGCCCAAGCCGCGTAACACCGCTGAAGGCGACAATACAAAATGTAAATGCCCCTTCTTACTGCACTTACTATAAATTGGCATTAACCAATGTTCAGGAAGCATTGCCTGTGGATATTTCCATATACATGTATTTTCTATTACCGAGAAAACATATATTTCCGCTCACGAGCACCTACATATCAATTACAGAAGTATTCTTTTATCAATAAAATAATTCCCGCCAAGACGAACCGTGGACAGCAATACCGCTAAATATGAAGTATATCGAATCTTTTTCCACACTTGACATTCGGCGGATACATACGTACAATCAGTGTAATTTCAACCGGAGATAGAAATCATAAAAAGGACACGGTGTTGATTCCATATTGAATTCGTGCATATATTCGCAAAGAGGACAGATGCAATGGCTTACACCCTTTGTGTGAGAAAGTGTACAGAATGAATGAATGAATAAGCGATAATATTTGCAGCCACATTATTTAGAAAAGAATACGTCAAATGGTTGGCAATAGGATAACGAGAATGTCCAGAATCTATTCCTTAAATAAATTAAAGACGTCGCAATCCTTTGTTAAAATTTGTAAACAGAAAAAAGCGTTAAAGGCCTTTAAAACACATAACCTACAAAAGCTTCTGAATGAAATATATAATGAAATACGTTAAGACCATTAAAATATGATTGATGCTGTAACATCCAACATCGTACATAAATTGTGCGTTCAGCGAAAATGTCCAATCTGGAATCTCGATAGTTGGAAGAGCTATTACCAAAGACAGTGTAAATTCCATGGTGTTTCAAATCGTCATGTTGGCCCCAGTGGCTTTGGCACTTAATGGTTTTTAAATTTACCTAAAATCACAATAATGGAGCTTAGAGTGAAGCAAACAGGACTCGCATATATTTGAAGGTGTTAGGGAAAATCTTTCGCTTTTACCCAATCAATTTACCCTTACTTTAAGAAATACCTGTCGTATACAGTATATTTACTGAAAAAACTGAGGAGACAGTCACCAATATGCCTGTAATGTTCGTAGTTTCTATGCTTTGACCTTTATTTGTTTACCGGAATTATTTCCAACTGTGGTTGGCGAATAATTAGCGTCCAATACCTCTCGCGATCTGCTTCATAGTGGTCATAGTTGTATATAACCCCCAATTAACCGGGGATCAAGGGCTGTGTAAGCCTCCGTGTTTACTTTTTCAACATCAACATGTTGCGTTGGTCTGCCAGTAACTTCCCGATGACTTTATCCAGTTTTCTCCCACCATAACGTCGTATAAGTGAAATATTCTCGAGTACTGCATAAAACATGTTCGCTTTTATGAACAGTTAAAGTCAAATACCTGTATTTATATTGGACCTGGGAACTATACACGGATATAAATTTGAAATAGGAGCTGGATGTCTACAATATCGATTGTCTTCCATGCGTCATTCAAAGGTGATGATGACTTCTACGTTACATGTTACCATCTTCATTTACCATGTATATATAACTTCTTATCTATTGTCTTGGGAATTGGTATTTCGGATTGCTTTACAGATGGGTCTTACAGTTATTGACTTGGAACGCTCTCCATGGCTTAGGAGTACTATGCGAATGTAGGACTTTTCTATAATTTTATTTCACTATCTTTTGATATCCGCTAATCTTTCTCATCAGTTCAGTCACAGCAAAATTAAAAAAAGAACAGACTAAATAATATCATCATATATGACGTTCAACAGCATTGAAATAAATAAATAAATAAACAATATTTTCTGCGGGTGATATGTTTTATGGGATATGGAATAGCGCAACAGTATAATTCATGTAGAGACTGACTTGAGTTCATCCATTGATGGAATCGTCATGTGTGCTTACTTTATGATGATTATGTGACGATTCCATCAATGGATGAACTCAAGTCAGTCTCTACATGAATTATACTGTTGCGCTATTCCATATCCCATAAAACATATCACCCGCAGAAAATATTGTTTATTTATTTATTTATTTATTTATTTATTTATTTATTTATTTATTTTCACGCAGCGCAGGCTGCTTATGCTGTTACTTCATATTTGTACGCACAGTATTTCGAATATCCTTTACCAGTCATTTTCTCCCCGACTGACAATTCCTTAATATTAATCTGTGACATCTGTTTACGGTTTGACTTTTGTTTTACCTTAATCCCAAAATCTTTGAGAATTCAACCAGATGAAGATATCTTCAATGAAGATACTGCGGCTGGTGAGATTCTTGCTCATGCACCGACATAAGGCTAGCAATGTTCTCTAGAGACAAAACACTCCAGCCTTCAGAATCCAATATCTTTAATTTTCTCATTATCTATAGATTGAAATGTAAGTTTGTGATTTGATATGTAGTTCATAGAGCACCAAAAGCTTTGTCTAGCTGAAGGTACGTTTTATTGTCATTCAGATGTTATTGATGTGTACAAATATTGAGGATCCAAAAAGAAACTTTGAGAAAGAAAAATTGAATAATATATAATAAGTAAAATCAATAGCGCATGGTTTAAATGCTGCAGTGTTTTAAGACAATTGACTTCAAGCTGTGGTATACACCTAGTCAAAGATTGTAGCTATTCAACATGGGGAGCAACTAAGGGGTGCATAGCAGCCAAAGTGTGTGGAATAAAATCAGATCTTTTTGGCGAGTTTTGCAATACACGGAACTATTAGGCAGTCAAATCTGTACTTCTTCGCGGTTAAAACCCATGTTGAGATTTCCAGCGAGATTTCCTTATTACATAAAAGAAAACATAATCATCATACAGTTTTAAATGATTATTATTATACGGTGTAGAAACACCTGTCCTTGACCGATATAGGCCAGTAGGACAGCATAATTAATGTCGATTTATGTTTCTTCAACTCATTTGGCATGCATAAAACAAAACCAAACTTACAAGGGTTAAAACCACTAAATGAAATCCGATTCCTTTCTGTTTCCACATATTGGAGAAAGTGTTCTCTACAACTGGGCTTTTTGAAAACTAAAAGAAAAAAACACCATTAAACTTTACAGGTAATTTCGCACTGCTTTCCAACCGCACAGCAGTTTTTTAAACGCTTTTCGGAAATCACTGTTGAAAACAGTGTAAATTAGTGGGTTCAGTCCAGAATTGATGTAACCAAGCCAGACAAAAAATAACTCCAGTTGTCCAATTCTTATGCAGGAATCACAATAGGGCACGATAATGTACATTAGAAAAAACGGTAGCCAGCACAAAACAAACGCTCCCATGACAACGCCTAAAGTACGGGCTGCTTTCCTTTCTTTGTTCAGTGAAATTCTCTGTCTCTGCTCGAGAAACTGAGTTACAACCTGTGGCTCACCTGCCTTCGCTTTTGCCTGTTTCTCGCGCCGTTTGGTTTCACTGGAATTTTCGGCCTCCGACGCGTCTTTCTGGACACTGGTCTCACTGGAGTTCTGGCCGTTCTCATCGACTCCATCTTCACAGCAGTTATCTTTGAGGCCTCCATTAGTACTCGATCTCTTAATGATCGACTTTAATTTGGACATGGCAGCGTTTCGTGTTCTCTGTCTGAGCCGTTGTCTAACAGCGAGGTACACCTTCAAGTAAACAACCGACATGACAACAAGCGGTACGTAAAACGAGCCGCAGGCCGAATACACAACGTAGCTTTTCTCGTCGGTTAAGTGACATACATGGTTATATTCATCATACAACGTCTTGCCACTGCTATTCCAGCCAAAGAGCGGCGGCACTGAGATAATCACACTGGCTGACCATACCAACAGTATCAGTAAAAGGACTCGCTTCAGAGTTCTCTTCTGTGAGTAGTTTATGGGATCGTGGATTGCGTAGTACCGATCCATGGCTATAGCACACAGGTTTAGTATCGACGAGGTGCAGCACAGAATATCGCTGGTTAGCCACAGCTCACAAAACACAGCACCTAGAACCCATTGATCATAGATATAGTCGATGACATGGAAAGGCATGACCACAATTGCCACGGCCAGGTCCGAACAGGCCAACGAAACGATGAAAAAATTCTGAACATTTCGCAAAGGACGATGTGTGAAGACGGAGAGAATGACGAGGATATTTCCGATAATCGTCACAAGAATAAGAAGCGTCATCAGCGTGCAGATTATACCATTTTCCAAAAGACTGAGAGTACTTACATTCTGAGCCAAAGTAAAGTTGTCGGCAATTATTCCACTTTCCTCTGTCATATCCGAATGTAAGTGATGACCGGCAGTGTATCTATCGCATTTGAAAGCATGAAATTCCGTGTAGTAAACACCGCACGAAGTTGCTGCTGGCCCACGAGGCGTCTCACTTGCTCTGAAGGTCTGGTGTCCAACAATCGATCTTTATCAAGTCAACACGCGTCCAACAGGTAATACTCGACATCCAATGAAAAAGCTGACTGTTGCGTGGATTCGTTGAAATAAAACTCCCAAAGCACCTTGGGAAGAATCTTTTCCAAGATTCCCAAGTGTACAGTTGCTTAGGTATCGTCCAGTGGAATCCTCCCACTGGCAACGTGACAAGCAGGTCTACTTTTCCTATATACAAGTCTCAGAATTGACGGTATATATCCATTCATTGCTCAGCGTTATAAAGAACGATACAGTTGACATGATTGAGTCAGCAGTAAGCAAAACTGCCCGCCCGTGCGGCGCCTGTGTTGTTTCGGCTGTGGTTAGTCTACGGAGTGACGGCTGGCCGGGCCCCTAGTCCTCTCTTCCTAGAAGTCGTTAAACTAATGGAATCACCCATCGTGCGGCTGCAATCAGCTGCTGTTGGTCCATCCACGCCAACAAACAGCAATCCAGGGATACTTGCATTTTCTAAATACTGCCTCCTTAAGGCAATTGTGGACAAATCCAAGAAACAATAAACCCAGAACTCAGTGGGATTCTGAGTATCGCTTGGTCAGACATCCATTCAAAGCACACCACATACACAACTAGCGTCAATTTTCCTAATTCTATCCCTTGCGAAACACCTCTTCGGGTAATTAATTTGTCTAGAGTTTTGCTAAAGCATTACCGTTTCTTCCCGGAAACAACCGAGCTGATTAACACAAGGGTGGCCACAAACGTCAGCTCTTTTAGGTAAAGGCAAAATTTTTGCTCTAAATTCGTGGTGCTAATCCTTGGTGTGAAGAGGCATCCTTGTAGCCGTCCCCGGAGCGTGGCTGTTTAGTCCAGCCCTTTGCAGCAAAGACTCCGAGCAGCCGGAATCGATTCACCGCTCTTCTCTACGCCGAACAAGCAGAAATAGTAATGAGGAATAAGGCGGCACGGGTTCATTTTATTTAGACTGCCCACGTCATTTTACTGAACGAGCATTTAATCAAAAATAAATATATTTCCTTACAGAAAACCTCTCGCCGATATTTTAGACAATTTCGACCAATGCACGAGCCTGACAGCGCTAAACAACCCAATAAATTATTTTCAATCAATCCGCATCAGATTGGCATGCTCATTAAGGCTTAATTTCAACCAGCAGACCGGATATATATGCACGTCTTTCAAGTCCAGTCCGATGGGGAATCCAATGACTAATCACTGCATTGGCATGTGGCGATGATGTAAACGATGTCGTAATGAGTAACTGCACACACACGCAAACACCCACACACACTCATTCTCTCTCTTCACCCTATTCTTTCTCCCTCCCTCTCCGTGATAGCAGCTTTAAACAAAAAGAAGGACGGATAACTCTGTGACAAGATATATTGTCCCGGATTGAATAATTAAAATGTAACTTATTTTACTAATGTATATGTATGCCTAACATCATGTTTGCTGATCACTTGCGGTCAGATCCTTATGTTCCGTGGAGCAACCAGTAACTGCAATAAACGTTGGGCACATGTTTGCGCCTGAGCATTCATTTCATATGTTCCCAAATGACCTGGGGCGCGACAGGTTGAATGGAGTGAAAGCGTGTGACTTAACATCCCTTGACAGTCAGTTACAGCTTACTTATATATGTTGGTCATTGTATATACCTCAATGCAGGGCAAATTGTGGTCGGTACCGTTTCAGTATACCCTGTGCAATACAAACAGCACACAAATCAACATTGGAAATGAGTATATAAAAAGGTCATATTTTGAACACATATTTTAGTATGACTACGCAAGGAGCCATGGATTGAAGGACACCAGTGAGCTTTTTTCCTAATACTTCATTATTGCTATTGGAACGGTGCGTGGGATTGTTAAGTATCGGGATTACACCGTGCCTTTTGTGAAAAGTAGGAAGCAATCGAAGGCGTTTTTATGCAGCTCAAGATGTTCAATCTGTAAACCAGGGACATTTCAATCCAGATGAACAATCCAATGAACACTTCAGCCTACGTTGTCGCGTCGCTCGCATGTCTTTTATTAGAGTCATGCGAAATTGAACGAAGTTTCAAAACAAGCGCCCATGCAAATGCTAAGTTATGCGACCCACAGCTGGTTCCAATGGCCCAGAACTGTGTGGATTTTTGCCAAATAGACAAGAGGGATGTCAACGACAACAGATGGCATACAGTCGATAATTGTACACCTAATCCAGATGGGGTCGCATTATATTCCTAAGACTATTAAGGTCTATTTTATATCCAGTCACACATGGCGGGTTTTTATTTGCCTATAAGGAATTTCATAGCCTTGGACCCCAATTACTGCCTTATATAAACCAGGGTTTAATAGGCTTTATCCTCCTTTTTCCGGATGCTATTAGCAAGGTGATTGCAGTTTACCACCACGCCAACAATCGAAGCACATAAGCTATATATGATGACAATCAAAGTGAGTCATCGTGGCCAAATTATTTGGTAACTTGAGGTGAAAACTCCTTACAGCGATGTTTTCTATCGCTATGCGCTGTCATCTTCTGGTTGGAAATATGCACTTTTATGATCATCTATTCCTGCGCTACAGATATTAGTGTCGCCTGTCCAGAAAAATTTCGTTTATTGCACCAACAGTGTGTCTTTAATCACTTTTGTTTTATGAAGTCCATGAAATTCTTATTTTAAATTCCCCGCAAACTTGAGGCGGCATAAAATCTCACACGAAATTTTAAATCCCTCTCTTTTTTTCCTGTTCCTTTTTTTTTAGATCAAATAGTTAAACTGCACTAACACTGACAGAAGTAAGTTGCGGATTTTCAACAAAACACTAACACAATTTAAGGAACGTTTTACATGTACCACGATGTAGGTGAAAGTTCTGCACTATTATTAATTACTATATATCTAATTATGGATTAAGTGTACACATTACGGATAATTCTTGCGAAAGTTGATTAATCGATATGCGCCACACATAGCATCCCCCTGATGAAATGTACGCGCAAGGTAAAACTGAGTCCTAGCTTATGTCAGACAGAAAGTGAAAAACATTTCTAAAAAATGGGCACGGGCTGTTATTATGACTTTGCACTGCGCGGTAATTTAATTCAATTAAGAATAACCCTTGTGCGCGTTTTCAGAAAACCTTTCACCCTGCGTTTAGTTTCTGCATTGTAAATAATTCTACAAAAAAAAAAGAAAATCGGAAAGATATTTCATGTAGACCTCACCACCGTGATATTGTATATTTGCCGGAACCACACGATGACACCATGAGTCGTCTCCTATCGACACTTGAGGGTTTTTGCTTAGCTTCCCGTTACTTGGAAAGACAAATGTCAAGCGTAGCACATTCGGTGCAATTTGTCGACACCTAGCCCTCGCGGTGGGAAGGTGTGTGCAAGTTTGATGGCTGTTTGCTGCCAGGATCATTTTATTGTAGTAATGAGTCATGTTATAACATCTGGGTGAAGAAATTGTCTTTGGCATACACTTACATGTAGTTGTCAGTTTTAGGAGCCATTTTTATTGTTGTTTAACTCTTATACCCGCCCGTGCGTGGGAAGGTCCGCCAGCAGCCTTGCGGACAGTCGTGGATTTTCCCACCCGGCATTACTTGGATTTACCCCATCATAATGCTGAAATTTAATCCAGTTGCTTTATTTTCCGATAATTCGTACAATGTGCCTACAACAGAAGCTCATAATGTGACCGTTTCAAATATAATTTATAGGAGGGATACTTATGTAGAATGGAGTTCTTCACACCTAAATCAGACTGTGCATTTCTATTGCGGCGTGAAAAATGAGACAAATATATGTATACAGCATCGTTCTATACCACTTAGTGTTTATGCCAAGTGCCACCCTGGTATGGAAGAAAGTTTTGAATAAAGGGATAATGCTTACAGGATATCGGCTGTAGATCTCTGGACATCTGTACTGGACAGCGGTCAGAGAATCAGAGAGGAATGAAAACACAATGCGACATAAACCACTGGGATTTATTAACACCCTCTTAAAATGTAAAACTTGCCACAGGTGTTCAGTACCATTTTGTGCTATATCGTTATTGCTTACGACTGTGCTTGCACTAAACAATGCACCATAACGAACCTATAGAAATAGATTCTATATCTGCTCTCACATAATGAGTTTTCAGCTATATGTGCTTTAATGAACTCCCAAGGCTTACCGGTTATTCCCCTTGCCTACAACAGAGATATAATGCAATCCAGCCGGGTGATAAACTAGTGCATAAAGATAATTATGTTCCCACACAATCCATCTCGGCATATTGTACAAGGTAATTATAAAAGCCCTGACGAAGCAAAATCGTAAAGGTGAGATATTAACCCGTACTGGTGATGTTTGTTGTCGTTATTATTATTATTATTATTTCCAAAGGCGTGTCCTTCGCTTCCAAGAAACCGTTCAGATTATTACATATGCTAATTAAAGACCGTTTGTCAAGATCGCTTTCACCAGCGCAACAAATCATGCATCGACAAGTCCGCTCAAGGGAGAAGTTGAAGTGAGAAAAACGTCCATATTGAGATAATACAGAACGCTGAGAATTCAGAAATGTCACGAACGGTTAATATGTATGATGTGCAAAATTAAAAAGCAGCGATAAGTTACAGCTAAAATTGACACCAAAGTCCTGGAGTCGTGAGTATAACGTACATCTGCTCGTGAACAGCCAGTGAAACCAAGCACGTCTTCCCAACTAGACAACCAGGCTTGCTTCAACCTGGGTTTTCACCAATCCCCCTCGTCTGCAGATTTCCTTTTACTTCCAGTTCTGGGAGACGTATTGTGTTCCCGGCCCATCCCTGGGTCATTTGTTTATATTTGCTGACATATAATACAGGAGTCTGGTGTGGTAAAATATATGATGAGTGGACAGTAGACAACTGATGGGACCTGTTCAATCTGTAACTTCAAAGAGCCGCGCCAGTGTCAATTTCATTGCGTTGAGACAGAAGGGCAAATTGTAAGAATCAAGGTAGTATAGATTGCTTTCTTAAATTAAACCTATTTGAGAGAGTTAGTAAGTCTGAGAGTCTTTTACTCTTTCTAATCTTTAAAATTTATATACTGCTATTACTATTGACATATTGGTAAGTTTTAGCCTTGTCAGAAGAAAACTATGCTCCCAAATCATGATTTTTTCAGGCATAAGGTGAATATGGAAAATTAGGTCTTACTCAAAAGGTATGCTTTCTTGTTTTTCAGGATCGAATTGTAATTTTTTTAGAATGTTCGCATTAAAATGTCTTCGACAAGTATTGTCTTAGTCGTTACAATCAATGAATCCTTGGTGTATTTTTGGAGCAAGGTCCACTACCATGAAGATGTGGTGATTATGTTTGCCAGTTCGTGCTGTAACTGGCTCTTGATTTATGATTTGCCACTTGTTCGCATTTTCTCGACCTTGGCTTTTGCTGTTGACGTGAATGTTGGACGAGGCGCTATGTAACGAGTGTCCGTTCTGGTGGCCGAGTAGAGTTCTGCAGTTAATGAAAGCAATCTATTACAAGTTTCTGATCTGGTGCTTGGTTATGGCACTGCAGAAACCGAGCACTATATTGTAAGTGTCCGATCTATTGACTCGATATGGTACTGCACATGTAACAAGAGTGCATAATGTTGGTCGTTCGATCTAGTGCCTGGGTAAGGTAATGTAACTACAGATCAATCCATTATGTGTGCCCGTTCTTGTGTCTGGATATGACAATGCAACTAGACTACGCCACGTTGTGAGTATTCGGTATAGTGTTTGGATGTGGCACTACAGCATGACAGCGCTACACTGTGAAGACCCAGTCTAATGCAAGGGTTTTCTACTGTAGCTTGTGGGTACCATACAATAAGGAGCACTGTGTCCACAGGGCGGTGATTATTATACTGCGAAATAGGGGCAAAACAGAAAATATTAAATACGAGAAATCCTGTCAAGGTTTCCACTCTGTGACGGAGTGATGTTAAGGCCTGCTTTTATTCTGGTATTATCTTACGGTTAAGGTTAGTTAACATGTGTTATTGTGTGAACTTCCAACGCATATGCATATTAACCTTCCTGTTAAGGCCCCTACTTAAAATCTGGGACCTCTGTAAATTGCGTTTACTGGCAGGTCAGTATAGATCAAACACCTCAGTGATCAGTATCTTTTTTTCTTGAGATACAGACGTAGAGGATTTTAACCTCTATCTTAAAATCAATGTTGTGTATTAAAGCAGTCGGTAAAGTGATACATCGGTTCGTTTGTGCTCAAGTACAGGACATTCACCCATTAAAAGCCTCGTTTGATTTGGATGAGAAAGCGGGGCTTTCCGTCGACTTAACCCATTACGTAGGTTTTAACCCATTCCGTCTCTTGTTTTCTATTGGCTTAATGATTTCTCCATGTTGACCGCCGAGGGGAATTCAAATACTCCAGGATTACCGGCGAATGTGAATACGTACAGTCAAACAGAAACGCATGACTCAACAGCACGAATCCGCTATCTGCAGTAGTGGTGGGCTGAAAAAGGCAAAAAAGCAAAAAGAAGAAAAAACTGATATGTTTACGGCAAGTATTTCCTCTATCTAATCTGTCATGCATGCTAGCTCTCGTTGTACTGAAGTTGATAATGTTGATAAATCATATAAGGCCCCCCTTACCCGTAAAACGTCCGAGATTTGTTTACATTTACCTTCAGGTTTTATTTCATGTCTGCGGAAATTTCAGCAATGTTAGTTGATTCCATAACCTATCCCAGGAATGTTCTAGCCCAAAGGGAGTTTTTTCGGTACTCGCCGGGGTAACGGTGAAGTAAATTGTAACAGAACGTTTCATGAGTACCAATTAAAAAAAGATTCTACATTTACATTAATATGCATAAGATCATGTGACTTAAATCGCTGTATTCACTGGAAAGTGCTTTTATATATTGAACAATATAAGGTCGATGTGGAAACGAAAGCAGTATACCGTATACATATGTTCCCTGACTTTATGAATGATATTTGATGCTTGCTGCAATATTTCCTATGATAATGGACATTCTGTGTTCATGCCAAAGCACGGGTTTGATACCTTTTAAACAGGAATCGTAAAATGGAAATTTGCACTTGGTCGGACGATTCCCAGGGTGTTACATTGAAGGACATATATACATGGCGAGTTGTGTTGAAATGTGGTGAAAATTGAGGTCTGGTGGTGGGGTAGGGCAAGGGCTGGGACGCTTATATGGGAGGAAGGAGACCTCCATCCCCAGAATAATACCAGGTCTTATCTAGGAATTAAAGATCTATGATTTTGCTCATAAATATCCATTTGTCCCCGGCTATGGCATTTTCCTTGTCCGATTACCATGTAAAGCGAACACTTCATGAGTTTAAAGACGTTCAACCCGTGTAAAGGAGCATTTATGAAAACGATTCGAAATGAGTTCCGTCTTTCCAGCGTGTACTTGTGGTAAGATGTGAGCTGTCGGTCTTATACCACCGAGAGGCTGAGTGGATTTCACGGTAACGTGCCCTTGCGGATTAACTCCGACTTCGGCTTTGTACAGTGCCATGGCTGTCTCCAGTAGGGAGCCTGTCTGACGTTAACGACTGACACATGACGTGCTGTCTGTGATTATTGGGCCTTCTCCCCACTCCACATTTGGAAACGCCAATAGCACTCACACAGGTTACTTCTGATCAGGTCAGAGAGCAATCAGGAACGGGGCACCTGTCTCTGCCCACATTATCTACGTTTCTCGGGCAGCACCAGGCACCTTACTTTGGACGACATTTTCCGGACTTTGCCGATTTTGCCGACGTAATCTGCGACCTAGACCTACACAAACTCCAGCTAGAGACGCATGTCCCAATAGACCTTGGATTCAACTGGTAATAGTGTAGAATTAACCTTGATGTGAGAATTACAGCAACAACCAGCGGGAAGAGGATGGTATTGTCAACTGTCTACTGGGAGTTTCCGTTGTGTACGAGTTGGTTGTCCGACATAACTGACCTCCACGGAACACTGGTCGCTGTGGCGTGGACCCCATTCAATCAATTATCCTCATCATTCTTTAACCCACATCGCCGGCGACGTGATGAAAGCTCAATTGGAATGTCCCATTCCCTTGACACTCCCCTCCATCCGGCCACTTCTTGCTGCCAACAGTTTGTCAGCGACACCACGCAATGCGTTCTACTGGTACATTACCTACAACGTATGAGACTGCAATGGGCGATAGATTACATTTTGTTTGTTTATTTTGTGTTCTTATTTGCTTTTATGTTTTGTTTTGTTTTTCATCATCATTTTTGATGTCACTATCGTTGTCATCACTATCATCATAATACTGTACCGTTATCACTGTCATCATCATCATTAATGCCATCATCTTGAACATGTCAAATGTACTACTCTAGGGGCAGCTAGCCTTCTTACTTAACTGGTCTGCTCGGTCTGTAGGACAACGCGGACAAGTATCACTGCAAGTCATACGAAATCATTCTCACTTTTTCTCCATTTTATGGTGGAAGATACACATTGTATTTTTTCTTATTTGCTAAACTCGAACAGCCTGTGGTTGAAGAAAATTCGGGCAATTTTCAGCAGGTAAAGATATGTGTATTTTATAATATGCTTGCCAAAAGTAAATATATAAGGGACATTGAAGACTGATGTGACACATTGTGACACATTTAATGAGCATGGAGTCTTTTATAGCATTTTTGCACATTTCGAATTGAGAATAAAATCGACGAAATGCTTTATATTGAACACTATTGTTAACAAATATATATTAGACTCGCCTACGTACAATAGTTCCGATTCAAAGGCCGCTATGTTGAAAGTAGAGAAGAAACAGTTCCATTGCGCAAATGTTCTAATCGATGAAATCGTTCAACGGACAACTTTCAACGAAGCGTGGGAATCACCAAATATAAATATATGGTGTGTCTTAATTATTTCGAGTGTTGTGGACATATTTGGGATCTGTGGGACAAACTGTGCTTTGTCGTTGTTGGCGTCATTGGTATATTTCTTCGTCAGGCAACATTTATAATATTTTGTACATCTAATTTTACGGCATACGCATGTGAAATATGTGTATTGTTTTTCAACTACTTTTTTTCTAAACTTCAGCGACAAATTAAAAGACCGCTCTCATTATTTATCTGATTTCTCGTTCGAGTAGCATAGGTGGCATAAACAGATGACAACACCATCTTGCGGTGCACACTTGATTGATTCCGTTGTAAAACGAGGCGTGTTTGAAGCGCCGTCAGCTGCACCATTATCTTTGAGAGAAGATGGTCTGTGGCACGCAGCATCAACTTTAGCCAGCACTTCTGGCACGGCATCCCTGGCAGCTACTGTCAATCATTTGCTCTCTTCAATTTATCAGCTCGATTTAAGAAATACGCTTGCATATCTTCGATCATTTCCTCGTTTAATTCCGTCCGTCTTATTTGGGGTTGTCCAATCGAAATAGATCACGGTTCTACTTAATACAACTTCAGATGAGATTGATCTTGAGGGGTGATTGTATTATTTCTTTAGAATGAAACTCTCTCATCTCTTATTTGTTGTTGTTCATCAATGGATACATGTATATAATTCAAGAGGAAGACATGCTGGGGCAGATTTTAGATACATAGACCAAACATTTATTCATTTCGTTTCGTACATCGCTTAATAAAACAAATATTTAATAAAAGTTTATTAATCACCCAGCTGAACAGATGCACAGACAAGTTACAGTTACACTAGGCGTCAAGTAACAGTTTAGAAACAATTCAAAGCCGTATTTTATTAAACCGCACTATACCGTAATCTGAGTGTCAGTGTCCACGGAATAGCAGATTCAGCAGATTTCAATGAAGCTAGAAAGCATGAATGATATATCTGAAGGTATTATCCACCGCACCAACATGACCTCCGGGCATAAGTTTTAAGATATATGTGACTTTAAATAATAACTTCCATTACACAAAGTAAACAAGCGAAGAGTTTAGTTAAACATCTCGCGGCGATTTTCATTTAAACGTATGCCTCTAGTCACTTGATATGCAGGATCGGACAAAAGAATACTAAATGTTTTTAGAATGCAATCAGTGGGTCTCTTTGACACCAGCGAACTGAGCGGAAGGTGTACTTCATTAGACACTTCTTTTACCTACCTAGATACTACCAACCGTCAAGTGGCTGTTCCGTGCTATACACTCAGAGTATCAAACAGTTTATGTACTTTGCCAGTATAAGATCACAATTTATCAGATTTCATTTCGGATCAAACTAATCGGATTGTCCCTTGTAACTTACCAGTGGTAAGGTGGAGCTGTCGCTACCCCTATTGAAATAAATTCCCCCTATTGAAACAATTACTTCAGTAGGGTCGCAGTTCCAACCCATGTTGAAATGTTTGAAGTAAAGAAGCTTTATTTCAATAAGGCACTTTTGCGCATATTCTACTTGCCATTTCAAACATTTCACACCTTTGTAATATCACAGTTTCAAAGGCATTACCTCTCCAATTGATAGAATATCACGTGTTCAAAATATCAGAAACTGTTTTATTTTCTACAAATATTTTGAGCTGTTGACGATTTTTTCCACGATGCCTTTTTACTGAAAATCCTGTTTTATGGTAGTTCTGCTCTGTCATGTTTACAAAACTTGCTGAATTCAGTGTAAGATGTAGGGACCTCATAATCCTGATTCATGAGGCTTCTGGCCAGTGCGATCGTGAGTCTAAGCCCTTCTCATGTTGGCTTTCTTTCCAGTTGTACGCCAGAAATCTGCAGATGGTTGTGGGTTTCCCCCAGACTCAACAAATAAAGACTAAATAAATAAATATGATTGAAACACATTTTATGTTAAGCGGCAACATCTGTAGCCTTAACTGTACTAAACCCCTATCAACCAATCGATCAATCAACCAACTAAACCAACTCTAGTCAAGTGAATACAACTGGAAGTAAATTTCATGTTAAACGATATACTTTATTGAGACAACAAATAAAGGGAATTAAAGAAACTGAATTTCTCAGTGCTATTGACGCGATTTCAACCTCATGCTCATTTATACTTAAACAATGAAGTAGAAAGAAGTTGTACCGTTTGTATAGTCTTTGTGCTATCAAGTCACCTTTTAACTAGCACAAATAAACAGTCATCATTAATGATGTTCACAAATTAGAAGAGATCATTAAAGAGATTCGCCTCATCAACAATCAATAATAGTTATTTAAACACAGAATGCAGTAGATAAGACATAATCGAAACTGAAGAAGACCAACGCAATTTTCCCTTGCTTATTTATTTGCAATGGGAATCTCTGGAAAGCATAAGACCTATTGTAAGTCATTCAATGGGTATTAGAAACCACTGGATGTTCAAATGGGAATTACTCTAAGCTAAGGAGCAGACAATGGAAGGGCGAATATTGAATTTGTTCACCGATGACATGTACCTGGGTGGTTCACTCTTTAAAAAGACAAAAACTAAGGAGACCCAAGAAACAGAAGTACCACATCTAAAAGTATTAAAAATGGTACCACATGTATGTTGACATCTCTGCCACATAGCTCAACTTTGTACTAATTTTCTGTTTCAAAAGAATTAGTATAAAAATACTTATCACCCTGGACCTATGGACAAACTCCTTTGAATGAAGAGAATAAGTGCCTATATTTTCCACATTCACACATGTTTGTCCCTCTTCACATTAATTGTGTGGTTGTCTTCTCCACCATATATTCGTCACCTTAAACAATCGGTGAGGAAGTGGTGGGAAAAAGATCCATGCGTCAAACCATTTGCTGTTGTTTATTATGCGGCGAATTTCAATAGCATTACCACTTGATCTCCTAGCTGCCCGCACAAATCTCCTCACTCTCACTGGCGATGGAACCGTTTCTGGAATTTCGAGTCGAATATATAACTTTGGAGGTAGGGTCGAAGACACGATTTCTTGACAGAACCTTTTTACTTTAGCAAGACGACACCGGCTACTAGGGTCGCTACGGAGACACATACGAGGCGATCCGTCGGACTATTAAGGTGATCTATATTTCTGTAACCGCTATCCGACAATTTGGAAACAAAATCTTCATCCGAGTGTTGATCAGCTGCGTTCCGAGGAAGGAAAGGCTGAATTAAGCGATCAGCTAATGGTTGTCGCAGACAGATGCTTGTGTAATCCCTTGGCCTTCAGGGAATTATCTTAGGGTCAGCATTATTATATCGGGGTCAAATTCTCCCGTGTTTGATACCATATTTGTTTTCTGAGCTCCAGTCGCATGAACAACGAGCGCTTGGGCATTATATTCTTTACATAGAGCTATCAGTGTAACATGGTCACCGTGCGTCTCAGTTTGTCTCATTTGTCGAATGTATTCCCTCAATTCACCCGCTACAAACAATCTATAATCGTCTTGATGCCGATTGATGTGCTTCACGGACTTTCATGCGGAGATATTCATTAGTGAGATAAATGAATCACCGATGATAGTTGGTGAGAAAGCGCCTCAAACTGACAGCTGCCTGGTAAGTCTTGTGGATCCAGAAATACTCTTACCGAATCATCACTTTGTCAAAAGTTTATCTTCATGCGATGGAGGGATGTAGTGTCTTGCTTCATGCGATTTTCTGGATATTTTGTCTGTGATGATGCTGACTGAGGTTTGTTTTCTTGTTTTCTTTTTGATAACAGTGACGCTGGTGATGTCGCTTACGTTTACGTTTTATGAAACTTCCTGTTGGTTCGCGGACCTTTAAGAGATATCTTCCCTTCAGAACATTTCTTGCAAGCACTTTTGCCGGAATCACATATCTTCGTCTCGGCGCATTGCCTTTTCCATTTGGAAAACGAAATAAAACCCTTTCGCCGACGTTGTACACAGACGGAGGTCCAAGATATGACGCTGTCCTGTTGTTTGTTTGAAACCTCTGAATGAGTTGGAATATTTCAATTGAAATACACTTGAGATCCGAGAACTTCTTTGGGTGATTGGTTTATGGCTTCTCGGATCTTATAAATCTTCCCTTTGCATGACTAATTTTTGAAAACAAAATGAAATTTATATCACAAAAATTACAGCATCAGTTTGTAGAAACCTTCCTTTCGCATGCTCAATATTTTTCTTTATCTTCCAAGACTTAGTCTCTTCCTGATGAACTGAGATTCATAAAACAATTTATGGATAATTCATTGAATGCCTTCACCACATGTTGGCAAAGAGATTCACGTCATCTTCCTTTGTAAGCCTACTCAAGTTATTATCAGTTTGTAACTACAACTGTATCAATGTTACGAATACTTACCTAGGAAATTCAGTTTCTGATGTCATTAAACTTCGCAAGAGTTCAAAAAGGGAGAAAATAAAGTAACTTCCTTCGTTCTTGCAGTCAGCGTTGTGGCAAGCAAATAAAAAAGTTTCAATCTCCTTTATTAAAATCGCCATTAAAAACACTACTCTATAGGTTAACGTCCATGGACATATTCACTTTTAGCTCGGGCAATAGAGATATGAGCCAAAGGCCCAACACTAAAAATAAGCCTATGTCTAAAAGCTGGCTAATTTTCTTCAAATTTCCTTCAAAAGTCTGGCAACTTTCCTTCAATTATCACATTGATTACACTATAAAACTACTCAAGAAATAATATAATATATTTTTACACAAAATATCATCAGTTACGGTACTTTTTAAAATATTTATTCTTCCATCTCCTATCAGGATTAATTAAACATAACTTCACCTATAATTGTTTTGAATGGTAGTCTACTCCTCATGATCCTAAAGCTGAACTTGCGAGTTACTCGCGACAGTGATGAATACGGTGATCCGTTTTCAGAATAAAAACAGGATGTGTTTTGCATATTTTGTATGGTTTTTTTTTTGCAGTTTATACGGGTGAAAACTATGTTCTTTTATTACTTTACACGCACATCATTTTATATTCCTTTATCTATATCAATGGCACTGAAAAGGGTATATCAAGACACGACTATGTTTCTGTTTACATTTATAAAATTTCATCATTTCATGCACATGACGTGTTTCAATGACGTGAACTAGTGACGTTTGGATGACGACACACTGGTGACGTTTCAGTGTCGTCGTGGGGTATCACAAGTTGGGATTTTTCCATTAAGGTAGTCTTTATTACGCCAGACCACAGCCTGTATGAAAGATCAAGATTACTTCCATGCCTCCAATCGGTCATTTTTAAAATAAAATGATCTTAACCTCAGAACTGACTTCTTTTTTTTAGCAAACATTAGCAGGATTTTGTTGGTGTTAATTTGTTTCACCACAATAATATATTCCCGTGTTTCGTGTTTTTCACTCCATAAAGATGCATATCGGCAATCGATTGTTTATTATTAATGAACTGTTGTCATGATTCTCTTCCACAGCTTTGTGACATCGCTGGACGATTCTCTTCCACAGCTTTGTGACATCGCTGGACGCTTGGCACTAAAATGTAATACAGTACTGGCCCCTGTATTCATATAAAGACACGTGTACTTGACGTTAGTAACTATTTTTCGCGACAAATGACGTCTAAAGTCATGTGTAAGTATAGCATGGATGGATTAATGGATGAGTCGCATAACCCCTCAGTTCGTCATCATATGGCTGAAATATTGACATCAAAGTACGGCGTTAAACATCAGGTAGTCAACCAATCATAATTGGAATTTCGTTCAGGAAGATTGTCGGAAGCTCATGCATGAGTCTTAGTCTTACTGGTCAGAGATTAGTGGTTTTCAGCGGATAGATGTCCGATATATAGCCAGCTATCAGCGTTTATAACAAAAGAAGTGTAGTTCTTATGTCGCAACCTATTCCTTCAAACCACAAATATAGCAGAACGACCTGTACTTGTATGGCTTTTATGTAGGACGATTTCTCCATAAAGTTCACCAGAGCAATTGTAATAAACACGAATATGAGATCTGGTCATATTTATTTTGCCTGAACAGTAGAACTAGAATGGATTATAACAGGAAATTTTTTATTTTTCCAGTAATTTTGGGTACAGCGCTATGTACTTCAAATATAACAAGAATATTTGACAGTAAAAAAAAGTCCCCCAAAAGTATATTTGTATCAAACCTATCAATATTACAATCTTACATAGCACTAACAAATAGAAGATTCAAACGAACATAACTTGGTGTCGACTTATTTCAATAAGAGTCATAAATGTGCTATTGAAACAATTACTTCAATTAGGGGTTACGACTGCAACCCCTATTGAAGTAATTGTTTCAGTAGGGGTAATTATTTCAATAGGGGTTGCCACAGATGCTTGCACTTTGGAAACTATCAGGGCGAAAGTAAGAAAAGACGCGATCTCTGCGACAACAGCCCGTAATACGCACTGGGTTTATAATACTCTGAGAATAACAACCTATCAAAATACACGCCTGTGTGACGTCCATGGTCATTTCGAAAATCAATAAGCTGTAACGTATTACACTATACTATCAGCTTAGTTTCCTAATGATCGATCAGTTCGCCGCAATTGTCAGAGTGCGCAATGAAATTAATCACGTTTCCGGTTATCCAGCTTTGTGGCATGCAAGGTATTTCAAAAAAAAAAAACCCTACGCCAAACACTTTCGGACTCTTTTGATACAACTTCGTCAGAGAAATAGCTGGTTGTCACGCCATAGTTTGGGAGTTATTGCTTCTTTATAGCCTTACACTGGCACGATGTCAACTGTGGACGTGATTTACCAACCATAAAGTCGTCTAAAGTTTCGCATTTCGTATGTTAACTTCAGAGGATCTTGATTTGCGGTATGATTTGCTGGTCCTTCCCCACCTCTGTATAGTTGAAGTAAAGGTCGGGGTCCGATGTTCCATTTACAACATTACTCATCAGACATATAAAAAAGATTTAAACAGTTTCTGTTGTGCATGGAATTATCAATAAAGGTCCACGATAGCGTTTTATATACATTATGTAATATCTTCCTGAGACCAGTCTCTTGAAAAAGCAGTCGAAAACTAGTCTTCAACGCAAATGTGAATGGAAAGTTGGATAAAGTTGACCATGTAAGAAATGGTACTCATTCCAGTATTGAACTCTTCGATTTTGGATTGTCCTGCCTTAGGAAAATATTTTTAGGTCTTTTTGGCTATAACTTAAGGTTTATTTTTTTAACAAAATTACTTTAGTACACGAAGACATTTTAAATGTTATTTTGGAACTGTACGGTGATAATTGTTGTATGTAAGCGCTTTGTTTTATTCATTTCAGGTGCTGGTTTTTCTTTTATATGGAAAATCTGCTGTGCCGTATCCTAGGAGTTTCATGTCAATTTCTTGACTTATATATGATTATTTTGTATTCACCTGAAAACTCTAAAACAGATACCAAGATCCAGTTTTGTCTCCCACATTATCACGTTTGGATATAATAAACTTTGTGCCGTGATAAACAAAGCTGTGGAGTTTATTGTAGAGTAGTTTCTTACATGCGTTTTTGGATTTCAGCTTTTCAACAGACTTGTCCACGTTGCCCTTTACACATGACTGCGACATAATAACCTATGGATTCCACCCTTGGATATTTCAGCCATATATGCCACTCGTCATTGTGGGACGTTTTTCTTATAAGCGGTTCATGGAAGTCGATTGAAAAACAGATGACGATTTCATTCGTCCGATTTAACGTACAATATAAGTAAGGCAACAGTTCAGCTAAGTAATCAGTCGGAAAATTAGAGTCTGACGTCCGTAAACAGTATGAGTCTGAGGTAAGTCACACCGGAGGTCGATGTAAACCATCTTAGCAAATTACTCGTAAAGCCATCGACACAAAATAACATCAATTTCTGCATGCCATGAAAACGCATTTAATCTCCTTTTATTTAGATAACAACAGCCAATAATTTAAAACCGTTTCTAGAGTATGGAGGTATAGGTATAGAGCAAAAGCAGTTTTTAAAGGGAAGCTTTGTTCTAATAAGTTTTGTAGATAAATCCTCTTCACGCCTCCGGGCTATGTATCCAGAGAACACTTCAATAAAATAAGGTGATAAACTGGGGACACATTGTGAAACGAGCAAAAAATAACTCACAGACATTTAAGAGCTCTTCTATGCTTTATGTGTGTAGCTCTTCTTTGATAAATTAGATGGTGGAAAGTAGGGAGAAAATGATTACTATGGGTTGCCAGCGTATTCATGTATGTAGGAGGTTGATTGGACTGGTTCCACGTAATTGTCATCCAACCAGGGCCCAGCATCTGTTAATTACGAAGCATATGTGAACTCAGTTTGATTTTCTTTGTTTGCTTGTGACCGATGAGATGACGATGGCTCTGTTGGATTCATCATGTCGTCTATAGCCATTCCATACCGTACTCCACAGACTAATACACCACATGATAACGTTTTAACCTACTTTAGATAGAGACTCTCTTTAACCCGCTAACAGAGTTCCATTACGAATCAATTCTGCCGTATTCCCACGTGTATAAATGGTTAATCGCAACGAATTATGTGAATATTAACGTAAACGACATAGAACGGAACGAGGAACGAATCAGTATGAAATCAAGACAGGTGCGATTGTAGCATTTATCACCTGCTGAGGGCTTTTCTTACTTAATTCGAACCGAATTTTCACTCAGTCGATATGGCAAAATTCATACAAAGAAGAAGAAAGATGAAGTAGGGAGAACCTTTAAAAACCCTTCTTCGTCAAAGGACAATTGAATGAGCACCGACCAGCATTACCACCAAGAGAAACCAGGAAATTGAATCTTGGTGCCAGCTACACTAACGTGGGAGTGTCCATTGGCTGAAATAATGCAATACTGGTCCGAAAGATAAAACGCACAATGTGAAGGTTTCGTAAAGAATCGGAGTCTGTCTTTGTCACCTCCGCTCTAACCTTCACAGTCTGGTGACAAATCGTCTTGGAGTATGACACTTGGGCAGAGGTAGAAACTGGATTGTTTGGGCCCTTTGATGGGGAAGGGTAGGGAAGGTTTGGTTACAAAGGGCATGATTTTCTGTCGTACGTACAGGCAGTCCTTACTATAGATTGTTGCCCATATTGTGATATTAACTCCGGCTGTGGATGAACGAACTCCGAGGGTAAATACACCTCTATATCACATTCATCTACATTGTCCCACTACCCGCAGAAGCACTTTGCCAAACAAATCCAAAAACCTGCTTAAACTGAAGCAAGTAGTTTGAAATCGATAGTGTGTCCATTCTGGGATTCATGCAGCTACTTGGACCTTGACAGTATAGATGGTGGATATAAATCGCTCTTATCGCCGTCGATGGCAGGCAGTTCAGTATGATAGCGATCTACTTAGCATGGTTTAACGAAATTATACTCCAGCCGGCACAAAGATTGCTAACAAACCAGCTTTACCGTCCCTGGCCGACCAAGTGTGGATGGTGATCAACCATACCGTCTCCTGGCCAAATTCTCTGTTGAAAGCTTCATTTTGATCGCAATCTAAACAATCCTATATTTGCAAGTCACCCGGGCCGTCAACCTAAATTTTCCCCCAAGACAGACAATTGGCCATTAATGACAGTTCAGATTTGAACAATTCTCTGTAGATGGAGGAAGTCAAGGAGTTGACTTTACCCGCCAATTTGGTATGTGACGACGTCAACTTTCTTCCCTATTTAACGATCACGTGAAAAAAAGGTCACGTCAGGTTGGCACGACTGGGGCAGAGGAGGGAAACTAAGGAGAATGTATTGGTGCCAGAGGAGTTGAAGTAGGATTGAATCGTTAAACTGAGATGCAGAGTCAAATGAATTATTTTGATCACTATTTATTGTCTGCGATTGGGGACAAAACCTTAAGGATTTGGTGAATTGAGACTGCTGATTAATGTAGGACAAGACATGGCGTATGTCATCAACAGCAATGATGTACTCTCGGTGAAGGAGAGTATTTGAAGAGTACAAACAAAAAGTGATTGTATATAATGACATTTTACCATTTGGGAAATGCGTGAAATGTGTTGTCTTCTGTCTTCTTTTGTGACGCTTTGCAATCCTCCTAAGCTAAAATGTGAACGTCTTTGCAAACTATGTTTTTCGTTTAGGCTTATAATGGTACAGAATCTCAATTGGCCTCAGTGACATTCATTTATGAATGAAAGACTTGGGATATATTAATATATTGCTACTTGTGTTGTTCATTGCAACATTCATTGTGTCGAATGAAATTGTATATCTGCATATCCAGTTGCACATTTCATCGTCTCCCTTTTAACAGATACTATTCGAACAACTTGTAAAATTTGGCTATCTTGCAATATTTTATGAAACAACGATATAAAAAGGTCCCTGTATCCAATAATCAAAACAAAAAATGATCAGACGCAAACCTGAAGCAAACTGTAACCCATATATATACATGTTTGCAATATGGTAATACTAAAATACCCTATCAAATAGGCCACTTGACCAGCTTCAGTGTGGCTTATTGCAGGTTGGCACTTCTCGGCATCGACTCAACAGAGTGTGTATGTATGCATGGTTGCGTTTTTACGTCCTACTAAACAATTCTCAGTTATATAACGACGAGGTATCCTTAGATTGTGATTAATTGTTATTGTGCCTTCTTGTGGCAGGGTGAGTCCATGGCGCCAAAGTGCTGCCACCACTGGAGAATCATGCCAAAAACACCAGACATGACACCCCAGATATCACATTATACTAATACCGGGCCGACCAGTTTCCTCTCTCTAATCTCTCAGAGCTCACCTCCAAACAAGACAGCAACAAGTACCATTTTTAAAGTCTTTGGTATGACCTGACCAGGGATTGTTCTTGGAACTTCCAACCTTGAGATGAACGCTCTAAGCACTAGGCCACTAAGGCGGGTATCCACTTTGTCATGAGTGAATATATATGCACATTTTACTTAGAGTGATCTTGGCTATGTTGTATCTCGTTGCAAACAACCAATTCCCAGTTCCATCAGTTTTGCTAGAGTAGAAAGAATAATGATGTGTTGCTCTTTGTAAAACCACGAAGATTTTGTCTTTAATTTTCGAAAAAGCTATGATACGCCCGATTTGACCGGAAAAGCGTGGTAGATTAATTTGGACATGTCGCTCTAAAATCCGCAACATGGACAGTTTCATCTAACGAAAGCCACATGCGTGATGCTTCATCCGCGTAGCTTTAAACACTGAGATATGGTTGCTGTCGAGTATAATGGTGTATCAGTGCCAAGACAAACGTAAACGACTTGATGGACACGAGTACAGAGGAGTTGTCACAAAATTGGATAACATTTTATAGCTGGTAAATATATTTTGATCTTAATATCTCAGAGCCTGAATACAAAGCTGTTATACAGATCAGGACAAAAGTAAGAAAATCCAACATTTAACACGAAAGACATCTCCGTCGATGTGTAAATTATACATGTGATACCAGAGCTGATTGTTGCGGATGTTTTCGACATTATTGTTGAAGTCTAAGGTTGCGTGAAGGTTATGCCGACCAGGTCTGTGGGCGCAAAATAATACCATACACTTAGCACACCTTTAAAACTCTATGACATCGAGGGGCAGCATGCAATTCTTTAGATACTTAAAACCAATACTTATAAGTCAAACATTTTGTTCTAACAAAAAATTATGGGTTGTGTTTCTGTAGGTGCACCTGATTAGCATATTATTTCAGGACTTCCTCTCTTCTGCATGACTTGGGAGGAAGACGAAGACATGCCACCCGACAAGAATGGTATGTATTAACTTATTTTTTATTTTTATTATTTTTGGCGGGGATTGGGGTTTTACGTCGTACTGAAGAATATTTCACTTATACACGACCACCCGCAGGTTGCTGGTGTGGATTAATGGCAATAGTCTAATGGTTATAATTGTGTAGCGTCTCAGAATGACCCAACCGCGACGCCAAACTATAAGTGCTTTTCCACACCTTCGCAAATTCCTATTGCAGTGACAAGGAAATCATTGGACCAATAAGTGGCAAGGTGTATATCATCGTGTTTCTCGCCAAGACAGACCCTACGCCGTTTCCTAACGCTTCTCTGAGCACATATATGTCTTGTTTGACGTTTACGCGCAGTTCAGTTTTTCACCATAATCGTTTTATAGACAGAAGGAAATGAGTTTTTCTAAATATATTGTTTCTATACCAGCTAATTCCTCGCCAGTATCTCTGGAGAGCAGCCATTTACACAAATTTGTTGCTTTGTGACGGAGACGTTCGGAGATTACGTGGGGACTGTGAAGGACAGCGTGTCTAGAGTATTGAAAATTTGTGCGCCTGTCTACCAATCGATTACGTTGTATACGTGAAGTCATGGATCATGGACACTCCTGCTCCCAACATATAACTCCCCTACCGTCATTTTAACAACGTCGGCCTCAGCTTTTCCGGTCGGAATTATCTGGCTTTCATTATACTATAACGTTACATAGAACTTTGTCGAACTTTTCTCTAGCCAGAAACGATATACAGACCAAAGGTTAGTCCTAAAGTGATCAGATCGCCGGCTGTCCTGACCCTGTGTAATAGTCCGGAAACAAACGCTAAATCATTGCAGATAACGGGGGCAGTCACGGAGAACTTATTAGGTAAATAAATCATGAGACAGGAATATCTTCGGAAGAGATATAAAATCGGCCCGGAAACTGATCGAGTGTATTCTTGGTCTGTATCATCCATGATTAAAGTCATTCTAGATTGTGAAGGAGCATCCACGGGCAATGGCCATACTTTGGATTGATCACTAAGAGAGAGAATTTATCAACAATGGCCATTCGCTGTGGCCAGCGCAAAGGCCCTGACTCATGACCTCAGTCTTTAATGAGAGAGGGCCATGGCCGAGTGGTAAAGGCGCTTGCCTTTCAATCGTTTGGACACATAAGGGACGAATGGATAAGAAATTTGTCGCCTGACTGGGTATCGCCGTACACGAAGCCTTTGTGACAAGAATCTGTCGACGACGCTGGTGTGATTGCTTACTCAGTGTAACGATCATTAAAAATCTACTTATCCTACCAATATGACATGCATATGTGTTTGTCATGCGTGTCAGATAGGTCGTCAATAAGACAAGTAGTATACCTCCTCCCTCCAACTTCCGCCACTCTAAAATATGACCACATTTATGCAAGTGAAAAAAATCAAATGTATGGTGTTTACCCCCAAATGGAATAAATACAAGAAAAAATCTGTCGTTATATCAATTTTCAGAAATTCGTTGCAAAACAGTTACATGTGCGATTGAGAAAATCTTACAAGGCAAAAATATTTCATCGCAGTAAAATTGTACTAAACATATGCATGCAAAGAGTTGAGGAAAACCAAGACATCCTTGTTCTTATTGGAATACGTATTTTCTTACGCGGAGAAAGTAAGAGTTTCATTTGGTCATTCAAGTCCAGTTCATGCCGCCCTTCTCTTCGGCCGTACGTTGGAAGGTCTTCCAGCAGCCTGTGGATGGTCGTGGGTTTCTCTAGGTTTCCTCTCACCATAATGTTGGCCACCGTCGGATACGTGAAATATTCTTGGGTACGGCGTAAAACAACAATGAAATAGAGAAATAAATTCTGATAAGATAATTCAAATCAATAAATTGCTCACCTCTGAGATGCTTGATGCAGTAGGAAAGATCACTGTTAATCTATTTGACTTATCCAACAATAATGGGGGAAATCAATACTCCATTTCTTTCACCAAAGTTCGACAAAATTCAATCCATTACTTATTAAAACCAGTGTTTTCCCCTCGTTGCTGCCATCCTGTAAGAGCATACTGTCTTAACCACCGAAAAATCAACTATCCAGTCATGTGTTTTATTGTATCAATATGACCCACGACTTTCGTGTAAGCAGAATACGATCAGGAGCACCTGCAGGTTTATCGAGTACAGGAAGCAGAATCGTCCACTCCAGGCACAGTGCAGGGGATTGTGTTGTGGATACATAATTCGACACAGTCATAAAGGTCCTCAGTGGCAAATCATGCACTAGCTCTCCCCAAATACACTTGTAGCCAGCGTACCGTATTCCAATGCCATTCGCCTAAAGTAGTATACCTGTGGTTTATAATTAATGATGCTGTCTGTGTATGTGGCGACAAACCAAGTGGAACATTCACGTGTGCACTACAACCAAATCCCAGACGCTCTAAAACCAAACCTCAGGCTCACTAGAACCACACAACATCCTGTTGATTGGCTAATAAGTTAAGCTATACACTAAACGGAAAGACAACATAAAAGCAAATGTGTATATCTGTCGATAAGTTATCTCGTATGAAGCTAGAAAGGAATAGTTTTATGCCTTTGTGATGTGGCATAGCGGACATATAGCTTTTCAAAGTAAGCAGTCATTGTCTCAAGTTTAACCAATCAAGCATCATGTTACTTTTATAACCCGAGAACGTAGTTGTTTCCGGTGACGTTACGCAAATTTGTTTTGCCTGCCTGAAGCGACCTCGTGTTTCCGGTTCCTTTAACATGGCACATCAAATGACCACATAAGAATTCAAGGAAAAAAATCGGCTTATAATGTTACCGTTGGCGTCAGAAAAAAAGCTACGATTGCTTAGGCCTTTTCCTATCATTCCACCGAAATAACAAGGGTTGTACTGTTACGAACCCAGTCGTTAAAATATCCAATTGTATTTTTTATTTTGTTTTTGCGCTAACCGGACCAGTGTCTGACCCACATTTGTCCCCCTGTGCGTGATAGCCTGCACTGGGATTTAGTCGAGCCTTCGAGACATTCGTGTTAAAGAGTTTCGTGTCATTTTACATAGAGTGTACATTCTTGAAAGATGTACTTGTGTTGTAAACTTGTTTACGATCAAGCCATCCAGAAATTTGTTTACGTTAGTCTATAAATATGAGGCATGAAGCTGTAAAGCTTGCAATCTTTTACTCAAGTTCACGTGACAGCAATCATATTTACTGTCGTCCACTTTAAAGGATTTTCCTGGGTTTCGAGATATCGGCTTTCACGCCAACGTGTAGTCCATTTTTCTGTACGTAGCACTTTGTGGGCTTTTTTCGCTACTTGCTATTTGTTTGAGACAATATTTTGAAGCTTGTATCGCTCATTGTCTCTTTGTGCGATTACGTACCTTTCATCCAAGTTTACCCTGAATGTGACTTTGTGTAGATTTCCGAGGACTGAAACATACATCGTCAGCTCGGCATTACTGGCGCTATTGTTAACCCTTCTGCCCTGGGAAGCAAAACCTTGCCGGGGAGTTGAATATATACCATCATCAGCACACCGCACCCACTACGGTTTGCCACTAACAGGACTGTCGTCCTTTGTTTCGAGAACTGTGGATGCTATATTTACGTGGACTGACTCACTTCTGGATGCCTGAATATTCCATCCGTATTTGGACGTTATTATCAGCAAGAAACTAGTTATCTGTATTGTCTTTGTATATTGTTGTCAGCTGGACTGTTTGTCTATTTTGTGAAAATACATGTATTAAACCTATTCAAGCATCTTCCTGTCTTTGTTTGATCTTGTGTAAGGCCTATCGCCGTCTGAGAGTTGAACAAGCCATTTGTTTATCGTTTATTCCGCTGTGATAGTGATACCCTTACATTTATCATCTCTAGTCTATTCTTTTTAAGTACATTTCCCATGCGGAGGATAACTAAACACTTTAGTCTCTTCACCAACATAACCCTCCCCCACCCCCAGTTCATGTCACATACATTTAATGACAACTTGATCCGACCCCCTGGCAGGTTTTGGTTAGCTTTTAATTACTGAGCAAGATCACTGTGCGATGCCTCCGTTGAGGTCAATCTTCAGTTCTGCGGCAAAGCAGCATTGCGTGAATGTACCGAAGGGACTAGTATCATGCAGACGAACAGACCAATCAAACAGTCCACGAGTTAAAAGCAAGTAGAGTGTTATATTTTCTCGTACAGCATTCCGGACAACACAAATATAGCTGTTTCATCTCCTCCAGCGGAATACAGTGCTATAGCAAGGCACACAATATATCTTTATTGGATATTGCGCCTGTGGAATGCCACGCAACGCCAAAATTACTGTTATAAAGACGGTGGTGATTGTAAGAGTTGTAGTCAAACGTAAAGGCGATTATTCGCATTTCCGCGCGATTTTCCAGCTGAGGCACCCGGGAGCCCGATGGAGAGACACTTAAATTACCGCAGCTGGGTGGTGTCATACCCCAGGCGTGACTTCACAACCGTTATTCTCCCTGGAAATTGCCACCGATTAGAACGGCTGAATGTCGTGCAGGTATTGGATCAATCGTTGCTGCACCAATCTAAACAAAACCTACGTTCCTTGCACATAGTTGTGATGCTGTTATCGCTTAGATACGTAGACTAAAACCAGTTAGATCCACAAAAACGTTAATCTCGTTTCCAACCATATTAAAACTATCCTGGACTCTGCTGTATTCCGGACCCCGAGGCATGTGTGTTTTTTTTTTTTTTGTTTTTTGTTTTTTCGCCATTTATTGGACATTTTGGAATATCGAGCGGCGCTGTGGTATTTAATGATGAACTACAATTCGTCGAGATTCGGGGGGGGGGGAGGTAGTATATCCACAAAGCGACGATGCTTTGGCTACATTATCTAACTTAAGAGACACTACTCTTCTCTATTACAGGTCAGTTGATCCCATCGACTTAGTAATCATAAGAACCCACGTCTGATATCAGACGGGTTGAATAGGTCATGTCGTACATGATCTCAAACATGACATCCAAGTCTTCAACTTAGCTTTATGTCATGAAATGATGTGTCCTTGACCTGCGGACACAGTGTGTCGTGCTGCCTAGATAACGACTGTGAAATGAAGTGGTTTCCAATGATCTCTTGATATAAACATTCTTAGTAGGAACACATGCATTCTTCTGGTGGCGAAAACCTCGCACAATTCCCATGTCAGCGCGTTCAACGCACTTGCATAAAGTTTACCAGGAAGGCCGGAGCGGATCTGTTAGAAGGCTTGTCCCTCAAATGATGGAGCATATCAGGCAATGTTTCAGTCTGGGTCTCCGCCAGGGAATCATCGAGAATACCCTGAGCAATGTTCCCTCGGTCAAGATGGTATTAAGCAGTTGACATCTCTCGTATGGCCGTTTACATGTAGGTCGTTTTAAAAGACAATTTCTCAAAGTAAATTTTGCGATGACTTGATAAAAGCTACTGTGAAAATGATTCTTTGAAACCATGACTTTATATGCAAAGTCTCTGTGTAGAAAAGAAAGAAAAAGCAGAAAAAGAGTATCCAAATTTTCCCGAGCAGCACACTTGCATGTAGTCAATTCTGCAAGCCAACATTGTATGATAAAGGATGACGTAAGGCGTCACTAAATGTACACGCTTTCATCTTGCTACCGGGACCTCTCCCTGAAGTTTGCTTGAGATGACTTGAATTTTTAACTTCATCTTCTACACCAAGCGAGGTCGCTCTGTGACGTTGAATCCGTGTGTCATACATGTGCAACTTTGTTAGTTTCTTACAAAAGACCTCTATACTAGTCCGCTACATATCAATTAAAAATATGTACGTAAGAAAACAGAAAAAAGACCTTTAACGTTTTCGCTAAGCACACAATATATGTACTATACTGTAATATAATTTCCTTGCCTGAAGCCACAAGAAAAGTAGATCAAATAATGGACATGGTTATTCAGCTAAGGTTCGGTCTCTTCAGGTTGGTTAGCTTTTTGCATTCGTTGCCAAGCTCCAAAACGAGTATAGATCATTTTTCAGGACTCAGTTACACGTAGTAGTAAACCCACTTGATTGAGGACATCTTTGGGAAGAGCGGGAAAATAAGGTTAATTAAGGGGTGTCAGTAATGGCGTTGTCTAAAAGTACAAGTAATCGATCTGCGTAAATACCTTAGCCTTGGAGATTCGCACAAGTGTACATGGTGAATGGTTTGCCAAAGCCTGCCGTCACCTCTCGCGGTGATAAATTTAGATGTATCAAAATTAGCATAGAACCATGAGTAAGGCTATATATATGTATTTGCTGAACACGGGTGTAGTCAGGCTGATAAGGTTTCCTTCTGTGAGTTATTATGTCGCAATACATCCTTGCAATCGTAATTACTTTCCATTCTGCCCTGCTTGTTTGTCCAGGTGGACCAGCAGAATCAATTGCAAAGATGCCAGGCATTATGTATGAAGGATAGCAACGACACTGCCCCATCAGTTACAAAACAGTGTCAGTCTAAAGAAATAGCGGGACAGCGGCTATTTTTATTTTCATGGCAAGTGGTGAAAAGGTCAGCTGAATTAATTCGCAGCCATTTCTGAATGGCCCGTGTGATACACGCTGATTGAGGCAAATATTTTGTGTTAAATCTTAACCACCAACACCCAAGGATGCAGTAAACAATGGTTAACTACTGGGAAAAAAGTTGAACATGCACGTAAGAAAAAAACACAGCCACAGTATACGTGCAACATAAAATGGATCAACTTCCACAAACTTCTGCTCAGGCTAGTGCTTGACAGGGCTGCACATGTCTTATCACTCTATTTCGTTTTCTTCATTCCGTCCTGTCACCAAGTTTTGAGAACCATTTTTCGCCCAGTATTTCTGGTGATATTTTCCCAAGGTTTTCGTTCGAAGTTCGGAATATATTTGGGGTACGTTCGTGACGTCATCAAGGTCACAAAAGCTTGGACACACATTTCACCCAACATAGATGTATTTCTGACACGGTGTTCAACTGCAGAGATATTATATGTAGGCGACACTGACTGCGTGGGATGAAGTAATTCATGTTCGAAATGTCCATTAAGCAATTGCTTATCGAAGGTGCTCGGTAGAAAATATAACTGAGGTGCAATTATCCCATACATATGATAAATAAAACATGGGAGGATGTTTGAAATGCTTCAGTTTATGTTTTCCTCAACTTATGCGTGCAAACTGAAAAGAATTTTCAGCGCTAGACATAAGAGTGTATTGAGGGCGAGGAATCAGGCCAAGCGGGTAGATCGCGGAATGAATGTTAAGGACAAAACTATGGGACAGGGCGGAGGTAGCCTTTTCATATTCACTTTTAAATCGTTACACTGATTTCATGAGAGGGAGTGAGAATATTTAAGCAGACGCCAAGTAAAATACCCCTTGTTCCAGGCTTAAAAACAAGACTCAATCATTATAACGAACAGTGAGATGGAAAACCAGACATATCCCTTTCACAATGCACCTAACTTTTTGGTATTAAGCTTAGTTTCTGGGGGATTGCCAGTATTCATGTCTCCCACAGATCTTTAACGACTGTGAGTAGTCGCAGTTACTGAGGATCACATTAGTTGATAGCTACCCGTACCTTCTTTTCAGGCTACGTGCACCTTTTGAGCAGGCTACCTGCACTTTCTTTATAAACTGCCTGCACCTTCCTGTGTTGGCAACCTTCGTCTCTTTTATAGAAGAATTGCACCTTCTATGTAGGCTGCCTGTGCTCTCTGTGTAGGTTACTTGCGCCTTCTTCCGACTTCTTTGTACATGTGAATTCTTTATAAACTAACTGCATATTCTGTGTAACGCTACTAAGATTTTGTGAAAACAAAAGCGGGTGGTTGTGCTATCCTGCATAAGACTACATGTACCAGTAATCTCACATCCAGCTCATGAATCGGTATCATTGTTAGAGGAAACATCACATAAGCAAAGATATAGGCTCTCGAAGAGAGGGCAATCAGACAGATTATTACTGACGTGACCCTTTTGACGATTTTGACCCCTGAAATTACCGACACACGAATTATTTTTCAATTGAAATGCAGTGCCGAATCTTAAATATTTAGCTATTCTTTGTCTATACCCCTGTCATAATGGGAAGATACATGCAAATTCCCCTCACAGTCTCTGAGCCCCACAAACAAATTAAGGTCATGGTTTTCTGAATTTTACACTAAATGAGGAGAACATAAAAAAGACACCAAGCCTAGGGAATCGTTTGCCGGGTTCGGGGATTGAGAGCAATGCCAATAACAGACTGTACCAGTACAACATCTGGCTCGAGTGGAATCATATCGATCTAAATTCCGTACACGGACTGTTGGTTTGCTCGCGATTTCTTCATAGTCAGGATTAAAGTCGATTATATTTAGTGTCATCTACTGCGTCCAGTTTGACTAGATAGAGGCCCGACTTTAAAGGTAATGACGGCCAACGGGATTTGCTATACTTGACGCGAGTATTGTTGAAACAACCAAGGATACGCAAACAGAAAAGTCTGACATAGAATTCGTTATCCCTGTCAAAAGGAAGTGATGCAGCTCATAGTGTTAACGATCTCCTTTTCTATGGCTATCTAAAGGCTTATTAATCCGATATATATTCAGAAGTGAACGCATTGTGCCTTAGTCTTTGGATTCCTTTGAATCAGGTGACCGAAGCAAACAAAAGCCATATAGAGGGTCAATGGGCCACAGATGCAGATCGGCAGAAAGTCGTCTCTTTCAAGGGAATGGGGTAATAATCCGGGAATCCCAAAGCATTCAAAGCCCTCTAGTCTCACCAATACTAGGTTAGTTGCACATAAAACTTCATTGATCAGTCGTACAGACAGTTATCAGTACTCTTTTCGCGATCTGGCCCTGTGGCGTCTCACAAAGAAAATTGTGGATATGCTTTCATTAGCGTCATAATTCTTGGTTAATATGATTTCAGTGATACCAGAAATGTCAGACCCACGAGCGGAGGAAAGTGGGCATGGTAATGCCCGAGAGATAGACTCGTCTAATTGCTTATCTCAAGCGAAAGCACTATCCTCAATTTCCAGGTACGTACTATAATCTTGACCCATGTACAACATGTAAAATCACAGAACAGGAGAACGAACTGTTATTGAGCTCGCCATTTGATGTAAGTAGATAATGGATAGACCTAATTGGTTGGCATAGCAAGGTATTTATTCCATGCTACCATCAAAGCTCCATAAAACTGCCGGTTTCTTGCCCTGGTCGCGCATTATTTAATTAGCCTTACCAGTTATTACTCTGGAGTTGAGTAATCACTGTAAGTATGTCTGAGACCTGAATTACCGTTTATGATCGTACAACGGTAAAATTACAGGGTACGTCCATAACTGAAAGGGAGGAGGGAATTATCACATACCTCCCTTCACTGACGTCAGTTTCCCAGCACTAAAAGTATTGAAGACGGATTCTTCAGTTTCGTATGCTATGTCACGGAGAAAGCTGAGAGACAGGGGAATTGAAAAAAAAAAAAAAAAAAAAAAAAAAAAAAAGACAGCTTCAACAATCGACGTGGCATACAACAAACTGGGTAATTAAAGCTTGTGTTTATCCAGTGAATCTGTAAATGAAGAACTATTTGTGTTTTTGAGAACACATGTTTTATTATGGCATTAAAGCCGTCAATTGTCGTGATGCCCTAAATATATTTCCAATCGGATTTCGCGGTTAAAGAATGTTCCTCCATTGACTCGTACATTTAGCAAACCATAGAACAGCGCTGATGATGTCGAACAATTATAAAATGTTATTATAGATTCACCAGAAAACAACCCTGATTTATGTTTACTGACTTGCTCCACAGGCTGTAGGGCTCAAACTCACAGGCAGCCATTACCTTCGGCTTTGCTAGATATCTCTCTTTTTTAAAGGTAATCCGATAAAACCTAGCTGTTCAATTTCCCAAGGGAATGATATCTGAAAGAGGTAATTTCATGGTTTTGTTCAGACGTTATTCTGTTGATCACGCTTTACCCTAAGTTCAAAACAAAACTGCCTGAATTCTTTTCTTGGCCGCAGAACCCATGGGCATAAAAACCAAAATATCTGATTTCGCTAAACAATGCCAAGTTTTAAGCGTTTCTGTTTTTAACTGGGCAATAGTATTTCCAAAACTCTAAAGAACAACCGGCTTGTTTTATGAATGTAATTCGATTGACAACGGCTTTGGAGAGCTGACACGGCTTTTGATTGACCACTTCAAATCCAGTACGATAAAATTTGTTTATAGGCCTTATACAATGTGTAACGTAGCCTATTCATAGGCGATTCACTAACAGCATGTCCATATAATCATGGTTTTGTTGCCGTCTGGGAACCACTTAAATGCATTGGGCCAAAAAAACTAACAGCAGCTGGAAGACCATTACCGTGCAGGGAAACCTCTGGCTTAATGGCGATGTTGGAAAGAAATGTAGTGAGCAATAATATGTCGCAATAATACGAAGGGAAAAGAGAACAAACATGTCATGCATGTAATTTGCTACAGCTATTGAAAAGGGTACACATGTAGTAGAAGTTTGTCTTTTTAAGTAAATTTAAATATTGTCGTAAACGTTTTGACACGAGCTGCATATAACACAAGGTGTGAGAGATGAAACGAGTACATTGTCAAGTCTATGCTGGTCGAATGGGAAGCGAATGTGGGAAGCGAACAATCATAACAACTCTCGTATCTTCAGTTTTAGACTTCTGTGACACTATCAAATTGCCAATAATTCGAGATATATTTAGATTTGTTGAGGGATGTTCCCAAGTCTGCACATTTGCTTAAATTTGTTAACATGGTTAATGGCAGCTATCCATGCCTGTGAGCTAGTCAGTAAACTAAAGACACAGATTGGCAAACAGCTGCCTTCCTCGACATCTTAAGGCTTTATGAAGCGTATATAGGACAGCCACCCACACACATATCTGACCACTTCCGGTCAAGAACCATTCCTTTTGCGACGTTGTGCCAAACATAATCATATACCTTATATGGGTTCAAGTTTCGTCTTCTGGTGACAAAGATTATACCGGAAATGCACAACGGTTAGTGGTAGAGAAACACGAAAACCATCCATAAAATTTCCATTGGATATATTCATTTATATGATTGGTGTTCAAAACGTCGCGCTGTAGAGTTCGTCTCTTATATGATAGTCATCGTTTGTATGCATGGAGGAGACCAGAGCGCCCTTGACTGAAAGTATTGTAATGCGAAATGGCCCTCACCTTCATCAGAGCCCGAGACACCCATTGCTCTCACGACTGCTTGCAATTCTGTTTCAAATGGTAAATGGCCGGTTGATAGCAGTATTAGTCGACATCTTGTGGAGTTCTGCCATTTGAGTTACTAAAGTCGGCCTTTTTGAAGGTGTATGTTTGTGTGATTTAAATAGATATGGCTTGTGCGAGCCCGAACGAATTCTGTCATTTGAATTCAACACAAAGATGGTGGATCATGTTCGACGGGTACCACCTTCACAACAACAGCAACATTTGCACTCACCTATCAAGCAGTGTAGTGTTTCGACAACAAACCACAAGTTACAACTCTAGAATTGCTTGTCAACCTGCTGACCTCTCTTTTACGCCTCATTTTGGCCCATCCTGTGACGAGCGAGCCACGTTTATTTACATATGAAGTTTACCGAGCACTGTGTGCATACTCCAGTTCCACTGATTTGACATTAAATATTCTAGTAGATTTTTCAGTTTCTTGGTTATTTTTAAACGTTTACTTAATGCGCAATGCTGGGGTGGGATTAACGATAAGGTTGTAATTTTTACTTCTGGAGAAAAATACGTAATACTCATGTTATTCTGTAATAATACTAAAATACCTAATACCTTTAAGGGAAAAATAGGGAAGTACTTTCTAGAGACCACATTGAAAAATTTTCGTCATCAAGTGTTAAGCTCTGTTTTTAAGCATTTAACAACCTGGAAGTATTTTATGAATGTCGTGCTGTACATTCACCTCTTGTTTATGAACATCCGGAACTAGTTCTTTCTTTTACACACAGGCCTCGAAATAAAATTCAAACTCTTCAGTATTTACTTTACTACCATAAAAAGATGGACATCACTAATGTGATCGCTGTGAATTTAAGCCGAGCTAACGCTGGGTTCTTCTCTGATCGTACCTGGGTACCTGCTGATAGTCGTGAGTTTCTTCGAGGTCGGTTACCTCTCATCATAACCATCCTAAGCGTCAAAACGCGTATAAGTATAAGAGGCAGCAAACAAAAAGGGCGCTCCGTGTTAAGAAGGGAACCCAGTTTCCAAAAACGACAAAACATAAACCACCTAGAACGAAAGAACTAAGAAAATATCTGAAATATAAAAAAATTAGACGGATTCACGCAAACATAAGCAGTCAACACTTTTCAATGATGAACAAAACGCAGTTTCAATGTTCTAGTTGGATGAATAGAAGTTTCAAAATCGTGTACTATTTTAGCATATCTGGTGTTGATAATCAGGTATGTATCTCAGTTGCGCTTTGATTGCAACTGTTCATATATCCAAGGTTACATTCAACATGACGAACATACGGCCACTAGTCCAGGGTTGAGCCGATAACGGCCGTCTATTGGTGAATATTCTTGAGTTCGACCTAAAACACCAATCCAAATAAATAAATAAATATATATTACTTCTTAATTTCTTCCTTAATACAGAAAATCAGTAATTATCAACATAAATATCAGCAGACAAAACTGTTCATTCAGTGTAAACAATATAGTATGGATGAGTGACAAGGGGCTTTATGGTTATCAGTTATTGGAGAGGCGAGTTATTCTACTTAGGTAAGAGTATCAGGCTCTCGCCCTACTGCGTCCGAGAAGTGAGTTTTTGTTCAGTGTCGACATCGGATTTGTAGGCAATCCGTAGTGCTCAGGTGTAATTCTAATAGCATTACGTTTCTAAAAAATCCAATAATTCCTGCCTTCGCTACACTCTGACCTGCACTCAGAGTCTGCATCGCCGATCAATAACAAAATGATGTACAAGATGCATATCAGAAAACGAATCAGCTTTATGTTACTTGCACACCCGGAGGAGGAAAGCTCCTTATAAGTGCATGCATCGCTTTCGTCTGGTTTATAAGCAGTATTTGGGGTTTTCCAGCATTACGGTAAACAAAAGAGTGGCTATATTCAACTTGTCTATGAAAAGATATATAAAAGAGTTGATTCTAGGATTTCTTCCAAAGTGGTTCCCTTGATTGATAAGAATTTCCATGAACCATGTCTAGTCTCAATGCTCAAATTTCTATAAAGCAAGTCCGAAGAAGAAAATATATGTTGAAGGAACCAATTTCATTGTGCGCAGTCTTGAGTTATGACACGATTACTAGATTGACACATTCCCCTTCAGCGAAAGTCTTGCTGTAACTCAAAATTAATAAATGTCATCTCAATGGGTTTCATCATGCGATGAAATCTAGTAGCCAATCTGCAAACTAGATTATTTATTTATTTGATTGGTGTTTTACGCCGTACTCAAGAAGATTTCACTTATACGACGGCGACCAGCATTATGGTGGGAGGAAACCGGGCAGATCTTGAGGGAAACCCACGACCATCTGCAAGTTACTGGAAGGCCTTCCGACGTACGGCCAGAGAGCAATCCAGCATAAGCTGAACTTGAACTCACAGCGACAGCATTCATGGGAGACTTCTGGGTCATGGCTCTAACCGACTGAACCACGGAGGTATGACATATTTTGAGGCGCCAGCCGGTAAGTGTCTGACCTAGATTTTGACCACTGTGTATGCTGCAGCCTGTGCTGGAATTCAGTCTCGTGTTCTCGAGGCTCCTGTGTTTATGAGTTTCGTGTCATTGTACATAGAGCTAACATTCTGGAAATATGGACTGATGTTGTAAACATGTTCACGATCAAGCCATCCAGATTTTTCCTAGGGGAAGTCTGTAAACCTGAGGGGCGAAGTTATAAAGCTTGCAGTCATTTACTCATGTCGATTTGAGAGCAGTCATATTTACCGCTTGAGGATTTCGGATTTATTGGAGCGCGGCATTCACGCCATTCGACATTCTTCGTTTTGTATTGCATTTTCGGTACATAACAATTTGTGAGGATGTGTTTCGCCACTTGCCATTTGTTTGAGACATTATTTTGAAGCTTGTATTGCCCATTGTCTCTTTTACGTGTATTTTATCCCAGATTACCCTATATGTGACTTTGTGTATATTTCAGAGAACTGAAACATACATCGCCAACCCTGCATCACCGACGCTATTGCCAACCCGCCCCCCGGGGAAGTTGCACCTTGGATATATACCATCGTAGGCGTATCGTACCCACTAACTGGACTGTCAACCTTCGATTAGAGAAATTCTCAAGAACTGTGGACTCTATATTTGCGTGGGTTAACTTGTCTTTAGATGCCTGAATATTCCATCAGGATTTGTACGCTATCACCAGTAAGAAATTATATATTTTTCTGTATTGTTTCTGTGCATTTCGGTCAGTTATGCTATTTGTCTGTTTTGCTGAAATATATGTAGCTCAGCTGGTTAGCTTCCACTAACACGGTCGCTCATGCTGGCTTCCTCTCCAGCCGTACGTGGGAAGGTCTGCCAGAAACCTGCGGAGGGTCGAGAGTTTTCGCCGGGCTGTGCCATGTTTCATTCCACCATAATGTTGGTCGAAGCCGTATAAGTGAAACATTTTTGAGGTCGTCGTAAAACCACAGTCAAATAATAATTATCAAATAATCCAAATATATGTATTGAACTTATCCAAGCGTTTTCGTGTTTCCTTATTTGATTTTGTGAAAGGCCTATCGCTGTCTGAGAGTTGAACAAGCCATTCGTTTATCATATTTCCTCTCCGACAGTGATACCCTTACAACAGATCAGAAAGATACACTACACAGCTCTGGTAAAACACTTTCACATGTAGTTTACAACTTAGCTAACAACAGGCACTTGCTGGACAATATCTATTTTGGTAATAGGAAACAGTCTTATTGAGAAGGGTAATTAGGGTAATCGGGACTACATATAGCCTTTACAGGCCAAGGCCTGATGATGTAGACTATGTCCAAAGATTCATTGAAAGTTTGTTGTGGGGTTGTTCGGGATTGTAAAAATCAGCATCAGATTGTTTACCATTCTTTATTTGCCTCAAAACAGTGTAAACATGAAGAGTCCTGATCAGTTGTGGAGATTGCTGTAAAGCAGATTCTTGTCTTTTATAACAGCTTGTGTGCCTGTGTGCGCATTCTTTGATTGTCGAGCTAACTCTCTAGAGGTACTATACTCAGTTAGTGGCGGAATATAATCATAGACGCAAAGTCTTCACTTACCTCTGCCGACTCAAGATCATTTTCGTGTCCGTTGGATTAGGTAGCGGGAAAAGACACAGTAATGCTTGTTTAATAGCAACGCTCGAGATTAGATTACATTAGATAAAAAAAATTAAATCTGATGACATCATTTCATCTAGGTCGACCATAATCCCTTTACATTCATTACTTGACATATAAATGTTACTTAACATCAATAATTAAAAAACTCTTAGCCTATTAAAAACTACAGTATGATTTGATGCCGGCGATATTACCTGGTATACCAAAGGCTTTGATGTTACCTCCTACCTATGGTAATGATGTTACTTTGGGGGGAGGGGGGCGATACATTTGGCCAGCTGTTTATGAACGTACACAACGCCCTACACATGCGCATATATCTGCATAGCTAACAACCTTGACCCTCCCTCGATACATACCCATTTAGTTCATGCGCATTAATACTCTCGCGGAGGTATGCTCATCTAACGAGCTTCAGTACGTAGTGTTTGTTTATGTGTAACAGCTATTACCCACTTTGTCCCGCGATCTTTCTCTTTACACGGCCTGTGGGTGTACTTATTTACTCAACTTTGTTTATTGGCTGCCACTCATACAAGCAACCTACCCGACTTGAAAGTATACCAATCACTTTACGCTCTGTATACCTTGAGAACAGTGTTTCCTGCTGTTCTGTACCTTTGTCACGTAGAAGCATCATCTCCAAGAAGTTCTAATTCTGAAGCCCTTCTGGACTTTCGATGCTTATCACACTACTGAAACCATCCTGAGACTGCCAGAGACCAAGACGAGTGCTTTGAATCTGTTCAGCTGTCCAACGAAAGACCTCTTCTCTCAAGCGAAATATTGGCAGTTGGATTGTGTGAGGTAAATTCACCATCTTGGGGCAAGTAATTCATTAAAACTTCTAAAGGGTTGTCTGCAGTCAGCCCTGTGCCAGCCGGGGGAATAATTTCGCTATACAAAGATAAGTAGCGTGATCTGCCCTCAGGGCTATCGGATTGGTCGCTGATGTCGCCGCTGACAGCTTGAAGTGATCTCTGTCGTCTGACAGTGCTGGAGCTGAATGGACCACGGCCTAGCCATGAATATCGCCTCTTCGATCCGTACACCAGCCACTTCTTTACACAAGGACCTCCTACCATCCTACCATGAAAGTCTTTCCCCAAGCAGGAAAGTTCATGTTTTCCATTTTTTGTTTTCTAATAGCATTGTCCTTTAATAACGTGCTTTTTCTTTAGCCTCAGTAGTTTTGTTTACAGTGTAGCCTTAAGTAGTGCTAAATACTTTCTTACTTTTTTCAGTGCCCTCCAGCAACATGCGGATGGTTGTGGCTTTTCCCCGTGGTCTTGCCGGTTTCCTCCCATCATAATGCTGGTCGCCGTTGTATAAGTGAAATATTCTTCATGTACGGCGTAAAACACCAATGAAATAAATAAATAAATAAATAAATAAATGATTTTTTTTTGTCAAAATTCTGGAGTGTGTGAAAGCGGATGTGTTTGTGGGTGGGCGTATTATCGTTGCCTTGGGCAATCAAAAAATAACAATGATGGAACAATAAAGGAGACGAGGCATATGTAAACACATAACGTAAATGATGTGGGCAACGCTTCGATCCTGAGAAATGGGGTGTCAGTGCGATAGGATGGTTCTCTTGTGCTGATGAGCCTGAAGTGACATTAATTCCATTGTCGCCAGACCAAGACAGTCGTGCCTTCGAAACTGCGAATAGTGGGCATTTACGAATGTCAATTTCTACCATTAGACTTGTATTAGATGGAACAATTAGTTGATGCCTCTTACCCCCCGACAGTAAGTAATTATAGGTGTTGATATTTACCCTCATTGACTTAGGGTAGACTAGCTAAGTTTGGAGGCTGTTAGCTGATTGGATCAGCTGGCAATACGGTGCCCAGCCTCAATCGAGTTTGAGCTAGGGATGGGCGAGTGGCATGTAATGAACCATGAGAATGTCTCTCCAAGGGGATAACGAGGCGTTCAACATAATAAATCTCTGAGGTCAATTTCCATCTCTACTTTATCACGTTTGCGAAAAGGGGCAGCTTACGGGCAGATCCGCAAATGTATACACGCCGCACTAGTGACAGGATTGCTCCGAAGTTTCTGCCAGACTGTCCAGTGAGTTTGCATATTGAGCAGTTCAGCGATATTGTACCCTGGCTGACACAGTTCCTCTGGCTCTGGCTGCAGCTCTGAGGCTGGAGAGATATCGATAGAATACCACAGGGTTAGGCTTTGCCGGCAGCTGTTCATTACGAGTCATCCTCTTTTTATCAGTGGCGACGCAGAGGGAACATAGCAAGTATGATATATATGTATAAATATGGTAAGGCCGTGTCACGAGGTCACGCATTTATCTACCATCTCATTACGTCCTGGATACTGCACGCGTTCTGTCCACGCGTCTTACTCCAGAGGCTAATGTAAAGTGGATGTCTGCATATCGCCACGCGTCATCACTCATCTTCCACTTACAGACAATCGCTCTCAAGCCCACAGTGTGAAAGATTTGTCTGTGAACAGGACTATGCGCACACACACTAAGCCAGGTAATTTGCAAATGTATTTCATTAAATGTCGGGCCAGACAAGGGTCATCATGAAAGGAGATGATAATTAACTTAGCTCACCCCATAATTGCAAAATAAATCAGACTCAGAGCCCAGAACTAGTTCTTTGTTTCTAAGTTTAACCTTAAACACAGGTCAATTCCAGGCTGTAATGAGGACAAACGTTGAGCTGATTTGACTGATTTCTGTTTAATACCAAATCTAACAAAATTATATCCATACGGGTACACGGAGTAAAGCAGGTAATATTGATAGATAACTGACGAACTTTGGCAAATGCGACGCACATATATTCACCATGCGTGCATTATATGACGTCTTCTTGTGGCAGGGCGAGTCCATGCCGTCAAAGTGCTACCGCCACTGAAACATCACGCCGAAGACACCAGACATGACAACCAACCAATCACATTATATCGACACCGTGCCGACCAGTCCTGTTTCCTTGCACTAAACCCTCAACGCTGAGCGTCAAGCCAGGTAGCAACAACTAGCATTTTAAAAACCTTTGGTAGGACTTGTCCCGGGATTGACTTCGGGTCTCCTACCCTCAAGGCAGGGGCTCTGACTTCTAGGCCACCGAGGATGTCGTAAAGCCAGGTTAGGGTGCATGCAAGACCAGAACGGTCTTGTAAACACAAGTGAAAGCTTATTTGCACCTCATGAGCTGTCGCTAAGCGTGTGACATAACAGGGTTTGAACATGCAAGGCCACTTGGATCTGATTTTATTAGTTTGCAATGTTTCGATATATATCTTACCTGACATCGATGTTAGAAAGTATATCGAAACCTTACAAACTAATAAATTAGAAGTTGTTGTCCATACACAAGCCGCTCAGTTGGACAAATGTTGGTTGAAGATCATCTGTAGTCAAGTTTTCATCTGTGTAAGTGAAAGGCCTGTAAAAGCGGACAAGAAAAACCAAGTCATCATGTAGGGCTTTTTATATTCACCCCAAAAAGCCTTTGACAGCTTAAAAGTGTGATTTTGTGAAAATGTGTGCGATATATAACAGTTACATATAAAATATGTAGGGGTTGGGTGACGTAAGGGTGCTTAAAAGCAGAGAGAAGGAGAAACGAATGACAAAAGCTGTTGATCTCAGAGGTAAAGAGAAGTATGGTGTAAGGGTAGACAGTCATTATATATAGAAACAAATTAAAAAACACAATACCCATTAGCTTAGGAAAACTGGTTGAGCTTGATACATTCAGTAGCACATGTGAGAAGTCAAAAAGGGCGTATGTCGTCAATGATAAAGAAAGTCTACAGCACAGAGAGTAAAACCAGAGCAGCGACGACAGTGAGATGGCTGGAAATGGGTTACACGTAACCGATGAAGTGGAATTCCCTGCCAAGTTACCTCAATTAGGGTTTCATTCGTATCTTTAATGTTTGCAAAACAGATCTGAATTGGGTCATTTCTTAACCGTATATATATATATATATATATATATATATATATATATATATATATCTCTCTCTCTCTCTCTCTCTCTCTCTCTCTCTCTCTCTCTCTCTCTATATATATATATATACATATATATATATACACACAATAGTTGTAGAGAGGGTTGGGAGCTTCCGTGGCCAAGGCATTAGCCTGTTAGTTTAGGGAAGCACTCTGGAACCTCTCACCAATGCAGTCGCCAGTGCTGGCTTCTTCTCCGCTCCTGCGTGGCAAGGTCTACCACCAAACTGTGCAGGGCCGTGAATTTGCGCCGGTGCCACACAACGCTTCCTTCCGCTATAATGCTGGTCGATGTCGTAAAAGCGGAACATTCCTAGGTAAAACCCAAGTCAAATTAAAAAAAAAGTAAAATTTGATACAACTGTTTGAGTTTCACGCTGTCCTGATTAGAAGGAATAACGCGTAGGTAGTAATGTTTAGGGAATGTCGAAAGTGCATACAGAACCTCTTGAAAACAGTGTTTTCAAAGTTGCTACAAAATCCTTGTCACCAATGGCCTCACATCAACTTTTTGGGATGGGTAAGAAGGGATGTTTAAGGCAGGTGTCAGCCATGTTATTCTTCTTGCACAGGCATATATTAAATGAGTAATAAAGGGGGTATTTTTTTTATTAGGAACTGAAGTTAAATTAAACATTGACGGCCTACCAATACCAGTATGTACCAATATGGCATGAACGACTACAGTACGAGGAGTAAAATGGGAGCAGCGACGATGAAAGCCGGTCTCTGATATTCTAATTTACGGGTTTTGTTCAGTTCATGTAAATGCTTAAGTAATAGCAAATTAGATACCTTCTGGGAGCATCGCTTAAGCAAAATGAAGTTAGACAACACTGTGATATTAAAACGACATCGTTCTTCTAGAATTAGACCAATGGCCATTATTAAATCCCATCCTGCAGTCCAGATATTTTATTACAAGTAATTCGCCCAAAAGACAGTTCGAAATATTTTTTCTATAGATGCTAACATTTTTACTTTTAAAGGTTTTTTTCCTTTAATTCTGGATATTCTTTTATTTACATTCTAGCTGTGAAACTTGAGCGCAGATGATTGGCCACACAGATAGGACGTGTTCATGTTTTGCTGATCTAAATGTCTCCCTCAGAAGAGATCTTGACTATCGTGCGCTCGCCGCTTGGGACTATATTCATGTCATAAAGCGGCGTGTATCCCATGGCGGCCAGTATTTTCCCTAGAAATATCGCTATACGTCAAGTTCATATTGACGTTTCTCCCAGTTAAAATTAGCTGGAATGTTCACACAGTGAACAGAAGTCAAAAAACTCCCCTTGCACTCACCGTATAAATTACGTTACCCATTTAGGTTACATTTACGCGATGTCCGAAGGAACCCATTACGAGACATCCCCGACGGCGAGTCTCACGTGTTTGTCACACATTAGTGCTCTCCCATCGAGGGCCCCACCTAAAAGTAGGCACGGTGGAAGCATTCCCCGAAGACATTTTCTGAGAACGATGATGTTTCTATCAAGAACGCCATTTTATACTGACGTCCCGTGAGCATAGAGGAACAACTGACGTTCACAACCTGCTCTCAACTGCGTATCAACAAAATGTAAACATACACAGGCAAACGTAACTAATGCATGACTATACTTTCAAGTGACTTCTCTTTTAAATTCCTCACACTATGTGTGAAACATTGACTATTTTGTACTAGATTGTGTTCAGTTACAACCTGTTCAGGATTACAAAACAGTTACAAATCTGTTAAGCAGAAAACATTAACAGCCAATACAGAGGTATAAGATTGCTAAACCTAACAACCCCTGGTTACTATGATGGTTTCAATCAATACATTACATAGATTAATGCACTAATAATTCGATCATTTCTACTAAATTTTGGAAAGGAAAAAAACTTATCAGCTAATGAGGAGAAAAAGATTGCTTCGCACACAGAGCCCAGAAAATATGGAGTGGTTGAGTGCTTTGGGTTGAACGTCATATTTAACAATGTTTCAGTCATATGACGTCGAAGAAAACATGTAAATCATAGCTCCATTGACACTGTAGAAATTTTGACACCATACATATTTCATTAAACATATTTATTTGAATGCCTTTTAACGACATAATTAGGAATTTTCAACAATAAAGGATGGTTATCCTTTTAACGTCCTGAAGAACTTTCCTATGCTTGGCGTAGACTTGCGCGTTATAATCGAGGAAGACAGGAAAGTTTTTATCAAATATAAAACTGCATGGATGGTTACCCGGGGAATTCTTGCTCCGTAATTGTCATCCTGCAAAATCCCATTGACAATGATATATGGACGATATATGGACGATCTAGTTATGGACGATCTAGTTATCCTCTATCCAAAGTCGGTACGGAAAACCAACATTGCGGATTTACAACTCACAAAATTGGCTTCCCGACATACTTTATTTTGATAGGTTATTTCTTTCACAAATTGAAATATTAATTATAGGCAGTTTCACTAGTTATATTTGAGACAGACATACATTCTATGTCTGCATATGTGTTATTTGAAAAGGAAAAAACAAATTAAACCAAGAACAAAGGTTTACAGTAGTAAATACTCCTACATCATATATGGGAAGTACGAACAAAATTAAGTCGTTCCAATGTGTTATAGAAACACGCCTTTCCTCTGTTATGGATCGTTTTTAACCTGTACTGAACATATAAACATTGCACTAAGCAAATCTTCTCACGGATGTAGCTAATTCGAATGACTGGATTCACCATTCAAATTTTTCGGTCTCTATGTTCACATGAAGGAAAGGTTAGTCTTTCATCTATCAAAGTATTACGGTTGCTTTTGAAGTTTTGCGATGGCGCGACAGAATAACTAGTGTATATACACTTGTATGGAAATTCTGCCATAGACCAGTGGAAAAGTGGCTGTACCAGTCAAACGTCCCTGGAGATTCCAAGCAATAAACCAATGATGACATTGATGTATTAAACGAGGGTCAATAATAGCCGTGTGCTCAGAGGGAGGGGAGGCGGTAGCGATTGGGCACTGGACGGCAAGCTGGCAAAACGTATCATATTGGCTTACTTTTCCACTGGCTACAAAAAAGTACAATCTGCTGGTGGGCTGATTTTGTGCAGCTATCATCTATGGCTATTGGTTTCCAGTCAGTCTTTTCGTCAGCTCAATCAAAGTGAAGGTTCCCTCCGGAGTAAACTATCACTCTAAACTGGTGCTAACTTCTACTTTTCCTGAGAAACGCACCATACAAGACGATTGCTTTCAGACAACTGGAAAATGTACAGTCAAGGTATGGCACCAACACCGCCCGTGCTTCGTGCTGGGGCATTAAGCTCTGAGTTCTCAGGGTAGGTCGGGGCGATTTTCGCGCCCACTGCGAAGATAACTTCAAAGAGCTGTGATATTGGTCCATTACAGGTTCTCTTACCCCGGGGAAGTCTATTTCCTCACTTCTCCTCGGCCTGATGGTTCAATTACCCTTGTATAGAACCTATAGTTTACGCTGAACTCGAAAAACAAAATAGGCCTCTGAAACCAAAAACAAAATAGGTACCAGACCTTTCGCCCTACTTACACGAGCAGCACGTCACCGAACCCTGACAACAATAAGGTTATGTCATATGCCGATCTCCAATAAAATATATCCTCCAATTTTTTTTTTTGAGTTGAACAGATGTGATTGCTTTGTTCCTCAGTATAGAATAATGTCCTATTTATTTGATGGTAGAGGGTCCTTAAATCGGAAGAAATCATCAGAACTTGTAAAATATATACCGCCCAAATCTTTCGATCTACGATGCAGTATACAGTTTCGCATATTTTTCGTCCTCTATAAAAATTTTATAACTGCATTTATGAGGTGGATCACTTTTTCGTTGATAATTTATAGCTTTGTCTTTGAGGTGTAATGTTAAGCTTCAGAATGGTTTTGGTGGCTCTTCACGGGAACTAAATATATCTAACACAGGGCACAAACAGGTGTCACATAGACAACCTTGACCTTGCGAGAAAATCAGGAAATCTGACCATCCTTCATATTTGTAAGGTATACTGCTGCAAATTGTTATAGGCGTATCATAGAGGAATATTGACCAAGTATTTTTAATAAAAACAAATGTTTTTTTAGCTTGAAAACCGCATCAGGGAAACTATTGCCTGGGATCATGATCATTATCAGGAATGTAATTTTAACTCTTCAACAACAATCTCCAGTGGTCAGCCGGGAATAGGCAATACGATCAGTACGGTTTACGTAATTAGCAATCTCTACGTCACCGTATCGACCTTTGCAGGCTTGTTTTTTTTTCTTCAGAGGAACTTAAGTACATCGATGGCCACCGTCGTCAGCGTGAAGAGTATTACTGAGAAAATCCACCCATGTTCAATAATCGAGAAGGCGTGGTACAACCACTGTAATTAGTGGTATTTTCCGTATGATGTGGCTATGTGGTAAAAGGAATACGGATCATATCGTCTAACTGGCAACTCGTCTAAGTCAAATCGTCCTCTACTTTGGATCAAATCTTCTAATACCCTAGGTATTAAGCCACCCATTCAGCCCCTTTACAACGGTGGGGGTGGGGGGGTGGATGCCTAAATTCTGTGGTACATGTATGGTGATTATTGACAACACTGATAATGCCCGTAGACTGTAAACGAGTATACCTTAGATAATAATAGACGACTGGAGCTTAGTTAGTGGACGATTTCACTTAGACAAGTTGGCCGTTAGACGATATGACTCGATATCCTGTAAAAACTGTATTCATTGTCTTATTTATAATGAACAGTTGTACTATATTGTATACCACCACTAAAGCTGTTTGAGCCCGCCATGAAAGCGTGGTGTAAAACTTACATGCAATGTTAAATGATTTGTAGCTTAGCTGCAAAAAAGTGACAAAAAAAAAAAGTCGACTGCACACTCTTCCTGGCTAAAGGAATATAAACATGAAAGCAATAACAAACATAAGTAAAAAGTGCTTGGGAAAATTAATCACAAATCTGCTGATCCACAGAGAGATGAATAGCCCTTAGGCCATTGGTGATTACTGACTGATTTATGTAAGCTGTCAAACAAGTTGCAATGGCGTCGCCTAACTCCAGAGTGTGATGAAATATTGTGGTTGATGTGCGCACCGTTTGTTCGACCTTAACCGTTACAATCTCGGCTTTAATGTAAAACGCATTTCTTTCCGCAATTTTCGGTTTGAGGTTTTCCGATCCTGGCTCGATCTACTGTGACAAGATAAATGCAGTGCGTGTCACACCTCAAAAAAGTACCCTGTGGTTTCCTTTTGACAATCTGAGAAGAGCTTGGCGTAAACTAATTGGTGTCGCTGCACTGCTAGATCCACGGAATCTTGCGGCTTAATGTCCTAGGGATATGGCCAGTCCAGATCTTTGGATCTAGCGCTTATGGAACAGAGAGCATCGCGATCTGAGTCTGAGAAACATTAACACTGTGGCAGACACTCTGGAGTCATGAGTGCTCTGTGCATGAATCCGTTTATCACCGCGGTGAAAAAGACCACTAGAAAAGGAGAACGGTTGGCACCCATAAGGCGGACATGCGAATGAAAACACCTTCTTACAGAGCTTGAAAGACACTTTGGTTTCCACCAAGGCCCTCCTTACCATCAGCGAGATTGAACGTTTATCGGTACAAATACTTCCAGAGGGTAGTATTGGTGATGCTATGCTTTTTAAAGCACATTGGGGAGTAGCCTAAGAGGTGGCATTTAAAACGTTCCAAAAATACTTCCATTTCACCCTGTAAAGTATCAATGTACATACGCCATGCACGGTAATTTTTAAATTACTGCATTCTCAAAATTCAAACAAACTTTATACCTGCACTTCAAACGTGCATTTTCACTGCTATTGAATACGACTTGATCGATCTTGAATGGAACGGCTATTCTAAAATTGTATATTGATAACTGTTTTTTTATTTTGTTCTCGGGGATTTTCACTTGTACATGTTCGACGTGCAAATATCTGTATAAAGGAAACCAGCTGAGCCCGGTAGGAATCGTTGGTTTTCATCCGATAGCTGACAACCATCAGGAAAGGGCCAAAACTGAATAAGCGTCGGCTGGATTAAGAGCGTGACCTCGCTGCCTAAAAGGCCTGTTAACTACGGTTACACCTAGAAAAATTAGGTCAAAAATTCCGACAGAAGAAAAGCAATAGCTTTCAACCAGAAAATAACTGCTTTTAAGTCTTGCTAACTTGATTTATCCAATCTATAATATTTGCCGAATTTTTGCCACTTCAAATATTTTTACCAGAAATCTCAGAATTAAAATGATCAGTTATAAGATTTTTAGTATAACGAAATTTGTTGAATATATTTTTACTCTGAGTCTAAAAACGAACGCCGTGCTGTACTGGATAAAGTTTTAAGTTTTACTTTTTCAACGTGAAAATTTATCACAGTCCTTAACGAGATAAACATGTCCTTCTTCCTCTAGATGTCCTTAAGTGCAACAAAAATGAGTTTATTAATGAATTGTTACATAACAAATTAAATTGGTCTTAACAGCGACAACAACTTGTCAGATTAAGTGGATAATGCAAATGTTTTGCTCGTGGCATTCTATCACTTTCCATTTAATTATTTACCGGTAATCATTATAGCTGGCTACTTACTGGCTATTTATCAAAGCGGTGTGAAGTAATCGTCCACTAATTTTCTGTGCCTGTTTAAGTTGATAAGAAAGTGTGAGCCTATTGCTAATTTATGCGTTGAAACATCTGCATACCATCCAGCTACCATAAGTCCCGGATCTAAAATCAACCTTGTTCAATGTCACTCTTAAGTGTTCATATCGGGCTACGTTCCAACAGCTGATGAACCACATTAAAGACGGGCCTTCTATATATATTCATCTCGAATCGCAAGTTTGACTAAAACGATACGTTTTCCGCCTACCTCATTGATAAATAAGTGAATAGAAAGGATACCAAAATGAAGGCGTCTTCTTCGTCCAATTGCTTATTAACACCTACACCTCGGTTCTTACATATTTTGTAAGTGAGACCTCCACTTCTGTGACAGTGGATGCCTACGTCCTGTGTCAGTGTCCGGTAGAGGCACTGAAAGAGATAGATCGGTGGATATATTTAATTTTTTCTCTGATTGGTATTTTACTGTGTACTCAAGAATATTTCACTTATACCACGGCGGTCAACACCATGGTTGGAGAAAACCGGGCAGAGCACGGGGATAACGCACGATCGTCCGAAGATTGCTGGCAGACTTTCCTATATATGGCCGGAGAGGAAATCAGCATCTGCTGGATTCGAACTCACATCCACGGCATTGATATGGGTCTCTGAGGTCATTGCGTTTCGCTAGTGCGTTAACCACGGAGGCCACGCAGGCTCCTTGACCAATAGAAATCTAATATCTAACTTTGTACACAACAGTTTTCCGTTAGGAGGGGGGTTGGAGGTGGGGGTGGGGTGAGGTGTTATGACCCTCATACAAGACGACAGTGATCTCTCCACGTCACACTTCGTCCACTAGCCAAACATTTTCTCAAAATAAAAACGTGTAAATCTAAGAGCTTTCTCACATTTCACTCCTAATTTATTTATTTATTTATATATTTATTGATGTGGTTGGAGTTTTGCGCCGTACTCAAAAATAATTCCCGTATACGACCGCAGGCAGCATTATGGTGACAGAAAACCCACGGCCATCTGCAGGCCATCCCACCGGACTGGAGAGGAGGATTCCTCATAATTGGCTTCTGTGTGTATGTCAGGAACAGAACATAAATGTTTTCACTATCATATGTTATCAGTAATATTGAATCACAGCTGACACTGGTATTCAAGTAGATACAGAATACTGCAGTTTTATGAGCTACAGGGTGTAGAGGGTCGGAAAACCTGATTGTTGTCGTGATTTGAAGCGTAATAAAAACGAGGAATATCACTTGAGACAAACAAATTCTACCCCCAAGATACCTCCCACTGGCTTGTATGACTTATCATTCCGAGGGCAGTCCTGTAAATGGGACTGTTCATAGTTTGATCTACTACCACACCTATCAGACTTTCACGGTGATAGAGTTTTCGTATTCTGAATAAGTGACAATGGGAAAGTCGTGAAACTGCTTCTCGCCTTTAACAAAGGGGTTCAAAGTCGTGTACTTCTTTGGTCTTTCTTGGATTAGGTCACACTTCTAGGTGCACGTGTGTTCAGAAAACACTCAAGCAGCACAGAAACACTGCAACATAATAGCAGAAAACGATGTGTTTCTGTGCGATTTGGATCCTCTTGTGTAGTCATTCCTAGCCTCCACCATGCACCTATTACCCTAAGTGCAAGTTTGGCCACAAACAACTCCACCAGTGTTCATCTTCGTCAACGATGTGGTTTGTTGCTGTGTTTTAAACTTTATCATGCTTGCGCTATCAGGCTCTTGGCTGGGCATCAGCTGACGTTAGGCAGAATGGAGGTTTTCTAGACTGTAATAAGATCCCTGATGTCCATCAATCGTTGACATAATGTATTTTTTGGGTTCATTCTCTTTACCCCAGCATTTTATTAACAAAGTTAACACTTCGCAAAACTTCTTGTCGGAAAAGGTTTCGAGGAATGTCTACGTAAGCTGGAATAAACAGTGTTTTTTGGATAATATGACCTATGATAATTAATCTGTAAACGCCGTGAATATAAATAATAATTATATGAATACTGATAAAGATTCACATGTGTCAATATTTCATTTGTCCTCAAGAGTTACCGTACTAAAGTGATAAATCTTTAATCAGGTAGATAGTCTACCTTCATAAAGATAAGCAATCCTGTGTATTAAATAAATGTGATCCTTCTTTATTATCACATACTTTCGCGTATACAAAGGTGAATTTATGTCACTGTGAAGACAAATGTGTAGATTTCCGCAATTACTTTAATAGACGCAAAAACGGCGAAATGTAATTCTCGCCGTGACGTCACATATTGACATGTTTTGGGCCTACCAGCTCAGTGGCCAGTTCTACAAGGTTGTCTCTACGCTGCGTCAAGCACATTTAACCTCGCCTTCCAGAGAAAACATCTAACTGTGCGATAAATTAAAGTAGAATAACTGCTGTGTTATATCTGGCTTCACACAAAGGCTGCGAGAGCTAGATGCCGACCACACACCATCGCTAACAGTACTTAGCAAATGGCGCAAATTGCTGACTGGTATGAAATACGTTTTTCTTTATGGTTGAACATAAAGCTGAGACGTTTCCCCAGTGCATATCTAGGTGAAAAAAAAATAACATGATACAAAGACCTCTGTCCATCTACACCCGGCCATAAAACCGACGTGTGGAAATACTTGCCGTTGTGATTTCTAACAGGTTGTGTCCGGTCACAAAGAACGCAACCATTATGTATGACGTTGTGCTGCTATAAACTTGCCACGGGACACTTTGAATTATATTTTCTGGTGGAACAGCACGACTCAAGGCTGTGGAGAAAAAAACAGAAGCAACTGACACAGTGGTCATAACTTACTTTTACGCCTACGTCCAGAAAGCTGAAGATGGTGGATAAGTTGATACTAGTGCTGAATTCATAAGACATTGTGTGATAACTTAGTTTTCTCACAGAAAGGGGCTCCCTGGCTAATTGGTTATAGTGATACTGCTGAGGAATGACCCAATAGCCTCTAGCCGGTCGCCGTGAGTTCAAATCCAGCTCATAACGGCACAGTGGCACGTGGAAAGGTCTGCCAGTCAACCAACGAATGGCCATAGGTTCCCGTCCGACACTGCCCGGTTTCTACTCACCATAATGCTGGCGGTAAAACTAATATACTCGTGAGCCCCAGTAAAGTAAGCAAATAAAGCTACACAGCGAACTTAGTGTTACGTTCTTGTAATTACTATAGAGTAAGTACTTCCCTGACTGAACCTTCACCCACGTGCGTTTTTCAAGTGTTACGAACCCCGTCTTTAAAATATTGTATGATATTTTTTGCGGTAACTGGGTCACTGTCTGACCTGCATTTTTTCCTCTTCGTACGTTGTAGCTTGCACTGGAATTTAGTCCCATGTTCTTGAGGCTTCTATGTTTATGAGTTTCGTGTCATTGTATGATGAAATCATCCAGAATTTTCTTTACGTTATTCTATAGATATGAGCGAAGAAGTTAGAAGTTTCGCAGTCATTTTGCTCATGTCCACTTGAGAGCAGTGTTTTACTCAAGCTCATTTGAAAGCAGTCATATTTACTCTCGTTCACTTGAAAGGATTTTGTGGGATTCGGAGATAATGGCTTTTACGCCATTCGACATACGTCAATTTGTGGTCTATTTTTCTGTACGTAGCACGTTGTGAGCTTGTGTTTCGCCACTTGCCATTTTTCCAAGACGTTATTTTGGAACTTGAATCGCTCATTGTCTCTTGGTGTGATTACGTATATTTTATCCCAGTTTACCCTGAAAGTGACTTTGTGTATATTTCTGTGGACTGAAACATACATCGCCAGCTCGGCATCACGGAGGCTATTGTCAACCCATCCGCCCTGGAAAGTTTCGCTTGGCCAGAGAGTTGGATATTAAAACCGTGTCCACTGCTGTTGTCACTACATGACTGACATCCTTCGATTCGAGAATTCCCAAGAACTGTGGATTCTATATTTACGTGGACTGGCATGCCACTGGAAGCCGCAATATGTCCGCTGGATTTGGATGCTATCATCAGTAAGAAACTATATATTTTGCAATTATATTGTATTGTTTTTGTTTATTATTGTCAGTTGCACTATTTGTCTGTTATGTTCAATGCATGTAATCAACTTATTCAAACGTCGTGTTTCTATATTTGATCTTGTGTAAGGTCTGGCGCTGACTGAGAGTCGAAACAAGCCATTCGTTTATCATATTTCCTCTTCGATAAGGAACTCGATCCCTTGGTGATCACTAGTGTGTTTATTTTGAAAGGGCTTTATCGGTATTTCGTACATTTGCGTGCGATGGGTATAGTTACTAAGTAGACATGAGGAAGCTTAACTTAAGTCAACAAAAGTCAGCGCATTATGTTTTGAACAAAATTTAAAGGTCAGATGTGGAAATGTGACAAAGATTTAAAATTACGTATATATAGATAGAAGAAACTTAGTTTCCAACGCGACCACTAAGGATAAAACTTCTTTCCCCGCAGTCCGAATTGTGAGAACATAAAGCGCAATATATAATAATGTACATAATAGGAATAATACATGTATTGAGTGTTGAAAACAAATGTGCGTTTCACAGTAGCATATTAAGAAATATTTCAAAGGATGTGCTCTTTAAGAACCTAATACATTCATTGGATCAATCAGTGCGGTAAGCCTTTTGAAAATCTCATTTATGCGAATTTGTATGACCCTTCAGTATTTTGCAATGTCTTGTGTGCTTAAGGCGGAAATGAATGAAGAAACAAATCTAGTAGAGGGTTTATCTGGCGTGTACAAGATCCTGCACTCAGGCGCTGGATGTGTTTTATCTGTGGAAAATGTTATAGATGCACTGATTTGTTCAAAGTGTCAGATAATTGATATTTTCAGTAATCCGTACATAGATAATAACATACCTAAGGGTACTGGGAGATTATCATTTCTCATGTATATATCTCTCTAAATTTTAAAACTGCTGCAGATCATACTGTTCTGTGATGGGTAAATATTGAACCTGTGTAATGGAAGAGTGTCTAACCATTACCGTGCTAGTGCAGCGCAAAGGCCTGTAAGTCTTTTACACAAAACAGACATTCATATACACAAACCCTCAGCCATTATGAACGCCCGTTTCAGTAGTAGCCACACCAATTTAATAATAAAGAGAAAACATCAACAAGAAGAAAAAATACACAAAAACACAAGAACTGAGAAAGTGTCTGAAAGACGGAATTTGTGAGATGATAATTTCAGTTTTCGATGACCCCGAAAGATGCGAGGAATATTTCTCGGCGAATCAATGAATCAGTTTTCACGTTAGGAGTGACTTTCTGACTTCATTGTAAAAAGTGTTTACCTTTTCTGTACATGGCAAAAGCCCAGTTTCTTGTAAATTTATGTACATTTCTTTGATGTTTATCTTAAAAGTTTCTTTACCTAGCCAATTTCTAATATACTTTTGTCTCTCGTTCATGGTTTATTGTTAAAAGTTGCTCTACGTACTACATGTAGTGTTATTATTACTGACATAATGGTTGGCTGTCATAAAAATGTCTGTTACGTTGTTTAAATGTAATCATAAAAACACTTCATGAGTTGATACCGTTTACATTATCCACGCGAGATTTCCGATTCGTTAGCAGTATTAATATTGACGTTACAAGATTTTATATAAAACTGGAAGTATTTGGCCCTTACGTTACATACTTTTGTGGATCGGGAATGCTTATTGTCATGTAGTTTACTTATCACACATATAGCAAAAGGAGATGCACTCATTAAAACTGGGCATATGTAGATCACGAACACTAGGATATTCCCGAGATAACGTTTCTAAGTAGTCATATGTCTTTGTCGGCCCGACCACTCAGGACTACTTGCTAGATAATCCTTATCTAGACAGCCAGTAATAGGTTGCTTTCGATTTACATCCCGGGCGGCCAGGGGTCTCTAGAAAGGGTCTTAAATTAAGCCCATTTTCTTAAATTTGTTTCTTTCTGTCAGTGGGAAAGCACCAAGATCATTACGGTATTCTACAGGCGTCAGGTCTGTATATCATCATGTTTGCCCATCGTATATACAGCAACTTAGGCATCAAAACAGTAGTGTTTCATAGAGGCCCGCATTGAAAACAAATTAATTCCCTGAGGTCCGTTTGTATCAAGAGGAAAAATCTTAACGATGGTTGCCCTTCATGAATAGGTTTGTTCTATTAGGAGGGCAATAAAAATGAGATTTTGACGGACAATATACATCACATGATATTGTCGGTAAAACACGCCGTGATACAAACCTGTGGAATGGAAAATAAAGCGTTCCTGGTGAGGAAAAATGCCAACGGTTTCCCGAAAGGGTATATATGGGTGTTGAATTAAGTTCGAGGCGGACAACCAGCTCAACAACAACACCCTGACCCCCCCCCCACAAAGTTAAAAATAAAATAAATAATTGACGATAAGAAGCAAAGCATTGGTTTGCTTGAACTCAGTTATCTATATAATTAATTCGTTTCTAAGTTCGATATTAAAACCTGCATGAGCTGGAAATTAAATTTGTGTGGGAGAATCAAGTCAGTATAGGAATCATTAGTTACGATAGTTACGAACATTTGGTGCCAAAATAGTAGACAATCAGACAGAAATGTATCACATGGACGTGGTTAACATTCCTCTGTCGATCAACCAGTCAAGTTCAGGTTGTACTAACATCCTAATATGTTGCAGTATACCGCCAAACTAAGGGACTAACAATTCGGCTAAAGCACTTCGACTAGGGCAGCGCCTTTACACTACTTCTCACAAGATAGATTTTACGTCATGTTTTTTTACCAGTGCATTACCGTTCGACAGAATAAATGCTTTTGCCCAAATTATGTCGATAATTATGAGTTTTTTTGCTTGCCCAAGGGAAACTGGTCTTTTATTTAAATGGGAGCTGCATGTGAGTGTGTAGCAACCGGTGTTTGATGAGGACTCCCTGTTAACACTGGTGACATGTCCGGAGCCCCTGATGGCTTCCACACGCTACGCTGACTATTTGCCATGGTCATTAGGAAATCAAACCCAATCGAAAGTCAAATCGAAGAGGAAGTCTTTGTATTTTTTAATATCCGAACTATTGAATACTTCTTTCACTTCTGACGTTCTGACAAAACTTTCGCTGTAGGGAGTTTATTTAATGCTGGAGAAATTCAGCTCTCCATAAATGCTACCTAGGAGTGAGTGAATCCGGGGCTCATGTCAGAAAAAAAATGTCGTAACTGTTCGCGTAGGTTAGAGTTATTACTTTATTGCCCGCAATAGATCGTCTTTCTGAAGGATCAGCGTGACTAGACTGGTTTTACATGCCAATAGAGCACATCCAGGCTTATGCTTTATAAACGTAGGAGCACATACTGCCTAAGGAAATATCGGCATATTGTCAAAAATGGCTTTATCGACTCCGGCTTAATGTCATTAATAAACAATATAACAAAAACTTGTTGGAGAACCACGTTGCGTTCTTACATCGATGTAAAAACTCTATAACATGTCGCTCTGCGTGGATGAGATTGCATGAATTATTGGAAAAATAAACCAGTGAGTGACGAGCTTGCCATTTTTTCCCCATCACATATCGGCAAGCACCGCGTGGACTGCCTAAACGAAACAGTCGTATCCAACCCGTGGGCTGGAAATTGTCGCATCTGTGTAGTAAAATACTCACGTCACCCGGTAAACCAACCGCATCAAAGTCACCCATTGCAGCATAGAGAATATACATTGCATCATTAAAATAGGTGATTGCAGTCAATGGCAGATGGTGTTTAGGCGCAGAATCCGACATTCCACGATCAACCGTCAACTATAAAAGTGTGTTCCAAGTCCATAATCTTAGGACCCCTTACCAATTCCCAAAGGAATATTTTGGAAATAATATATATGAAGTACATAATGTTGTCTGGAATTTTAACATTGTAGAAATTGTCCCGGGAAGGAGATTATTGTACCTTTTACCAGAGCATATTATAAATTTATTTATATATTTATTTATCTAATGACAGAGAACACTGTATAGACCCTCGACCTGTGGCAAGTTGCTGAAGAACTTTCCCACATTTGACATGCAGAAATGCACACAAAAACCATTTTCAACGAGCGTTTGGACTAGGCAAATGGCGTCGCGGGTGCTGTCGACCGCCAATTGTCCCAAAGGCAATGAGAGCAAGGAAATGTGCAAATTCCCCTTCCAATGCCGAGTGTGAATTCGCACTTCGTGTATCCTAATGATTGATTATCAAGCGCTTCTAACCAGTATATCAACTCTTTTGCCATATGGCGTAAACGCTAATGTGCTCGTTTGCTTTTGGCTGGCTTTAATTACGAAAACTTAATCAAACATAATTAAAATAGAATATCACTGAGTGTGTTCTAAGAAATTGTATATGCGGAAATTACATATTTAAAGAATCTTCACTGAAATGTTATCCTGAAACAACATTGAAAAGGTTTCAAGAAGATTCGCGAGTAAGCACACGTAATAAACTTAATACGCAGTAATCAGTATAGAGGTAAATGGGTTTCACCCAGTGTCATCCTGTATGAACAGACACCGATACCTGCATTTGATCTGGGCAAAGTGCTTTAATCAACTTGAAACCTGCGGAAGAGAAATAGGAAAAGTCACTTTTGTGTTTCTTTGTCTTTTTGTTTCCACCGGTAATCTGTGATGTTTCCCTGTCTTTTTCGACTGTGCCCTAGTAGTTTGCTTTCGATAATGCATGGTTTAGGGGAGACAACTCTGAATGCAACTACAGTTGCTGTCATAATCGAATTCTCATTGCCAGCCAACGTTCTGCGATTGGCATTATATTATCAGCGCACAGCTCTTAAAATGAGATACTTCTATGTTTGCCTCTGCGCTTTACAAGGTATAATACAAGGCGTTATCAATCTCTCGGAGATATCATTGCCAGCAGTCTTACTGCCCGAGACTTAATGGGAGAGTTCTGTCCCCTGCATTGTAGCTGCTTCGTTCAGCATTGTTACGGTTAAAGGGATTGATCGTTTTGCTTACGTGTTTCATAGTGAGTAGAAATTTTACAACATTGAAACTTGTTTGTAAAACCACTAACGACGTGAAAATGGCGCAATACACGGAGCCTAACCTTTGGATATTAAACACTCCATCTCACCTTGTGGTCGTTTTTGCCAAGACGTACATTAGCCGCCGATATCGTTCGTTTCATGAGTCTTTAAAAGTACGCCTCGAGGCCTCCCTTTGGACTGATATGGAGAATTATCCTATTTAGAAGTGATCAGAACTAGGTGTTTCCCCAGGCACATCCGCGCAATTCTTGTATCATCACCTGGAGCTAACTGTCCTAATGATGTTTGTTGTTGGGAGCTGTTTCAGTTAAGGTTAGGACTAATATTTCTAAGCTGACCAGGCTAAATACTGTGATCATATTAATATGACAATATGGCGTTTATCTTAGAGAGTAAGCTTTCTATTTACCCCGGGACGTGTTTAAGATCAACATAAAATCTGTTAACTTCGTTCAAATTCCCCTCGGTGTACTTCCTAATAATAACAACAATAAAAAAAGGACAAAAAAACATCGTGGGCTTGTATAATTCAACAGTCAATCAAATAATTTCACTTATTACAGTTATAAAATGCTTGATCGGGAAAATATTGGAGAAATGTTAGAGGGGACACCAGCCAGTTAATGCCTATTGGAGATCACACGTCTCTGGAGCTAATCTCATTACGTCGGCTGAAAGCAGGGAGCTTCCGGGCGGACTCCTACTTCCATTAACTTGTCTGGTAAAGATGAAGTAGCGATCATAGAACTATAGTAATCATTGCACAACCGATCAATTTAGTTCCCTTCAAGAAGGACCTTAACCGATTTCCGAATTAACTCCCCGACAGTTACCAATCCATGGCTAATCATTAGTCAGCCATCAGATTTCAGTTCTACTTGCCGGTGACAGCCCTTAGCTAACCTTCCACGCATTGCCTGTGGCCATCTCCTGAAACGTCTCAAAAAGGTCACATTGTGCGGGCATCTACATGGTCCTGTTCCTAATCCCTCAGCCGTTCCAGTCGAACGCCTCACTCTTCGCATTTGAGTTTCTAATTCACGGTCAAATGACACGCGGTATTAATTACAGCATAAGGGCACGACCAATGAAAACGTCTGGTGGTAATTCACCTTCGCACTAAATCTATAGTTAACTTAATTTGGCCCTTCTAAGACCGACTCTAACGATCGTTTTCCTCTAATTAACTGCAGAATGCAAGCAGAAAAGCGTGCTATTGATACGGGAAACACATGCAGGTGCATGCGTGGCTTGTGTATATAATGGCTTCTTAACAGGACACTGTCGTGCTGCACTCTAGCTGACACGCGAAAAAGATACGGTCGTGCAATCATGCTTGTCCTCGTATCTGTACACAAGTAGCTGGGCGTTCATGACTCCAAGATCAGAGTCGCCACGTAAACTAATTTATGTATGTAGTTATGTACTCCTCAATAAGTCCGCCATGTTCTATATAACTACAACCGACACCCTCCCCACCACCACCATACACACCCCCAAATCCTCAACCCCTCTTTCCCTAACAATTTCAATTCAATTCAATTTATTCATTCCAGAATCACTGGGGTAGCGCAGGAGAACATTGGTTTACGAGGAATAAGATGGCAGAGTAGAAAGAAAAAAACGGTCACACGTAGACAAAGATATACAGACAGGCCTTCCACCATAAATTTTCTAAATTTCTTAATTTCATTCTCTCCGTAGTTTGAAACAGATCTTTAACTTTGTCAACACTTGATTATAGCCAGACATATTTCGAGAAAAAACGTAATTCCTTTAACTTTGGGCGTTCCACTAAGACATGGTACTTATACAGTATCACATTTTGTACATAAACGATCATTTCTGTTAATATTTGCCAACGGCCTGTCTCGATAGGAAGTCTATGGCTACTTGTCCGAAATTTAGCAAGAACTTTACAAGCCTTTGGATTTAACACAGACAAATTAGTTCATATGTAAAGTCTGATTTAAACATATTGTAAATTATGCCTTTAGATGAAATAGAGATATCTGCATGCCAAGCAAGATGTTGAGTCTTTTTTCAAATGTTTTGATAAAGCTGGCAGTGTTCACTTATTGCTGTTCCCATACGTAATCAAATCCAGATCCACACAGTAACTTTTCAACAAATGATAACCATGTAAATTGGCACACATTGCGTATGAAATACATGACTTGATACATTAAATATGATGTCTTACTGTTTTTTCATTCGACAATTCGAATCCAAAACGCTACCATGCGCTTGTGTACCTGGATATACAATGGAAAGACACCAAGTTTTCCATGGACTGCATAGTTTGAAGTTGAGGATTGATATTTAAGTTGATAGTGTATTTAAAGAATTTTAAGAAAAGGTGTTCGATTAAAATTAAAGATTCTGAGCCTCAAACGTCACAGCCGTATAAAAGAATTGGCTGGATAATCTTGCTAAATAAGGAAATTTGTGGATCAGGAATGGATGAAGAAGGTATTTTTCTTTTCAGGGCAAATAGAGCTTTTGATGCCTGAATAATTTTTTTTTCCTGGCATTGAAGTATACTTAAATACAGTACCAAGATATGTATACGTATCCACAATATTTAGGATCCACCCACATACACCGTGCTTTATCAAAAGCCAGAGCACACTCCCGTGTGCTACAAGCAAGGCTTCCCCAATGGCTCAAACTGGACTTCAGGGGAGGACTTTTTGGGCAGGACTCGATCCTCAATCAGCTCATGGTTGATTCGTCAGAATCTACGGGCTTTGTTGCTGCTTGGCCTTTAGCGGAAATAAGGCGCTCAGTCGTCCTCGGTACTGCTGTATAAGCAACACAATAATCAGGATGCTCTGCTATATCCAAGCCCGGAATTCAATTCATCTAATTGATGTTTTACGTATTACTCAAAAATATTTCGCTTACACGCCAGCAGCAAGCATCACGCTGGAAGGAAACCGATCGTGTCCGGGTAAAACCAATGACCATTCACGGGATAAACGCAGATCTTCCCACCTGCACCTGGAATCCGATTCAATCAGCTTTCATAGCTGTGATCTTAACAAATAACGTGTTCTTTGTTTATTGCTCATTTTCATGCTTACCATCATTCATTTTGGCTTTATCTTTAATTGATTTGTTGTCGTGTTGTTTTCCATAAAGTTGTTATTACTTTGTGTTCGATATTCCACTTTATTTTCTATGTGGGTGAGGAGTTGTTAGTTGTTTGATTTCAAATTGCTGCACGACTTCTCTCTTATAATTATTTCCTCACTGGGGCATTATCGAACCTCAAAGCCTCAAACTATGGTGAGCTGTTAGGAGTGTCTCGACTGCAGAATTTCATAGAAAACACGCACAAGAAAAATTGGTGAAAGCCGGCTGCTTTCTGTATAAGTATGTCAGGATCAATGCTTATTCGTAACAGTGCAAAGTCGAGCGGAGATAACCCGATCTTTCACGCCCTTTCATATGTAGGTCATTTACGAACCTAGAAAACAATCCAACGACGAAAGAGAGAAAAACAACATATATTCTTTTCGTTACGTTTGAGGAAAAAAACCCAAACCGTTACTGTTGCCATAAAAAAATCAGTTCCTCATTCCATTTGCTTGTAACCATTCTACTCATTACATAAATGGGCCATTACCACTCCTTAGAGATCTTCGGCAGGCTTCGCCCGTTGTACTACACCTTGTGCCTATAGCCCTTCATTATATACGTCCATTTTGGTATTTAATCTAGAGCAATGGAGTCGAAGCAATAGGAAACCTGGGACGGTACCCAGGTTGGGAATTATCTCTCCCAGCTGGGTTAAGTGATCCATCCCAACGTCAATGTTGAAGATAAGAGAGCAAACAGACCACCAAAGCGCAAGAGTCATTCATTTAGTACGTGTGCTTTGACGAACTTGTATTGTAAAACCAGCGCACAACACCTCACCTGCGTATACTGAGTCTCAATGCGCTCTAAATCGTATAGCCTGGTGTCTCATGAGATTTCGCTACCTAGTTCATCACCTGTCTGTCTTCCCGTCATAAAGACACTCTTCTGTTTGACATGCGCCAATAGGAATAGACATTGTAGCAGCCCCAAACGAACATTGTTCAGATTGTTCCAAATCGAGACCTTGTAATCAAGAGTTTCTAATGGTTGCCATGGCAGAGGTAGCGATTCAGGCCAGGCCGTCAGTAATGACAATGGTTATAATCAGTGAATATGTCTAACAAGCAAATGGTTGTCTTGAGCGTGTTCATAGCGTTCATATTGACGGTGCCTATTCTCAGAAACTGATGTTGTTGCAATGCGACGCTAACAGGGTATGCTGTTAAATCAATAGCTTTATATATAGGAGAACAAATGGTCGATGTGAAAGACGCCATCAGATGGAAGCTCGATGCTGTGTTCCCTTCAAACTACAACTTCTTTTCATGGCTCAGCTCATGAACAGCCGATGTCTTAATTACTCTCTTGTTATCCGGTGTAAATCTATGATTTTTTGTTCTCGTCTGTGTTTTTTCTTTCTACCGGTAACAGAGAGATGCTGTTATTACGTCCGCAGATTGGGTGCGATATTTATACTCGGCTGTGATCTGTTCACGCTTGGAACACGAGTAGTTTCGCGACTAAAGACCTGAACACACTCGCTTGATTGTAGGCCTCTGTCTCAAACGTCTACCATTAAAATCGCGGGATCCCATCGCTTGTGGGTAAAACACGCCACTTATAACCTGTAAAAAAGAAGCCGACCAGAGTAAAGTTTTTTTTGGTATAAAATGATGAAGTGGAAACCAAAGTGCAGTCTCATTTTCAGAATCGGTTTTTCCGGGATGGGCCGACACTCAACAACCTCTCGGCATGAACAGCGCAACAAAAATGTGCAACGTTTCTTCTGTTTATTCAGCGTTGTTACGCATTGTAGCTTAAACAAATAAGGCGAAAAATATTTCGATTAGCAGAATCGATACATGCTCCGGCTAATATTGGAGGCGCCTTAGCCAAGCTCTGTCGAGCCATAGTGCTAGAGGAAGCACCCGGGGTTATGTAATTGTTAACTGTGGAGTGATGTAACGCCGACACCCGCTTATAACGTCTATAGCTCGTACGGGAGTTTAGTTTTGTAGTTTACTTCAGCTTCAGAAGAAAGTTGCTGTACATAGTTGCAGGTAGTGTTTTGGCGTTATCCTGGCATGTTTTACTTCCCAGTTAGATCACATTCCGTGAGACATTAGCCAAGACAAGAAGAAAGCGGATGCCTCGTTGAACGGAAGATATATATTGTCCAATCAATGAATTCAATTACTCCATTGGTATCGATCGGGCAATTGTCACTCATCGGCCTCCGTTTATCAGCGCGTTTGACAAAAGCTTGTGCTCAGAAGCAGTTATAACTGTCACCGCTCGGCATCATTGAGTCCCAGGCGTGTTTGGCGCCAGTCATAAACGGAACACATTTCTAAGCTCTAACAAATGTGCCCGAGAATGTGGCGTGGATGTCAATCGTAAGATTGCTCGGGGGCTTTCCAGGACTCTATTTACTTGTCGTGATCTCGAGCCTTGATTATTGCCGAGTGGACACACACGTTGGCAGAAAGAAGCAAGACGAAAGAGGTGAGTGTAATGGCTTTTGAAAAGTGCCTCGGGCTACCTTTGCTGGTTCAGCAGTTTCTTTATTACATAATCTTTCGAATTAGGAGTGACATATGGCGTGACTGTTTTCAAGAGGGTGTAAGAAATACTCCGCAGAGTTTGGATGACATAGCAGCATCCTTCAATACTGTGCCGGATGAGGTATTCAGCTGCCATGTCGAACCTTCCCCTGTCCTCCCCGTTGATTACAGAGTATCGACGTGTTATAAAGCGGTCCCCAATTAAACCGACAAATGCCACGTTTGAGTCCTTATCGAGAATACAAGTGGATACATGAACAGGTAAACCGTAAATTGGTGCATTTATAGATTAGACTTAAATCACAGTCGGGACCATCAACTCGGTCGCTGTGAGTTCAAGACCAGCTCAGGCTGGCTTTCTCTCCGGCCGTAAGTGGGAAGGTCTGCCAGCAACCTGCGGACGGTCGTGGGTTTTCCCCGGGCTCTGCCCGTTTTCCTGCCACCATAATGCTGGCCGCCTTGGTATAAGTTAAATATTTTTGAGTACGGCGTAAAACACCAATCAAATAGATAAATAAATAAATACATCGTAGTCATTTAATTGAACAGGAAAAAACATTCGTTTAAAATAACTTGTCACCCATGTATTAAGTGCGCCACGCGTGGAGAAGTTCCTTAGAAACTTGCCAAAGACTGAATGCATGGTAATGTAAAGAATGCTATATCCTATGTCCATATACATGCATCTCGTTGACATCTCGTTTCCATGCATTTTTCAGCAAAGTAAAACGTTTGAACCATATCTCAGTGAATGGTACTTGGCAGTTTTGTTCTTGGATGTATAGGTTAAACATGGCATATCGGTTACTTGCACATCACACACCACAGAGATTTATCTCAACCATTGTCAACCACGCCAATTGTGCTTGGTCAACCCTTTGCCGTCACAACAAATCCAGCTCACAATTATGAAGGTTTCGCCTTTTTTTCTGTACAGCCTACAATTTTCTTCTGCTGAAGTTAGCATCACGGTAAATTGGGATTTACACCTACTGCAAAGTATTTGTGCTAGCGCCTATAAGTAGTATAAAATCATAAACAACACACTAGAATTTATATCTCACATAAGTGGTTGGATTCCAATGGTTTACAAGTCCACTATTTAACATTAACTGTTCCTTGTGCTAATCTTCAAATATAGACAATGGTCACATCTTCCAGAAAGTATAGTTTGTCGTGATGAAAAAAGCAAACAACGCACTACGTGACTGGACCAAAATGATACATCTTCCAAGCTAACGATTTATTTGGAAAGAATTTTATATAGAATCTACGGCATATTCTTCTCTTCACAAACGTAAGTCTGTGAAATTCATCTGCATAGATAACTCCATATCCCACCCACCCCATTATATCATATCTAGGAAGGAAAAATAAATTTAAATATTTGGATCTAAAAGTGCAAGCAGCCAGGAACCTTTCCTAGCGTTGTATATGGCCACTCGAGCACAAATGAGGCCGACAATTCTTATCGTGTAGCACATGAATACCACGTTATCAGTTTGCCCACAAAATCGCCAACGCCATGATCGCAAAACCAGCAATAAACGGTGATGTACACAGCTTAGGCCGGTGTCACCTTAGAGTTAAGCAGGAAATGTTCCCCATTTTAATGACATGAATTTCAAATTCGAAAAGGAAAAACCAGAATTTTATTTCCAGCGAAGGCATGTAAGTTGGGCGTGATAAATAATATTGCCCTTTATAGATGGTTGCTCCGCGATGCGAGCAAGCACCGTTTTCTGATTAATTTACATGCTCTTCTGATATGTGAGGTTAGACCTTTCCTCTCTGAAAATGTGCTTGGATAGAAAAAGCATAAAAAAGTCACCAAAGTTAAAGTCATGTACATTTGTCATCATGTATCAGTGTGAAGAAGAACGATCCACTCAGCAGTGTGGGTATGAGAGTATGGATGCCCATGCTGATGAAGTGTATGAACTAGCATTTGTACAACGCCCACGTCATCTGATATCTAGTTACCGCTTTACTTGCCAAATTGTCCACACAACTTTGGACATCTGGATATTATCAGTGATTGTGGCCACATTATTGCTCGCAAAGAATAAAAAGTAACAAACAAAGGCATTTTGTGAAATCAGCAAGCGAATAAAATTAATTTGATTACATCTTCGTTGATTTACAAACCGTAAAATGCGGTGATTTACTTTATTTCCAATTGATGGTTTAGCTTGATTCCTAATATATTTCATATATGCTTTTTTAGTACTTTTCTAGAAACCACGATATCAACCTTTTCTAATTCAACCCGACTTACGGGTTTTGAATAAGGAAATGCATTTGATCGCCACTTCACACCACACTCACGAATCTTCGCCTTATATTACAGTGGTCAATTTTAAGAGTGTGGGAAACAGAGATTCTCTTGTTAAATTGTATGCCGTTAGCAATATACAATGGCAAATTTTTCCTCTTATGATGTACCTATTTTCTCGGTCTTTTGTTCAGTCGCAGTCTGATCTTCACTGAACGTGAGGCTATGTAAACTATATCTAAGACCGCCGTCCACAGCGGACGGTCATGAAACGATATTACCTCAAACAAAGTGTGTGAAGGAATCAACAAATTCTTACCGAGTCAAGACCTGAGCTTGAGCCCTCACCTTGTGTCCAAGCTATTAGGAGCAACACGGCTAACTGTTGAGATGCTCGCAACTGCCCTCTCCTTCCGAATTTTTGGATTAAAAATATTAATAATTACACATAAATACCATTTGATTTTATTCCCTATACTAATACAATGGTGTCTGTGCGATTTAGATTTGTTCTTCGGGGGTGTACTGTTCAATATTATTTCAGAAGTTTCCAATGCACTTGCTTACGTTATTAAAGATATACACGCCGGTATTACCATTTGAGTATAGTATTACGGCCGACAGACACTGATCCGTGAACACTTTAGTCGTAAGTTATTGTATATCGATTGTTAGTGTGCGACTTCTGCAAAACAGCCATCATTGTTCAGTTATAATGTTTAAAAGAAACCACCTATAATAATTATTCAGTTCTTTCAAGCAAACATTTTGATAGTGCTGATCAATTCCTTCCTTCGTGGAAAAAATTGCATCCCTGTATTCGTCTGGGTCGAGAAAATGTTCAGTTCTACTTTTTGCTTCATACCATATTTGGAACGGAGTGATTGAAAATCTTTACTGCGAAAATTAAGCAAGATTCATAAAAATAGATTTACATTAACCCAAATTTCTCCCGAATGTTTACTAAGGAGTACAAATCTATTTTCACGGAATTGTTGGAGTAAGAAAGTAGAACATCGATCGACTGTTAAAAAAAATTCCGAGAGATGGTTTTTATAAAGTTGATATGATTTGGTATGTGCTAATGTGGAGAGTGAATTGAATAACTGAACAGTGGGATTCCGTGCATAAGACAGGGTGAATCCAAGTCCTGCATATTCATAATGCAGAGCTTACAGAGGCGAGTGGGCGAGACGTCGTAATTTGACACTATCAATCGCAATAAATATAACCATTATATATATCGGATAACCCTGGAATACAAGTATAATGAGCTCAGGGTACAGGAAATTCAAAATATCCGGAAATCTGACTCCGGTGGGAGATGAATGTTATCTCGCTATTTGAGATAAAGAAATGATTACTTACTCCACGTATAATCTAATTTGACACCCCACATGTCTTATTCTGTGGCTGTTTGTGCGTTAACGAGAATGGCTACGGATACCAATTGCCTAATCCATGAGGACCAAGCTAAATCTGTATGGTTTGAACAGTGGGAGTTGGTATTTCTCCGTTACATTAAGGAAAACATTTTGTGGACTTTTATATATTCGTCTAAGAACTATTTCAGTCTCCTGGCTATACCTAGGAAAAGTCACGTCAATTCCTGCCAGTAGACCAAGCTGAATTTTGGGAGAAATTACGGTGGTTATAAAATAAAAATAATACCATGTAACTGACATTCTTGGTTATATATGCTGTACTCCTGTAAGACTGTCCACCCGGGTTATAGAAATCTATACTGACAGAACAGCTGTATTCCTACTCGAGTACGTCTGTATAAACTATAAAGATAATTATCAGTTTCCATTATGTACCAAGCTGTAGGTCAGGGTATGAAAGCTCTGCAGTTACCGTTTGTTGCTGTAACGCATGGATTCTCGACACCTGTGGCTTAATTGGACCAAGTCGCACGGGGTTATTTAGCTGCCTGCAGTGTTCTTTCACAGTTCTTTACTCTCAGTTGCCAGCACTTTTCATTTCTGTTTTCAATATATTGTGCGATGCCGTGATGGCAACCATTGAGAGCAAAACCTCTCTACTGCGTGATCTATGCTTTCAAGTAAATCAAGGGAGAGAGAGAAAAAATAACAAACAGTTTCTGAAGACGTATTACCGAGTAAAGAATTAGGGAAAAGCCATTTCAAGCCAGTTCTATCTCCGAACCAAATTAACAATTGAAGTGACTCCAAATGCCAGTATTTGTACGCTGATTGCCGTTGCCGAAAACGGACATCAAATCAATCGAACGGGAGAGGAAAACCCGGAACCACCTATTAAAATCCCTGCAACATACAGTTGAAGTGCATTCAAAAACTTGTCGACTTCTACGTTGAGGTTATATGAAGAATGATCTCCTTCCCTAGTAAGAGCAGCTAAACTGTATCTCCTGTTTGTGGCAATATCGTTTCAAATTCTTCAGCGGAAAGCCTTGTTGATTTTTTTTTGTTTTTTGTTTTTTTGTCGGGAAACCCAGTGCTAACAATTCTTTCAATTCTCTCGGAGTTGTGAATCTTTACTTTGCTCAAGTGAGCCCACGGGCCTGTAACCATACAATATGCATTTCCTGTAGAAAAGCGAGCCAATCCATGTCATCCTGTGGTAGCATAATGGCGACAGGAATATGTGTCAGTCTAGAAAGCTCGGACCAAGACCCAAAACTATATCTTACATTATAATAGCCGTTTGGCTGTGGAGCCAAAATGGCTGATTGGCCGTCCCTAAAATCCTAGTCGTCAGATATGATCCTGTAGTGCATTACCTGTGAATCTGAGAGAGAACCGTAATCGCTGTTGACATTAAGGTATTCTCATCGGTCTTTTTCTCTAAACTGGAACTAAGTTGCGAAAATGAACCTGACATCTGCCTTCGTTCCTGTCACCAGGGCAGACAATGGAGACAAGCGGTAACAAAGACCGTAGCTCTATCAGAAGCGGTCCATTGCCCCTGTTAGAAACCACATGGGGCATTGTCCATCAAAATCGTACCACTAATCCTGGTATGTTAATACTCTCTGACAGCCGTACTTCATATTTACTACGGCATTTTTGTATAGCAGGATATATACAAGCCTGTTACTAAGACAGCGCCAAAATTGTGGGATTCATTTGAAGGATTTCTATTCTCCCAATTCCTTGAAAGCGATAAACGGAATGCTCTTTCTTTTCTGTTTTTTGTGAATCTGATTTTGTTTGCTTTTCACAGATCGATGGTTAGCTTGAAGAAAGTCGTATCTTTGAATGCAGCATTAAGCTTAATGCACGTTCATGCTAAGAATCTTCAAGGCGTCATATTTGTTCACTGTTTTTGCTGGCGTCCAGAACACAATGATAAAAGTCAATTGTTCATCATCAGCGAAGATGTTTAGAAATCTGCTTTGGTGTGAAAATAAGCCTGTGAGCAATTTAACCGCTGTATTCTACACAGTGAAAGGCGCTGCTGTAGTCTGACTTGTCATGTCCCTATAGTTGCTGAGTACACCTATTGTAACAAGCTAGGACTTTATACAATGGTCTTCCAGACTGATATGTATTGCCTCAGGAGCACAACGTTTGAACAACTCGCAGAAAGTCACACAAGGAAGAGGAACATAAATATTTACCGTCCAAATATTTGACGTCTGTGTGTCTTCTCCAGTGCCCTTTGGAGCAATATGGCTGTATGGAATCGAGTTTTCCAGATATAAAGACAATGTACCGGAAAATCAGATGAGTACACGACCAGAAGACCTCGTTTATGATAATTCACCCGTCGTGGACATCCCTTTCATTAGAATGAGGCATTTAACTGAATGAAGTGCAATCCCTTTCTGCGTAACTCATGTACCTGTAATGCAAGTTGGGCAATGACTTTCAGGTCAAAGGCAGTTGTTTCGATTCTTTTTTTACTTTTTTTCGCTTCATATTATTTTAGGATAATGTAGTCTCACCAATCATCAAATATGTATACAATCTGAATCTCAACGTGTATGCGGATAGGACCTTCCTTGCATCATCAAAATGTATATAAGCGCAATATCTCGTCAGACTCGATGTAACATGGAAGAGGTATCATGCATGAAGACACCATTTTCATTATTACATAACCATCTAATTCTTTTCAGTTGTCCTTCATGGAGAAGTAGCACAACACGTGTCAGCTATGAACCAGGAGCAAGCGAGCACAGTACAGTTATTATCAGTTATCATGCACGAATGCACGACACAACACGTGCCCTCTATATCTATCACATGGTGCCTTCAAGCTAGTTTTGGTCAGAACACGAATGGGATACCTTCATTTGTGTTTGACCCAGAAATTATTCACTGTCTAGGAGATTGAAATTTAAATTGGATATTATGGCTGCGATATCAACTCTCGTCCCTGCATAGTTGAAATGTGATAACAGGCTTCTCCATTACATGTTACATTCTTTACTTATTATTTATTTATTATTTCTGACATATCTTTCTGTGGCTTATGTTTGTGGGATGCATCAAAAATGGGTTTGGGATTGTTGAGTTGAAACGTCTTTTAAGAATGAAGCTGTGGTGAGTAAAAAGACTATTGATGTCTGTACTTGAAACAGGCATAAGACTTTTTTCATCAAATTAAATGCAGTCAAATGTTTTGATTGTATGGCGTGTTTTGTGAACACATGTATTGATAATATGTGTCGCTACTGACTTCACAAAACTTTTTATATATCTTTATGCTCAGCTCTGTAAGTTTATGAGAGCCGTGACCCTATAATGTGTGCCTGTGTATGAAAGAGCTAATACCACGTTAAACTTCTGCTTATATGGCTAGAAAAATGGCGTGACGTCATTGACGACAAATGTTATGAATATGGTCTGTAAACCCACCAGACGATCAAAACATTTGAATGCTTTTCACTTAGTTTCAAAAAAATCTGAAAAAGGTAGAGACGTTATTTTTAAACACAGCTTTAATGGTTTTGTAGTCACCATAGGTTCATTTTTGGGGTTTCTGCCCCTTTAATAACTTACGAGTGGAATACGCATGTCTATCTTAGATGGAAGCTCGATCTGATAGATGCGTTGGCTATGGTATAGATTGATTAACTCATACGCCTCAGGTATAATTTTTGAGACATGTCTATATCAGTCTATTTCTCGTGTCCTATACATAAAATTATTTTTATTTCACCAGGATGATCCTTTCAGTACTAGATTCAGAGAAAGGCACCCCAACAGGGTTAGCGATACAGAAGCAGGGTACTTAGATACTTGTAAGGATCCCCATTGAAACCTGAAATGATATAAAATGACATAGAAATGACTAGGTGTGAGAATGAAATTCTCTTTTGAGACAAATTACCTCATAGTATTTCTTACACGTTTCCTGAGCACCCTTTAAAATGACTAATATTCGGCAAATGGCACAATTGAAAACATAATCCAGCTTAACCGATACGTTAGCCCGAGTTAATAAAAACGTCTTGGCCCACATGCAAAGTTTGGGAATAATTCAGACATCCTTGGATCCGTGATACTGTTCTGTAATAGCACTTTCAGTAATATAAGCCTGTTTTGTGAGGCAGGCTGGATATCTATGTATCCTACTTTTGAACATTAAAATGATTGTGTGGAAGTAGAAAATGTTTGGAAAAAAACCGCAGTTTAGATGATTAAAAAAAGCCTCATTGCTGCACTGACATAGCATTAGAAAAATAGTTTTTTTCTGCATTGTTTTGCGGCCTCATATTTCGTTCTCATATTACTGCTGCAACTGTCATAAACAATCTCACAGTAGTCAAACAGTAGCGCCATTAGGGCCGTGTACAATTGTTACGCAAGTTGTCAAGGAAACATCTAATTCTTTGCGATAATCCCAGGCACTGCGAAAGTTCCCTGTAGATTATGTCAACTTGGACATTCTAAGACAGCTAAGCATCTATGCTTATATCCAAACACACCTGCTCGTATTTTTATTAACTTTTCTTTTCCTTGCTTCTATGTTATTGTCCGAGAGATTCTGAGAAATCGCTGTGGTGTTCCAGATAATATTCGAGTACATTTGAATGAATTAAAGCTGAGTTTGTTCTTACTGAACTTCTGGAGATTTGAAAATGATCCGTATATGGAAATAATGATGGGAACAAACAATATTGTGTCGTCGGCTTATAACACAATCTTATATTTGGGTGAATGGGTGTTTTCAAACTCGTCTCTATAAAGCACACACAGTAGATGCTTCAGAATTTCCCCTTGAAGGCCTCCAGATCAGCAGTTAAGTCGGCAGCTTACAGCTTTGGTTTATATAAAACCTTTCACCAAGCAATAAATTCTCATATGTTGCTGTACATGCTACAGATGTCCAAACTCCCATTATTTGTAATACGCGGCTGAAGCCTTCTACTGGAGACTACTCATCAGCGTGAGCAATAAAAGCGGGTAAATTCTTTAGAAAGGCATTTGGCACTAATTTAGAAGCTAGGCTTGTGATATGTGTAGACTTTGATAAGCCTGATTGTACATGTCCATGAATATGCTACTATTCGTTCTTTGGCTATGTATAACTCCGAAGCTCCTACACTCATTACGTTTAGAGCACGGAGCTACAAAAGCTGACATTGTAAATGCTGTCGTGCAAAACCCCGGTGATCTCACCTTCGTCTTTTACCCTCTAGCTAGCCTGAAAGTACGAAGCCCCATGTTAAACATCAAACTTCAACGCCATGGCCGTTACACTCTCCACGACTCGGTTATAATACGTTGGGGGCGATACAGCGATCGTTTCGTCACTTCTGCTACCTCAAGCAGCGAAATAACTCGTGGAGTGTGTAGCGGCCATGGCGTTGGATTTACGTCTAGATACCTGCTCTAAAGGTAATGAGTGCAAGAGCTTCGGAGGTACCTGGGGCTATTTCATACACAAACCAAATTCCTATGTGGCCCATGTGACATAAACTGTTATACCGCTACACCATGGATATGTTTATTTTAACATAGTGTCACCTTGTAGGATATCTGTTTTACCGTAGTCTTGTCTAACACCGAACCTCTGTCTCTAGTAAAGTGCTGTGATAGATTTTATTTCCTACACTCCTATAATGAGACCAGCAAAAATATGGGCTAGAGTGAGACTTAAACTCACGACTTTGGGTGTCTCGCCCAACAGAGCTGACGAGCCAGATGTTAGTTAGAGTCCAGTTATCTGAAGTGAATGGTCAGAAGTACATACAAAACTTATTGTAGAATTACCAGCAGACTAGCCAGTGTGTCGATGAAAATTAACAATCATCGTCAGCGAATACATCGAATAGACATAATTTCCAGCCTCCCTCGAGCCAGTATTTTTGCTGATCTCGATATAGCAGTGTAGGAAATTATATCTTTTCGATGTATTCCCTGGCGAAGATTACAGAGAGTTCAAGGCTGTATCGGCCTAAACCTTGAACAGTGCATTCAGGTATTCCAATACAGTTCACAATGACCCGACCGTCATTTATGCCAAAAAAGTTAGCCGTATACTTAGGGAGCTGCCTGCACGCAGAGGTTGCCCTTGCTTTTTCTCCCCTTTCCATATTCTTGAGTAGGGAATGAAGCTCAATCAAATCAATCAATACATATGTTCCATCGCTGCAAAGTGCACTTTGCTGAGGCACATCCGGAATGCACGGTTCGCTCTTATCTCTTTCATCATCGGGTGCGGTTGTGCAACCCAAGACTAACAGTGGACTATATGTGCTTAATTCTGCCTATGACTGTCCTCAGTGTTCAAGGCACTTAACGCGTACTTTTTTTTACAGGCGTATACATAGTCAGGCCAACGTCGTGGAATCTGATCCATTAGTTTCCTGGAGTTCTGAGGCAGCTTCAAGCAGAGCCATAAACCTCATTATTTATAGTGTTTTCACTACTCAGTAAGCCTTCAGATGTTATATCATTATGTGACCATAGAGAAAACCAACTGTTTACATGTAGCCCTCGAACTGTTGGTAGTTCTCTGAAGGTATATCTAATACAGAATTACTTTTCATTGCAACCGTCTTCTAGATTGGATGTTCAGCAGGCGAAATACTTATAAACTGCCTCCAGGGTCTTCGCAGCGCTCTGCCAGGCCCTGACCGGAAATGCCAGAAGACAAGGCTGTAAACATTATTATTCCCCCCATTACACTTCTCATATATTTTGTTTCCATACATATAGCACCTTGTGGACCCACATCATTTGAGCTTAAACTGGTGACATTCCGCCTAATTTATCTGCTGTACATTGCACGATGTTGCTTTCAGGCTCATTTCAGTTAGTATATAACGAGTTTATGCGTCCTTATCACGCCCTGCATGCACTCTGGTTTTATTAGCTGACCGCAAATGCACTTCCACCACCCTAATGCAGAACCATTGAAAAACTTTCGCCTGTAGGCGTACCTTTTGATTTTTAAAGCCATGATTAATAAACATAAAAAGACTGAATCGCATTTAAGTAATCACATCAAGAATCAGTCAGAATCGACTTTTGACTACAAGCAAATTTATTTCTCATGAATTGCAAAGAAAAAACACTTTCTCCCTATCCGCACGTGACAAATGCCCTCTAATTGATAGGGCAACAGGCTCTTAACATCGACCAGTCAATGTTGTATAAGTATAGGAGATATATAGACTTAACAGAAATCGCCTTATATTCCTCACCAGATCCCTATAAGGTAATGTACTACATGTACAATTCCACATGAAATCCATAACCTCAGATAGCGTGGCCATTTATATGTAACAAATATTCTTCATAACTGCAGTGAGAACAGAACTTTGGTCAGTGTTTGTATCACAGACATCATATAAGATAAAACACTGCAGCATAGAGAGTAAAACCAAAACAGCGGCGACAGAGTGATTTTTGGTAAATGATCATAAGCATGATTATGATATACACGTCGAAATCGTGTTAGAAAACATTGATTTGTGTCATAAATTACTGTAGAAAACCAAACCCTTTTTAACGAAAATAGATGAATGCCTCTGTGAGATGACTACGTTCCCGAGGACCTGCAACCAAGTCGAATTGCACATTGCTGCTATTCCATTCTGTCTAACTTACAAAGAATAGATCAACAATGTGACGGCTAAAGTTCTGTTTTCACTTGCAGACATGCCATATCACCTCAAGGCAGATGACACATTTACGTTTGTACGAACCTCAACGAGAGCTTTGGGACTTCAAGCAAATGGTGAAGCAATCCGGAAACTGTCCACAGATTCTCTGTACAGACAGTTTTTGTGCTCTGGCGTATCCTTGATTCACATAGGCACGACATTGATCTCTTCCATGAGAAGCAAGTGGCATGGGACACCCTCCTCTGGTATGTCTAAAAAATGGCAACTTAACCCATGTCAGCTTGAGAACATGGCTGTAACTGATAGCAGTAGATTTTCTAGGCTAAGTGCCTATTCAGAGTAACGACTGGAAAGGCAACACCAAAAAATCGGAATCCCTTTGATATTTATATGCCATTAAAAGTGACAGTTGTCTATCGCCAAGTAAACATGTTCACCTAAACCATTGTAGCCTAGAGAGGAAGCATTTAGTAGAGCCCATTGAAACTATATCCTTAGGCAGAGTCATGCTTTAGCTGGCTTATTCAGTGGACGTACTGTTCTTAGCAGAATGCTAGAACCTGACCAAAGAGCTTACACACAAATATAGCACTCCGGTTCCCTCCAGTCACAAACCTGATCACGGTCACATAAGAGAAACAATTTTGAGTATAGTGTTACGCCAATGAAGCTAACTCCTTTAAAACGCCACAAATGCATTTTTCTTGCGCCAAAAAATATACTTAAAAATGCAGATAAATACCTATCCTTATATTTTAGATCTTCTTTCTATGAATGAAATGAAGCTAGACGTTTGAATGTTACGGTGCACTTCTTTGATGCCTGCCATATGCCTGCCGTAAAGATAGTAGAACCTGGTGCTCATGTAGTATTGATGAAGTCTGAACTATCGCGACCTGAAGGAAATGACATTTTGGCAGGGAGAATTCCCACCTCGTGGCTCGTTGCCGTGCAGTCTGGCAAACGTCATAAGTCACAGTGAGTCTTGTAACCACGCTCTTTTGAGGCAGTTCCCGTCGTGTACATGATACTGATTTTTCTGTCTTACATTTTTCCCCTTTATTGCACATGTTTTTCACAGTTGTCTTTTTTCGGCCACACTCCCATATCTCTCAAGGTAACTGTAATTTTTTTCGACGTACTTCAACATTCGTCACACTAAGGATGACATCTATATAATTTGCGAATGCCCCTTGTATATTTACTGATGTGGTCGTGGTTAGTGTCGTATTAACCAGTTTTCTATATATGGCAAGGGGGCGAAGTTTTCGGCGCGAGAACAACGCCCTAGGCCAATGAGGCAGTGAGGACTGAGGACAGATGTGTATATTGGACTAACTGAGCCGACCACTCACTCCATGCTCCACCAAAACATCAGTCCATATGTATTACAGGACATGATCTCGTGCGAGACACGAAAGGGACTGGAATATGCCATTATTTGTTTTCACGTCAGAGATATATATGACGAGAAAAGAGGACAAACTTTGAGCGAGACACTCCAGGATGGACCAGACATGGAAAACCTGGGATGTACCGTGCCAGTCTGCAAGCCTGTTTTAGACAGGGAACTTTGTGTGTCGCATACCGATATACCCCTTGTAAGACATACACGCTGAGAAATACCAACGTGGCGTTGAGAACTCTTCAATCATACATTCATTCAAAGAGAAAGCCTGTCAATGCAGTATAGAGTCTGTCTGAGGGAGACACATAAAGCCTTAGCTACAGGTATACCCCAGTGGTGTTTACTTGACACCGAAGAATGGCTTTAGTTGACAAAGATGATGATGAGTATAAGTAGAATATGGCATTGGGGTACAAATAGGTAGATGTGTATTTATACACTCTTGCTTAGTGTTTCCGATATTTGGTCACCACATTGTTATGTAAGACGACATATTGCCACGCAGAGTGCAATTTCTTACTGAAGTGTTAAAATGAAGTGCCTGGGTTTTCTCATCGGTTGTGGGAAATTTATTTATTCATTCAATTCTTCCCTCAGTCATGAATGCGTTCCTATGGTAGATAAGACAACGATGAAATATATACAATTAACCGACCACTGTTCATTTTAATTGATGTAAACGTTATACTTTTTCTTGAATATCAAGAGAAGTGTAACATTAGAACATCGAAATGCACAAATCATATGGAACTGTTTGAATTCTATGATAGTTCTGAATACTGAATGTCAAATGTTAAAAAAAACAGCGTCTCTTTAATATGAAACGTGATCTATTTAATGCCTTAAAAACCGTCTTCAAACAAATAATTTGAAACAAATGCAAAAACCACCAGTGACGGAAGATTCCTTTAAGAAATCTATGACGCTGTGAAAGATTGGCTTGTTATCGATTCAATTTTCACTATCATGAGAACAAGCTTTAACAACGTTTAGATGTTCCGATATCTTTATCATACAAAACGTGATCATGTACCAACGTACTTAAATAAAAAAAGAAAGCGAAAAGAAAAAAGAAACTTTTCACTTCAATTGATGAAAAAAGGTGATGTGCTTTGGCAAACCTATAGGAGGTAGAATATGTATGAGCACCATTAGCATGAGAGCGAGTCCATTGTAATCATAAAACAAACCGTTTCTAGAATACGATGTGGCGAGCTCTCTGGCACCAGTGTTTATTACCTCCGTAACCCTCCAAATTGCGTCAGTGTCACCAATGGACGATAATACCGTTCCTTTACAGACGGTTTATAACCAAGATTAACTACCCAAAAAGATTCTCAGCTCGTGCCATTTCCAAACAGCAAGACTAAAATACCCTACCGGTTGGAATTTCTATTTCCCTCTCTCACTGTAGCCGTCATAGAACGCTGATACGAATGTGAGGCGCCCAGAATATAAATTCAATCGACTGGATCTAAAATTTATTTTCACAAGCAATTTGTCAGGATCTAATTTTCATGCCCTATTTTGTTGGGTTTTTTTTACACCAACAAAGGATACCGAACTGAATAAACAGTTAAAGCAAAGCAGGGACGCCTAATAGCTGACAAACGGCCAGACGTATCCAGCTTCTTGTCAGTTTGCCTAAGGTAGGGTTTTACTCTACTAACTACTAATGTTGCCATTTAAACACCAACAACTTACACTGGCCCGAACACAATGGCTAAAACAGAATTCTTCAAAAATGAAGTGGTGTTAATTGCAATTAATTAGACTTCACTGGTCTAGAAATCGCATTTCATACACAATCAATTGAAAAGAGTACAAAGTTATCAGGCCTTAGAGATGTTTAGCCCACAAGCAGAATTCTGTATTGTGAAGAAATACAAAATAAAAACCCAGAATGTAGACTGTAAAACCGAGCTTTAGGGGGGGAGGTGATCACCATAAAACCTGTGCCTGGGTGCTGTGGTATACAGCCCGTGGAGTGTGTGCCTGCGGTTGCTCTTTCTGGGTTTGCTACCAAAGATGCCTTGCAGCACATATGTCATTACAAATGAGAAAAGAAAATCACAACAAAAAGCCATCCTGCTTTTGCACGGTTCCTTGTGAGACCAGAAAATGAAATTTTCCATGAAAAATCGGTAATACAGATAGTCACACAATCAAATTGTTTCACTGACCCCGTCTAGACGACAATGTTTATCCACTAGGTTTCTATGTTTAAGGCTTGATTTTCCATGTTTAAGGCTTAATTTTCCATGTTTAAGGCTTGAGTGTTCCATTTTTCATCTAAATCTAAGACTAAGAGTTGTAAATTCCAGATGGCTGAATGTGATTTCAGACACACCATGTAAATTCGGACAAAGCAGACTCGATTTGCCCTGGTTTCGCCATTCCAATGTATTTATCAGTGTCCAATTCGTGCTGCCTATTTAGAGGCCAAAAGACAGGATAGGTTATCGGGCTATCGCATGTAATACGACACAGCGAGTTCCACCTACTAATGTATGGTTAAATGTAAACGAACGAAGGCTTTTAGATCCCCGCAATTGGCAGGTTAACCCGATGCAAACGTCCGGCGGAGCGGAAACTGCCTCGAGCCGCAGGGAATGTGCTACTCCAGTCTTCTGCCCCTTGTTGCCACACTGATTGAACAGGGCCAGACATTTTTTTTCTGAAGTCTGGACATTTAGTCCCTATTGCTTTGCCAAAACGTAAGCCATGCCTCATTAAGACCGTACTGGGACCCGTGGTGACCTGGCTAAGGGCATCGTATACATCAAGCCAACTTTGTAAAAACTAGGTAGCCAATACATACGAAAACGTCTGGAATCTAAATCAGTTGATCTTATTTCTGGTAGGGAATGAATTAAAAATGACTGAATTACAACTGCAAGGAAACCTGAACCGATGGCATTCTCTCCTAAAGCACTCTGGGTGGCCTCCGTGGCCCAGTCAGCGCGCTGTCTCAGCACAATGACCCGAAGCCTCCCACCAATGCGGTCGCTGTGAGTTCAAGATCAGCTCATACTGGCTTCCTCTCCGGCCGTACGTGGGACGGTCTGTCAGTAACCTGCGGATAGTCCTTGGTTTCCCCCGGGCTCTGCCCGGTTTTCTCCCACCATAATGCTGGCCGCCGTCGTGTAAGTGAAATATTCTTGAGTACGGCGTAAAACACCAATCAAATAAAATAAATAAATAAATCCTACAGCACTCTTGATCAGTACATGGATTCCGACTACTTACTGAAACGAGGGAAAACGATACATACGTGTTGTAGCTGTGCTGGACACACCTTTCAGGCCTCCGTTCTGTTTGCATGATTAAGATTGTATCTCACTGAAAATATAGTACACCATGACCATTGGTGTATGTCGAAGTATACGTGCAAAGTTTGTTGTGTAATCTGACTGGCTGGTTGTTACGATGTGAACGCGGAAAACTGTCGGTAGTGGGTGGCGCACCCTTTCGATGAGGTTTCCTAAGGTGACCACTTACGACATAACGGTGTGTGTAGGTTAGTTCCCGAAGTTTCCATAACAATAGATAAACAAAGGATCCCTTTAGCCTATATATTTATGGGTGTTCACGTTTTGAAGGAAAAGGTACGATCTGGAATCTGTCCGGGGCAAGGAAGGCAGTTTGCCCAAGAGTGTTGGTCCGAAGTGTATATAATATGGATAACAGATAACATAACTTTAAAACCCAGCCTGTATGAAAGTTCAGACTGCCGCTTAGTAGAAAGGGATTTAGTAAACTATCACGAACTTGTAAGCGGTGATCTGTAACACTTCACAAGTGTTTATCCAGTGTAACGCACGGCGGTAAAGAGCATATGTTTACGCCAACTTACAGGTCAAAAGATTGAATCAATCACTGCAATAAATGAAAGCGAGCTTTATCTTAGGTTTACCCTACTCATTATTCTTCTATCTGTTATTGCTGTTCTTAGTCACAAGTGATAGTGGGGACATCTGAGCTGAAGGACATTGACCATCTGCCCATATTATACTCATTAACGAAGGCTGATTTATGAGTTTCCATTGATTTAGAGCAACGCATATCCAATTATCCCCGGCTATTTCCTTCAAGGCGGCTATAGTGAGATGATGCTATCGTTTAAGGGTTTTCCCCCAGATAGCCTTTCTTATTCTTTATGTTCCTCTCTCACCGATGCTTTATCTGCCTTAGTAAAAGTAACTCTGACCATACTGAATAGTCCAGGCAGGTTAATTCTCCTACCAGTTCCAGGTGACTTTTGGTTATAAGATCACACCTCTCTTCAACACAGTGGAGACCTAAGCAGTACTATATCACCGGGGAAAGGCTGTCAAGATAACGTTTGTCAATTATCCCCTGTAAAATATACGTCGATTTACCACAGACACCGCATTTATTTTCAAAAGGACGTTTGAGCACGGGGTGGCCTATTATTGGCAGAAATTGACCACTGTGTCCCGCGGTGAAGTTCATCCCTTGGTCGCGGCGACCCCCTAATGCACAGAATAACTGGCCAATCTGCCTTCTACTACCAGACCACCAATGCATCACCAAAGCCTAGGGACTGGCACAAAATACATCCATCGATTTTCTTCAGTCTTTGTCCCTTTGCTATTTTATCGGACCGATTCGAGTCCGCCAACTTTGGAGAGCAGTCATTAAGGGCCTCAATCTATTGTGGCCAGTGCCGATTATGTAAACATGGCTTTGCCTTGCCTCATTCAGAATTTCGTACGACCATTTTTTCCCTTAAATCGCTCACAAAGGTTATAGCTAAGCCCATGAAAAAACATTTATCAAAGTGAAACACGATCTCCCACGGGAACAGATAAGGCATTCTGCCCGGCATATTACAGGCTGTGCTGGAATATCTTGACATGGAAAAAGCTCTTGCGTCTAATTGAGAATTCATATGCTTACGTTGACATTGTATAACGACGTGCTTGCCATTTGGAAGACTCTGTCATAAGCTCAGGCTATCATTTACTAGGTCCATTATACGCCGATCTTTCGCCTCGCTTCTCTAGGGTTATTGGAGTGTACTGTTCACTGCCAACCTATCTCCAGTCCTTTACGCTTCTTCAGTGACGGCAGACGTACTACTTCCCTGCTTTCTTAATTATCTATGTGTTTGGGTTTCTCCTCTAACCCTTCTGTAGTCATATCGAATTGCGTCAGAAGTCACTCGCCGATGTATTGATAAACAACACCTCAGCCAAAGATGAATGTACTGTCCAGATCCTGTCAGCGTCAGATCCACTTCTAACCAATCTTGTCAGGCTGGGTAACCTAACAAATTGGAGGCACTAGCAGATAAATCAAAGCAAAATTAAACGGCAGACAAGCTTGGTGAAGCTGTCTAAAGGTTGGGCTGGGGCATACCATGTTCTGACTCCCTGTGGGTTCTGAAACCCTACTGTGCAAACTTAAGGAAGGGCCAAACTTATCGTGAAGCGTCTATCTACTGTATAGGTGCTAATTTCATGGATTGTCCCCCCTTTAAAACTGATGGATGTAATACCACAGTAAATCTATTGAGAGATGTTTGTCAAACAAGGTAAAAAAAAACGGTCTGATTTATCAGGAAAACATAAACATTGATGAAAACGAAAGCAGGGCAAAAATCTAGATTTTCTTGCTATTTTGTAAAACAAAACAGCGCCTTGAAGAAAGAAAATCAATAAACCCATAAACCAGTAGAATTGGCTGCGAGTATTGTGACTATTTCAACGTACTGTAACAAGTAATAGTGGGGTATGATAAACTTCACCTATGGAAAACTTATATAGCTACTACCTTTAGCACGCAATTTAGGTTTTACGGTGCTCTTGATCTATTTTGCTGATCCTTTGGAATTCTTTCCACAATGTGTACAAAGACGTGTGTAAACCAATCCCAGCTGTGAATCGAGCTCTTTTTGTTTTCGTTTTTCTATTTATACATGTCTTTTTATAGTTATTTTTTCAAGGACTGCACTATGAGTGTATTTTATCACACGATTTGTCTTGCATACAAATGTTATGTAAAACACACATTATTGTAATTAAAATTGACAAGTTTTTATTGTGGCGAAGAATTATAAATGTTGAGCAAAGTCATATGCTTAGACCAAAATGTTTGCTACTGGATATTATGTACCAAGAAACATGTTAAACACGCGGCACCAGTGGTTGAACCGAGGCCTAAGTATTTATTATTTATTTATTTGTCTAATTGGTGTTTTACGACGTGGTCAAGAATATTTCACTTATACGAAGGCGGCCAGCATCATGGTGGTAGGAAAGCGGGCAGAGCCCGAAGGAAACCCACGACCATCCACAGGTTGCTGGCAGAACTTCTTTGCACTGAGATCTCAATGCCAATTAAATATTGTAGGGCATAAGAATCAATACATTTCAGGCACATCATTATTATACTGGTAAATTTGTTAAATCGGTCAGTTCAGTCCAGATGTCGAGATCGGGTAGTGGTCGGGTTTTTAAAGCCCTGGCTTTCCAATCGCTTGTTCACAAGAGACTTCAGCTGAGTTTTATCCTGGGAAAGGATTCCTCGTCTTTTACCGTTCTCCAGAGTTCGGCAGGCATTGATAATTGCGTGTGGTCTTGTATGCATGAAGTTAATTAGCTGGCGATCAATTGCCCGCAACCAAAATGGCACTTTCCAACTGTCGCCGGCTTATTCCGCGCTCTCCAGTTTCCATAAAGTTGGCCACCATCTTAGTAAAACATCCGCATGCAGTTTGGCGTAAAAGATCCATCAAGTAAAAATATGTCTGTATGAAATAATTATTATGTCCGATGAAGATAACTTGAACTGAAAGAATATGTACTAATTTTCATATTCAAATTCAAAGTTCCCCATCGCCCAAAGTGATATTATCTGACATTATATTAAACTGTGACGTGAATCAAATTATTCGTATCACACTAGCGCCTTAAGGAGACGTATTAATCTGAAATACGGGAAGGCATTACATCACTGTATGCATATATATACTTTTTCAGAAACAGGTGCAAACCAACTTCAAACCAAAATCCAGAAATCTCTGACAAATGTGACGAATATGTGACTCCAAAAGCAGCCATATGCTATGACCCGAACTTGGATTCGAGCGTACGACCTCCGTAGTCCGGTGCGATCCACAGCAAACCTGTCGCATAAGCCACAGAATGTATAAGTCAAGTTATACATAATGCATATTATTTCTCTTTGACGTTTTCTTTGCTCTTAACAGATGTATAAGTTTTTTTCCTTCCATTCACTGTTGTCGGGTATGTATTTCAGATGATGCGTGCTAAGCTCACTTTGTGCTTAATGATAAATAGGACTTCCTTGAGGCACCGTGCAAATGAAATTAGTGTAAAATGCACAGTATCCGATATAAAATAAATAGTTGTGTAGGTTTCAGGAAAAATGAGTTTCAGCATTTTGAATGTCATTCTGATAATCCACAGTGTTTTGTCTGACCTTTGCACGACAGATGGTGTACATTTCTCTTCATGTGTTAAAAACCACGTTAAGATCGCTGCTGTATACAGCCCACCTCATCAAAATCTAATAGCGCGCCAACCTTTTTCGTTGGTCATTATTTAGGCAATAGAGGAGCAGTGATAAAGAACTGAAATTCACGCTGTCTTTCTGGCGGAACAAAATGACATAATAATTACACGTAACGCTGCAGACTTTGTTTCCTTTTCCATTCTCAACTCTTTAACTAACCGGCGGCGTGAACCATGCGAAGCCGACTGTCGTACACTATCGGATTATAATCCGTCTGCTTGACTAAAGCTCACGTCTTGGCGATTCCTCTGTGGAACAGTGCATTTGGTCGTTGCCTGTGTTACCATGTAACTCGTTTAACGGTAGTTCCCCTCTCCCGGCGCCTTAAGATCCGCACGCACGGCCCACGCCCTCGACCCCACTCCACAACTTAATTTTCCGCTCGATTGCGGGCTCAATCTTGCGTTAATATTGCGTCTAGAGTTATCCGCATCTTATGACATTGAACTGGCTATACCCGCACGTTAAGAAGGTTGTGCGTATACTCCATATAGAGCTTCCACTCAGAATCAAATGATTGCTCATGAGACTTATGGACATTACACTAGCCAGACCGATAACTTATCGACACGGATAGATGACTCCCATATATCGTGTTAAGTACTTTGTATTGGTATACATATACAACTGCACCTAATGTCTTATGTTGTAAGCAATAACCAGCGCGGTGAGAATATGACAATGTTCTTCTTTATGGTATACATACTGCTCAGTGCATTGCGTTACGGTATTGAAAACAATCACAGAAAACAGACCCAGTGACTTCATTTTACAATGTTAAACAATGCTTTATATATACCATGATACATACATTTATATACAAATAGTTCAACAACAACATTAACAAGAAAACATAAACAAATGTTTTACCGGTCTTTACACCGTGCAAATTCACCTTTAAATCCAAAAGAAAGTACTCCTGGAAATCCAGCACATAGTCCATCGAATTATCAAAATACACAATTCACAAAGGTCACAACTTATTCCGATCAGGTATTATGTTGGGTTAGCAACCGCTAACACAGTACCTAGTTAAAACAAAACACGATCAGCTAAGCCTTTGAATGACGTCACACCAACAATGCACGATACAGGGTAAATCCAGGGACGGAGGTATAATCCACTTTGGAATAATCACAGTTCCCGCAGAAACCAACAAACAAACGCCCCGTTCAGAGACGTAGAGTAATGTCACCTGGTTGCAAAACGAATGTCCTTCACAAACCTGATACTTCAGTTCAAAGTCCATGACGACCTTGTTGGTCAGGTGAGGTCAGCATTTTAAATGAATTACAGTCAATACGGTATAATAATAATAATAATAATAATCCGTACACCCACAAACGTGACTTCCGCAGAAATTCACTTTAACAAACATCAGTAAAACTGTTGTAGACAAACGGTGTCGGAGGTGTGGAAAACTGTCCTCCAAAACTGTCCTCCAACTGGTATCACCAGCTTACATCATCAAAAATCACTGTTCTATTTAGAACACATGCCTAGCTCGTAGTGGATATATCAAAGAAAAAAAAATAGAAAATAGACCAGAAAAAAGGTTTATATCGATTTCAGAAGGATTCAACTATTTTTAGACACACAGGCTAATCAACCAATTAAAAATTAGAGAATTAAGCGCAGAATTAAATGATGTGCTTTCAATCAGGTACGTGCTATATATATATATATATATAATCCCAAAACAAAGGCACATGCATCTAGTCCCCAGACTACGTCCAGGGAAAATTTGCTCGCTAACAGCAAATGAAAACATTTAAAACAGACACACATAACAATTGAAACAAATCACCTGCCACAATATAACAGCATATCTTGTACTGTAAACACTGACACGTGCATTGATATACAGCTGCACTTACTCAGCACATCGATGTACATGTAACAGCACCTGGCGCAATTTGATAACACTAGTGTGTGTTATGTTGTGAACATTGCTCAGTGCGTTGCTATGTACCGCAACACCTGTGCCATAATAACAATATGTCGTCCTTCTGCTTCAACGCACTGGCGTAGAGCAGCACCTGGGAAAATATGACAATATGTACCATTTAGTACACTCTCAACACTTCTCAGCACACTGATACAACATCATGATGACATGTATTACGTTGTAAAAACTATTCAGTGCATTGACATATACAACAGCATGTGCCACACTATGACAATATGTCTTATGTTGTGAATACTGCTTCAACGCATCGGCATACAACAGCACCTGAGTCAACAGGGTAATATATATCATACTCTAAACATTACTCGCCGCAATGATTCAACAGCACCTGGGACAGTATGACAAAATATCTTATGACGTGAATACTGCTTCAACGCACTGGCGTACAACAGCACCTTCAACAATATGATAATATACTCCATGTAGTAAAACACAGCTTCTCCCTCCTCTACCGGACTATGTGCATAGCTTAATGGCTATATCTGGCAGAAGAAGTCAATGGCGTGAGAGATGATCCTTTGTCGTGTTCATGTGCGGATGATATCAAGAACGTCTTCAGTGTTGAGCACATACACACACATCGACGATAAATATCGACACAGCGTCCTCGTTACGCCACTACGCTGACGTATCGATCAAAGCTTAATAAATCTCCCGTTCGTTCAGATCGGAGTCTCGGAGGTTGGAGCTTTTGATGTGAGAGAAAAGGTTTCAATCTGCTAGCCGTCGCAATTTCGAACGCATGGGTTTGAACGCTGACCTTTTACCACGCTGGCAATTCGTTTGGGACTTCCGTCATTTCCTGGGCACATTGAGACCCCCTGACCGTCAGCGAGGAGCATGATGGGTACCGCGGGCACTTGTTGGCCGGGTATGGGGGGCACAAGGCTGAAGGCTACAGATTGATGTCATGATGACAGCGCTGATCGAACTACTCAACGCCATTGGGCTGTAACGCAATTATCAGCTGATTCGGCCAAACCCCAATCGCTGTAAATAAAAGTTGTTAACATCGGGATGTGTGACAGGTCACCGGGAGTTTCGTCCTTTTGTTGCGAGGCATACAGGGCAGCATTGTATTCATGGGAAATGGACTTTTTTTATAGAAGAGAGAGCCTTGGGAAAATCTGTATGCTGCGCCTTCGCTGGTATGCCATTAGTCAGTCGTGGTGATATGTGGTGAACATACAGATGGCGGTATTTCGAACATATGCATTAAAACCACAGACGAGACGCCTGTTAAGATTTGAAACGATCTGCCATTGATTATTTGATATCATTATGAAAAATCTGACCGTAAGCTGCATAATATAGTTAAAGCTAATCTGGTAAATACTGAAATTTCTCCAAACTAGGCCTCCCTGACACCAGGAATACATGTAACTATCCCGTCGACAGCGGGGAAAGGTGCCTTTTCAATGCATGTGTTAGCTATGTGTACCTATGTACAGTGTGTTTTTAATGAAGCGGTATTGCAGCTTTTGTGAAAGCCTTGTGATTATTAATAGTATTTTGTTCCATTGGTTATATTTTTATTATGTATATACAGTACAATGACGCCATGGCTTAATCATTAGCATTCCTTCTCTGCTATATTAGTGTTTTATGTAGTAAGTTAATATTTACATCAAGATCAAATGAAACGTTATCGGCCTTTATATGACAGCTTTCTGATGTTGTTAAGCGTGTATTTGAATATGTCACCTGCTTACTGACAGTAATGTTTACGCCAAGAAAAAGGACTGCAGGAAAAAGCAAAATACTATACCACGAACAGCGACTCAGGCAGCGTGATCTTTGTCAAAAGCTTGCACGCCACCTGTGAAACCCGACCTCTTTACAATTCCCCACAGTTAGGGTTTTATCCAAATTGTTCATGTAAATGCTTACAATGTACCAACCTAGACACCTGCCTGTATCGCCATTGCTCAATCAAAATTGGATTAAAAGAAATGCCACTGTGAACAGCAATTTATTAAACGTATGGTATGGAATGACTCTAGGTGTTGTGTTGCCATTATATTTAATAATCATGTGCACAAAAAACATGCAAATGGAAACTTTTTGTACCTTGCACTTTGCCCTGTGTCCATGAGAAATTGGCCACATCTGGACATATATATCATACTTGCGGTGCCTTGGGGAGTTGGCGTTGTATGCAAATGTGAACGGAAAAAATCCGTTAAAAATTCACAATTGACTATTTCTTTATTCCTCCTATAGAGCAAATATACATGACAAACCACTATACCTGTACTGTGTGGAAAGAGTGTTTAGAGGGGTCGAGTGGAGGGGGGGGGACCTTCAAAGAAATAATGACCAGTTCCTGTCAGTTGCTTGAAATCTCTGGGAATACAAGAATACCTCCACACGCTGCTGAACACAGATAAGACTTCCCTCATTTTATAAGATTGAAATAGAATTTAACGGATAGCTATCGCTGACTTTTACCTGTAAGGAATATGCGCACACAAGTAAGTGTTCTCCAGCCAGGCACAGTCAGTTGAGAGTCGTTCAGATACATAAACATTGTTGACATCCCAATAAAAGAGAGGTAGGGTATCAGTCTGGGTTTGACAGGCCTTACCGGGCTCCCAGCTTTTTTAAGGTACGCATTCGGTGTGGTGATAAGCGATAAAGCGTTATCCATTCTAGACACACATAACCTTTGGAGTTTTCTACATTGAGAACCGTAAACCGACACAGTTGTTTATATAAGCCTGACTATGCCTATCCTCGCATTCAGAACATTTGGAATACTGCCTCGTTACACCTCGGCATGTCGAGGATTTTCAAAACCAAATAGAAACCTCGAAGGCTTTCTAAGACAACTTTCTTGTGATGCACAGTGAATGAGCTAGATCCGAGTGAGGACTGGCATTCCATCTATCAGATCGTTCTGTGATTAGGTGGCCTGTAACGCCCGTGTGGAATTCCGAATAAGGCATCCTTTATCCGCCGGCCTAGATTGGGGATTCCGTCTCAGAACCTGAAAACTGAGATTGTGTTTTAGTTTTCTCTTTTTTTTAGGTTAACGGCTATATCTCACAAGCCAATGCTTCTATCAGCTGGTTTCTAGAGACATGGTTTAAGTGTAATTTCCCCGAAGAGAATGTGCCAAAGACCTGAAATTCACTTTCCAAAAATTCATTTTGCTCTCAGTCGGTGAAAAAAGATTGATAGGTAATAAGAGATGCAGCCTGTCGAAGAAATGATGTGAAACCAGTGGGCCATACGTCTCACTGAAAGACGCATTAAATCCCCGAGCACGTACATGCTTAGACAATATGATCCTTACACTGCTCCCAGACTAAGTCCACTCCAGCATGCTGTTCAATATGATAAATGTGGATTACTAGTGCTGTCAGTAATTGCCAATGGCCTCGTGAACAAATATATGGCAGGTTTGAGCCTCGTGTCTACAAAGGATGACTCCGGCTGGAGAGAAAATTGGCCATAATATAAGAGCGCTAGATACTGGCATCTGCTAGCCAGGTAAATGTAAGTTTTATCGATATCCAGGAGATAAAGTCATTGTAATGAATACTCGAGGTTTGAATCCAAATGGTTCACTCGGCGCTGAGCGATCGCGTTCACGATCTGGTAGTCTCAAGAGTGTTGTCTTGTGTCTGTGTCCGACACGGTTGTGAGCCATCATCTCCCCGCGCTTCCACATAGACCAGCGGGGTGAGCGAGAGCCAACCGAGCGCTTACAATTTCACAATAGCCGTTGAAGTAACTGTTCATTCTGGACTGTCGCGTGGACAAATTCAGAGTAACAACACGAGTCCCTTGGCCCTTGTTGACTCTATTTGATTTCTTCCTGTGAGGGAAAGAGTAAAGAATATGTCAATCAGAGCCTGGCACAAGGAAGCGACCTATCTAACCGCAACGACCTAGTGGAGCTTCCCCGTGTACAAACTCGTCCGTATAGCGACACGTAACATTAGAGACTCGTCAACAACCAGTCCCTGGGGAGCCTTGAAAAATGTCCATCCATTAGGTTCGAGTTCTGATGGATTTGGCAGTTTCAAGGACATCCGTTATGCTGTTCAATAGAAACAAAGCTGGGGATACCATGTAAAATATTGGTTAGCTTTTGGTGTTGAATGACTTTTCTTGTTTGAGTGACTGTATTGGCACAATATGGGATTTATCTGAATTAAAGGTACTCTCATTTTATTTGTTTTAGGTGAACTGTAAAGGGGGACATAAATTATTTACCTAGAGCGAAAATTTTACTCAACTCACAACATGGTTGTAATCTGCATGGTATTTTCTCTTTCAAAACTGTTGTAAAACATAGGAAATTTCTTGATACCACATATGCAATATGTAAATGACAGTTTATAGTCCCTGTAGAATATTCGATGGGGATGTCTTACATACAGGACCCTCGGGTGCTTACCGCGTGAAGGGTTTGTACTGTCCATGCACCCAGTTGTCATTTTGGTAAGTCAGCTTTGAAGATGCCGTATAGCCGGCACTTTTGTCAGTCCGTGGCGCCCCCGCTTCAGTCGGACTTCAACGTGAACGTGACAGGCCTTACATCCTGTCTATCACCACCTTTTACCAGGCCTCTTTAATATCCATCTTCTGGAGTTAATTTTCTTTCTCTTCTCTCATTTATGAATATAGATTTCATCTTACCACAGGTACTTGTGGCAAATCCCGGGGCTGTGCAAACCATTTAGATTCCATTATCTTGCTATCCCACCAAATGGAAAATAACGTCAAGGACATTTAAGGCGAATATTCTCAAATCGCCCTGAGCCCCAGTGCTGCACAATCCCGGCCTCTCAGTCGCTCTCAACTTCAACATCGCGCTGACGTCTTTAGTCAGTGGCATTTACGATCCACTCTTCGACGAATCGTTCCCCACAAAGACGTATAGCAGATGTAATCCATTGAGTATTTGGAATATGTGAAATGCTCTGTAAATTCATTTCGTTTGCTGTTCGATCACATGTTATAAGGCGGCCATTCACATTGTGAGTAAAATGGTTACGTTCTTGAAATTGGAATGGAAAGCTGGACGTAGGTCAGTGTAAGGTGTAAGACTGTAAAAGGTGTAAGGTGTACAATTTATTTATTTATTCACCTGATTGGTGTTCTACGCCGAACTCAAGAACATTTCACTGATACGACGGCGTACTGCCGGAGAGGAAGCCAGCAAGAGCTGGACTTGAACTCACAGCGACCGCATTGGTGGGAGGCGTCTGGGTCATTGCGCTGCCCCAACAATCATTACATAATAGGGATACCATAGGCAGTAGAAGCGAGTTATATATTACTTATTTCTGTGTTGCTATTTTTGCACATATAAAACTTTTTATTCATCCATTTTGCCCTTCTTCATTAACGTCTTACAAAAGAATTCTTCTATCACACACAACTGGTGTAAGTTTTATAGGTAAAGGTTAGCTAAATAAATTGAGTAATCCATGGCTGTAGATCAAGTATAACCTAATTTAACCGGAGTTAAAATTGCCAATGAACGAACAAGAGCTGCATTCGATTTATTTATTGATTTATTTGATTGGTGTATACTCCGTATTCAGAAATATTTCACTTATACAACATCAGCCAGCAGCATTGGTGAGGGGCTTCTGGTTCATTAAGCTGCGCTAACGCGCTAACCAGCTGAGCCACGGAGGCCCCGTATGGGGTGTAGATTCATTTCTTGACCTTTGGGCCACTTCCATATTCCTCCGCTGTTCTTTTTCGTCGGGCATTGGTAACAGTGAGGAGATTCTCGCAGAAAGTCGGTCCCTGTTTTCCACCAGTATGGCGTCACACGTAAAAAAAGTCGCGAGTGATTTACCCAGGGTGGTTGAATTACCCTGCACCCTTCAGTTTCTTCGGCTCATGAACATGACCGAAATCACATAATTGAAATCATCTTTGGAGTATTGAATTGAAGTAAATCAACCTTCTACAATTAAATTAATAATTAAATAAATAATAGCAATTAAAGTTTACTAGACTATCGTATGTTTCGTTGAATTCAGCATTAGATGTACCCATGAATACACGTATATCAAAGATGCGAGCCACGTTATTAGAGCTAACTTTGAGATATGCAATCATGAGTGTCTAGCCTCAATATTCTGGAAAAAAACTGGCTTGATCCACAGCAAATAAAAACTCAAGAATGTTCACTCTTTTGGAGATGAGTGTGAACGTACCAGCACCACCTGTACGTCTGATATGACACATGCTGTCGGAAACTATTCTGATACACGTACCCACCAGAATGTGGCACCTAAAACTTCCAGCATGTACACGTCTTGGGAGTAAAATTGCAAAGGTATATTGAATTGGATATTGCCTGGATTGTACCTCGCTGGCTGCAATTGCTGCTGGAATAAGGTGTCGAAACAGGCTATATTTAGGCGCCCCGGTATTAATGATCACAACGACAAAATTTCAAAACAATGTTCAAAATACACTGCCAAGGGCTCAGAAAAGTATATTAAGTAAGAAATTAGAGCCGACTCATGTGATAAAAAACAGACGACATTTCTTCCGTTTTGTTGGAACGAGGAAAGAAATGTTACGGGCGAAAAAAATTACTAATTAAATTAGTATTCATATCGTGTATTATGCTAATTCATAATTTGTTAATCAAAACTTGTATTTCACAGCCCAAATTCTAGAGGATTATGCGCAAAGGTGGACAAGTCATCTCCAATATGTCAAGCTGCTTTCTAGACAGTTATACCTCAAATTGCAAAAGAATATCGGCAAGGAGGTAAATGTTGGCAACATTATGTCACACTGATTTCTCTTTTGCCAAATGACACATCGTGCAGATATATTGGCTGTGGAACGTATATCTTTTGTCTCTGCGACAGCATCGATCTTTTTGAAAATATCGATTCTAAACAGTATTCCTTGCCTTTATAGTGGAACAACTATGCTGAGTTGAGTTGTTATGAGCTGCACGGCATTTTCCCAGCGTGATGTGTTTCCCAGTTGCTATGTCTGAACTTTTACATGCCCTTATTTTTAAGCGAAAATTACCAAAATATTTTTTACAAGTGTGATTATTAATGCCATCAAGGAGTTCCTCTTCTGTGGCGCTAGAGCACCGCAACGACCCAGGAGCATCTCACCAATGCGGCCTCTGTGTGCAAAGTCCAGACCACCCTGGCTATCTCCCACGTCGTACGTGGGAAGGTCCGCCAGCAGCTTGCGTATGGTTGTGGGTTTTTCCCAACCTATCCCCGTTTTCATCCCACCATGATGCTGACCGCCTCTGGTATTCTTCAGTGCGACCACAGTACTTGTATTTGTTATCCCAGTTCTCCATGAAGTTAGAAGACAGTGCTAGCAGCAGTGTCACATCCGAATTATGCAACGCTTCCTGCTGCGCAATGGATGGAATGTTACCCAGAAAAAAATGTCTAGCCAATACCTTTTTGTTCCTTCATTTTGGGGAAACCGATCAACACAACGAGAAGAGATGAAATCTATGTGTATGTATGTTGAGGTTTGGATGTGTATGTTGAGTATCTAAGATGTCTCAGCTATAATATTCCGAACGTTTACGCCGGTTCTTTCTATTCATTTATATGTAAGTAGAGTATACCAAAGCACTTCCCTTCCTTCATGTAGTATATATGCATTTACCAACCGGGAGACTGAGTGATGGCTGTGTACAGACATACATGTACAGAAAGTAATTCCCCCAACCCATGCCTTTGTTTCCGGATCAATGCCGACTGCGTCATGAACATCTCACATGGCATGTGTTTAGGGCCGTCTGATGAATGTCACTGAACGTAGCAAATGATGTATTGGCGTGTGCGTTTGATTGCTTGATTTACTGAAAAGGATTCATTGGCATTACGCGATATCGTGTCAAGTCTATGTTACTCAAGGGATACCCGGATGGAGTAGAGATACAAAGTAAATAGATGTGTGACTGTCAGTGCACACGGGGTACATATATAACTCATGATGCTTGCCCTTTTAGTCCCATGTCCCTAGGCATACACGGATAATAAAAAAATAGGTTATACACATACGGCATGCCATCATGTGAAATGTTAATCATGTATGATATTAATAAAGGTATGGTGAAGCGTCAAATCATGCAGAGAGTGGCCATAAATACACTATCGTAGGATTGTCGCTTTGGGTTACTATTGAAGTTGGACCTAAATATCGCCAAGGATAGTGACTTTATCTGGACACTTCGGATTTTTTTTAATCACAAACCCTGATCTCGTCGTATAACGGGACAGTTTTTGAGTTCGGTACGACGTTGAATCCCAAATAAATAAATAAATTTCATCGGTATGCCCGGTGCTACGCCTGTAGCAAGGTTGCAAACTCACAGACAACTTTACATACATGTAAACAGGTTATTCCTATCACATCTTCAGAATAAGCGCTGATAGTTAGCCATAGTACCTTTGTTGTCTTTGTTTCGAGGTAATATTGGTTTGGTACACCAAGAGAGCATTGCGTTGGGTCATAATTGTTAAAAAAAGTGGATTGCTAGACAATGGGCATGGAGAAATTAATTGTTTGACAATAGTACATCCTATGTCATGTATGTGGATAGAACGAACTCCACACAGTAACAAAGCCTACACCATTGTCTCCGAGGACAGACTATATTGTTGCTCCTTAGGTAGAAAGGTTTGCCAACAGCCTGCGGATGGTCGTGGGTTTCCTTCGGGCTCTGCCCGGTTTCTTCCCAGCATAATGCTGGCCGCCATCGTATAAGTGAAATATTCTTGAGTACGGCGTAAAACACCAATGAAATAAATAAATAAATGAATATATTGTTGCCTTCATCTAACGGAATTTCCTAGCATGGAACTTGAAAGCCATACTGACATAAGTTCATATAAATTTCATATATTAAGGCCTAGAATACTAAAAGTTAAAAACAATTTCAAACACAAACGTTAAGATACAGGGTTTAGAGTAAGGTCGACCACAGTTAGGGCAACTTATATCACTCTATAACCAGGCAAAAGTATAATGGAATACACCTATATTAAGAAGCATAACACTTGAAAAACACTAAAATTTAACATTATGAATCACAAAAAAGTATTCTAATTGCAATGTCCTAGCAATAATATGTATGTGTAAAAGTTAGGGTATAATGGGTTATGATTAAATAAAATAAATCTTGGTGGTCTTAATTTTAAATATAAGAGATGTATTTATTCACCGAAAGATTTTGCTTCGCTTTCACAAATAACATATCTGCATACGGTCAGACACACTCGCGCTTGGGTTGAGAACAAGACACTTTACGAACACGCACTCATTTCTTATATATGAAAAACTCCTACGCAGCAATGCGCTACAACTTGATTTGAACCAAACAGGATGAAAGCACTCGATTCCAAAGATAAAGCAGAATATGCTAATTATGTCTCTGTCTCAAGGTTGAGAACGGATTACTATGACTAATATTGCGCAGGAGAGAGTGAGGAATAGAACAACGGACAGCACAATGGTATAAAAAAAACTGAAAAGTGCTAATTAGGAGACTGTGTGCAGAAGACTGTATAACTTGAGTGATGGTGCACACAAACAGATCGAATGTGAATATATCTGTATGCCATCGACAGAGAAATGCGTCAACGTGTACCCAGTAGAATTTGCAGTAAAATTTAACGCTGATGAAGCTGTCATTACATAATAATGATACAACAGGGAGTAGAAGCGAGTTATATATTACTCATTTCTATCTTGCTATTTTTTGCACATATAAAACATTTTATTCATTCATTTGGCTCTTGTTTATTAACGCCATACACAAGAATTCTTAATTTACACCACAGCTGTCCGTTTTATAGGTAGATTTATTTATATATTTGGTTGGTGTTTTACGCCATACTCAAGAACATTTCACTTGTACGACGGCGGCCAGCATTATGATGGGAGGAAACCTGGAAGAGCCCGCGGGAAACCCATGACCATCCGCAGGTTACTGGCAGACCTTCCCACGTACAGCCGGAGAGGAAGCCAGCATGAGCTGGACTTGAATTCACAGCAACCGCATTGGCGGAAGGTGTCTGGGTCAACAATCACTACGTAATAGGGGTAAAATAGGCAGTAGAAGAGAGTTATATATTACTCATTTCTGTGTTGCTATTTTTTGCACTCTTCGGCGATTCGTTCCCCACAAAGACGTATAGCAGATGTAATCCATTGGGTATTTGGAATATGTGAAATGCTCTGTAAATTCATTTCGTTTGCTGTTCGATCACATGTAATAAGGCGGCCATTCACATTGTGAGTAAAATGGTTACGTTCTTGAAATTGGAATGGAAAGCTGGACGTAGGTCAGTGTAAGGTGTAAGACTGTAAAAGGTGTAAGGTGTACAATTTATTTATTTATTCACCTGATTGGTGTTCTACGCCGAACTCAAGAACATTTCACTGATACGACGGCGTACGGCCGGAGAGGAAGCCAGCAAGAGCTGGACTTGAACTCACAGCGACCGCATTGGTGGGAGGCGTCTGGGTCATTGCGCTGCCCCAACAATCATTACATAATAGGGATACAATAGGCAGTAGAAGCGAGTTATATATTACTTATTTCTGTGTTGTTATTTTTGCACATATAAAACTTTTTATTCATCCATTTTGCCCTTCTTCATTAACGTCTTACACAAGAATTCTTCTATCACACAACTGGTGTAAGTTTTATAGGTAAAGGTTAGCTAAATAAATTGAGTAATCCATGGCTGTAGATCAAGTATCCCCTAATTTAACCGGAGTTAAAATTGCCAATGAACGAACAAGAGCTGCATTCGATTTATTTATTGATTTATTTGATTGGTGTATACTCCGTATTCAGAAATATTTCACTTATACAACATCAGCCAGCAGCATGGTGCGTCAAAGAAAACCGGACAGGGCCCAGTGCCAAGCCATCACGAACCGCAGTTTACTGGTAGACCGCTGCCATTAAGTACCGAGATGGAGCCAGCTAGAGCTGGACTTGAACTCACAACTGACGCATTCGGGAGAGGCTTCTATGTCATTGTCTTGCGCCAGCACGCTAGCATGGCCAAGGAGGTCCGAAGCTGAATATGAGCTTCGAATGCCTAACTGGCAATAGTAACAACACCACTTCAGCTTATTAAGCCAGGGAAGAGTAGTTACGGGAGGAAAAAAAGCCACCCTCACCCCCATGGTCACATTCTACGGATAATGTTAAATACCATAGTTTTTGTATGTCAGTCTGATATGGCTCACAGCATTTTTTTCCCTATTTTTTCCCCAGTTTTTTTCCCTATCAGATGCGGTGAAATCCTCAAGTTGAAAACATGACTTCGAAGGATTATTTATGTCTATTTCTTTCAAACTCTGGTCGAAAATAAATTGCGGCAGACTAATGTGGGCAGGAACGTTAGATTCCTTGACTTCGGAAAATGAAATCTGTATGACACAATAGCACTTCTTATAAAGGTGAGGTAGTCGTTTGATGTAAATGGAAGCTGGAGGTATGCGTGGGATTACAGAGCAATGTTCCTCGCCAAAGGCCAATCCTCGTCTAAGAGCTAAACTTTGTAAAGCTTAAATTATTCACGAAGCCATGTGTTCTAAACACCTATCCCAGTGTTTGCACTTCGGTCTGCGTAAGTACGCTGCGATGGTATATATAGTTGTATTGTTATGCCCCAAAAGATCCCGTCTCACTCACAGACGGCTCCATTCCTTGGATGCATAATGAGATATAGAGATTAGACATTCTTAGAATCAGGATAAACTTATACCTTGCTAATTAAATTAAATAAATGAACCTGTTTGACATGCAGAACCGTCAATTTTCTTGTAAACGCTTTGAAGTTGTACACATGTGCAGCAAATCACTGGTGAATTTGCTTCGATTTCAGTAGAACAGCATTACAAATAATGGATATGTGTCAGAATAAATACTATGTCAACGTCACTCGGAAATACAATATTCAGCCCTCAACCACACCCCCTGAAACATGTATATATATATATATATATATATATATATATATATATACACACACGACCACAGCCTGTTCGTTCACTGTTTACTTCATAAGTTGTCTCAGTGTTATCCATAAATGAATACATAAATAATTTCTATAGAGCACATACCCGACTTTTTTCTTTTTTTTTGCATCAGCGTAATTTAGTGAGCAGAATTATTCAGAGTGTAATTATGTACCAGGCTGAAAGAGCGAACTCGGTGCTGCTGCATAATTAATGGACAACTACGTATGCCTAGTGCACTTTATGGCACGATGTAATATCATAACGCAGTTAATAATCTGCTTACGTCGGATACTCCGAACTGAAAGCTTACAAAAAGCGAATGAAAGCTATGCTTATGCTGCTATTTATGAGGGATATGGTGGTGGTGAGGTAATGGTGTTGTTGACCTGATTATATCTTCTTAAGACTAAACATCCTGTAAGCTCTTTGAAAACCTTTTTTCTTGCAAGCTTTCTTAACTTGGTTAATCAACTTTTAACATTTGTTAATAACAAGTTTCCGGGATTCAACGCCATATGCTGCCATGGGGTGCTGAGGGTTACCTAGGTGCTTGTGGAAACGTTTGGTAACGTTGGATATTTAGCACCTACAATACTCTTAAATGTGACCTGACATCCATTTGGTGCAGTGGCACTCGATATCGAGATGATCATATTACTCTCTGTTTCCTGAGAGGGGAATCTCCTGTTAAACCCAGAATACTTTTCAAGACAAGCTGCGTCACGCGCAACATGCCATATCTCGAATTAACTGGCCACATGTAAGATTGCACTCGAAAGGTTAGCTGACTCGTGACTCCAGTTCCGTCTCCCACGCTCACGGTACTTACTGTTAAAGGAGAATTTAGACGAGTGTTTACGTCAGGAACAACCGACCCTTGTCCGTTCTGGGTCAACCTCACATGACGTCAGAATTTTGCAGCAAGGTGGACAACAGAACCAGCACCTTTAAAAGCAATCCTCAGCAAGACCCACGACTTCGGTTAGCAAATCATACCTAGGTTTAAAGTTGGAAATAGACCCATGAGGCCCAGCGCATATATCTACCTTTACTTCGCCATTCGTCTATGGCATTGTCGAGTAATCACACCGGGATGGGCTAGTCTAATGATAACGACGACCCTCCAGCTGTTGTAAAGTTCATTCTCTGTAATAGAAATAACAGGAAACATCTCAGTCAACGCGCAAACAGATAGATAGCACTATCCGCAATAAGCTGTGTACTGAAACACAGCTATTTGGGCTCTTGTTTACCGTTTACGTTCGATGGAAGTGGAGGAAACAGGAATGAAGATATAGTGGATCTGAAATGTTTTAAACCATCCGCCAAATTAACCTGCAACAGCAGTTTGCTGGAGCATGCCGTTGGCCCAACCATTTGACTAGTCGGCACGAAGATTTGTTTCACACCGTAGCTGCCAGACAGTAGTTACATCACTGAACTCAGCGACGGAGGCCGCAGAGTACAGACCGTTGATATCAAATTGAAAACGAGAATAAAACTATTATTTTTCCATCTTTGAAATTTCGCTAGATTGCACCCGAGCAAAAGGTCCGTTCTATACTTACGTGTTTGGTGTATTTGTTTCCAAAACAACTTGACAAAATACCAGTTGCGTTTTCTTTCACGTTGGCAAATACACCGTTTATTTTGCCCGCGAGTAACAATGCTGGTGTGCAAGAACAAAATATGAGCATCACTTCATTTCCTGTGACTTGATACGAGTGGCCCTTCAAGTGCCTCCAAACAATTGTCGTGTTGTGCGTCAATGGTTAGAAAAAAAGATTTATTGGCATTAAGGCTCATGCCTGTGACTGTAATGATGGGCCAATGACATACTGTGTTCGAAAGCATTCATCAATATACACAGCGGGACTTTTTAAGTGCATCTACTTCACCCGAGTAACGAAATAACCAGTGCATGGAGGAGGTTCGCTCACTTACTTTTCTGTGTGGTTTTTCTCTTTCTCAGTGTTTTGCTGCCAGTAAGATCAGCGTGGGTCAGTATCCGCTGCAGAGCATAGTAATTTGCGCTTGGCCGGCACGGGTGATTGACACCGTCTTAATCAATGTGTCAAAGCTGTGCTTGTCGATTTTACGGTTGCACTGTGCATGACTGGAAGACGCCTTGAACTGTTATCATCGTTTTAACAATTTGAAATCTCAAACTCTTCTCCACTTGTTTGCTTAACAGTTTTGATTGATTTTTGGTCAGTTTCTCCGACTCTGTATTTTCTCAGCAAAGCTCTACCTCTGGTGGTCCGTTTTTGTTTATTTACGAGTTTAAGGAGAGATTTTTCTAAGGAGCTAGTCGTTTTGACAAACACAGGCTTTCTCAGCGAAAGCTAGGGATAATGATCTGCCTTCGATGAGCAAAGTGAATTACTCAAGCCCCTTATTGATCAGGGAGAAAACGGATCAGAGGACGGCTGGGTTGCTGTCAGCTTCAGAAATACCACTTGGACTAGGTCAGCCACTGTCAGCGTAAGGTTTTCTACGTGGTACGGCCCTAACGATCGCTCTCTGCCACTCGCCCGAACCGACTTCGGTTTGGCCTTGCAGGGTGTCAGTTGCCTTCTCTTCCTCTCTCTCGCTACATCTCTTTTTACTATTTCACCGGATTACCCGATCACAGTGAAGCGATCCAGCAGCGCAAAGGTAAGACTGTATTTTGAGAGGGTTTCCGTGTATCTTTTATTGCTTTGCATGATCTTTTTATCGCTAATGTTTCAACTGATGGGTCTTCAATACAGAAGTTTGTTTTGTACACTGTAAGAGCTATTAGAAACAAGTGAAATATCATCGAAGTGGTCGTTTCTTGTTTAGCGTATAGACCCGTATCGAATGTACCGCGATTCTTGATCTGGGTGAAACTCTTATGATTTACACATATCCGAGTGGTTACACCTCGCCAACACTATTCAGTCTAAGTAATCTAAGTGAGTATTTAATCATTCAATCATTGTGGCGAGCGCAATATGAATGAGCAGAATATGACACTAATTGGTCCGCTTGAAAACTAATTGTAACGAATAGTATTACATGTATCACTCCGCGAGCTGGAGTAACTGAGAAACTACCGAGTATTAACATGTGCTTAAGGAGCAGAGATCAATATGGTCGTGTACCTCACGTCCAAAGGGACCGGCTAAGAAGTTGTCATCTCCGGTCAAGGTATTTTTTAAGAGTGCTCCGGTGACTGAAGCACCGCATTGAAGCCGTTCTACTGGCACCCGTGCTCAGTTCCGCCATCCATGCGCCGTCCATATGTAACTGACACAGTCTGAACGCACCAGACGCAAACAGCAAGAGTACACAGTGTTCGGTTTTTTTTTCCTTTTATAAGTGATCATTTAGTCTTTTCTGTCCAGCAAGACTGCAAGAAGAAAACACTAAAAGCCGTGAAATTATTATTACCTTATCATTTTATTATGCTATGCTGGAATAGGATATGCACTGTTCAAAGCATATACATTCATTGTTGTCAAACTGCTTGTTTGTAATTTTCGCACATTCACTCTTACCACCATATTGATCATCCACTACTGGAACAGTTTAATCCAGTTTACTATTCCACCCAGACCCTATGCGTCCTAATTCGACCTGTACACGTTCCGCATTTACTGATATAAATTTTCTGTTGTTACGACGCTGCTCTCGTCAAGGGAATTTAATTAAACCGATCGCTTTTAACTGAAAAATATCCCCCAATGCAATTTATACCCTAACTACACGCAAGTTTCAAATTACCATTACTCGTACTTGAGTTAAGTACCTGTCCAGCTTACTGCCGTCAGTTGAACCGGATCACAGGGAACGCCTCGAGATGAGACATGCACGGTAATTTATAATGTATGGGCTTTTTCCCTCTGCTTCTCCAGTCCCGTGGTTGTCTGCCAGACAGAATCACCTGGGGTGACCCGTAGACGCACACAGGAAACGCCCCAGCCGTCGTTAAATGAAATCTGTTTTCAATCAATACATTTATTTACGTTTACATATAGATATAAGGTTGCATTTTATCGATGTAAAGTCATGGTATGCATGTTTATGTGTATCTGTTGGTTTTCGGTGTGTCCTGTATCTACGTGTATAACCATCTAATGTCTCATTTCATGACAGAAGTAAAATAATATTATATGTCAAAGCACACACAATATACAACCAGTTTCACCTAATGTCTTATTTCGAGATAGAAGTCAAATAATATACTATCCGTTTCGATCTAGACGAGATGGTATCCTAAACTGAGTTATACGGCAAACTTCAGATGATGCTTGATTTTAAGCTTCTTGTAGATACCGTATATGATGGATATGAATAGGGTACCGCTATTTCCAGCATGAGATAATCCTCTTTTTCGTATAACCTTTGTCAAGTTGTAATATAAGGCCAAGTATCAGCTAATATGTATATTGCAACCTTGAGGTCAAATGATTTTTTGTGTCAAGCTGGACACATCTTAATACCTTATGCGTCAAGTAAATCGTCAATCGTTCAATTAATGGAACCGTTGTCAACCTTGGCTCTATCTATGCCAATTTATCCGTACCAAACTTGGCACCAAGTATACTTTATGTCCAGCAAGTCAATTGATAACATATCCAAGTTCAAGTCAAACAAAATCCTATGCCAAGCTGTACACAACATACATCCTCATTTAGCTTGACGCCAAATGGAATCTTTCTCGAAGAAAGCAACCAAGTGTAATTATATACAAAGCTTAGCACAGGGCAAACCCCCAAAACCAATGATAACACAAGGTCTCTTATCCTTGTGTGGAAAATCCGACCAAACTTGGACTTGTCTCAAGGCAAGATTGCTTTCAATTCTCTTCCTGAATGTATAGGATCCAAAATTTATAGATTCTCCCATGTCGCACTTGAGTGAACACACATGTCTTTGTACAATGCCAAAATAATCGAACTGAGACCCAGACGTTTCTTTCCGACCAGGCAGCCAATCTGTGGTGATTCCAACACCCGTGGATTTGATGGCTATATTCTACCTATGCCGACACACTGTTGGACTATTCAAGGTGTAATGTCAGGTCAAGCATCAGGCCAAACCGATCTAAACCACACTCGATTCTAGGTCTGGACATGGAGCTTAACATTGGTCTGTCAGTCTTTAAATGTGGTAGTAATCAGTATACATCAGTTGTTATTCTGCCGATACTATTCTGTTCTTGACTGGAGAACTGTATAGGCTTATAAACTCCAGGAAACCACCACAGTTGGCCAGGTGCCTGACAAACTTCCCAACACAAGACCACAGCCGAACAAGCGTATAATGGGTTGGATCGCTCGACCTCATTAGTCCAGGGCGTATTCATGGGCACAGGTGTATATATTAGTGGTTTCTCTTACGATTCCAGTGAAAAAAATGTTTCTTGACGATGGATACGGCAAATATGCATATTTTTTAATCCTTCGTGAGTTTGTGGTCTACTTAATACCGATTTTTACGATCTTTCCATATATACATATAGGCTGATAAATACATACATGCTTGGTCTACACTCAAAAAAATTAATGTTAAATTTAACAGACAATCTCTTCTCTGAGTGATGGTAGATACAGCAGGTTTTTGTATTAAATACAGCAGACATATTAATTCGACCTAAAAACTTTATTAGACTAACAGGATATTATGCTGAATATAACACAGTAAAAGGTATATTATTAAGGAAGAATAACAGAATACATTCTAGCATCAGTCAAACAAGAGGCTTTCTGTTAAAACTAACAGATTAATTTTTGGAGTGTACCTATTGCTGCTGTGTGTGTCGTGTATCTAATACCGATTTTTACCGTCGTTTCATACATACATATATGGCGATAAATACACCCGTGTATGGTCTACCTAATGCTGGTGTACGTGTGGTCTACTTAATAGCGATTAAGTATATACATGTGCTGATAAATATATGGCCAGTACATAACCTGTCTAACTGTCCGATTTAATATACGTCTAGGTTAGATTCTTCACTGTTTTTTTGAGAATATGTTACTGATACGATTAATTTAAATCAGTAATTTTCAAAGCAGAACAAGAATTTAAACTCCAATAAGTTGTAATCAAATTACAGAATGTGAAAGGATCTCGACCTGTTTAATGTCTGAGGCCTTTAGATGGCTGTTCTAAGATTTCATTGACCGATGTTTGTGTTTGTAACATAGCAAAAATAAATGAAATAGATTCTGTTATATATCCGGTTCACCTAATGCTGAAAAATACATAATTGCCCCCCTATTGCTAACGAATTATTGATAGATTATATGGGCGACCAAATATGATGTATAATTTTTGTTTTGCATTCCTTCAAGTTTTTACTGTAACAGGAGCGTTTGTGAGTTGTTTTTGGTTTCAAAAATGGAAAAAACGTAAAAGAAGTTACTCTCATTGGAAATTGTACAAATTGTCCCCTTAAAGGTGAAACATAAATGCTGTCGCCCTAACGCTGATATATATATGTATATATGTGTGTGATTGTATGTTTGTATGTATGTGAACTTGGGGTTTTACTTGGTATTCAAAACTTTCTCAGTTATATGGCGCTAAGGAATCCATAAATACTGTATCTTCTTATCACGGGTCCGTGCATCCAAAGTGTTTCCGCGACGGGAACATCATGGGAAGACACCAGGCATGACACTCCATCTAGTCACACTATACTGACACCGATCAGTCTTGTTTCCTTTCTCTACCCTCTCAGTTCTGACAGCTAAGCGAGGCAAAACAAGTACTATTTGACCAATTTGAGACCCTGAGCAATATGGCTGTCTACCATGACCTGTATACGTGTATATAAGCATTGCCGTAAGGAACCGTGTGTGACTGGACAAGCTCTACCGTCTACGTATGAACGTACGTTCTAGTAGCTACTAGTATGTAAAGCATGTCATTCTCTCTTGTTTTTGCGGCAGTGCTTGTGAACAACATGCGTCTCTTTGTTTTATTATAAATCAGTACCGAAACACTGAAACCCAGTTTCGACCTTTTTTTTCTTTTTTAGGCGGGCTTGTTCCATGTCTTATTGATGATTTCAATAATCTATCACAATAGCACAGGTAAAGTATATCTTGATACGTGATAAATGGGTTAAAGGCCTTTTTTTCCACGGGGGTTTGAAAGTAAATGAGAGGCGGGAGACCCGTACCTACATTAACATAAGACCGCAGTATGTTATCAGACTGGAGCTACTTTACTGTTAATATACTTTTGTGGTGAGCTCAAGCCAATAATCGCTGAATTCATCTGGGTCATATACTGCACAGTGCATGGGGGCGACCGCGGAAAATGATAACCGTCAGAGCTGTCCCCAAAGAATGAAAAAAATGAAAATGAAAATAAAATTGCGGTCATAAGATTTGCTTTGTTTAATCGTGTCATGTCATTTAAGATCACCGAAAAGTAAATGCAAATGGCTGTGTCAAAAATTCTAATTGCGCTTGGTGTAGGATACTCGAAGTCTCGGCCTACATCATCAGCTGTTCTCCCGTGCTTCCAAACCCTTTATCGTTACAGAGATAGGCGAGCAGTCGCTTCGCTTTTTTTCCTTGCATCCACCATATAGTTCTTACCAGCAGAAGAATTCCCCGTGGTGTAATCAAGAGAAGCTCTGACGACCATTCCATAAGGCGATTGCACAGGTCTGATTGGATAGGCCGACCACCAGAAAACGTGGCCATCCAAGGATAACGTTCGTCAATTTTATCTGTTAAATCGTTCCGTTGTCAGCCCATATGCTTGCTTCCAACCGGGAAATGACCTCTGCTTTGTTCCAAATTGTCTCAGATGCCAAACCATCATTAATGAACGTCACTCCTGCACTGGTTTATGAGTGTTGCTTTTTAAGTTTCCATCTGCATGGGAGGGCGCTGCTCAAGTTTTACAGGCAGTATCCATTTGTAAATTAGTTTTACTCACAATCGGTGTGTTTGCTTAGCTATTCCTGGCCTTGTCAACGTTTTGGCGTTAATAACAAGCCATGTTCTTCTTCATTTTTACCACGAAACACGTCAATATCTGATTAAAGGCGGCACTTGTTGATAGCGGTCAACAGCCTTCGGTGCTCGCAGGCTCTCTTTCATGGAAGCCACACAGCGTAACACGGACGGTATCGACCGGCCAGCGTAAAACCCAAGCGGTCGCCGGTAAAATGAACATTCCTCCGTCGCATGTTTGTTTAGTCTATGACGCTAAACACTGATTATGCGGCACACTCGAAGCGACACAGAATCGAAGCTGATTGGTTGATATTGAAGACAGAAGACCTCAAAAGTTAAAGCGATCGATCGTTCACTCTTCACACTTGAGTAGCGGTACTGACTTAGCCCATTCTTATACCAATCAGGGCTCGATTCTGTTAGCCTTTAAGTGCAGATTAGTCACCCTTCAAATGCTGCGCTAACTCCTTCATAGCAAGTGATACACATGTGTATAGATCTCCTGCGTTTAATTTCAATATATTCCTGTGCTCTGATAGTTATCATCCTGTACTGGATGCGGGAAAGCCGGCCAGTGATTGGAATCATAGCGCTCAGAATGCTCGATAATTGTTTGCATCTCCAGTGTTTTCCTGTACTCCAGTGGAACGACATGTTTCAGCGAGCTGGAGTCCAAAAAGCAGTCACTACTCGACTAACCTTCAACATACAGCTGACTTTGTTATTCGCCACCATCTGGTAACATGTTCACTAAAATCCAGCTTTCACTACGGTCTGAGTTTTGATAGTTCGTTGCCATGACCTTCTTCTTCGCTTACACGGCACATAAAAAAAAAGACATCATGTATTACCTTTTACAAGTACCTTTCTAGGGAATGGATTAGCATCGTAGTATTATTTGTTTTGAAAGCGAGATGATTTGTCATGTGATGCTCTCTCAGATGGTTCTCTTCGAATTTTACCCAGACTGTCATAATATAGCCACGGCTAGACAAATGTTATCGTTCACGCGATTACATGTGTTTTAAAGTCTGTGCAGCTAGAGTATCAGATATGCTTTGCTTCATGGCCATGATATGGCTGAAATACCGCCAATATTTTAAGCGCATTTCACTTTTCCTCACCGTAAGGGTTACTGCGTGTTGTCTCTGTGTGGAAGTATTTTAACACAAGGAAAACTTAAATGTCTTTTCTTTAATGTCGAGAAAAAGGCAGATAAGAGTACCTTTCGAGATACATAGATGAATTTCAGCCAGTAGCCTATACTCTTGACTTGTTTTTTTTTTTTACTTTATTCTGGTAGGACTTATAAATTTATAAATGCCACATGAGCAATTTTAGGCCGGTTAACTTTAAAGATAGTGAACATATAGACTGACTTTTGAGAATGATTTCATACAACTGAAAATTTGAATGTCAATGCCAATCTAAAAATATCACATTGGTTCAGCAAGTCAGCAAAGCTGGAAAGGCTGAAGGGTAGAGGTAAACGAGAGTGGAGCATAGTTAAGTGTGTCAGGCATTGGGGACAATTGATCTGAAGACATGGGGCCGGGGTGGGTGTGGTAGAGGTCATGGATATGAGTATGTCATGTTTTGCAATCAGTAAAAAGGAAACAAAATATACATTATTAGGGAAGGATGCAGCTTATTAGGAGAATGAAATATGGTGTAAAAAGCTGAAACAATGGACATACCATTTGTCGTGTGAAAAATCAATATTTCAATATCTGTACCCGTTAGGTTAAGGTAAAAGGGGTCCTGCTGAACGTTAGATTAGGTCAGGTTGTGTGGGTTGTGTGCCTTTATAACATCATGTGAACTATGGCTGATTTAAACATTAAGCCAATCTCTTGGGTTAAGGGGTCAGTTTTGACCTCACAAGAACAGTTATGTGGATTAGGGGATCGCTTTTTGACAACAGAAAACACAAGTGTTGGTTAGAGGATCGCTCTTTTACAACACAAAAACAGTTGTGTGAGTTAGGGGATCGCTTTTTGCCAACAGATAAGAACAGTCGTGTGGGTTTGGGGATCGCTTTTTGACCTCAGATAAGAACATCCACGTGGGATGGGAGATAGCTTTTGATCTCATATAAGAACAGCGGTGTGCGTTAGGGGATCCCTTTCTGACAACAGATAAGAACACTTGTGTGGGCTGGCGGATCGCTTTTTGACAACAGACAAGACCAAGCTTATCTAACGACCCTCTTTGACATTTGGGTGTGGAATAAAATTTGGGAGGTTATGGACCTTCTCTGAGAACAAATTAGACATCCGACAGTTTTGTGATTAAGTTAATTTCTTGGGTAATAATAAGAGACATTCTTCTGACATCATTTTAGATATGGGAATACGGTCCTGTTTTTGGCATCAAGTCAGAAATGATTGGGCTAGAACACTTCAATGGCATTGAGTTACAGTACAAGGTATTATTGTTCAGGCGTCTACGTACATATCAGGTGAGAAGAAATTTGATTTATTTATTTATTTGATTCGTATTTTACGCCGTACTCAAGAATAGTTTACTTATACGACGACGGCAAGCATTATGGTGGAAGGAAACCGGGCAGAGCCCGTTGGAAACCCACGACCACCCGCAGGTTGCTGGCTGACCTTCCCACGTACGGTCGGAGAGGACGCAAGCATGAGCTGGACTTGAACTCACACCGACCGTTTTGGTGGGAGGCTTGTGGGTCATTGCGCTGAGCTAGCAGAGCCAAGGAGGCCCCTAGTTAAAAGGAAGACTTGTTGGCTAAAGGCATTCTGTGCTTGGACAATAATCGTGTCAGTTAGGAACCAACCATATAGATTGGCAACGGTTGTTTTTCAACTACATGTATCACGGCGTCTAGGTAAGACTTGTGCTCATCAAAATTTATGTGTTATTAGCATTCATTTATTAACTCAAATATTCCTAGCCTGAGATTGTCCACATCTAGGATTTTCACGATCAATGTCTGCATGTGTGTACAGAACAATGACCATACCCGGGAGGTTGGAACTTGAAAGACTCTCCTTTTTTAATGCAAAACTGATTCCATCATGATGGATGCCTGCCAGTTTCGAAAGTATTGGGTGTCCTTGGTGAAATTGGAGCCATCTGATTTTCTCCTGACGTGCCGTTCCCGCTCTGTCGGCACAACGAAAATCAATTTTAAATCCCCATTTGTGAATGTAAAATCAAATTAATACCTGCAATTCAATTATGCTTGGGATAGAACGCAACATCTTCCTCGATGGAAGTTATCTGCAGTTATTTTTTAGATTCCCATCCCCACCATACCAAGTATTGAACTTAACCTTCTTAAAAAGATTTATAAAAGAATATTTCTTGATACAAAATGTCACTGTGTAACGGTAAACCTTATGTACTGTTTTGTTTGGGGGGAGGGAATACTTTTTTTGAACGTTTTTCTTTTTGAGATCAAACGGAAGAACCCTTAATGACATGATGAGAAATCTGTTGTTTCTTTCATGATTTGACAAAAAGTTCATGAAAAGACTACTAAAAAGGGGAAAGTATTGCAGTGAGATATTTAGCCGTGGTATGTTGACGAAAAATGCATCTGAGTGTCATAACTCCGAGGACCAATGTTTTCATCCCTCTTACTACGGACAACCTCAGTACTTGAAGCATTCACTGGGCCGGACTATCTGGGATCTCATGCATGGTATCCTGGGCATGCCGCTACAGCACTAAAACAATACCCGCATTAATACTGGTCTACTACCAGGAGGCCGATACCGTCGTCAAATGACAGACATTATAATGGAAGTTACGTTGAATCCCGAGGAAGCACGTTGTTAAGCCGTAATCATTAATTCGTTCACGAGCGAGTAATGAGACGGTTATGTCTAGAGAGCGAAGAGGCATTCTGGTGCGTAATAAAAAACAAGTATTCGCAGATTGCAAGTTGTCTGAATTAAGGATAACTACTTGATAACAGTTGTGTTGACTCTGTATTTACACATTGATTTCAGGAAATCTACCACACTGTCCACCATGCGCACTGTTACAAAAGTTTTGCAAAATTACATGTGAAAAGCCTGGCAATAGTATGCCAGTAGTTTTCAATGTATTGACAGTTACATCATCCTGTGAAATCACACGCTATCCTCACAAAAATGACATGTTTCTCCTAATATTGGTGCTTTACCACCACAGTCGCTTTTGTAGAAATACCGGAGTTCGTTTTGTAAACACACAGACTGTTCTATCAGTGTACCATGTGAGTTGTTGTGGTTGTGTCCTCACTGGCTGGCTTACACCTCCCACGGACCTGAAATTCCTGACGTGTTATTGAGCACAGAGTCAAATATAAATGCAGTGAGTTAATAAATCAGCACATACCGTTGCTTATAATAATGGTTTATGATTCAGTATGCCTTGCTCAGTAACGCTCCATTATTATATGACGGGGGGGGGGGGGTATATTGCAAGCGCAGGCGTTTTACCTTTGGCATTTTGATTCTCCTGTTTTTACAACTCAGCACTGCCATGTAATGTATAGCATATTTAGGTATTTAACGTCAAACCCCAATGAAATAAATAAATAATAAATAATGATGTAGGTCTGTATATGCACGTACGGACGGGACAAGACACAGTGATGTGAAAGTGATTTGATGCAATGCATACATACGGTAAAATTACAGGTAAATGTAAAACGGGAAAGGTAGCATGGCATAATGATGTGGCTTGGTGTATGCCAACAGGTGACAGGGCATACATATACAGAATTGTAGGCCCCATGGCGATGTGACACATAACGGCTTACTTTATGGGTCAAAATGTAGTGTGATATGACGATAGAACACTGTATGCCGAAGATAGCATGGCATAATGAAGTGACAGCGTATGTGTGACGGTAGCATGGCATAATGATGTAGCATTGTATGCCCCGAGTTAACATGACATAATGATACAGCAATGTACGTCCCAATGTAGCGTGGCATGGGGGTGTAACAGTGTATAACAGAATGCAACATAACACATTGATGTAGCAGTGTATGCCCAAGGTATCTTGGTATAATTATACAAAAAATGTATATCAAAACGTAACGTAATTGAGGTACCAGTGTATGTCCCAGTGTAACATTTTGATGATTTAGAAGTGTATATCAATAAAAATGTCTTGACATACAAGTAGTGAAGTAGCGAAGTATGCCCAGGGGATACAACATAATGGTGTTACAGTGTATGTCCCCGGGTAATATTGCATAATGATGTAACTTTGCGTGCCAAAAGGTAGTTTGACAATACCGGTGTAAAATTTCAGGAGAAGTATGCGTTTATCTTCCAAACACTGATATACACAGGGCTATGGTCTAATTGCAAAATGGGACAGGAAATTTTGGAGGTTTCCTCCCAAGTGACAGTTCTCGAGGCCCAGGTGGCAATTATAGCTCACAAAAGTGCCCGAAGGCCCATTGGCTGGTTTTCTATCATGTCCGTTGAACGCGTGTTTCTCTAACATGACATACACATTGAGGTCATACTTCGGGTGGAAATCAGTGAGGAACTTTTAATTAGTTAGTCAGTTAATTGTCAATGGCCACCATTCCCTTATTTTGCACTCATACAATTGATCACCATCGTATTCGTGAAACATTATTACGTTAAAAGCAAATGATGTATACATATATGTTACGCGGTATGATGTCTTCGGAATCATTCCCCTTCTCCCAGAGAAATGAGATATTGTCCGACTTGTGATTATTGTACTGTGCCTAACACCTCAACATGGTCAGGAATAAGATAATATATAGCAGCGCACGTGACATAATGATCTCTCTGTTTGTACTTCCATGTTTTATATGGACGGGTGACGTTTGATCACACAACATTCACAGCGCATGTTTCGGAAACAAGTCAAATTGTTCAGGTATTTTTCCAAGAGAAAAGATGTTTAAGCCACATGATAAAGGCCATAGGTGGCCATCTTTGAATTGTCAGCTGTCCCTAACCGTTACTAAGGCCTCGAGCAGGAGTCCCCAGCCATGCCGCCAATTATGTGTCTTTATGGTCAAAATTGGTAGGATTTGATTTGGTGGCAAGATTTGCAGATTGCAATGACTGGATTGTGTGAGAAACAATGTCAGCAGCCAATCAGGCTTCGTCAATAAACGTATCTATGATTGGTCTAGCGAATCCCCATTATAGAGTTTCTGTCAAAATTGTAACCCAGCAGATGAGAGCGGCGCCCGTAAGGCGCTTCAATCCTCTTCTGTGCAATTCCCCCCTTATTCCCGATCACATTATACAAACTGTTATCTCGTTGGGGTCAATATAAGAGCCGGCTAAGAAGCATCCTTGGGCAGTTTACCACAATCGACTGTGGCTTGCTAGAAATTTAATTCCTGCTCAGCAGCACGCACACTTTGACTGGCTGTAAAGCGGAACACGGTTGTCCCGAAGCTCTGTCCCAAGGTGTGCCTGGCTGAGGAAGGCCGCTCTGCTCACAGTTCTCCGCTAACCTCTTAACACCAGCCCGCGATATAGCAACTCACGGTACAGGTGCAACATATTTTTCCATCTGCTCTATCTGGCGTCTCCCGCTGATAAGAATCACTAGATACACACAGTACCTTGTAGACACAGCCTCAGAAAAGTGTATCTGCGTCTCTAGCAAATCCGTATGGTGTGCTATCGAACAGTCGACAGATGTCGGTTCGTGTTAAGCCATAGAGATTATGCACAGATCCGCGAGGTATAGAATATACGGATATAAATGGAAAACGGCGCTCCATTCATGAAAGAAAAACACAAAGTTTGCCTTTTTTCACACGGGTGTGCACCAGCTACTTCAGTGAATACGCCCTGTATTCAGTCGGCCTGCCCTAGACCTATACTGATCTTGCACTCGTATTCCAGATATTTCGTCTATGGGTCACAGAACCCCACGTCTCTCCTTCAGCATGTGTATCACCCAGCCCTCAAATACAGCTCCACACTGCTCCGTGATACCGTGAGGTTTTTTTTCAAAACAACTTCTATCCAAATTACAGAGAGAGGCATTTGACCTTTTCAGCGGCGATTACAAGCTGTTGTGCAAAGAGACGAACTCATCTCATAAATATATGGCCTCACCACAAAGGCTCGTTAATTTCTGCACGGAGACAAGATTGTAAATTTCGATTCGATGATATCGAGACGTCATCGTCTCGCATCGTCTGGGAAAACCACATTATACATCAGTTTATCACCAATTCTTTGACGTGTAAACGGCGAGCATCTCAGCAAGAGCCGTATTCTTTTAACGATCGACTTCGCAGAAAAAGAATTCGAACGAAATTTGGATTGACGTTTTTCAACTCGCATGGCTTCCACCCGAATTGGTTCTGGAACTTACAAACAAGCTTTTGAAATTTGTGTACATTGTAATTTTGTGTATTTATGCTGCTCCTTTTAAAACCACGTTTATAACGGCAATGAATACAAATTCAGATATTTACTTCACAAACATCAGGCAAAAATGACAAAAAGCTCGTACATATTTGCATCGCACTAGATCTGAACTGAACAGATCTTCTTAAATTCGGACAGTATAGAAGCGTTCGTGTTTATATATACCAGTGGCTTCAAGGGATAGCCCCCCCCCCCGCCATCCCACCTCCCCCCCCCTTTATATAAAGATCAGTAATTGGCAGAGGCTAACCGGGCTATGTAGGTTGTGAACACTTTGAGCATGTGTGCACTTTAACTTTATACTTGTTCAAGTACTCGACATCGTTTTGAACCGGTTATAAATGGTTTGGGCTTTTCTCCACGGCTAACCGAATGCATAGAATTGATGAACTACGTTGGCTATCACATAGACCCCTTTCATTAGCCCGATCTTACAAAGAGGAAAAAGCAGATCGTCCCGGGGGCTAGCCGTGTTCCTCGCTACGCTTTTTTGATGCAATTACATTGCATCAGGCCACGAAAGGATTGCGTGGTGCCTGTAAGACTTCTACATCTAGTACACATTTAGAACACTCACAATGTATTTGAGAACCGTAATATAATCTTCGACATGTTTGGCGTAAAGTAAAAAGAAAAACACATAATGCGTTTAGCTGAACCGGTGGGTTCCTTACATCGGTTATTGATATCATATATATGCAGAGTTATTTTTTTTTCTTGCCATAGAGAAGCCACATTTTTCTTGATAAATATAACTTTCATTCTGGGGTAAAGTCAAACTGAATATTTATCACTGGCCAACCGAATTTATTAGATTTCTAAGTTAAAAACATTTTCTTGCAAGTAATGTTTCATAATGAATTTAAAAAATGTTAAATATTGAATGCTTTTATTCACACTGATGTGTTGTTTTCTTTCCAGGAGACTGACTTGAGCTGCGAATGTGCGTCAAGGTTTATGCTCAGTTTTGGTTTTGGACCAGTTCACGGGCAGACCGAATCCCATCAAGGAAAAATTTGGAAACTCTTAAACTGTATCAAGAGGTGATTTATGCCGAAAGTACTACGGGATTCTCGAAAATGATTTGTATACGAGGAGCTTAAATCAGGCGGTCTCTCTCCCCGCTACCCTCTCTCACCCACTGACAGAATATCGGAGTGCACAGACTAAGTTAATCCAGCGGGCCACTGTACCAGCGAATGTCAGCTGAAATCCATGCTGCTCCTTTTAAAGTAGCAACATAGAACCACTACTGAAACAAATGGTGATGGATTGAGCGTATGTGCGCTGGAACGCTTAGCCCGACGGCCATACAGGCAAGTTAATGCATTACTCTGTCCGTGCTAAGCCGGTGCCATTACTTTCAGGATTCCATTTATTTGAGGGATATTGTGCGCCATAATAACTATGATGAGCGACTGACCTAAGAAATCATCGGTCGTCTCCCAACTGCCCCGACGGGGTAGAGACACTGACCAGTCTAATACCGTATGTGTGTTCTAGTGTTCCAGGCTATTCTTCGCGGAATTGGCAACTTTGGGAGCTAGATTTTTAATTTTGTTTCCAACACAGCAACAGCAATCTAACTCATCGTCCAATGCCATGTTATAAAGGCTCACAGCCCTCTCGGCAAATCTTCCACCTTCCACTCAAGCTGTGCGCACGTGACTGGATTACATGCAAAACTATACAGATAACGTTACGGCTTTTTTCGAGGAGCTTGAATTTAGGGGCAATTTCACCAATGTAACCGATTTCGACAATGACGTGAAGAATCCGGCTGTGGCAATTTTCCTTTCCTTTGTCTCGGCGATCACAATCTTCGGCAATTGTCTGGTGATTGTGGCTGTGGCAAAAGAGATGTATTTACGAACCGTCACCAATTATTACCTGGTGTCCCTGGCAATAGCCGACTTGATTATAGGAGCAATCGTCATGCCGTTCAGTATAAGCAACGAGATGACCAATCAGCAATGGCTGTTTGGCTCCGAATGGTGTGATTTGTGGCATTCCCTGGATGTATTAGCCAGTACTGCGTCCATTTTAAATCTCTGTGTGATATCGCTGGACAGGTACTGGGCTATTAATGACCCTATCGCCTATCCCAGCAAAATGTCCACGTGTAAAGTGTGCATTTTGATAGCGCTGGTGTGGCTGTGTTCGGCGGGTATATCTTTCCCGGCGATCGCTTGGTGGAAGGCCGTCACTCCACCAGACCTTCCCAACAACGCCTGCTTGTTCACAGAAGACAGCGCCTACCTGATATTCTCCTCGTTCGTCTCGTTTTATTGTCCCCTGTTTATCATGCTATTTGTTTATTTTAAAATATACCAGGCAGCATCAGCTCAAACTAAAAGTTTGAAAATGGGTACAAAAGTGATGTCGTCAAACGGCACTGACGGTGAAGTGATGACACTGCGGATTCACCGGGGCCGGAAGAGGGTACCGGAAGAGTGCAGTACCGTGAACATTTGTGATAAATCCGCCAGCGAGAGCGAAGGTGGGAGTCCCGCTCACCTGGTGCGCCATCATCACTTGTCTTCTGACGACGAGCACAGACCAACAAAATATATCACTAAACGACTCCGACAGTTCGCCATTAGTAAAAAATTGAGTAAACTTGCACGAGAGCAGAAAGCGGCCAAAACTTTAGGTATCGTCGTGGGAGTGTTCATAATTTGTTGGTTGCCATTTTTCGTGACCAATGTTCTATTCGGGCTGTGTAACACTGCTTGTGTAGCTAACCCGGACCTGCTATTTCCTGTGTTCACCTGGCTAGGATATCTCAACTCCGGCGTCAATCCCGTCATCTATGCCCTTTCCATGAGAGATTTTCGCCGGGCATTTTCCAGAATAATTTTTGCCTGTTGTCCCAAAACCAGGTACATACAGACTAGAAGGCAGTATCGTGACCATCCAAACAACAGTCAGTCGACCTCAAGTTTTTCCGCCACGTGCACTGATCGCTCTGCTATTAAGATTTAGTTTAACGTTATACCAAACAGTTTTTTGCATATCTCTTTCTCACACGCTGGGCAAACTAACGACTGAATGTATGTATATATATATATATATATATATATGAACAAGATTAATAGATTTCATAATAAAACCAGTGGATGTTGACTTTGTGTTGAAAACAAAAAATCCACGTGTTCACTATCCCCCCATTAAACCCCCCAATTCAACTTCTTCCAATAAACTGGTCTCGTTAGACTAACGGGCCAGCCAAACCATATGGGATCTAAGCGCTTTGTAATACCGTCACGTCCTCGCCTTCCGGCCAATTTCACATGGACACTTCTTTTTGCGCGACCATACCGACCTTCGAGTTAAATTTCCTGTGATAGATCAATTGAAGATAGAAATCGAATGGCGTGAACTTTACCGTGAAGGTAGGTCTTGCTTACTCCTAGGGTTCTGTTAGATTGTCGAAGACCTTGTGCTTCTCCGCCTAACAGCTTGCATTAATTTTCCGTCGGGTGCAAAAAACTTCAGTCCCAATCTAGCACGGCGTGTATTTATTCGGATGTCGACATGTTGAAGTGAAGAGCTGAACCCAGACAATTTTTCTGCATTCCTGTCGGTGTGAACCTAAGAGGACCCTGATAGATTATCGCCTAATGTTTTCTGGACACTCCTGACATCTGTTACCGAGCATACTTGTATATGTAAGACAAGAAACACCAAGTTCAAAGTGATATGTCTAAACTGGAATGGTATATTTGGCACATAATGTTTCTCGTGTCCTAACTACAAATCGTATCTTCAGAAGAAGTAAAAAAAAAATTTCACAAAGTACGAAGTTAATTTTTTTTAATTGGGCATTAGCATTTGGCATAAAATGTTTCCTTTGTGTTAATTACAAATCGCATCTTCCTTATGGAGAATTTCCATTTATGATAAATTACGACGACTAGGAAGACAAAAAAATACAAAGTACAAAGTTAAATTTTTATGTTGGACACTAGTATTTAACGTGTAATGTTTCTTTTGTTCTATTTACAAATTGCATCTTCCGTATGAGGAATTTCCATTCGTGACTCATAACTACGACAAGACAAAAGGCACAAAGAACAAAGTCAAATTTTTAAGTTAGACGCTGGTATTATACGTATAATGTTTCTTTTCTTCCGTGGTCAACCTGAATGGAGGATCAGGCTTGTGTCGTTTCCTGAAGTAACAGAGCAAATATTACCATTAGTATGGAAGCTTTACGCTTGGGATGTAAATCAACATTTGTTCTTTCTGATGTAGTAAAAGATTTCTCTTTAAAGCGAAATGTATATCCAGAATATTTTACAGTTACTATTTTATGCGTAGGTCTTTTCTAAGTTAAAAACTCTCTGTATTGCAATATGTAAGGCCAATTAAGCCTTCACTGCTTCTTCACATGCAAACCTTGTACCGCCTAAGCTGATGCGTTTCAATACTCGCACCCTTTACCACCACTTACATTACAATGATTCCAGCACACTCCTAAAAAGGAAAGCAATATTAAAGTGCAAACATATATGTCTAATGTCGTTATTATGATGATTTTCTAGTTGACATTGTTAGTGGTCACACTTTTCCACGGTTATCCTATAATAGATCTATGTACATGTAAGTGATAAAATCTACAAGACGAATATGTGACTAGTGTCAGATCGAACGATATCAAAAAATTCCAATAAGAATTAGTGTATGTAAACAGATGGTGCACATACACGTCATTCGTACAACACACATTAGTTTACGGACGACGAAGTTCTGATCGCAGTTTAATACATGAATGTAACTCAAAAATTCATGCAGATAGACTTGACTTGGACATGTACAGCATAGCTTAAATATGTCGACTTTGTGAAAATCAAGTTTCTGGTGTCCTATTCAATATGTTAACTCGCTCAAAACATTTGGAGGCAAAGCTTAAATGCGCATAGATATCGGGGAAGTTACCTGTATAATACTGGTTATTGTCCTGATGTGCAAAATATAGAAATTCACAGGAAATAAGAAAAAAAATACACGAAGAGAGTAACAATCTTTCGTGTTATCATGGTCAAAGTTTCTCACACTAAAGAAATCATTACATTAAGACATGCACACCACTGGTAACTAGTGTCGTACATGTTTAAGAGATTCCTTACCACGAAACAAAGCAGATATTTTTTGAATACCCTTTATTTGTTTTTCGTGTGGCATAAAAATCGTATCCAAAAGCGTGAGGATTTTTAGAAGTCACTTAAGAACTTTTGGTTTTCTTGTCACAGCCTTGTCCTCTTTCCTGACTTAACATGCGAGTATCCCCTCCTCGTCAACTGAGGGACAAAAGTATTTTAGTTTTCTATCTCTAAACGGTACAATCTCACAGTAAATCTTTAAAAAATAAGACGGTAGACCATACCAGGTTAGCATGGCTCTCAATAACAATACATCATAGCGCATTGGTTTTCTGTGCTATACTTCCACAATGATTTTCTAGTCTGAAAATAGTGTTTTGACAGGGTCTTCAAGTGACCGCTGACATAGCGTTTTCTGACATGTTATAGGCCATGTAGGTCGCGGCTGCTAAATATTTGACCAGTCCACACGGGGTAGAAAAACGCAGGTATTATTATGCGGATAAAGATAGTCACCATTAAAAATACATGTAAGGTGCGTCAGACCTTCTGTGTTGAGGATTTATCTGTGGCAGCTGAACGGTAACGGTACCATACAGTAATAAACCATGGACACGTGAAGCAAAGTTCAGGACAATTCACGGCAGTGTTAGTATCAGTAAAACTGACCTAGGCCGTAAAGAGGACAATGCCGCAGACACTCGTTCATGCATAAATAATGCTACTTCACTTAAAACCGTTCAGCAAAGTGTTCCACCACATCTTCAAAGGTGCAAGATGTGCAAAGCAAGTGAAGCGATGGGGTACCGATAAGGCTTACTGCTTGTGTGTATGATTGCTGACTCCCTGTAGTGGATACACTCCTATTTACATCGACTCACAGGTCTACGATCTCTGTGCGGGTAACGTAATTGCATAACAGCCTGTGCCTTCAAACCGTGTTCGTGAAATCAATATGCAATCGTTAGGCGGTTCTAATTATGACAAAAATTTAGTGTATGTGAAAGGGTATTGTTCACGGGTTATCGACTGCGGCATCAAAAGTTAGCTCACGCGTAAAGGAGTTAAGATCAGTTGCTTATGTGTTGCTTATATCATTAATGGTTTCTGCACCAACGACTGCTTGACTGCACTTGATTGTTTTTGGAAGAATGCGTACTTGGATGAACCGTGAAACCACTGTTTAAGAAACTGAATTTAAAAGAAGACAACTAAATAGATTCGCATACATGCCATTCATAAACAACGTTCTGTTTACCGCTTTTAGAATACTGTTATTCTTTTTAATTTTTAATTATCCAATGCTAATCTCATGTCACTGTATTCAGTGTTTTCAGTGGTTTAAGCTTGATTGATGGTAATTAAATGTTTTAAATATATTTGTAGCTGGCGTCTGTATTAAACGCAGACTTTTATATTTATTTATTTGACTGGTGTTTTACGCTACTCAAGAATATTTCACTGATACGATAGCCGGCCAGACTTTTATAAGCCTACTATTTTTAGAGTGTGGTCTATATTAAACTGTGGGTTTATAGCTTGTGGCTGTCCGTGAACTGTTACGGAACTGAACATAGCCGATTAGTTATAGCGTCACGAGGTTTCAGAGACGAGATATCCAGGAACTCAACTTAGCAAATATTTATCAAATTGCTGTGCGTTAACTGTAACAGAACCCAACGTAGTGGATTAGTGAGATTTCCAAAACGAGATATCCAGGAACTGAGCTTAATATTTACATATCAAGATGTATGACTGTCATAGTATGTTCCCGTAGAAAGTTTCACAGCTAAATTCTATGTATTTAGGGCTAACATCAGCAGAGAAAGATTGATTGTTGCTTCGGATCACTTCGGCAGTATTTCAGCCTTACAGAAGCTATCACCAGAAGAGAACTATAAATTCTACATTAAGTTAGCCTGATATGCAGTGCTTGTCGGCTAGCAGAAACTATACGACTTGTTGTATAATGCAGTACGTGAAACTGTCTCGGTTAGAAAGCCATGCGCTTACACAAAGCTGAAGACAGAACATCGTCAGATGGCGAAGGGCACGTTCTACAATTTCACTTCATAAGTGGTTGACGCTAATAGAAATGCCGTATAGCTATAACCCCGCCAAAGCCTACATCAATTCCAAAAAATAAATTCGTTGATAACGATTCTTTACCACGAATGCGTTTTTTGCTGTTGTAAAATCTCTCCGCTGTTGAATAAGTTTTGAAGGCATATGACCTTGTCATTTATTCTTCCGTGAAAAACGTTACCCACTGCACTCAGTCTAGTGTGAATTCTGCTGAATACATGGAATAAGACATCTTGGACATACATCTGCGTTTAAGGAGACTTTCCACTAGACCTATACTCCACTCATAAGCAGGGGTTTGCAATGGAGCTTTTGTGCAGACTGCGCCCACACCAGCAGCAGGGGATCTTGAGGGACTGACAATATTTATCAATAGGCTGATAATCTGCCAGTTATTGATTAGCAGCTTGCCTGTGGCACGCGTTTGAGGCGGGTGGATTTGCTCCAGTAAAGAGCCTCCGGGGACAATGTCGCCGCAGAAAGGCGGGATTATCCAGCCAGTCGGATAGATTCCTGACCGATGAACTCAATTCTGGTTAAAGGTAGGAAGGTTTACCCAAGACAAGCCCCAAGCATGTACTGTACAAAGAAATTGTGTTAACTAGGCAAAGCCAACAGGAAATCGTTTCTGTTGGCGGTAATTTTATTTTCCAGACATTCCATGAGGAAATTACCCCCTGAAAGAGTCTATCGTTTAATGCTTAGACAACATCCTGACCACAGCATAATGTTTCGTACACAAACTTTAACAGAAACATCCCGGACCATTCCCCTGACTAGATCCACATCAACCTTAAGTCTGTTCCTGCCCAACCCAAAGCAGCCGGACTTCAGTGTGTCTAGGTTTACGTTTGCCCACTAGATTATAAACGCCACAGATTTAGGTCTTACTAAACCGTCAGCTTCAGCATCCAGTTTAGATCAAGACTGGAAAATACTGAAACTTTAAGCGCATCATCACATTTACCATGTGCCGTGTAGCAATGGCGAACCATCAAACGCCCGGCAACAGGACCTTGACGTCAAATATTCCTTTTCTGACTCATCATACTGATGACTTTAAAACAGCTCGACGTTACAGTGGAAACTGATAGATTGTAACATTGTAGATGTTGAGCTACAAGTCATTTTTGACGTAGCAATGGCTCAAGGTCCTGCTTTCACACTAGCGCCACCTCTTGTTATTAAAAACTACGTTGCCTTCCCATGTGACTGGAGAAACTGGTTACACCGATATATTACCTAGATTATTAAAGTTTTGCAGCGTATCCCGATCGTAAACACTGGTTGTCATTTACCACATTTCTGCGACTTTTTAGCATTATTTCAAGCATGCTATTCAGCATGTACACAAGGTGTATAGGCCTTCAACGTGGCTGACTTATAGAAATTTTGGATTGGATTGTAAGGTCTATGAACCAAGTCTTTTGTATCGGCTCATACCGGCTTACATCAAGATTTTGGACGTAAACCACTATAAACCAAATTTCGATTGAATTCTCAGCATTAAGAATTTTCCATGACGACCTGTATCCTATCAGGAACACAACTGACCATATACCAAATTGAGCGATTGGATCTTGAGCACTGGGAACGGTATCATCCATAAACTCTTTGTTGTATGCGGCCTGGACTGTGAATACTATTGACCATGTGTCTGTCCGAAAGTCTGATTTGGTGAATCTCCATAAATCTTTTCACCTAAATCAGGAACACTGTCGTCTGTATAACAGTTTGAATCCCATGGGAGCGCAGTGGATAACACTTTTATATAAAACGACCATGACATTATTTCTACGAATTTATGAATACAGCCCCGCTATTTGAGACCCACAACACAGAAGTCACATATCTTGATCTGAGACTCAGTACATTCTTTCTACAACCAAGCAGTTTACACAACGCACAGTAATCATCAAGGCCCATTTCATGAACATACAACCATCTATTAGATGAATCGGTAGGCATTAGTGATGTTAAAACAAGCGACAGTGATTGAAAAGGCGGATCGCTCCGAGGTTCTAAACTGACGTCGTGACTACCTGACCCGGGCCGATGGAGCCATTGTCGTTACGTGTGAGTTAAACGCCTGCTGACCCTTCATTAGGAAACATTTACTGTCCGGCTAACGAAACCTGAGCTCGATCATATGTGTGCTGGCCTTGTGGTAGTCCGCTGTCATGATTATCAATTGATTAGTACAGATATCGGGATGAGATGGCCACTCTACTCGGCGTGGTTGTGGGGGGGGGGGCGATCTCTCCTCAAATCATGCGTTTGATGGCTCCCCCCGCGCGGTAATCACAAGCGCTGCATTCACACGATCATACTCAATTTACCGGGCTATTCTCACCATTGATTACTGTGTTAATCAAAATTTCTTCACTGAGGGATGGGGGATGGTACATGATTTTACCAATGCCTCTAGTGCTGCGCAGAAGGACTTGCTTTCACTTGGGCTGTTTGAAGAGCTACGTTCAAACAAACAAAGAAAGCCAATCCCAGCCTATTGATTGGCCGACGCTGAAGTTTTGGTCTGTCCACGAGCGCTCTCCTGTATTATGCCGTCCTAAAGAATCCAATTAGATGGCCAGGGTCTCGGGAGAAGACGAGCGCTGCGGCAGCAGACATCAAGCCACTTGTTTCTAGATAACACCGGCCTGAATAGGACAAGATGTCAGTTTATCATTATGGTGTTCTTATTTAAATAGAATAAAGCAAACAGCCACGATGCCGTCGATAGTTCCCTGAATACAGACCGAGCTCCTGCAAAAACGCCGCGCTCACAATTTCCAACAGCCACAAGGACGTGTGTTCCAGGAAACTGGGCAGCAATGCGCGCCACGTTACATCTTTCATTCATTCCCTTGTCATTTTCCATTCATCCTTCCGGCATTGTGTTGAATCATTACTTGATAAACATAGCATCAGCAAGTATCTGCCAGCCTCATTATTACAGAAGTGATTAGGGCCCTTTTTTGCCACAGAAGTCTATTCATCTGGAACGATGAAAGAGATGCTTTTTTGTGGCCGAACGCATATGTACCGTGCTTTAATGTACTTTTGTAGCTTTACTGCTCACCTTCATCGCATGACGTTCAAAGAGCAAGTTATACACAGTTAAACGATTGTAATGATAATATCGTCTTTTTTCCTCATCAGCAGGAAAGTAAAACTCCAGTTTGAATCAATGAGTGGAAGGTGGCGTTAACTGTTCAACATGCACACGTGCAGATATCACATGCGGTCAAGGGAGCAAATACTGTATAATGCCGAGTGTGTCACAGCGATCGTACGAGTACATACGAAGCATCGTAAAATATTCTTAATTTATTTGTTTATTTGATTGGTGTTTTTTTTTTTTTTTGCTGTTCTCAAGAATATTTCACTTATACGTCGGCGTCCAGCATTATGATGGGAGAAAACAGTACAGAGCCTGGGGGAAACCCGTGGGCATCCGCATGTTGCCGGCGGACCTTCCCACGTACGGCCGGAGAGGAAGCCTGCATGTAAAATATTCTTAAATACAGCATACAACTTAATGTTTAATCAATATAGTGACAAACGCTAAGCCGTTGCAAATAAATAAATTTAAAGCTTTTGAAGTAAATAAATTGAGCATACATGTAATTTGAGCGTTTCGAACAAACGCAGTAGCATATATTTATCACTCAACATTTAAAAGTTGAGTTGGATAACATGAGAATGTTATATGGTTAATGCTTGATAAAAGTATTATTATCTATATCGGAACGTCGCTTCAAAATAAATATAAATTGTTATCCATACACACAAGTTCGTTATGTCATATATTTATCAGCAACTGACTGCATGGCTGCCTGTATCAGTGGTCCTTTAATAAAAAAGAGTGTAGCACATTGCATATCAATTTGAGCATACATGTAATTCGAGCGTTGTGGACAGAAAGCAACACCCCTGTTAATTACCAGCTACTGGTAGTAAAACTGTTTATATCAACCGTCTTTTAATTAAGGACAAGCGTGGCACCGTGGCTCAGTAAGTAGCAATCGTGCCACATTGATCAGCCTTGCTATCAAGGTAGCATAATTGTCATTTATCCATCAGCTATCAAGAATCCAGCTACCATGGTCAATGATTCACGACTGATAGCCATATTGCCAGTTAACAATGACAGACAGTCAAGCTACGTGTATCTTGATGGAAAATATCAACTAAGAATCATGCTACTTTTGTCAGTGATCAAAGGATGGTAAAGTATGCAACATTAGAGGAAGATCGGTAAATGTCGATGGAAAATAAACAACATGGCTGTCTGGTCAGGAAAGGGTGGCCAAAAGCGTGACGCTTTGGTCACTGACTCAAGATCAAGGGCCAGTGAAAGATTCCAATGTACTATAAACGACAGGGATACTGTGGCCATTTGACCAATAATTGGTTAGGAAGAATGGCACTTAGCTGGTTGAGAATTGGTGAACAGCCAATATACTTTTCATTTGAAATGCCCAGTCATTCTGGCGTCATTGTGGTCTTCAAAAGTAACTTGGTCGCGATGAAAAATGTAACGTATCTTATTGGTTAACTTCCAATTAGCCACGCTATTTTTACTGTGTTTTGAAATGTTTTTTATTTTAAGGGATACAACAGCAAAGAGCAACCATGCAGTTGTTTTATTTCAAAGGTCGGAAAAGCAAGGCAGGGGTATCATCGATATATATCTTAGACAATGCTTTATGAAAAAATTCAAACCACCATGAAAGTATCATGAAAGATATCAAGTATCTGTTATCTTCCTCACCCTTCATGCATAAGTGCGTCGTTGGGGATCTTACTGTCCACAGCGAGCTTAGTCTGTTTTCTCTCAAGTGTGGTGGTGGGGGTATTATTTTTTTTTTTGTAATTAATTGACTCAAGGTATAAGAGTGCATTTTAAATCGATATTTATATTCTGCTCTTACACGTAGGCATCGAAAAATTTGTGGTTTAGTGACATGAGCTGAACTGGAGGTTACAGAGGGCAGGTTTGTGCTGAGGGTAGATCTATATCGGGGAAAGAAGCAATTACAGGCGCGTCGCCACTAAACAGAGTACCCCTAGTCTGCACACGGGCATAAATCGCTCTGTGCCCGATTCCTTATCTCATCGCCAGACAATCGGGATAGAAATTGAAAAGACCTGACAGAGGAGTTTGATAAGAACTCACTAGACTTTCTAATTTCAATGTCATTATTTCAGCCCGTATCTTTCCTCAGCTTATGGGAACTTGGTCTGTTTCTGCTCTATTTTGACTAATTCCATCCTAAGCGAAAACCCCCGAAAAAAATGTTCCTTACGTGGAGGCTTTTGGGTGGCTTGAAAAACTATTCATCTTACCACTTGGTACTTTTTTTCTCTCGAAGAGAAGCTTCGTGTCGCACGGATTCATTATTGAGGGAGAAGCAGATGTTTTTTTCTTACATCGGTTACAGTTTCTCATCTTCGACAGTTAAGACACGTTACCTTAACGAAATGACATTCGTAGCTTAATACCGGCAGGATTAAGAGATTTATACTTAGTAGAGAAAATCCTTACTTCTTCACAGGGTGGGGAAAATGTATTTGTAGACGAAAAGCATGCATCATCAAACCAGAAAATAAACCAGGTACCCTTGAAGCCTCCGCAGACTTCTTTTCATCCCTGATGAAGTATTTTGCATGGTTGAGAACAGCGTAACCGCTGCGCACAAGAAAAAATTTCAACAAATCAAGCGAAGAAATCTTTCTGAAAAAATTTGCATAGGTGTTAGCGAGAATCTTTGTGTTATCCAGTGGAAATGAAATATAAAGAACACAGAACTCTTGAATGAACCGACAAGCAGCCAGATCATATCATTTCGTCGGTGTGAAGGTACTGTATGTTCACAGAAACACACCCCACGTTGAAAGATCCGCCAGGAAATGGTGGATGATCCGCCTGGATTCCTCCCATCATGATGCTCATCGATTTCGTATACGTGGATTGTGCTAAAGTATACCGTAAACACCGATCAAATAAATAAATAAATAAAAATAAAATAAAATAATTAAATAAATAAATAAATACACATCGAACATTTGCATGCCACAGAAGAAGGTTTCTTCGTGCAACTGTGAAAACCAATCGCAGAACTGCAGCTGTGCCAGTACGTATAGAGTACACTTTGTATATGCATAACTGCTCCCGACAGAGCGATATGCACCAGACTTACTTTGTAAACGTCGAATTTTAAACGCAAACTCTCAGAGCATTTGTGACTGAGCTATCTGTCTTGCTCAACTACGTTCTGGTAAACAATTCTCAGAGCAGTTACTTTTGACGTGTTATTATTAATGTAAATCTCAAAGATGTTGCTTCTGCTGATTTTTCATCAATGTAAATCTCACAAAACTTACTTCTGACGTGTCATCATTAATGCAAATCTGAGAAAGTATTCTTCAGACGTTTATGAAGACATAGAAAAATCTCTGAATACGCTACTAGTTCATTAGTGACCATAAAATGCCAGTCTCAGAGAAGCTGTGAACCTGATGAGGCACGTGTTTATGTGTAATGATAACGTAGGTCTTCACTACACCAGCATTGTGTGGGGAGAGCAACAATAAGTTCTTTGATTTATTAAAACATATATCGTTGTTGCGAGTAGTGGATTCATATACCTCATCGAAAATGAAGTTGTGAGTAGTGAGGTGCGTGTTAAATGTATACAGTGTGTGATAATGAAAACAAATCTTGGACCAGTCTGTGGGCGTGGGGTGTGAATAACAGTAAATATGTGCACAAGAAAACAAATTTGAGATAGTGCGTATGGGTTAGTGAAAACAAATTAGAGAAGATATATGCGAGGTGCGCAACGATTGTATGTGTAGCCACATTTGCAGGGTGCGTAACAAGTATGTGTGTAATCTTGAAAGCAATCTGATGTGAGAAGTTTGTGAAGTAGTACGTGTGTGGTATTGAAAACATCTCTCAGAACCGTTTTTATGTGAGGTTCGTATACTAGCTACTATATGTGTATTCGTGAAAACAAGTCTCCGACCAGTTGTGTATGAGGTATGCGATGATCTTTGTCTGGGCCAAAAAGGATGAAATGAGGACAGCCGGAATTCAGACTAATCGACCGGCTCATTCATGAAGCCCAGAGCTCGGACGGAAGGGAATCCCGAGATCAATACATCGTCGTCTTTAAGTACATATACGAAAAACTGCCTCCATAAACCTAAACGCGATTTGACTACGGCCTCATTTGAGAATAGAATGTTAGGAATCTCTGAGCTGAGTATCGAATGATGCAGTTAGGAAAGAATCCGTTATTCATGTTCTAGGCAAACATTGCGTGATTACGTTCCTGTATTCATTTCATGTTATTGTTGGCTAACCTGATGCATGAGGGCTTTTCCCCTTACACGTTGGTCAGCTTTTATACGCCCGGGATAAACCACCGACGTTTGGCAAGTTAATGAAGGCCTTGTCCCACAGATAGCTTACCCGCACAGTATCGATGAAAGACCAGTGGTTTTCACTTAATATTGGGCTGTTCATACAGCGAGACGAGCGTCGTGGAAAGCTTACTCGCCCCACAACCGGGAAGAGGGAGGGAATTTACAAATTCAATGTCCAAGTCTCGACTTAAACCCGCACCTCGTGTGTTTTACCGATCGATAGACAAACGGCCATTGTTGACCATGCATCATTTGCCAGCTATCACACAATCGTCGTTGCTCCGGCGCTACTCTCTTTTATTTTATAATCAGATTTTAACGACTACACTACCGCTCGTTCTCCAGATGCTGACTTTAACTAGAAAGCACTCAAAAGCAAGTAAGCGAGATCCAATTGTTGCAAATTGCAAATATATATTTCTATCAAGATCTGTATGCCTACAGCTGGCCAGAAAATATTTGCTTTGTAAACTCTTCCCCAAAACTACACAAACAGCTGGTTTACTCTTAATACGCTTGCGAACAGCCCCGAACGATGGCCACGGGATTCATACAGATGGATGTCGACGTGTTTTACAAACCTTCCATGAAATTGTACAAGAAGAAGTACATTCTAACGAACTTGACTACCAAACACAAACCTGTGATTAGTTACGGCCAAAAGACAAATAAACACTACATATATATTGGAGTTCTTCTAAACAGTCTTAGTGCAAAGATGAAGGTAAATAGTGCTAAAAAGTATATTGTTATACTGGTATAGAATTCATGGTCATAGATCACTAATGGATCAGCTACGTTTAGTCTTACATCACAAGTGACACCTGTAAACACTTTGATACCCAGTTGCACCAGTTTTCTACTGTTGTTCCCAATGTATACTCCATGGTCACATTACGGGTACACGGAATCTACTTAAGTCCATGATATGCCAATCTGAACTAATACCATACACATTCACATCCTGTTTCTTCTTCTCAGGTGAGTGGAAAAAATGTGTCATAAAGAGCTAAATTTCAACGGCGGTGACTTTTTAAACTTTTGATTCAGTAATGAAAGCCGCGTAATCAAGACACATTAGAAATGTGCGGCTTTGTAATAGCAGTCTGAATAATTCATGGCCTCAGAGTTTAATACCTTATAGGAGGGCTTCCCACGCCGACTAAAACGCCTTTGCTACCAGAACCGTATATTCTCTTTAGAACCTTGAATATTAAAAAATAAAACACAAATCAGCCGATTAGAGCAGTGCTAAAGAATCTCTTCACTGAAAAAATAACGGGTGCAATCTATTAATTTTTTAAAATTTATTACTGGGGCATTTGTAGAGTCAGTAATAAAGTGTTTTGTCAATAACTGCCTTTTACCCCACGATTGTTGCATAATTAATGTGGGAAGTGTACGGTGCGCAAGATGTGCTCCTATTGCTAATATATTGCCCAAGCCTTAAACTGGAGTCAACGGCACTGGAGTCAAACATGACACAGAAAACTGTGGTATAGATTGTTTCCATTGCACACAAACAATTGTTTACACTTGTATGTCAGGGTGTTGTTGTTTTTGCGTATTACTTGTTCTTGGACATGGGATGTATTTTTGAACTGCGCATATGTCACAGATTATGATGAAATTGGGTCAGTTTTCCCCTTTTTCTACCCTGACAAACGAAAGTTACTAACTGATGACCACGATTGCAAAGTTGGCCTCAGGTTGTTAGAAGTGTTATGGTACAGAACATTTGTAAGCATGCAGAACGTTTTTCTCATACAATATCTGTCGTCGCTTTGGCAACTGTTCGGTTTTAAAGAATTTCAAACAGCAAAGCCATGACTGTGCAGTACAACGGTGAACTCTGGATCCTCTAGCCAACTTGCCAGGGTTTATGTAGTAGTATATGTTTACAGTAAACAAAAAAAAAAACAAAACAAAACATTTAGCTAATAACGTTTCAGAAGAAAAAAAAACACGTCATTGATTATAAGACCATTGCATAGAATTCTAACAAACTGGCAATTAAAAATAAGGTTTACATACCTAGTGTTTATGGGCGAATATAAAGAACATAAAACATGAATTAATGTGTTTATTGCCTTGCAGCTGAAATGGTCACCTGCTCGTTTTGGCAGTTCGTCATCCCGATGTGAAAGTAACACGACATCGTTCAGATTCTGCAAGCTGATGAAGCCAGTTTAGGAGAAATCTCAGGTCGCACAATCCCTCTACCAGTACGGCAATTAAAAACGACTGGGAATCAAAGAGGAAGAAAGCGTACACTTACTGTGAAAATTGATATACTTTCTCTGGTTAATTCTGTGTAGGTACTGGCCCGGTGCCTTGATAAACGTGCATGTACACTGAGTTTCGTGGTTCGAGGTAATTACATGTATATTGCTAGCAAGTGTATCTATAGGAACAGAGCATATACGCTGTCCATATTGTTCATGTTATGCTATTGTATACTGGGTGTACCAATATTAAAATCACAGCGAGAGAGGGCCGTGTCAGCGTGGTGAATGTGCTTGCATTTCAATCTGACCAGGTAACTTACATGTAAATGTAATGTGGATTCTATATAATACTTAAAAGTGTATTCTCTTCAACAGCAAGTTTTCATAATTCTTCTGTTTCCATTGCTTTTGCTATGGTGGGGTTCAATGATACTTTATTGCACCAATTTATGCATGAAGTTCGGATTCCACCATTGTAAGGTTTATGTTACACGCTGGAAATTTCGCCAGCAGCTTGCAAAGCGGGCACCGTTTTCCTACACGCATACAACTGGCTGCCATCGTATTGGTGCAAAATATAATTGAATTGGATGTTAAGCAGCACTAAATAGGTAATGAAAAAAACAAACAGGCCTTTACCTTCCCTTTAAAGGATTTTGTGTGACACCGTTTGACATTTTTTCAAGAATATACTTATACTTCTGTAACAATGTGATGGTTTGTTCGTAAACTAATTCTTGCTGGTTCGGCCACAGTTCCACCAGAGCAAGTTTGTCAGATGCCTGTTAAGGTGCAAATGTTTCCTCTAGGCTCTGGTTGGGTTTCTTCTTCTCTGAATCTGACCGCTCCGCCAGAGTGCAGAATCTGCATGTTGTCGTGCCTTTCCCACAGCTCGATGAGATACTGCCAAAATGATCCTGTAACAACTCCCGCTGCAAAGCAATGAATGCATAAATTCTGGCTTTATGTTTTTCATTTTCGCTCATGTGGCTTCTGCACGGTTCTTTCATCTGACAATTGTGAAATTGCAGATATAAGTTGTAATAAATCTTAATTATTCAAAAAATATTTATTTTGGCTGTACGAGCCTCGTGTGAGGATCTTAAATTCCGTTGCGTTTTCTGAAATATTTTCACTGGTGGCAAAACCGTTATGTACGTCAACACAGTTTTACAGGGACACCGATTCTAAGCATGGAATTCTTCATTGTACCCACCTGTGAGATATAGTAATAGAGTTAAAATTGCTCAGAAATTCAATAAAACGGATCAGTTGCCATAATCAGAAAAGAAATCATGTGTAATTCATGTGTAAATCATGTGTAATATACAAACACACATATAGTGCATTTCTCTTGCCCCATCACTTTTGACCTTTGCAAGTGGGAAAATCATTTTGAAGAAAAGTTTTGAAGAAAAATATTACCAAAGGTATAATTTATCTCGCGCAATATAATTGTGTGTTCTTTTGTGATAATGTTTTCTTGTGCTACTAGCACAGCTTTGCGATATCATAACCACAGAAGGCAGACGAAGGCTTGTGTTCTCGATTTATTACATGTAGCAGTTTGTATTTATTTATTTGATAGGTGTTTTACGCCGTGCTCAAGAATATTTGACTCACACGACGGCGGCCAGCATTATGGTGGGAAGAAACCGGCCAGAGTTAGTGGGAAAGGCACGGCCATCCGCAGATTGCTGGAGGACATTCCTACGCACATGTACGTCGACTAGCAGTAGGGGGGCATGCTGCATAACATGTAAACTATCAGCGCAACGTTTGGGCTGAAGAATATATCACATGGCCTATCGTCGCTGGCTTTGGAGTAAGCAACGAGCATGTGAACTATCAGCAAATCCTTCGGAAAGACAAATGGAACATGTGAGCTTCAGCATTGCTGGTTTTGTTGGCGGTGTTTATAAGGTATATTCCAGACGTAAATTGTTTTCAATTCGGATGGAGCGTGTTTGTTAGATTTCAATAGGCAAGACTGACAATAAGGCATAAAGGTAAAACACCAGGCTAAACACTGTTTTCTTTTTTTTCCACCTAACTGATGTATCTGTGTAGTAGATAAACTATATTCATATTCATGTTCTGTAATCACATTTCATGTAGAACTTTTGAATAAGCGACCTTTTTCCTTTGGTACTGTACATACTATCAAAAACAAAGAACTCATAATTTGGGTTTTATACGAAGGCTTCATATGAAGTGCGCATAGCACAAATGCAATATAAATCAACCGCTAGCGATAAGCAGGACGTAGCTCATTATTGTTTTGCTGTATTTTCGCTCCACATATTGTCCTCGGCAAAAGAATATACTGGGTCATGTTGGTTCAGCTTAAGTTACATGACGAGATCTCATTATGTCTGGCCGGTTCCAGTGGATCCGTATTTCAACAGCCGGGTAATTAATCCGGGTTCTGTTTGGATAACGTAGGCTAGCAATAACACCGTCTCAATACATGGAGACAAAGACGGGTGTTCGTTTAACATGGCGTTATTTGAACCACATACAGACGGGTCTAAGTCACTCTCTGAGGGCTTGTGTGGTTTTTCATTAACGTCCTCATTCTATAAAATGACAAGTGGGATTTTATTTACATTTCTATCTCCCTACCTTAAGTTTCGTTCCTTTAGCCAGCAGAAATATCCTGCAGATGGTGTATGCTTGGTGAGAGCAACAATAATTCTGACGTTATTGTAGGGCGGCTTAACTGGTGTATTGTTTGCAGTGAAGGCTACGCACTTCCGAAAGCATCAGAATGAATCAGGAGCCTCTCACTAGAACAGTTGCTGTGAGTCCGGCTCAAACTGGCTTCCTCCCCAGTCGTCCGTGAGAAGGTTTACCACCAAACTACAGAAGGTCGCGTGATTTTCACCGGGCTTGTTCTCCATAATACTAACCGCCGGCGTCAACGTGAAATTTTTTTGAGTATGGCGTGAAAAATAAATAAATAAATAAACAAATAAATAAATACACTTTTGCTAAATACATCTATCTATACATTTATTAGTCAGTCTACGTTAATCTACGCACCACCAAGGTTTTCTCGACATATATGCCATAGGAACCGCACGCTAAAAGCCATTGAATTCCGGAACCCTTAATAGAACCCTAAAAAGTATAATATATTGACATGGAGCACACGAAAGTAACTAATGGATGAAAGGAATTTGCTTACTTCAGTGATTGAGATCATTGTTCTCAACTATCATGGAATTACACTATGGGAACGGAAATTCTTATATCCATTTTTTGAATATTGTTAGGACCCATTATTCAAAACATTGTAACTTTCTTTTGTTTTGCCAGTTGGGCCAGCCTTTGACCTAGACCTTGAGCAGACGTCATAGCACGCGCTGTAGATTATGGAAGATGTGTTTACGAGTTTTATTGTCAATGTATATAAGAAATGCCCTGGTTGTAAACAAATTTATAATTACAGGCTCTAGAAATCTCCATACTAGAACCTAGATAAGAGCTGTGAATTCACAGCCGTGGCAGTCTTTATGGAGTGAATCACAGATTTGAGCGAGTGTTTCGTCATTCGCTATTTCGTGAGAGACTGCATTTCTGAGTTTGCGTTGCTGATTGTCTCTTGGTACTGTGGCATACTTTTCATCCCAATTGACTCTTGAAGTGACACCGAACAGAGGACCAGGACGTTATGGTTTACAAACTCCCCAGGGAAGAGTCTTGGCTAGCCTGGCGATTTGCTGCACATCGTCGTCCGGGTGCCGTACTTACGACCGATCGCCGCTTGCAGGCCAGTTATATCCTTCACTAGAGGACTCGCGAGGAAATGTGAATTTTCCTAATTGTCTTGACAGAGACACGTCTTTAAAGGCCTGGTATTTTAAACGGTTTTGAAGTATGCTGTTTACTGTTTTGTAAGGCTTGTCGCTGTCTGGTATATAAAGGAATGAACATAACTCTCACATGTCACAAAACTACTCTATTTTCATTATCCAAGTGCAAAACTTTCTGATCATTTCTCTTTTGTGGAAAACATTAAATAATTTGTCTGTCCAGGTGGTTCTGCAAATGCACCCATATTCAGGGTACGGTCACTGAGTGTGAGGTACCCAGAGAACCACTACTCCCTTCAAATTCATCACAGAGCTATTCTGCGAATATGCAAAAAAACGAAACTGACGGACCGACTACTTGAGGAAAAGGCCGTAGGCCGAGGTATCAAACAGTCGACTCAGTCGTATTTCTTGCACATATCTATATCATTTTCCCCCAAAAGTCAAACATTTTTTATTTCCTTACAAACACATCAGAAATTTAGGGGAAAACGTTAACATAAAGATATGTTTTACCTGGTTATTTGGTAAAAGAATGGAGCTATGATCCCCTAAACATCGTCATGTTGCACCAGTCCATCGTTTTACTAATACGTCATACCTTTGTAAGCACAAGAGGAACCACAGGCGATCACAAAAAAGGTCAGATTATATGAAGTCCTACCTAAAAGCATGAAACTTTATCCCTTTTCTCTCAACATCGTACACTCGATACATCACGTAATATTGATATTTTGTGTATGAACTTTGGCATTAAACTTGATATGCTCTGACACAGAATATGTTTGACAACTACCTGTTCAACCTTTATTTGGACCCGTCTGATTGCCACATGGAACGTTGTCGGTTATTGCCTGCAAGAGAGTCTTCTATGCTTAGCTCGTTTTGGGCTAGACGTTGGTCTATGCCTCCTGGGTTATTTTGCCCATGCGATAGATGTTATTTTAAAGAGAGACAAAAAATGAAAGACTTAAAAATTTACTATTAATGAAATGAGGTAAGATTTATGACAAATGTCTACTCCTGAATAATAATTTTTGTGCCTGTCATTAGTTAGAAGTCACTAAAAATCCACTGTGGTATCAACATTTGTTCGGATTGAGAAAAAAAGGCTATGGTGCCTCCTATATATCACCGACTTTTCAAGGGCTCTGTGTAAAAAGCGTTTTGATTGGCTAATGGTGACATGGCCTCGAACAATGGCTGCGTCGAAACGGAAGGCGTGTTTTCTGTATAACGTCTGAGTTTAAACGTGTTTTTCTACCAGTAGATACTACAGAAACATTTGAATTTTATATCATTAATGAGCAAAAGTCTTCGGCTTTCTTTTAATATTATTATTATTGATTTGCTGCCCCATCCTTTGAGCAAGCCATTTGCTTATTGCTTTTCCTCTCGGGTTAGTGATACCCTTACAAATGGATATTTTATTACTTATAGCGATAGACAGAGTGCTATGTCATTGCCGATCATTTCACAATAGCATTGCGGAAAGGCCTGATACAGCTTATGCACAAACCCAAAGTACCACTAAAGATCTCTTTATAAAGGCCTATTTACTTCTTGTAAATACTTACTTCCTATATATACTTCTCTTGTAGGTCGCCTTTTAAGAGTGGCTGCTGTCTAATTTCTTAATCAACAACACGCAATGCACGTGTGGCACGATGAGTGGAAAAGGTGTAGGAAACCAGAATACCCCCCCACCCTCAAAGTTGGGGTTTACTTTGAAAAGTAAGTGACTCCTTTTCTTGTGACGCGTACCTGTTTTGTTGCCGACCGCACTTCTCCACTGAGGACCCTGATAACGGTTTACGATATGGAAGTCCTCTTTCGGTCTGTGTATTGGTATACAGAAAATCTCGAATCTGCTTTTGAAGAAAACTTCCTAACTTAAGTGGGAATTTAAAAATACATACAGCTTGTGTTTGTTTTGTTTTTTGTTTTGTTTTTTTGTTAATAATTCGATTATTTTAAATATATTGCTTGCCTGTTTTATAGTTATATTCTAAAAGTGGTTAATGCTACTCTACGTCAGTAAACTGGTTCGTCTGTGTAAATCAACTGCCATTTAAGTGTGTTTTCTTCGTCCAGGTTTTTATTGAATCTTCTCATATGTTGACTAATTTAGACATAAACCTTAAATCTGGCACAGTTTCAAGACAATATCTATTATGTTTTTTTACGAGAGAGTTGCAGCTCTATCAGACATAACTGTGATTGTTTGTTTCTTTCTGTGAATCTACCCAGTGTCTACTCCGTTAGCTGTGATTGCTGTTACGTTTTCATATTTCGTCGTCTTAGTAAAACGAAAGAAAAAGCTTCATTTTTTTTCATAATAATAATAATAATCGATTCATTTATTTATTTCCTAGTAGTTTAACACAGTTTAACAATGATCGAGTTTGCCAAGGTTGACAACCATCAGAGGTCGGACAAACCACCCTCTCTGGCAAGGAACATTACAGACCTTCAGATGCAAATCTGCAGACGAACTGGCGCTTTCTTCTTTCGAGCACGCGATGCTCTTGGTCAGTCTGGACATCCTGTCTTCCATTTTTCCAGTGGCTAACGATAATGAGCGGTCCAGCTCAATAATGCCCAGTCCAACTTCAAAAACAAGGGTCAGCATAAATTACCTGGGGACTCAGAACGCGACGTCCTCAGAATGGCTAGTGTGTTTGACTGAGTATGCCTTCACAACGTGCCGGTTTAGAGAATATAACAGCAGTTTACAGAACACATCGTACAAAACAAGGGAACGCTTATGAAAAAGACAATTATGGTAAATTGTGAGGAGTAGTTTTCTTATATACACACTGAGTACAGGTTTACTGATTCGAATGGAACAGGTCAGTACTGAGGCGTTAAGATGTATTTTGTAATTTATAATAAATATATATCTGTAGCTTTGGCATATCGAGGACAGCACACTCGAAAAGACCGTCTTCAAGGTTAGTGAATGGTAGAATACAGGGCCTTATTCCACTAACAGTTCTTAGGTCGTAAATCTTCATCTTAAGTCCCAAGTCCTAAGTGTTAGTGGTGGGTACACAATAAAGCATTGGTAATATTGTTTTCTGAATCGGTCGTATGTTGGAAGGGAAATGGTGAATTGGAGCCCTAATCTGCACACCTGAAAACTAAGCTGGGAAAATGAGACCTTAAATCTAGGTTTTGGCCAAGTGATAGGCAAATGTCGGGCCTGACGGTTAGATCACATACTCTCGGGAATTTCTCAAATTTAAGTTTTTCTCTTTCTCTTCAATACGGAAGTGTTAAGACATTACCGTTAAAACAGCTGAAGAAGTAGACAGTGTAAGAATAGATTGTAAGAGAAAAAGAATAAGCTCTATCACAATCATATCTCATATAAATGTTACTCTCTCCTAAAAAGAGAACGGAAATTTCCTTGAAACTGTGCCAAGTTTAAGTTTTGTAACTGAAATAGCCAAGTTATGAGAAGAATCGATAAAAGTCTGGACTCAAATATGACAAGATTTAGATGAAACAGTTTAGTGGTGAAAAATAGTAATATATGTGTACATTGTGCTGGTGTCATTAGAAAGCCTCGAACAACTGTTTGGTAAAGCGACTCTGCAGGTGTTTTGAAGGGGCGTGCTCTGGAAAAAAAGTTTGGTATGTAAAAAATACACATTATTAAAAGATAAAGTGATGTCTTTTTACAATAGTCTTGCTCAATATATTCACAACTGTAAGAGTGCCACTATCGGAGAGGAAATTGATAAGCAAAGGGCTTGTTCGATAAGTGTATTTGAACAAAATAAGCAAAAGTACAACTGACAGTAATATACAAAATACAGTATACAAAATGTATAGTGTCATACTGATGATAGCGTCCAATCTGGATGGAACATTCTGGGTTCCAAAGACCACTCAGTCCACGTAAATACAGAATCCACAGTTCTTGGGAATTCTGAAATGGAAGGCTGACAGTCCTGTAGGTGACGAACACCAGGGTACGGCTGTAGGTGTAACTTCTCAGGGTGGACTGGTTGACAGTAGCGTCCATGATGCCGAGCTTATTATATATGTTTCACTCCTCTGAAATATACACGGTCACTTTCAGGGTGAACTGGCATGAAATGTATTTAATCACACAAAGAGACAACGAGCGATACAAGCTCCAAAAGAACGTCTCAGGAAAAGAGCAAGTGGCGAAACACAAGCTCACAATGTGCTACATACAAAACAATGGAGTATAGAATGACGAATGTCGAATGGCGTGAAAGCCAAACTCCAACGATATCCCAACAAAATCCTCAAGTGGACATAAATATAGTTGCTTTCAAGTGGACATGAGTGAAAGACTGTGAACAATTTCGTCGCTCATATTTATAGAGTGATGTAAAGAAAATTCTAGATAGTTTGATCGTAAACTTGTTTACAAGATGGGTACATCTTTCCAGAATGTACGCCATATGTACAATGACACGAAACTTATAAACACAGAAGCCTCGAGAACGCGCAACTGAATTCCAGTGCGAGTTATAAGAGGGGAAAATGTAGGTCAGACACTGACCCGGTCAGCGCATAAAAAAAAAACAAAATAAAAAAAATTATTTTAAAGACAGGGTTTGTAACACAACGTACTTTTTAGCGGACATATTCTGGAGAGCAAACCAATCAATCTGTTTTTAACGGCCATCGACGAAAACGCACTTTTTTTAACGGCCATCGACGAAAACCTTTGTGAAGAAATAGTACATATGATATTAATTGTTCGAATGTATACCATAGCTAGACCATCAGCTTTGCATCAGCTGCTCGCTGATGGTGTATTCGATGGTGAACAATAAGGATCTCTTTCATCAAACTAGGCAACTTTTTTTAGCCATTAGTTACTTGTGTGTAATCTTGTGAAAATATTACGTACCACATAATATCTTACCTTATATCAGTGTTTCCGGTACGCAATACCTGTTATCGGCAGTACATTTTTAGTGTATAGAATTCTGATAAAGATACTGAGAAAATTAGAGTACTTCGTGGTGAACGCACAGATTATAAACGTCACTAGCAGTTTTATATGTGTAATAAGTAAGTGTTTACTCTTTATAGTAACTCTTGCACTGGTCAAGAGCTTCCCCCCTAAGGTCACCGGGATCCACTATAGTGTATGTCCTGATATGCTACCGGAGCAACTGGTAAATATCCACTTTAGTGGATATAGTGTTTGTTTTACTTTATACTCGAAACAAGTAAGCTTGTTCTCAACCCTGTATTTCAATATATCAATAGCACTAGTCGATTCACGCGATATTTTGATCAATACAAACGTGTAATGTTGCTTATTTTCTGGCATTAATTTTAACATGAATGATTGTACACCGGATATGTGTAAGCTATAGAGGACCCAACCTTGTTAGCGTATGGTTTTGTGGTACTACTCTAAAAAAAAATACGATTACAAAGTTCACTAGTTCAGTCTGGACCTGGAATGAAATAAGTGAAACTCCGAACACTGGAGTCATGTTTCGCGAAAATCTGTATTTCGGGACGCTATATACATTCGTATATCAGCCGTCAAGAAAAATGGGCGTTCCGAATCAATAATCTGAAAACCAATTTCCAAAACGGTAAATAGTTCAAGCCACCAAAGAGATAAGAAAGTATATAAAATAGGAAAAAAATAAGACGGATTCATGCAAGGAGAAGCAATGAACAATTTTCAGTGATGACACAAAGACGCAGTAAATGTGGTCGGGGGATGAATAAAACTAGTATCCAAATCTCGTACCATTTCAGTATATGATGTCGTTGTGTTACCAACGCCATTGATACACCACTAGCGGGAACTGACAGGCATCTAAGCGGTGTATCCCTGAGGATGGTAACTTGTGGTCAAGAAAATACAAGATATCACAGAACAATGCAGTATTCTGACGTCGGACACTCATTTTATTCTACGGCAAACTCATTTGTGGCTGTAATTCAACCTGGACCTGTTAAGGCAGCATACGGATTCTTGTTTCCGCCAGGAAAGACATTTACTGAGGGACATTTTTTCTAACTGAACCAAGCAAAGATAGGGTAGAGAATGGTAAAAACTACCATTGCCAATTATCATTCGGTAGAGTAAGGATGTCGATGAATAACCCCACGAGATTATACCGTAGGTGAAGTCCTGTCTGTATTTGGTTCAAATAATACTACGTCGTCGAGAACCGGCTTTGTTGTCCCGTATATAGAGACAGCGTTATTGCTCGCCAGTGTTATCCAAGCACTGATCCAGGAACCGGCACTAATTACCCGGCTGTTGAAAGACGGACTCGCCGAGGAGGGGGTGGGGGGAGAGCTAGACATATCGAGATCCCGTCATGTAACGTAAGCTGATCCAACATGATACACGATACCTTCCTGTCAACAGTCAGTAGTCGAAATTTGTGGTGATAATACAACCAAACAATTTTTGGCTCCTTATCCGTTACTGTTAGCGTATGATTTATGTTGTATTTTAGGTGGATACACCTTTATTATGGAGCCAAGCATCCAAGCACAGTTTGGTTGATATTAACAACGATGGCTTGTGTCTGTAGTATACAGTGATCACTTACACCAAAGTGAATTCTGTCCGTTAAAAGCGAGATGTGTATTAAACTCATACCAAAACACAAATTGATCCTTTACATTTAAGGGAAAAGGGTAAATCTGACAACTAAACGTATGATCGTTTTCACTATAAAATTTATCACTAAAACTAAAGACAGGTATGATTTCCTTCACTGATATATCGAGACCAGCGAAATCATATCTATTCGATGTATTCCCTGACGATGATTGCTTATTGCTTTCGAGGCACTGAGGTGTCTGTTGGTACATAGCATTATAAGTGTTGTATGTATCTGTGAATAAACCATTTACTTCATATAACTGGACTCTAACAAGAGAGCCGTTCCCATCTGGCTTAGTAGCTCAGTTGGTAGAGCGGTGGATCCGCGGCATATGAATATTGGTAGCGTTTTTTCCCCAGCTTTATGGTTTGGTGGACAGCTGGATAAACGTAGGTCTTCCAAGGACATGTCCAGAAAGTATCCTGTTAGACTGGAAACTAAAACATAATGCTGTATATACTAGGCAAAAATTGAGTAGGTTTGGAGTGATCGATACAAATTTTTGTGTGTTTTTTTGCAATGGCCACGCAGAAGGTCTGTTTCACGTCTTTGTAAAGTGTGACCGTCCAAAAGGTTTTATTGCATACGTTTCCGACATAATTGAGTCATTGTATAGGTTTGAAACAGCGGCTACTTGAAGCAAAAATTCCTTTTCAGTATTTCATGTTTTTTGGGGTAGCAAAATACTCAAAGTATGTCAATTATTTCTTCGTTAACCGCGTTTGTAGTTTGGCTAGGCTGGCTATCTACAAAGCCAGGAAATTGCTCATCTTTGATGATAAAACTGTTCACCCTGAAGTTATTTTTAAACCAGTGTAAGCAAACATTTTATAGTTTGCACTATACTTGGGTCAAACCTCACAACCTTTTAAAAGCCGGGCTCTCCTTATGGGCCCCTACTTCTAACTTGACAACTCAGGTAATATTGATGTAAACTTACCACAGAAAAGTGCCGATTGTATATAGTTTCTGTCGATGACAGGGCGGTACAACCTTTAACTAACGGGTGATATTTGTTTTATTTTAATATAAAGGTTGTACCTGCTTCTGGTTGATGTAACCTATTCATTTGAATAAACATGTTTTTCAAGAGAAAAAATTATTACAGTGGAGTTAGACACCCTAAGTCGTCAGTTTGAGTTTCACTTGAGCCAGTATTCTCGCTGGTCTCGGTATATCAGTGTAGAAAATCTTATCTATGCGATGTATTCCCTGACGATGATTGCTAAAAAACGAGTTGACAGCTGGGGTATATCAGTTAACATCTCCAAAAAGCTAACAGTGACAAAAGTGTCGATAGTGACCAAATTCATCTGTTCCATTTTTGTCTTCACATCCAATGATGATAGCTCACATGTTCCACTGTTCCCTGCAAACGCTCTGTCGATAGATCTTGGTCTTAAATGTAAGGATCACCTGTGCCTCTCAATAATCGAACTTTACTCTGTCTTACGGAAGTATCTTGCTATGTTGTGTCTCTGTTTTGTGTGCATTGTGAGGAGTGAAGCACATCGAGCCCTTTTGCGAGCCCTGTTTGTATTGTCTTATCTGGTGATGAATGGCGAATCACCCTGATTCTGTGCAAGCCCAAACTCTGCGTTACCTTGTCTGGCCATGGTAGAGTCAAACTCTACTGCTTGTTAATGGAACTACGAAACGTTGCTTGTATGTTCATTTCCAGTCCTTGTCTTGTCTTGTCTATTCTTGGAAGAGTGAAACCCAAGTTCTTCTCTTGTCTTGTTTTGTAATGCAACGGCGAAACGCCCTAGACCTGGCCAAGTTCAGTATTTGTGTTGTCTTGTCAGGTCATGGGAGTGTGAAACCCCAACCCATGTATTGTATTTCCTCGATGGAACAGATACGGTAGCGCGCAAGTCTGAAATTTACTTTCTGCAGGTATATTTTCACAATTACGTGTGCAGTGTCCCCGCTAGTGTTCATTCTATTCAGATACACAGAACGTAGTCCTTAGTACATAAGTTGACAGGACACCTCTTCAGTACCAGCGTGTGATAGTAACCTGCGGATGGTCGTCCATCTTGAGCACAGCGTAAAACACCAATCAAATAAATAAATAAATTCAGCACCAGTGTTCTGTTTTTCTCCAATAATCTGACACATGGAAGGTGATGGGCTATGGCGTGTGATGACGGCACAGCATTTTCGGTAATTCCAGGCCAGTGAAGTTCTGTAAATTGCGATTGAGATCACAATTTGTTAACGAATTCTGCTTAAGCCATGGTTTTAGGGGGTGGTTAAGTTGGTTCTATTTAAGGGTGTAAGAGTTTACATATAAGAATAAAAACTTAGGTATATTGACGAGAGACATAATTTCACCCGTTACGTCTGACCATTTGACAATTATCGCCCTGCTTTCGCTGCTGTGGTTTTACTCTACATGTTATGGTCTCTTCTAACGTACTGGAGCTCCTCATCCCGATATGACAGATCCAAACATCACAAACAAAAAACATGTTCGCCTTAAGCTGCGGATGATAAATAACTTATCAACTCAATTATTTGAAATTACCACGTTCTTAGTCCCTGTGTTGATTATCACGGCTCAAAAAGGTAGGGGTATAGATTTGTTTTTGCATCCCCTCGGGCGAACGAAATAATCGTCCAGTGATAGAACGCCCATATTAGCGCGTGACTCAAACTCTGCACTTTTTTATGCTTAAAGCGGATCCTTGGAATCAGACATTGTACTGATCTGTGGAATGTGTAAAAGCGCTCAAGTCCTCATTACGTCGTGGCGTTGCGTTCACAGTTGTGCTAGATGTCAGTATTAATCATAAATGAAGAGAACGCTGTAAAATAAATACAACACCGTTACAACCGCACGGTATGTATAGGTCTATGACTTAAGATATCTTACATCTGGCTATTTTGACAAGGCTTATCATCGATTTTTCCGACTCATTATTTGGGTAAACAAATTAGGTGCCTGTTGACTATACCACGTCATATTTCTCATAATCATGCACGTTTTGTTTACAGTCATATTACATGTAATACAACGTTTCTCGTTGGATCAAAAGATATAAGCAACAATAAGATCAATCGATCAATATTTGAATGGAACACTAAAACGCAACATCAGTGTATTTGCTGGGGGCGAAGAGTTTTTGTCATTGGCATATTTGTATACGTTTTGACAATTAAAGCCTTTACTGTAATTTCTTTGACTGGAAACTACACAAAAAAAATTTCCCATCGTTAAAAATGGACAGACGCCCGTTATATGGAATGCGGGCCATTTGCTGTGAGACGATTGAACAAAAAAATATCATCTTCATTAGCGAGTGTTTGATGATTGAATATCCTCTCGCACACTTTTTTCTGCGGCGATTTGGCAAGTGCGCGAACCCGCGGACATATATTACAAAGGCTATCTTGATCGATGTAGTCATTTCCTGGCGATCAGCCGCGAGCTTTGATGAGACTTGGATATAAGTACTGTACACCACTGCGACTTTACCAATCGACATACTTGGTAAAAACAGTTTGTTTTGAGAGAAAACGTGTCTTGTCGGATTATCTATGCATCTGAAAAAAGGTTTAGCAACAAAAAATCTTTGAAGATCTACCATGATATCTTTTTCTGCACAGACTGCTAATTTTTATCTTTTGAACAAAGGTGGTGAAAGGTTTATTTTTAAGGTTATAATCTTGATCATCAGGAATTTAAGGTTAAAGTGGAATGAAGGGGATTCAGATCCAGAAAATCCTGGTGAAAAGGCATCCATAAAAGCCACGGTTCCATTGGGAAAGTAGTATTAACTTCTGTTGAGCGTTAAGAGTCTATCACACCCGCCCCAGGAAGCACCATTCCAAAGTCTTGGATGAGAAAGTTTCTGTGCTGTGGAGGAATGCTTTATAGAAATTGTAATATCTACATATGAATTTCGAGCAGAAATCACTTGTCTTTTTTCAGAGGCAACTGATAAGTGAACGACTGTAAAGTGGCATTACTTTTATGCATAGGTTAAAAGCGTGTTTAACACTAGAATGCGTTTTTATAGAACGTTTTTATTTTGGCATTCTTTTTACGCTTTTTTAACTATTTATTTGTGTATACATATATTTTAATATTTATTTACGAAATACATCTTCCGAAACACGTTTGTATGCAAGTGTTTGTATGCAAGTGTAGTAACTGCTGAGAACGTGATCCAAGATAATGACCATAGGTGCTGACATAGTTATGTGTGTTTAGGATATCTGAATCTATATTCGATCTGAGATTTCGCCGCAACATCAGACCAGATTAGTGGGGTAAAGCTTAATGATCATCGATCCAGGCCAGTTGGCACAATGTATACAAACAGAGGAGATTCCATAACTAGGGTCTTTATGTATGCCCATTAGGAGCATGCGGTAACAACTGAGCTTAAAGAATTTATCTATTCCTTGACGCTTTCTATATTACTCTCGCAACACTCCTGTAAAATTACTACCTCGGCGCATGTGGTATATGCGGGAATCATCTGTAATTACGCCGTGAATATCGTGGTGGTTACTGTAGAGATGTGGGGAAGTGTGTCTGAGGAACGGACCTTGTTGACCTGCCACATAAACCACCTATATAAATCACCTACATAATGTTCTCCAACATCTTCTCGACCTTCCCTGTTCGCCGACGCTTCCGGACTTTCGCATTACTTAAGGACACAAGCGCAAAGTTAATACGTAATCTACATGGCAATCGAGCGCAAGTGTATGAAACAGCTGCTTATAAAGTGCCATCGCCATGTTAACGTTGAAAAGATGAGGCGGACAAATTGGAGAGACCACGTAAAGGGGTTTCCCGAGGTGGGGACAGAGTTTTAAATGATGCCATGTTGTAATCAACGTGGCCCGCCGGACCGCCTGTCTTCAACTCCATTCTGGCGCCTGTCTGATTAGCTGGCCACTTCTGCACCTATCAGATTCTTGTCTTTCGCCCGTTGGTTAAGCACACTTTAATGAATAGGACGTTGGAGAAATCCTTTTAACTTTACAGCAGCCTTGTCCAAGGGGCTTTTAGTTAAATAGGTTGTTCAGTTGAATGGTGGGTGTTTGCACACACGCACAGGCACACGGTCATCCGAACTTCTCTCAGATGATTAATGTTATGCCAGGATGACGTCACAAAATATAAGGGGTTAACCATTGGCGCAGCGCAGTCCATGCGCACGACCGACGCTCGGCCGCCAAATCTTGGCTCTGACCGACTAGCTGTCAGTGTTAGATATGAAAGCTTTACCACAACCAGGAATTAGTTTTACCCCAGGGTGAAATGCACCGAAAGAGTATAGTGTTGTAGATGAGAGATCTGTGTCCAGAAACATCGGTATTTTCCAGACACGAAGATGAAGGCCTCCCGAGTTGTCCTACTTTAGACATTATTCAATCGATCCTTTGTTGGAGGATCGCACTTGTCAGTGTAAAGAATACAGCTATTTTAACCATTTTAACAAACTGGTCATGAGCTCAAAGCCAAGAATTGAACCTTCTTTGCTGGACAAAAGCACGGGGTAATGAGGCCGTCAGATAACACATTCTCTTCTCTACTCTGTCAAAACATGCTAAATCGACATTCTGTGTAATGTGAACTTCAACATCCTTACCTCGGACACCAGTAATAAATTTCGTTTGTTCTTTTCGTTTCCATTCTCTGTTTTAATTTTTTTTATAAGTTTAAGCTCCACCACCATATTATATTTGTTTCTTAAGTTGATGTTTGGTATCTTACCGTTAAACTATCGTCCTTTCAGAATCAATAAACATCCTACTGGAACACATTTTTTTTTTGCCTAAGACTAAACATTGCAGGTACTCATGTGCAGGTAAAGGCCACTCACTATGGCATTTTTCAGCATACAAGAGATTCTTTCTTTGTCCCCGACAGAACAGATGTATGGTGTTTAATGAGGTTGGGTTGGTAAAGTAGAGAGGATTTAAATTCTGCTTTCCTTTCTTTCTAAAACTTTCAGGTTAATAGCAATACAAAGAAGCTTCTTTGTTGTATTATTTTGTGACGTGCATCATTCCTATTCTGAGAACCATTTTGTATTTTTTCTTGAAGAGAAATTCTGAACGTCTGCAAATATCTTAATTTTTTTTTAAAACTTTCAACATTTTATTCAGCTTCAAATTGATTTAGTAGAACTAATAGGATTTTCAGAGCTATTGCTTTGGTTAGGTTTTAAAATAAGTTCAAAAGGTTTATAAGCAAAGTTCAAAATGTTGGAATGCTTTCCAGAATTGAAAGTGGTATTCAAAGCTTAGTAATTAAACTTGCGAGCTTTAAGAATGATGTCTGGGGCTTTACAAAGCTTGAAAAATCATGTAAATAACCAAAGATCAACAGTAAGCAATATCGAGTGGTTTATAGACATGTATGTTACCGGAATGTTTGTGAGACTTATCAGCAGGTTTACGTATGTTATTTGTGAGTTCGTCTGGTTTTATTAGACATGGATCAACACATTTTAACATGACTCACCACGATCAAGTGACAGAAGGGACGAAATAATAGGGAATCAATTTTAACATTGAATTACATGATGTCCCAGTTATACAATGGACCTGTTTGGTATGGATAAAGCCAAATAAAGTATCGATTTGACTCACAACGGTTACTCACGTGTTTTCTATACGTTCTTGCCACCTGCCAGGTGATTAGAACAGCTGACTGAAATCGAACTAGGAGTGTGAGGATCACACCTGGTTCGTTGTCTTTTTCATACATTTGCTATTTGCATAACCCTAACAGACAAAAGCGTAGCTCAAGTGTTAAATAATGTCTAAACAGTTATCTCCGGTATTCAAAGAAATTCATGAAACTGGTGTTTTGTATGACAGTTACTGACAACAAACTAATTGCACGGAATTGAATAGATTTAATGTTAGCGCTGAGTTATTAATTAGATTTATTGTATTGTCGTGGCTTCCTCGGTTTTAATCTTGTAGTCGTCTGTATTGTATTGGAGCTTTTTAGCCATATGGCAGTGGGGATGTAAATGCTCTCTGTTAGTATAATAACCCCGAACAAGCAAGAGACCTTGGATGACAAGCTGCTTTTATCACAGAATCAACCCATACGTTCCTCCAATTAACTGCCTCACGTCCCACATCTCTCCCAAACATGAGGAAAAACACATTCGCCTCAAGCTGTGGATGATAAATAACTTATCAGCCCGATTATATGAAATAACCACGTTCTTAGTCCCTGTGTTGTTGATCACGGCTAGAGAAGCGGAATAACAGATTAGTTTTGTTTGTTTTGTGTTGTTGTTTTCTTTTTTTTTTTTTTCTTGGCATTCCGTCGAGCCAGTTGATTAATCGTTCTTTGACAGAATACCCAGATTAGCACGTGAATCAATCTCAGCGTTTTTTAGTCTTACAGCGCATCTTTGGAATCAGACATTGTATTGTAGTTTGGAATGTCTGCAAGTGATTAAATAACCGGAAATTCGTAGCCTTACCTACAGAGTTGTGAATGGGGTAAGTATTGGTCGTAAATAAAGAGAACGCTGTTAAATGCAACATGATTCTTACCTCAAGGTCTTTCGGGGTATATGACTTAAAATATGTTCATTTACATTTTTGGTGAACAAATTAGGTGCAGCTTGGCGATGTCATGTCCTATATTTGATGTTATATAGCCATTCACACAACCCAAAATCCGACCAGTTGGTCAAAAAGGAGCACTGTTTGTTGATGGTCATGTTTCACGAAAGTCAACGTTTCTCGCTGGATTAAAAGACAGAAGCAGTAATAAGCTTAACCGACCAACGTTCAGGCGGATCACTGTGCTGAAACATGTATGTTTTGGCAAGCGTAAAAAGTCTTTATCACTGACATACTGGTATACATTTTGACAATCGCAGCCTTTTTGACTGGAAACTATGCAGAACTTTCTCACACAGTTTAAAGACGATAAAGTCCATTTGCTGTGAAACGGTTGAACAAAAAATCTGATCTTCATTAGCGTGTGTTTGATGATTGAATATCCACTCGTACAGCTTTTTCTGCGACGATTTGCCAATTTCCTGACGATCAGCCGCGAGCTTTCATGAGACTTGGACATAAGTACACTACTGCGACTTTACCATTCGGCATTTTGGTAACAACAGTTTGTTTTGAGAGAAAACATGCCTTGTTGGATTATCCTTGATTCGGAAAAATGGTTTAACAACAGAAAATCTTTGTAGATATACTATGTTCCCAGGTTGTTAATTTTTCACCTCTTGAATAAAGACCATTAAGGGTTATTTCCCCCAATCATGAATCGATCATCTCTGAATATAGTCTCAAAGGCGAATTAATGGGATTCATGTCCAAAATATCTGGTAAAAAGGCATCCGCAAAAACTACGGCCCCATGCGGAAAGTGGCATCAAGGAGACTATCGACCTTACCGGGTCCGGGCATGCCGCGAAGCCACCATTCCAAAATCTTGCTTCACAAAGATTCTGTGCTGTGAAGAAATGGTTTCCAGAAATCGCTACATCTGCATATAAATAGGCGTTGATCCCTGGCGCAGAAATCATTGTGCGTGTGGCAGATGCAACTGCTGCACCGTGGCAAAGTGCTGCACCGTGGCACTACATTTATGCATATAGCTTAAGTCTGACATAGGCAAGAATGCTTCTTTTACTTTTGGTATTATTTTTTTATATTTTATTTAAATATTTATTTCTCCATTTATTTTTATAATGTATTTATGAAAAAAAACATCTTTCGGGAAACGGAAACTGAATATCACCTTGAGCCTTTTTTCTATAAAAGATTTATGGACGAACTTGTAGAATTTATAATATTATGGCGACACATGTAACATACATATGCTAACAGTTATTAGCCTGTGATCATTTTGTGGAACTCGACCCAGTTCTTTATTCTGGTACATCATTGTTGTAGGCCTCCGCTTTGCACCTTAACTTTATATGCAATGGTAGTAGGAACATAACTCACAGTAATGGTCATAGGTGTTATAATATTTATGTGTGCTCATCATGTCTGAATCTACAGTCGATCGCAGACTTGGCGGTATCATTGACATTTATAGAGGAACGCATTAACGATCATTTACTGCACCCAGTAGGCTCACTGTATATAAGCAGAGAAGATTGCATAACTAGTACTTTTATGTGTGTTCATTATGAGGATGTGGCAACAACTGTGCTGACCGAATTGATCTATTTCTTGACACTCTCAACATTACCCTCCCAACTCTCGTGTAACATCACTAACCCTGTGTGCGGTAAGTGCGGGGAATCATTTGTAATTACGTCGTAAATGGTAATTATTGGAGGGATGTGGGGAAGGGTGTCTGAGGAACAGACCGGGTAGACTTGCTGCATGAATCACCTACATGATGTTGCCAGCATCTTGAACATCTTCTCCTGTTCGCCGACGCTCCCAAACTTTTGCATTACTTACGGACACGAGCGCAAATTTAATAATACATCTACATGGCGATAGAGCGTTAGGGTATGAAACAGCTGCTTGTAAAGTGTCATACCCAACTTAACATCGGAAAGATGAGGCGGACAAATTGGAGAGATAACATAAAGGGGTTTGTGGAGGATGGGAAGGAGTTTTAAATGACGCCATGTGGTAATCTGCGTGGCCGGTCTGACCGCCTGTATTCAACAGCAATCTGGCGCCTGTCTGATTAGCCAGCCACTTCTGCACCTATCATATTCTTGTCTTGCGTCCGTTGGTAAAACACACTTTAGTGAATCGAACGTCCAGGTTGATGGAAATATCCTTTTAACTTTACAGCAACCTGGTCTACAGAGCTTTTAGTCAAGTAGACTGTTCAGCTGAATGGTAGGCCTAATTTGCACACCCACATAGACACATGGCCATCTGTACCTCTCTCAGATGGTGAATGTTATGTCAGGATGACGTCACAAAATATCGGGATTAACCATTGGCGCAGCCTCTGTTAGCCTGTGTACGCAGGACGGATGCCAGCTTGCCAAATCTTGGCTCTCTTCGGCTAGCTGTTAGTGTTAGATATGAAAACTTTAGAACAACCAGCAATCAATTTTACGCTATGGTGAAACGGATCTAGAGATTATAGTGTTATAAATAAGAGATCTGTGTCCGGAATGATCGTTGTTTGCCAGACATGAAGACGAAGGCCTCCTAAATAGTCTTAGTTTACAAGTTATTGCAACGATCATTTGTTGGAAGATCGTACCGGTCGTGGTAAGGAATACTGCTAACTACTTCCCGTGCACAGTGTGAACGAATTGTTCATGTGCACAGTGTGAACGGATTGTTCATGAGCTCACTTGCAACATTTGAACCTAGTTTGGAGAGAGAAAAATGTGGGACGGTGGAGCCGTGAGATAATTACATTCTCTTATCTTCTCTGTCAAAGCGCCCTAAATTGACATTCTGTGTAATTTCAACTTGAACACCCTTGCCTGAAACACCAGTAACAATGGTGGTTTCTTCTTTCAACCTCATTTGTCAGTTTTGATAGTGTTGTAAATTTATCTCCTCATCGATGACGTGATGTTTTTTGTTTAGACCGATGTCTCGTGTTTTACCCTTGAACCACCTTGGATAACAGTTAAAAGGGTAAAGGGCTTTTATCACACAATGAACCCATACGTGCCTCACATATACTATTTGACGTCCTAAACCTCTCTCTGATTCCAAACATTAAGAAAAACATATTCACCTTAAACGGCGGATGATAAATAAGTTATCAACCCAATTATTTGAAATTACCAAGTTCTTATTCCCTTTGTTGATTATCACGGACCAGAAAAGGGTATGATAATGGATTTGTTGTTGTTTTTTTCTTTGTTCCATTCCCTCGAGCCAATTGAATAATCGTCCACTGATAGAATACCCTAAATAGCTCGTGACTCAGGCTCATCGCTTTTTTATGATGACAACGGACTCGTGGAATCAGACATGGTACAGAATGGTGGAAGGTGAACAGGCCTTCGCGTCCCCAGAAAGTTGTTGTTTTACCTTCACAATTGTGCATGATTAATGGCAATTAAATATAACGCGGTTCTAACCGCATTGTCTTTAGAGGTATATATTTTGATTTACATCTGAATATTTTTAGAACGCTTTTCAAAGATTTTGCCTATTCATTTATCTGTTATAGGGTAAACATATCAACTGCCTGTTGCATATATCACGCCACCAATTACGCGATGGCGTTCAGCTTAGATAGCCATCCATGTCCATGAGTTAGGCAGCAATATAAGATTATTTCGTCAACTATCGCATGGACCACTTGGAGGCAGCTTCGGTACCTTTGATACGGGTCAAAAATCTAGCTGTCTATCTGTGACATACTGATATAGGTTTTTACAATTAAAGCCTTTATCTCTGGAATTTCGTTCACTGGACACTCTGAAAACCATTTCACACCGTAAAAAAATTTATATTTAATGCCGTGCAAGTGACGTGAGACGGTTGAGCAAAAAAATAGCATCTTCATTAGCGTGTTTTCGAGAATGAAATATCAACTCGCACATTTTTTTCTGCGGCGATTTGGCAAGTGAGGCAGTCGGAGGACATATATTACAAAGGCTATCTTGATCGATGTAGTCATTTCCTGGCTATCAGCCGCAAGCTTTGGTGAAACTTGGGCATAAGTATTGTACACTACTGCGACTTTACCATTCGGCATACATGGTAAAAATAGTTTAAAACATACCTTGTTGGATTATCTATGCATCTGAAAAATGGCTTATCAACAGGAAGTCTTTGTAGACCTAAATCTATGATTTTTTTCTGCACAAGCTGCTAATTTTTGTCTTGTGAATAAATCAATTAAAGATTATTTTTCCCAATCATGAATCGATCATCTCTGAATTTAGGGACAAAGACCAGAGAATGGGATTCATGCCTAATTGTTGAAAAGGCATCCGAAAAATCTGCGGTCGCACTGAGAAAGTGGTATCAACTCATACTGAGCGTTAACAGTCTATCGACCGCACATTCCGCGGGAAGCCACCATTCCAAAGTCTTGCTTCAGAAAGTTTGTGTGCTGGGGAGAAATGTTTGACAGAAATGGCCACATTTACATATAAATGCTCACTGATTCCTCGCTGAAGCCCTTGCGCGTGCGGCAGAGCCAACTGATAAGGGAACAGCTGTACAGCGGCTCTACTTTTATGCATGATGTCCACAAGGGATGCTTCTTTTTATTTTGTTATTATTCTTGTTTTTAAATTATTTATTTCTGTATTTATTTCTTGGTATTTATTTTTGAAATATATCTTCCGGGAAATGGAAGAGGCATATCATCTTGATTCTTTCTCTCTAGAACACTGTAGTCTGTTTTTTTATTTACTTTGGCATACGTTTGACCTCTTGTAAATTCACCCACCGTTACTATGGGTATTTTTTTTTAATTTTTCGGTGACATGTAACACCCAAAACTCTACAAAATGACGCGTATCACATTTCCGTACATCAGGGTTGGGATCACGTGTGATATTAACTACTCATCTCACAGCGTGATTGTATTGTCAGATTATAGGTTATATTGCTTCAGTGCTGGAAGTGTCTTCAAGCTCCTGTCAACCTCCACTTTATATCTCTGCTAAACTCGGAGGGGGGGGAGGAGGGTGCACGTATTTTCTTGGAATTACATTCTGAACAGTCCAATTCGAAAAGCATGTTTTGCTTGTCTAGGCAAACATGTTGAACTACATTTTGAAATTGAATAGAGACCGAACAGAATTGATCTTAGGTGTTAGTAGTCCAGTATTACCTGTTAGTTAGGACAGATCCCTCCCGTTATGCCACGCTAATTGTAATAATTGTGAAGTTACTCAAGGCAGTTGAGACGAGGTGTCGAAAACCTGCTTATGGAAACATAACGTTATACACCACAAAAAGTGTTTTCATTTGAGTTTCACGGCAAATACCGAGATGTGATACATATAATTTTGTAAAAATTTGAGTGTTACTGAAAAAAGAAAATACAGATAGTAACAATGGGCGTATTTACAGACGGTCAAAAGTACGCGACTAAATAAAAAAGGCAGACTATCGTAGACTCACATCGTAGTAGTATCGTAGTATAATTGTTAACATTAAAGCGACACAAATTACACACATATGTGAAGAATCATCAGTCTGGGATCATTTTGTGGAACGTGTCTCAGTTCTCATTCTTTGTTCTGACACACCGATGTGTGTCGGTGCAATGCAATCGAAATCGTAAGAACATGATTCATAATATTGTTCATAGTTCTTGAATTACTTATCTATGTTGAGGATATGTGAATCTACAGTCGATCGGAGAATTGGCGGCATCATTAAGCCCGATTTATAGAGGAACGCATTGACGATCACAGAGTCAGGCCAGTTGGCACACTGTGAATAAAGAGAGAAGACTGCATAACTACGGTCTTAATGTATGTCCATAAGCAGATTACGTTAATAGCTGTACTTACCGGATTTATCTCCTTCTTGACACTCTCAATATTACTCTCCCAACACTATGTGTAACTTTACTAATCCGGTGTATGTGGTACATGCGGAGAATTACGCCGTGAACAGCGTGGTAATTACTGGAGGGATGTGGAGAACGGTGTGCGAGAGATGGACCGGTTCGACCTGCGACATGAATAACCCACTTTGACATAAGGTTGTCAGCATGTACGACATCTTCACGACTTTCCTTATTCTCCGACGTTTTCGGAGTTCTGGGTTACTTAAGGACAAGAGCACGAAGGGAATAATAAATCTACATGGCAAACTAGTGCAAGGGTATGAAACTGTTGCTTGTAAAGAGCCATCTCCTATGTTAACGTTGAAAAGATGAGGCGGACAAATTGGAAGGATCAGGTGAAGGGCTTTGCGGAGGATAGTACGGAGTCTTAAATGACACCATGTGGTAATCAGTGTGGCCAACCGGACAGCCTGTCTTCAACTCCAATCTGGCGCCTGTCTGATTAGCTAGCCACTTCTGCACCTATCAGATTCTTGTCTTTCGCCCGTTGGTAAAACACACTTTAATGAATAGGACGTCGCTTCTATAAGTGGAGATGTCCTTTTAACTGTACAGCAGCCTGGTCTACGAGGCTTTTAAGTAAATATCCCGTTCAGTTGAATGGTGGGCTTATTTGCACACACGTATAGACACATGGCCATCTGTACCTCTCTCAGATGGTGAATGCCATGTCATGATGACGTCACAAAATATCGGTATTAACCATTGGCGCAGCGTCTGTCAGTCTATGCGCAGGACGGACGCCCCTCTGCCAAGTTTTGGCTCTGCCTGACAGGCTGTCAGTGTTTAGATAGGAAAACTTTAGAATAACCAGCAATCAATTTTACGCCAAGGAGAAATGAACCCAGGGATTATAAAGTTGTAAATAAGACAATGATGTCCCGAAACATCTGTGTTTTCCAGACAGGAGGATGAAGTGTCTTAGTTCAGAAATTATTCCATCGATCAAAACACACTGGTCGTTGTAGGAAATACTGCCGACAACTTCTCACGTACCATCTGAACGAATTGGTCATGATTTTAAATCCATTATTTGAATCTCCTCCGCGGGACAAAAGTACTGGACATTTCAACCGTGAGATAACTACATTTCCATATCTTCTCTGTCAAAACATCCCAAATCGATATTCTGCGTAATTTGATCTTGAACACCATTACCTGGGACACCAATAATAGTGGTCGTCTCTTCTTTCAGCTTTATTCGTCTAGTTTAAGTTTAGCTCCACGACGACATGATGTTTTGTTTTTGAGGCTGGTGTCTAGTGTTAAACTGGCGTCTTTTCAGTCTTTCCCACTGAGAGAAGCCATCTTCGTGATGGGGATGAAAGTGAAGCACATTTTGTTTTAAGGTGCCTTGGATATAACATTGCAAGTACTCAAATGCATGTAAATCCTACTCCCTAGACAAGCCACACTATAGAAGCCATTCTTTGTCCCCAACAAAACAGAGGTAAGGGGTTTAGTGAGGTTTGTAGGTTTTTGGTAAACTTGAGAGGATTTTGATTTTGCTTGCCTTTCTTTCTAAATCTTTTAGGTTAACAGCTATATAAAGAAACTTCTTGTTGGTATTATTTTGTGACGTGCACCATCACTATTCTGGGAACCATTTTATATTTTTTGTTAAAGAGAAATTAGAAACGTCTGCAAATTTTTCAATTTGTTAAAACTTTTAACATGATTATTAAGCTTCAAACTGCTGTAGAAGCCTTAATAGGATTTTCAGAAATATGGCCTTGGTTGGGTTTTAAAATAAATTCAAAAGATTGATAAACAAAGTTCAAAATATTGGAACTCTTTCCAGAATGAATGTGATATCCAAAGCTTTGAAATTAAACTTGCGAGCTTTAAGAATGATGTCCGTGGCTTAACATGATTTACGAAGCTTGAAAAATCATGTTAAATAAATAACGCATGGGAATCCCAAAGATCAACACTAACCAATATCGAGGAGTATATGGACATGTATGCTCCCGGAATGTTTGTGAGATTTATTTATTAGCAGGTTTATGTATGTTGTTTGTGAGTTCGTCTAGTTTTATTTGTCATGGATCAACACATTTTAACATGACTCACCACAATCAAATGACAGAAGGGACGAAATAATAGGGAATCAATTGTAAGATTGCATTTAATAGTGTCCCAGTTTTACAACGGACCTGTTTGGTATCGATCACGCCAAACATCGTATCGGGTTGACTCACAACGGTTACTCACGTGTTTTCTTTAGGTCTCTTCATTAAGAAAAAGTCGCTTACCGCCTGATAGATATTTAGAACACCTGACTGAAGTTGTATTAGGAGTGTGAGAATCATGCCTGGTTCGTTGTCTTTTTCATAGATTTGCCATATGCATAATACTAATGGACAAAAACGTGACTCATGTGTTAAATGCTTTCTACACAATGATTTCCGGTATTCAAAGAAATTCATGAAATTGGAGTTTTCTAAGACAGCTGAAGACAACAAGCTAACTGCACGGAGATTGAATGTCTGCACTGTTAGAGTTCACTGTATTGGACATTGACAGTCGATGTTGCATTTTCGTGGCTTTCGTGGCATGGTACTCTAATGTGGAATGTCTGCAACTGGGAAAACAACAGGAAATATGTAGCCTTACGTACAGAGTTGTGCATGATGTAAATATTGGTGGTAAATAGGGCCAACGCGGAAAAATAAACACAACATGATTCTAACCGACTATTCTGAGAAGGCTTGCCATGATTTCTACCGATTGAGTTATTTGGGTAAACAAATTAGGTACCCGTTGGTGATATGACACCATGTATACCTATTCGCACAACTCAAAACCCGACCAATTCATTGAAAGGTGCATGGTTTGTTTCTAGTCATGTTGTACTGAAGACAACGTTTCTCGCTGGATCAAAAGACATAAGCAGCAATAAGATATTTCAATCAACACTCAGATAGAACACTTTGCGTAAGCATCAGTGCATTTGGTACGGGTAAAAGTCGTTGGTATACATTTTGACAACGACAGTCTTTTGGCTGAAAACTAGGCAAACTTTTATCACACCGTGTAAAGATGACAGCCGTAAATTATGTGGAACGCGGACCATTTGCCATGAGACGGTTGAGCAAAAACACCATCTTCCTTAGCGTGTGTCTGATGATTGAATATCCCCTCGTACACGTTTTTTTTTGCTACGATTCGGCAAGTGAGCGAGTCCGCAGACATATATTACAGAGGTTGTCTTTATCGATGTAGTCATTTCCTGGCGATCAGCCGCGATCTTTGATGAGACTTGGACATAAGTACTGTACACCAATGCGACTTTACCAATCGACATACTTGGTAAAAACAGTTTGTTTTGAGAGAAAACATGCATTTTTGGATTATCTATGCGTCTGAAAAATAGTTTAGCAACAACAAATCTTTCTTGATTTTTTTTCTCCCCTGGCTGCTAATTTTTATCTCTTGAATAAAGACCATTAAATGTTATTTTTCCGATCATGAATAGACCATCCCTGAATTTAGGACCAATGCGACTAAATAAGATTCAGGTCCAAGACATCTGTAAATCATGCAGCCTCATTTAAAGAGTGGTATTCACTTGTACTCAGCCTTAACAGTCCATCGACCGCACCTTCTACAGGAAGTCACCATTACAAAGTCTTGCTTCAAAAAGTTCTTGTGCTGTGGAGAAACTGTTTCCAGAAATTGCTACATCCACATGTAAATAGGCAACTTGTCAGAGAACGGTTGTACAGTGGCCCTACTTTATTGCACAGCTTAAAAGTTTGACATACACTTTCTTCTGTAAAACATTAGTGGAATAATAATGTATAGCTACACATGTTGAATACAGCATCTTGTGGAGCGCGATCCAGTTTTTGTTCTTTATTCTGATACATCATTGTTGTAAGCTTCAGCTTTGCACTTGCATATGCAATCCTAATAACTGGTGAGATCATGATTGACAACTATGCACATAGGTGTTGAAATATTTCTGTGCTCGTGATATCTGAATCTACAGACGATCGGATACATAGCTACATCATTAAGCCAGATTTATAGAGGAGCACATTAACGATCATTGATTGAGCCCAGTTGGCTCACTGTATATAAACAGAGAAGATTGCATAACTAGTGCCTTTATGTGTGTTCATTATGAGGATGTGGTAACAACTGCGCTGACCGAATTGATCTATTTCTTGACACTCACAATATTACTCTCGCAACACTCGTCTAACATTACTAACCGTGTGTGGTAAGTGCGGAGAATCATCTGTAATCACGCTGTAAACAGCATGGTAATTACTGCACGGATGTGAGGAAGGGTGTCTGAGGAAAAGACCGGGTCGACCTGCTACATAAATCACCTACATGATGTTGTTAGCATCTCGAACATCTTCTCGACTTTCCCTGCTCGCCGACGTTTCCGGACTTTGGGTTACTTAAGGACACGAGCTCAAAGTTAAAAAGTATTCTACGTGACAAGCGGTCGCAAGGGTATGAAACAGATGTTAGTAAAGTGCCATCGCCACGTTAACGTTGAAAAGATGAGTCGGACAAAGCTGAGGGATCAGGTTGAAGGGGTTTGTGGAGGTTGGGGCGGAGTTTTATCATGTGGTAATCAACTCCAGTCTTGTCTGATTAGCTAGCCACTTCTGCACCTATCAGATTCTTGTCTTTCACATGTTGGTAAAACACTTTAATGAATAGGATTTCACAGCTTCGCAGATATCCTTTTAACTTTACAGCAGCCTGGTCAACGGAGCTTTTACTTAAATAGGCTGTTGAATTGAAGGGTGGGCTTATTTGCACCAACATACATAAACGCATGGCCATCTGAACTTCTCTCAAATGATGAATGTTATGTTATGATGACGTCACAGAATATCGGGATTAACCATTGGCGCAAAGCCTGTCAGCTCGTGCGAAAGACAGATGCCTGGCTGCTAAACCTAGACGGTATTTGACTGGCTGTCAGTGTTAGATATGAAAACTTAACGGCAACCAGCAAACAATTTTACGTCAAGGTGAAATGGATCCAGAGATTATTGTGTAGTAAATTAGAGATTGGTGTCCGGAAACATCGATGTTTACCAGGCACGATGATAAAGGCCTCCTGAGTGATCCTAGTTTCGAAAGTATTCCATCGATCGCTTGTTGGAGCACCGTATTGGTCGTTATAAGGAATATAAGCGACCACTTCTCCAGCACCACCCAAACCAATTGATTGTGAGTTCAAATCCAACAGTTGAGCCCCATTTTGTGCAAAAATGCACAGGTCAGTGGAGCCGTCAGATAACTACATTTTCTCACCTTATTTGTTAAAACGTCCTAAATTCTGCGTAATTTGTACTTGAACACTCTTACCTAATACACCGGTAACAATAGCCGTTTCTTCTTCACCTTCGTTCGTCTGTTTTTAATACTTTTGTAAGTTTATCTTCGTATTGATGATACGATGTTTTGCCTAAACATCCTACTAGAAGATGTGATCTCTGTTATGTGGAAGAAAGTGAAGTACATTTTCTTTCAAGGTGCTTTCGACATGACACTGATGGTACTGAAATGTATGCAAAGCTTAATCATTGCCGTATTTTTCGGTACACCTTGGAAGGCATTCTTTGTCCTTGACAGAACAGAAGTGAGGCCTTTAATGAGGTTCTCATGTTTTTGATGAATCAAGAAAGACTTTAGTTTTACTTTCCCTGCTTTCTGAATTTTTAGGTTAATAGCTGTAAAAAGGAGCTGTTTGATATGATTTTGTGGCGTGCATCATCCCTCTCTTGGGAACCATTTTATATTTTTACAAGTTTTGCTGAAGAGAAGTTTATAACCACTACGTATATTTTCACTGAAAGAATTAGGATTCTGAAGCTCCAAACTGGTTTTAGAAGCTATGATGATTATTTTGAGAACTTTTTATTTGATTAGCTTTGAAAATATATTCAAAAGATTTATAAATGAAGTTCAATATCTTAGAATGCTCTCCAGAACTGAAAGTGTTTTTTCAAAGTTTTTTCAGAATTGATTTTAAGGCCTGTAAGAATGGTTTAAAAATCGTTTCGGAAGCTTCAAAGATCAAGTTAAATAAATAATTGAAGGGCATCCCAGAGATCAAGAGTAAGCAGCATCGACGGGTACTGTGCATTCCCAACTGATTGTTTAATAAAGTGTTTATCACCGGGTTTATATATGTTATTGGCGGCTACGTCGGGCTTTATTTTAGGTATACCAACGGACTTATTAGGCTTCACCACCTTCACGTAATTTTACTTAAACGAGGCGAAGAAATAACACCGAAGAAAGAAAAGGAAATCAATTGTAAAATTGCATTTTATGTCTTCCAGGGCATATAACACAACTGATTAGTATCGACCGCGCCAAACGAAGTATCGGCTTTTCTCACAACAGTTACTCGCGTGTTTTCTCTACGTTTCTTCATTAAGAAAAAGTCGCTGACCTCCTGCCAAACATTTAGAACAGCTGACTGAATTTGTACTATGAGTCTTCTGATCAAGCCTTAATCGTTGTTATTTTGATAGATTTCTTATTTGCATAATACTAAGAGACAAAGACGTTCCTGTTATCCCATACCAGGCTAGCACTATCATGTAGATGGGAATTGAGTCAAGCGGATCAGGTGTTAGATGCTTTAATTGTAAACAGTTACTTCCGATATTCTATGAATTGGTGTGTTCTATGGCAGTTACTGAAAACAAAATGGATGCTTGAAAATTTAATGTTAGCGCTCAGTTATTAATTAAATTCATTGTATTGTTTTGGCTTCCCCGGTTTTAATTTTCCTGTTCTACTGGTTTTTATAGGACTTTAGCTCTTTAGCGATATGGCAGTTGAGATATAAATGATCTCTTTTCGTACAACAAACCCGAACAAACCATTCTCTCTCTGTCTCTGTCTCTCTCTTTCTCTCTCTCTCTCTCTCTCTCTCTCTCTCTCTCTCTCTCTCTCTCTCTCTCTCTCTCTCTCTCTCTCTCTCTCTCTCTCTCTCTCTCTCTCTCTCTATCTCGATCTCGACCCGCTCGGATAGCGCAGTTGGTAGAGCGTCTGCTTTCGGGCCGGGAGATCTGGGTTCATACCACAGACTTTCAAAAAATGGTACATCCTGCTTCCTCGCTAGGCGCTCAGCAATAAGAGGATAGAGGGTGGACTGGTCGGCCCGGTGTCAGTATAATGTGACTGGTTGGGTGTCTCGGTGAGGCAGCACCAGATAAAAAAGATACGGTGCAAATCCGTCCTGCACCAAGCAGACACCGCCTTCGTATAAGTGAAATATTCTTGAGTAGGGCGTTAAACAATAAGCATTCATTCATTCATTCTCTCTCTCTCTCTCTCTCTGATTCCAAACATCTCGAAAAAATATTTGCCATAAGCTGCTGGAAATAACTTATCAACCCAATTATTTGAAATCTCTAAGGTCTTAATCTCTGTGTTAATTATCATGTCAGAAAAAGGTATGATGATAGATTTGCTGATTTCTTTTTATATGTATACAAAAAAACAATAATCGTCCAGTGGGAAAATACCCAGATTAGCAAGTAACTCAGGCCCATCACTTTTTATGCTTGGAGTCAGACGTGGTACTGAACTGTGGAATGTGCATAAGCGTTCAATTCATCTGACAGTAGACTGAGGCTCAGAGTTGTGCTTGATGTAAACACTAGTCGTAAATAAAGAAAACGCCGTAAAATAAATACAATACTGTTCTGGCCGCATGGTCTTTATGACAATGTGACTTAAGATATCTTAATTTCCCTCTGATTATTTCGAGAAGGCTTATCAAACATTTTCCTGACTGAGTTATGTGATATTTTGGAAAGCAAATTAGGTGCCTATTGGCTATACCACGTCGTATATTTGATGTAATACAACCATCTTGGACCCCGACCAGTTTCTCAGAAAGGTGCACGTTTGTCTGTAGTTATGTTACAAGGAAGACAACGCTTCTCGATTGATCAAAACAGATGAACAGCAATAAGCTTAATCCATAGCACCAGTGTGGACCACTAACACGCCACATCAGTGTATCTGTTAGGACTAAAGAGTTTTTGTCATTTAACGTATTGGTATACGCTCTGACAATTAAAGCCTTTACTAATTTCCGTTAACTGGAAACTACGCTAAACATTCTGACATCGTTTTAAGACGATCGTCACACGTTATATGGATTGCGGACTTTTTGGCAAAAAATACCATCTTCATTAGCGTGTGCTTGGTGATTGAAAATCCGCTCGTACACTTGTTTTTGCTACGATTTGGCAAGTAAGCGAGTCCGCGAACGTATACTACAAAGGTTATCTTGATCGTTGTAGTCATTTCCTGGCGATCAGCCGCGAGTTTTGATGAGACTTGGACATAAGTACTGTACATTACTGTGGCTTTTCCAGTCGACATACTCGGTAAAAACAGTTTGTTTTGAGAGAAAACATGCCTTGTTGGATTATCTATGCATCTGAAAATGGTTTGGTAACATAAAGTCTTTGTTGATTTACCATGATTTTTTTTCTTCCCTGGCTGTTAAATTTATCTTTTGAATAAAGATCATTAAAGGTTATTTTTTCCCAAACATGAATCGATCATCCCTGAATTCAGAGTCAAAGGTGAATTAAAAGGATTCAGGGTCAAATCATACTGGCGAAAAGACACCGTAAAAGCTGTGGTCCCTTTCAGAAAGTGGTATTAACTCGTATTGAGCATTAACAGTCTATCGACCGCACCCAACCCGGGAAGCCTTCATTCCAAAATGTTGCTTCAGAAAGTTTTTGTGCTGTGGAGAAATGGTGTACAAAAATCGCTACATCTACATGTCAATGCGCACTGATTCACCTTAGAAGCCGTTGCGCATAAGGCAGAGGCAACCAATAAGTGAACTGCTGTACAAGGGCAATAATTTTATGAATAGTTTGAAAGTCTGGCACATGCTAGGAATGTTTGTTTTTGTATTGGCTTTATTTTTTTATGATTTTTTTTAATCATTTATTTCTGTACTTATGTTTTACTATTTGTTTTTGAAATACGTCTTCCGAAAAACGGAAGCTGAGTATCAACCTGAGCCTTTTCCTATAAACGATGGGTGGAACAACTTGTGTAATTGTTGAATACATATACTAACTAACAATTATCAGTGTGGGAACATTTTGTGGCGAGAGACCCAGTTCTTGTTCTTTCTGATACATAATTGTTGTAAGCTTGCGCTTTGGATCCTAAGTTTATATACAGTCGTAGTAAATGGTGAGAACTTCATTCATAGTAGTTGTCATGATTGCTGAAATATTTATGTGCTTTCAGAATATCTAAAACTATAGTCGATAGGAGATTCAGGGGCAGCATTAAGCCAGATTTATGGAAGAACGCAATTACGATAATTGAATCAGGCCAGTTGGCATACTGTATACAAACAGAGAACATTGCATTACTAGGGCCTTTATGCATGTCCATCAGCAGAATACGTTAACAACTATACTTACCGAACTGAACTATTTCTTGACACTCTCAATATCATTCTCCGAACACTCATGTAACATTACTAACCCTGTCTGTGGGTCACGGCGTGAACAGCGTGGTAATGACTGCGGGGATGTGAAGAAGGTTGTCTGAGAAACAGACCGGGTCGGCCTGCTACATAAATCACCTACATTATGTTTTCAGCATCACCAACATCTTTGCGACTTTGCGACCTACTGGCAAATGCTTCCGGACTTCTGCGTTACTTAAGGACAAGACCCGAAAAGGAATAATGAATCTACATGGCAATTGAGCGCAAGGGCATGAAAGAGATGCTTGTAAAGTGCCATCGCCATGTTAACGTTGAAAAGATGAGGCGGACAAATCGGAGGGAGTTGGGATTCGCGGAGGTTAGGACTGAGTTTTAAATGACGTCATGTGGTAATCAACGTGGCCGATCGCACAGCCTTTCTTCAACTACAATCTGGAGCCTGTCTGATTAGCTAGCTACTTCTCTATCTATCAGATTCTTGTCTTTCACCTGTTGGTAAAACACACTTTAATGAATAGGACTTCGCGGCTGATGGAGGTACCCTTTAAACTTTACAGCAGTCTGGTCTGCGGAGCTTTTTAGGTAAACATGCTCAGTTAAATGGTGGGCCTATTTGCAAGCCCACATAGACACATTGCCGTCTGTACCTCTCTCAGATGTTGAATGTTATATCATGATGACTGCGTCCTCAAGCAGTCGGAAAGCTGCACGTGAATCAGCATGGAATTGGCTGAAGGCTGAGCGTGAATCAGCACGGGACCGTCTGAAAGTTGAACATGAGTCAATACGGGATTGTGTGAAAGTTGAACGTGAGTCAGTAAGGTATCGTCTTAAAACTGATGATGAGTCAGCACGGGGTTTATCTGAGAGCCGGATGCAAGTGTCTGAAAACTGAACGTGAACCAGCACGTTATTGCTTGAAACCTGAGCATGAGACAGCAGGGGATTGCGTGAAAAATGAACGTGGGTCGTAACGGGATTGTCTGAAAGCTGAAAGTAAATCAGCATGGGATGGTTTGAATGCTGAACGTGAATCAGCATGGGATTGTTCACGACCTGCACGTGAACGTCAAGCAATGAGAACTGTGTAAACTGTTACCAACAGCTAAGGCCAACGTTTGCTGGCCATCAGTTGAACAGCCAAATGCCCACCAGTTTATGTGGGATTGTTAACGTTCTCAACATACTACCCCACATCCATACCACCGGTTTTTGTTAAACTGGGCAAAAGTGTAGTTTCTCGTTTCTCTCAGAAGATATGACAGATTGTCACGTTTAATATAGGTTAAAACATGTTGCTGCCTTCGGTGAACTTATTAGACAGTAAAACATTATGTCACACTGTGTCACATTACCAATCCTGGCCGTCAAAACCAACACCAGCTGTCAACCAAAGTGCGCGTTCAGGGTCAATAATGGCAAAGCCAGTTTCCAAAAGCGACAAAAAACTACCAAATATGTAAGGATATTTCTAAAATAAGTAATTAGAACGGACTTATTTATTTATTTATTTGATTTATACGACGGCGGCCAGCATTATGGTGGGAGGAAACCGGACTGAGCCCAGGGGAAACCCACGACCATCCGAACATGAACTCATTAGCCAGAGGCATGGGGTCATAACTCCGCGTTGGCACGAGAACGGATTTATACGAAGAAAAGCAGTCAACAGTTTAAATGATGACGACAAGACGAACTGAATGTTCTGGGCGGATGAATATAGAAAGTATCCAAATCGTGTGCCATTTTACCATATCGTGTCGTTTATCAAATATCTATCTCAGCTGCGCTTTGATTGCAACTGTTCATACACTCAACGTGGCAATCACACGATTAACACTGGGCCCCTAGCCCATGGTCTGGCGATGTCACGTTTGAGGACAAAACCAAGCTATGTGCAAATCTCCCGCGTACTTTGCACAAAAATTTGCGACCGTCTGTATCCTGTACGTGTTTGCGACGTGAACAAAATAGAGTGAAGGCTAGCTAAGATACCCGCCATATGACTGCTGGCCAGCAAATCCAGTTGTCGTCATCTGCGCAAACACCGAAACAGCATAGCTCTACGGCAAGTCTTGCCCAGCCACATTATCCCACTGTTAAATAGACATCGTTCATCGATCGCCGGCGTCTTATTATATTTGATCCTAATCGATGATCAAGTGTAGTCGGGTAAATATTTGCCATCCTCTTGGTCATCTCAAATGTTGATTCTCCTCTCTGGAATAGAGCCATCCTATACCCACTGCTAGAATCAAAGAAAGAGAATATATAGTTATCTTCTGTATTTTTTTTTACCAAATCCCCGATTTCAGTTCACCAGATAATCGTCAGGAAATTGGTCGCTTATTTTGTCTATTGGAACCACAGAATAAGCGTACACATTTGCTACAGGAACTGATTTGGACTAATTCCTATAGTGGAGTTGGGTTTTTTGCATCAGGACCAGATATACAATTAAATACAAATTTATTAGCGAGCATGTTTCTGTGCCAAGACCTGTCCGTGGTATGGCTGACTGCAGTGAATAATGATTAGCCTGCGCCGTGAGTCGATGACTACGTCTGTCACATATGCAATCCATTCAAATGTGATCTATTAGTTTTGGAAGAGAACGCCTCTGTAAGCCAGACGCTGGTGTATATCCACCTCTGCAATAAAAACCACTCCCATACTCCATGTCTAACCCGGAACCTTCCACTGAAAGAAAGCGGTTTCATACGTGTTGTGGTTGTGACAGTCACAGGTACCCTGTAGTTGTGACTCCCTGTCTAAACACATATTGTTCTTAGTATAATGTACCCTTTTGTGTAGGCACAACAGTCCACACACCCTGAAGTCCTGACTGTCCGTCTATACACCCATTGTCATTTTTATAATGGACACTTCTGTGTAGGTACAAAAGTGTAAACAACCTGTAGTTCTGACTCTGTCTACACCCAATGTGCTTTTTATAATGGGCACAACAGTCTTTACACCCTCTGGCTGTGACTCTGTCTATGCACCTAATGTTCTTTTTATAATGGACACTTCTGTGTAGGCACACCAGTCTGTACACCCTATAGTTGAGAATCTCTGTCTATACACACATTGTTCTTATTACAATGTGCACTTCTGTGCAGGCATAGCAGTCTATATTCCATGTAGTGAAATATGGGTGTTCGTTTTCCATTAAATATATTGTCGATGTTTCTATGTACAAAAGGGTATAAATATTTAGGTTTTGTCCTTGATAATAGTCGGGCAGTAGACATCAGCCATATTTGTCACATGATTTTAAAATGTGTTCATACACTGTGGTACTTTTCAAATTATGGCACCCTCTTTGAAAGGCGCTTACATTCCCCTTATTTAAAATAGACCGCGAATGTCTAGTCGTCAAATAGTTAATCTATATTTCGGCTGCTTAGTCTGTGCCATCACCAGGAAATCTGTACAGTTCTCCAGACCCCGGGACCACAAAGCGATCTCAGACTTATGTCAAAATTTCAAATCGCTTTAAAATTGTTATTTCGGACGTAACATGCTCAAAGTATTTGCTTGACAATGTAAATTCTGATTAAGTTATTGTAAAACAAATTTCAGCTAAAATAAGTGAAAGGAGAATACCAAGTTTAATGGCTGAAGTTTTGAATTAAGTCTCAGATCGTTTCGTGATCCCAGGCCTGGCAACAGCACAAACTAAGTAGTGTTTTGGCTTCAATATTCGGAGTTATTTCGTTCCGTTTTATGCTAAACTGATCTATGGAACCACTAGATTGTCCTTATTTGACACACATATTTTGGAGGTTTTCATCCGATTACATAAATATTCGAACGGTCGTGTTTCCTGAGATGCATAAAACGTCATGACGTCTTGAGTCTTCAACAAATTTACGAAATTTACAAGAAAACGTGGGCAGAATTTGTGCACAGCATAACATTGTCTTGGTGTCTCTTATGTTATATAGTACTTAATCCCCATTCACTTGTTTACAGTCGTCACAAAGAGAAATTGATTGGGTGACAAATAAAAATGTAAAAAAAAATGTAATTAACACCATGAGATAGTACATCAGGAATGCCATTGGCACATTTTACTGTCGTGAAGGAAAGGATAAAAAAAATAACCGAATTATAGTATTAGCAGAAAAACTTGCTGGGCGATTCCTGGTGTGAGGATTGCGCAGCTTATTTGATTAGAGGGGAGTTAATGTTCTCTACAGGATTGCCTGGTACAGCCATGGCATGGGTGATTGGGGGCCAATGTGTGAGCAGCATATCGAATCTCAGGATTGCAGTCAGATGCCATTAAATATTTAACTTAAAGACAACTCCGTTGAGTCTTTCTTCAGTACACGTCGCCGTGGTGCACGTTGGAATCTGCTTCACTATGGCGACTAACGCGTATGGTGTTAAAAACGCATTGTCTTGTCACATTACAAGTAACACGCGAGATAGCTTAATTACGAACACCTATGAAGTACAAGGTGTTCACGCCTAAAAGGGGAGTCTTAACTTTGGATATTTGGTGTTAAACATGAAAAGAAACTGTCAAAATGAAGTAAGGATCTGCCGAAAGAATAACGAAAACTGCATCTGTCTGAATATACCTGTATATAAAAGTGTAGAAAACGCTGGTCGACCTCATTGAGAGCAAATCTGATACTAAATACCTGTTTACGGGTCAAAACGGTTGTGCAACATAAAGTAACTCAAGACATACATTATCACATGATCATATTCGCCCAACGTACAACAAAAACATTGACGGCGAATGAAAAAGAATTTAAAAGGTATATAAAATGCAAAAGGTAATTTCATATAGAGATTGCCTCAATTGATGCTTACTTCATTTTAACAGTTTCTGTGAAATATTGTTCGTATAGTTAGGCCACCATCCCACCCTACACAGCTGAAAGCCAATGATCTGGACATGTGCTCATACAGACAGTATATATATATTCTTTTGCCATTACCAGTATTATACTTTGTCAAATAAAGGAAGGTCTGTGGACAGTGCACTTCTGGAATCTGGAGGAAAAAGGGGTTGGAGGCAGTGATGTGAAAAGAACGTCAAAAGACAATGTTATCGTGGTGGAGACTTGAGTTCCAGTTTCAGGCCTTCGTGTTGGTATACAGGGCGGAGACCAGCGAGTTTCTGTACAGGCTCTGATTTATGCTCATTTCCGACAGTCCCAAATTTTACCCTACCCAAAGATTCCCTTACATTCCATGTGCATTAGTGTAATGGCGCTTTGGGATTTAGCATTTCCGGTGAGCCGGACAATGAACTACCGCACTTAGATTTTCTGATTACTTTTCAGATATCACTGACGCCTGAAATTTACAGATCAAGATTTCACGACTCGCACCGACTAAGATGAAAGTCTGTGTTAAAAGCCGTCTTGTAACAGTATTATGACGTTCTTTCCACTGTAACACGTTCTTAATAGTCAGTGCCAGTGGAGGGTTGTGGACCTTCCCGGAGAGGACTAGGCACCGCACCAAATCTCCATTAACTACATTGTTCAAATGGGCTAGTCTTGTTGAAGAGTTTTTGTTGCTTTCTTTTAGTCCCTCTCGACTATTAATATAGACAACTTAATTTGACACAGCCACACGTAATCGGCCTTGGACTAACAAATACAACACAGGCATTCTAGCCGATCAATTTCCTTCTCCGTTGATGTCCAGCCAGTGGCCTTGTATTCCTAAATCACAACACTTTTGCCCAACTGTAAGGTGATAAAAATTTATCGTAGACACAGAAATGCTGCATTCCCTGAAAGCAATGTGGGTTCAATAAAAAGTATTTGTCACCAAATAGCGCGGCGAAGGATTTTTAGTACTTGATACATCTTTTCTCGATAAAACAACGCCTATTTTAAGGAATAAATGACATGCCTGTTTGTACACGGCGTGACTAACAAAACATTTTTCTTTATCCGTGCCGTCTCTCATGTATTCATTCATACCCCTCGAAAGGGTAATGACGTGAACTGTTCCAAAGGGAAATGCCTTAACTGCGTATATGGGGAGGCAGTGTTCAATGACTAAGCTGCTAATGTTGTCTTCCCGACGTCCGATAACCTTTAACATTTCAGGTCACCGGTTCGAAACCCACCGACTTCGTTACAGAGGCATTTCTCTCTCCCGAGATACCTCGCAGAGAATCTCGTCTGTCATAATCCAATGACTTAGTGTCTAAACTGAGTGCTTACAGCAGACATTCTGTCTTGCTGGGGAAAACAGCGTACCAATAAAGAGTGTTCTGGGCATTAATGCTCACAGAACATACTCAGCTTAATCCTTTTATTGTTTTGAGCCCATGCCTTTGTTACGTAATCTTTACCGAACACATTAATTCAACCTTTGTTATTACGGTTGTAAAGTGGGTCAAAGAACTGGATGACAGTAGAACACATGTATCAACCATGCAGGGAATTTTATAAGGCAGAGTTATATACACTTCAGGATCTATGGCTCCTAAAATAATATCCGAAATGTTCACTCATGAGAATTTTGTGTTTTTATGGTATGCTGCATGCCTTTCTTAAGATTGAACATATGAAGTACCTGCTTAATCAATCACCAGATATAAGTCGCCTTAGATTTCCTAATCCTAGTCTTTAGGGTGTTGTAACAAGTGTAATACCTGGTAGAGTGCCATGTTCGCGCAATAGTAATAAATGTTCATAGAAAAACCATGATAGACTTTTTAAGATTGCACTGACAGCTTATTATGAGCTCAATTCCCCTGTATAAGACGATTCTAATATAAAAACCGAAAATCAGTGCGCCAGCACACCGCAGTGGTTTTAATTTACAGTTGTCCTATGTTAAAAAAAAACAGTCAGCCGGTTTAACAAGGTGTGAGAGGAGGTAATTGATATTTTAATCCCGACTGACAGGCTTGTATAACCGTGTGCTTGATTGAAATTCTTATGATTACCTCTTGCATAGGGAGATTTGAGAAATCTGCTCATGGCATGTCGTTAGCACATACCCTAGGGATGATTACTATGGAGGTAATATCGACCGCACGCTTCATATCATCTCGCACTGGCCACAAAGGGTATCATTTCAATTTTGAGGTTATAAAATTATCCCCACTTGGATGTTGATGTATTGAAAATTCCAGCATCATGCACTCATTTTCACTTTTAACAGTATCATTGATATTTCTGAATTGTTTGATGATTTCAATTTACAAACAAAAAGTTGTGTTTCTAAAGTTATATGAAAACAAAAATGATACTCCAAAAATAATGTTTTTTCTTCTGTTTTCAAAAGCAACACCTGTTCATTTGACAGGTCTTGAGGGAGCATCTCGAGATGAATAATCTGTTAACGGGTTTGATTGTGAAAATGGAATCTTTGAACCTTTTTAAAGACCTTGTAAATGGCTGAAGTGTATTTACACATCCACTAATCCACTATCCACTAAGTAAATAACCTTTTATGCCATCAGTCAATCAAGAGATTGTCTTAAACGTGTCAAGTGAACTACTAAAACTTTCATTGTTACAAGTCCATATTACAAATTAATAACTGACAGTTAACAAAATGCTACCAAATGACAACAAAAAGTACATAAATAGTCCTATCACAAACAGTTGCCCAGCGTTTCTCGTTTGTAATGTAATAATTCAGTACCTTGATTTTTTTTCCCTTTTACTCTTGATGCTCGGTGGCCTACTGGTTATAGTCTCTGGGTCGGTAGATCCGGGGTGAATCCTGGGTCGGTCATACCAAAAACTTTCAAAATGGTACGTCTTTTTACCTCTCTTAGTACCCAGCACTGAGAGCTCAGAGCAAGGACACAGGACTGCTAGGTCCGATGTCAGTATAGTGAAACTGGGTGAGGTGTCATGTCTGGTGTATTCGGCGTAATGTTCCTGTAGCTGCAGCACTTTGGCGTCATGGACTCGCCATGCCAATATATATTGCCAAAGTGCTGCCGCCAAGCATACATTCATACATACATACTCCTGGTTTCACTTGTCCCTTCTTTTCCTTGCAGTGAATTCCGTAACTTTCTTTACCTTTTCTTATTAAAGAGATAACTGAAGACGTTATAGCAGACATTCGTATACCATTCATCAACTATACACGTTCCGGGTCAATAAGGGTGAGGACAATTTCCAAGAGAAGGCTCAAGACGAACCACCGGAGAGATAGGAAATAAATACAGCAAGCAATTAGGGCGAAAACGAAGAGTCAGCAGTATGTAACGATGGCGGGGAGATGCAAGAAGTGTTAATCACATAAATTTAGTCAATGTACCCCACTAAATAAAAAGTTTAATTTAATGATCTCTTAGAAACAATTGAGGTTTACCGAATTATTTACTTAAGTCTGACCGCATTTGACTAACCCCATTCCGTAATACCAGATTCACCGGAATTTTTGTTTTACTGCCCGGCATGAACACATTATTGGGAAAGGATGAGTGCAGTTAATTGTAGAACTTATCATAAGTAAACAAAATTTCTGCCTTAAAATTCAGATCTGGAAGCTTATTGAATTTCACAGAAACGGGTGTTACCAGTTTCGCGTATGTGAGTATGTAGAAGCATTTGTTTAGAAACGCGCAGTGAATCTCTGCTCATATACTCAGTGCTTGATAACCTTATGATGAGTTCTTAAAGTTATGCCATAATTCTCTCGTTTGCATTGCTGGCTGCATTGTTTTCATAAACAAAACGCCGCATTCAGTGTAATAAAACAACGTAATAATGTGTTGAACAGACACTATTGCAGTCTCCTGGAGCTCTGTTAGCGGCGCCGAAGTTCTCAGTCGATGTCCTTTAGGGGCATCCATCTTAATGGGCACGTCGCAAATCTACTTGTTGTCATCTCTAAACAAAGGCAATCAGAAATGATTTCATGTTCCGAAAATAGAAAAGCATTACCATCGCCGCAACCGTTCACTTGTCCATTGCATGCTGAAGTATTCTCCAATGCCTATAAAATTAGACGGGAGGGCAAGCAGGCGACACTGTTCTACTCTTGATAGTTAAACACGGTGTCCGTTAACCTTATGAGACGTGCGTACACGCATCTTCTGTCGTCCTCTGGATTTGAATAACACCCAGGAGCGCAATTCCATGTTAACACTACTGAGCCGAAGTAATGCATGGTAAAACGATGACTCAAACTAGAGTCATTGACATGTGCGATTGCCGTCGGTAACCGTAGTTGCCACAATATACAGTTATTCATCTGTCATAAACTTTGGTACACGCCCCCTTGAAAAATAAGGGGAAAAAAACATGGCTTAATACGTCTACTTTTATGTCCAGTCTTCCAACTACCCCTTCACCTAAACACTATTTCTCTACTGAGTTGACATGGTTGTCATCCATCGGTACGACCTTTGTCAAAATGCACAAATCTTCGTCTCTCGAAAACTTGTGCATGTTGGCTTCCTTTCCAGCTATAGTCTTACGTGGGAAGGTCTTGGGTTTCGCCCAAGCTCTACCCAGTTTCCTCCCACTATAATGTTGGCGGCCGTCTTATAAGTGATACAGCCTTTGGTGCGACGTAGAGCACCAGATAATCCATCAAATCAAATCAAACCAATCCAAAACTTGAGTACACACCCAAGTGAAAAAAAAACGGTTTAACATGTGTAGTTTTATGTCCAATGTTTCAAGTATTCATTGACTTAAACACTATTTCCCTTAAAACCAAAATCTAATGGTTCCTGGCATGCCTGTTCAAGCAGCTTCCAGCAAATGTCTGTTTTACTTTCTTACGTTATCCCGGCGCTAAAATTCATATCTATAACTTATCTAACACCGCTCTAAATTGGACGTGAGGTCACTGAAATGTCTAGTTAATAGAAACTTGGGATGAATGCAATGAAAAACCTTGTTTTCTTCAGTCCTATCTAAGTTTATTCAGCTGATACACTATACTGTGTGGATTATCAGCATCACAACAGATTTATCAGTCCAAGTTAGCGCATTGAGGCTATATACCATGAGTACATATAGAACAGTTACAGATGGAGATTAGGAACATATATAAATCGTGATAATCGATCTGTCAATTTTCTGTTATATTTTACTGTTAATTGCAGTTTGATAGGTATAGACATAAAACATGACTGAAGTCGAGGAAAAATCTGAGACGTGAACAAATATATCTACCATTAGGTCACTGAGGACAGGCTGAATCACATATTTAACATTGTCATTGGTCAAATCGTTGTACGCTCAGTCTTACGAAAATATTCCAACTGATCACCTGATGTTTTTCAGCCTACAATACTGAACAACGTTTTTCCTTTTTGTTTTTGCAAAAATGGAAAATGGTGTCCTTCAGCAGCATTGTATTTAAAGGGGTGGTTCGTCAAGACTTATTAGGAGTGTTTAAGTTATCCTATCTGTTACCATCAGCAGCCACTCAGTGTATACAAGGTGCTAAATCAAGCAGTGGTCCACATCAGGTCTATAAATTCGCATATCTCCTGAAGAACTACTAACGGCTATCATGGTTAGTGCTTCGCAATAAATGACCACGTCCCTTACATCAAAGCAAAGTTCCTCATTGTGTTACAGTTAATGGGACAATGGCAAATTTGTCCAGCAACCCTACAGAGGAGTTTATCAATGAAAACAGCAGGCACAGATGTAAAACACGGCGTTCTTCTACAAAGGCCGCGTCAAAGGTAATTTACTTTAGTGCGTATGACATCACCAAACACTTCGGACTGTGAACTAATGGTGAACTTTCACTTTACAGAGCAAATTGGCCCTCAGAACATTACCTCGTAAATTTGCTTCTCGCTACTTCCGAGACACACAACAGGGCAAGAGAAAAACACGCATTTCCCATTCATCTTCTATCTACTCTTTGGAGTGATACCTTTTATGCATGAACAGTGAATGCGACGCAAGAAAAGCCAATACTGAGATAACATCTAATGAACTCAACTGTATGTTTATGTGATGTGTTGACTCCACATCAATTGAAACCGCCACGATTTCTTCAGACGGACGGCAATGCTCTTCTTAGAAAGCCACGAACAAATCAACCTGGACTGTTTTTATCTTTTCCTTTCATCTGAAAGCAATGGTAGCATGTAGCACGACTCTGCAAAAGTTGTCAAACTTAAAATTGTGTCCATAGCCTGCAGATTAAATCTCGAACAGTGTTCTACATGTATCATGTCAATACTTTGTAGCATGGGGGGGGGGACTCTGTGGCTCAGTCGGTTAGTGAAGTAGCGCTGCGCAATGACCCACCAATGCGGTCGCTGTGAGTTCAAGTCCAGATCATGCTGGCTTCCTTTCCAGCCGTATGTGGGTAGGTTTGCCAGCAACCTGCGGATGGTCGTGTGTTCCCGCGGGCGCTGTCCGGTCTTTTCCCACCATAATGCTGGCCGCCGTCTTATTAATGAAATATTTTTGAGCACGGCGTAAGGCACCAATCAAATAAATTTAAAAAATGATTGTAAAATGAATATATAGAATTGTCCAGAACGTGTTTTAAGTAGAAAAACATGTAGATATATACCAGATATTGCTTGAGTAATAAAGCTCAAACAGCGTGGGTTATATAACAGTCCTGAAATTCTCAAATCCTTATAAGGACTTCCGTCGCTCAGTTGGTCAACGCGCCGGCGTAGCGCAATGACCCAGAAGCCTCCAACAAATGAGGTCGCTGTGAGCTCAAATCCAGCTCATGCTAGCTTCCTCTCCGAGCGTGCGTGAGAAGATCCGCGGATGGTCGTGGGTTTCCCCCGGGCTCTGCCCGGTTTCCTCCCACCATGATGTTGGTCGCCGTCGCACATATGAAATATTCTTGAGTACGGTGTATAACACCAGTCAAATAAATCAAATCAATCAAATCCTCATCTATCCCCTACCCAGTCCTTCGTGGCCTAGTCATTAGCGTGTTAGCGTAAAACAATGACCTGGGCACTCTTACGACTGAAAAGTAAGACAGCTCACGTCGTATAACTCTACCGTCGTGTTTGGGAAGGTTTGTCAGCAACCTGCGGATGGTAGGACTCTGTCTGACTTCCTCTCATCATAACATATGTCGTGTACGTGAAAATATTAAAAATATTTATGCTTAAAACACCAATAACTAAATAAATGTATGTGGCCTTACCCCCACTCTCACCGGCAAAGATATAATAAAAAAGACTACATAGCACAGAGTAAACGACAGTGAGGTAGTTGGAAAATGGTCACACATTACAGGTGAAATCAAGACTTGTCATTTTCCCTCGGTTAGGGTTTTATTTTAACTGTTTTTGTAAGTTTTTAAGAAGTAACAATGTACACGCCCCTGAGGAACATAGCTTAAACAGAATTAGGTAAAAAAGTCAGTGATGATGGACACAATTTTTTAGACATCACTGGTCTAGAATGACTCAAAGTGTTATGTATACACAATAACATGAAAACAATGCAGAAACCAGGCCTCGAGGATGCTTAGTCCAGCGGCAGAATCCCGATTTATGCAGGAACACAATATAAAACTGAACTGTCGTCAAAAGTGTTTAAAAGAAAACATGTTTGATGGCGAATAATGGATGGGCCGTCATGCTTACGTCCTTAAACGCCGTATTTTGACCTAAATATCTAGATTTAATCATTTTATATTACTTTTGTTGAACTGTAAACCACACGAGGCGAGTCAAATAAACTCAGAAGTATCAGCTGTCATTCTGTGAAAACCCCGCATCCTGCTCTGCATCAAGGCCACACGATGACGTCAGTGTCAATTTGATTGATCTACTGACAGATCGATATTCAATACCGTGACCGGGAAGTCTGCTCCCAACGGCTGTGGTCAGTGATCGGGGGAAAGGGGTGGGAAGGTGGGGGAGGGGGGGGGGGGAAGCGTCCGTATAACAAATTCACATCAACATGACAGCCGGGCGGGCCGTCGTACCCAGGTCTGTGACAAGATAAATTCTTAGGATTCATAGAGGCTGCTTTGTTAGTGTAAAGAAAACATCAATAAGAGTGACATCGTGGAACAGATTGAATCCGACAAACCCGTTCTATTGATCACAGCCTTGGTCACATGGTTAAATGCATGGGTCTAGTTTAGTAGCACTGAACTGGAGTTAAAACCAGCAACAACGCCTGTGACATGCATATATTGTTTCCGCCTCATTGTTATTGGGGCGTTAAACAATAAGCATTCATTCATTCATTGTTATTGCATCACGCCAAGAAGTCACGGAGAGAAAACTCAACCATTCATCATCCGTTGCTTACCAGGCTGGTGTATATTCGATTGGACACGTGGAGGGGATTGTTACGGGGGTCGTGTAATTCACTGCACAACTATAAAAATCTTCGAATATACGGATTAAAGTAAATGTATTAAATGACACACAGACACTGCTCCCCGTTGTGTATCTCACATCTACTATTTTCTATAACTTTATTCATTATAAAATGCAAAAAACGACAGTGGCATCACTCGTAATGGTGGCATTACACTGGACGGAGTTCCTGCAGAAAAGCTGTCTTTGAGGACATTTATAATCTAAATTGCATTTGCATAGTCCTACGTATATCAATAGGTGCTAGGTTCTCAAGTGTGGCTTTAATGAAACACCAATAAAATTAATAAATAAATTAAGACATAGTGAATGGCAATGCTCGTGCTATCTATGCATTACTCTCACGGACAGAGAAAGTACTTTGATTGTAAGAAGACTGCATCTGCTTCAGGATATCAACTCGCAGGCACCCATTAAGGTATTTGTTGACTTCGATCTGTTCCACGGGAGAGTGCCTCGCCGAGTGAAACATGGATCATAAATAATTTGTATATATTTAAATAATAAACATAAAATTGCCAAGTAATAGCGTATAACGGTCAACTATACAGCTGTCAGTAAATAACTTAAATGGTATGAAGACTTTTTTTGTGGAAACGTACATTTCCTTAGGCTTTCACTGCTGCTTATCACTGCATTAAAATGAGGTGAATCACAACAGTGTTGATGGAATACCTTAATCAGATGGATACAGCCTTAATAATAGATCGTGAATGATGTTATTGTACAATATTGAGCAGAAACGTGCATTCAGCGGAAAGAGATGATACTAATTTCTCTCTGTTGCGTGAATGTTGGTAACTTCAGCCTAAGGGCTGCAAGTAACACGAATTTCAGGCTCTTTCAAAATACTCGTTATCCCGTCACGCGGCATTCCGGTCAACGAACTTAACGGCATCATTTCGGTCACCAAAAATTGGCCGGGTAATGTTTGTCAACAATATGGTCTCCCGAGGAAAGATATTTCTGATTGTGTGCACAAGCAAATCGTAATGCGGCTATGATGTTCAAGCGTGTAACATCAGGTACATCAAGTAGTTTTTACATGGCTCTGTATAATATGCCTGTGTTCGATGTGATTTTATTGTGGGCGAAGAATGGTACCAAATGCCTCTGAATATGATTAGTATAGCTTTTGTCACGAACCCAGTCTTTAAAATAATGTATTATACTTTTCAGGTTCTCCTTGCGCTATCTGGGTCAGTGTCTGGCCTATATTTTCCACTCCGTGTACGTTAAAGATTGCACTGGATTTCAGTCGCGTGTTCTCGAGGCTTTCGTGTTTATGAATTTTGTGTCATTGTACATAGAGTGTATATTCTAGAAAGATGAACCCATGTTTAAACATGTTTACGATCAAATCATCTAGAATTTTCTTTACGTTAATCTATAAATATGGGCGACGAAGTTAGAAGTTTCCAGTCATTTGACTTATGTAAACTTGAGAGCAGTCATATTTACTCTCGTCCACTTAGAAGAGTTTTGTGGAATTTGGAGATACCGGTTTTCACGCCATTCGACATATATCAATTTGTACCCCATTTTTTCGTATGTAGCTCTTTGCGAGCATGTGTTGCGCGACTTGCTATTTTTCTGACACGTTATTTTGGAGCTTTTTATGGAAGCCAGATGAGGACATCTCGTCCCGCGTGTTTCTTTGTTTAATCTTGTGGAAGGCTGTCTATCGCTGTCTGATAGTTGAACAAGCCATGTGTTAATCATTTTTTCCTTCCGTTTGTGGTACTTTTACACCTTTCTGTTTATATCTGTAAAGTATTTATTTAACTGATTGGCGTTTTACGCCGTACTCAAGAATATTTCACGACAAGCAACGGCGGCGAGCAAGAGCAGAGTCCGAGGGAAACCCACGACCATCCACAGGTTGCAGGAAGGCAAAGTAGTTCTAGGGGATGGGCAGTGCATGTAAATTATGTGTCTCTATCACAATATGTATATTTAAAACAGAACTTTTACATCTGATTTTACAGGTTCCTCTCAGAATGATGAGAAACATGATGCGTATGGAAAGATCTTGGACTCGAGACTGAGCTTTCAGATGTATACGGTGGTATGGGAGAGTTAAGAGCCATTATGAGGAAGCTTAAGACCATAACCTGGATTTTGAATGCTGCACTAATTACACCTAATCACCTATTGTTGGAATTGTAATGCATGTAATTCTTTACTTTGTCGAAGACAGAAGTATTACAGAATCACGAAATCAGTATTTCTTTGTAATCAGCTCGGAATTTGAAAAGTTACAGAAGTAAAAGTGAAATACCTAATACTTGTATCTTACATCGATCCTGACATGTTTTACCGTGACTATGAAACACAGAACTTTCGCCTTCAAAACCTCAGATTGCTGCTGTCTACATCGCGCGAGTTTACAACGCCTGTAGGATGTAACTATAGCTGATAACCTATAATGCCTGGAGCACAAAGCTCTTAAAGCCTACCGCGACATACACCGTTGCTAATTTGTTGTGCCATAAAGCTGTGTCGTTGTGCCATATTTCATGTACCTTTAACACAACAGGGGAATTCGCGGGTTTCCACGCACTACCTGGGGAGATCACATCCGCTCTCTACCTTAGTTAACCATGCCTACCTACTTAAAACGTCATCAATCATACTTCGTCCAACACTCGGGAGGGCCTCTGTTACCAAAGATGAAGAGCTCCAACGGGCTTAATTTACCCTGCCAAACTCATGCCCGTAATTACTGGGCTAGTACAACTCACAGCGGGCGCTCCCGGCACCTGGTGGATTGTTTCTTTTTCAACTTCACTACCTTTTCGAAGCTGTCAGCAAGCTCTAGTGAAACCCATGAGAAGTCTTCAGTAAGCAGTCGATTTTCCTGAAGTCATGACTATGAAAGATAACTGGACTTGTCTTCGTGTCTTGTCAGTCTTGAGTCATTCGTGGGTAAAGGTATAACAAGGTGAATGATAATCGAACAGACAGGGCGCCAATCTCATAATTCGAGTTTTCACGTAAGTTAACATTTAAATCTGTATTATGATATTTTGATTTTGGCTTTTAGGTATCTGAAATTGCAATACATGTATATTGGGCTTAATATCGCGATTATTAGGTGGGTTCGCTTAATTTGAACTGTTCAAATATGATTATTGGTTTGTACGTTTAAATTGCGATAGTGGTAAATTAGTCCTAACCTGAAAATTATTACGTGTCCACTATTCGATCTTTTCAAATTACCCAACATCAGGACTTAAACCAGGATTCCAAGTTTTACTGATTTTTTTTTCTTTCTATTCCTTTCGGTTTTGGGTGGATTGGCCCGAAGGCTCTGCATTCCTTTGCATTGCTGTCATCACGTAACTGATGGTTCATTCGCATGGCTACCCCAGCACGCACCTGACACGCTGCTCTGCCTAGTGGTTCAATACTACAGCTCTCTTCGCAGTGATAAATATAGCCCGTAAATAATGCCTCTGGAAAACGGAGGGTATGGATCCATGAAAACAGCAAACCACTTAGCAACACTCCGGGTCACCACATACTGATTTTGTTCCCAAGAGTAATCAATTATAGTGCGGACATAGAAAAACACAGCACTAACATAACTTCAGGCGTAAATCATTTCCTCTTTATGAGATCAAATAGGCTCACTGCGCATGCAGGCACCATTAGTATCTGTGATGCACTATTTTAAGACCACTCGATTCCGTATATACCTTCTGACCCTCTTCTAGGAATCTGGTGTTGACGTGTTTATGTGTCATGTAATAAGTAATTAAAACTAAAGCAATCGCATTTATAACAAGGCGCAACAGCTTGGATCGTGGTAATGATTTCTGTTATAGGTTCACGATGTGTTTAGCATGCGATTTGCTCGTTATTATCACCTATTTCGATGAATATTGTGCAGGGGCTTCATTGCTGAAAGTGGAGCACGACGCCATTTAAGACAATCAGGCGCTGAGTCGGTAACCCGAGGAGAATTACGATCCCGAATGAATACTAATGGGAAGACACCAACGATCGTCAAATTCACCATAATTTTAACACTGATCTGTGGGTCTGAGCAGGCAATCACATATCAATCGTCAGAAGCAGAATGGACACAAAAGATCGAAACTAACAGGACTGACCTCACAGTGTAAAGTAACGTTCCACAAACAGTTCCATAATAACTACGATGATAAAAAAATTATGAATAATGTTGGTATCGGTTGAAATAAATGCTCTATTGAATTCAAACTCGTAAAATGTTAGAGTCGCTCAGAGAAATATGTTCAGGTAGACAACATATGAGGATAATTTAAAGCACAAACGACTGCAAATGAATGAACGTAGAGAGTGCACAGCTGGTAAAAAGATTGACTGCTGAACGAATGCATCGCAAGAATATTTTACTTATTTGAAGGCGGTTAGTTACATATTTATTGATTTATTTGATCGGTGTTATACGCCATACTCTAGAATATTTCCCTTATACGACGGTGGCCAACATTATGATGGGAGGGAACCGAGCACAGGCCGGAAAAACCCGCGGCCACCCATGGGTTGCTGGCAGAACCGGGTTAGTTATAAAGGGAAGCGAAACTGGAAGAACCTACCCTATTTTTGCCACCTGTGGTGAACCGATTTCGAGGAAGTAAACTTTAGCGAACGCGAAAGACCACTCACAGCTTAATATTGCCGCTTTAGCCCTTATGAATATTTATTTATTTATTTATTTATTTGTTTGTTTGTTTGTTTATTTACTGTATTGATTGCTGTTGAACACATCCTCAAGCCATTTTTTTCACTTATACAGTTACGGTCAGTTTTATTCCTGGAGAAACTGAAGTCACGGTCGCCGTAAACGACCCACCTCTGGCATGTTAATGATTCTTCCACAACAAGTGACGCATAGATATGCACACTATATTACTGAAAGACAAGTGGTCTCCACCGAACATTAGACTGCGAAAACTACAGTACGAGTTTCGTGTGCTTATTTTCAACGAGGCCCATGCTTTTCTAACCATAGTTACAAGGAAAGAACTATATCGGTTGGTTTTAATAGCTCGTCCTCGCATTTCCATTATAGAAGTTTTACCTTGCCCGAGCCATAAACGTCTCTTATGTAATTATTATTATTATCTTATTTAATTCAGCTATGAGATAGATTTCGACCCGTTTATGTGCATGTGCCCTTCTTACAGACGTACATTATGGCTAGAGAAGTAATGCTACACCGAGGCATTAAAACAAAGACCAACCATAAAGAAGTTATTGATGAAGGTTTATCATTACCGAACAGTATAGCTTATACTCTCATTTCCTAAGTCTTCCAATACTGTGAAACTTCATGTTCACCGTGCCATGTTTTTCATTCTCATCTCGTTTCTCACCCCAGCCTCACTAACCAATGTGTCATGGGTAACTCTTAGAATCTATATACATCCTAGTGTATTCACAAAGGATTAAGAGCAAAAGCCTTCCTTTGAGATTATGTTCTATGTGCAGATTTTCTATAAAGAAATGGATAATTTATATATTCACTCTAATGCACCGAAAAACTTTTGCCGTGTACGAAGACGATCGATTTATATGTGGAAGAGTGTAAATTCTTGAGTATGGCTTTAAACAGGAGCCAAATAATAACAAATATATATGGAAGATGGGGCAAAAAGAGCATGACTTTCAAAGCAAGCTCATAGTGTGGGTCTTGATTGAAAGACAGCACGTCATGGCCAACTTGGAATCCACATCTCATGTAGGCCGTGTAATCGTTGCCAAGCGCTTACTGTTACCAAGGCTCCAAAAGCAGTGGTGTGGTTAGAAGAAGAATGTCGAAAATTCGTAGCCCGAGGCTGAAACAGAATAAACACCACATGTACGTTCCCGGGGGATATATAAACAGCCATCACATACCACTGCCAAGACTTGCTCTTATACAGACCGAATATCTGAATTAATAATTAAATTTTGTTTGGGGGATAATTTCGAGCTTTCAGTATTACTTCGTTCCTACTTGACTTGACAGGCGACTCTCCATTCAGACAAATTGCTGTCTCAGTGGAATGTCTTGCAGAACAATGGTCGTCTTGACATCCTCATCCAGTCACAATATGCCATAAGTTGCAAAATCTATGTGTTTATTCTGTTTGCCAAGCTATGAAGTAGGATACCAAGATTTGCAATGTAGAACTGCATTACTGATGCGTGTTTCATACAGGCCTGAATGACGTCAATGGGACGACAGACTGCCAAACAGAACATCTATACAACCACCCTGTTTTCCGCAATAAGTACTGTCCATGAACAACCATATCACGGACTCCTCAATTTCAAATTTGAACGGCACCAAATTGCTTGATCACAACCAGACACCACTGCTTGTGGTCTAGTTCCACATGGAACTTTTGTCCTCTACATTATCAACATGGCTGTGTCACTATGAATGGGTTCACGCATTTATCTGGTTGTCTGGGGGCTCTGATTACAGACAGATGAACTGTAACCACCCAAAAGTGATCAAAAGTGTCCCATCTGACGGGACTGAGCTTTTAGTGATTCATGTCGAGCCAACACACTACAAACTATAGATCTGTTGGAGTCCCAGAGGTTACATCAGACATAACTGACCGACATTTTAGTTGTCATGACATCGATAATTAAACCGAGCGTTTATTATGTGCTAGTCAAATGTGCCTATTTCTCTTCTGTAATATTTATTCATACATGATTTACAGGAGTAAAAAGCAACTTTATTTGGAAAAATGCTTATTACATAGAGTAAATGTGTTTACGTATGAAAGAAGTGGTTAATACTGTGTGCAGAATGTTGCAGAATGGGTTTAGGATGGAGGAAACCAGAGTGCCGGCATTAATCACCACGTCTCGTCCCATAACTGACAAAGCAGCGAGAGTGAGATTCGAGCCCACATTCACCACAGACGCCTCTGAAGCTACAGAATTTTCAACATGTCAGAGATTCTACTGAAACATGAAGCGGAATAAAACCAGCTTGTTAACTATTCTACCGTCGGGAAACTCAAAAAGACTTGCCTATACAGCAGTGGAATGATGTAAAACTTGAGGAATGGACTGGTAAGTATTGATTAATCAATGTAAATCGAACGTTTTTCACTCGAAAACAAAATAACTAATGTTGTACCATTTTAAAAGAATATTCCCATGGGACTCGGAATTTTGAGAATGTTCGTCGTGGTATATAGCCAGAATTACCTTAATGAACCACTTTTTTCATTCTTTGTCCGAATGTTCTTTTTCACTGCATGCTGTGTACCACCAGAGAAGAATGAAAGATTCTAAGAATGCATGTTATCATGTCACAGTTGATACAATAATGCTTTCAATCTGATTCTGAAAAACGAGCGACCTTTGGCTAGAAGGCAGCCTCCAGGGACTTGGATATAAATACTGGGCTTGAAAATTTGATACTCTCAGACGTCTGGAATCAGCACTCGATAGCAGTGTTCACTGAGTATATGTTTTAGAATTGCCGGACAGGGAATTGACGAATGACTGTAGTCTGCTCGGAAGTTGAACGGAAAAGATTTTTGTAAGCTATGTAAATCCTCATTACGCATTTGTAAAAGACAAGGTCTTTTCTGACAGCAATAAATCTTAAGCTCAAATCCCAGACATCTGGGAAAATAAATTCCTTTCTCTGATCTAAGACTTAAAATGCTATCAAAGAGAACTACCAATGGAGCATTCATTTATTCCGTTGTATATTGTGTAGCAGACTATAAATGATTGATATAACACCGGGAGTAATACCGTTGTAGGACAAGATTCCTCTTGACCTGCTGTATCCGTTTCCCTAGCGATACAATCTTCGTAGACGGATTAACATAGCGGAATTACTTTTACAAATGATCAACCGCTTTCAAGAAGCGACTGATCTAGTTATATGACAGTAATCGCCCCAAGAGCCATACATATTTACTTAAGTCGTGCTGCGTGAAATATAGATGTCAGTAACGTATTGAAAATCACACATAAAGAGACATGGGCATGCAACTATGTTTTCTGGAAATACTGAATCCCGCTAAATCGTCTCTCTTGATTCCACGATCCGTGCTTGAACAATAGATTTGTGTTCTTAAATTCGGTTCCCGAAGGTTGTTCCAGAAGATTTATGTCAGGGCGTTTATGAGGTACCTGGCAAAGCACAGTCTTTTTTACCCAGAACCTGCTTACTTTCAACTATATTTAAACATAACTGCCACTATGGTCATCAACTGAGTAAGGCGTCAAGCCACATTCGTGTTTAATGTGTCCCATTAGAAAACCTAGAAATGTCCCATTCTATACAGTAAACCCCTCGATGCTCCAGCTTGAAAACGCACAGTGAATAACAAAAAAAAATTAATTAATAAACAGAATTCCACAAAAAATAGTTTTTCGCCCTTTAGGACTGTGGAGCGTGGTTTTTGCTCTACATGGTGAATCCGTAAAACAAAATACAAACACCCCCAAATCCTTAGGACAAGCTGACATCTTCGATCAAACCAACCAGTGACGATGATTTGGGAAATTTGATCTATTCCCAGTGAGAGAGTGTAATAGGAATGAAACTCACCTCAATATAAACGGTTGCACAAACTAGCCATTCCTGTAGGACAACTTTTATTCTAGTTTAAACTAAATTTGCCATTTCTAGTACCTTTCCTTGAAACCAGAAACATGATAAATCACCCTGAGCTTTAATAAAATCTTAGTTTAGTTCAATATGAACCGGCACGACGAATTTGGAATACCCGCGGAAAACTTGCATGAACTTTCATACAACCACATCATTCAAACCTACCATTTTTCGTCAACTAACATGGAAACTAGAACTTTTGGATCAACCAGGTAGTGTTCACTTTGTTTAAACTTGTTGTTTCGAATATATTGCCAACGAAACCTGACATATTGTTTACCCAACCTTAACTAGGAAAGTAGCCAAATTTTTAATGAACTCGCATTCCAAATTTTCGTGCAATCGTTTTGTGAAAATATGTGATTTATGAAGTATGCTAATGTCATTAAAATTGTTTTTATGTTATGGGGTGGCAGGTAATGACGGAGTGGTACTGAGCCTTAATCGCAAGGTCACACCGGAAATAGTCACTTTACCACTGACGGTCGGCGAATATTTCAAGGTTGTCTTTCTATTGTTTTCTGGACCTTGGTGGCAATAAACCATCAAGGGTGTCCCTCGTGTAGTCAGACTTCCAAACGTTTGTCTGTATAACAATCCAAATGTCAGTGGCTCACTCTCAGTGGCTCTCCACTCTGCTACGCGCACAGTGTACAAGTGAAAAATACGTTAAGCTTCAATACAAACAAATCTAGTCAGTTGCCACCGAACCCAGAAATTTTATCGACAATGACCATCTAAATGCGAAGTGTAGCTAAGTGTGAACTTGCATGCCAAATGTAAAGCCTTGAAACGATCTCATTTCTATTGCACTTCCAACATGCAGGAGAGAAAGAAGACCGGCATCCTGTCGACACAATCCACTGGGGGTGACTCTTCATTGGGATAAATAAATTGTCGGCTAATGTGAATGGCATCCAAGTAAAAAGTAATTTCACGCGATTTGCATATTCTTCACAGTGACATTTTTCACACTCAAATGCCCAAGGATATCTAGGCGATACGGTATATGTAAAGCAATTTTAAAGGATTTATTAATAAGAGCAATATACGCCTCAGGGGTGTAAGACATCAAGCGCTTTGATCACGTAAAGGGCTGATAACTAACTATATATGGGTATGTCTGTAGCTTGAAGTGATGGAAAATGTCACTATTGCACCTTGCAAAAAGCAGACTATATTATTATTTCAAAGGTTATGAAAACCAGTTAGCCCAACTTTCTTCCAAAGGCTCTGATCATATATCATAAATATATCCCCACCTTGATGTGGTCTCAAGGAGGATTACTCAGCCGTACCGTTCACAATTAACTAAGTTCAGCCCTGAGTAAACCCCAACAGACAACATCCAGATGACCCTTTGTCTCTCTAGGTCATTGGAAAAAACTCAATATTTCTTCCCCTTTTATGTACATTAAATGAAACAGCACCATAAATTTAGTGATATCTATTAAGCCTTCAACTCTATATAATGTAGATCATATAAAGATGAATATCGAACCCAAGTAACCATCATCAGGTTATAGCAAGGTTATATTAATACAAAATCCAAAAAAGGCAGTTTGAATAAATTTACAAAGTGTATGAAATGACCCAGTCTCAGAACAGAAGCACAAGTATATACTAATATAAGGTGGACAGGAGGTAAACGGAGATGCCCGATTTGTTTGTTTGACCACGCCCACGACAGCTGTGTCCAGATGTACACACAGAAAGGCGCGGTGATCACCTCTTGAAACAGCAACACTATTGTCTCGTCACAATGTGATGAACATGCACATTATCTCCTGCTAGTGAATCTATAGTGATGAGGTCGCCATTTTGTGCCAGACATTTAGGTTTTTGTCGCTGTGAAATAAAGCTTGGATTCTCCGGTTTGTGCCATTTTCAATGACAGGCGAAGACTACATGGTGGACAATGTTGTAGATTTCCCTCATATCGTCATTCTCAATATTGATCCTAAGTGTACAGTGGTGTAACATGTAGTCACTAAAAACATTCTTAATAAATCTGCTTGTATAATACATTGGTTGACTTTTGTAAATCAAAATATATAACACCGATGTTTCCCTTTACATCACTCTTTCGGTATACATATGACTTATTCGTGACAGCAGCCTTACCTGCACCATTTTGTACCGCAAACATGGGGGTCAGGCCGCCTCCGGACATATCAATAAAATTTCATCGAGCTTTATGCCATCCTCAAAGACAACAAAAGCAAAGGAAATCCACAACGCCTCCAGGAATTCCTGAAATATTCCTGCAAAGGATGCTTTTCTTTGTGCGATCGGAATTGTCCGCAGACAGACATCTCCAGCTTGGCTTTCTACATACACTCACACATCCGGGACTCATACAATTATGGTAAGTAGTGTTATTAATGGCATCACATGCTGTATGCAAATTAGAAATAGTGACGTTATTTAGAAGGCCATCCTGGAACCTGTACAAACCCGGGAAGGGAAATCTCCTATAAGAGCTTTTATCACAAAAAACAGAAAACATTTTTTTTTCTGTAGAACTCTCTGTTTCAGCTCCGCGCGAAATTGCGTCAATAAATGTTCTGACTTCTATTAATTGCTTGTCACCTACCCCCCCCCACCAAAAAAACCCCTAATTTTCATGCCACCCAGTGTGTCAGCGCTTACTTTCCATTCGTGTAAATGTTGTTTTCGTGTTATCCACACCTGTCATTCTCAATACTATATTCTGCAAACTTTGTTTAAGTTTTGTCTGTATTTTCCACCACTAACCTTAGTTTCAAGACACCTGCAGTTTTCTGGAGGGTTATATATATATATATCAACAACTGTGGGAATTCCCGTATCGGTGATCTATATCTTCTAACAGTTATCACTACTTTTCTGTCCATTGCAACTTTGTGTACATTTTGATACCGGACGTTACCGAAAATCGTAGTTAGGCAATTTATATTTTCCCCAAGTAATCTCACTTCTCTTACCAGATGCAGTTTGCAGTCGGTTTGGATACTGCTATTGCCGATAGTCTCAGTTTTGTCGATGTAGATAGTGTGTGTTGTTCTGGCCGTTCTGTGCCTCTGACCGTTATTCATTGTCATTCGCGATCTTTTTGCGAACATGCGATTTTTTTTCTCTGACTAAGTATTTCTCCTGCCGCTGTGCACATTTGACAATTCACCTTTCTAAATGAACTATTGAGATGTATATTTTCCACCAAATTGCAAACTGTTGCTTAAACAGTAAGTAGACCGTCGCTGTATATAGAGTTTAACAGGAGGATAAGATGAAGAACAGACTGTGTCAACAAAAGTATGCTATGCTTTCCACATATTCAGTTTCGACAGGTAGGTATACAGTTACAGTGTATTTGCGCAAATTGTGACCAGGGCAAATCGAAATCGTGGAACGGTCTGAGTACCGTAAATAACAACGTCCTAACTTGTCTGCTAGATATGCTGACCCATCGTCGACTGGTAGAGCAAGGCTTTCCTCTGGCACCTTCACTGCCCCTCTAAATGTATCATTACCTAAAGAGATATCGGTGAGTCGCTTCTGCAGGGCGGTCTAGACGAAATGAACAGCGGGAGATTGCGGCCAGTGCCCTACGTGATATCCCACAGGTGGCAACAGCTGTATAACGTATTTTACCTTAGTGACCATAGAACTGTAAACAAATGTATAGAGAAGATGGAATCGGGCGAAAAATTCGACGCCAGAATGGATTTCGAAGTACCTATCCAGAAAATGCAACCCGAGTTCTACTAAATGCATTGGCTATGGTGGCATTTCCGGTATTATGCTGTCATTATCATCTTTTATAGTGTCTTTCTACCAAATTGTTAGGCAATTCCCCGGAGGGTCTGTGGTCCCGTTAGATGTATTTTGTCCCAAGGCTGACTTGTTGTGCTATATACGCCTTGGCACTAGTGACATAGATTTCACGCAATAGCGGAGAGGTTATTGTATCTCACGTAAGGACAACAGCTATCACTTCGAGATCTGCGTGAGATCGTGAGATCTGCCTCTTGGACGTTTGTACTCCACCTGACACATAATATGCCAGTATCCGTGTCCAGTGTTATAGTAATCTAGGTGTGCCATGATACAGACCGCTATGCATATTGACATTCACGTGTTTTAACGTTATTAAATATAATATTACTCTCTTTAGGGAGACTGGCTTATAGTGTGCTCTCAAACGGAATGGCCCTGATTTAGGCATGGGCGGACAAACAAAAAGGCTGTGTGCAGTGAGGAGCGATCCCTCACAGGTAGAGAGAGATCGATGTGGCTGCTAACATCTTTAACAAGTGGTTAGATATTGACCTTACGGAGAGGTTGCGTACTGAAAAACGGACCCTCTAAAACACACTGTTCCATTTTCAATACCGTTACATATGTGTATATGTTTTATACACCGCTCAGGCCGTCCCATGCAGTGAGATGTGTCAGAGAATGGTATTCACGCTTTCACTACACGCCCGTTTATGGTAACTTACCTGACCTCCAACAAGTTAATCATCTCTGTCGTACAGTCCAGTTACTGATGTTTAATGAAACACGGCGGTCACGCGGACTCAACTGGGTGGTGTGTCCCGGCGATGGGAAGGAAGTGTGGAAGTGTGAATTAAATGAATCATAATGATGTTGATAAAGCGATGTTTCACAGACACATCGCCGGAAAGATTTTAAATACAACTTAATGCTCATAAAACTGGCTTAGAGCCAAAGAAGCTTTCGTCAGAAATCCAATAGTTCTTTCCTGTTTATTGAGGTCCCTGTCCATGTTCAACTCTCGGTGCTTCACCGGCTTCATTAAATCAGGAAGATTTCTATATACCTGGCAGAGTCTGATGGTTTCTCAAACCAAAAACTGCATTGTCCAAGTAACGGTTATTATACTGTTATTATCGTGGCTTAAGGTTTCGGTGAAACAGCTCCATAAATGACCTTTGCAACTCAATGGGAAATCATCTCCCTGTTGTTCAGATCAATTGTCAGTCTGCTTACAGTGACAGGTATTCTGCGGAATAATGCGAGGGCTTTCTCGATAACATGTTGAAGTTATTACATAACAGGTCTTGCCAATGAAATAGGTCAGCTAAAAATATTTTTAATAACACAGACCCTGTCTGAACTTATAAACACATTTAGATGGCTGTCCCACAAGATAATTTCAGAATACACTGTCACCAAGCATGCAACATGCCTAATCTTACTGACCAGGTGGGACATTGAGCACATAATATTGGCCGTGCTATGTTTCTGTTGAAAGTATATACCACATCATCAATGCATACTTATCACATCTGGAAACTTATATTACATAGCTTTGCAAAATATATCATATTTGACTTGTGTTCTAACCTGGGTAGTTATTTCCTCTATAAGCTCTTGTTACCGGTACTAAAAAGGAATTCGAACTTCTGAAATCATGTGCCATATGCATTGTCTCCCACGCGAGTTACCATTTGGGCATGGGGAAAATGACCTATGAACCATAACTTATTATGAAGAATGTAATCGCTTTTTAGCACCCAGGAAATAACGCGTTTCACTGCGATTGTGACCATTTTGTGTAGCCTGTCAGAATCTTCCATCCCCTCAAGAAAACGGTTTAAGACAGCAAACTCGGCTTTTGATCATATTTTTCTCTGAGAAAACGAATAAAATGAATTACAAACACGCTGTGTGATAATTGTACTTCAGATTTAAATACATTCTCTATATTTTTCAGCACGGAAAAAATACACCTCAATGCTGTCCCGTCGTGGAGTGATTTTCCATTTGGTTGCAAAGGGTCCTTCACCCATTATTACTCCCTCTGCAACAGGTGGAAGGTACTGTATGACGATGCCGATATAATGATATAAAGATCAATCTCAGGCACCCATACAGACGAACTACCATGATTCTGTTAGAGTCAAAGCAAAAAGTGAACAATGAACTTGGACAATGTATGTGTCACGAACCACATCTTTAAAATATTGTAAATTTTTTTTATTTGTTTTCACACTAACCAGGTCTGTGTCTGGCCTACATTTTTTCTTTGTGTACGTGATAGCCTACGCTGGAATTCAGTCGCGTGTTCTCGAGGCTCCTGTGTTCATGAGTTCGTGTCATTGTACATAGAGCTAACATTCTGGAAAGATTTACTCATATTGTCTGTGGTTTCAGGCGGACCATCCATAATTTTCTTCACGTTAGGTTATGAACATGAGCGACGAAGTTGTAAAGCTCACAGTCATTTATTTACGTCCACTTTGAACGCAGTCGTTTTAATGGTGTCCACTCGAGTCATATTTGCTCTTGTCTACTTAGAAGGATTTTTGTGGAATTTTGGAGATACTGGCTTACACGCCTTTCGACAATTTTATCATTTCGTACACCATTTTTCGGTACGAAGCACTTTGTGAGCTCGTATTTCACCACTTGCTATTTTGTTGGAGACGTTCGTTTGGAGCTTGTATCGCTCATTGCCTCTTTGTGCGATTAAGTACATTCCATCCTAGTTTACCTTGAAAGTGACTTTGTGTATAATTCCGAAAAGTGAAACATACATCGCTAGTTCGGCATTACGGACGCTATTGTCAACCTGCCTGCCCAGGAAACTTGCACCTTGCCGGGGAGTTGCATATCTGCCATTGAAAGCCGGAATAGTCCATAGGCATTTGGGACGCTAACATCCGTAAGAACTTATGTATAAATTTTTGTAGTTGTCTGTATTGTTTTGTATATAATTGTTAATTGTACTATTTGTTCAAACGTCTTCGTGTTTCTTTGTTTGATCTTGTGTAAGGCCTATCGCCGTCTGAGAGTTGAACAAACCATTTGTTTATCATTTGTGCTCTCCGATAGTGGTATCCGTACAATATGAAATGAGCACTCATGCAGACGAACTACCATGATTCTGTTAAAGTCAAGGCAAAAAAAGAGCACATTGAAAATACACTTGGATAATGTATGAAATGAGTGAGACTGAGAACAGACAGTAGACAGGTAGGGTTGTCAGAGGGCATCGTGAGACGGATAACTGGTTTGTCTAACCTGTGTCAAAATGTAAACCAATACTATATTATACATTTAACTGCAGGCCCCAAATGGACAAATGTACATGCGCAGTCACTCAAATGTCATAATAAATCTGTTTCTATAACACACAGGTTTGTTCTTTGTTATTCAAGTTGTTTAAATCTTATTTTCGTCCATTTTCGCTTCACATAACACTCCTGATATACATGATCGGTGGTTTATTAATGACAACATCCTAACTTGCTCTAATGTTGAGACAACATATATGGGTGTTAGTTTGCCGCCGGACATATCAATAAAATTTCATCGAGCTTCTCATCATCCTCAAAGACAACAAAGGCAAAGGGAATCCACAACGCCTCCAGAAATACCCCGTGCCTGCAGAGGAAGGTGTCTGTCATGCGATCGCATTTGTCCGGAGCCAGACATCTATAGCTGGCCGTTCTAAATACACTACCGGGACTCATACAATTATGGTAAGTATTGTTGTTAATAGCACTTGCCTGGTTTGTTGTCACATTGCGTGAATAAGTTCGGGTGATATCAGCGTGGCAAACAAATGCATAACATACTGAATGCAAATTAACAGAAATGAAATAAAGGACCTTATTTGGAGAGGCTTCCAGGAACCTCTACAAACCCCGGAAAGGAAATCACATATATGTGCTTTTATCACAAAAAAGACAAAGAGAAAACATTGTTCTATATAATGAAGCCACCACTTTACATGGTTGACTTTTTGGGAAAGAGTTCTATACATTATGTTGCAACTGTGTCCGAGGGGGTTAGCGCCAGCGTGGTGCAATGGCCCAAGTGCCTCTCACCAGTGCGATCGCTGTGAAGTCCAGGTGATGTTGGTTTCCTCTCCGGCCGTACGTCGGAAGGTTTGCCAGCAACCTGCACTGCCTTCCCATGGCCAAAGGAAGCAAGTGACACAAAGGTCAAAATTGAGATAATCACACGATATGAATAATTGAAGGAAGCCGCATGTCTCAACATTGGGATTTTGTGAAATGCCCAGTACTTTTATCTGTAATACAGAGGCAAAAGGAAGCAAATACTCACAGAATGATAGTTTTCTGTGACAAAAGGAAGTAAATCACTCAGGCCAATCACAACGTATGTTATAAACGTTGGCATCCAATGAAATGCATTGTTTCTAACAGAAAATCGTCTGTAAAGATCACCGCAGCAGGCCATTTAATTATGGCATACGTTCTGAAGCTTACAGATGTCTAGTGGCAAACCACTAAATAAATTCTGTTGATAAATCATCTACTAACTGCTTGTGTCCAATAATATTTTCCAAAGAGACAGTAACTTTAATGCCACCCAGTGTGCGAGTATTCTCTTTCCATTCGCGCAAATGTTTTGATATTATTCACATCTGTCATTCAGAATATTATACTCTGCAAATTTTGTTTAATTTTATCTGTGTTTGCCAACAGTAACTTCCGTTTTCAAGACACATTCAATCTTTTTTTTTTTGGAAAATTATAGATATATTATGAAGTGAGGAAATTCTCACATCGTTAATCTGTATCTTCCAACAGTTATCATTGCTATTCTGTCCCTTGGAAGTTTCTGTACGCTTTGATGTCGAGCGTTGTCGAAATTCCTGGGCTAGCGATTTGTATTTTCCCCAAGTAATCTCACTTCTCTTACCGGATGCAGTTTGTAGTCGATTTGGATACTGCTATTGCCGATAATCACAGTTTTGTCCAAGTACGTAGTGCATGTAAAGCATTAGATTTTGATATTTAAGTCTTTTTTAGTTATCTTCTTACAATCATTCCCTTTTTTATGTCGAGTCAGCTTTTTCCCTGTCGGTTATTCATTGTCACTCACGATCTACTCGTGAACATTCGATTTTTCTTCTGTTGCCCATTGAAGTACTTCTCCTGCAGCTCTGTATGCTACTTCTGAAACAAATATCGAGATGTAACTTTTCCACCAAAATCCACACTGGTACTTAAAGAGTGAGCGGTGAAGTAGATCTTTGCTTTACACAGGGTTGGATTTTTTGTGTGTGTGGATGAAATTTAGAACAGACTGTGAGAACAAAAGCATGGCATACACGTGATTATCCACATATTCATATTGAGGGGTAGGTATACAGTTACAATGTACTTGGGCAAGTAATGACCAGAGCAAAGCGAAATTGTAGAAAGTTCTGAACACCCTGATTAACAGCGTCCAAGTTTGTCTGCCAGATATGCTGATCTGTCACCTGGATTCGTTGGGCAAACCTTCCATCTAGTACCTGCACCGCGCCGCTAAATATATCATTATCTAAAGAGATATCGCTGGGTCGGTTCTCCTCGGCTTTCGAGATGATATGAAAGGCGGGGAATTGCTGTCAGTGCCCTAGGTGACATTCCCCTAGTGGCAACAGCTGCGTCAAACATCGCTTGCCTTGTGGCCATAGAGGTGTAACCAAATGTATAGGGTAGATGGAGTTGGGGGAAAATGCGACGCTGGGATTTGACTACAAGTACAAAACCAAGAAGAGTTGACAAAGAGTGGAAGAAATTTGTCGGCCATATACTAAATGCCTTGGCAGCCCATAGTGATATTTCCGGCATTATGCTGAGTCTTATCATTTTTCATAATGTCTTTCTACCAAAGTGTTAGCCATTTCCCGGAAAATCTCTGATCCCGCCAAGTTCCTTTGGTCCCAAGGTTGATTTGTGCTATATTCGTGTTGGGACTAGTGGCAACGAATAGTGGGGAGGGGATTGTTTGTCACGTAAGTACAATGTCCATCACTTCGTGCCTCATGGACGTGTGCACTCCACGTGACACATAACATACCACTAGACGTGTATATTGCTAAGATAATCCTGGTGTGCCGTGATATAGACCTTTATGCATATTGACATTCACATGTTTTAACGTCATGAAATGTTTTGCCTTTTTCAGGGAGACCACCCCATGGTGGGCTCTTAAATGGAGTGACCCTGATTTAGGCGTGGATGGAGAAACAAAAATGATGTGTAAAGTAAAAAGCGATCCCTCAGAGAGAGAGAGAGAGAGAGAGAGAGAGAGATCGGTGTGGCTGCGCACATCTTTATGACTATTTTGATCACACCAGCAGGGTGCCTGCTGAATAGCGGAGCTTTTTCTGTAACACACTGGACAATTAACAGCGTTATTACACACTTACTTTAGAGTTCTACCCTTAACACATCAGTAGTAAACTCCAGTTTCCTTTCACTTGTGGTATTTTTTTCATTATTATTTAACGCACAGGTTGTGCACTCACTCTGGCAAGGTAGACAGAGAGGACTTTGGGTGGTGATTGCCTTGTCTGACCATGTCCACGGCACCTGTGTCAAGATGTATGCTATGCTGTACTATCTTAATCCCAATGCATAACCACGCTCATGCCCTGCTATTGAATGTATAGAAATCATGCCACCATTTTGTGGTAAACACTTACCTTTCTCTCGCCTTTAATACAGAACGGATTCACAGGTTGGGGCCTTTTTAAAGACACAATCACTACAAGGCGCACACTGTTGGCCTAGAATGTTATCATCATTTAATTTTTAAATCCGGGTGCTTAGTAAATGGACAATTTTTCTCATGTAGTTATTGAAATATGGTAGCAAATTTATTTGTCTAATATATCGGATCATGCTGATCCATCGTATGGACTGCTGGGGAAAACCTTCCCTCTGGCACCTTCATCGCCCCGCTAAATCTCTCATTATCCAAATAGATATCGGTGGGTCGGTTCTCAGGGGCGGTCTAGACGATATGAAAAGCGCGAGATTGCGGCCAGTGTCCTACGTGATATCCCTAGTGGCAACAGCTGTAACTATCATTGTTTGTCTGGTGGCCATAGAAGTGTAACCAAATGTATAGAGGAGATGGAATTGGGCAATAAATGCGACGGACGGGCTATTAAGAACAGACCCCAAAAGATGGGTCCAGAGATGAAGGAAAATCTCGGCCATCCATTAAATGCATTGGCAGCCTATGGTGATGTTTTAGATATTATGCTGTGTCACTATCGTCTTTCTTAGTGTCTTTCTGCTGAATTGTTAGCCAGTTCCCTGGATGGTTTTTGGTCCCGGAATATTCCCTTTGTTCCCAAGCTTACTTGTTGTGCCATATACGTCTCCGTACTAGCGACATCAGATTTCACGGAATAGTGGAGAGGGGATTACATGTCACGTAAGGGCAATGTCCATTACTTTGTTCGTCATGCGAACTGCCTCTTGGAGGTTTGCACTCCACCTGACACATGATATGCCAGTATCCGTGTCCGGTGTTAGAATAATGTAGGTGCGTCATGATACAGATCGCTATGCATATTGACATTCACATGTTTTAACGTCATTTAATATATCTCCATATTTAGGGAGACGAGCCTGTAGTGTGGTCTTAAATGGAGTGGCCCTGATTTAGGGGTGAGTGGACAAAAAAATTGACTGTGTGCAGTAAGAAGTGATCCCTCAGAGAGAGAGAGGTTGTTGTAGCTGCGAACATGTTTACAACAGGTGGTTAGATATTGACCATGCGCACAGGATGCGTGCTGCATGACGGAGCCTTTTCCTGTAATACACAGGTGCATTTCTAACACTGAAACATTGTTGCATGTTTAACACATCACTGGTATATTCCATTTTTATCATTATTTATTACATCATTAAGGCATTAAACATAAGTTCTGAATGAATATTAACAATGTTCTTGAATTACTTATAATTCAGTGACACCTTGTACATAAATCATGTCATAATACATCACAGAGTGACTCTTGGTTTCTATTTGTCAATACACAGTCACTTAATATTCCGCATAACATATTATATAGCAGATTATAATCTCGACCTAATCTTCTATCACTGATTTATGCGGCTTAGCGACCTACCTGTGTCTTGCGTGGTTAATAGAATCCCTGTTTAATTCCAACTTTCGCCTGGTTGGCTGCAGCGTTAGGTCAGGAGTCTCGCTAGATACCTGGTGAAAATTTCCGCTTGACGGATGGCCACGCCTTTTTATACATTCTGCTCATATGTCTCATATTCAAATGTTTACTTTTACGCAAAGTTGATAGGTGAAGAAAAACACCGAATGTATATACCAAACAAACCTAAATATTTCTATGGCAAGAATTTTCGGAGCAAATGGGGTCTACATGTGATCTAATTGGTCCTGGGGTAGTTATATTTTGGATGGGATCAGTATAAGACATGATCTACAAATGATAAGTATAATTGCACATAACCAAAAATCGGCAAAAGCTTCATTGCTGCTTCGTATTAAAAGACAAAAGTGTACTATATAGAGTCGCGATGTGTCATTCAACTGTCAAATGTCAAATAACTTTACTCTCCAATCGCTGTCTTGAGATTTTGTTACTCCTAAAAACACACTTCCTCGATTAACCATCCACTTGATATAACGCGAATGTTCAGGTAGATCTCTGATGTGCATTGAGCTCGATATTTACCCAAGAGAATTGGAAGAACAGACTGTGACAACAAAAATATGATTTATTGTCCACACATTCAGATTTGACACGTAGATATACAGTTACAGTGTTTTGGGGCAAATCGTGACCAGGGTAAAAATAAATCGTGGAAAGGTCTGAGCACCGTGAATAACAGCGTCCTGGCCTGTCTACTAGATATGCTGATCCATCGTCTGGACTCGTGGGGAAAACCTTCCCTCTGGCACTTTCACTGTCCGGCTAAATCTATCATTATCTAAAAAGATATCGGTGGGTTGGTTCTCCGCGGCGGTCTAGACGATGTGAAAGGCGAGAGATTGCGGCCCGTGCCCAACGTGACATCCCACTAGTGGCAACAGCTGTAATCAACATTGTTTACCTTGTGGTCATAGAAGTGTAACAAAATGTGTAGCAGAGATGGAATTGGGCGAAAAGTTCGACGTCACGACAGATTTGGAAGTACACAGCCAATTCTCCGGATGGTCTTTTGTCCCTCGGGTGACTTGTTGTGCGATATACCTGTAGGTCCTAGAGACATCAGATTTCACGGAATAGTGGAGAGGGGATTGTATGTCACGTGAGGACAACATCCATCACTTCGTTCGTCATGAGAACTGCCTCTTGGACGTTTGCACTCCACCTGACACATAATATGCCAGTATCCGTGTCCAGTGTTATAGTAATCTAGGTGTGCCATGATACAGACCGCTATGCATATTGACATTCACGTGTTTTAACGTTATTAAGTGTAATGTTTTCAGGGGTTTTAGGGCCACTAGCCTATAGTGTGCTCCTTAGCATTGAATGGAATGACCCTGATTTATGCGTGGGTGGACAGAGAAAAAGGCTGTGTGCAGTGAGGAGTGATCCCTCATAGGGAGAGAGAGATCGATGTGGCTGCTAACATCTTTAACAAGTGGTTAGATATTGACAACACGGACAGGGTTCCTGCTGAATGGTGGAACTTCTTCCAATATTACAGTAACACATTTGTGCATTTCTTACATTGTTGCACAGTTACATGACTAACACATCACTGGTATACTCGGGGAATTTGAGCGCGAGATCCGAGATCAATTCCAGGTCATGTTATACAGAAAATTTCAAAAAAAAAAATCTTCAAGTAGCTGCCTTGCTCATCGCATAGCATTGTGCAAGTAAACAGGGCATGTTGACTCGGTGGAGTATTATGTCTGGTGTCTTCGGTATGATGCCCCAATAACGGCTGCACATTGGCGGTATTGACTCGCACTGCCACTAGAAAACACAGAACACATACATACGAATGACTCCTGGTTGTCATATAACTGAAATATTGCTTAGTACCACATAAAACCCATGCATGCATACATACACCCACACATACTAGCTCCAATTAGCTCCGAAGCTACAGCGGCTGACATTGCAAAATCGTGCAGTAAGTCCACAGTTCTTGCGCTCTGCCTTCTCGATACAAATAGCCGGCATGTAACGACAGTTCAGACCCATGGCAACTAGAAAGCCACATACCTTTAACCTCCAGCCAGCATCAAAGTACAAAGCCTTATGCCTACCACACAAATGGCAGCACATTAGAATTTACACAATTACGTCAGTTATCCAGTTTTAACCACACTAAACGATTGTATAGACATTGTCACACTATGACCTTACCGCTCTGTTAAAAAGAACCCGTAAACTCTTTCCCCTTTTGACAAAGCGGTCCAAAGCATTCTACTCCTTTGGACTTCCTTGTATGTATTACGTCACTTCTAGGTACAGTGACTGAGCGCTTGGGGTTTAACGTCGTACTTATCAATGTTTCAGTCATGTGACGACGGCGAGTCCTTGTGTGTCCTCTTGTGGCAGGCCGAGTCTGCTGCCGCCAATGGAACATCATGCTGTGGACACCAGACATGACACCCCACCCAGTCACATTATACTGACACCGGATCGAACAGTCCTATTTCCTTGCTGTAATCTCTCAATGCTAAGGGCCAAGCGAGGCAGCAACAAGTACCATTTTTAAAGCCTTTGGCATGACCCAGGCTTGAGCCTGGATCTCCCGGCCTCGAGGCGGACGCTCTAACTGCTCTACCACCGAGGCGGTACTTCTAGGTACATGTGTGCTCAGAAAGTAATCAGGTAGTACAGAAACATTGCAGCGTCACAGCATTAAACGATGTGTTTCTCTACAATTTGGACCGTTTTGCGTACTTAGTAAAGAGTCTTCCATTAGATTTGCGACAAATGTAATTCAGATTCCCACTACAATTGGACAACCACAACCACTTCCGTAAACGTTGTTCTTTATGCGTTGTGCAATTTCCTCCAGACACGATATTTGTTTAATGGAAAACACACTGAGCTGTGTCCCTTTGATTGTGACTGTTTCGTCTTACTGTCATTAACACAGGCACAGGTGACAGAATCCATTGGTAAATTTAATTGTGGACCTGATACATTTGCGGAATTCGCAGAGTTAACTGGAAGACCAAAGCCTTGACAGTTATTGGTAGACTAGCTGACCAATTTCAACGTTATCAAAGCATGATCCAATTGAATAGTTGTTTTTGGTGGAAAGAAAATGCTTGGTCGATGCTATCGTCTGGAAGAGATAACGGTTTCACTCAACATCCAGCCACTTTAACCTCGAAAACAGTGATTGAAACTCCGAGTTTTAGCTCTGTTCAGCATTCTGCTGATATACAGTGCCACTGCAGAAACAGTCGCCTTAATGAAGATAAACAAACAACCACAGAGACAATAAAAAGAAGTCATCGCTGTGTTTTAAAGTGAATTTTTATTTATCTCATATAAAACACGCAATCTTTTGATTGTCGAATATACTTTGGTTAACATATAGCCCAAAATTCATACTAATTCTGTATTAAATTTTTTTCAACTAGTTCAAATAGTTCATGTAGTTCAACTACTAATAACTGGTTTTATCTCGATACAGTCGTAACCAGAATTATGAAAGAGGTAATGCCACAGATTGGGAGGAAGAAATCGGGAAAAGCTATAATCAAATCAAATTTTCGTTTCTTTTCTCATATTGCCTCAATTCTGATCGAAACACCAACATCACCAATGTGCGATCTAAGAAAGTAAAATTTTAGTACATTTTTTGAAAATTTAAAACACTAGCCTCTTTAGGATGCTGTGCTAAATATCGAAAGTTAATAAGGACTATTGTACATGGAGGGAATATTCATAGAAGGAGCTCTCGCTAAATAACATAAACATAAGGTTGTCGACGTCATCAAATGTCTTACTTCTGGACTCCTACTTAGTTCTTGTTCAAACGCTTGTGTAAATGTTAGCTACTGCTGTGTCTGCATGTCGAAAAACAATCTAACAGTTACACTCTTTGAATGTGTCCAACTCGCAACCTTTTATGGCGGAGACACATGAGTACAAGACTGATTCTTTTGTAGAATGTGTACTCTACTGATTTCTTTGTACATAGAAAAACAAGCCCACAATTACACTTTTTGATTGGATCTAAGCACCCACCGTCTGGTCACATCAATACCGGAGTTATGGAATTCCACTAAACTATTCCCACATCAGGCACCAACAATCCTCAGCACAGTTTCTATAAATTATACGGGTAAGCTATTTTACACTATTTGTATTCTGCTAAAAATCTCTGTGGGATATTGAGCGGAAATTGTACGTCATTATCTTACCACAGTTTACAGAAACCTTACAAACAAATTCTGGGTTGTATTATTTTTTTCTGTTACAACTGCCACTATATGCCCACTCTACATTACGGTAAGAGTTGTCTTTCTTTTAAAAAGTGTAGAGAAGGCTTTCCAGCTTGATGGGTTTGCACAAATTAACTAAGAACCAATCTTCCTATTAAGGCCACATAATTTTTGCATTTATGTCGGCGCTCAGAAACAGGGGTTTGGCTTTTGCCTGTGGGTGCAATATAATAGAAATAGCTCTAATCTTCCCTGAGAACAACTAATTGAGTTTGTTTGTCACCGGCGATCGGTTATTACAGGCCAGTCGGAGATGGGTAACAGATTTACTTGCTCCACACTGAGTAATCCGAGCTTGAGGCACACGGCTTCTAATAATTATGGAGAAATTATCCGTATTGCACACAATAATGAAAATACTCAAACGCTGATGAAGCCTGTGGTGTAAATTGACACAAATACAAAAAAAATCATCTTTCTTTCAAAGGAAGGCTGTCTTATCTCTGCAGCATAACCAGTCGAGATGGCCACTGTGGCCGAGCGCTTAGCGGGATAGGGCAGAACAATTACTCTCACCATTGCGGTCGTTCAAGCCCAGGTTCTCTCTGGTCGACCGTTGAATGCTCTGCCTGCAACCTGGGCATGACCAGAGGCTCCGTCCAGCTTCTTCCGAATGTAAATGGTAGCCGCGGTCGTATAAGTGAAATTATTCTTGAGTACTTCGTAAGAAAATCAAACAAATAAATATATCAGCATCGGAAAGTAATGGTGTTTTTCTATTAGTCTCTACGGTCGAGGAGGTTAGCACACTTGTGCAGCGCAATGACTCAGGTGCCTCCCGCCAATGCAGTCGCTGTGAGTTCAAATTCTGTGAGTTCAAATTCTACTCGTGCTGGCTACCTCTCCGACATTACGTGACAAGGTCTGCCAGCAACCTGATCCGTCGTCGTATAAGTAAAATATTCTTGAGTACAGCGTAATAATTAAACAAATAAATCAGTCAAGCACCTGCTCAATGACTACCATCCTTCCTAGCCGAGTGATCTAAGACTTCCTCAGCAGACACTAGGAATTGCGCCCGAATGGACTGCGGGGTGATCATGCAGGACAGTTGTCGATTACCTTGTTTACAAATAGGAACAGAGCGTCCAAGAGCTCTGGCGATCGGCTTCATAGCTGTCATAGTTGTGTCTAATTTCCCTCATTCAGGCTAGGGCCTGTAAAATGTATGTATGTATGCTTGGGGTTTTAAGTAGTACGAAACAATTGCTAAGTCACCTGACGACGAGGAGTCCTTAGAATGTAGATATGCTGTGTCTCCTTGTGGCAGGGCGAGTCAATGCCGCCAAAAGTGCTTCCGCCGCTGGAACATCATGCCGAAGACACCAGACATGACATCCAACCCATCACATTATACGGACACCGGGTCGACCAATCCTATTTACTTGTTTTAACCTCTCAGTGCTGAGCTTCAAGCTAATCGGCAACTAGTACCGTTTTTAAAGTCTTTGGTGTGACCCGACCTCGGATTGATGCCGGATCTCCCGACCTTTGCTCTAAGCAAATGGGCACCCGAGGTGATGTTAGGGTCTCGATAAGCATTCTAGTTAATTACATCACCATGATGCTATTATGGAGAGTAGCAATCAAAGCGGAACGGAGATCCCTGCATTAGAATTCGGCATGGAATTATTTAGATGACACGAAAATCAACGGTTTTTCCTGAATCTTTGAAAACCGTTGACTGCATCTGTCTTAAATTTTACTACCTTTATGTACTATTTATTTATTGTTATAATGTCGGACTTGAAGCTTAGACCGCCTTCGTATAAGTGAAATATTCTTGAGTAGGGCGTTAAACAATAAGCATTCATTCATTGAAGGTTAGATTGCGAAGTGCGTCGAGTTTCTTTCAGGCTGCGTCCGGTTTCCTTCATGCATTACACAAACTGAAGTGTTTTTGAGCATGCAGTAATGCAAGTATAATGCACGTACATATTACTTAGAAATAGCTAGACGTTAATTGCACTTTTCATCACAATGGTTGCTCATTTGTTAAGGAAAAACAAGGAAGTAAGATTATGTCTTCGTGATGAAACTGGACACTAGTTTGAAACAGAGAATCCACAGTGCATGCAGTACATGTAAATTACCGGTCTGTGTTTAACATAAACCATCCCGAAAGCGCTGTCCTGGAATCTGTACCTTGTCTTTATAATACCGAAGGCAGAAATGTGAAAGGAATTGACAGCATCATATATTGTTAATGTATTACTGAATTTTTTAAAATCAGCTTTCGTGGACAAAATTAAATGCATTTAAATACTTTAATTCTAATGTGGGCTTTATGGACAATATTAACTGTACGCCACTTTTCACAAAGCTTTCCGGATTTTCTCGGTGTCACAGGTAGCATTGCCGGTAGCAAATATTACATGAATTACATAACAAAAATATTGTCAACACCAAACGTACAGGTGAGTAAAAAGCCTCTCTGACGTCAAAGAGGCAAAAACAATAGATTCATAAAACTCACCTCAGAGTTCAATTATTCAAGTCCCTTTAATTCCATTCGGGAAAGTTGTATGAAATAAGTGAAGGTTTCCTAGATACCATGCAGGTACCGTTTTTAGTGGTGGTTTGAAAGCTATGACTTCTTTTCTGTTTTGTTTTCCTTCAAAGCTGTGGGAGGGCTAACCAGGGACTGTAGTCTTCTCTGAGGGTGACACTGATTATTCAAACATGATCTCCATGATTTCCAAGGAGTATTGTATTAAATGGATAGAGCACAAGTCTTGTCCCAAGCTGTGTTCATAAAATCCTGATGTTGTAGTATATCTGATTTTGTAATTTCTTTGAGAATATATTCACTACACTCTCTTGAAGGAATTGGATGCAAACATATACAAGATACGTGCATAGTAGTAACAATCATTATTATCCCACACGCAATTTTCCCTGCCAATGCTGCATTGTGATTGGCTAATCAAACCGGTGTAGGGATTCATACTACCGTTTTGTCAGCTGCCAAACGGGTCAGTTTTGCTTCAGTGACACAAAAGATGAGTTATCTGTCAGAAAAACAGCTTTAACTAAGATATTTTTAAGGTATGATGTAATTAAATATTATGATTTACTTGTTTCATCCAGTTAATTTCAAATTCAAGACGTTTTTTCACAACTTTCTACACTGAAAAACCGCCTCCGATCGATCGCTACGGTTCAATATATAAAAGGGAAATAACTCTTGCGGTGAGGTCTGCTTTTACTGAGAAACACAGGCTAATTTAAGAGCAAAACAGGCAAATATAATTCGAAATAAAACGTACACTGTACAAATAACCCGCCTGTTTAACTTGGACAATCATTCTTTTCAAAAGAAACTCTCCACCAGCAATAAAATCATAACAGTCACATCTGATTATTTTATTTATTTATTTGATTGGTGTTTTACGCCGTACATAGGGATATTTCACTTATACGACGGCGGCCAGCATTGCGGTGGGAGAAAACCAGGTAGAACCTGGGGGAAAACCACGACCATCCACACGTTGCTGGCAGACTTTCCCTCGTCATGGAAATGAGCTGGGCTTGAACTCAAAGCGACCACATTGGTGGGAGGCTTCCGGTCATTGCGCTGAGCTAGCGCGTTATCCTACTGAGCCATGGAGACTCCTTCACATCTGACTAAGAAGTTATCCCGAAGTCCACGTGTTATCATGCCAACAACAACGTGGAAAAATTTTGATTTGGAACGCCATATCCGATGTGGAACTCAGAATATTTCGCCCGCTTTAATCTCTGTAATATGTTCAATAGCATGTTGCATACATTTCCAGTTCTTAAACACAAAGTGTCATTCCCTCTCTTCGAAACAACCGCCGATAAAAACAAGCCACGTCTGTCACGAACTCTCCTCCAATGCATTGACTCTCAGCTGCCGCTGCCGAACCTAATCCCAGCAGTGCCGGTACCGTAAATTTTTATCGGTTTGCTTTATTCATCAAATTTGTACCAAGATAGATTTACCAATTTTATATAAACAGGGACACAAGAGTATTCTTAGAAAATTGTGATCACATAGAATAACTTTTTTTGTAATTATCTATTTCAGCTTTAAGGTAGGCAGGCCCACCAGTGCTGATTTTTTTTTCTTCTCTCTCCAAATGAATGGCCATGGAACTAGCAGGTTTGTGGCATAACAAATTCGTAATTAAGACTTTGACCAGAGGCTCTGCAGGATCATAGCATGTCATACACCCTGGTTAAAATCGTAATAGCTAATAACATGCACAAGCCTGGCAGTATGTGTCTTATACACTCATCTCTAAATGTGTTAAATATCTACAACGGTGTACCCATGATGCACATATCGGGAGTGGAATAAACACGTGAGCACATATGTGTACATATGCCCAACACTTGCCTGAGGTTATAGGAACATGTCAAACCAGTTGCCCAGTGGACACGAAGATTCCGGGTTTCCGTATCAGGGGCAATAATTCAAATCTATCCACGGGAGACATGCGCTTTATGTGGCTTACCTCCCTTCAATTGTCAAGGGGAAGATGCATAAATATAACGGTTGCCCAGCCGTCCAGAGAGCTTTGATCTCGTCGCTTGACAAAACACTCAAAACTGTTTGGCAATTCCTCTTAAGTAAATATGCTTTACATAATGTTATTTATTAACTCAATCTGCGATTAACTGAAGGTCTCCTTTGCGTTATCCAGAGTGTACGATGTACGGTACGATCATATTTTATCACCATAAGCCAAAGAAGATGATGATGATAGTTTGCAAAAGCTATAATGTATAAACTCCGTAAATTTCAAAATAAAACTTCGTTCCAAACTAAAACATAACAAAACCTAAAGTCTGAGGCATTGTGATAACAAGCTGCGAGTTTTATAGTAGCAAGCCGATGGGCTGTCATATATGTAACAAGCTTTAGCTTTAACAAAGAACCGGTAAAATGTTTGCCCGGCAAGCCGTATGCTTGCACAGCAAGTCGAATGATTAATCATGTCAAGCTGAGTCTTTACCATTACAAGTCATATGCTTTATCATAGCAAGCTGTATGCTTTGTCATAGCAAGTCCAACGCTTGGTCATGTCAAGCTGAGTCTTAACAGTGATATATGTTTGCATGATGTATGTTTTATAGTAGCTTTGTGTATGTTTCACCATAGCCAGCTTTATCATGACGAATGTAGTTCCTAAAACATAGACTCTCTAAAACTTCTGGTGGCTTCCCGCTGAAGATAAAGGCTCCTGGCCCTAATCAAACTAGGCCGTTCGCGCGGTCTGCGAGAAATGTGTCTGGTCTCATGCCTGGGTTTTGGCACTCACTTGAATGTTGTATAACACAACACATGCTGTCTTCTTCTCCGCTCGTAGGTCCACCAGCAACGTGCGGATGATCGTGGGTTTCCGCAAGGCTCTGCCCGGTTTGCACGCAGTATAATGTTGTTCGTCATTATATAAGTGAAATATTCTTTAGTACGACGTAAAACACCAATGAAATAAATAAATAAATAAATAAATAAATATAACATAATAACCAATTAATCTTGACTTGTACGATTGCAGTCAGCATGCCTGTTATGGGTCAAGGAAACCGGTTCGGAAATTTATTGAGGAACTTTCTCTAATGTGACGAACATGTACCATATTGATGGAAGAGAAGATCTTTCGGAAGCCGACATACGAAACTCGTGGACCGCACACTGTCACATACATGTAAGCCTTACAAGAGCGTCCAAATTTGTAGGAAAGTACATGTACACAAGATTTTGCATCTGCTGTTGCGATGTAGGTTTATCAACTTTCCATTTTTCACTCTTTACTTGTGTATTCTTGAGAAAGACGTAAAACATCAAAACAACAAATACCATTAAAGAGACCGTATTAAAAAAATATGAATGTATTATTGTAATTCTTTTGGCTCTGTTAGCCCATATACCGTTAGCAAGGCGTCGGGATTTAAATGGATACGCTAAGCATAATTACCTCATGCAGAAATTTCTAGGCCGTTAGTGTGACAATAAACTCTCTCAATAGCTCTGTTACATGTACGGAAGTTTCTTAAACTTAATAGCACGTACGTTCTGCTCAATATAATAAAGGGGCAACCACCGGATGAAAATTACGAGCACGCAAATTAATTGTTTAAAACATTCCGCTCATTTTGGTGGCTCAAACTGAGCCCAACAGGATTTCAAACGTATTTAAATACAGATTGATTAGAAAAAAACATATATTCAAGGAAGTAAATCTCTAAATGTCACGAAAGATGTATCGTTTGTAACCAAGACAAAAAAGCCTTATAAAGGAAAATGAAAAATGAGATTTCCATGATTATTTTCTGTCAAAAACTTATTAATTTTACCTGTATATGTTTTTCGCTTAACAATCATTCTCAGTTGTGAAAACATAATGTCACAATTCAAAATCATATTTGAACATGTTTATAGCAATAAAAGTTGACTACATTTATCCCATTATGACTTCCACTGAATTTTCATTAAAGATCCACGAGTAAACATGCGATATTGAAATAATGCGTCGTAGTAGGCTGAATAAAACTGATAATCTACCAATTTGTCAGTTTCAATCCAGCAGATTAATGCTTTACAGTCAGTAGGTCTGTCATACGGCTGACTGTAACGGGTGCGCTTGATTCCTCAGAGTTTTCTTCCCGTTTCCTAAATCCTGATGGCTGATCAAAATTGAAACATCCTTGAGCACAGAATAAGCACATCAATTTTATTAATAAGCTTATAAATATTCAATAATCAACCATCACTTGACACGCATATCAAAAACAGAGTTGCTCGGTTGTGGTTCAGACTGGCCTAGTATATGATGCGGTTTACTGTTTACCAAAAAGCCGAGCAATCCTTCACTACCAAGAGCAGACCAAGCATAAAGCTATCCATCAGCTAATCATTCAATGGACACGAGATCCCTGATCAAATTCAGAAGGACGGGATTGATGTAAAATACCATAAGCTGATCCCGTTCCCTTAGGACTCACGCTATATGGTCACATGTCAAAGGACGAGTTCAGGACTTCTTCCTTATTAACCTTTAACCCGCAATTAATTCATCACGTGTTGACAAGTTATAGGCAAGCGTTAATTCGATACCGTGTCCGGTGTAAAGGCAACTGTCGCCCATCCCCGTGCAGACCAGAAACGACTGCTTGAGACGGGCCAACTGTTATCAAAGAGGCAATTTTCTCGCCCGATGGACAATGAGGTAGGCTAAATGTGGACCGAAGTAATTCATTTTTGTGATGAGTGATCCAGCAACAGATTGATATCACAGAGAATGAATGGAGTTTCCCCTGCTTCCAAATTACCATGAACTGGCCCGTTAACTGATCTGGGTGCAACCGGCCTACAGTGACCATATAGAAAGAGCTGGTGCAATGGCCGAAATAGAGCATGGGGAGATGTCCGAGAACATGCTGGAGGTCACTCACTTAGGGTCGAAATTATAAATGATGCTTGTTGCTTGACTTGTGTATTGTCAAACTGAAATGAACAGTCTTCAATGTGTGTCACAACAAGTGAGGAGTGGATATCTTTTTAACAGATAACAGATCACTTGTGACCTTTTCAAGTACAATTGTATTGTTCTCTATGTGTACTTTATGGCGTTTAAGAAAGGCCTGCACAGTATGAAAGGCTTTTTTTCTTTCTTTCACAGATGCGCACTTTGAGTATGAATTAAATCTGGCTGTAGCTTGATGTATTTATTTAACAAGATAATACGATGTTAAGTATTACAGATGTAAATTCATTACAGATGTAATAGTTAACTGATTCGTAGGTTTCCCACGGGCGGTGCCAGGCTTCATCCCAACATAATGCCGACCGCCGTAGAATAAATGAAATAAGTAAAACACCAATCAAGTAAACAAATAATGGAGTCGTAATATTTAATTGAAGTCCCTGGAGTCAAACGTTCATGAATATGTATTACATCGTCCTGTTTCATCTACTTCTTAACCTGAAACTGCCAAAACTGTGTTACAGTATCCGTCAGGCCAAAGATTAACACTGTCTCACATGTCCATACGTGCTTATGGGACAAACAAGCAAATTTTAGTCTGCGCCCAAACTAGGTGTAAACCTGGGAACAGACTCCCAGCCCATTACTACCGTCATCAAACTCAGACTAGCCTGAACGCCCTTCAGATATCCAAGGCAACAAAATTGCAACAGATTCAAAAAGAGCACTTTAATTTAACCCGTGTTTTACGTAGATTACACGCGGACCAATTCATCCAAAGTCCCTGACGTACTTGACCTTTTCGACTGAAGAACAAATAGAACGTTAACGTGGCCAAATAACGAAATGGTTTGTCTGCCGGAGAATCCGTATGTAGGCAATACGATTGAGGTGCTAAAAGTGTTTAACGAAACCCCCTGTGGAGGATCTTCTGGCTGGATAAACGGGGCGATATTGCCAAGAAAGAGCTTCCAAGTCAGGCGAGGCAAAAGGACTTTTCTGACAACAACTGTCGGGAACGTGGAATGGGGTACTATCGATTGGCGAGCCTTCAGCGTTTGGTGCACTGATTTCACCTCTGATCTGTGTTCTGTTAAACAGGGATCGATGTGAAGGAACGGTGATCCCTGAATGCTCCATTATTCTCCGCTGATAACAAGCGACGGCCTCCTCAGTTGTGCCCTGCAAATAAATTGGATATCCATTATTGGGGGTCATGAGCTACTTATGATGACTGTCACATATTCCTGATGGTAGTTTCGCTGTATCTTCTCAAAGCAGGCACTCCGAAGAAGTGTGGCGCTAAAGCAAATATTTGGAATTATAGTCTGGGTGATGTTGATCTCATTTGCCGCTACTTTGGCTGTCTTCATTCAGTTGTTCCAGAAATCTGGAGTTCATATGCCCACGTTGTTTTTAATAGAGTAAGAGAGGTCCAGGAAAGGTGTAATCTTGGACACAGAATGTTCATACGTGAAAACAAAATCATGCCATCAGCCTTGCAAAGCGAAGGTCGAGCAGTTGGGTAGATAAAGGTGTATTCTTAGACATATAATGTTCATGCGTGAAAACAAAATCTTGGAAACAGAATGTTCATGGGTAAAAAGAAAATCATGCCATTAGCCGTGCAAAGCGAAGGTGGAACCCTTGGGTAAAAAAAGGTATGTTTTCAGACATATAATATTCATGCGTGAAAACAAAAATAACGTTCATATGTGAACAGAAAATCATGAAACCAGCATTGCAAAACAATGGTCGAACGCTTAATTGGGTAGAAAATTATCACGATAGTTCACTGAAACTACATGTAACAAAAAGTCGTAGATCTACAGGCACAAAGCAAAATGTTCCTAGAGATAGAAACAAGGACCGCCTGTACGTTTTAGCACATTCTTTTCATTACTATATAGATGACATATAGAGATTGCGAAAGACATTATAATCAACCAGAAATGAGCCAATTTTTGCATAGGCAGCGTATGTGGTGGTGAATACAAGAGGGGAATTCATTTCTACGTTATCGCTGAAAGAGTTCCAAAGTAGAAATGATGCGAGTATAATTCGATTCCGGCAACCAAATGGCCTTCAATAGGATGGACACATTAGCGTTTCTTGGAATCTTTGTGATTGAAACGCCACGTTAATCTATACAAAGAAATTGAAAAGGATGCAGGAGAGGTTTCCAATTAAACATTACGTCGTATTGTACATGTGCATTAAAACATCTGCTCCAGACATATTGTCTGTTTTCTGGGAAATCTTTTGTGAAAGTTTCAAACAGATGAAACTTAAATGCAGAAGACATTTTTGCATTAGAGTGCTAGAGTCTTGAGAAGTAAAATCAATGTTTCTTCTGTGCGCACAGGACGGGTGGAATTTGGTGAAGCAGGGTGATTCTGGAAATATATGACCATTTCTGGTTAACTTTTTGGAGGCTTTTCTTTTCCAATTTCTTCAAAATTTGCATAGGTCAAAAGAACCCTTTCTCAATTGCGTCCACTGAAGCCCATGATCATGTAGCTGTAATATCTTTTGAGCGTCCATGTGTGAAATTGCTTTATATTTTTTATTTACCCCACTTTTGATTTTATATGTATGCGTAATTCAATATCAGCATCTTCAATTTCAATCACGCCTCATTTACAGCGGAATTTAGGCCTTATTACGAGAGCGTAAACTTGCAATAGGTTAGCGCTAAGGCCGTCTTAGTCTATTCCATACGAAAACAACGTCCATCATGCTCAAGAAGGCAGTAATAAATAATATATAAATACACAAATACTATTGTACTATACATTATTATGGTATTTCTTGATGAATATAACCCAGAACTTCCCATAAGAACTGAACTCCGTATACCACTGGGATACCAAGTGAGGCCCTGTGAAATGACGAACATGTGAAACTATGAAACACATTGTTTGTACATAAACTTTTCTTTTAACAATTACCGTTTTTCACTAAGGCATATCTCTAGGTGATTACACTTGAATTGGTTTGTTTGTAATTACGAACAGATACATATATTTCGCAAAGAACGAACGGAAGAATCAAACCATTACATCACAAAAGTGGGCTCTACGAAAGCCTAGGATTTTTGATCATCTTTATTTATTTATTTATCTGATTGGCGTTTTACGCCGTACTCAAGAGTATCTTACTTAGACGACGGCGGTCAGCATTATGGTGGAAGGAAAGTGGGTAGAGTCGGGAGAAAACCCACGGCCATGAGCTGGACTTGAACTCACAGCGACCGCATTGGTGGGGGGCTTCTGGGTCATTGCGCTATGCTAGCGCGCTAATCGACTGAGCCAAGGAGGTCCTCTTGATCATATTAAAGCACATGTCTCGAGGGCGCTTTCCATATCCATTGCAGATCCATTAACAATTATGCATACACTTACATAAAAAATAAAATAGCGCCTTATTTTTTATGGTCTAAAAAAATTCATTTCCAAGTCTACATGTAGATCAGGGTTGAAGTTGGCCCGTGGGCTTTTTTGGCGCACGCACAGCGCAATCAAATGTAAAATCAATCAACCTGTTCATTTCCGTTAAGAAAAGGAGGCCATCTATGCCGAGAGGGCAAGTACACATATCTGGGTTTTCTGGACATTTCATCTCATCTAGCTGACATATATTAGCATAAAATCGATGAACCAGAGGCAAAAGTTTGTTGTTTGGATAAATCGAGCGGCAAAGTAGCCTCTAATTTCACTGGACCGCCCCTAAACAGTTAACTGGCGGCAGCGTGAGAGATGGCTATCCGTTGAGACGTCATTCCCCAGAGAAATGTGAGAAGGGTTGTAGGAGAACGCCATGTTCTAGTAATCCAGTTATATACTCCCTCCAAGGATTGAGAATATTTGGTTTCCATGACACGATTAACAAATTTATTCATCTTTCATTGAAATATTCCTGTCATGTGTTCAACGTTGATCGTCATCTGTGCTTGGTAGGTTTCCTGTGACTTGTGATTAGTGTGGAGCTTTTGCTTTGTTTTACCGTGCGTTTAACATCACCTTTCTTCAATATTTTCAAAGCCATAGTCTGTATGAGAGGCCTTATCTGAAAGGCGCAGACCGTTGTAACGATGCAAAGCTCGCGGCGACTCAGTGGCCAGCATTAAGAATGTGTTTTCTAATTGAGCGATCTCAGCTTCTGATGCAACTTTAAATAAGGGATTTGTCGGGTACATGCTGATGAGCGGCTGCTTACTCCCGTACACTCCACTAATAAACTTCCAGTAATAAATCTCACCGTCGTCATATCAAAGTGGAACATTCTTTAGTGTAGTGTTTAGCACCAAGGCCGGTTCCCACATATTTAAGATGCTGCCTCTCTAAAGTCACCATTAGACACGGCATGCTATGATTTACCTCTCGTTATACCGACATTGGTTGTACAAACACCTGACATATATGCTCTTACCGACGGCTAGATACTAAAAACTGAGATTACCAATTTAAAAGTCTTGGACATGGGCTCTTTGTGTATATCTCTCTGCTTTGTACTTACTTCATATGTATATCCGATATGACATGGCCGGGATTAATTCTTCTGCTAAGAATTTATTAAAGGCCAAACCTCTGCCTGCTTTTCTCCAACACAGCCAACTCAACGAGCCATTATTGATCTAGTACGCCGAAGTTCCCTCCAGATAGTTAGATTTTCTTCACAATTTTAAATTGTTGGAGACTTCTTGTTTCTCTCTTTTCTTTATATCTCGGATTGTTTTACTTCAGAACTTAAGACTGTGTCAGCGATTTCATGACTACATTGCATGAGTTTAAAGCTCTATACAAAGTAGTTTTTCATTGTGCTTCTTCTTTCCCTGTTGATTGATATAGCAATTGTAATGCTCTCTCAGATCGCGTTTCTTGCAATGATTCTCTCGAATAATTCCAGCGAATCGTAAATTGCCCGGCTCAAGACTCTAATGGCATCCATCATTCTCCTGGGACTTCAGAAATAATATTATATGCCACAGAGATAGGCTAAAATTTAAAACTAATCCAAGTGTTGTAAACCTATAGCACATTTAACTTGCGGTAAGTTCACTGTTTCATGTAATTCCAGCTGAAATATGCAATCTCACAAGCACACAAAGCAGGATTATTAAAAAGATATTTGTTTTAAATTTAGCATATGAGCCCTATTAAAGCAAGGGGAATTAAAGTTCTGCAGCTGGGTTTAATTGTAGCGAGAAGTGTTTCATGGCAATTGCTGAAAGCGCTTGAACGACTCTGTTGATACCGATAAATTGTAGTGTTACATGTTTGAGATTTAATGTGTTCAAGACAGACTTTTCAATATAATTTTAAACTGTTATTTAAAGAAACCAAGCTCTGTTTGCCCAGCTGGGCAAATATAACAAATATACAGAGCACTAAAGCTGGCAATATAATTGTGATATGAAAGTTTGTTGCACTTTGTGAATGTCAATAGAAGTGAATTGGTTCTGAAACTCTCAGCACAGTTACATCTATAGCAAGCCGTCGTATTTATTTAGTGTTTAAAATACAAAGTTATGCACTTTGTCCTCTTTTTAGGAATATAAAAAAATAATTTGAGCCTGTAGGCCAAAAAATGCTTAATTCATTTCAAAAATATATACTGGAAGATCTCAAAAGGGTGAGTTAGGAAACGAGTGAATTATTTTCATTGGTCATTTGGAGATACTTGATGACCGTACTTAATTATCGTGCAAATTCTGTTTTGATGATAACCAGTAACGCTATAATGCTAACAATATTCTAAGTTCTTTCATATGTGTCTTTATCTGCCTACGTTGAAGTCCCCGATGAACTTTCCTCTGTTAATGTGACAACAAATAACTTAGGCCCATCTCTCTGCGCGAGAAAGATTTTATGTTTTTGTCCATGAAACAACAATAACTGAAGCCGTATAAGTGACGAATTCATAAGTCCGCGCACAAAATGTTATCATGTAAAAAAATCGATGAAATGTTCCTTGAAGTTTATGTTTGGGTCATGCATTAGCTTTACCAATATTTGCTACCATTTCCTCATTTAACAGGTTGACTTATTTGCTGATTGTCAACTTGACAGTTTCGTCCCCTGACTAATGCAGTGGGGTAGCTTCGTCGCTGACGTGATATGGGCAAACAGAAGAAATGCCTGATGTCTTTCAATCCGTCTTCAGCACTTCCTTAAATTAATAACACGGGTAAACGAGGCTTCTCTTGGTACGTCACTGACATCAGCTTGCCCTGAAAGAATGCGGTACAAAAACAGCCAATTTAATAATACAGCCTTTGCCTTAGATTCGCGATTTGGCCTCCTTTACACGAAGCCTTGCCATCACACAAAGTAGGTAACATGACAAACGATCGGCAATTGAAGCCATTCGTGGTTTAAAGTGTATAAACAAAGCCTGGGTGTTTGATGTTTCTCTCAGCAGTAAAACGTCAATACTACTTGGTTTAATCATTCACTCTAGATTGGCATAAGACTGAATTGTGGAAAGCGGACAAAGTCGACGCGAATAGCCAGAGGCCCCGTTCCAATTGATGTTATACGCTAATCCAGTCCCTAATTCTTCAAAGAACTAGTTTTTATACTTAGGGGCTATAACTGCGTTTTTGCTCTCTACAAAGAGATGAAATAAGTGAGTTGATATATCCGATGGTATGATCTCTACTGCCCCTCTGGCTTAAGTACACAGTACTGTATCAACTTGTTTTGCTTTTTAAGCAATGGCTCTGTTTTGTAACTTAGAACCCGGTAAATGGCTGTAAATTGTGCCTAATTTCATATTGTATTGTTTGCTTTTTGCTTTCGTTACAACTCCATTGATATTTAAAACTCTAACCTGTAAAATTGTCCAGCTTACAATAGTTTAAAACATCTAAGGGCTATTTAATGCATATACTTAGGGTATAGGTGAGACAAAATCACAGATATTTTAGCAACAACAAAACTTTATCCATATATATACACGTGACCGTCCGCCTTTATGCGACACACTTGTGTTTTTATTGCCCACTTTCTTGTACATTGCACACAAATGGTGGAGTCCGAGGAACGTCAAAATTAAGCCATGTTGTCTCGCGTGTGAAGATTTCATGCCCTTCGCGGTGGTGCTGAATGGGTTAGCGTTTCATTACGGTAACCACTTTCAGTGGACTCCTCCACCCCCTTAGCTACATGTCTATGCATACATATGTATTTGTCTGGCAAATATTTGCCATTTGGTGTTTTCTTGTACTGTGTGAATGCTTCGCCCGGCGACCAGTTTTTGTGTTTCGTTTTTATTTATTATTTATTTATGGCTGTCACATTAAAAGTTTGAGTTAAACCGGGATCGCACTTGCAAGCCCTGTTTTCGAACCGGGGACTTCATTGAACAGGTGCCGGTGAACAACGGCTGTTGTTGTCTTTGAATCCTCTGTGTTTACTAAATGTGCTGATATATTTTTCTTCTTCTAAGTTTCCTTGTACGTACACAGAAGTGTAAGTTGATTTCAGCTAATCTTGATCAATCATCCCAGCGATCGTTCCAGACGTGGGAGGAAAGTTGAAGAGCTTCTGACACCTGATGATTATGTAACGTTCGAGAAGATTCAAATTAAATAGCATTTAATGGCACTATAGGCCACAGTCCCTCATTCCATCGTAGTGAAAGAAGTTCGTACGTGAAAGAATGGAGCGTGTATATCCTTGTCAACTGAAAAGATAATGGCTTTACAGTGTTATGGTAAATAACCCAGTGAAAATTATGTGCACTTGTGCTTCATTGTCGTTTCGTCGTGGTTTGAAACAAAGCCTTATATTATCACTTACTCTCTTTTTATGAATATACTCGAAGTTTAAGAACCGTCGCAAGGAATGTCTGTAAAAATTGTAAGTTTTTATAAATATTACTATTAATAATGATAGTTCTGTGCAAGACGTGAAGCGGATTGAGCACCATTGTTCCGTTCAGCACTGAAAGTGGCTTCTTCAAGAAGCCTGAAAGTCAACTTATTTTGCAAAGAACACTCAGGGGATGATGTACCCTTAGATCAACTTGCAGTCTTCATCACGTCGCGGAACGTCCGCGCGTTGTGGTATGGCTGTGTACTTATTTATGTAAATATATTGATGTAACCAAGGTTTTCCTACATCACTATGCACTGGTACATATAGACATCGTGAATGTATTTGAATTACTTCAATGCTTTGTTTAATCTCAGCCATATGGTGATGTTGTAATTGAGTTCAACCTGTTGAAAAATGTGCACATGATTCACAATTTCATCAAAAATTTAGTCCATTCATTTGAGAGCTGTTGAGTAAAAATATACCTCCTCAACATGTTAAGCTGTCAAACTGATCAGTGTACACACACAATGATGGAACGCATCTTTGTAACACACGATGCTCGCGCAGTGACGCGTATAAAAAGATTAAAATCTAAAGCATCCAACGTAATTCGACACTGAACTTTAGTTCTCTCAATTTGACCGCTAAATCAAGAGAGATGCAATTTCAGACTCCTCTGTTATTTGTTCCATAATAAGGTAATAATTTTCTCTCAGGGTTTTAAATCTTCAACAACAAATGTGTTATGATAAGAAGCTAATTTCTTTGATACGGATATTGGCCATTTTAGTGGACACGTCAACACACAGGCTGGAATCGATGGCGTCTTGGAATAATACTAGTCTTACTGGCGTCTTTTTAAACTGAACGGTGAAAAGGGAAATGAAAGGTTCTGGCAGGCATCAGACGCAATCAGAAGCTCCGGAATTTCCATACAATCGATTGCATTGCGGTAAAATCTTGTTGTTCGCGCAGATTGAACAGCAAAGTGGTGTTTGATTTCAATGTGGTGGCATTACAAGAATGGGCCTCAGTACGTATAAATGATGGCTGTCAATGCTCCAGGGTCAGAGACATACTGATCAGCGCCTGTGGACGGGCTGGCCTAATACGATAGTGGCACTATGCAAAATTGTGCACTTGTGACTGGCATGCCTAAGTCAAACCTTTCACCCTGGAAGGCTTCTGCTTTTTTATAAGTCAGAATGAGGCATTCCTTCCCACACAGATCACGGGCATAAACGCAGTCCTAGCAATGACTGTGTCGGCTGCTCTTCAAGCACTGACGGTCATTTCATAAATCATTAATAACATATATCGACATTTTTCGCCTTATTCAATTGATCTACGCCGGATGCAGGTTGTTTGCTCAAAACCTCATTTCCATACGAGTTGTCGTGTCATTGGCAGAAAAAAAACCGAACATAACAAACACGTGCTGCGTCTTTTCCTCCGAGGAGGTTTTGATCCTGGCTAAACCGAGGGTAAATCAGAGACCTCCTCATGTGCTGATATCCACTGTTATTGTTGTTTTTGTTATAACTTTTTTTTATTAATCGTCTAGATCTGTGTGTAAAAGACGTCACGGAGTGCATTAAGATCTTTTGTTAACTTATTATTATGGTTCAAAGAATTGTATATTATACACATTTTTGGCTGTTCAGTGCAGTCTCAATTTTAGGAACCTTTGCTCTCCATGACAGACGTTATGTATAAAGGAAACTGAGAAGATCCTGAAGGAAACCTCTGCCTTTCTTCAGGTGCTGTAAAATTTCATAAGGGAAGACCGCAGCCAAAAATGCTATTTAAATGATGACATATTTCAAAATATTTTTTACATCATGCTTCGCTTGAAGATATTCCCGTCCAGTATACGGAATAAGGCAATAATATACAGTTGTATCAACAGAATGACTCATTTGAAACTGTGAATCATGGCGTTCGTACTCATTGGGAAATAACGTGATTTGAGGGGGTTTTTTTTCTTCGTTTACAGTTACAACTATTCTCGGGAGTTGCTTCCCTTTGTTTTGTCTGAACACGTAGGCCGTGTAACGTATGTGCTATATATGATTTGGTCACTGATTCCGTTGTTTAGGAACTTAAAAATAAAAATACTTTTTGTCAACCTGCTTTCTTGCAAATTAACAGTAAAGGTAGGTATCTTGGCAATGTGGTAGCTCCCTTGGCAATGGGCAGGCCTCTTGACAGTGAATTAACACAACAGTGACTTTCGGGTATAACAGTGCGGTCTTTTCAAACCCTCCATGTCACGTCTCGTACGTACGGTATCTCAGTGTCGGTATTTAAGATACGAGGATTTAATTTCTCATAAGACATCCACGCTTCCTACCATGCCCTGTGCCATGTCTACGAATGAATGGGTGCAATGCTCGTTGGCTGACCCCAGATTCTTTTCGTGAAATCCCCAGATTATACGGCACACAAACGTTGACTTGTCTGACACTTACCGGGATAGTTCTAGAGTGCGATCAGATTGTCAACCCCTAAGCATTCCTAAACAGAGAAATTCAATGTGTTGGTCGCTTAGCGGAGGATTAGCCTCTTCCAAGGGAAGCGTTCGGGAGAGCTGGGCACAACCAAAAACCTAATGACCAAATTCATTCAATAAGGTCCGGGTGAATGAGAACGAATCAGACGGTATATTTCACTAAGGCGTAGGCTGTCATATTTGCATGAAATCAATTGACATCGGGCTCGAAAGACTTGTTCTTCTTAATTGCTTCAGGGAAGAGGACTCGGTGGCGGTCACACGGTCCGTACGGCTCACATCCTGTCGGTTTCTCCCCTCATCTCCGGTCCGCGGATCGCTGACCTTGGTGCAGACGACGCCGAACTCGGAATGGCCGACAACCTCTGATGTCCTCGCAGGCGTCAGCCAGGGACTCTGGCTTTCAGAGACGTAGACAGGCAGGATAATGCTTCATGGATAGGTAAAAAACTAGAAGGACATGGTTTTCGTTGCGGGAACGAAGCCTCCACACGGAGGAACGTGATAAAATATGGAGAGTTCACTAATCACAGACCTACATCAACCGGCATACGGTTTACCTAGGCATAACATTTAATCTCGGGGCAAGCATGTGATGACAAATACATGAAGAAAGCATGGGACGACAGGTTCACTGTAAAATTAGGTTACTACAGATCAACTTGGAGAATCATGCACCGTGTCAGAGGGACACAAAAAATGAAGATAACCATTCGAAACGATTAAGTATAGACCAAAACCCTGAAAGCCTTGCAATGGCGTGTACACGGAAAATCCTGGCAAGCATAGGATGAGAGACACACTAGTGGTATACCCAGCTATACCACAACTCTCCCTTTCCGTCCCTTTCCTTAAGAGGGCCACATCGTCCGAAATATTAAAATGTTATGAAAGATCCCACAGATCAAAAAATACACCGTAACCAGCAGGATTTTCGATGAATAACATTGCTTAACTCATGTGTAGTTGATATTCCTTAAATATGTAAGTGAAGATTTCTTGGAAAGGACAGAACAATTTTGTTTTCGTATTCTGTGAAGAAACGTACAATGTTCAAGTCTCAATTCTTTATCGTTTAACCTTGCTGTTGGCACCAAAGTTCCTCACGTGCGAAGGACAAAGTATACAATCCCCAAAGAACTTTGTCTGCTGAAAAATGCAATTATGACGAAATTATAATTTCGTCACCGTGGCAAAATGCGAATTTCACCACTCCATGGCCTAACGACATTGTGTTTGGCCATGACAAATAGTATGAACATTTTAAAAACACAAAATACCATACATGTATGAGGTAAGATTTGACCATGAAGTGTGATCCTTGGGTTTGTCCTCCTAATTTTAACTCCAATGTGCAAGACGAATTCGCGTGGAACCTCTTCCACCGCTCCATAAAATAACTTTTCAGATTTCCTTACACATATTTCTTGTACAACATATCATTGTTTTGCCTCTTGCCATACAAGGCTGTAATTCTCAGGTTAAACACTGCTTCCACTACGGTTTGTCTTTGTCTCCGCCATGTTGGAAATTATGTAACACGGTTCAAGTATTGTTGCAGATCTTCACAGCTATGGTTGTCAGGCATAAGTGGCTTATAGATATAATTTGATTTGTTTATTTATTTATTTATTTAATTGGTGTTTTATGTCGTACCAAGAATATTTCACTTATACAACGACGGCCAGCATTATAGATGGAGGAAAATCTCTTGTCATTCTTTGAGACTATACGTTTCCCATGTTATCATTCACTGATAACTATGTACTGACTGTGATAGAATAATTGGTCCAAAATATTCAAGTAAATGTATTTTCAGACATTACTGTGAGAGATCAGGAGACATTTAAAATACTTAAATTCAGTTTATTCATATTATCTCAAAAACAGCTAAAATGCACATCATTTATGCAGATGTGTATTAGCTAATCGGAGAAAAAAGCAGCCCGATTGTGGAATAATATTCGGCATGTCACAGATAGACTGTGATATATTTAAGATTCTTTCCAAAGTATCGCGAAATGAAGTGCGACCATGTTTATTTGTTTATATATTTTTATATCTTATTTAATCTGTGTATTATAATCGTATCAAATATGTTTCGCTGGCTAATCTGACAAGCCTCAACCTGCAGAGCTCGACATGGATTTGAACCTTCAACCCCATTACTTCAGATCCGCTCCAGGCGAACGAAAGATCTAAGGCCCACGTGTCACATATGTTATACGGATTCTTCTAACCTTAAGATTATAATTAACAGTGAGGTCATGCTATTTAGTCTCGACTGGCTCCTGGAATCTTGCAAGCCAGTTGTAATATATGTAACAGCTCGTTTCCCTAGCTATCTCCTAGGGCATCTGGTTGGGATAATTTACTGTCCCTTCTAGCCTGAACTTAAGATCGTCTTCGGCGAGTTTTACGATCGACAGTCTCACCACTCGTCATGCCCACTCCCTGCATCAGTCGCTTCTGACAAACCCATTTGCCAGATCGCTCATAAAACTTCAAATGTCTTTATGTCCGGACTGGTCTTGCTGTTGAAGATTTGCTGATGCCAAAAGCCATAAGGGAATTTTCCATTAAGCTAAATCGAGGTTTTTTCGCATTAGCGATTGATTCAGTATAATAGGATAGTATCTGGAAGAGATGGTATAGACTTGAATGGTGAGTAATATGGGGTGATACTGCTACATGATGTCTTGTGTTTTCTATTTTAACAGAATTGTCGACAGTTCTCCGAAGATGACCGGGATTGCACGAAGGAGTCCAGGAACGTTCGGAGCTGTCCGTGGTTGTCCGGATCTATCCGTGGTCGGCCGGATCATTTGTCTTGTTCCTGGAAATGCAATAAATAATTGCTAAACGTTGCTTTTCAATGATTATTTCAATGATGTGAATGAATATCTGGTAGTATTCTACTTTTACACGTTTCCCATTTCTGCGCGAACAATCAATTCCACTATAAATGTTGCCCTTAGAGTTGATAGTATAAACGATGTAACCTGACACACGATATGTGAAAAATATCACATCAACGCTCCACTCTTCACAGACACTCCACTGTCATCTCTTGTGAAGTATTAGGCAGCGTTAAATATGATCACACCTTCTCCAGCAGGACGCGTTGCCTTACTAGGCCTGGTCATTTATTCTACTCCTTTGAGTGATTTGGTAAATTGGTAGAGACGACATACCAATCCTGACGCTGTTACTGAGGCCCATGAGGACAACTTACGCCCTGACGAGCCAAACGGGCTGTGATGGGCAGAGAAATTACACAGACCGGCTAAATCATTTTCAGCATTGATTTCTTCGGTTAGGCATTGGATCGTAGACGAAAGCTGCGAGTTTGTACGCTAAAGATAAGACAATTGTCTCCACTGGCCTCTGGGTCAGACGCTATGAATTCATAGTATTATCTTTGTCTGTTGAAGACAATTGCTTATTATACGTCTGCTGAGTGATTTCACGTTTGACCATCTTGACGATTCCAGCCGTCTGGTGCGAGTGACTGACAGCAACCCGGTCACTGCTGTCCGGCTAGATAGACTCGTGTCTCTGAACGGTCCATTGGACGGGTATTGGGAAAAGATTCGCTATTTATATGTTCGATCATAAAAAAACATTACTGTAATGTGAGATCCACTGCCTCCGTTTCTGTCAGTGTATACGGTATTTTCATAACACCATGAATATTGCCAAATGCACGAACGTGTTAGCGGGTATTGCTGTTGGTTAAAGTGCTTGCCTATCGCTATGTTGGACAAGCCAACAAAAGATGTGCAAAATTCCCATACTTCCATTGTTGTAAGGCCCTAACGGTCTTCTATACCTATACACACCTTTATTTTATGTACCTTCTTAATTCTTTGGTGGTTTGTGTGATTTGTCGTTTTGAAAACTGGCCCTGCGATTATTGACCCGGAACGCCCACTGTGGTTGATAGCTGGTATACGAATGTCGGATTCGACGCCTGGACATGAAGGCGCCGACAGTTACTGTATTCTCGCGTGTTGTGCTAAAAATCCTGTCTACAATGGCGTGAGATCACAAATAAAATAATATTGGCACAATGTCAAGGATTTACCCTTTTAATGATTTTTATATTTAATTGGCATTTAGTGCCGCCCTGAAGAGCTATTCACTCTTACGATATTAGTCAGGCGACAACCGCCCTTTGCCATGCAGATGTCAGTCAAACCTCCTGACTTAAAGCCGCCTGGAGAGCTGGATTCGAATCTAAGATCCGATATTCGTAACTGGTATGAATGGTTTGGATGTTTCCCATTGTGGCGTCTTGGCTGAGCTTTCCGGGTTAATGTAAACAATATATATAATCGGTATCAGTATGCGGTTTTGATGTAACAAAAACGATGCATGCGCAAGGTAATATGAATTGTAATTTTCTGAAACTTAATACATAGCTTAGTATTGTCCTTACATGCAGGGAACTATGTGTTCATGTCTTTTACATGACATATCGTACAGAGAACAATCGATTTTTCATCCCGCAATTACGGTAAATTCCGTTCGATGGTTAAATATTTCAGCCCCTCCTGATATAACTCTTCGGTCGATATACGATGAGAAACTTTTCTAAGGCTTACACCTCAGGAAGCCATTTAAACACAGATCAGTTTATTAAACGAGGCCAACCTCTCAAGAAACCGGTATGTTTTAGGAATGTTGTTCACTTAGGAACATATCATGACGGGCGGCGTCCTTATACAAATCCACAAAGAGTTCTTGATTTAATAAGGGCTGCCCTGAAGAATGTGGGTTATACCGATAGAAAGGAAGCCCGTCGGTCCCGCTGAGACTGACTGCTGCATGGTGTTCACAAGAGAATAGCTAGGCAGGTTTGTAGGACATCCCCATCAGTGGTTTGAAGCGAGATGATAGGCCCGCATTACATACATAACCACTTCACTTAGCAAAGGACACGTGCCAACGTACCCAACGGGAAACTCGATTTCCCGTATAACAATAGCTATAGTGCCATACCCTTTTTTTTTCCTTACCAACATCTTGTCTATAGTGTGTGTGATAGTCGAAGCCTGCGGTGTGGTTCTTTACCATCCGGAGTGGTTTAGGGACGAAACCGGGGCAGGAAATGCAGCTATTCTACCGAATAATTCACAGATTGCATCTTTATGAAAACGCCCTCCGGGTTTGCCGGGTCAGATGGTTATAAATCCCGAGGACAACAAATTATTTTCGTCCTTCTAGGCATTTCGCGCCAAGATGGCGCTTTAAGAAGCGGTTTACGATCGCTTGTGCAAAACATGGCTGACGTTCACACATTTAAGTTTCAGGAAGACTGAGCTTTCAAATTTTTACACGGTAATCACAGTGGCAATGTCAAAAATATAATAACCGCACATTCATTTATCAGAGGAGCAAAAACGTGATTTTACGTGAAACCTTGGACAGCACACAAATTGCTATCGTAGTTCTGAAAGCCAGCGATGTTATCAGTTTTCTCCAATGCTATCACTTGCGAGTTGCTTGGTTCTGAACCCCTCATGGATCTTGTCGACAAGTGTTTTCTCCCGTGTTATTTGATGCTTGTTTCTAGATATATACAGACACTGGCCTAATCACAATTATGCTGATGTATGTCGGAGAGAATTAGAAAAGAAAATGTGGTAAAAATGTTGTTTGCAGGTTCCGAGGGATGTCTTTTAATTGGTACTTCTCACTGACAATGTATATATATCAATATACCACTTCACCCCAGTCGATTACATTTCCCTTTCGTTGCTCATTAAAATCCGCATGCGTCGTATACGACGAGTAGACGATTTGCCATTAGCGGCAATTGCTGTACCGATAAAATCTCCAAGCTTCGCTGATAGTTAGCCTGATAGCAACTGACACTTATATGGTTCACCTTTCATATTTACCGTTTTATTTCACTTTTGCTGCTCACTAGGAGATCTTAAATTTAGCTCGAAAGGCTCCCACTCCGATTTCTCTACATTCTCTGATACATTTCCGCAGAAATAAATAAACCCTGTTACCCCGATCTTCTCCACCCGTGTCATGCAATGCGCGTAAACAGCCCATCTGAAAAGTAAATGTTTGCTGAAGACGTTTACAACTCTACTGAGTGTATCAGACCAGCAGATATTCCATTTCCCTAAAAAGTTTCGAAATGTAAACACCGTTGATATAAACAGTCGACAACTCTGTATACTAAAAGCGCAAGACATCTGCATAAAGCAAACTGAGTTGAACCAGGTTTGAAGTCAGTGATAAGATCACACTCAGTTCTAAATAAAGACTCATCACTCGGCTGGTATGGCGATGTTTTCACTGCTGTTCAAACCTCAAATGTCCTGTTACGCAAGACGACGGTGAAGGAAAAACACGTCAGCAAGTGGTCAGATGGTTTTCTTGCAGCAGCTATATAAATGAATGAACACATCTCAAGCCTATATTATTGCATGGTTGATTTTTTGACGTAAAAAGGGCTGAGGTGTTTGCCAATCCTGTTCTACCTATCCTTTTTGTACACGCAGAAATCTCTCTTCCAACTCTTCCACTTGAATTGCCTTTAGGTCTTCTGTACAAGCGTCAAGACTAACCTGGTAGAGAGTCAGTGGAATTTACACGACTGGGTAAATACAAGGTATGACAGTGACACGATTAGCAGAGCAGACTAGGCCCTGATCGATGGCATACCCCTGGCAATCCACGTACTCTTCGGCCGAGTCAATGGTACTATCAGTGGGAGGCGTTAAGTTACAGGGTATCATACTGTGAGCCTTCTTTTCGAGCTTCCTCCATCCAGTAACTATGTTTGCTGTATTGACCTGTGGCAAACTGTCCAGACGTAGTTTCGAATAACTTTTCATGCCATGCATAATAGCTGACGGATGTCATACCAGTCGCTAAGCATCCGCCGACAGTAACTGGTCGCCTGTTAACAGTACTTCAGATTTCTCGAGAACATTTTCTCTGAGGAAGTAAGAGTCCACAGCTGAAGTTCGAACAGCCAGGCCCTCCACGATGAAAACCACTGATCGATTCCCAGAGTAATGATACATTCCAGGTAAGTTTAGTGCCGACGACTTTCCAACATTATTTAAGGGAAAAATAATATTGATTTTTTTAATACAGTTTGACACAGCATACCCTAAATTACTGAGCGAGGCAAGGAAGAGGTTTTTTACAGGTTAAATGGTGTCCAGAGGAAATGTGGAATACCTAATTAAACACGTTCTTACTGTGTATGGTTCCTGTCAACCAATTCCGCCGGTAACGGGTACATCAGTCGCCCATCACTGTGAGGCTAATCTGTTTGCCTTCTGTTTGCTCGTTACCAGCGCCAAATACTGTGACATGTCAAAGGCCCTTTGCCGTCGCGAGAGAAAAATAAAATCACCAAATTAGTCAACAGTATGGTCAAAATCAGAACAAGTTTCTCATCTTGCAACAAGGTTTGACTTAGTCTACAGCCAAGCGTTCAAAGGTAGATTGCATTAATCAAATTCCCTGCGTCACTGTATTCATTCATCAAGACTAAATCAGACGTGGAGACAGTTTCATTGATGACAGCATTACTAAGTCAAAAGTAGAATTTTATGTCTGCTGAAAAAGTCCACGTTTGATATTGGATCAGTGGCGATTCCAGTCTATACGACGGCAAACACCAATTTAGGTTGTTCTGAAAGACGATGTTGTATAGATATGCAAACGACATGGTGCAGTGCTAATGATGCATGGGGTAGAACAACAAACAGCAAGGCGAATATGTTAATATGCTGTCTAGAGCGACAGACGAGGACGTAAATTACCCGAATTTGCTGCTGTAGAGTGAAACAACTTTGATACTGGGATCCTAGTAGTGTCTAAATGCGTGGAGAAATGGAGAGAACACTTCTGGGCAAAGGTCCTACTGGATAAGACCATCCAACGGAACGAAGACAAACAAACAGCATTTCTGGACAAAGTGACAAATTATAACGTGCAATGAGGAAAGAACACTTTTGGTAGACACATAGAAAATAACTTCCAAGATCAAGTTTCAATATTACGTACTGCTGTGGTACAGTTACTTAAAATAGTGTAAACATATGAAGCTGTATTTTTAAGAAAAATTAGCTCTGCTGTAAGCAGACGATTCACAAACTACACAAACATTTACGGTATTGTGATGACGACTGCACAACCTATCGGTTGTAGATCTCTGCTGTTGTCGTTCTTTGCTTTTAATTGAAGCCCATTTAATTTTTCGTCGTCATTCGCTGGTTTGGATTTGGGTGTAATTCTGGGCAATTCCACCAGGAGTTTGCAGTTCACTGTGCTTACGTAATTAATAAGCCATCTTGTGGAAGTCCAGCTGCAGACTCAAGCACAGTTTCGTGTCTAAGCATTTGAAGGTAGGAATTTTACAAAAACCACAGTTCAATGCATTTCTGCCAAATCTGTTTCTTCAAGTGAAGCATGTGCCTGTCTTCTCTGGAAACAGCTTATTCGGTCAACAGAAGAGCCGTGGCGTCAATTGTTTCGGCATGATGTTTTATTATCCAAAACTGATTACAACTCATTCAGAAGGAAAGAAAACATAACATGAGAAAGTCATTTGTTATTTTCGCTTTCCAGCGGATCAAATACTTGGATGAGCGAGAAGCATCCAGGCGCACTGAAGCAATCCGACTTGAAGGTTCGGTAACGACCGATCATAATGCTCTTGACACTTTTATGCAAAGTTCGTTTACTTTTATTTCCCCTTTAAAATATACTCTTTGTGATGGTACCACAAAAAGTGTTGTCCTTCACTTAATCGTTATCGACCGTGACGTCGATTTCTGAAATTACTTTCGCAAAATTATGTCCGTTAGTGAAAGGACTCTATGAGCGAAATCATTGTTTTCAAGCATTGCTGTGCGTCCAGTGTTTCAGACTTTAACTCCTGTTGTTTCAACTGGCAAAATAATCAACTATTTCAGGAACAAAAAAAATAAGATTTAGGAATGAAGCGTAATTATTGTGTTTGAAAAAAATCCCCATGCAGAAAGAGGATAGCCTTTACGAGAAGCACAATCTTTTCTTCATTCCACACAACAACATATTTAACAGCTAACACTGGATGTGTGGATTTTACACAATTCAATGACCTATATAATTACAGCCAGCAGTGCAGAAAAATAATCTTCATTGCCATAGCTAAAGTAAGACAATGATAAAGGGACAGTACCCAGTTGCTATGCATGTCACAGTTAAGCAACTTGACTTGCTGTCTCCCAGGCTGTGTAGTGAAACTGAGCACATCTATTAATCAAATAAAACCTTGCCCAGACGCGTTCGAATCAACGTAATCATGTAGTGCAAAAAACATTAAGGCACAACACTGTCGGTGATTCATTTAAGTCCATTAGTGGACAAAATTTTGACCATTGTAAATTTTGCTCGGGCGAAATAGCACTAGCGTTCTCTTGTACAATAGTAATGATGATGAATCAACTGTCCGAATGCGTGAGAAAATTACAGCAATTTCACTCTCATTTTTGCACCAATAGGGATGTTGTTGTGTTTGAGGTTTTTGCATGCCTGGAGAGAGTAGTTTCTGTCAAAGACCTTTTCTTAAATAAGCCAATATTTTGAATAACCAAAGCGTGTTACAATACAGACCATATTTCTTTGAGTTCGTATTTCAGCCAGAAATGTTTTCTTTCCTAAATTCCGTCCAAGCTGGAAATGCGTGTCCGTACTGGGACGACTTGCTTTAATTGAATTGGATAATTGTTTATTTTAGGCCTTCGATTTTATCACTTGGAGGAAATGAACTGCTAGCAAGCATTCGCTACTACCTGCCACCTTCCTGGAGCGACCGTCCGTCAACCCGCTCTCACCTGTCTGACAACTCATTATCTAGGTTTCAGCTCGGGTAATTAGTAGTTCCGGTAATTATCTAAGTATTTACATTTCAACATAGCGTAATTGTGAGAATTACCTTATGGAAAGCAGAATGTCTGAGCTTTGATATTAGAACTCAATGACTCATTTGTCCACAGCATGAAGTTGCCATAGAAGTGGTTCGACATTATGTGGTACTGAGAACATACCTTCTTTACGAATATGGATTTTTTCTTAATGAAAACTGAAAGAAAACCTCGCGCATCAATAATTAAGCGAATGAACTCATGTGGGTATTTTATAACCAACAAACACCTCCAATGTTCGTGTAATAACAGGACAGTGGCTCTTCGCCCTTTAATGCAAATGTCCGTCATCCATTTGCGACGAAATCAACGTGTACCGCTGTGACTGACCCATGTCCAAGACGAGTTGTTTACCAGTGTTGCATATTCAATTACCATTACCTCTCGGGAAGGATCCCTTTTCACTTAAATATTAAACTGTTAACGCATTTCGTCGTTTGCATGATGCTCCACAGATGTAAATGTCAAAGTGTCGTTCGGTGTGTGGTTTTCTTCTATCTTGGTACATTAAGTCAGAAGTCGGTCTCATTGCATGGGTCGATTGGAATCATTTTCTTGTTTTATCGTCTGTTTCACCTCCTTATTTTTCTCTAGGTTAAAGAGTACTCGGTGTTTAATCCTATGCCACAAGCACGGTGACAAAGTTTCTTTGACGTAAGCATTCAGGTTGACAATGCTCTTGGCTGAAATCTGGACGTTGACCTCTAATTGCCCTTGTGCTGGTCATCTGGACACGAGACCTGGTGGTAAATGGCCACAAAGGTTGGTGGCATTCTCAGCACAAAGAAACAGTCGGCTTCTGAGGGCGAAGATTGCTCACTCGTTGACACAGGCCTCACTTACTCCCTTCTCACAGCCATTGTGCACTGCGAACGCCAAGGCAGTAAATTTCCTCTGACACACAAACAACAAAAGGCTGTCAGATCGACCACAAACGGTAGAGCATGTTGATCATGTGAATACGTTCTTGACAACCTTTCCTTGAATGGAAACTTCAGAAACGGTGGTAGAACTAAGGTGTCACTTGAGCTCCAGTATTTAGAATCGATCACCGGAAAGATCTTGGCTGCTGTCAGTGTCCCCAGATAGAAACTGTCACCTTTGAGTGAAAGACAAATCTGAGAACCAAGAAACCAGTGCATGGAACAAGGGTGCAACTTACTAATGGAATAGGAAAGAAAACACAATGTAACTTTGTTAGATACAATAGCATAAACGATCGACCTAGATAAGTCAAATAAAAATTACCTCAGATTACCCCGTAGTACAGAGTATATGAAAATCCAAACACTATTTTTTGGACATGATAGATTTGTCATGCACATATATACGCAACGTTAAGTCTCAGAGGAACAATGTCCAGATATTTTTTTTATACAAAGCCTTCTTCAGTTTTGCAAAATGTTACGATTGCCACCATTTCATTGCTTTGTCCCCATTTACCATTCACACTGCTAGTAGGGTCCTCTCAAAGGAAACAGCTATCAGAAGTTTATCATTCATCCCAGTCGTCGCGATATGCGTCCCGTATTACCGAACTGTCGTTAAGCAATAATCATTCGGTCAGTCTTCAATCTCAGACTTCCGGCGACAATGAGTGGGCTATTCGATTAATCCAAACTTGCTCTCTATATAGTTCTACATGTAAAATATGGTACACCAAACAAGAGTACCGCATTAGAATGTAAAGAAGGCAACTGTTAACTGATAATTTAAGTCATACATCTTATCAGTACCGGAGGAGTTATGGTGCGTATGAGTAATAAAAAGATGGCCCCCAGCCAACTCTTAGTGCATACTTAACATACAAAGTGTCTTTAAAATTGGACGCTTCTTGTGTGGCCTGAATACCTCATCTTAAGATTTTATACAAGTCGACACCTAATGAAATGAGAGCTATTTATTAAAACCTCCATCTTGTGATGATAGATTTTTGTTCGGCGAATTCACTAGGCAATTACTGCTCTGAAACATTCAAAAGCTTTTAAGAGAAAACATAACACAAAATGCAAAGAGAGTTATTTCAGAAGAGAGGCCCATACAGACCTTAACGGGCAGAGGCAAATCCGTATGTCCTGCTTGGTAACTCTACAAATCACCTTTTAATCTGGAACTCTTAGGAGGCCATGAAATAGGCCATTTTAATGAAACCGGAAACACGATGTAGCGTCATTCGTGCCCTGCGCTCTTCAGTATTAGAGGTGAGACAAACCTTTGTGTGCGAAATACGGTCCCCTTTATTATTACAATCGAAGGCCATGCATTGTGAACTCCTGGTTAAGACCTGGGCAATAACCCCTGACGTGTTCCGCTACTATTTTTATTTAAAATATGTTTAAAGTATATCAGAATTGCATCGTAATGACAAGGAAAACAGCTGATTTAACATTAATGCTATATGGTAAAATAGTGAACTATTTCTTTATTTATTTATTTGATTAGTGTTTTACGCCGTACTCCAGAATATTTCACTTTTACGACGGTGGCCAGCATTATGGTGGGAGGAAACCGGGCAGAGCCCGAGGGAAACCCATGACCATCCGCACGTTGCTGGCAGGCTTTCCCACGTACGGCCGGAGAGGAAGCAAGCATGAGCTGGACTTGAATTCAGCGCGACCGAAATGGTGAGCTAGGTACGGGTGATGTCACAGCGGAAACAGATGCCTTCTCGGGTGGTAGAAATATCTCGACCTTGATTGGTTAAAATAGAGAGCATGGCGGTCCATTTGAGTTTCCCTACGTGGGCGTTTTTGCTTACTTTGAACTGCGATACCTCGGTTATCATACATCATACATATGAGCTATATGATGTACGCAATCACAAAAACGTTAATTAAGGCTGTCCGCAGTAAAAAATATTAAATTGCATACATGCGCAAAAGCAAATGTACGGTATAGTTCATTATATCAGCTAAATGGTAAACCAGACGGGAAATGTGCTAAACTTTCAGAACATGCACTCGAGTTTCCTGCACCCATAAAATCGATGGCCATTGCATAAGTGAAAAATGCTTAAGTGTGGTGCTGAACAACAATCAATTAAAGAAATATAGGCACACAAAGCAAGGAATCCGTGGAAATATGTTGCATTTTCATTTTAAGCACTATGGGCCTAATCTTTATTTACTTAATAATACAAAGGCATTGACCATTCTCATCCACCAAGACACAGTAAGGCCGTATTCTTTGAAACGATCTAGGTTTTCTTATAACAGCATAAAGGCCTCTCTTGCTGCACAATAAGTAACTTATTGCTGATAGCTGCTTTCAACCTATTACAGCAATCACATAAACATGGCCGTTTTCCGACTATAAAGCGAAATTGCCTTTGGTTCAACGAAAAACACCAATAAAATTTATATCCGTATATAAATGGAGTAAAAATATACATAAAGAAATATTGCAAGAGGCTTTCATCTTGGCTGCACGAACCTCAGGCCAGGCCACGACTGATATGAATTTGCTATGATCAGAAATACTATGTTCAAGACTCAGTAGAAAGGTCACTGTGTCGGTATAATACGTAATTGTCAACATGTAAAACAATATGCCGTGTGGCACTTAGAGTAGAGTAAGTTGACCTCCTTCAAAAAAGAATGTCTGATTGGACTTAGGTTTATTTGTAATCTCAAGTAATGCATTCTTGGTGAATCATTACCCTCAGTTCAGTTATGAAGCCGGTCGCAAACACATTACACAATATCTCGTCCATGTTTAAAAGTAAAACAAAAACAACAGCATGTCAGCGAGTAGTCGCTGACTTTCTGAAAAACTGCATCGATCACCGATTTTCAAATGACCCACCATTTGGGATATAGAGGATAAGGAATTGCCCACCCATATACCAAGAACCCTCGACGCTTAGCGCACTCACAACGTCTTACAGTATTCACTTATATACAGTTATCGACCACGTGGTACGTTAGTAATAATATTCTTCAATTGTCCCTGGGAGGATTATACAAAAATTAAAGACTGAACTGTCTATACGTGACATCACAGGCTGTCGCACGTCTGCGACTGGAAGACAAGATTAGGGTCAAATATTACCAGTGTGTGTCAGGACAAGAGTTTGTACCAGCAAATTGCATAAAATGATTGTGTAACACATGGATACGATCATCTCTTGCCTGACTGCATACAGTCCCGATAGGTTTTTCTCAGAAATGGGCATCCATTTCCATAGCAGGCTAATCCGATGACAAGTCGACCTGTATAACTGTGTATGTACCAGGAATTCTCACAAAAGCCACTGTCTATTCGCTGTGATACATATCTGCTCCATGCATAAAGTAAGTATGTTCATTCTGAGATAGTAATGATTTCTCAGTAAACACACAATCATAAACTTTTTTGTCATATGCCCATATACAAATGCACGGTATGCATTTTTTTTGGTTTTGTCACAGCAGATAATTTTATATCCAGCGCACTGACACTATGACAGCTTCTATAATGGCAAGTCTTTGAAATGAAATCAAAATATGACTAAGCCAGATTTTTAGGGTTTAGAAAAGACATATAATGTGTAATTTTGTTTCAAACAAACCATGGCGAGAAGCACGGTTTAATAACAAAGACGTGGAATGGAAAGGCTGCATGATTTTAGACGAATGTAAATGTAAATGAAGGCTATGACCAATATACCATCAGCGCACATGTACACGCCCGTTCTTTGCTAATCTCCGCCTTCGGTACCGTAGGTTGGCAGACTGAGAGTGTTTCTTTAGCTGCGCACTTTGACTCACCGCACAATCCCACCCCACTCAGTCAACATTTTGCATGGCGTCGAGTGAAAATCATTGGCACCAAAAGATACGCAACCAAACGATTCATAGCATTTAAGGTGCATGAATTTGACGTTATTCAGTTCATTTGTGAAACTGCCGCTCGAACCGTGCACAGAAATAAGGAATCATGTGCTTCTGCATGTGACGTGAAAAAAAATTTCCCTGGCAAAAATGAGCCAATCCGATAATGTAACCATTCTTCATTGCCTAAAACTCTGCGGAAAACATTATTACACATGTAATTGATAAGTATGAATGCGCGCAAGATATTCATGATCCAATCTGGACATCAAAAATGAACTTAATGCATGCTTTGTGGAAGAAATATTAAGATCATGCGCATTAGACACATTGTATGCATGTGGTGTGCCTTGGAATAATACGACCACAGCTAAAATATATACACATATCAGATAAACGACTACAGCTGAAGCCCAGTTAATGGCTCCTTGTCACCTTAGATCCATTGAAGACTCTCTTAAGTGTAAGACTATACCGTTTTAAGACCTTTTGATATTTCCGAGCTTCAAAACGAATGTCTTTCAATTGAAATGTACATATTCTTTGGTTCAAAGATGGATCAACCATCGGCTTTTGGCCAAGGTCAGTTATCATCAAATTATGTGATATATTTATCTGCTTTTATACATGTTCCCAATTTTTTTGTTATTCTTCACGATATTCTTTTCTCTGTCCTTCAACTTCTTTAATCGTTTCTTTCGCCAACTGCCTATTATTCAACTGTCTTTGACAAATCCTTGTCGTTCTGTTTACCTGTCTTATCTCGCGTCGCCTCTTTCTCAACTTATACTCTATCTGTCAATAACCCCTCGTGCCCTTTCTCTCCAGCGATGTCATGAATCTCTGCTCTGACTTCCTCTCCAAATAGCCTCCTCTAAATCCCCACATGTGCCCCTTTCACTTCAAATGTTTATTTGCATCTCTCCTCAATTCAGATATAGTTCATTCCTTTTACTTTTCGGAACATTTCACTCTTTCTTCCTCACTTTTCCTGCAGGGTACTCCCTGATCTTCTTTTTGTCTTCACCTTTGCTGCTTGTTTTGTCCATGTCTCCGATCCTTTCTCTTTCCACACCTTCTCTGCCTTTGTCTTTTTCTTTTTCTATTTCCTGTATCTCATTTAGCTTTAGTTTAAATCACTTTAACCACCATAAGACCCAACCTCCACCACACTCTTTTGTTAGTTTGTTTTCTTCTCTACCACTGATCATCAATTTTCATGCCACGGAGTGTGGACCTCGAACATCAATAACTACTAAATGAAAGCAGCTGTGATGAAATGTGTTCAAACAGCACAAAAAATGATTCCATCGCTGAGAAAACAAAAAAAAAATGACTGTCTCAGTTTGTCATTATAATTAATTTCTAATTAAACTGAAGGCAACTAAGGTCAGGCGAACGTCTTCCATTCCTGTTTTAAGCGAAAAAGAAATATTCATAATTTCCTCCAGCATTCATGACTGGACCGTTAATTAATTTGGGGGCCCAAGTTATAGCAATGAAGACAAAAAAACTCTCAAATATATATTGCTGCATGCGGAGACATGTGAGAAATCAATATTCGTTAAACAATGCTTTCTTTCCAACCCAGCTAAAGTTACTAGCATGGTACTTTCTGAAAGGTCGATCAATCTATACCAAACTTGCTACAAAGCCAGCTATGTACATGCGGGGCAACATTACTATTTCGTCTGTAGCTGATTTTACCAGCAGTTCCACTTATAAAGAATTCCTGATGTCACCATGTAATTTCTAATGAAATCTCCGGGTCGACATTCGATTCCCTGTCTGAGGAAATCCAAATCAGTAGTTCTGGGATTGGTTACGTATGGCCGAACCGTTAGATGAGAGTCTGGTCAGTTAGATTTGGCAGGCCACTCGGGCGAACCCACCGCATCTCTCCTCATAACCGTGACTTATCAGCTTCCCAATGTGTCACCCCCTACCCACAAATTGTGGATCTTTCTTTGGCAGCCAGAGGAAAAGCACTTGTGAGAATAGGGTTGTTGCAATGAAATATTTGCTAATGATTTATTGGTGAGCGGGGCCAGCCCAGCTGGAGCCATTCGGCGAAAGAGATTAGCGCTTCCACTAAGACGTCCCCAATCAATCCCTCCTCAAACAGGCTGCTCATTTACCTGCTATAACAAACCGAGCCAGTCTGAAATTTAATCCTCACTCTTCTTTGTCAGAGGTAATTGTGGCCTCTTGTTGTTTACACTCCCGTTGTAACTGTCCTTTGGGGGAACAGTTGTCCTTATGTTAAGAGATTCATTGTAAACCGGAGCTATAATTTCCTGTCCAACCCTCATTACTATATGTGTAACGTAAAGATGATCTAAACACATCGAAATTTAAAGACTGTATAAATGTGTGTAGTAGGTGAACACATATACAAACCACTATGAGTGTATCACGCAGATCAAATTTTTAATCCGCGTTGTAAGAATGAGACCCCGAGTTCAATTCCCAGTCGTGTTCGCCTTATATGAGACAATAAAACTGGTAATACTGCTAATTCCCCGTGTAATGCTAAACTTAAGACCATATTTGTAGATTCTATGGCTAGATCCTGTATTCGTTCAGTTGCTGAGTGTGGTGTGCTTCGTGATGTTTACCGCATGGTGATTCAGTGAGGCAGCACTACAACATCGTCTACATATGTCTGCATTAGTCACGGAATATTGTCGGAATATAAAGGTGCATGCTTTTTTAACGCCAAAGGAAACCAATAGATAAGTTCAAAATAGACATCAGATTGAGTGAAATTCATCCAGTTATTTCTGACAGAATGCATATAAGTAAATAATGCTCGCTGAAAATAGGCCAAATTCTGCGATAACATTTCTGTATTTTGTTATTAATACCAGTGGCCAGGATATGCCAATACCAAATAGCGCGGCACACTTGTGCTGACTGGTTAATCACTCACGATTTTGAGAAAAAGTTCAGATCATTTTGAAAAATGAGCACTAGATACCTCGTTTCAGAATATGTACCTTAAATACGATGCAGCAAATTTAATGGTATAATGTTGTATAAGATTACGATCAGTGACGCTAACATAACACAGAAGCTGTTTTCCGCGGCACAGCGTCTCGCTTTGTATTATAGGTTTGCTTTTTGGAAGGGCAAGGTTTTGGACAGGAAATAACTAGGAATATGAGATTTGGAGAAGAGAGGAACTATTTTCGTAGCTGACACTAGAACATCTGCTGTCAGTAGAGTGTCATTCCCGCAGACATTGTGCCGTAAGACTCGGCCAAAAATCTATAATTTCCATTAAACTGTTCTTTTTTTTTCTTTGCCCAATCATCTCGTACAAACAGCCGTCCGATTGCCGGAGTCGGCGCGTGGTGGTGTACTTGCCATCTACTAGTCAATCGCTCATGCACTCGCTCTATTGTTGTTTATTAATTACCAGTGTTATACGACACAGAAGAAGAGGTTGCAACGGCGAATTGATCTACATTTTTTTTTGTTTAACAGTATGCATAATGCCATCAACCTCACAGTCAACAGACTAACACGCTTACTACACATGTCACCTTAATGGCTTCCTCAGTGAAATTGTTTGCTCGGGTAACGCTCCTTGGAAAACTTGAGATTGGGAATTTACGACTCATTGAGAACAATGTAAAACATTTCAGTATACGCAGACGTACGCGGGAAGATCTGCCAACAACCTGCGGATGGTCGTGGTTTACGTCTAGGTTGTGCCCGGTTTCCTCCCATTACAATGCTTGCCGCCCTCATATAAGTAAAATATTCTTGAGTACAGCATAAAAGGTCAATCAAATAAATAAACAAATAAAAAGACGCAAAGGCAAAAAATGCGAAATTTTAGAATTTGGTGCTGTGTCAACGATGGTTCCTTGTTAACGAGTAAGTCCATTGTAGATGTGCCATAAAGCTTCCCTTGATGGCAAAACTCGCTGTTTTGTATGGATACACGCAACCTCGATCAAGCGTGGCGTCAATTTAGAATAACTACAAACCTTGTTGTACAAGTTCTAACATTAACAAGGTCATGGGCACCTTGACGAAAAGGAAACAAAAAACAAATGAAGACGTCCATTAATCACCCAAATCTGGTGACATTAGGCTTTACAAATTACCAGCCTTATCCACAGGAAAGATCCGAGTGGCTCTACTTCGCCATGGTAGTTACGTGCATGTAACGTTGTAAGCGGTATCAAATGGAATGCATGCATGCACCGCTCTAACACTGCTGGTACCATTGCCGCATGTATTACATGTATATCTTTTTCCAGCTGCATGCACAATGCCGTAATTTTCAAACGATTAAAATTGAATATTTATGATATGTAAAGTCGAGAAGACTATCGACGCTGCATTTTAGTGCCTGTTGCAAGCAGCAGCGATAGATAACGTCGTCCTTAGGACGAATTCAGCACAAGTCATTTATAATTTGTCAGGATCATGTTACCAGATTGATTTGTGCTCAGCGGAATTATCAGTCTATCAGTAATGTCCATGGTGTCGAGAACATTTGCTTGTGCTATGTGAAAGGATATAAAAAAACTTTTAATTCTAATATCTGAAATCTGCAAGTTTGCGTTTTCGATTTTAAGCCACAAAACCCCTTTTTTGAGAGAGAGAAGTTGGATTTCTTACGAAATGTAGCATTTTGCGAAGCACAGTGCACAAATATTGTTTTATGGTTTTTGTTTTGGGAAAGGGGGTCTTTCATTACATTCACAACTACTATTGATTTTTGATCTCAAGGAAACTGACCTTGTTCGAAAATCAGTGTGTGCCCAAGCTGTTTTATCACCTAGAGCAAGATGTTTTTGCCATGATTAAAACATGGTGCAGGCCACTAGATGATATCTTATAAACGCTTGTCATCCAGGAAAATTTCCCCCCAATTGGGCAATGTTGTGTTGGATGCTGATTTGGAGATCATTACTACGGCTTCAACTGGTAATCAATAGACCTAACCTCTGTCAGCTTTTCAGAAAGATATTCCACCGATAGACGAGGGCAATAAAGAAAACTTCAAACTGATCACTGTTTCTTTTTAGCTATTGATCGAAACATCTTTGTCGGTGGATGTGAGTCAGTACTTTGGGAACAGGGGAAAAGCTCATTGCCGATCAGAGGGGTTATATAATGGGTCCGAGGGAAATATCTATTTCCATAATAACTGGGGGTAATTTCAATGCTACTCTCTGGGGAAGGTTAAACGAGTTGCATCTGGAAGCAACTTGGACAACAGACGCTGGAGATTCGCTGACATCCCTCTACGCTAACTAACCTCGCTACTGACCTCAATCTGGAGTGAGTGGATGAGGTCCCCGGTTTGCCTGTGTACAGTTTTGACAATAGTACAAAAACAGGGAATTTTATACTTATCAAACACCCTTGTATTTCCATATGTCCTACCCTTAGACACTGAAGTGATCAGTTTTGGCAGGCCTGTGGAGCTTCGCCTAAGTTCTCGGAACCGAATCCAACATTGTCGAATTTTTTTGTCTGAGCTATACGTTTGCGGTTCCGGCAGTCCAATGTTAACGAGAGGCAATTCCGTCTCGGACAGCCCTCACCCACGACGCACTGGGGAACCCGTCATTACTTAAGGCTCGCAAAATTTTTCACTTGGAATTGTTTACAAGATATCTATGGAAAATAGTAATATTAAACGAATGAAGGAGTCGGCACGAAAGGCTGCTTTTGTTAGGCTGTGCTGATATTACGAATCTATAATGGAGGTAAAGACCCAATACAATTATGTATCAGAGAGTTTAAAACAGCTTGGACACCGCTATCATGCATCTAATACTTCCTAGCAAACTTTTACACACAAGTGCGACCAACCGTGTAATCTTGTAATCAAGTTATCCTATCATTATTACTCGTCGTTATGGATGTTTTTACGTTATTCCGCATAAAAAAAACTGGCTGGAATCAGACACAAATTTTAAAAACTCCTATCTTAGTTCAATCTTGAAAAGAGGTAAAACGCTGCGAATCCTCTTTGTTTGGTTCAGATGGGTGACAGTTTATTTAAAAGAAGCAAAGTTCATTTAAATGCATTCGTGTTGTTCGCTGGTAGTCACGATATCCTACGCAGAAGTACTCTAAAGCACACAAATCAAACATTTGGGCCAGTTATCGATCCTTCTGTGAAATCAAAACCTTAGACATTTCGCTTGACGACTCAGTTAACAAATCACCCGAATCAAAACAATATGATCATCGATCGCTCTTAACAACATTTTTAAACGATCTAACATACCACACTTTTAGCCCGTGAAATCACCAGCGCTGGTGCGTAATCAACCAATGGGATCAGTCTGAACTGACTAAATATCTGACCAATGAACACACCAGAGACGCCCAACAGTTTTACTAATAAAATCTTACAGACATCAACAGCGACTGTCTACTTGAAGACGACAGTGTCCACAACAGGTGGGAGGATGACTGGGCGATCAGCGTCCACAATAATCTGTTTATCGACAGAAGCGCATAAACGGGTCGATGACGTCGAGTCCACTTGGTGGGGAAATCTTCAGGTGAGTGTCTCTCGGCCAAACCCTTAACAGAGCCAATTAGACGTAAGTTGTCTATTGGAGGTCACACTGAAGTCACCACGTTTAAAACGCCTCACTCCCACAATACCCCTGTGCGAGTGTCTGCTTGGACGACTTAAGCCCACCGATTAAACTTGAAATGAGAGCCTAAAACTGAAACCAGATTTATGTCTGTAACAGATGTGGACACAGCTGCACCACGTACATTTACTTCTGAACGTGGACAAGGCTGACAACACTGCAGCCATCGTATTGCACTCGCTCACTGAGGCCCACTCAGCCTGTATTGTAGGATAGCCAGGTGTAAGATATGCGAGTCAGGAATCCATGCATGAGGGTCATCGTAGACTCAGCCTTCAGTGCAATAGATACCCCATCGTTCCATCTCACCACCAAGCACGATGATCTGTATATGTTCATTTGTCTCAAGAGCACGGTAAAGTACTTTTCCAAGTAAAGTCTAACATTGTAGCTGATGGGACATGGTCAGTGATAACGTAAGCCTAATTCTCATCACAAGCTGATACAGTCAGTTGCAGATACATACCGTTTTTACTGCCTTATGTTGAATTCTTCGTGTGATGGCGGCCATGTTTTAAGCTACAATAGCTGGTAGAACTGAGGTCATACCATTTTGTCACAGATGTAGCCTCATGTGAGTGGCTACTTATCCTGGGCAGATAGTTTTTAGTTCTTTCGACTAGGGTATGTTTCATCACCCACCCGTAATTTAAGCGTGGCAGTACTATTCAATCAGTACTCCGACACTCCTCAATTCTGAGGCAAATCTGAGGAATCAGTTGTTTGAATTGCGCATGTATAAATTATACAGCGTGCCTACTTTTTAAGGGCACTTTCCACACTTAGAAGCTATAGGGTCCAAATTTCAAACGTTGGATTAAGCTAATACTCGCAATGAAAAGAGCCGGTCAGGTCTGATGGATACTTCAAGACCTGTATATATAGCGTATTTCCGGATTTAAAAGGGGGCCAGACTTCACCGAAGGTCTTTATGTGTGCCTCGGGCGTAATTCCTTGATTATTACAAGACCTATATCTCTGATACAAAAGCACCAGCACTCTTTTCGCAAATGGCTTTTATGAGTTTGTAAGAAGACCGAGGTTTGATTATAGTTGACCTGTTCAGTGTATACTTTGTTACGAGACAGTAAAATAAGTCTTAATTCTTCTAGGTCGATATTGATAGCCTGATGTAGCAGACTGTATCATATAAAAATGATTTAAAGAGGGAAGGGAGAGTTCAAGATGAATGGCATATGATACGAAAATCTCATAAATAAAATATGAAACCTTAGAGCATCGTCATTGTAATGTTTCGGTTTGAGAAGTTTTTCCTTCACTTCTTTTTGTTTTTTTATTATTTTTTTTTTCATACTTTCCAGATAAATTAGTTCTAGATCTGTCTGAGTGAATTTAGACTATACCTCCTCGTTACAACCGCCTGTAGAGTGTGCCTAGGGTCTGCCTGTCTGCCATAGGGCGGGGACCAAGCAGCCTTTACTAACCAGCGAGTTATCAAATTTCTTTTCATTTATTTGTAGACGAACCGTCTTAACGTTACCATTACAAGATTTGCTATCGATCTCGGCCACCTAATATAGCCGGTAGGAGTATAGATGCGGGATAAGAGCAGGGATATGTATAGGCTGGAAGACTCTCAATGATACCTCTCAAGGAATCGCTTCTCCAACGAGCCTAGCCCAGACACATTTGTTGAAGTAAGCGAAAGAAAACATGGGTAGTTTGGAAGATTTTCAATGAAGTGTTGGCGAGTGAATGCCTCCCGCGGGATTTGCGTTGATAGCGTCTCTTAGACGATCTCACCCCCGAGGGGTATCAGGGAGTCAGCACACCAAGGCAAGTGCCGACAGTATTATTGTACCTGTTCTTGACTGGTTTGATGTCATCTTTGGTCACTTAGAGAGCCGAGGTTTTAACTGATAAAGATCAATTCTATTATATCATGGCACGGTGATCCTTTTAGTGCCCGTATAATGCAATATAGATTTGGGTATTGACTTGCGCTATAGTCGCCTGGCTAAATCAGCTTTAGAGCAATGACAAGGCTTGGGATTCGCTTTAATGGATGTGACATACCACTTAACGTTGTCGCCTTCAACTCGTACCCAGCATCCGGTATATAACCACGACAGATTGCAATCTGTGGTTCTTCAAACCAGATTGTTTCATCCACATCACGGATCATTTTGCCCATACAAATATTTTTCTCAAACTGCATGTTTACAGCTTTTTCTTTAACCACATATCACAATTTTGAATGATAGATCGTCACCGTTATCAAAAAGGGAGCATGAACTGCCTCATCAGATTGGACAATTATCAATGGTTTTGTTTTATTCTACTTTCTCTGTGAAATGAGATGCTATCACAAAGCACTCCCTGACGCATCAGTCAGGTTCATCGTATATAAAACATACAGCCATTTTCCCCACATGTATTCTGTTATGGAGAACTGGGCGTAGATCGACGGTAAGGTGCGCCACTTCTAATCCCTGGTACACGGGTTTAGTTCCAGACATAGATAAGAAATCTGTAAATCTCCTCGTTTGTCCGTGGACCCTGTTCAGAACATGCAGTTCTCTGCGTTTCTTGGGCTTCTTCCACGGCTTTAGGTTAGTTGAAGGCCACTTAGCCTTCCAAGAAATTGAACAGGACCGGCAAGGATGTACATAACACTCGTGAGTTTTAACTGACCGAAAAGTGGAAAATTTTTCATTATGATATTTGACCATCATCAGTCATTTATTCTGGAACAAAAACAAACAGCCACTATTTATTTAACATTTTTGCAACTCAATACCAGTTGCAATTATCTGCTAACGACCTGCCTGGTTTTGTTTTAATGGCGAATCTCTCTTAGGAAATACTTCGAATTAGGGACATCCACTAGGCTTTCGGAATCCATTTCATTTGCAGTCGTTTTACTTCGATATCCTATAAACAGCCACAGGCCACCCACCCTTGAAACAACACGCTGACCGTCTGTGGATTAATTTCAATGTACATGTAGGGTTGGAACATCATCATTTGGCAATTCTTTCAGTTCTGATTTGAACCTTTCAGATTTTCCCTCGAAAAGCAAACAAAGGTATATAATCCGGCTGTAATAGTGTCCTATATAGAGCAAACATTCTGTATGCACAAAATCTCTCCTCAAATTCCCGAATCTGCGCGCAAGAAAGAAACCCAATTAATGCTGGGATCGCGTCGGTGCCTATGACACAAGCCTTACAGGATGTAGGCTGGGATTTATTTTGCTACATTCGGTTGTTTTGTCAGTTACTCGGTAGACCTACTTACAGAAACGTTCTCTGATACTTGGGAAACTGCCAGTTGACACGGAATCCGTCTCCCTTGGTTATGTCTTTAGTACAAACTGCAACTGTCGAATTTCAGCACTTTACAATGCATCTTGGGAAAGCACTGGATATCCCGAGACATGGTTTACAGTCGCCCCGGGACGCTAACTGCATGGCTTTGCCTATTTCTGACAAAGTTAAAGCTGCCAGATTCACTCTATAGCTCAAATAACTTAGATCATAACGACGAAAGAACTCCTGTCCATTTTGACTTCTCACGAGATAAAAGCTTCTCCGATAAAAGAAAAGCCCTCCAGGCAAGTGAATGTAAGTTATCTTTGATCATAAGAAGCTGACAGGAAATGCTATTAAGGTGGATCTGTTCTGGTGAGAAAAAAAAATTGTCCAGATTCCAAACCAGACATCTGACGATTAACCCGGTGTTTTGGTTAGAGAGCGAAACAACTGCCAAGTAAACCCCAGATGAAGATAATGCCACATTACATAATCATTTCGGTTAAGACATCCCTTCGCATTTATCCGAATAAAGCTAGATTCTCTTGATAGTTTTGATTTCATTTTGCTGATGGATTTATGATTTATAACATTACATTACATTACAAAGAACGGAGTGGCCTTCAAAAGTAATCAAGCAAACCTGTCACATTAACATTAAGTTTGTCAAAAAATCACTCATAAACCAATCCATGCTTATTTTGCTTCTCGTAATTTTAATCTACCTAATTAAGAGTAATGTCGACTGACGAATTAACGGTTACCACATACCATGGCTAACCGAGTTTTGACATTCTGTTCCATCTACATTTCTGGGAACATTTCTGAATATTCTGGGAACATTTCCTGATGTTGTAGGAACCTTTCTGGAATAATTGAGCGACTGTCATTCCAGGTAGCTTTGGCAATATTTCAGCCATGCTGTCCAGTCAGTAGTTTGATGAATGTCTTGCAAACGTTCTGAATGCTCCAGATAAATATTTTTTCTATACTATACCGAACATGGACTTCACGTGATGACTGATCTTTTCATAGGTGTGGTATATACAATGGTACATGGACATGCCTATAAATAAGCAAATGTTAACTGTAAAGGGAAATTTGAAACCTGACATAAAATTGCATTAATATCGAGGATGGGTCCAATAAAATGGAACTCAACTTCAACGATGTTTTCCTTGTAAATACATATATCTATGGGAAGCCTTAATAATATTTCTCGGATAAGAGCATTTCTCTGAAATGTGCATTTTATCTGAAAAGCGCATTTTTCTATCTTTTGATAAAGGTGGCTTTCGGATTAGTCATTGCTCAGTCTTTTCATACCATTATGTAAAAACCAACGTAGGTAACGAGATAATTATCTAAAGTAGTAAGTAAATTGACTCCAATGCTCCTGGCGATTTCCTTGATTAACTTTCGTCTTTGCCTAATGTCTCAAAAGATTTGGATCCTCAGCACGCGGCAGTGTGAAGCGAGCATCCATGATGCAGTGGCACTGGGCCACTCAAAAAAAAATCTGCGAAGGATTTCAGGCCTATAATTAACTAAACCTTCTGTATAGAGACAGGAAAAGACAAATCACTGCTGGAGTGCATTTTTTGAGCGCAGTTCGGTAAAGACAGGGTGGTTATAGCGGAGAATGTGCTGCCTTGAAAGGACCACATTACTGAGAATAAAAACAAACACCTTTAGAAAGCTAGATAAGCCCTGTGGTTGTTAAATGCCTTGATAACCGCCGAGCCTGTGAAAATCCTCGGATTTTCAATATCGGGTCAAATCAACACTACATCGGTCCAGTCAGTTCGCGTACCATCTGTTTATGTGGCCCTAACGCATCCGTCGCCCACTCATCAACTGAGACAGTAAACACTCTGCTGTCAGCCAGTTATAGAGTTTGCACAAACAAGCAGCAGACAATAAAAATCGGGAAATTACGCAAGAATCACTAATTTATGTGGACAATTAGCCTTGGTTAATTCGCAGTAACCCCTCTGTACCCGTGTTATTGGCTTTCTCGATAACAATTGTAACGCTATAACCGGTGGACGAGACTGGAACAATCAGTGCTGAGTATGGGGATGGCAGAGGCATACAGTCAAGCCACGTTTGTGTGTCTTGACTAATTTATGCTGATATGGACTGATAAGGACTGTTCACTTAACTGTCGTTACGTGAAAGAAGTCGACCCAGTTATGACCAGTGACCGGATATCCGGAGACCGTGCTACATGTATATACATGTAACTCGTCGTTGTGCTGTGTCAAAGTATGGCCACATTTGATCTATACATGGGGGTAGGGCTATATGCTTGTATCCAATGAAAGTTTTAGCACCCTCTGGAGTGCAGATATTGTGCCTTTTTCACATTCAAAGTATACAACCAATTGACTTACTTGAGGCTAGGGTAGCATGTTGGGTAGAACTCTGTACCCAAACAAAGTTTAGCAACGTCTGACTTACATTAGTCTAACACAGGTCATATCGTCTAACTGCCATCTTTTCCAAGTCAAATCGCCGAATACCTTAGATCAAATCGCCTAATGCCTTTGGTAGAATCGTCTAGACTGTAAGTCAGATGTTGTAATACCATATGAAATTATTTACCGGCTTCACATTATTGCATTATGTATATTTATGAAACACCATCGCTTTGGTTCATAAAGGAAAAACACACTTTACTTAGCATGAAATGTTATTTAATGAAGAATGTAGGTCCTCTGATACCAGAGAATTTGTTCCGTAAAACTAATAGGGAGAGAGAATATACCTCGGCTTGCAATATGTGTGTTTCTTAAAGCCTGACCTATAAAAAATATAAGCCAGGATGACACTTTATCACTGAATGCAAAACATGCACTGATGATATATAAGCAGCATAAATCAAGATTCTCTGAGTCTCTTAAGGTCAGTTTAATGGAGAACTCGTAAAACTCCTTCCCGCTTCTAACTAAAGGGTCCAAAGCTGTCTGCTCCTTTGTTCTTTCGAGGTAGAACGTCACACGTTCAGGTGCATGCGTTTTCATAAAATGCTTACGTAGTGCACAAGCAGTGCGGCGTCACAGCAGGCAACAATGCGTTTTTATTGCCATTTGGACCATTTTTGTGTGTAGCCCGCCAGAGTCTCCCATTTCGAGACACGCCTCGACAGTTGCTCAGCAGTGATCACACCACTTACTACTGTTCCCGTGTGGCCTTGCGCTACGATCTGGTGAGCTTCCCTGAACCTGAATGCTCACTAATTCAGCTTATTAAATGTAATGACAACTTTCCTCCTCTGGTGCAGCCATTGTTTCATCAGTCTTAATTCGACAGCAAACCAATTATAACACCTGAGTTTGATCTTTGATGTCACCTTTCTATGAATACTGATAAGAGCAAGAACATCAGGTTATTTTAATTTTTGGAAACAAGATTAAAAGTTATTGACGTGAAGAAGATAACTTGCTGGTTACATATAGAACACCGCTTAGAGGATAAATGAGAGAAAAAACAGAGCAACGTGATTTTGTCTGATATGGAACCGGTATTCCATAGGTAGAGCACCTGAAATCCTGGAACTTTTCTTCTGCAGCAATGGAATAATTTTAATTGGCTTTTTGTCAAAGGCGTTTTTTTTTTCTTCAAAAGTTTGAATAGCCTTGGCTAAAACACGCTTGGTAATTGTCAAATAAATAATCATTGGGGAGCATAAAGAATTGTGAGGTAATGGTAACTCAATTGGAAACTGTTTTCAAAGCTACCCGCGTTTACTCTTGAGAATTGTGGGCGGTGGGGTGTGGCTGAGCTCTACGGAACCTGGTGATTATCGACCACATTGATAATGCCAGTAGACTGTAGACGATTCTACCTTAGGCGTTAGACGATTCCAGCTGACTTATTAGACAATTTGAATTAGACGAGTTGGCAGTTAGGCGATATGACTCGTTACCATTGCAGAGCAGTCACTTGGTATTCTGTGCCCAGTCAACCTCTGTGTCCCATTTGTACATTAGTGCAGGTATCTGAACTTATTCCCTGGTACACTGGAAGAGTTCAGCAACATCTGAGTTACACCAGTGCAGAGTAGTCACCTTGCATTCTGTGGCCAGTCAACATTTGGCCTCATCTGTACATTAGTGTATTCCCTGACACATTTGAAAGTTCAGCAACATTTCAGTTACACGAGTGCAGAGTGGTCACCTTGTATTCTGTGGCCAGTCAACATTTGGCCCCATCTGTACATTAGTGTATTCCCTGACACATTTGAAAGCTCAGCAACATTTCAGTTACACGAGTGCAGAGTAGTCACCTTGTATTCTGTGGCCAATCAACATTTGGAACCATCTGTACATTAGTGCAGGTATCTGAGCTTATTCCCTGGTACACTGGAAGTTCAGCAACATTTGACTGTAATAAATGAGCGCAGAGTAGTAACCACGATATGGCTGAAACATTGTCGATGTGGCGCTAAGCCGCAATCCTTCACTCGAAGTTCAGCAGTATCCAGCTTATATGAGTGCAAAGTAGTAACCTTATGCCCTGTGGCCGGTCAAAGCTCTTATGTAAGACAGCGTGCGCAGAAAACAAATTACAAAGCACACAACTGGGAAAATTAATCATGGAGACGTGATTAGATATCGTGGGAAGAGAGCTAACTGTCCGCCAACAATCGGTCATTCGGAACAGCAAACAACCGACCCGTGTTTTGTTTAAGTATGAACAATTCTTAATTTTTCCATAAAGCGTTTTTTACTCTGTTTTACTCCATATTTTCCAGGAAAAGGGGGGGGGGATTTATCTACACGTATATTTCTGCCTGCTTTCGTGACATCCAAACATGACGAGACTCACAGGTTTCAACAGCTAATCGGCATGTTCTATCAATAAGCTCAGCTTATCTTCAAACATACATTCCGTGCTATCGTCAAATCTAACAGGTAACGTCTGCCACACGTTAGGAAATTACATAACTGTCAGTTATCCTTCTGTTTTCCAGCAGCGTGCTTGACGGATTACCCAGGAGCCCAATCATCTGCCGGTACCTAATTTGTACCGACAAGGGAACATGTTTTCTCCTACTTTCATACACTGCTATCCTTTCTAATCCGGCCTCCAGTTGTTATACCGCGATTAATTAAGTGACTGTCAAAAGCTCAAAAACTACGGTAAAATGTTACACTGCAATTTAAAATTGTTAAAACCGTTAAACGTTAGAACAGAGGGTGTTGTCTGTAATCATGTGTCAACAGGAAACCGACAAACATGGCCTAACTACTTTACTAACCGGGCCTACAGGTGTTATACCGTGACTAATTAAGTGACTGTGAAAAGCTCGAAAACTACGGCAAAATGTTACACTGCAATTATCGCAATTTAAAATTGTTAAAACCGTTAAAAGTTAGAACAAAAGGTATTGTCAGTAATCATGTGTCAGCAGGAAACCGACAATTACCACAAAAAATCATGTGCTTAGACAGGAGCTTTGGTTACTAATAAATCCGTAAAACGCTGCCGCTCCACGTCAAGTGTCAAATGTAATAACAGTAGTCGAGTGTTAATTTATTTATTTTTTTTATTCATTTATTTGATTTGATTTGAGTTGTGTTTTACGCAATACACAAGAATATTTCACTTATACGACGGAGGTCAGCATTATGGTGGGAGGAAACTCGACAGAGCGCGGGAGAAACCCCCGACCATCCGCGGACCTTCCCACGTACGACCGGATAGGAAGCCTGCACGAGCTGCACGAACTCATAGAGACCGCACTGGTGGGAGGCTTCTAGGTCATGGCGCTGCACTAGCGCGCTAACAGACTGAGCCAGGACAGCCCCGTCAAGTGTTAGTGGTTATTCGACAACTGTCCTAAGAGATAAAAGGTTAAAATCAGCTGACAACTATTGTTCCTCATTCAGCAGTTAGACGTTACACAAGAGCTGCCCAATCCAAATAGCGGAATGTCTAGTGGTAACTCTTCCGTCGACAAAGATAGACATAGCCATACACTGTATCACGCGCCTCGTCAAACATGTTACCCAACTTTTGTAAAAAAAAAAAATAATTTACACATCACATATCTCGCCGTATTCTGGAGGTACAAATGACACGTTAGGAACTTCTTAAGTTCATAAACGTGCAGCTCCGCGATTTTCCCCATGCTTCGTGTTTTCTAAATACCTTTTTATAAAACTTTTATAAAATCAAGCCTTAAAAATTATGCAGTTGCCACCACTGGTCAAAAAATAAGGGTTATCCGATAATAATGATCATTAAGAAAGGGTTAAGAAGTAGACGGCAATTACTGACACCAATCAAGCGCTAAAATTACTCAACAAATACAGTCCTCCGTCAACTGTCAGATGGGACAACTCTCATTGCTTGTTCAGCGTCAAATTTACCAATACGAATCAAGCGGTCAAAGTCATCACAAACTACAATCACTAACCAAGGCTTTAAAGTTGGACGATAACTATGCTATGGCTTATTAAAAGCTAACAGCTACCTGATGTCAACTGTCAACATAATGCACTGTCAACAGGTACCTGACATCGTGTGTTAATAATGCACCATTAACAATTGACAGTTAGTAGTTACCGGACTGTCATTAATGCATATGTTGACAGTCTGTATCCAGCACAGCCTGTCAATAATGCACAGCCGGCAGTTATCCAACATCGGCTGTCAGTAATGTACCGTTGTCAATGTGTGCAAGGCTGTCAATTCTGCACAACCGGCAGTTTTCAGACATTTGCTGCCAATAATGCACCGTTGGCAGTCTGTATTCGACATAGCCTGTCGACAGTGCAAAGCCAGCAATCACTCGACATCGCCTGTCAGTAATGCAGCGTCAGTGCCTACCCTACATTGCATATCAATAATCCAGTTTCAACGCCTACCCTGCATCGACTGTCAATAATCCAGCGTCAGTAGATAGTAACCCGATTTGAACTGGCTGTCTGACAGCCTACAGTGTTATACCGCAACCACTGAACGCATCTAAACAAGCGCACAATTTAACACACCCATTAATGAACTTGCAGTGTTTCCCCAAAACCTATGTTTTATACTATTCATAGAGATCATCCAGTTCGCATACAAAAGCCATGGAACCAATTAGAACAGATTCTTACACATATACATCTATGGTTCAACATTTCCCTCTTAACTCCGAAGTAACACTTTAAAAAAAACAAGGCCAATACTAACTGTCTTTACCCGAAATGATCCCTAGGGCCAATTACAGACAGCCAGAAATGTTTTCGTGATTGACTATTGTTTATGTAATCACACCCCGGTATACTTTTCCCGTCTCATTACTCTTGGCCTCTTTGCCCTCTGGATAGCTATTTCTGCGCTACCAATACACTGCCCAACACTGGTTAACTTTGTAAGGTTTGGTTTGCTTTCCTGGCTTGGTTGTAATTGCATGAAGAATTGGTTAATCTGCCTCTAAGGACTGGGAATTCATGAATCCAGAGATAGTAAATTCTAATGTGGATATTATCATAGACGTTTTACTGACTAAGAAACGCCTGAAGATGATCAGCTGATAAATAATTGCTTAACATTTTACCGGAATACGTTATACTCAGTAAATTTAAGAGAAAAACAAACACGCAGACAAAGAAATACTTCTAGAAAAGCATTCCCGGAAGATATTTTCAGCTCTAACGGGAATATGAGAAACCGACAGGGTGAAATAAAATGTATGGCACACGCAAAAGTCTAGTAGGTCGCGTATTTGTTGACCTCGATGATAATGAAGGCGCTATGTGCATCTCACGATACAGATTTTCCAATTACATGTGTGTAATAACTGTCAAAGTCTGACAGAAAATGCGGAGGGAAGGGGAACTAGACGTATCTGTACAATATTGAACAAAAAAATGCGACAAGAAACCTCCGTGCTCCTTTCTGGTGCACCTCTTAGATATACAAATGGCTGAAAGCTAACTGTCGTAATATATGGCAACCTCTTCCTCATCGGAAGCGGTGTATATGAGTTGCGTACAAACCACTAGCAGGTTGCACAATTTACCGCTGGTGTAGAGAATGTCCAAAAGACAGTTTCCTGCCGATCCCATAAATCTTTTCTCATATCATAATCCATAACTGAGTACAAAGCGCGCTTGCCTAAGGGATTGTAGCTCTTAAAGTGTTTGTCATCCGCATTTTATACTTGATTGTTAGGTGTGTTCAAATTTAGCAAATGTATATAATGATTGCAACCTTACCAGCTTCTTATTAACCATGGTGAACTTAATTCCATGTGTCCTTAGGGTTTCTTTTTTATGTCACTGGGCAATGCACAAGTCAAGTACATATTTTTGAAAGTTTCAAGTTCCCGAAAGAGATGTACATCTGTGTCGTTTTCCTGAGGCAATACGCATACCGTATTGCAAATTATTGCCTTATCCTTACTAAACATGAATTTTAGTGATGTAATTTTTGCAACGATGATACCTTTCAACCACTTGGTTTAAGCGGCCCATGCAACGTGTGTTATATTAACTCAACGTAAATGACAGGCAGACTTAACCCTAGGACGCCGTGGTCTGGGTTGAAATACCCAGTGTGCTGCTGGAAATTCTCTGACGAGACTTTGACTAATGACGTCACAGCTTAAAGTGCTGAATCGATTGCGGCTTTAGGTCAGAAGAGCGTGATTACGTAGGTGTGGTGGTTTCTTTAGACTTTTCCATGCTTCCAGTATTTATAAACCTAACCGCCACCATATAAATTAAGTAAAAACTTCTTAAGACGGCGCTGTAGATAGCAATGAAATAAACAGATCAGTAATGGATGATAGCTCTTATCAGTGCCAAGGCTTGCAGCTCCTCGCCAATACTTATGCAGGCCAATTTGATACCATCCATTATTCGCGTTATTTCATATTATGGGCCGTCATGAGTAAATAAGGAAATACAGCACTCTGTGTAACTTTGAGTCAGAACGTGTCAGATAACTCTGTGAGCTTAGACAGATCATGCGCCGTCACATATTTACAATGGTCCGCCGTGACATGCGTCAACTATATACAGGATCACCACAAACGTTTTGAAACAGAACCCTGTGTAACTTTGCAATGTACATACAATCATAAGAGGTAATTACAATCCGCCGTCGCAATAGCTAAATAGTAGGCCTAAACTGGTTCCGCAGAACTGTCCTGGTCGCTATCGAGTTGTTATATATATGTATGCAAGGGTCATTTAATAATCGAGATCTCTGCCTAATTAAGCAAATCATATTTTATTAAGGCGTTGGTCTCTCTCTTCTAATAGTTGACCATGACTCCTGTATCTTCTCGCCCCCATAAAGGTTACGCAGGTCTCTGGCTGCGCAGCCCCGCGCGGAAATAGACACTTAACAGTTGGCAGTATTTAGACATGCGGGTGACTCTAGCTGACACCCGCCTCTGAACCAGTCCAGCTTTGTAGCCAGTACTTGCACGCCTGGACAGATGGTCTCTGGTGATACCCCCTGAAGAGGCCTCAGCACTGTGTATAAATGTACCTCCGAGGAGGTCTACTTCACGGCCGTGGTCAGTGTTTACTCGGTCGGCAGTCAGTACGGTTCAGTGTTTGGGTGTGTGGGCGTGGCACTAGAGTGATACGCATGCAGGTAGGCTTCTTCATATTGTTATACGCACAAGCTACGGCTATACTCTCCGCCGCCTGGTCAACGGCAGACCTTCAATTGGGAGTCTTTCACTACATAGTAGATAACATATACATTAACTAAATCTTTCTGTGTGATATTTTAATAACCCTGACCTATAGCAGTGTAATATCGCCTCTGTTTTATACAAGGGACATGTCTGTAACTGGTGGTTATTTTATAAAAAGGTTAATTGGTGGCAGGGTTACAGGGGCGTGGATTTATCTGGAAAGCAGGATCCCAAGAAACCTACGTAAGGCAGGTTAATCAGATCTACAACTTACCAAAATTACGTTAATGGAGTTTTTCCCTAGTTCCCAGCGTAACACATATATTTGCCCATATGTACCTAATCATGATAAATCTCATGAAGGCATTATTCCAAGAGAGCGTGCCTGTTAGCTATACCGATTTTCTCAAAATGTATGGATTTAACCTACAACATCGTTTGCGTACGGTGCAGACCTACCCCGAAAACAAGGAAATTTGTATATATGTATAAGCACGGACAAAAAATACAATTAGACGTTTTACAAATATTTCCCATGACCTCGGCGCAGATTGTATAAATACGTCCAGTGAAGTGACGCCATTACGTGAAGCGTATGAAGTTAGTACTGGTCCGACATTTCAGCATATCTTTGTAACATTTCCCACAAACCATGCATGTCTCTGTGTGGGATTTTAGATGAAACAAACTCATTTCCGTCAAAAAGAAGAGGGGTAGTGAGTTTCCAAAGTTTTCAGAAAGTCACCGTTGTTTCGAACATTTTTGTATGGGTCCATGTTTACCGCTGATAACTCCTTCATGCCATTCTATTGAGACGGTACCATAAATATTACGGTCTGTTTCAGGGAGACACCACCATTCGTGACATGACCGAATTGATGTCGAAACCGATATTAAGCCCTAAATAAAACAAACAAATAGATGTTCGTCGTGGGCTGAAAGCGTGGGATGCAGTTAATGACGGCATCATTAGATTCACCTCAATAAGTGTGACACCTTGATAGCCTGTACTTTTAGTCACTGCCGACATCGGTGACACATACAACACCTTGTACGCGCGTATATGTACGTAATATAAACGTGTAGTACTGTACAGGCTTCGTGAATAAGGTGCGTCATTTTACTTTCTTGTCTGTCTTTGTGTCTTTTTGTCCGCATGTCACATTCCATACCATTCTATTTGTTCGCCGTAAACTGATACCACCTTTCTTGGTAAAAGCCTGAGTGATGGTTTAATTCCGGGGCGTTTTGTTAGACATGGTTATCGGGTTATATTTACATCGAGTCCCGTGTTAATAAAACCCCATGCAGCTCATGTCAGGTGCTATCTTATATACAGTGGATAAATATAGTGTACAATACACACCATGTTCAAAAGAGCTCACAATTTTTTTTCCTTGACAGTCCGCGTACACAGATGTCTCTGTGATCTGTTGAGCGTGATGTCAACTAACCTAACACGGAAGCGCCTGCAGTATAATCTGGGGTTACCAGTGGCAATACAGGGAGTGAGGGTATGCTGGTGTGTGTATATGCTGCTTGCGGCCACTTTTTGTGTCCATTGTTTGGTGTGCTTGTTCTACTTCCGTGTGAGTTTTCCCCCTTGTTATAATGTTATATAAGGACTGGCACCAAGTTCAGATCACTCGAGAGAAGCACTGGCTTTTACCTCGCATGTGGTTGTTTAGCCAGCTGCGCCGGTATTCCGGTTGGCACCCCTTGCCGTTCTGATATGTGTTGACTACAGCATGATTCCCCCCATCTGCATGCCAACGACAGCACCCTCGCTATAGGCCCACAAGATTGAAGTAAGTAAAACCCGGTTAGCTATAGAATCCGTCGTCAGGAAACTACTGGTGTGACTTTGGCGGATTTTTTAGTATGCCCAGCAGAACAGAAGCTGCAGAGCAACCTCGGTAAATTAAGAGAAGTCCCTTGGACTTATCTCAGTGGTCGCCTCAGTCAATGGTAGCTTTAGAGTAACGCGAATGCAGCGGCATACTATAGTAGCTAGATGGCGTTTGGCTTTTGATATGAGCGCGTCCAGCGGTGGGATGATAAAACAGATACACTGTCCAATGTTTGTTGCCCGATCACAGACGACTCTTATATTGCTCGCTTGTGTTCACACATTTTTTCTCCCTGTTGACACTTTGAAGCAGGGAGTCACCAAGTGTAGATCTTTTAATAAGCTGCACAGCATGGCCTAAGGCTCCTGATCAGAATACAGTTAGCTTTACTTTGAGTAGATGTGACAGGGAAAGTCAGATTGCTCTGATAGGTATTTGATTATTCCTCTTACATTCTAACGCTATTCATTTAAGCAGCGACCATCCCGGGATCAATGCTCAACCGGCGTTTGTGGGCCCGCCAGGCTGTTGTAGGCGAGCGGCTCCTCGATGAACACTGATAGCGCAAGCTGCTGCACGCAGTTACGGGCTAAGAATGATGGCTTTGTCTTCTCCCTCGTAAATCCTCTATTGACTCTTCTAATAGACTACGGCGTTAATCCAGGGGTGCTGGTGCGCTGTGGCCACGGGAGGCCAGCCTCCAACAGTCAGTGAGAAGTGACATGCTAAGTCATATGTTTGAAGGAGGCAGATGAAATATAGCCAGCGAGTGGTGCCTCGGTTAGCTAATTGTGTGCGCAGCGATCATAAGAGTTGACTCAAGTGCACCTGTCCAGCCCTTCTTCAATCAGGTTATGCGCAACCAGCCAGCCGAACCATTAGACGATCTGCTTAAGTCATAGCTCACGTACGTACAGCCTTGACTTAATTACTTACCTGTCTTAGATTAAGATGTATGGGAGATGTATGTGTGCCAGCTGAGATGACTGGCGGGGAAGTGGGAAGAATTTTAATACGATGATGAATTTTCAAGCCTTGACATTTTTTTTTTGACGAAGGTTGCATATTTTCGTGGCACCTGTAATGATAATTGTCTACAATATCTTTAGTAATCCCTGTCCTGTATGTTTCCAAATGCTGAACATGTTTTGTTTTTCGAAACTCGCCCCCCAAGATTTCGTACACATCACTTTTCAGTAGAAGGGTCGTGGCTGTGCGGCTATTTAGTCTCTCAGGCCCATTCAAGTGTACACACTTATCAGTTCAACAAAGTATATTACCACCACCCATAGCATATTGTTATACATCTGGGCGTTGTAACAGACATGCGTACACCAATCGTCACCCATGAAACAACCGTCCAAACAAACCACCAAAGACTAATAACATGTAAGAAACTCTGACCGCGTCGTGTAAATCGAAGCCTCCACCACTTTCCGATGAATAATTTAAAGACTCGCACTAAGAAATGTCCCTGGTGCTTCAATTTAACCAGTATCAGAATGGTTATTAGGTCATAATTTGTGAGTTTTCCTTCATACTCTCGAAGCTGTGGTTATAACTGTTTATGTATCTTACGTGTCAATTTTACTCAACTGGAAGCATATAGCGTCCCTAGACCCAAGTTAACAGGTATTAGATGTATCTATGAAGCAGAGCCCTAGGGAATCTGAACACTGCCGGGTTCACATATAAAGTTGTTAACTAGTTTAAAAGCCACATGCGTATGTTAATTTGTAAACTGCTTTGTATCCGACCATAAATTGAGTTATTTAACACTAGCCAGCAATGGACGACGTGTTCTGTGTTGCCTCTATTCAACTCCAGATTGTCTGTCTGTGTCCTGAAAACACGACTCTGGTGGTGGGAACACCACATTCGTGTATCCCAATTCATACTGACCAGTTTGCGGAAGGAAGGAGGGGGTACTCTATCTCACTACCCATACCTGTCAGATGATAATGACCAAAGTTGTTCTCCTCCACCCACCCACCCACCCCCACCCCTCATCACATCACACAAGACTGGAGCCGAGTTACGGCCTGCCACACATGGTTCCTGTAACTGTTCGTGTTAGTTCCTTAGAGACAAGCAACAGCGAAACACCTGTCGATGTTTTACCTTGGCTTCAGTATACGTCCTATTTCTAGAAATTCCACCACCAACCGGTAATCTCTGCTCTAGGCTTAGCGCACTTCGAGCAAGTGAAGAGAAATATACTGCCGACAAAATTTAGTCGGGAGTTATTGGAAATGAGCAGGATTAGTCGGTCTGTTATTGGTTAGAGGTAGGGACTGGTACCCCCAGTCAATTCTCTTAGACAGCCACCCCGTGACGGAGGTATGTAGGAAGAGACTGCGACCAGTTGTCGGGGCGGCAGTAGTCTCGGTGAAGTTATGTCCGGTAAAAACAGAAATAATTCATAGGCGGTGTTAAGGGTTTGTCATCTGATCGATGTGCTGGAGTACACGTGGAATAAGTACAAACATATTACCATATGTCGGTGACAGAAGTTAACGTTTTGTCCCGGTGTTCAAACACCATCCAGGATGTCCTCATCGATCCCGAGAACTTTGTTGACTTAGTATCGGTTATATTGGGGCCAATCACTCACACAGAGACTAAAGAGAGACGTAACTTACAGTTACTGGTTGCTGTGCGATAGAAAGAAGCACCATGTCAATGCGTTTCACATCTAGAGAATTGTTAAAGGATAACAAGGCCTCGAAATATAAAAGATCTTGGTTTTATTTTCGGTTTCTTCACCCTTCTTCACCCAAACTATCTTCACCGCCAATCACCCGAGGCCCGAGGTTATTAAATCGTAAAATTTGCAAACCATCCAGGATCATTATGATTCCTCCCACGACTTCAATGAAGTCGAACATGGTCAAACAAGATTAAACTTCATGTCGCCGTTTTTTTTTTAAACTAACTTATTTACACACATGTCCTTGTATTCTATTAGGACAATAATTACCTGTCTCCATGCATAGGTACGCTACTGTTTTCTTCCTCTGTTTGTGTACATATTTATCTAGGCATCGTTTGATTAAACTGACTAGCTGATTGCTTGCTTGGTTGTTTGACTGAAGGATTCGCTTGTTTTATGTTGCATTAAGGCATTAGCAGAAAACAACAGCCAGCTGGTGTGTAGCCATCAATTGATTTCTTTAGTGTGCGCGACTTAATGCATATGCACACATCTTCCTTAATATCTTTTGTAACTGGGTAAATAACAGATGTGGATGCAGGAGTCTTCTTTATTACAGATACAGTCGTGATATAATTCCCCCCTTTTCCTGGTTGAATAGTCTGCTAGTCTGGGAATCGCAGACGTCCCCTCATCAGAGTTAGCCAGGGACTAATTTAATCCTGGTGGATATATTGTATACGCCACCATACAGCATGCATAATCGCCATAATTGGGGTGGGAGTGAGGATGGGGGTGAGGATGGAGGTGAGGGTGGGGGGAGGTATTTGATTACCTCTACATATGTATGCCTGATGGACTTCTGTCTTGTGGTGTTTGCAGGTACACAGCCGGGCCGACATGTGGTGTCCAGGTAGAAATACTGGCTTCAATTAAATAGCGGTGAAATAAGTCAGGAGTTGGGACCAGAGTTCTCGCAGACAGCAGGCGTTTGTAAAAGGCAGAAGATAAGACGCTGTGCCCACAGTTAAACTGCGAAACCCAATACCAGTCACATGCTTACAGTGAGATTCCCAGCTGCCTTTAGATTTTCGAATATCCAGGGAAGCAACGTTTTGCATTTCAATACACACGACACCATATATTCATTTCCTGGGCCAACCCTCCTGAAGACCGGCTAGCCAGTTGGATAGTGTTGTTCATATCAAACCCTGATCGAACAGACGCCCGAGCCGTTCGCTGAAGTCCTTGGGAAGCGGTAACCAGCGGCCTAACATCTGATGAAACCGTCACTGGCGGCGGAGGGCGGCCAGTAAGTTACAGTGTTAGCCCGGATTTTAATCAAAGAGCCGAGAACGGAATACTTACGAGCCACTAAAATGGATTTCACTGTCTTGCCAATGGATTAGGTGTGATTAATGCTTTGATGGGCTCGGAATGATGTCGTTTAACAAACGTCGCGTGAAAAGATACAGCTTCGTTAACGGACAGTGCCAATGTTTGCCGACGACTTCTGCCGACACGCTTTCTCACCTATCTGGATGTGGTTTTCGTTAACTACTGTTGTTCTTTGTTGTTTATATGGAATATGTTACTGTCGTTAAGTTTGTGTTTGCGGGTCAGCCTTCCTGTGATACCATCTCCCTTCGCCCTTGGCGTTTCCAGTCGGCTACAATCTAGAATTTTCACCTAGATGCAAATGCGGTGATTGCAGTGAATGGAGAATGAAGGGAAATTGGACCAACTTCACCGATTTATTCTTTTCCAGTGGTTTGGAAGAGAATTCAACAGAGCGGACACAATCTTATACTTTGGCCGAAAGTGCCTTAATCGGCCTCTTCCTGGCAATAATAATATTTACGGCCATAGTGGGAAATGTACTAGTGTGTGCTGCCGTGTTTACCGACCGGCATCTGAAGCGAACCAGTAACTATTACATTGTCTCCCTGGCTGTCGCTGATTTACTCGTGGCCCTGATGGTGATGACGTTTGCTGTGGTCAATGACATATCGGGTCGCTGGCACTTCGGTCAAACCTTTTGTTCAATTTGGATATCATCGGATGTCATGTGTTCAACAGCCTCCATATTAAACCTGTGCGTTATCAGCCTGGACAGATATATACATATACGTGACCCTCTGCGGTACGACAGGTGGATGACCACGCGTAAAGCGGTGCTTATTATATTAGCCGTCTGGTGCTGCTCTGCTCTAATCTCTTTTTTGCCGATTCATTTAAAATGGCACAACCCCCATGCTGACATGGACCCCATAGATCGGGATGCGTCGATCTGTGTTCTAGACCTCAGCCCGCTTTATGCCGTTGTTTCTTCCACCATTAGCTTTATTATCCCGTGCATCGTAATGCTGTCCATATACTTCCGTCTCTATCGCTACGCCCAGAAGCACGTGCGCAGTATACGGAAGCAGACATTTACACCCGAACGCGTGTACGGCACGACAGTGGGTGGCAAACAGAGCGGGTACAAGGTGTCCGATCACAAGGCGGCGGTCACGTTAGGCGTCATCATGGGCGTCTTTCTCTTCTGCTGGTTCCCATTTTTCTGTATTAATATCGTGGCTGCGTTTTGCTCAACGTGTGTGCCCCCGTTACTGTTCATCGCGTTCACGTGGCTGGGCTATGTCAATTCTGCTCTCAATCCTATCATATATAGTATATTTAACCAGGAATTTCGCCACGCTTTTAGAAAGCTGCTTTTCCCAAGAGCGTGTGTAGAGTATTGCTCACAGCGGAAAATTAGCAAGCAGAAGGCAAATTCTAATGCAAATAAAAGTCTTCTGGTGACTACGTTCGAAAAAAACGGGCTATCAAACAATTGTCAGCAGAGTAAAGATATGGTAACGGAGAAAATTACGGCATTATGACAAAGGCTTGCCTGAGTGGGAAAAAAGATCTTTGGAATTGGGCCGAGATAAGTGTATTAACATCATTTTAATTTTTTATTTGTTTGATTTGTATAATAGGTTAGGCATGCGTAAATTTTCCCAGTGTTTGGCGGTTATGCAAATTTATATTATATATATTTAATCAATGTAATAAAAATACATTGCTACGTTATTTGATATAAATATTGTCCAGTCTATGTTTTGTTCGGATATGTCTGTCTAGTTATTTCTATGATTGTCTGTGTCCATGAGACAGTCGTTACTTTCACGGTTAGCGTCCTTCCCACCTCGAACACCACGTCTTCGGACTACTGTTTATTTACTGACAACGCTTGCCTGCCTGGCGCTCTGTAATCCCGCTATCTTGCATACACCGATAGCTACTGAAGAGTCGAAAAATGTGCCATATATATATAGGTAAATTTCACTACGAATATTTCATGGTAAAGCCTGCATCGGTGGCTCGACTTGAATAAATGGATCAAATGTACATTTGTGTTACAGATTTAAATACGTTTCTTTCTTATTTGAACGGATGTCGCTTCTCAAAGAAGGAAACATTCAGAAGGTATACACGCTAACGGACAAAGCCATACCTTCTGCAAGGTTCCTAGTTAACTTCCGCAAAACGGTTGTCTTGTCTAAGAAGTCGGTTTTGACGAGTTCTGACCTTATTTAAATACATTAAGAAAACGAAAAAGTCAAGTGGAATAATTAGGTGTGGTATTGCACTGCTAACATAGCCGCTATGCCACTTTGACAAGGACCGAAACGTTCGGTATTGTTCAGTACATTTAACTAAGTAAAGTAAAATGGCCTACGTTATAAATTTTGCTGTTAAACATGCTCTGTCAATGTGTTTTTCGTTGACAGGCTGAACGTTATTGTGCTATTTAATTAACAATGGGCGTTTTCTGACCTGTAACGATAGGTCCAAATATCTAAATCGCCCCTGTCAAGATTTCTGTGGTTATACGCCTCCTAGAGCTCATACTGATAGATAATCCCACCTCTGAGATATACTGGTCAGCGATGTTATTGAATTCCGGGTCGGCAACGTTTTCTGCTCAACTGCTCTCCTAATCCGCTAAAATGGGAAATTATATGTTATTCAGTGGTAACAGGTTGGCCTCAATTACATGCCGTGTACACTCTATTATTACACCCCATTACTTAGAAATCTCCAAGTCGTTGAATCTGTCCCATTTGTCGAGGCCTTGGGCCCGCTATTATCCATGGAATTTAATTCCTTTGAGAGTAATTAGGATAAATCAAGGCAGCTTTCAATCGCTCCTCCGACGGAAGCCGCCCGTCCGAGCGACGGCGGGATTGTCGGGCCGTTTTCACCATACTGCACCGTGTCTTTATCTGGGATCTCCCAATCTGATTATACACGAGGAATTCTTCCAAACACGCCACCCATAACAAGAGCCAAGTTGTGATACTGTCTACATACGTACTATACACCACAACAACACCGCAAAGTTATGTACAGAATTCCGCTCAGATAAAATGTCTTATCCCAATAATTGCGCAACAGCAGCAGAAGTCGCACTACAGTATTTTTTCCTGCTGTATAGCTTGCTTCCTGTAACTGTGTCTTTGATACCTGTATAGGATGGAGAAAGTTATGTATGTCAGTTATTCTGGTGGCACGTCGTGTAGACCAGCATATGGAAAGGAAACAGTGTGCAATAACGGTATTCTGTGTACATGTATTTATAAATACGGTAGAACCATATAGAAGTTGGGAAGTCACACATTGCGTGGGTATAAAACAAGAGTTTCGGTGACATCTTTACGTATTGTACAATTAAGTATAGGGAAGGGGACACCAACTCCGTTATGAAATTTGCTCGTGCTGTAGGAACAAGACGAACTGTTCCATTACTCGGGTCGTTATCTCCGTTATGGGAGAGACAGTAAGCCCATTGCCCTGTATATACATGTTGTACAAATATGGGGATATAAATAGACGGTACCTCCGTCATTCTATCTGTGCATGTTACGTATCCATTAGGAAGGAAACGGTAGCCCCATTACTCTTGTCTGTACTTGTTGCATGTACGTGTATTTTAACGGAGCAGACGGTAACTTTGTGTTAGCTAGCACTGTTACTGTTGCTAGGCGAGTTTGACCAGTTGAGGAAAAGATACAGTAACTTCGTTACTGTAACGGGTCGCAGTGGTTTGGTTACTGTAGCTGCACGTGTACCGCTCAAACTGGGAATGAGTCGCTATACATCACCGTCAATGTGTCTTCTTATATATGCAAAAAGATGATGGCGCCATAATTACATCTGTATCTGTTACAGCTGTGAAGGATCGAGGTGGGGGGGGGGGGATATTTGGTTCCTTGCTGTGGCTGTACGTGCACGTGTGCATGAAAAAAGAGCCGGTTGCTCCCTTGCTATAGCTGCACGTGTTGCCCATATATGGGAAATTATACATCAGCTTTGCTACAGAGGCTTTGCGTAGGTGTTTTCTCTTACGATAAAAATCGTCCTTGACGCCATTATGTCCACAAAAACGTATATGTATCATTGCTCTGATCGACAGAGTAATGTGAGATATTGTAACTGAACGTTTAGTGGGTTATATCGTACGGGCTGATGTGCGTTCCACCTGGGGCATATTATACAGTACTTGCTGCGTGTACAGGCTCTACGTGTTGTGTGTTATATCATAGGCACTGTGCGTGCAGTAGGTTATATCATCCGGGTGGCTCAGGCTGTACGTGCAGTGTTATGCCATATCGACTTCACATGCAGCACGTTATATTATGTTGTGGTTGTACCTGCAAACTGTTGTCATGCGGAAGTTATATCTTACGGGTTGTTGAAGTGTACATGTAAGTGTTGTATAACCTCGGATGCTGTGACTCTCCGTCTAGTATATTATATCACACAGACTGTTATGGTTGTACGTGTAGATGTTATATCATACGGGCAGTTGTGGCTCTAAGTGTAGATTTAACATGTTTATCATATACCGGCTTCAGTGACTGAACGTGTAGTGGTCATTTCATACCGGTTGTAGTGGTTGTATGATTAGTAGCTTACAATATACCCACTGCAGTGGCTGTACGTGTAGTAGCTCACTTCATACCGGCTGTTGTCCTTGTATGAGTAGTAGTAGGTTACATCATACCGGTTGATATGAGTAGGTTACATCATATGGCTGTATGAGTAGTAGCTTACATCTTACAGGCCACAGTGCCTGTACCTGAAGTAAGTTATATCACACCGACTGCAGTGGAGGTACACTCTAAAAACCACCTTGTACGAGTAGTACACATTATTGTGGCCAATGCGCATGCACATCATTTTTGTGTACCAGCAGTGCATAGTTTGTGTAATTTGTTTAATGCATCCACGATGACGTGTGTATCAGTGTTACACAATTTATGTATTACTGATACACATGATTTGTGGTTGTGCAAATTTGTACACAGTCGTTTCTACAGAGTATGTGCAGTGCACTGTTGATATGACAACACTCTTAAATTGGATGGCGTTGTTATAGATGCTGGCCTGTTAATTTGAGGAGATGGCCTGCACCAGAACATACAGCACTGTTCTCCATGAAAATCTCCATGGAATCATTTGTGTTCATTGAAAGAATAGTTACCTCAAGACAACCAGCTTGTCGGATTTTTTGCTCGCTTTTAAAAAAGTTTTGCATAAGCGCTGTTACGATAAGAACACAAAATAACTGAGCACGAGTTCATCCATCCACACTCTTGCGTATTCCGCTGTTAAACCTCACGCTGCTTCACAATGAGATACCACACGATGCAGATTCCTAATTAGTGGCGGGAGGTTATTATCCCGGAGTCGTTGTTTCAGCCTCGGTTTACAGTTATTTACTTGATGGATTTTAGCGCCACGGGCCACATTATTGACCGTCCAGTCTTTAGAACAAACTGTATGTATACACATAGCTTTCCTTTAGAATTTCGACACAAAATGTCCACTCCAATTTTGAATTTGTTTTTAAGCGAAAGTCTTTCATGTTAACAAAAACTTCCATTAAAAAATTCCCTGGTTTACATGGAAATTATAAATATAAACAATAAAATTAGAGGCTATCTTTTGCGCGGTGGTGTATCAATAAAATGGCTGTCCTGTATTTTAGCAATGTAAAAGGTTCCAAATCTATATAAAAACCCTAATTCAGGTCATACAGTGAGGTCGAGCCAAAACATTTGAATCTAATTCGTCTTTAATTGCTGAAGAATAATTCCGTTCTCTTGTCACTAATGTCAATTATTTGTCTATTCTTTTTTCAACGCCTTAGGGAAAAATTGTTTGCTTTTATTATACAATTTGCAGAAAGACATCAAAATAGCCCTCAAGGGATCTCGGCATCGGGTCATAAACCTTCGTTATCTTCACATAAAACTGATAACTTGAAAGGCTTAATAAAATGAGGTTTAATAAGGAATCTGTAAGGAACATCTCTGATACAGTTAATACTTTGTTGATTTCAAGTTCAAATCTCTTGGCCCTTGTTACGCGTTAACTACTAATACATGGGGCTTATACATCATTCGCTTGCTTTACAGGTCTCTTCATCCAACTAGTCCGTTTTCTCAGCGCCTTGTCTCTTGTATGGCGTCTGATTTATTGTCACCATCAGACACTAGAGCATGCAATCATTCTAAGTCTGGGTCTTAGAGATTAGAGCTCGAGAGTAGGAGGGAAGGGGGATGCCTGGGGTTAGAATACTGAGATAGTCAACACGTGTAGTTGGGCTTTTACTATACAGCATAGCATGCTGTTTATAGTGACAAGTCAGCAGTTGGACAATGCGCGCTTGGTCGCTCTGTATCCAGTTGTGTTTACATCATGGCAGCCACGTATAGTGTCGCTATAGGCGCTAGTATAGACATAGTTTCGCTGTATTTAATTATTTATGAAATGTCAGATATAGCTCGGCGGGTCACTTGATTTTATCAAGTATGTAGCGATACTGGAACAAAAAATTCAGTCTCTTTCTGCTGCTGAATGCCATGGGCCAAATCTCCGCATCAATTGTTTCGCTGGCCAAGGTGTTGTGCTAAGGAGCAAACACGAACAACAGCAACATAGCGGGCGTTAATAGCGGGTATCTCAACTGTCTTTTTCGATACTTTCCCTTGCCCTATGAATGTGCCTGAAGTACAGTGTTGAGTGTATTAAACTGGCTAGATGTGTGCATTAGCATTGTGCTATGTGTTCGTAAGTTGTTCATTTGAGTACATTAGCACAGCGATGGATGTATTAAGTTGCCAGAGGTGTGCGTTATGTGTTTAGCTTTGTCATATCTATACTACAGAGTGTTGTATGTCTTTAGTTTTCCAGGTTTGTGTATCAACACAGCGCTGAAACACAGTACTGAAACACAGAGTTGGGTTTGCTTCAGTTTGCTAGATGTGTGTAATAACACACTGTTGAAACACAGTGTTGGGTGAGCGTCATTTTGCAACATGGGTGTAGTTACACATGACTCATTGATACATAGTTGATACAAAGTGCGGGGTTTTCTTAAATTGCTACATGTGTCTATTAACTAATGCTGGGTGTAATTTAGTGTGTCGGGTGCATGTAATAACACAGTGCTAGATGTATTTCAATTTGAGAGATATGTACATGTCGACGATGTAACAGTTGAATATTCTTCAATTTGCTACGAATTCGATCGTCCCGAATTCAAGTGATTGTTTTTCCTTCACAGCAGGCGTATCGTAGGCTTCATCAGGCATTTCTCGTGAGACACGAATGAATGGGGACATTCCGTAAAAATAGACAGACCAGGTTAACTTCGGAATGGCCTTTTGATGATAGAATGTGATATCCTATTGATGGCAACACTGTAGTCACGCAATCAGTTTAGCATAAATAGAACGCGGAACCCATATATAGAATAAACCTGAACTGCGTTGAATTCAACGATGCCCTATGAATATACAGCCATATAAATGCATATACTTGTGCAGAAAATTGAACATCCATAAAGAGAAAAGAAATATCTAGCTGAATAGTTGGTGATTATTTATACACCGGTGCAGTCATTGTGAAAATGCTCGAGTGTCATCCCTGAACATTTATATATCAATATCATAAAAGATTTCTTCATTTTATTTAACTTCAAATCTTTCTGTTCAAATAAGAACACCAGCAGTGTTAATTTAAACTCTGACAGTCTGAAATTGATTTGCACATGCATAGTCAATTGCAGGTGTTGCAAAACTGTCCACGCCACCCAGGGTGACGGACTGTCGGCAGTGCGTACGGCGGCGAGCTGTCCACGGCGCGCATCTTAGCAATGCAGACGGCAGCTGACGAACCGTCCTTGGTGCTTTACTGCAAAGAACTATCCCCGGTGTGTATTATGACGGGACTGCGAGCGGTGCCTATGTGAGAGGAAGAGTTGTCCGCGATGCGTACTGTAAATGACAGTCCACGGCGTGTTCTGACCGAGTGTCCGATGTGCGAAGTACGAAGGGCTGTCCATGGTGAGTATACTGTGACGGACTTGTGCGGTGCCTATCTCAGCTGACCGACTGTCTGCGGGACGCAATGTGACGGACTGTTCGCGGTCCGCACTGTGAAGGGTCTGCCGCGGAGAGTACGCTGGTACTGCTGGCGGACTGTCCGCAGTGAGAACTTCAGACGGCTACCGACGGCCAATGTACTGTGACGGTGTGTGCGTGGTGCCTAACGTCAGCTGAGGTATTGTCCGCGAGACGTATTGTGACGGACTGTCCGCAGAAAGCATCGCAGCTAACGGACTGACGAACTGTTCGTGGATAGTACCAGAGCTGCGGAGGGTACCGCAACTAACGGCCGGTTCGCTTAGAGCAACAGAGCTGAGATACTTTTTGCGGAGAATACCACAGCTGACGGACTGTTTGCGGAGGGTACCCCAGCTGACGGCCTGCTCGCTTAGGGTAACAGAGCTGATGAACTGTCCGTAGAGAGTCCCACAAGTGACGGCCTGTTCGCAGAAAGTATCACAGCTGACGAACCGTTCGCGGAGAGCACCACAGCTGACGGACTGGTCGCGGAGGGTACCGAAAAGTATTACAGCTGACGGACTGTTCGCGAAAAGTATTACAGTTGACGCACTGTTCGCGGAGAGTAGCTCAGGTGACGGACTGTTCGCGAAAAGTATTACAGCTGACGAACTGTTTGCAGAGAGTACCACAGCTGACGGACTGTTTGCGGAGGGTACCCCAGCTGACGGCCTATTTGCTGAGAATACCCCAGCTGACGGCCTGCTCGCTTAGGGTAACAGAGCTGATGAACTGTCCGTAGAGAGTCCCACAAGTGACGGCCTGTTCGCAGAAAGTATCTCAGCTGACGAACTGTTCTCGGAGAGTACCACAGCTGACACACTGTTCACGGAGAGTACCCCAGCTGACGGACTGTTCGCGGAGGGTACCACCGCTGACGGACTCTTTGCGGAGAGGACCACAGTTGACGGCCCGTTCGCTTAGAGAAGCACAGCTGATGAGCTGTCCGCGGAGATTACCACAGCTGACGGCCTGTTCGCAGAAAGTATCACAGCTGACGAACCGTTCGCGGAGAGTAGCTCAGGTGACGGACTGTTCGCCAAAAGTATTACAGCTGACGAACTGTTTGCAGAGAGTACTCCAGCTGACGGCCTTTTCGCGGAGAGTACCACTGCTGACGGAATATTCGCGGTATGTAGTGTGACCTTGTAACGACTCCCATGACTGATGATGATCACTGAAGTTAGTTTATAACATAGTGATGAGACTGAATTTATAAAAGGTTTTAATTTAAGGCATCTTAAAACAGTAGCTAGAATTTAAAGGCATGTTGGCGGCCTAAAAATACGTCGTACAAATATATTTTCGATAAAAACTTTACCAATATTTATTTATTTATTTGATTGGTGTTTTACGCCGTACTCAAGAATTTTTCACTACCAATATTTAAAATATGTCGTTAAAATAATGTTTGGTGGCACAAAGTTGATTATTTATATCTACGATCTGTTAATTTCTTTTGCTGAAGATGTTAAACCACAGCTATGCATAAATCAGTCATCACCTAACACACTACTCAGTAATTATAGCTGTGACATTATGCTTCCGCTTTAAATTATGTAACGAAGGTGCCAATTTGAAGTTTGTTAGTTTCTGTTTCTTGAGGGGCTAATAAGGAAGTTGAATCGAAAAATTTAATAATCTCCTCTCTTGCGTCTTAGATCTTAGCCAGCAATTCGCCATTTATCAGCTAAATTTCGTGAGCTAAGAACGGCTGACTCGAGTGTGTAGCTTTCTTTATCCAGGCTAGTCTTGAAGGAGGCTTCAAGAAAATCTTTGCTGTTTATTGCTAGTTGGGATTTGTATACAACTCCGCTAACTGTGAACAGGTCGGATGCGTAACCAAGAGAGAATGATGCAATGGCTTAATTCATAATACGCAGGCTGAAACGCGGTTTATGTTTTGGGCCAGGTTATCATCCAATCAGTATAAAATTCCCAGAAATTTCGTCCCATTTACCACTTTGTAGAGGCAATAAATCTTTCACTAATTGACGTTTGAATGCCAGCACTTTCTTATACGCAAGCAGCAAAGAAATGTTTTCTGATCATGTATGTAAAATACACATTGTCTAATCTGTTATGGATAAGAAAAAAACTACATTGCTTTTTACACTACAGGTTTAGCATGAGGTATTTCATTTGCATAGTGCGGAATACTTACGTCAATATCCTTGAATACAGACTACGCTACACTGTCACATTACAAGCCGTGATTATATTTTTGCCTTGGGTAATTGGGAGATCCGGGATCAATCCCGTTTTGGATCATACCAAAGGCTTTAAAAATGGTACTTGTTGCTGCCTCCCTTGGCGTTAAGAGGTAAGAGCGAGAAAACAGGACTTGTCAGCCCGGTGTCAGTATAACGTGATTAGGTGAGGTGTCGTGCATAGTGTCTTCAGGATGATGTTCGAGTGGGGGCATGGACTCGCGCGCCATGACACGAAAGGACCCAGTATATACATGTATACGTTGTAAGTCCACCTCGTTGTCATATAACTGAAAAATTGCTGAGTTCGACGTAAAACCCAAGCATAGATACATTTTTATATATATATATTTTTTTTTACTCTCTAAAACACTACACAAGGTGCTGTAATGAGACATTGAGGTGAGTACATAGACTGTTGATGGATATCCGTGTATCATTTAGATGTGATAATTAAGTAAGCAGTAAAATAAATGAATGTTAAAAGAAACTACATGTGTCATAGATTTGATAATCAGTTGATTGTCCCTGAAATACTTTCATATCAGATTGAAATAAAATAAATGTCAATGAAACTTCGCCTGTACTAATACAGGTATCTCTGATAATCATTTAAACACTTTAAATACTTTTGAATCGTAGTGAATTATTTAAGGGCTTTTAAACTCAGTATAGACACCATTATACTTTGTATCCTGATATTGAATACAAAACACCCGTCATATTTACACATTTAAATCACTATAAATAATTTGTCTCTATGCAAAGATGAATGTCGTAGTTATAGATATATACTGCATGGCATGCCATGTCAAATTGGTTGAGAATATGATTTTGTGGAGGTACTAGCACTTGTGGCGGTACTAGCACTTGTGGCGGTACTAGCACTTGTGGCGGTACTAGCACTTGTGGCGGTACTAGCACTTGCTTGGGAATATTTGTTCTCGTTCTCGTTTCTTTTCTCTACGACTGACCGAACTTTGCATGTATTAGTATAAAGCGTGTTTTATACGTTGTAATCGATAAGATTATTTCCGAGCGTTCAATTATCTGGGCTTCAAAAATTGCTACCTCCACATTTGGTGATCTCTGTATGTTACCGTAGAGCACCTGTACCATTTACCAGGTGGGCTCTGCTGGACTGTACGGATTTGGTTGATGTTAGTTCACACACGCATGGTAATTTTAATTTTGCCACCTTAATGTACCCTAAACTGTATGTTTTTTTTTTTATTAAAGCGAGTATTTGCCACACGGATAGCAAGCTCCTTCAGTTATGGCAGGTGAGTTGTCTGTCATCAGTTTCAAACCAGTGACCCGGATAGCGCAGTTTGTTGGGCGTCCGCTTTCGGACGGGGAGATCTGGGTTCAAACCTGGGTCGGGTCCTACCGAAGACTTTAAAAAATGGTACATTCTGCTTCCTCGCTAGGCGCTCAGCAATAAGAGGATAGAGGGTGGACTGGTCGGCCCGGTGTCAGTATAATGTGACTGGGTGAGGGGGCTTGTTGGGTGTCTTCGGCAAGTCGTCTCGGTGAGGCAGCACCAGATAAAAGATACGGTGGAAATCCGTCCTGCACCGAGGAGACACCGCCTTCGTATAAGTGAAATATTCTTGAGTAGGGCGTTAAACAATAAGCATTCATTCATTCATTCAAACCAGTGAAAACGATGATTGGTCATTAGTTTGAAAGTGATGTTAGAATCTGTAAGAAGTTGTCACTAGCAAGAACTACATGACTCCTCTATCCAGAAGTACTATTTTTCGTCTTATTAGCAATTACTCTAGCTCTCTAATAATTACTCCAGCTCTGTGATGCTCTTTAAATATGCTTTTTTTTTGTTTGATACTTTAACAGTAATAGATAAACACACAACATAAACTACCCTGACTTTTGTTTTGGAATGTTTTATTTTGCAGTAGTAGATAAACAAAGACTTTACCTATCGCCTAGATGTGATAGGTCTTCATATATGTTCGTACAATATCTACCCACTTATTTTGTGCTCATATATACGTCATAACACAGACTGTAGCCACTGACTGGCGCATTCTGTTTCTGTGACTATAATGATTCCCAGGTGACCGCTGTTGACCTGTGTTTTACACTTACACCTGTGACCACCCACGGAACCCTGACTTCCTCTGTTCCTGCCCTAACCACTTGACAGCGTAAACACATCAATTACAACGGACAGGACCTCCGTTAAATGAATCTTATTAAAGTCGTTTACGGACGCGAATTTCGTTGATGTCAGTAATGAAGGTGCAGATGCATGCACGTGTGTTTGTAACCTGTGAATCGTCAACTGAACATGTCAATTCGGAAGAATATACCTTAATAGGTATACAACGGAATGACGGCGTTTCTGATATCACGTAAATTGAGGTGTTTGACTTGTTATGTGAAATTCGGGGGATGATGACAAATGATACCTGATTTAGTGTACATTTGAAGCACTCTAGTTTAGTGTTCTTTTTGGACATGGAAGGTAACCCTGAGTTAGTGTATGTGTGAATCGGAGAGAATACAAACATCAGCGCACAAATAAATCAAAGAAAACGAGATGCAGTATCATAGGGAAGATGCAAGAATGTATATCTGGGTTAGTGCACAGCTGAATTCTGGGGTTTGGTGTGTTTTGTAATCATCATTAGAAGAACAATATTACATCATTTAATGTAAAATGTAGTCACGGAGTTTGGTCTGTTTTATGATCGTTGAGAAAATGTACAGGTGGATGACCAGGTGTGTTGCTGACTGACCTCATCCATGGAGAATGTAAGCTACCTGGGCAAGATCACAGGAAAACCACTGAATTTATTGCGCACTGCAGTCATGGAGGGTATACCTGAGTAAGAGCACGTTTGAATCATGGGGTTTAATGTACATTTAAATCATGGAGAATATACCTGAGAATCAAAGAGCACAGATAAAACAGTCAATTTGATGAGCACTGCAATCATAGAGAATTCATGTGAGTAAGAGCACATGTGAATAGCGAGATTTTATGCGCAGAGCAGTCTGGGAAAATTCGTGTGAGTAGGAGAGCGTGAATAACGGTGTTTAATGAGACCTGGAACCACGGACAGTATACCTGAGAAAGATCACAGGTGGGTAACGGGGTTTATGCGCGCAGCAATCACGGAGAATTTAGGTGCGTAAGAGCAAAGGCGAAACACGGTAGTTAATACAATCACGGAGAATTCATGGCCTGGTTTGGTTTGGTTTCATGATCAAACAGTGTGTGCTTGCCGAAGTTAGCATACAAATGAATTAGTGAGTCTGATCTTTTAATGGTGAGACACATACATGTATTCATAAGTACATGAACTTATCAACCAGTCAACTAGCTAACTTTTTTGGTCTTGGCAGGTATATTTAGACACTGTATAGCAGAGGAAGCCATGCACTCATGAAAGAAAAAAAAGGTTTGTAATCTTCCTCCAGTCGATAATAGCACTTAATACATATCCATAGGATTGGTGTCGCGTTTACTAATTAAATAGCACCTTTTTCATACTATTCCCATTATATCCTGTTTAATAATTGATTGACGGCTTTCGTATCTGATCTATTTTTTATTTTCGGTGATTTATCAAGGTGGTGTCAGAGACAGATACAGTAGGATACATTCCTGATCGGGAAGCAGGATGGTCCCGGCCGAAGAGCTAGCATAATCCACAAGCTCATTAGACCATTGCTCACTGCTTTGATTAATGAAAATATAGGGAAGTGCTAGAGGCCATCACACTCGCAGTAGATAACAAACACTTGCGATGCGATCAGGCGTAAAACGGGATTATTTCCCTTGTCTCCAAACACTTGAAGGCTGTCATCATTTTTTTTTTCTCTCTCTCTCTCCTACACAAACGCGTCACGGGATATCGTTAACTTGTATCGGCTGAGTAGTGAGTTGTTAAATATACGGTTAAGCGCACTGACAGAAACCGTCAAAATAATTTGTGGTCTGATATGATTTGGAAAAGACGTAAAGATAAAGAAACGACCGTGAAATTGACGCTGATAAGTACTCGGGCACACCCACTGAAAATCTGATAAGCTTTTCGGTAAATTAAGGACATTCATTTCCGCAGCAGATTGTCTGCTCGTTGAATAATTGTTTACTTATTTGATTGGCACGGAATGTCTCAAAGGCCCAGAAAGCAATATATTTAACTTCTCCATCTTGCCGGATAGACACTAATTTGCCCGTTGAAATTCAAACCACCACGCGGATGATATGGTTGCGCAAAATCCCAAGATAAGCGGACATTTATAATCAGCATGTGTCTATGCAAATACGATGAACACATGAGACATAGTAGCCATGGTAACATACAGATGGCCCAGCAGTTGCTCAAATTACAATCTTCCATATCCTACACCAATCGTAAATAGGACACATACATAAGTTCTGCGTGATTTTTCGTCAGAATTTCAGTATGTAAAGCTTACCAGAGCAAACCCAGAGATGATGATTCATGGAGCAATAAGAGAAAGCTATGAATTGTGATTATATCAAGCTATCGTTGGTTTCACCAAAGTTTTGCGTCATGGAGGTTTGTAAGTTGTACTAAATACTGGGATGTTGCTTCCACAATGTGCTTCAGTCCGTATGATGTACCATTAGTTGGGCAGCTGTAGAAAAAATGTCGAGTGGGGTCAGATATACCAGTGAGATAGATAATTACGTGTGAATACGGCATCTTATAATTAAAAGGGAAGACCACTCAGAAATAAGCTTGTGGTAAGTTCAAAGAGCATAAAAAACTGTATCTGATAGTTTATACCTTCACTGATTCGTTTACATTTTTTTCCACCAAATGAAAGGCAGTCAAATGTACGGTGGACTTTATGGACCATAATGAACAGACTGAAGCATAGTGGCGTCACACATTCCTTTTTGACTGCTTAACAGCCTCTGATTGTGATTCAATTTACGTTCTGCAAGATATGCGTGTCGCACGACCCCTGTGTCTGCATTCAGTGAGGAAATAATATAATCTGAGATTGTTAAGCAGCTAAAAGGAATGAGTGACATCATTGTTCTTCAGGCTGTTCAGCATGATCGATAAAGTCCACCTTACAATCAAAACATTTAACTGCGTTTTATTTGGTCAAAAAAAATCTAAAAGAATCGGTGAAGGTGTTTTCAGATGCAATTTTTTATGCTCTTTTCTCTCACCACAAGTGCATTTTTGAGTGGTCGTTCACTTTAAGAAACAAATCTCACATATAGCATAGAACAGAGGAACCTAATGGATGTTACGTCCATTTTTGTTTTTAACTTTGTTTTTGTTTGTTTCATGTTCTGTGCCTCCCTAAATATTTTCACTCATAGGATGTCTTTAAAGTTTATGTGTGTTGGTTTGGTGGTGATGCAGAATTATTTTCATTAAAAGGAAGGACCTCGTAAAAATGAACTTAGAGTGAGTGAAAAGACTATTAAAAACTGTATCTGGAAATATCTTCACTGAATTTTTTACATTTTTTTCATCAAAATAAAGGCAATCAAATGTTTTGATTGTAAGGTGGGTTTTATTAACCATATTGACAATGTGGTTCACCAGTGTCTTCACACCGAAATTTAAAGCAGAAATTTAAAGTCATACCATCATTTTCACACACAAGTAAACATAACAGAGGCACTCTTAACAAGACCTTTATTCACAGCTGAATATAAAAGTGTACACAAAGTTGTGCGATGTCACTGGTGAACCACATTGTCAGTACAGTCCTTCAGACCCACCATACAATCAAAACATTTGACTGGGTTTCTTTTGGTGAAAAAAAAATCTAAAAAAAATAAGTGAAGGTATTTTCAGATAGTTTTAAATGGTCTTTTCACTCACCATAAGTTCACTTTTAGGAGGCCTTTCCCTTTAAATGATCTCACCATGTTCCAATGTACATTTATGTTTGTTTTCGTTTCTTAGTTTGCAAATTCACAATAATTTAAGGTTAAATGTCATCAGTGTTGGATAAAATAATACTCATTTATTCATTCATTCCAGCTAAACCTGCATATCAACACCATTTCAGTTATTTCCGTTATGGTGTCACCTTCATATGCGTAGCCTGTTCACTACATTACCATACGTAGGACACCACACATGACAATTCAGCCAATCACAACGTAAGAGTTGGACCAGTCTTTCAGTACAAGTCTCTGTGCTGAAATATAATGAATTAGAAGTCATACAATGAAATATGACCTGAAATTGTGGATGGTTGGATTAAATGTTCACATGAATATAATTCATATAGCTTTTCAGTAATCCCATGCAAATCTGAACGCTCCGGCCACTTGGAGTATATGTATAGCCCACTCAATCAAGTTACAATGTATACACCTGGCATAAGTTATTCGAACTTCGGAAAACTCAGAGTTTCGAAAACAGAGCACTTGCTATTTTCCATATTCGACCTACCGCCAACTATGATACATTGCTTTAGAAGTCGCATACAGCTAACTAATGCGTCTTACTTAACGTTGTAGATCAGACGCGGCTAGACATGCTGCTTCACTGCTCATGCGTGACCAGCATGAATTGTTCTACACCAGACTGTACGTAACATGAAACCCCAACGAACGCCAGATGGACAGCAGCACGCTTTCTACCTCACCATTCTACTGCATGTAGTAATGGCTTTGCTCTCAACAGAAAAATCATAACATTTGTTGATGCCTAACTTTCCATTTTGAACATTTCTGCATATATGCCTATATATCATACGCATTTCATTCGACCAGTGTTACGTTTGTGCTGATTTACTACTTTCGTAAGGAAAGCTTTTTTCATAATTGCTTCATCATTTTGTTGAGGTTTATTCCTTTGTGAAAGAAAATCGTTTTCATTTTTGTCTTTCCATTCTACAGAAAATCATAATACTTCTTGATGTCAAACTTCGCATATGACACCTTTCTGCGTACATCTCAATATATCATACGCATTTCTCTCCACTATTGTTAAGGCTGTGCTGATTTACTACTTTCTGATAGAAAGCTATTTTCATCATTGTTTAATAATTTTGTGCAAGGTTATTACTTTATGACAGCAAGCTTTTAAATTATTGTTAATGTTCTGGGCTGAATCTTTTTTCTTGTTTCGTCTAGGCTTCAAAGAATGTTCCTCATACAAAAATTTACATTTCTTGAAAAATTTACATTATGTCTATGCCAAACTTTGAGAGGACGTTCGTAATTCTGGGTTGTGTGGCGAAAGCTGATAACTACACCCCCAAACCTCAAATTAGTTGGCCCATCTCCGAACAGCCAGCTTAGCGGCACTTTTCATTGTGCACAATCGATTCTAGGTCTTTAGAAGAGGGAGCGACTTACGATGTAAGTCATTCCTTGGACAGCCTAATCTACTCTAAAACATTTGCCGTGCTGCGGAGCAGACCTCATCGTGATTCCAGCGCTGGGCCACCTTACCAGCTGTACGTGATTCCCAGCAAAGTGTCGCGGATACGACTCGCTTGTGCCTCTTTCTTGATGAATAATTCTTTAGTTGTTTTCCATGTCGGAGAGACCAGTCGCCCGCCTGGCGTCTGTCGTTTAGCCATGCGAATGCCTTCCCATTTGTACACTGCGGTGTCCTTTCTCTCGGGTGGGTCATGTGCTATATACCAATACATATAATTTCATTAAGGCTAATTGAAGCTTCGTCTGGTAGCGGCCAACAATCGATACAAGAAGAAAGTGTAATTTTAGTCCCAAAGAAATAAATATAGAATACGTTTCTCAGACTATATCGGTTGTTTGTATATGCCCCTTATGTCTATGTCACTTACACGGAGTTTGCATTCATTCAATTCTAGGCATGCAAGACCCACAGCCTGGCCTCATATATTCTCATCGCACCAAAAGAATAACGGCAGGCTCTACACGAAAATACACACCATGCACATACCGTTTGTGCGAGGAAAGGGAACTGTATTAAACAGGCTCCACGAGTCTAGGTTCCTATAGAGTACACGTTACACGAGCGCATTGATTTTCCTTACTATTTATGTAGTAAAGTTGTTAAATTCAACCCCCAAAATATATATCCCCAGACTTTCGCGTGGTGGTATGCCATACTGCCACACACAGCTTGGACTTTTCTCTACATGATATCAAAAAATCAACATAGCATGACCACCAGTTTTAAACTGTTGCGGTTGGAAGTGTCGTAATCGCATTTTGTCACCTTGGTAACCTCCGGTTTGTGAGGGGCGGGGGTAATCCCCATGGCAAAAAGTTTTCAGTTGTATCAAAAGCAGATAAAATTCTGACATATTTTAACTGGGTGTAAAATGACAATACAGACATTTATAGTGTATCAACAACCTAGACTGTTCTGTGTGGCAGTACTATCCAATCGGTGCTCCCGCACTCATCAATTCGGAGCCAAATCTTGGACCCAACTGGTCGAATTGCGCATGTGTAACCTATAGCCTAGGCACAGCCAGAGAAGTGCCGCGCCCGGGCGTGTAATTTACCGATGAAATAAGTGACTGGCAAATAGGCTTGCCGTGTATTAATTCACTTGCGAAATTATTAATTTATTTCTGCCGGGTAATTAGATAACAGGATTTGTCTGGAAAACATGGTGTTCCAGGGATGGCAGAGTCTTATTGCGTCCCATACAAGGTTAGGGTGTGACCTATTAGTAAGAATGTTTAACTCTTCGTCCCGAATTGTAGACTGATCGAAATTGGTTCAGTTCAGGATGGTTTCACCTTAACTTACGAGGTCGCCGATAAGAGGCACATCATCTTGAGCCAATAAAAGGGTACTTCTGGACTTACAACATTGATTGACTGACACAAGGGCTAACTAAGACTTAACAAAAGTTCTAAAAGGATGCCATACTTCCATCCGTATCCCTTCATCAAGGCACGACAATTACCGAAAGAAATGGACAAGATTTTAAAGGTTGGGACCTTACCAGTATAAATCGCCAACAATGACAAGGTGTGCGTGATCATTGAAGGTGTTATCTTTTTTTTAAGCCTCGGTAAATCCTTGCTGTGCGCAGTAATTGTCTACCAGGTGATCAAAGTAATGTTTGATCTCTTTTAGTGGAATGCTGATGACAGAATATTGAGAATGATAGGTATTCTTCATTACCATTTTGATGGGAGAATGGTGAGAATTTTTTCTTGCCTGTAGGTGGAGTCTTGATCACAGTCATGAGAGCGGTAAGGACAAGTCCGTGACATTTGGTTACAGAATCCTGGGAATGTATATTGTCTTTTGATGGGGAATAGTATGCTGACGTATTGATGATAGAATCATGAGATTGTCACTTGCCCATTAGCAAAGTTCGATTCAGGAGCACGTTGGTTCAATGTAACTGACGCTTTCATAACAGATTCATTCTGATATTTCTCGCCTTTTATAGCTGAGTCCTAGTGGCAAAACGCTGAGAAACGTTAGGTTTCTGTCATCCATACTTTGGCCAAGTACCTGGCTAACGTCAATGGGGTACTCCGGGCACTTCAGTGTTCTCCAGCTATGTAAACCTCATCGACGTCAAATAAATGAAAAAATTATTGAGCTCGACGTTTCACCTCAGTAAGTCCAAAACTTTGGTGACGAAATCGTGAGTATGTCTACTCGATTTTGGTGGAATTTTGATGCCAGAGTCATGAGAATGTCACACGTCTGCTCATGACCCTTTGAGAATATCTCGCGGAGAGTTTAGGACGTGCTGAATCTTGAGAATTTTACACATCAATCAGATTTATAGGAATGCCTATTTTCTGTTCGTAGGTTGCTGATTACAGAATCGTGAGAAGTTTACATTATGAAAGACTATAGAACAGAGGGGAAATCTAGAGCAGTGACGACCGTGTGATAGTTTGCAAATGGTCACACGAAATCCGGCCTCTTGTTAATTTATCTCAGTTAGGGTGTTCTTCTAACTGATCATGTAAGCGTAAGAAGTGACAACTTGCACGCCCTCTAGCACCATGGCTTAAGCAGAATTAGGTAAAAAAAATTACAGTGATGTCAGATGCTATTTATGAGACATCACTGGTCTAGAATTAATCAAAGTACATGTCCATTATACACTTTACCGTGACAGAAGATAATAATGTTATCTGTTCGTGATTGATTTAAGACTTAAAGTTATTATTCCATAGAAAGCATAATAAATTTTACCCCGTAGATAAAGTTTGTTTTCTGTTGTTGTTGTTGCTTGTTTTTTTATAATCAACAACATGAACGTGAAATGCTTGCTTAGAGTTGGGTGCTTGGTTACAATCTCCTGAAGCTAACATTATACCCAGGCAATCATGTAACAGGAATCATTACACACGTCGCGTGATCAGCCATGCCAGGCTGTCGACACCACTATTGCTTTCTCCCAAAACTGGCGAGTTATCTAAACGCTGCTCTCCTGGACCATAAAACTAGGTTTACTATTGATAATAATCACTGGCCATAACGCTTGTCTTGTGTTGGTCGTTGTTATCTGTGCGAAGTTGGCTACGGCTGTTTGGAAAACCCTCGAGGTGTTGGCAGTCATTTCAATCCGGAAGTTCTCCCACTAATCCCACACCAATCGACCCTGGAAACACTGAGAAAAGCGCGGTCATGGCGGAGCTGTCTCGGATATCTGGCTTTCAGTCCGGACTTCAGCAAACATCTATGTCCTTAGGCAATGCTCTACTCTAAAACTGTATTAAAATGGTTCATGAATTTGCCGGATTCATGTTGTCTTGTGATTGCCAGCTTATGTAGCTGTGCCTATCAATAACTACTACAGAGTGAAACATACTTCACACGGTCAATGCACCGTGAAACCAATTAGGCAAATGGGCCAGATATCCTCAATATTGTTGACCTAGTCCACTCAGGGTAGTCCACGCACATTCCCAGGCCGAACTGGTCCAGTCCATCATTCGACTGGTATTGAGTTCTTCTGCACTATCAAATTCACACCCGAAATCAATAGATCTTAACGTTAATTGTCAAAGCGATTGCTCCTGCTGTTGTGTATATTTTTATTTCGAGTGATAATACCGCTGTGCTTGATGCGGTGCTGATGAAGTCCGCCTGACAGATCCTGGTATCACATTACAGCGACTTTGCCAGCAACTATACAGTGTAAGATATCATCTCACAACTGTTATTCCATAGCAAAATCTATACAAATCCAGGGCCGCTGTTTCACGCAGATATGATTAAGGTTGGTGTAACTAACATTTGCAAAGGGATTCTCTTCCTACATATACGAAAAACTCACAGGCAGTTGACTCCCTCATGCTATGATACACAAACTTCTAGACACAACCAATAAAGGGTTTATTGAAACGTATGCCTTTTATCTAATGCCTTTACAAACATATATATATATATATATATATATATATATATATATATATATATATATATATATATAGGCACGTGTACTTTTCTTTGCGCCTTTATAAATATATATATATATATATATATATATATATATATATATAGGCACGTGTACTTTTCTTTGCGCCTTTATAAATATATTTCCCTTTTTCTGCACCGATGTGAACGAGACAAACCAAAAATTTAAAAGGTTTGTGATGGAAAGTTTCCACCCCACTTTCCAAGCCACTTTCTATGCCTATATATTGCTAACGCTAAGTTAACTTGAGGAAGGTAAGTCCTTTTTCACAAAGCGTAAATGTACCATGGAACACTATTTGCATTTGTCATTGGAGCTATATACATGTAACTCTACCAGCGCTTTCCACATCCGATCCTTCAGCTTATTGCAGCTCTTGATTCATACACGCCCCTAATCACTAACTCCCACCATCGTTGCCTTTGAATACCCATACTGACATGATTTCGATTCGTGAAGACATCTACACGTTTTACGTTTAAAAGCTATATCTCAGCGCCTTTCGCAGAAATGCTCGTGCGGTTATCCGTTGGTATATCCACACCGCGACATGAACTTCAGCAATGACAGGTTGGGCTGAAGCGATGTACAGCATGAAGAGCTGAAACCTGGCAGATAGCAGCTAAATCTTGCTATGTCTGCACGAGTGGTACAGTCTGAACGCCAGCTGATCTTCAACTGGCGTGTACCGAAACATGGCGAGAGTCATGCACTACGAACAACATTCAATGTGATGAGTTTAAGGGAAAGACCTCGTAAAAATGAACTCAGAGTGAGTGAAAATGCCATTAAAAAAACTGTATCTGAAAATACCTTCACTGAATTTTTTTGATATTTCAAACATTTTGATATTATTGTGGGTTTTATGGACCATATTGATAATGTGGTTCATCGATGACGTTACGCCGACTTTTCTGTGACCTTAAAGCAGAAATTTAATGTTGTATTATCGTTTACATACACGGGCAAACATTACAGGAGTACCCTTCACAAAAACAATATTTACAGCTGCAGGTAAAGGTGTACAAAACGTTGTGTGACGTCACTAGTGAACCACATCAACGTGGTACATAAAACCCACCATACTATCAAAATATTTGACTGCTTTCATTTTGGTGCAAAAAATCTAAAAACTCAGTGAAGGTATTTTCAGATACAGTCTTTAATGGTCTTTTCACTCACCTCTTTTCATTTTTACGAGATATTTCCGGTTAGGCTATGAATACGCCTTCGCATCTCAAATGACAAAGATTTTCTGGTCGATTATAAATCAACATTAACAATATGGCAGCCTGAGTAGTTCTATAGAGTCTGTCATATCATTGCATGAAGAAGAAGTCTGTAGTTTGAATGTGTTACATATAACACATTCGTAGTGCCTCTGTATTTCGTGTTACAAATAAGTTGTGTTCGTGGTTCCTCTGTGTTTCACGCTAGATATAAGTTGTGTTCGCTGAGTCTCAGTATTCTAAGCTATATATAAGTTATGCTCGCGGTGCTTCTGTATTTCTTACTACATATAAGTTGTGTTCGCGGTGCTTCCGTATTTCATGCTACATGTAAGTTGTGTTCGTTGTGCCTCTGTACTTCATATTACATATATGTTGTGTTCATGGTGCCTCTGTATTTCATGTTACTTATCAACTGCGTTCGGAGTGCCTCTGTATTTCATGCATCATATCAGTTCTGTTGGCGGTGCCTGTGTATTGCTTGCTACCTGTACAGGTAAGTTCAGTTCGTTGTGCCGCTGTATTTCTTTCAATATATAAGTTCCTTTGTGTTTTCTCTGTATTTCATTCACTAAAAAATAAATAAATAAATAACCGATTTGTTTAGCGTCAGTGCCTTATCGCAAACTGGCATATTTCTAAACCCTAGTTTTCTCAAGTAATGTCAGGTGGATGTATTTATGTATTTGATGACAGGTTCTGCTTGATGTGATTTAAATATGTGCTTTACTCCGTACTCAAAAATGTTTCACTTATTCAACGATTCACGGATTTATTGAAATGAAAGCGGGATCAGCCAAAGAAACTATAGCACATAAATAGGCATAGATTACCAGAGAAACATGCAAAACTGAAGGAATAGTCGTAACAGCACTACAAAGTTTCTGCTTCATAACGCCAACCAAACCCCACCTACGTTATCTATATAGGCCATAAAGCCTTGAACTAATGACAAAAAATGAGAGGATCTTTTCTGTTCATGGAATGTAAAGCCGTTAATAGGGGCTTATAAACTACTGCGCCACTTGGTTATTTTGAGTTTCATTGTGAGAGTTGGTTCCTCGCTTCCCAACTCTGCGCACACAGCACTGTCCGCATCACGCGCCTTTCCACAGTCACTCAGCGGTCCAATTTGTAGTCACAGTGAAACAAAAACTGTCCAGTACACACAGAGTTATTAGATCATGGATTTCTTTTCAAACTGCAAAATCATTGCCGGGGACTGGCTATTAAACGCTCTGGTAAATCTGATTAAGTCGACAGGGCCTTGCACGTCCACGATCGTTCTATGTTTGTGTTCGTGAGCTGGGAACAGCTAATAGCAGTCAACTTCCCGTTTCATCCACAGCCTCAAAAAACACTAGTAACATTTTTAGCAGGTACTTGTCATTTTTTTCTCACAGTTGTTCGAAAGCCCATCATCGAAATTAGTTCGTAATGGAGCAATGCGTTTGAAAGGCAGTGGGACTCGTGCTTCTGCTCACACATCACCTATTCTCGCATAACAACGAGCTCGTCTATCGCGAGCCCGTGATACTAGCTCCATCACGTTTATCTGGGAACGAGCTCTTTGAATGAGCAATGGAGGTCCACTCCAGGGGTTCTCACCTACAACCTTCGGTCTCCGACGCACTCTTCAAAAACGCTTCACGTATAAGGCACTGGCTGGAGAAACTGGGTAACAGACATTGCCCCCAGGAGCTACGTACCCGATCTGTTGCCGTGAAGCTGAAATTGTCGCGCACGGATTCCCTTTGATACCATTTTGGAACACCCAAATTTAATCGACGCGATTTATTGTACCAAGAACCTAATAGATCTTGTTAGCTGAGGCTTAGAAGTTTTGGTAATTCTAGGCCATCGAAGTCAAGTGAATTGCAAATAACTCACTCATGCATTTTATCGCTAATTGTGCTCATGCCATAGTTAATTATAAGGTACCTATAAGTAACCAGTATTTAAGGACTAAGGCTAATAGAAAAACGGTAGAGGTCACTTTTGCCAACTTTGACACTGTCATGACTATCGCCGCTGCTCTCGTTTTACTCTCAATGGTATGGACTCTTTTATAGCGTTTCCCTTGAGTAAAAGCAGATCATCGGGGTCTGCTCTTATCGTTACACGCACGTAACTGCCATGACAACGATATGCCCTTCCCATTGATCGTTATGATAATTACATGCACCTTAACAAGAGCTTTCTAAAAGTGACCTCATCACTAAAAGGCCAATCTCACTCAACTTGGCAGACACTTTTTTGTAACGTGCTTCAAAACAGCAACGCAATACATGGTGGGTTTTGACAAGACCTTCAAGCAGAGATCCGACGTCTTCATTAGCTTAAAATCTTCGTCTGACAACTATCCTGTAAACGGTTGATAAACCGCATTTTATCTCAAATTCCCTTGTGATAAGAATAAACAAGACCCCATTTTCCCATTGTGTATATTGAGGCTGACAACACCACATCGTTTATCATGTGTCCAGGTATAAAACCAATGGCATATCCATGGCATCGCCGGCGAAGGTTCATAACTCTGAGTGCCGTCCTGGCCTAAGCTCAGGCGTTTACCAGCTTCTCTGGAATAAACGATTCTATCAGACATCGAATGGAGAAACCCGGCGCAGTGGAGCCAAAGGCTAATGTGAGTGATTGAATCCCATTCGGGATCGGATTATCACCACACCTTTTTGCTGGGTAAAATACGCTGCACGTCGAAGTGGAAAATTTGTGATTCAGCTTATTATAAGGGAGTATCCAGAGACTAGCAAACATCTTCATCGCAGGGTATCATTTTTGTTGTTCCTATGATGATGCGAGAAATCGAAGAGTTTAAAATAACAGTGAGAAATTCAGCGATACGGGCGGCAGGGATATCAGCTTTAAATTTACAGAAACGGAACGAAATTCGAATTTTCTAAAGTCTCCCAGCCAGCATCAGTATTGCACATATAAATGATCGCAAACAATATCTTGATCAGAGTGTTCGAGTGTGGTAAAAAGCTTGTTCACTCCAAAATTGGATCAGGCAAAAAATGTTAAACTCTGTAATTTTTCGTAAATTCCTTGGATTATCCTGGACTGTATGGCGCCCAACATGTTTCAGGGAAAAATATCATTTACTGGTCGACCGGGTGTCAGTATACATTGTGTTTGAGTAGTACGTCCTGTCTGGTGTTTTTAGCGTTGGTGTTCCAGTCAGGTAGCACTTGTAACAGACAGCAAATATATCGACGTTGGGTTCGTCAGGCTGTTCAGTATTTTAATCAAAGATAGTTGCCTCTCTTAATATGTATTGAATATTGTACACGTAATGCCTGATTTTTATATGACGGTTTCATTAATTGCTTGGCATTGTATCCGGAATTCTACAAAAATACGCCGTTGTACATGAGATTATAGAAGTAATGCTTAAACCCACATTATTAGAAAACGAGCATTCGTGTTTTAGGTTCACACTGAAACTACTCTCAGTTGTGCAGGACAGTCATTCCGATAACCACCGACCTGACTTTGTTTTTGTTAAGACTGTGTTTTGGAAATGTCTCAGTGTATAAACAATCACCAAGAGATGGGTTGCACGATAAAGTTCATCCGCTAATTGATACATGGTGTGGACGATGGCGCGATGACAGGGCAGGTTAATGGCAACGTGACATCAACACGATTACTGGGAAAACCATGTAGAAGATTTGGACCAAGAGATTGGAAATTGCCAAGGCCAGGCGTCAAGAATGACAGTTCTATGTATTCCAACGGGGAAGTAAGGTGTGACAAAGCAAAAATCGAAGTAAGCGTCATCGCTGGACTCTTACAACGAAGATAACTGGATAAGTTACAACGAAGAATGTTTTATCAACAATATGCTTGTGTTTTCGCTGAGCAGAGAGAGTACCTCGGTTATCGGCATTCCCTTGTCTGTGTATTTTATGCATAATCCATTGAACAAAGTATGCTTGTCTAACATACAAACTGGTTAGTTCCATTTTAGATGGATGTTTGATTTTCTTAATTCCGTTACATATGTCAGCCTCATAGGTGCAAGAATGTAAACTCAGTGCAGTCACTTGGTTGCAATATACACTGAACAAAACTACAAACGCAATACTTAAAATGTTGAAATAATTTCATATTGAACAATTAAGTCAGATATAAGCTATATATTTCTACGTGTACAAAATGTTGCATACTTGGGTATTTTTGTGCACACATGAGTTTTAACTTCGGTAGCGTTGTGGCCAATCCGCTATATATCAGTCATTGCCCTTACCAGAGGGGTATGGCATACTCTAGAGTGTTCCACAGATCGTGACCAATACTCCACCCCCTGCAAACGAAATAAGAAAAGGCCACTGAAACTGTCCAAGATTTGTCACATGCTACAATGCCACAGCTGCCTCGGGTTGCGCGAGAGAGCACACTAATGGACGACAAGTCTCTGATACGCAGCCTCACCTCCAAGAAACACATTTTCTCACCACACAAATCATCCCAGCTATGTGCCAGTAGGCTGGATCATTATATGCACTTTTCAAAACGCCAGACTTGTATCTGTCAGGGGCAGCATGTCTCTGCATGCCATGTCATCGAAATCGGCCAATGCCAAATCTTTTCTGTCATAAAAATGCGACACGTAATGATTTAGTTTACATGAATAAATGCTATAACGACGTTTGACAGAGTTGCTCTGAATTTTTCAGTGAAGTATATGTCACATCTGGCTCTCTGTAATCTCTTCTCAGCCTTCCCAGGCTTCCAGCAAGCAGAAGTCTGAAGACCAGGTCGTGACCCTGTACAATTTAATTTCCTCTTCGACATTCTTTCACAAAGTAAAGGAGATGTCCTCATCTCCGTGTTCCCTCACAGTTAGTCTTCTAAATGATCTCCCCGTCATTAATACTGTAAAAGCCTCGGAAATAAGCAGCCGTGGAACACACGTTTGAAATATTTTCTGTTGTAGCATATATTACAGACCAGCACGTTTTCAGCGGGAGTAGAATTTGACTTCTGAACAGGTCTATAACCTCTCACCGATGGAGTCGCTGGTTCGATTCACGCTATCCTCAATTTTAGATTTTCTTTACGAGGGATTCCTTAGATCCATCTCCAGATTGTTCCAAAATCTTGCAAAATTATTCCCCAGCTCGAATTTCAATGCAGATCGTTTTTCATTTGTGCACAACCATTATCTAAAGCTTCGTCTTGTTGAAGTGCATGGGGTTAACAGCAATCATTCTGGATGATTAAAAATCATCTTACGAGGAAACGTTAATTATCTTTCATGTCGGAGAGGATATTTTTCTTATTTCCGCTTTCAACAAAGACGCTCCTTACAACTCTAAAGTTATGAATTTGTTAGTTTTGCCCGTCAAAATGCACCATGTGCATTATTTTTTCCGTTCTTTTGTGATTTTCTTTAATTCTAGAGGTAAATATTTGTAGGCTGCCTGCCGAACATGCCCGGATCGTTAATCCACAGGCCTGCTGAGCCATGTCGGTGTCGCTTCTTCATACATTGGGCAAATACTGGCAGTTTCTTGGGTAATACTCTCTTGTTCTCGGTCCTGGTATGTTGGCTCGTAAATACCAGGGCAGGCCGGAAATCACATCAAGAAGCAGCCTATATCTCGCAATCTTTTCCTATAAACTGATTTCATTGATAACATAAAAAAGAAGTTGCAATCAAGTTTACATCACGTAACTGGAAAGAAAAAACCTGAACATTGTACATAGTTGGTCTCATTTAATCCGTGAATAAACAGAACATACAATGTACTTTGGCATTAGATCTGAGTTCCATGGCCATCGTCTGGAAGAAACTTTAAATAGTGTCCGACTACGTCAAACTAGACGGACGCAATGGGAAATGATCGAATACGTGTACATTATTGAGTTTTCTCAGTCAACGCTACACTAATTTAAAAAGACAGCTTTAAACGTAACAATGAAACTGCTCGTTCTCAGTAACAATTAAGTCATCCAAGAAAAAGCTGAGGGTCAAGCGATTGTGTTTTGCACCTCTATGGAAGCGTTCTGCCATTTGACAATTCAGTAAGGTTTGTAGCTTATTAATCACAGTTGGTTGTGCGCTAGCTATGACGGCTGTAAGCATGGGCGAGAAATATGTGAAGGATTAGGTGGTGTTATCGTTGCTACTGTTGCTAGGCTGCATCAAAATTGCGTGAGACGTTAAGCGGCGTATTGGGTTTTGACAACTCTTAGGCTGTAGTACGTTTGTGTGAGACGTTAGTCGATGTATTAGTACAAATTGTCACGCTTTCGAGGGTGTACTAGAATAGCATGATGCATTCGTCTGTGTGCTAGTTGTTACGACTGTTAGGCTGCTGTAGGATTGCGTCATACGTGGAGTCAGCCGTACGAATGTGGCTCAACTGATCTAACGATGCGCTGACGTGCCGAGCAGACATCTGGTATCAAACAGGATGTCCAACAGATCTGTGGCTATCGACAGCATAACATTAGGTTTTGCACGATGTTATTTTGTCCTAACCTGTGTAAAACTGGTTTCTGTGAAGGCACAACACGTGAAGGGATGCGTCAAAACAATCAAACGATTTCGGCGCACAAGTTGTCTTCGCTTCAATGAGTTGGTCGCCATTTTTGGCTGCCGTACTCGCCGTCACCTGACCCGGGATTGCGACTAAACGTAATAAGCTGTCAAGCCATATACCGAGCTTAACACAGTGCTTCAATTTACCCCGAAAGCAAAGGCTAAAAATAACATCCCTCAGTTCCTTTGATTTGTTGACAAGTGGTTGGACAGAAAATCTTTGGACATGTCCCATAGTGCGCAAAAATTATAGCCGCAATTAATACACTCCCCACTCGACACCTTCTGACGTTTCTCCTGTATTGCGTGTGGCGGTTGGCCAAATGTCGGGGAGGCCCAGTAAGCAAACCCACGTGATGCAAGGACCGAGGTTTCACGATGTCACTTGACGTGAAATTGATTATTGCGTGAAATTTACAGTCCAAACATGGCGGAAGTATACTAAAGCGAAGATATTTCGTTAAAATACCAAGGATTTACCCTTGCCGTTGATCGGAACAAAAAATGAAGTCTCAGTTGTATGCAGACATGATTTATCTGTTAATCGACGCATAAATCTACAAGGTCAGGGCTTTATTTAAGACTTCATACTTAAGATTTAAGGCAGCTGTTGAGGTAGAACAAAATTTGTTAAATTGGTTGTTAGCTTCACTCGTGGAGTTAATGTAAAATGATTTGACAATTGTGGTTGTTAGGCTATACTGGGATTGTATGCTGTGATAGGCGCTGTGAGGGTTGGGAATCTGGCAAAGATGTACCACGACTATATATGACGTTAAACTGTGCTATGGTGTAATGGGGGGGGGGGGTTATAGAACACGTGGTCATGGTTCTGAGGTGGTTACACTAGTACTGCCTGACTTTAAGGTGTGTATGAATAGTTACACCTTTTGACTGCAATACGATTGCCTGTGGCTCTTCAGCTGTATCAGGTTTATGTGGGATGCTGAGTGGTGTGGTCTTTGGGAGGCCTCTACGGAGGTTGTTGGGCTCTGGAACCTAATAACTGTGTTAAACACAAAGGTCAACAATGTGCAAGAAAATAACAACCTTTTACCAAGAAAATGTAGTGTTTTTGGAGGAATTGCAGGAAGCGTGAACACCCATTTCCTCTTATTACGATTCACGCCTTTCGAGGAAGAAAAAAAATTTTGGTCCATCTTCAAATCATAATAATATGTAAATGTATTATTTTAACAGAACAATGTGTACATTCTTAGAGAATAGTTGCTTTCGAAATTAAAACCAGTTATTTGCATAGTATTTAATAATTTAAATGCATTTCTGGAGTAAGGGACGAAATGAAAGAATTGTTTGTTTGCTTTTTAGAGCAGCTTACAATTTCGCAGACTTTCGAATTTTAGGTATAACGTTTTCATCAGGAAACGTTCAAACTGAACCCGTGTTTGTCAGTGCTTTTTGGCCCGGGTTGCTTTTCAACATACCAGCCGAAACAACGTGTTGTGTAAGGCCAGCGCAGATAATCACAGGCTGATGCCCTTGTGGAGAAATCAGTTTGAAACCAGCTAATCACACCCATTTATTGCTATGGCCCTTGGCCTCCAGACTTTTGACTGGGTTTAAGTGAATCAAGAGGAGTATCAAAGACATGAAGGATTCTTTGGCAGCAGTTATATTGTCCGCCCGGCATACCGAGGACTTTACATGTGCAGCGTGTCCCAGTCAAGTGGCGCCCCATCTGCGTCCACTCCATCTCTGTTCCATAGAAATTCTTCTGCGAATCTTCCGCGACTTATGCATTGAATTATTCCACGGTTAAGGGAGCAGACTAAGAAGAAGATTTGTAGGCGATAAAACCGGCGGTCAGCGGGGTGAGAGGCTCCGATCGATCCACACACAGAGCGCAATCTATGAGGCAAAACATTTCCGATCGCGAAAGGGCCGTATAATTACCGGTCATGAAAAGAGGTGAAGAAAATTGATGTGGGTGCCATAGCTCCGGAACCGGAAGTCAAGTTGAACTGAAGCAGATCTTTATGCCAGACTTCATAAGCATTTTACGTTCATGGTACAAACGAATCCTTCGTCAATATGTATAATCTGAATAGATAAAGAAAAACGTTAGTGTTGAAAACCAAGTTCTTCGCTTCTTGGGCCAAGACACTGTCACACTTTATAGGGCACAGTAGCTGAGGTTTACGGGGCCTTTACAAAGACTGTCTCGATAGCCTTTGATCTTCTGTTCTAGGTTAGAATCTCTGTACCAGATGATACATCCTCGTCACCATGAAACCCGTGGTTGTGTTCCTACCATCGTCCATTTAACCTAAGGATACGGCACAGCCAGTTTGTAAAGAAGAATAAATGAAGACATTCTCCGTTACAAGTTTTGCGGTTTGGGTTTCCTTTCTGTTGTTTAAACCTTTGTTTCAAGCTAACGGCTTTTCTCAAGCCTGTAACAGTGTCAGCGGTTAAAGTGATCAGTAGTTGATCAAGATTACAGGAACGCTCACAACTCAATAATTCTGAGATGACTGTATTATAAAGGTTGATATATAGCCATTATTTAGTCTAAATATTCTTTCATTTAAATCTTTATCAAATGTGATACATAGGCCATTGTTCAGTCTAGAAATTCTTTCTGCCTTTCCATTCTGTCTTGGTGATTCTTTTTTCCCTTGCAAAGTCGGTCCTGGTCCGAGCAGAACTGAATTATCTTCTCTTACATTAAATGAGTAATAAGCATACAGCTTGTACAGGAAACCAACCCTGCTGTCCTCGTAGAGACAGCATTTCTGACAATTCCATAGAATTCCATTCCATCGAATGTTTTCCAACAAGGAGTAGACAGGAAACCCTTACTCCTTTCATATTCAAACCGATCGATGTTGTTTTTGTTTGATTCATTCACACACAGAACCACTGTATCCAGCTTTTTCCTGTGTTCGTGTTGGTACAGGAGTTTGGTTAAGGGCTAGCAGCAGTCGGTGGATATGTGACAAATCTGGCTCTCAAGGCCACACAAGCATGGTAGCACTTCCATCCGGGAGCAAAGCGTAAGCAAAGCGGCAGTGAATGCCCATAACCCAAGTCCTCGTTCCCCACTATTTAACATGGTGAGTGAAACCCTTCCCCGCCAGAGACAATAAATGGTGTTCGGACAGACACGTACAGCATAGCACTACGTCGTCTAGCGACTTATTTAGCAGTTCGCCAACTTCTGTGTTGAAATGTCTTTATTGATTACTGACATACAGTGGCATTTTAGGCGCAAACTTATCATTTGCAGCCAGTTCCATATACAAATGGAATGACACATCGGCCCCGACGTTCACTGCCCTCTGGTGATCTCTGGTCAGTGTACATACATCAGCCACAAGGCTAGTTTCCCTGAGAAGCCAGAACGCTCTGCCCCAATTGTAGCCCTCAGTACCTATTCTAACATACAGATCCTCTTCAAGGACGTAGTGGCTACATCACGAAGCCCACTTCTCACTAGATCTCAAAGCCAGACACGATTGACCTGTCGGGCAAGAAGAAGTTATTTAATGAACCATGTAAATAGAAGCTGATTTGGCCATACATAAGTTATATCATTTTTGTGCTAGTGCAACAGAAAATATAGCTGTTCGAAATGGTAAAGCACTTATAATAAACCTGTTAAATAGTCACACACCACAAGTGCCGTATAAAGTGCTTGAACGTATGGAATCAAATGGTTATGAAAACAAAACTCTAGTGTACACTGCCGTGTTCCCTTACGGTTAGTTATCTAGATGTTGTAAACGCTTCAAAAAACTGTGTGTGGAACACATGTTTAAAATATTTCTATTGTAACTTTGGGCGGTATATTACAAACCCGCACGTTTCCAGTCACTGTTGGACTTATGATTCTGAACAGGACTATAACCTTCTATCCACGCAGTCCCTGGTTCGAACCACACTGTCCTCAATTTGCCTCTTTATAAGGAATAAGATTTAAGGGTTTTCGTCAAACCTAGCTCCCAAACGTTGCGACATTATTCCTCAGCACCGGGTTTCAAAATAAATTCTTTGTTCTTTGTGCACATGTATTATCTAAAGTGTCTGCATGTTAATGAGGAGTAAGCAAGAATCAGTTATTATTAAAAACTTCCCTACCAGCCAAACTCAATTAGCCAGCATGTCTCGGCGGACATTTTTACGTCGGCATCAACAAAGGCACTCGTTACAATTCCAGAGTTTTGAATTGGTTAGTCTGCACCTTGAACCTGTTTTTTTTTTCTTCCCTCTTTTGTGCTTTTCTCCAATTCTAGAGGTAAATATTTGTAGGCTGCCTGCCGAAAATGACCCGATCGTTAATCCGCAGGCCTGCCGAGCCATGTCGGTACCACTGCTTCGTACATCGGGAAAACAGTGGCCGTTTCTTTTGTAATCCTCGCTTGTTCTCAGCCTGGCTATGTTGGCTCGTAAATACCAGGGCAGACCGGAAATCAACATCACGAAGCAACCTATATCTCCCAATCTTTTCCTATAAACTGATTTCATTGATAACGTAAAAAAAAGTTGCAATCAAGTTTACATCACGTAATTGGAAAAAAAGAACCCTGAACACTGTGCATAGTGGGTCTGGTTTAATCCGTAAATATGCAGAACATACAATGTACTTTGACATTAAAACTGCGTTCCATGAACATCGTCTTTAAAGGGAAAGACCTTCACTGAAATACCTTCACTGATTTTTTTTTTTTGCGCTAAAGTCAACGCAGTTAAATATTTTGATTGTATGGAAGGTTTTATGGACCGTATTGATATTGTGGTTCACCAGTGAAGTCATGCCGACTTGTCTGTGGCCCTTAAGCAGAAATTTAATATCATATTAGCGTTTCCATACACAGGCAAACATTAGGGGAGTACTCTTCACAAGACCTTGATTGACAGCTGAATATAAATGTGCACAGAAAGTTGTGTGACGTCACTGGTGAACCACATTATCAATATGGTCCATAAAACCCACCATACACTCAAAACATTTGCCTGCTTTTATTTTTTTGAGAAAAAAAACTAAAAAATTCAGTGAATGTATCAATGCATTTTCAGATACAGTTTTTAATGGTCTTTTCACTCACCATAAGTTCATTTTTATGAGGTCTTTCCCTCTAAGAAACCATAAAGATTGTCCGACTTTGTCATACTAGACCTTCTCAGCTACAATTCGCCAAAACGCTAAGGCAAGTTAAAAGTTGATGGTCGAGCCATTGTCTTTTGCACCTACGTTAGATGGTGTAATAGTTGTTACGGCTGTTAGATTGAGATAGAATCGTGTGTGATGTTATTCGGCGTGTTACTTGTGACAGTTGTTAGAGCGCGGTACTTTTGTGTGAGATATTATCCAGTGTCTCAGTTGTGATAGTTCTTAGGCTGTATTACTTTTTTGTGAGACCCAAGGTGGTGTATTAATTGTGATATTTGTTAGAATTGAGTTGATTTTATTTGTTTTTATTTATAAAAGTTGGTATATAAGCTATTTCTTAGTCTAAAAATTGTACTAACCTTTCTTTGTTGTCTTGATGCTACTTTTTTCCTGGCGAAGTCCAGTCGGGATTGAATTCACTTTTTCTGCAATACATGAGTAATATGCAAAAATTGGGCCAAGGCCCGGGATCTACTGCCTTCGTGGAGATAGCAGTTGTGACGATTCCATTGACTTTCATTAAATGTTTTTCCACGAAAAATCTGTTTGCACAAAGGGAAAGCAAGAAACCCTTACTCCTTTCATATTCAAATCGGTCAATTTTGTTTGTGATTGATTTACTTTCACCTAAAACCGCTGTATCAAAAAAGCACACACCGTTATTAAGTGGATTTATTCAAGGATTAACAGCAGTCGGTGGAAATGTAAGAAAACCTTGTTTCAAAACCTCACAAGCGTGGTGGCACTTCCATCCGCGAGCGGAGCGTGGGCAAAGCGACCACGAGTTAGCATGGCGGGTAAAATAATGCCCCGTCAGCTACACTAAATGGTGTTCGGACAGACACGAACAGCCATCAATAATTCATAGCACTACGCCGTCTAGCGACTTGTTTAGCAGTTCGCCGGCCAAAAAACAGCACGGCTTCTTTGTGGAAATATCTTTATTGATTACTGACATACAGTGGCATTTTAGGCGCGAGCTTTTCATGTGCAGCCACCTGCCTGTACAAATTGAATAGCACATCGGTCCCGATGTCCACTATCCTCTGGTGATCTCCGTTCAGTGTACATACATCAGCTTCAGGAGCAGTTTCCGTGAAAAGCCAAAATGCTCTGTACCAGTCGTAATTCTCAACACCTCCCTTGACCTACAGACCCTCTTCACGGACGCAGTGGCCACGAAAAGAAACCAACTTCTCGTCAGATCTGAAAGGCAGACAAGAGTGACCAGTCATGCAAGAATAAATTAGCTCTTTGACAAGAGAAAACAATCACCTAAACAGGAACTTATGGGCACCATAGTATATTATAATAATTGAAAAATTATTTTTGAGGTGGTGTAACAAGAAATACAACGGTTCCAAAAGGTGAAGCAATCAAAACCTTCGTGTTTCCTCACAACTGCTCCTCTAAATGATCTCCTCGTCATTGATGCTGTAAAATCCCATGAAATAAGAGGCAGTGGAACAAATGTCTGAAGTATTTCTCTTTCAACCGTGGCGAATTTGTTTCATAATTTGTGAATAGAGCTATAACCTTCCTCCAATGGACTCGCTGGTTCGATCCACGCTATCCTCAATTTGACTTTTCCTTGGCAGTAGTGATCTGTGCTTTCCGTGTGACCGTCTCCAAATTGCTCTAAAACTGCGCAAAATTAATCCCAAGCACTGCGTTTCCACATAGATTGTTTGTCTTCTGAATGTTAAATTGGGGCAAGCCAGAGTCAATCAAGTATTAAAAATTGTCATACAAGCAAAAGTTATTTAGCTATCAGATCTCGGGGGGCATTTTTTATTCCGTCGTCATTAAAGCCACTCGTTACAATTCCACCGAGTTGTAAATCGTTTAGTTTTATCCAACAAACTGCACGGTGGGCCGTATTTGGCTTTCCCTGAACACCGTCTTCCTTCTTTTGTGCATTAGTTTAATTCTAGATATAAATATTTGCAGACTGCCGGCAGAAATTGTCCCGATCGTAAATCGGCAGGCCTACCGAGCCATGTCGGTACCACTGCAACATACATTGGGCAAAATCCTGACCGCTCGTTGTGTAATCCTCGCTTGTTCTCGGCATGGCTATGTTGACTAGTAAACACAAGGGTAGACCGGAAATCAAATGTTTCCTGCATCCGTCGATCTTTTCATATGAACTGATTTTATTGATAATATAAAAATGCAAGTTGCAATTAAGGTTACTTTACGTAATTGGAAAGAAAAAAACAGGAACACTGTACACAGTCGGTTTCACTGTAGTGCGTAAATATACAGAACATACATTGTACTTTGGCATTAAATCAGCGTTCCATGGCCATCGTCCGGAAGAAACCTTTAAAATGTCCGACTTCGTCAAAGCAGACCAGCAAAAACGGAAATGACCGAGTATGTGTGTGCCTTCCTGAGTTCTCTTAGTCAACGCCTTGTTGAGGGTTTAACACAAAAATGAAACGTTCCTTCTATGCAACAATTCCTAATAACTATCTAAAAACAGAGCTCAACAGAGTGCTCAGTAAACACTCTACCGAGAAAATGTAGTGATTTTGTAGGAATTTCTTACACTCTGTTGATAAACACCATTTTTCTGTTATTATGATTTATACATTTCGAAAGTTACTTTCCAGATTAAAGCTAGTTATTTGCATATTACTTAATCATTTAAATGCATTTCTTGAGGATACAACAGAAAGAATTTTTTTTATTATATTACAACACCTCACAAGTTCACAGATTTTCGGCTTTCAAGCATTTCTTTTTCCATTTTCATCGAGAAAGGTCAAAACTGAACAAGTGCTTAGCCCTGGGATAGATTATTGCCAGCACTTTTTGGCCCTGACTGCTTATCAGCAGACCAGCTGTAATGATGGGTTATGTAAGGTAAGCGCAGATAATCACAGGTTGATGCCGTTGTGGAGAACGTCGCTGTGGCCCTTGGTAGGGAGGCTTCTGACTGTGTTTAAGTGAATCAAGAGGATATCAAAGACGTGAAGGATTGTTTAGCAACAGTTATATTGTGCGCTCGGAATACCGAGGGCTTTATGTGTGCAGTCAAGCGGTGCCCTATCTGCGTCCATTCCGTCTCTGCTCCACAGAAATTCTGCTGTGAATCTTCCGCGGCTTATGTATTACATTATTCCCCGGTTGAGGAAGCAGACTAAGAAGAAAGCTTTGCAGGCGACACAAAAGGAGGTCAGCGGGCTGAGAGACTCTAATCGATCCACAATCGATGGGGCAAAACATTTCCGATCGATAAAGGACGGTATAACCACCGGCCATGAAAATAGGGAAAGAAACTGATATGGATGCTACAGGAATTTGCGTTCCTAGTACGGAACGATTCCTTCGTCAATATAACATGAGCAGGTAAAGATAACATGAGTGTTAAAAGTCAAATACTTGCGCCAATATTCTGTCACATTTTATAGGCCACAGTACGTGACATAAACTGGCACTTTAGAAAGTCTATGTCGGCAGCCTTGTGTGTTCTGTGCTTGAATTTCACCAAAAAATCCGTGGTTCCATTCCGATTTTCTTCCATTTAACGAAAGACACATCAAAGCTACTTTGCAAAGAAGACTAAATTGGGACACCGTTACAGATTATGGAGAGGGGTGCTTGTTTTGTCTTTTTTTCAGTACTTGTTTAAAGTTAAGCTCTTTTATCAAACACGTAACAGTGTTAGAAGTTAAATTGATGAACACTTCATCAAGTTGACCCGCAACCCAATAATTCTGAGAGGACTTCATTTAAATTCATTAAAAATGTTGATATATTAACCATTGTTAGGTCTAGAAACTTTTCAGCCTTTCTATGTAGTCCAGATAGTTTTCCCTCGCAAAGTCACGTCATGTCCAAACTGGACATTTTTCTTCTCTCGCCATACATGAGTAATAGGTAAGGAGCTTTCGCAGAAAACTAACCCCACTGCCTTCGTGGAGATAGCAGTTGAACCAATTCCATTGACTTTCATCGAACCTATTCCAATAAATTATGTCTGCACGATTCAGATCTTCTTTGTGATTGATTTATTTCCACCTAATACCACTGTATATAAAAAAAAACAACGCCGGTAACCTTTTCTTAAGTTCGTGTTACCATATTTATTTATTTATTTGACTGGTGTTATACACCGTATTCAAGTATACTTCACTCATACGACGGCGTAAAGCATTATGGTGGCAGGAAACCGGAGAGTGCCTGGAGGAAACCAACTTCCATCCGCAGGTTGTTTTCAAACCTTCCCACCTATGACCGAAGAGGAAGGCAGCATGAGCTAGACTTGAACTCACAAGGACCGGGTTGATGGGAGGCATCCACCTCCATAGATCGTTAAGCCGCGCTGTTCACTGAGGTTCGTCGTGTTTATGTAGGAGTTTAGTTAAGGACCAGTAGACCGACCCTACTGCATTGGCTGATATACAGCTGTAGCAGTTTATTGACTTTCATCGACTGCTTTACAATAAATTTCGACTACACAAATTGTAGACAGAAAACCCTTACTCCTTTCATATTAAAATCAGTCGACTTTGTTTCTGATTGATTTATTCATACCTGAACCAATTGTATCAAAAAGCACATACTGTAGGTAACTTTTTTGCTTATGTCCGTGTTAACACATGGGTTTAGTTAATGACTGGCAGCAGTCGGTGGAAATGTAACAAAACTGGCTTTTCTTCCAGGAGCAAAGCTGCATTAAATGCCCCCAACCCAAGGTTCTCGTTCACCACTATTTATCGTGGTGAGTAAAATATATCTCCGCCAGCCACATTAAATGATGCTCGGACAGACACAAAGAGCTATCAATAATTCACAACACCCTTAGAGACCTGTTCAGCAGTTCGCCAGAAAAGAAAAAAGACAAAAAATACATTTTTTTGTTAAACTGTTTTTATTGATAACTAGGATACAGAGGCATTTTAGACGCAAACGTATCATTTGCAGCCAGCTGCCTGTACAAATGGAATGGCACATCGGTTTGGACATCCACTGCCCTCTGGTGATCTCCTGGTCAGTGTGCGTACATCAGCTTCAGGGGTAGTTACTCTTAAAAGTCGTAGTTCTCAACACCTCTTCTGATATACAGACCCTCTTTACAAACATGGTCGCCACGACACGAAAACCACTACTCACCACATCAAAAAGCCAGATGAAAGTCATGCAAGAAATGACCTTTTCATGAAACGAAACCAAACACCTACACAAGAACTGCTGAACGCCACAGTATGTTGTAATGAGTTCAAGTCCAGCTCATGCTGGCTTCTTCCCCGACCGTACGTGGGAAAGTACACCAGCAACCTGGGGATAGTCGTGGGTTTCCCCCGAGCTTTGTCCGGTTTCCTTCCACCATAATGCTGGCGGCGGCCGTATAAGTGAAATATTTTGAGTACGGCATAAAACACCGATCAAATAAATAAATAAATTAAGAAGAGCTGTATGAAGTGCTTTAGGGCATCTTTTAGTGTGTTTCTCTCATAATGCCTGATCAAAACATCTTTTATTGTCATTTAAGAAAACCCTTGTAGCCAAAAGTATTGAACAAAAATGACTAATAAAAATGAAAAATCCTTGCCTAGGTCAATAGAGCAGCTGTTGCCTGTGGTCAGAAGGGCGTATTCGATGTGCAGGTAAAATATTCGTGTTTTAGGATATACTATCATAGAGTGAGAAAAATTAAATTCTTGAAGTTTCAAACAAATAGGGATAAAAAGAGTGTTTCTCATGATACAGTTATTCTAGTGTTTTAGTTCAGCTGGGAGACAACTGATAACATAAGTTTAACCCGAAAAGAAAAAGAAGTTGTCTTCTTTCACGTCTTTCATTCGGACCTCTTTTCATGGCAACAGCTTCTGTACGTATATTTTCTTGAGAGTAAAAATGACATCAATGTCACTCTATTCAGACATCTATTCGCTAACAATTCTACTATCATACCTCATAAAGGTGGAAATTTACATCTCTTAACTTGCAGCAAATCATGCAAAAAAAAAACCTCTACAAAATGTTTATTTTTATTAATACATTCAAGTTCACGGTTGTGGCTGTAGGAAAATTGAATTGCGAACTATTTTTAAAATCAAAGCCCCCAGCGTTCATAAAGGCCAAACAGCTTGACTACCATGGCCAAACATATGAGTTGACTTCAAGAACGTCCTGAACTACCCTGATTACCGCTACCTTATCAATAATATTACTTTGGCAACAGTACCCGTTGAACCTTGTGAAGAGGATCCCGGGTGAAAAAAAATTATAGCTAATGATTAATTGGACGAAACACTATAGCTCCGAATGCATACAAGTGAACGTCAATGACAAGATCTGGCAATAAATTGGAGCTTACAAAAGTGCATAATACCAGAAAAAGAAACGAACAAACGAATTACTTCATGCCATGTTATCACGGCACATTTGCATACTTCTTTGATTTCACCAAGAAGAACGCTAAAGGAAAGAAACATATCTGAGAAAATCAACCAAAACTCCTATGAAGCCATCAATCCACAAGCCTCACCAAGAGTGTATGTAAGACATTTGTGTCTTTATGCCCCATTAAGTATTAATTTGTTACGTAAAAGAATCTAGTGTTCGTGCCATTGCTATTCCATCAAATGCCTTGGTACCCTTTTTACACAAACCAATTAAATATCTTTGTTTGGCAGACCCTGTACACATTTGACTCTCTATAATGTAAAGCGCTGTAAAGGACGATAATGCGTGTTTAAAATTCGGATGTCTCTTCACCTCTGGCCACCAATGACAGCTTGCCAGCTCCTCAAACAACTCCAGCACGAGGAGGTTTAACTGCGCGGCGATTTTTATTTTCCACTGACACAAAAGTGCGCATATTTGCCGCGTTTTTTTATAAGCCTGTGTTTTTGATTCTCTGTCAGGAGTGAGATAAAGGACTTGTGGATAGGCATTTTCTTTCAAAGTAACACGTGTTTGTACAGTCCTTGCGCGTGCAGACTCGTGCCCTACCAGCTGCTATGTTATGCACGTACGGATCTCTAAGGATTGAACCAAATGAGTGACAACTAAAAAATTACCCTAAGCATACGTCCTATTGGTGGATGGCAAGTCATCTGCAGCAATCCTGGCAAACGAGTCCTATCGATCGTTTATTATCTTCATGGGCCCGTGAAATACATAACTATGTCTGTCTCATGTGACACAGGTATTGAACAGACAGCACCTTAATCACTCAGCCAAAACCTGTTCCAGATTGTGGTTTAACAAACCCTTTTCACAACACATGTCTGATTCACATTTTATCTGTTTTGCATCAAAGTAAGTGCGCACATGAGCACGTTTAAGACATGCGTTGACTGCATATTAAATCATTAGCTGAAACTGCCTGTCCAATGAGAAAGAACCAACCTTCGAACACCTCGTCAGCTGCAGGTGTGGGATTCTAGTGTGTTAAACAGCAAACAGTTGCCTGTCAACAACTGTCATGGGCTCTCTACTTGCTTTCGCGTCACTACATTTACTGCTGTAAACAGCCGACATACAGATTACGACTTGATTCTGAATAAATACAACCTGTAAACCGGAGCAGCTACTAGAATTCGACAATTCTGCAAAAAAAGCCGTTTTCCACCCTTTAACAAGACTCGATTAAGGCCTTGACATAATCTTTAGAGCTCTGTCGGTTAGCGCAGCACAATGACCCAGAAAGCAGCACTGTCTACCCAGTTATCCATGAAAGTGAAAAGTCGGGCATTTGGAATTCTTTGAGTTTGAGATGTCAACCCTCAAATGAAATAAAAATTTTAAAAAATTAAAAAAAACATATATTTAGTTAGAATTACTTACGTTCCATGCGAAATACAATCAAAATATACACGCCCTGAAAATCGATTGGCTAAATGGCTTGACGTTTAACTGTGTACTAAAGAATATTTTCCTTATACGATGACGATCAGCATTACTCGTGGCAACGTCCGAATTCCCTGTTGAATGAGCTGACAGAGGCTGAAACTCTGCTGTGATACGGTTTGCTGGTGTCAAGCGATACAGCTTTCTGGTGTTATACGTGATAGTGTTGATATGTCTATTGATACAGTCTACTGCTGTTATGTGATACAATTTCCTGATAGGCCTACACAATGATACGCCCCATCGAGGCAATTTAATAAATTTCGATGCGATACAGTTTTCTTGTGGCTGTGATACTGTCTAGTTGAACCATGTCATGCAGCTTGCTTGTAGCCAGTCTGCCAGTACAGTGTCAGTCCTTGATGGAACGCCCCCACATCATCTGTCAAATGACAAAACTCAAACTAGTCATCAGCACACCAAACATATATTGACCTTTTATCTCCTTTCTGCAATCTGTCTGCCGTCTCCCATGCCCGGCCTATTGACACAGATCGTTTTAAACAGTGTTCCTGACGGGTTTATTCTCTCGTAGGTTACTGTAATACTACTGACCGTCATCAGTTGTCCCTCGTATGACAAAGGTGTTACCGACTGACTTCTGAAATTTAGGGATGCAAGGAATTGCTTTTGATCTGATTTGCCTCTTAATTCTGTGTGCGATCGGGACCCAGTAATTCACTACATCGCAATGGAAGCCCTTAAAGAACTGGTCTAATGAGAGGAAGCTATTCCGCTCTGTAGTTTGAGGTGCACCCAAGAACTGAGTGCCAAATGCTGTGTTGAATGGTGGGTAAATCTCTTTTCATTGTCTATGCATGTGTTAAATGAAGTGACAACACAGCACTTTGAATAAAATTAGACCTAATTTTATTTAAGCCATGGTGCTGGGCGAAGAGTAAGTATTTACTTCTTAAACCCTTACATCAAGGGCTAGAATAAAACTCTGAGGTAAACTGACAAGAGGGCCGATATTCCGGGTAACATGCGATCATTTGCACATGATAACTCAATCGTCGCTGCTCTGATTTTTATCTCTGTACTTTAGTCTCTTATATTTAGATAATTACATGTGATTTTTGGGTTTTCACTTATATCATTTATGACAATATGATCACATATCTGATAAAACTAAATATACATTTGTCGAACAAAAGGTTGGAGTATTATTTAAAGAAAGAGACAAAAATATCTTGAACACTTAAGTATTTTTATCTAATTTAGTGTCGAAATTTACCACAAAAAAATATCCATAGCGGCCTTATTTCCAGTTAAACAGACTATCAGATAAGACGAGTTGTTCTACCGGTCTATTTAGAAATTGGATTATTCCCATGTTATAAGAACAACTACCAATTATCGGCCGATAATGTAGAGCATTACAATGCTCAAAAAAGCAATGTGCGGTTCCAAAATGTCGATCCGATATTTTTCCAGATCTTTGTCAATGAATAAAGAGCAACTGAGATTTATCTTACAAAAACATCAGAAATATTACACTATAAAAGAGTGCGGTATAGATAGTGATTTCATGGCCTGGACGACAATGATATAGTTGGCCTCTTGCCAGTTTACCTCATGTAGGGTGCATTAATTCATGTAAAGGCACGAATGGTAGTAGCCCCCTACTCTCCCCTAAACCATGGCTTAAGTAGAATTGGTAAAGAAATATGGACTGATGTTAACTGCAAAATATAAGACTTCATTGACCTGGAATTACTCAAAATGCTATGTTGTCATCACATTTAATGAACATGGAGGCCGTAGGCTGCATATACGGTATTGGGACACTGGTATTATTTGGGTTGAAGCTTTGTGTCAGCGCAGTAAGCAAACCTAATCGCCAAGTCCGACATTGGTATACATATCGCAAACAATAAAGGAACGTTCCAACTGGCAACTTCCAACACACAGTAAACACCAGCTCCCATTGCAATATGTCAGAAGTAAAACACAAAAAGAAATTGGTGTTAAAAAACCAGAGTGTCCAGGGTAAACCACCGACCTTTGACAATGGACTGACGAACTTTCGCACGTATTTCCCCCCACCAAAATGCTAGTTGCCGTCTTATCAGTGAAATAATCTCGAGCCACGCGTAAAACATCAAAATAACATAGTGAAGTGAATCATGAGCCTGTGTATATCACATACTCAAAATCGGTGAGCTCGAACACATATAAATGGGATTTTGGTCAGTTTTAGAAGCACTCATGGAACCATGCCTGCTTAAACTGCCAGATAAATTTCTTCAGTTCTAACCGTCTACTTTTCCTGGCATCATTATATCTGCAGTGTTAATTCAACCAATGAGTTCTGAATTTTTGGGGGGGGGGGCATTACTGGTGCTCACTGATAAAACTCAAACACTGATAGAAGTCGTTTTCTTTTCCATATATCTAACGCATTCTGCATTATGCCAATTGATTTTCGCTTTGTTATTGGTTACTCCCTACGTTCACGGCTGATTTTGTTTTTCATTAGTAATTCTCCCCCTAAGCAGCTTTTTCATCCGCTTTATATGGCATCTCTCGCAGTCACAGCAAGCCTACCCTAAAACATTATCTGAACACTTTTGTAAAAATAAATATTGCCCGTCAGAAAAAGTATGCAACTATGACACCTCTTGTGTTTGGATGACATTTACATTTTATTGTTAATTATTATTTGAAATTCAGAAAATATGAAAACGACACCATGCAAGACTGGTTGCTCTTGCATTACTGCGATTAACGAAGAGCAAAGTTGGTGTAGATTGTAGATTTGATGTTGGTGGCCTTTTGCGTGGAGAACAGTTCACGTGGCCAAATTTTTGCAACAGCAATATATATATACATATATAGCATCAAAAGAAATACAGCTGGTTGAACTGCCTCACAGTCATGGTTAGTTTGGTTGTTATTCAGTGCTATAGCTTTGCGTTCATTTTAAACATCTGCTGGGACACCAGTACCTTGGATGTCCTTCAAAAATCACGAACACTTGTCTTCATACGATTGTTCTTTAAAGGACACTAACCTTAATATGTTCAGTAATTCCATCCCACCGTCTACGTTTATCGATGAAATCGATGATGAAGAAACCTGGACTGTCAAAATAGTTATCATATCGGAACGTTTATATTGGACATTTTCTCGAACAGAGTGCTGGTAAAATCAGTTAACAATATCAGTAAATGGTGCCACAGTCCAGTACCAATGAATATTTATAACTCAGTGCCTCACAACGCATTTGAACCATATTGTTATATTTCATTTCCTTTACAGTTGATTCCTTTGTGGTTTTTAGTATGTAGTTGATGTAATGTTTCACCAGTGTACAGGAGGTATAAGTATGAAAGGTAATGTAGCGTGTGCAGTAAGTGCAGATCATACAATATTGTCTGTGGGCAACAAAGAAATTGCTTTTTGCAGTATATAAGAAAAATCAAAGATGGTATTACTGTAGCAGGCGGTATATGTAAATATTAAATGTCGTTGTTTGAGAAAGAAATTTGGCGACGCGGCAGTTGACGGCATCACAAAAACCAAGACGACGGAATAACGAATTTTAGTCAAGGCCTGGGAGTTGAGGAAAATTATATAGCAATACAGTACAGAAGTGATGAAATATTAACACAGGCGGCAAATGAATGGAGAAGTTTTAACATCATCCTAGAGAAAGTGAGAAAAAGAATCGATAAAGCCTTGTATGTGTCAAGATAAAAGTCTTCTACACACATCCCCCGTAAACCACTAATTGCTTTTATCTCCCATTTTGGACATCATGTTTATAGACAATGAGTGAGTAAACCATCTGTATATCATAGCCTAATGTAACATTAAACCTTAAGCAGAGACAGTTTATCTACAAAATGACACGATGATATACAAGAAGCTTCCTGTTTTACTTTCGTGAATTTGCCAACGGCGACTCTGAGAAACAGGGGCAATTATTGTCCGACAGTTGAGTCCAGAATCCGTCCACCATGTGTACTATCACAGCAAGTCAGAAAACCCACGTCCTACTGTACCACGTGACTCCTTTACAGACGACGATAACACGTCCAGATAGCCGGGGGGGGGGGGGGGTAGAGGTTAACTTATTGAGCATCTTTGTATACTTCAACGGGAAAGCCAACGCTCATGTCACGTGCCATGCGATTTTTTTGTACCTCTCAAATATCTTGCCCGTCTTAACATGTTGTCTCTTGTACCATATAATACAGTAAAGAGAAGTTAATGGAGGTTAGCCTACCATTGTATATGTACAGTGAACATGGACAGCTCATCGGATGCCGTGAGGCAGAAGTGGACGTGCAGGGAAGGTGATGAGTGAAAGGGAGTCTATCATTAGCATCTAACAGCTGTACACAAATTCTTGACATAAATACAGATATAGTCATGCCCATGAGAATTTCAAAAACGTGAACGAAAACAGAAAATATAGACGTAAAGTTATATTTACAGACCACCAGCAGGGTTTTTTTCTGTAAAAATACCCTCTTGCCACTTTCATCTAGCACAGCTATTAATATGTTCCACAGTGCTGTTTATGGCTCGTCTAACAGCTAACAGTTGCACACTTCATTAAATTTAAGGAGCTACGGATTGTGGGTCGTTTTTCTTAATACTTCTCGCAGGGAGCCTTGAGGATTCATATCAAAACTAAAATCTGTTGTGTGAATTTGCTCACTTGGAGTTGTCTAGTTACAGCCCCCCTCACAGTTGAGAAAAATCGAAGCCATAGTGGAAGGTATTTATTGTTACGTCACCCGGATCTCATTTGCTAGAGGATGATTTAAGTCACGCCTGCAGCGCCGAAGGCGGGGTTAATTATACCTCCCACATTATCGGTGTTTAGAGTGCTATAGGCGGCTACGTGTTTGTGATTGTAGTTTTAAGTGTATCCAGTTTTCTTGCCTCCCGTCATAAACATTGATGTAGCATCCGTTTTGCAGGGCTCGCTCAGCTGGCTTCCGTCTTTCCAAAACACCAGTCTGGCTGACAAGAGAGCGACTTGACCACTAGGCTGATATTTCTGATTCTGTTCGTTAAATGCTGCGCCACACAGACCCACAGCGCCAGCAATGACGACATCAACTTTAAGCCGGTTAGAAGTAAAACCGCATCAGTCAGTCAGCCAACACGACTTATTTTGTCTTTTGATGGTATCTCTCTGTTACAACAAAAAAACAACTAGCCAGAGATGTTCTATGAGTCATATATAACATGACCAGAGTGAATGGCAGTCTGTTTAGTCTTCTTTTTAACAAATTGTATTCCGCTGAATACATAAAATGTTTTTCGAGACAATGCTGCGATATAATTTTCATAAGCATAAACTCTAAGGATGATGACTTGAAGAATAGATTTAACTTCCCCAAATGGACGGATGGCGAAAGTTCGCCAAACGTGAATGGGATCGTAAAAGAATTACTACATCTGTTTTCCAAAGGTCCTTGGCTTCATCGAAGACATCAGTGTATTTACACAACATCTCGCAGAAGCCCTGGAAACAAATCAAATTCAAGAACCGTCGCCACAGTTAGATGCCCTGTTCAAAGAAGATCCAAATTACTATAACTAGTGGACATACATGAAACTGGCAGATATCCTCGTGACACTCACAGAGGAGAATTGGAAGTTGCATTTGAAAGTACTTGGTGAGATGTTACTATGGTGGGGTGTCTTCGAACACATCAAGCACCGTGGTTCTGCGCGATACATTTGCTGTCCTTGGGGGAGAGGCGTTTGTCCCATCAGATGCTTTTAGGATGATAAATCCACATCATCCCTGGTAGATGGTCTCTCATTGATAGTTGGAAGGGATAAAACGGTTTATGCTTTGGTGTTTGTGTGCGCGGAAATGGTAGCCAGAAGCAAATATCCAGGCAAATATTCTTGGATCGGGTCTACTCATATCCAGAGTAAAGTTGTAAATGCACATGTTCTGACTGAAGGAAAAGCTCTCATTTAAAAGAAAACGTCTTTGTTGTAAATACTTTGCCGATAAATGCAGGCACATTGGCTTGACTCATTTTGTTAATTTAGCTTGTGATGCTACCCGGGCGAATGTGATCTAAAGCTGATCCTCTTTCATTTATACCATTACGGTCGCTGTGAGTTCAAGTCCTCACGGTGGCTTCCCCTCTGGTCGTCAGTGGAAGGTCTGCCAACAACCTGTGGACGGTCGAGTGTTTCCACCCGGAAACGACCGCTGTCGTATAAGTGAAATATTCTTCACTAATGAAATAAATAAATAAATCTTTCCTTCCTGTCAGATGACCTTATGTGCCTTGATGATGAAGTGTTCAACTCTTGCGAGTTCATAGTGGGTGGAGATTTGGCTTCGATTAAGAAATCTTCATCTACTGGTACAGGAATTCTGACCAGTTTGAGCCGAAATCATAAAGACAACAGATTATTCTCCATGAACTAGAAAGTATCAAGTGCGGACAAGAGAGTGTTAATCCATTGCGGAGACACATGATGTCTGCTTCCTCGTGTGGTATATTTTCGAACAAAGCCTTGTTTGGATAATGGGGAGAACTTCTCGCGTCGGATAATGTCTCCGTGTTCACAATGGATCATTTCCAGGAGTCGACGGAATTGTTTGTCGCTTGTTCTATGCCCAGATACCAAATTCGGCGTGAAGAAGGCTAAATTAAATCTTTTTGAAAAATAAAAAGCATAAAACGAAAACTTTCCACCCACAGAACTCCTAAGTCACACTTGACAGTAGCAAATTAGCATGGCCGCTAAGCAGTGCAGGTTTACTATAGTTATCCCCTGGAGGATGGTCAGAAACTGAAGGGGACTGGAGAAGTTTTACACCACCGCCAGCGACATATGAGGATTTGAAAACATGTAGTTCCAAAACAAAGCGCCAGATTGCTTCACAAAATGAAGCAAGTCGAGGCAGGTGTGTATTCCCCCATGTGGGTGTGAGTACGATGCGTCACAGCTTCCAATTATTAAATGAAAACGGTTACAGTTGTATTTGTTTTATTATACTGGAAGTGACTCTGTAAAAATTACATCCAATCTTGCCATGTGTTCGTTTTTTTTAACGTGTTCTTTTATTACTAGTAAAACTACGAAGATGAAAAGGCTTAATTATCATCCTAAATACCGCGACCAACTTTCAGCTTCCTTAACCGTAACTTTCTAATATTAGTCACGGAATATGTCGCTGTGAGTTCAAGTCTAGCGCACACTGGCTTCCTCTCCGGCCGTACGTGGGAAGGTCCTCTATCAACCCCCTACAGACTCTGCCTGGCTTCCACCCACCGGTTTCTTGACTACGGCGTAAAACACCAATCAAATAAATAAATAAATACAAGTATCAACCATCATGACCTCGGACTCCCACAACACAGTAAATCTACCAACCATGATGACGCAACTGTTAAGCTTCTTATGTATCTGGTACCCTGACCTCACAAATGTGTCTGTATCAATCATCAACACCTGAAAAATGTAAAACACAAAGCTGTTTCATCACCAGGCGTTACACTGTGACCATTCGTGTGGCTGTATTCTGAAGCGGACATATTTTCCACGGTACCTTCAAGTGCTGTATATCAATACGAAGACATGAGGTTCGATAAATTAATCTGATCTCTGTAAACATGAGAGCTAACTGGCAAAATCCTAGGTGAGTTACGACAGACGCGCTCCTTCATCTTACATGTAGCACCACGATGCTCTTAGACCTGGCTGGGCAAATACGCTTTCCCCGAATTCCTGCCGGAATACCAACTCCTTTCAGCCAGCTTTCTACGACTGTTAACCCGTGCTGAGACTGTGGTTTTGATATGCACAAACACGATCAGATATGACAAGGGATGCGGCTGACTTTTATGGGAGGATTGAAGTTAATTAATACCACATAAACAATGTCCGAAAATAATCCCCCTGATGCACCGATGGCGTCAGGTAATGACAAAACCGTAGGTGATGAGAAAGGCAATAGTCTCCCTGCAGGGGTAGGCTGTCTTGGGTAAACATATTATCAATGTGACTTCATTTTAGAGCCATTTTTGTTAACCATTTTTGTTTCATATCGTTGTATTCAGATGTGGCCTGCTCCCCACTCCAAAAGGAGTAAACAGGTCTCATATTACAGAAGTGTGTCCTCGCAGACGACATGCATGTATACTTGTACAGAAATTTATACCTGGCATCACTTTGGCATCACGTGAACGTCATGCCAAAGAAGGAAGGAAGCCCCACACTGTTCATTTATTTGATTGGTGTTTTATGCCGTACTCAAGAATATTTCACTTATACGACGGCGGCCAGCACGAAGTCCGCAGGTTACAAGCCCCACACTATAAGATTATACTATACACTGACCAATTCTCTCTGTTTACTTATGCAAATGCATGTAATCGAGTTAAAAAGTACCAAGTCTGCAACGTTTAAACTTGTGCGAAGACGGAACTACAAATTGAATCTAGGCCCAACACTTACGAATCAGAGAAGCGAACTTTGCACAATACCCCTGTCATTAAGGCAACTTTTCGCACAAATCCTTAAAATGCACCTGAATTATTTAGAACCTGGTTACCATTCATTAACGCCACTGTATTTTTCAACGAAGTTACATTGAATTATCGGTTTTATTGTCACTAAAACGGACCTGTCATTAAAACTCTATTCCACCATATGTGTGTAATCTCTTTATAGAAAGAAATTCCATCCACTCCCAGCACGCACTGATAACTACTACTCAGAATCTTGACTCTGGTTATGTGTTTATCATATGTACAGCTGTAAAGCTCCACCCATTCAGTTGGCGTTCAAGCACACACTGTTACGAAAATGTCTTTATAAAACTTGCCATGTTATACTCACATTTTTCTATTTGATTGCCTCCCGCCTGATCGTCCATGATCCCGACCGCCCATATAAAGTCGAAAAGTCCTGCCTAATAAATGGGATATTTAATCATTTTTTTTGTCATCAGATAGATCAGCATTGCAGGGAACACCGATGTGGGGGAAAGGTTGCCTGAGTTTGCCTACTGTAGGAAACACCCATTAATTAAAATTATACGTGTGGCTAAGACGTGGCGTAGAAAAAAATTGTTCGGCACATAATGTACAGTTTATGTTGTCAGTGACAGGTGTGTGTTGAGAATGTTTTCCAAGGAGCCGTTAATCCCCTATAATATTTCCAGTTGGATAATATCTGTGCTCATGGCAACCATAGCGTAATTTTCCACGTGTTTTGTTTTCTGGACACAGCATTAATAATGTCAAGGAACACAACTATTAAGAAAGCATATCTCATTAGTTCTAATTAGGTGATTTTATACTTTTATGATGGTGATCGCGCTTATGGGGTTGGGAGACTAGAGTGCGCGGTAAAGCACAAACATTTTCTAGGCGCCTGACAAACCTCTTGATATAGGCCTGCAGGGAAAGTAGATCTTAAAGATATAGACACCAACACGCGACCAAACAGAACAGCTCGCGGCATATCACACAGTTGTAAAGCCTCTTGGGCATATGCTTATTGTGATATAATTTACAAGGTGGATGATGTTTAGTCGCAACATAACCTTTCTTGGAGATGTCCTACCATAAAGCGAAATTCCTTACGGCAAGATTTACTGGTTACTGGTTTGAAACATGAAACTGTTATCACATTTATGTGACAAAGGTTTCTTAACTATTCCACTTCTCTACTATTGCCACTACAAAACATCTATAATGAATATCATGTCTCTTATTATCCTTAGCACAGCCATCTATCTATAGGGAGGTAGTCAATGAAAACGCCTATGCATGCTATGAAATTCATCCTAGAAGCTCTGATTAGTCACTCGCTATCAGCTTTGCTGTAAATCTCACTTGTACTTTAGTATAACAATCTCTCTTTAGACGCGTTTTTCTTCACAAAATATATCTCCAAAACTGAAGATTTCAAGGGCATAACACCAGCAAAAGAGATCACCATTCCCTCGCTCTAGAGAGCAACTTGCATAGCGAGTATCTATATCTATGAATTCTGAGCTCAGTGGTAACCGATCAGTATTCGGTGTCAAAAAAACTCGTGTCTGATGTGTACGCTATATATCACTCTCCCTGAGATCCATCAGTTATCCAAACGTACGAATGACTCTCTTATGAATAAATATATTTACGAATACTAGAAACTGTTTCAATTTTTTCACAATATCGACTACTGCTTTTAGTTTTTTAAGAGATCATTAAATACAGGAAAGAGATTTCAGGAGTTTTGCCAAGCAGACCCTGCCAGATGAAGTCGGTGATGTTACTCCAGTAGCTCCATCCATAATCTTGACAGCCGTCATGTAAGTGTGAAATTGCTATAGGCCTATGATGTTAAACAACTTTCGAGTGAACAAATTTGTTGATTCGTTTCTTGCTGACAAATGGAGTGTTTACCCATGTTTCCACACGGCCTAGGTCCTATTGCCACTTGCGGTCTAGTATAAACCTTGCTTTTCCTTCCATTGTAGGTTAGATATATATACATTTTGGAACTGTCATTCAAAAATATGCATTTCACCGATCATAATCAGTATTGTTGCAAGTGGATCAACAATATGTCCCACACATTGGCTACCAATGTTCAATCTCTCTGTGATGTCACAATTGCTTTCACCGGGAATGAATGAAAATTCAGGAGAAATGATGGGGGGACATTGGATGCGGTTAATCCATTCATTCGGACGTCATGACGTCAATGTACTCAACCTTGACTGCGACTATCAAAAAAAAAGATGTCGCAGTAGAGAATAACCTTGACGTTACCCGAAGACGTAACACTACGAGACAATCTGATGACGTTGCCCATTATTCCCGTCAACTGTCAGTTGTTAGCCATTGTACTCATCCTAACTGCTCCATGCTGATCTTCCGGATAGTAACATGTTTAGCCTTGGCTGTTTTCGCTTATTAGTTCTTCTTTCCCTTAATGAACTGGAAAAGAGTTAGTCCTAGGCTATATGTGTTTGGGTGGGCTACATCTGTTCTATATAGGAAACTTCATACTTCGAATGTACAATACGTGTTTACATTCTGTGATACTGAGGTTCAATGTTACATGCTAGTTGATTTACCATACTTGTTACTTGTTGATAGTGCAACATCCGGAAGTTTCTATGTTCTAAGAGATGAATCGATTTGAAACTGAGCATAATGTTTACTGCAACCCAACAGCGTTTATAAGAACACATATCATGAAACTGTGCTCAAAGAAATCTCACCGGACAGTGTGAGAGTTGGCAAGTGGACACAGGTAACCCGTGAAGGCCATGTCTTTTCACCCATTTAGGCTTATCTATTAGTAACTATAAGTGAGATTACAGCTCACAGCTGTAGCCTACCACTGTCTGTTAATGTCATAATTGGTCTTCTATTATCTGAGATAAGGCATTCATAATCCATATTCACTGATTTATATAGGTATTAAGAAGATACGTAAATTATAATTGTTCGATTTGGCCACTGTTTCCTGCGTTGGTCACAATCTTCAGGCTGTGAATGAGATGGTAATGTTTCACCGGTATTTTCCTGGACATAATAATTTTGCTGATTGCATTTCACTTGCTTATATGTAAATACGCGGAATGGGGATACCCATATTAAACTGATCAAATTATTAAAATCTATAACTTGATCATAAAATCCACGATGATGCTTTTCTTGGCAGATGTTGGCTTCCACAAGAGTTGTGGGTTGTCAAAATCGTCCTGACCATCTGGACTCTTGTATCCAACTTGGTGGAGGTTTGTCTGTCCGTGGGTGGCAGGAAGACACCATATGGCGAAAAGTTTTGAGACAGTCTGTAAGTGTAATGGACATTTGACCGAAATCAGTTCACGACAATATTTATTAAAATATTTTTTCAGGCTTATATTTTCGCTAGAAATTTTAGGCAAAGTCATACATGTATGCACATTTAAAATTCTGTTCCGTGGGTTAAAAATAAAAACTCAGAGTTGAATATTAGTTACTTTATACCCAGACAGAAATTTAAAAAAGAAGGGCCTGAAGGCGGAAATCATATTGTTTGGTTTGTAGTTTCCGACCTCTTCATAGGGCTCATGGCAGCTGTTTTTCCCAGTTTCGGCCTTGTGGTGCGATTCTGGTTAAAGGTAAGAACTGCAAAATGACTCATGAAGTTTAAAATTAAATTAAAAATTTAAACGCATCGCTTTAAAATGTTGTTTCTTTGAGATTATTTGGCAAGTGTGGCAATCTGTCCTGGATTTTTCCCGCGCTACGTGGTTTTTACTGATGTCCGCCATTTTCAATATAATTACATAGAAATATATATTAATCCATTTTCTTACGTTTTTTATGACAAAATCCTAAAGCGCTTTTCCAATAAACTTTGAGATATAGAGTACCAATTGTGTGGTAAAAATTCGTATTTAATATACCTAGAGGGCATCTGTTGCCGAGATGTTAATGTCCTAGCGCAAAACAAAGATTCAGGAACCTCTCAGTAATGTGAACGCTCTGAGTTCAAGTCCAGCTTATGATGGTTTTGAAATTGGTAAACCACCTATCAAGAAAAAAGAAAAAGAAAAAATAACATTTTATGCATTTATCATAATTCTCTGCACTTAGCACTGACATGTTTAGAATACTGTATACGACACTGGCTATATCAGATAAGCTTATATGTTCATTCGATCGAACTACGGTCCCAACCTATGACATTTTCCCACAGAGATGGAGCGTCTTGTGAACTGATCCGGACCGGTAAGTTTTGTTAAGAATCTCTGTCTTTGGAGGTATTAATTCAGGAAGGGCGGAAATTTTAATTTTACATCTGTTCCAACTGATGGCTTAGTATGTTTTCGCTTCATATGTATTTTTTTCGTTTAAAAATAAGAACAGCCGTTGATAAAGCCAGGGCAATAAACATAACCGCCTCGGACGGAAAGGACACCAAAAACTTGTCACAAGTATAATACATATGTGTTATCCACCTTCATTGCAGTCACACAGAAGACTGCCCGCGGTGAGTAGGCTAGTGTCCCAGAAACAAAGGTGGAGGAAGTAAATCACAGACCGGTAGGTATCACCATCGACTGTACTTGATGTGCCTGAATTTACCTCACATAATTAGGTGTGGAAATTATCACTGTATATGTATTTCCTATTTCTTCCTCACTAGTAGCTATAAAGGACAGGCCGTTGTGCCTGTCATTCCTTCCGTGAATGGTACGATTGAAAAACTTCAACCTTTCGGCAATCTAATAACCCGGCTGTCTACAATAAGAGTTTGTTATACGTATTAGTGAATGTATCAAGACAGAAATCTTAAATAGTTCTTTTTTCTTTTACAGGAATGGGATGACTTCACTCTCATGTACAAAAAATTTTCCTGGGACCAATTGAAAAATGTTAAGAAGCCCTGTGAATTTTGATATCAAACTCACTCATAGCCTTGTCCATGCCCCCGAGGGAAGTCACTTGGGCTTTTGATAAGAACGAGCGTGGGTACCCCACCCTGATGGTCCCTCAGACCACAGCCTTCAGGGTGCGGGTGTTTACAGGTCCCCATGGCCTGGAAATCCATGTCCTTCACCCCCGGGGTCTGCTGGGAAGACACGAGGGGAAGACCCTACTGTACATGGAAAAACGACAGTACGTCGCTAAGTATGACGGGATCGAACAGGTGCAAGCACGGAGAGTTCTCGTCAGTGGGGAAGGCTGGGCTGCCATCGTACAATATATTATTGACCTTTATACACAATATATAGCATTTCATGAAATAAACGTGTCAAACTAATAACATTATGAATGCATGTGTGTACTTTATTGAACCCTGGGGCAAGAAATATTTATACCACAGTCTAGCGACAGTACGTGCAGACATTATTTGTTTGAACAAACATGCTGACTTTCCATAGAAGAGAAATTTGGAAACGTTTTGCTTCTCGACAGGAGTATAATGTCTACATTTGATTTGATTTGATTGATTGTTGCTTTACGCCGTACTCTAGAATATTTCACTTATACGATATGAAAACCGGGGGAAACCCATGACCGTCCGCAGGTTGCTGACAGACCTTCCCATTTACGGCCGTAGAGGAGGCCAGCATGAGTTGGACTTGAACTCACAGCGACCGCATAAGTGGGAGGCTTCGGGTCATTGCGCTGCGATAGCGCGTTAACCGACTGAGCCACAGAGGGCCCCTATAACGTTTACAGAGGCGTATATTCGAGTGCATGAAGTTCTCTTACACCGTTTGCTTTAATACAGAAAATCCGTCTGTTTGTTTTCTTTCTCGTGTTTTTTTTTGGGGGGGGGGGGCGTAGAAAGGGTGTGTGTGTGTGTGTGTGTTTGAGCAAAAACTACATGTACACCAGTGTCTCTACTATTATCTTGTTATATCGAAAAACTAAAAATAACAACAACGGAAGCAAAGTTCAACTTAACCGAAGAATGACTTATGATCAGTATAATGATATTATGGCACTTTTGCACGGAGTGCTAAATCCACATAGTTTTCCCTTCAGCTTAGGTTTGTCCCCAGAGATATCCCTGGCTATCCGAGGGCCCAGCCGGACAATAGACAATCAGGAGTCCACGTCCGTAGTAGCTGTCACAGAAGACCTCGCGTATATAATGAGCACAAATCTATAGGCAGAACACGTATAACGTTCTGAGAAGAATTTCTGACAAAGCCAAACAACAAGGTAAAATGACTATTGCAAGGATGCCAGTATTTATCAAACAGAAGTTCTTCAACGAGAGTTAATTTGTGGTAAGAAATGATAGCCCTTATAAAGGTGATGAGGTCGTGATAACTGCTGAGTACAGTTTGTGAACAGGATCAAAGGTCACCAAACCAGTAGCCATACAGCCGATATGATATATAGTATGGATCGCGTTGAAGAATCCATAATAAACAGCTATTGGACTGTGTGCGCCTTAATATCCATGTTGTTTTCCAGAAGAACACTAAAAGTCAGACCAATTTTCATAACGTAAATGTGTCTTATGAATGTAGCAATTTGTGAAGAATAACCAGCCATTACCGTTTACATTTTACAAGGTGTAGGGAGTTACAGATTATTTTTGCTCTCGCGTATTCCGTTTTTATGGCATCTGTATATATTTTTCTAGTGGCTTCAGGAGAATCCGTGGGAAAAACACATGGCTCACTGCAGCTCGAAAAGCCGTAAACATAAGAGCCGTTACACCACACCTTCACTCCGATTTCTTTTTGGACATTTTAATCTCCACGTTTTTCTTCACACTGAGGTAACCTGTAACATTTTGTACCTCGGCAAAATTTGCCATGTCCTTGAAATTCGTCCTACAGCTCGCATTCATAATCTTCTGTATATCACTAAAGTTTCTGATATCGACAAAATCCGAAACCCCGCCAGTCGCAGTCATAACTTGGTTGAGAAATTAGCCTCCCAAAAGTTAATTGAGCAATTGTTTGGATTACAATAAACTTTTTCTTCCTTGGATTGCCTGAATGTGATTTCGCCAGGTTGACCTGACGGTGGCAAATAACAGCTTGTTTAAATGCAGAGAATCATCACAATGTTAGTTCTCTGGCAATAACTAAGGCGGTTCAGGCACCAACATAAGTCTCCCACCAGAAAGAAATAGTCTCAGTTCGCCCACTGGCAGTACAGTCCATTCCCAAATGCTTCATGTATATATGGATCGATATTAAAGGAAACTACAGATCGTTCAGGTGGCTCATCTTATCTGGACTTGCACCTGTAAAGAGACGACAATACTTTTCTGTCATGCCGACTTTACTACAACAGGGATACTTTGATATAGTGCATTATCCCCACTTGAACAGCAAGATACCCAATGGTCCTGCATCTGGCGTATACACATCTCGTCTAGTAACATTTGTCAGATCCTGTGTACGGATTGATGGTTTCAATCAACGTCACAAGTTATTACTGCAAACACTAGTGTGTCAAGTATATTCCATCGAACAGCTTTACTCTAAGTTTCTTAAATTTTTCCACGAGTACGCCTCTCCTTCTTTGTAAATACGTGCGAACTGTTCAGAATCTTTGGGAGTCTGATTTATAATTGTTTTTAATTCGGAGTTAGGGGCCGTATGTTCATCGTGTTGAGTATGATCGCCACGTTGGATATAGGAACAGTTGTAATTAAAGCGCAACTAAGATACATAGTTAATCATCGACACCATATAAACTAAAACGCTACAAGATTTGGACACCTATTTTATTCATCCGCCTAGAACATTCATTACGTCTTTTCGTCCTCACTGAAAACTACTGACGGGTTCTCTTTGCATGAATTTTCTAATAACACGACATCTTCATAACAAGAAACTGGGAGCAACCCAGAGGATATGGAGAAAGCATTAAACATTTATACAAAAAAATATGTCCCTGCAAAGTTGGATACCAGTGGATCAAAGTCTGTTATTAGCATTAGCAAGGTACATGTTTTCATGAAGATCGTATGGTGTTTCATCGTGGCACGGCTATCAGGTCTCTGACGCTAAAATCCCGATATCCATAAGCCTGGACACCTCGGGAAGCTGCATGGGACAACTGGGCAAACACTTGTAGTGCCACTCGTATCCTGCGCTCTGTCAACGCCTCGCTCTGCTAAAATGTCCTGGTCTCCTGGACTAATGATACTAGATCACACTTGGTATGGTACAGGATTTGCCTAACACCCGCTTCATGGGTGATGATGAACGCCATTAAGGACACGTTTTGACTAAATGTTATCATTTCATTTGAATTACTTGTGTGAATATACCACAAACATTTATTCATTGTATCTTCATTCAGCATGCAATATGTTGTGTTTGCGCAATGCCACTCATATGTGCATACGATCACTTTGTGGACCAGTGAGGTGGACTGAAGAAACTTATTGTCATAATCATACCGGCTTGATCACAGATAGCGACGGAAAGTACACTCCACCAACCCCATAAACAGCCCCCTCACAACCCCCTACCCCGTCTTCCACCCTCTTCCGATCACCATAACACGTTACCTCCTCCTATGGACGAAAGGATCAAACCTTCGTGTGTCTTACATCCGTACGAGGCTAGTCATGGCCACATGGTTGTTTTTTAAGTTGGACAAACCATGCAGGTGTTGGGTCACATTCTGCTGTCGTCGGGGCACAATCTGTCGGTGACGTGACACTATCTGCTTCTGTCATGTTATACCGTTTCCTTGGTGGCCAATCTACAGGCACATTTTGTGAACACCGTTCGGTACTATCTGCTGTTTCCCTGTGATTCAGCCTCCAGGTGCCCCGTTGAAACAGTGTACTTGTATCATGCTATGCTGGAGCCTGTTGCATGTCCGTCATACAGTGTGACTGCATCATGCCATGGGGCCTGCCCGTATCCTGTAATACAGTTTTAAAATAGAGCGTGGGCTCTCCGTAAAACTCCCCTACATCATCGCTCAATTGACACAGACCCAGGCCAGTCATCAACACACCAAACATGTACTGACCTTTTATCTTCTTTCTGCAATCAGCCTGCTGTCTCCAATGTCCGGCCTGTTGACGGATCCTTTACAATTGTTCCTGCTGAGTTTATTCTCTCTTAGATTACTGTAATACGCCTAACTCTCCTCAGCTATCCTTAGTATGCCTTACGTGTGGACAAAGGTCTTGTGTTAAAATTCAGGGACGGGGTCCGGTACTCAAGGAATTGCTTTTGACCTGATTTGCTTTTTAATCCTGTCTGCTGTCCGGATCCAGTGGTGCACTACACCGCAATGGAAGCCCCCTAAAGAACTAGTCTAGCTAGACGAAGCTATTCGCCCGAGAATTAAGTGTCAAATGCTATGTTAAATGTTAGGTAAATCACATGCTCCTTTCATTGCGTATGCATGTGCTAAATGTGAGGACAACAAAGATCGTGCATCAGAGTAATTGACTAACAACAGAGCACAGAGTAATTCTAGTGACATAAAAAAAAACTGTATTTAACATCAGTACAATCATTTTTATTTACGAAATTCTGTTTAGGCCATGGTGCTTGGGGCTGTGCAAGTTGTTACATCTTAAACACTTACATGAACAGTTAGAACACAACCCTCAGTGATGTAAAAGATTTTGCGAGTAACGTGTGATCATTTGCCACCTATCATACTGTCGTCGCTTCTCTAGTGTGACTCTCTGTATTGCAGTCCTTTATATTGCCGACAATTACATCTGGTTTTGAGACTTTTACTTAAATCGAGAATGACAATGTGATTGAATATCAGACAAAGCCAAAGATCAATTTACCAAAAGGAGAGGTTAGAGTTTTACTTAAAAATAAAGACAAAGATATCTTGAACACTTCAGCGTTTTTATCTAATTGAGTGTCAAAAGTTACCGTCAAAAAACATCCATAGCGGCCTATCTCCAGGGCAATCAGACAATCATATAAGAGGAGCCGTTCTACCATTCGTCATTTCTTAGCAGGTCTGTTTAAAAATTGGACTGTTACCATGCTATAAGAGCAAGAACCGATTATCGACCAAAAATGTAGGGCATAACAAAGCACAGAGAACACTGTGGTTCCAAAATGTCGATCCGAACTTTTCCAAATTTTTGTCAGTGAATGGACGGCAACGGTAATAGCATCACAAATGCCGCAAAAGGGGCACTGATACAATATAAAGGAGTACAGTATATTAGATAGTAATTCATGGCGGAGACTCTTGACAACTGACCTTACTTAGAGCTTTATTCTAACTGCTCATGCAGAAGCATAGAAAGTAGCAGCTTACACCCCATGATCCCCATGGCCTAAGCACAATTGGTAAAGAAAAATGATGTTGGCTGCAACTTTTAAGGCGTCATTGCTAGAGAATTACCCAAAATACTATGTCAGCCTCCTGATTTCTTGGCCTCCAATGAGCCCCTATCTCAACTCCCTGGAGATTGTCTGGGACATGAACGATCGTCATGTGCAAGCAAGGGATTTACCTGTACATGATATGGCCCGGCTGGAACCTGTCTTGCACGAGGTATGGCAGCGATTTCCCCTTCAGAGTATCAGAGAAAGGTTCAGGTTGTCATCCAGGCACACGGCGGATAACCCCGACACTGACGTGAAACAATTTACGAGATACCAAATGACGTTTTCATTGGGTATTTTCAACCGCTGCTTCAACACTGCTCACTTCAGAACCATATTTGTAAAGCCTTTGTTTCAGATCAAAACCAGTGATGATAGAAATGCATGGGTGTTATCATCAAAACACATGGATTCCAATCATTTTGTGGTTTTTCATTAGCCAAAGGGTCACACGGTTCACAGGCAATTACAGTTTACACCCTTTTGATACAGGAGAACATTAATAGGATGTGTACAAAACCGCCAGAGTGAAAACCAGAGAAGTGCTTAATTAAGCACTTTGTGTATATTTCATGAGTTGACAGATGCAAAATAACATGTGAAATAATAACCAGCTGCAGCGAAACTACCCACAGCTAAATGTGATCTAGAAAAGGGATAATAATTTGTGTGCTGGAAGACGATACCTATTGAAATTTGGGGTCGTCTTTAAGAGTATTAATTTATAATGGTTAGGTGATGAGTTAACTTCATATTTATTTACTTCAAATTTTACCAACTTCGTTTACTTTTGATAAATTTGACAATAACAATTAAAATTTATAAAAGTGTACAAAGATATACAACATTTACTGGGCTGGGATGAAACTCGGGAACTATTGTTCTTTAATGGTTGAGAGATTACTAAGTTTTAATTCTCAACCAGTGCGAACACGATCATAGGGAAAAATGGGACAATAGTTAGTAGATGGAAATGTTTTTGCTGGACGTCTTCACCGGTTTCTCTGACCGGCTTCATTCCACCGTAATACTGATCGACTTCGTACAAGCGAAGTATTCTTGAGTATGGCGTAAAACGCCAGTAAAATAAATAAATAAATAAATAAAAAAATAAATATGGTACTGGACGTTTTCTCAAACAAGGTACCTGTAACATCAGACAACAATATCAGTACCTGATACTGCAGTCCACTACCTATCTTGGCACCAATGGATACTTATATTAATTTATTTATTTGATTACTGTTTTTCTCCGTACTCGGAGTTTTATAACTCAGCTGCACTCAACTTACTTCACATGGCACTTTGGGCTGAACCATATTGTTATATTTTTCATTTCCTTTATACTTTTTTCTTTTGTCGCCTTAAGTACGTGGTTGGTGTAATGTATCACCAATCTATAAGATATTTCATGTAAGTATGGAGGGCAAGGTAGCGTGTGCAGTTAAGCGCAGATCATATAATATTGTCTTTGGGCAAGAAACGAGTCACGGCTTTGAGGAATCTGGAAGGCAAGCGGACAGGGTCCCATGAGGGCATTTCTGAGGGGGTCAAAATTGTCACCGATTTACCAAAGTAGTTCCAGTTTTAGTGTGTACTGCCACTGTCTCTATCAGCAACTGTGAGATGTTTCTTCTGTTTGGAGAAGTAAGTCCTATTGCTGCATTGCCATTGTATAGCACAACGTAGGCCTAAGTAAGTCATGAAATACGGCTGAGATCATTTTTTGACAATAACATTGTTGCGTTATTTGCAGTCACTCTTTTGCTCCATGATACAATTTCTCGGAAATTCCAGTGACTCTTTCGGGAAATGTTACTTTAGCTTTAATGACAAACTTAAACATCAAATATCGCACTGGGGTCAAATTTTACCTTCTGTTCATTAGCCTTGGTAGCATTCAGTGTAAAACTCACTCAGTTAAAGAACAGGGCACTGGTTAAAGCGAAGTTAAGCTATGTGGAAGTGACATCGCAGATGGCACTGCTTGCAGTGATCACGTTTCTCCGGCTGGAAAGTGGTGATGTAGCGTTGACAAAGCACAGACTGGTAAGGACTTTCAATGGGGAGAAAATTTAGATGTCGAGTTTATCCAGCTGGGAAAAGAGCAAGACAAGAAATTTGTCCAAAATTATTGTTTGAATGGCGTATAAAGAGGGTAACTTCAAGTATTCATAGCTGAAACAAAATAAAGTACATTTCCACTGCTGTTTTTTTTTTCTTTCGGAGAAACTTATCCTTTTTGATAATAGTTTTAAAATGTAACATGAACGCAGGACATGAATGGGGTAAAAAGTTGATATAAAACTGAAAAGGCTAAAATACAAAAGTGTTCTTTTTTTCTTCGGTAAAATGAAGAAGAGAATGAATATTTAAAATAAAGACCGTTGGATTAAGTTAAAGGTATTACAGTTTAATAAGAAAATATCTTGAAAGAGAATATTTATTCTTGAAAAAGCAATGTACTGCGTATAACTGTTATTATATTCGGGGGGGAGGCTGAAATACACAGATGCTGTATCCATTATTATATTAGTTCATATAGCTTAGCCCACCTATATGGTCCCCAAATGATCCTATTCAGTCTCAACAGGCTGAATATTTCTGAGAGCTGCCAATTAACAAGCTTCTCCGTTTTAAGTTTTGTAACGGCTTATTATTTCTAGATGCGATTTTGTCACAGTAAATTCACGAAATTTGTCAATGCTTGATTATTTTAAGATGCCAGATAAATACGTGATACCGACGAATTTTCGAGCTGTTTCAATCATTTCTAACAGTTTGATCCTCTTTTGAACTTTGGCAGTTTACCTGACATTCCAGATGCATATGCGTGTTAAGTATACTGTAAATAGAAACTTAATACATAGTCAGTAACTTTTCAATACCAAATTTTGATCGGTTTCGTCCAATTTGAAAAATATGTGTCTTTTTTGCTCTGATATAGATTTGATTAAGCTATGCTGTCCACTCAAATAAGCGTCTCTTACTTGCACGATTAAATGCTTCTAGAATGGTTGTTTCCAGATCCAATGGTTTATGAAAACCCAATGTTGAAATCTGCTCAAACATTCCCATATGTACAATGCACTTAAGCATCCGAATCCAAGATATGACCTTATGAAAAAGAGTTTTATACAAGACCACGGTATACTTTATGACCCTGCCATTGCACTACAACCAGAACCCATTCAAACCGATCAGGGTGTCGTTCTGTGTAAAAAAAAATCAAATATCAAGGTACCAGTCGATATACGTAAGTGCAATGTGTCCTTATATGTTCATTATTGAGCATCTTTGCATATTTTTGCGAGAAAGCCACCGTTCACGTCATGTGTCATATGAGCTTTTGTATGTTTCAAACATATAATATATATATATATATATATATATATATATATATATATATATATATATATATATATATAATATATGTGGTGTTAGGTGTATCATATACAGAAAAGAAATGTTACTGGAGGTTAACCTACCACTGTATACGTATACGACAGCTGGTCGGATACCGTAAGGCAGAAAGGGACGGGCAGGGAATGTGAAGAATGAACGGGAATCTAACATTAGCAGGTAACAGGTGTACAGAAATCCTTGACATAAATACAGATAAATTCATGCCTATGAGGACTTAAAAAATATACGAGAACAGAAGATACAGAAGTGAAGTTATATTAATAGACAAACGGTGTGGGTTTTTTGTCCGTTAAAATTAACACGTTGTTGCCAGTTTCATCTAGCACGGCTATTAGTATGCTTCCACGGAGCTTTTTGTGGCTTGTCTAAAAGCGAACGGTTACAGACGTCATTAAACTTTAGGAGATGGAGCTTGTTCAAACGCGTTTTTTTTCCTTATACTAGACACAGAGAGCCTTGAGAATTTAAGTCAAAGCTAAAACCAACGGTGTGAATTTGCTCATTTAGAGTTACAGTCAATTTATAGCACCTTCACAGATAAGAAAAATCATGGCCACGGCGGAAGGTATTTACTGTTACATAGGTAAGACCTCATTTATCAGCGGATGATTAGAGTCATGCCTATAGCACAAAGGGTGGGGTTAAAAATACCGCCCACACGGTCTGTGTGGGAGTGCTATAGGCGGTTATCCCGGACCACTGCACCGTTTTTATGACTAAAGTATATTGAAAGCTGTATTCAGTTTTATTGACTCCCGCCATACACATTGATCTAGCATCCAATTCGGAGGGCGCGCTCAGCCGGCTTCCGTCTTTCCAAAACACTAGGTTGAAGGGAGAGCCACTTCACAAACTTGACGAAATTTGTGATTCCATTATGTTGAGTGTGGCGTCTCATGCACAGACCGAGAGGCCCGACAACGACGTCATAAACTGTTTATCCTGGTTAGAATGCAAGCCATGTAATATTCATAACATTTTAAAGTACCAAACACAACACACCTATCAAACATGGACATGTCCTCCTGACATTTGAGCTTAGACTGGCTCGGTCCTATAAACTGGTGATCTAGACGCGGTTTTTAAAATATTCGTCTAATTTTTGTGGTGTCGAATGTTCTCATATCTAAACCATTTACTGCTATTTGGTTTCAACACCATGCGGTGGGAACGTTGCCGACGTGGCGTTAATCCATGATCATTCATTCATTCAATCATTTATTCATTCATTCAACGCAGTGGATTGGTTACTTTTCTCCAAGAAGAGAGCATACAGTCATCAAATGGATCGGCTGTGAATTTAACTCTGAAGGTTTATATCACAGTTGCATATCAGTAAGCATCTATAACTGCTCGTCACTTGAAAATTGAATGACACATGACCTCACGAACAACACATGCATCAACCATATTGATCTCGGAAACACACAGCACAGGAAGTCTACCAACCAATGAAGGCTTCACTGTTAAGCTTCTCACACATCTGATATCCTGACCTCACAAATGTGTACATCTGTATCAGCTATCAACATCTGACAAATGTGAAACACAAAGTTTCGTCACCACGCGAGACACTGTGACCATTCGTGTGATTGTATTCGGAGGAGGTTTTTGTTACCATTATTCCCTCAGTTGCTTTATATCAAGGCGAAGTCATCAGGTTTGACAGCCCAAAATCAATGTGATAAATATGAATGCAAGGTAACAAAATCCGGGGTGAGTTACAGCAGGGGATCTCCTTCGTCTTAGCACAGAGATGCTCTTAAGCCTGGCTGAGTCAACAGACTTTCCTTGAATTTCTGTCGGAGTGCCACCTCATCTTAATCAGTTTTCTAGGATTGTTAATTGGTGCTGAGCCTGTCGTTTTGATATGCGCAACCACGATCAGTTATGACAAGAAATGTAAGCGCCTTTTTGGGGACGAATGAAGTTAATTAATACCTCAGAGACAATGTCCAAAAATAATCCCCTGGGTGCAGCAGTTGCATTAGATAATGATCAAACCAGTCAGTAGGTGATACGAAAGACAATGGTTTCCTTGGATGGTAGGCTGTCTTGGGTAAACATACATGTATGTGCATTACAAATGTAGTTATTTCTGTTTGCTGTCGTTGTATTCAGATGTGATCCTGACAGTAATCCAAAATGAAGTTTCATGTTACAAAAGTGTGTCCTTGCATACGACATGCATGTATATTTATACGTACGTTTGTACTTGTAGCGTGTGCCAAGTTAAAATATACCAAGCCTGCAACTTTAAACTTTAGCGAAGACGGAAGTTGAAGTTGAATATAGACCCAGCACTTATGAACCAGAAAAGTAAACTTTGCAAACGGTGCCTGCCATGTCATAAGTTTTATCCACAATCCTAACAATGTGATTATCATTTCATAAATTTTGCTCAGTGCCATGTATTATCCAGTGAAATTGCACCGAATGATCGATTTTATTACGGGTAAAATGGACCTGTTTCTAACAGACAGGCCTCAAACTCTTTTCCCCCATATGTGCGTAATCTGCTTGTAGGAAGAAACAAATGCCATCCACTTCCAGCACACACTAATAACTATTATTATACACCTGGACATTGGTTATGTGTTAGTCAAATATTCAGCTGTAATACTTAACACTTAGTGCACTTAACAACCTGGCGTCCACGCACAGGTTGTTATGAAAATGTCTGTATAAAACTCGCCTTGCTATACCCACACCTTTCCATCTGATTGCCTCCCGTATATCCGTCCGTGAGCCTCTCCGCCCATGTTAAAAGGAAACGACTTGGAGCCATGCCTAACGCATAAAGTATTTAAGCACTTTTTCGCATAAGTCGAGTCAGCATTTCAGGGAAAGGTTGCCTGAGCCTTTTTAAGGTAGGCACAAACACCAATTAAAATGACTCGTCTGATAGCAAAGACACGGCTTTGTAGAAATAGCCCGGTCTTAGATATACAGTGTGGCACGTGTGTATGGATTAACTGAATTGCCATTGATAAAGTATTGAAAATGTTTTTCCAAAGAGGTTTTAATTCCTTATAATGTTCCCAGTTGTATAATATCTGTGCACAAACAGATTCTTCCGCCTGACCACCATGGCCTGATTTTCCACGTATTTTATTTTCTGCACACCAGCATTAATAATATCAAGGAAAACAGGTGTTAAGAAAACACTATCGCATTTGTTTTACTTATCTGATTTTCACTTTTTAGATGGCAGTCAAATTTATGTGGTTGAAGGTAAAGCACAAACCTCTTGATTCAGGCTTGCAGCCCAAGGGGCAACTCAAAACATGGATACCAACTCGCGACTAAACAGAACATCTCTGAGGATATCTCACAGATGTAAAAGCTCCCGAACATATGTCTGTAGTAACATAATTTACAATGTGATGTTAGTAGCAATATAACAAACCCTGGAGTACATATCGTACCTCAAAGCAAAAATCCCTGACATCAAGGTCTACTTATTAATGGTTTGAAACATGAAGTCTACTACAACCACAATACTGTTACCGCATGTCTCTGACAAAAGTTTCTTAAGAATTCCACTTTTCTGTTATTGCAACAGTATAGGTATCACATCTCTTTATTACTTTTAGCTCAGCCATCTATCTACAAGGAGCCACTCTTAATAAACACGCCCGCAAATGTGAATTTCACCCAAGGAGCAGTGATTAGTCGCTCGCTATCACACCTACGGTAAGGCTCATTTATATCTTAGTTTAGCAATCTCGAGATTTCGCAGTTTTTACTAAATCTATCTTCAAAACTAAAGACTTCAAAGGCAGTGCGGCAGTAAAAACGACTGCCTCCCCCTGGCCTTAGAGGATAACTTGCACGGTGAGTATATATATCTTTAAACTCTAATGTCGACGGTAACCTGTCAGTATTAGTGAGATTCACCGAATACCCAAACGGCCTTATGACTCGTTTATGTCTAAATTTATTTGCAGACTGCTAGAAAATGTTTCAATTTTTCAGCATATCGAGCACTGCTTTTAGTTTCTTAACAGATGATGTGACACGTCTGCTGAAAGCTGTACTTTCTGTCGTGTCCATTGTCTGTTGTTTATAGAAAGGAATCTGATTTCAGGAATTTTGCCTAACAGGCCCTGTCAGATGAAGTCGTTGATATTACTCCAGTAACTCCATCCATAATCTTGACCTTCGTCATATAAGTGTGAAATCACTAAAGGCCTAAGTGGTTAGCCAACATTGACATGAATAAATTTTTTGATTAGTTCAATTGAAGTGTTTGCCTATGTTTCCAAACGGCCTAGGTCATATTGGCATTTACGCTCTAATATAAACCTTGCTTTTCCTTACATGCTTGGTTAAAGAAATAGGCATTTTCCAACGGTCAAATATGAACACCCATTTCACCGATCATAATCAGTATTGTTGCAATTAGGTCAGGCATATGTCTCATACATTGGTTACCAATGTTCAATCTCGTTATGGGGCAATGACGTCTCATATGCTTTCCCCGGGAGTTGAATGAGAATCCAAGAGAAGTGGTGGTAGGACATTGGATGCGGTTGATCCATCCATTCTGAGGTCCAGTACTCAACCAACGACTGCGACGTTCTGAAAAAAGATGACGCCGTAAAGAATAACCTTGAAGTCACCAGAATGACGTAGACAATGTGATGACGTTACACATTGTTCTCATCAACTGTCAGTTGTTAGCGACTGTCCTCATCCTAACAGCATCATGTTGATCTTCGGGATAGTGACGTGTTTATACTTGGTTGTTTTACTTGCTTCTTCTTGCCCTTGATGAATTGGAAAAGAGGTAGGCCTAAGCTGTATGTATTTGAGTGGGTTACATTTGTTCTATATAGGGAACGACATACTTTGAATATACAATACCTGTTAACTTTCTGTGATACTGATTTTCAATGTAACATGCTAGTTTGTTAACCATACTTGTTACTGGTTAATAGTGCAATGTCCAAGAGTTTCTGTCTTCTAAGATATGCATGAATTTGAAAATCGACACAATATTTACTGCAACCCAGAAGGGTTTGTAAGAACACATATACTTATCATGAAACTGTGGTCAAAAAAGTCTTTTTCTTGGCGAATAATATGAAAGAGTACAGCAAAGAGAGCACGACCACAGTGTGAGACAGTGTCAGAGCTGGTCACAGGTAACCCTTGAAGGCCATGTCTTGGCCATAGTCGTCAGACTGTGAATGAGAAGGTAATATTTCCATAAACACACGGGCATTTCCTGGGGATAATAATTTTGCTGATTGCATTATTTTCATTTTTCATGCTTATATGTAAATGCACGGAATGGAGATACCCATATTGCACTGATCAAACTATTGGAATATATAACCTGACCGTAAAATACACGATGCTTCCGTTCTTTGTATATGTCGGCTTCCACAAGAGTTGTGGGTTGTCAAAATCGTCCTGACCATCCGCACTCTTGTGGGTTATCTACCTCCAGAACCACCTTGGTGAAGGTTTGTCTCTCCGTGGGTGGCAGGAAGACAGCATATGGCGAAATGTTTTGAGACTGTCTGTAAGTGTAATGCACACTGGAATGAAATCAGTTCACAATATTATTTATTAAAATATTTTTTTCAGGCATATATTTTCGCTAGAAATTTCAGGCAAAGTCATATATGTATGCGAACTAAAGCCTTTGTTGGATTCGATTGCAAATAAAATCTAGGGGTTGAATATTGGTTACTTTATATCCAAACTGAAATTTGAAAAACAAGTGGCTGAAAGCTGATAACATTTTGTTTCGTTTGTAGTCTCCGACCTGTTTACCTGGCTCATGGCAGCTGTTTTTCCCAGTTTCGGCCTTGTGGTGCGATTCCGGAAGAAAGGTAAATGATTGAAAGCATCGCTTTAAAATCTTGTTTCTTTGAGATTATTTGGCAAGTGTAGCCACGTATCGGGTTTTTTTTTTTCGCGCGCCATGTGGTTTATAATGATGTACGCCATTTTGAATATAATTACATAGAAATATGTATTGATCTAATTTCTTACGTTTTTTATCAAAATCTCCTACAGCGCTTGTCCTCTCCACTTGGGCATATAGAGGGGCTATTTTGCGGGGTGGTGGGGGGGGGGGGCTTCATAAAGGCGTTTTCCGTCCCACCAGGGATATGCACTCGATCGATGCATGGTCGAGTGTTAATGTGCTAGCTCAAAACAATGGTTCAGGAACCTCTCAACAATGCGAACGCTCCGAGTTCAAGCCCTGCTCATGATGGACTTGAAATCGGTCAACTACCAATGAAAAAAAAAATAAAAATTTATGCATTTATCGTAATCCTCTTCATATAGTATTGATATATTTATAATACTGTATACGACATTAGGTCTATTAGATAAGCTTATATATTCATTCGATCTTTCTGCAGTCCCGACCTGTGACATTTACCCACGGAGACTGGACATAGGGGCAACTAAGGGGTCTTGTGGACTGATCCGGACGGGTACGTTTTGCTAAGAACCTGCCTTTGGACGAATTAAACCAGGAACGGCCAAAAAAGCCATTTTAATTTTACATCTGTTCCAGTTGATGGCTTAGTATGTTTTCTCTTCATATGTATTTTCATCATTTAAAATTAAGAACAGCCGTTGATAAAGCCAGGAAGATAAACATAACCGCCTCGGACGGAAAGGACACCAAAAATCTGTCACAAGTATAAAACGTATGTGTTATCTCCCTTCATTACAGTTACACAAACGAGTGCCCGCAGTCAGTGCGCTAGTGCCCCAGAAGCAAAGGTAGAGGAAGTAAATCACATACCGGTAGGTAAAAAAAAATCAGCATCGACTGTACTTGATGTTCCTGAAATTGCCTCACATAATTAGGTGTGGAAATCATCACTTAATATATGTTCATATATCTTTACAGCCCCCCCCCCCCCGACCACTAGTAGCTATAAAGGATAGGCTGATGTGTCTGTCATTTATTCCGTGAATCGTATAATGAAAAACTTAAACCTTTTGGCAATCTAATAACCCGGCTGTCCACAGAATAAGAGTTTGTTATACGCATTAGTGAATGTATCAAGACAGAAATCTTAAATAGTTCTTTTTTCTTTTACAGGAATGGGATGACTTCACTTTCATGTACAAAAAAATTCTCCTGTGACCAATTGAAAAATGCTACGAAGCACTGAGAATTTTGATACTAAAATCATTCATAGCCCTGTCCATACCGTCGGGGGAAGTGACTTGGGCTTTTGATGAGAACTAGCATGGGTACCCCACCCTGATGGTCGCTCAGACCACAGCTTTCAGGGTGCGGGTGTTTACAGGTCCCCATGGCCTGGAAATCCATGTCCTTCACCCCCGGGGTCTGCTGGGAAGGCACGAGGGGAAGGCCCTACGGTACATGGAAAAACGACAATACGTCGCAAAATATAACGGGATCCAACAGGTGCAAACAGAGAGAGTTCTCGTCAGTGGGGAAGGCTGGGCTGACCTAAACATCGTACAATATATTTGTGACCTTTATAGACCATATATAGCATTTCATGAAATAAACGTGTCAAACTAATAACATTATGAATGCATGTGTGTACTTTATTGAACCCTGGGGCAAGAAATATTTATACCACAGTCTAGAGACTGTGCCCTTGTATACACTACATATAGCATTTTATGAAATAAACTGATCAAACTAATAAAATTTTGAATGCATCCGTATACTTTATTGAACCCTGGGGCAAGAAATATATATAACAAAGTCTGACATCTCTTTATGTACTTATTTTTGTTCGAACACGCATGCTGACCTTATAGTACAGAAAATAGGATACGTTTTGCTTCTTGATGCGAGACAGGAGTGCAGTGTCTACAGCGACGTAACGTCGAGTCCGTGAAGCTGTGTTATGTTAAAATGCATTAAAATGCATAACGCGTGTTTGGCTTTTTTGTTGTTGTTGTTGTTGTTTTTTTCGTGGGGCGGGGGGGGGGGGTAGTGTGTGCATGTGCATGTCTCTTTGTTGGCGAATGTACGAGTACATTATCTGTACTGGTGTCTCCTTACATAGAAAAAGAAAAACGGAATCTAAGTTCAACTTATCCCAGCAATAAGTTATCATCAGCCACAGAATAGTTATATTGTAGTGTTTTACAGGGAGTACTAAAGTCACATTCTTTTCCCTCCAGTTTAGGTTTGTCCCATTAGAAGACATGGCCCTTGTTATTTGACCCAGTGGCTCAAAAGATAATAACTCGTAGTAACTCTCTTACACACAGCACACTACATGAATGAGGACAAATTTATAGGCAAAACACGTATAACGTTATGAAAAGATTTTCTTACAATGGGAAATAACAAGGCATATAAGGCTGCTAACAGTTATCAAACAGAAGTTCTTCCGCGAGAGTTAATTTGTAGTAAGAAATACTAGTTCTAATGAAGGCGATGAGGTCGTCGTATCTGGTGAGCACAGTCGGCGGGTGGGGTCAAGGGTCGGCAAACCAGTAATGCAATCGATATGGTGTATAGTATGGATCGCTGTAACTGTAAGAAGCCGTACAATATACAGTTATTGGACGGAGTAAGCTTTTATATCGATGTCATTTTCTAGGTAAACACTGAATGTCAGGGAATATGTGGAAGAAACATATTCATCATGTAAATGCGTCTTATGAATATGGCAATTGGCGGAGAATTACGGTTTACATTCCACAAAATGTTGGGAATTACAGACAATTTTTGCCCTGACGTATGGCATTTTTATGACATCTATATAATCTTCCACCGTTTTTCGGGAGAATCTGTGGTAAAAGACTTTCATTTTAGACAGTCACAACCGGGACCATTTCTCCCTTGCCTGTTAGCCGTTAAGGCTGGCAGACGTACAGACATTTCCACACAGCCAGTGTGATTGCTGCTGGAAAAGTATGAATAAGACAGTGTATATCATACCTTTGCTACGATGTGGACATTTTTTATCTCCATGTTTTTCTTCATACTGAGGTAACCTGTAATATGTTACGTTTAATACCTGAAGAGCTACCACGTCCGTGAAACACATTCTGAACAGCTGCTCTACTTCTGACTCAGTAGAGTCATGACACTGCGGATTTAGATAGCCACAAATGCACAAAACCACGCCAATCGCAGTTATAACGTTGCTGTAAAGTTATCAATCCGAAAGGTAATTGTACAATTGTTTGCGTTACCCCAACCCTTTCCCTCACTTGATTGTCAGATTTTGATTTGATCCGTGAAAGAGAAACCAGTAGAGGTCGGTTTAGAAACAGACGGCTCTGTAAGCTTGGGTACCAATGTACAAGAGTCTGTTTTCATCAACACGATGTTTATGAAGCTCGTGTGGTGTTTCATTGCGGTATCAGATCTCCGACACTAACATCCTGATTCTGCCGTGACCTATGATATCCAATAGCCGGACGTGCATCGAAGCCGCTTGCATGGAATCACCCGACAAATGCATGTCGTGTCACTCGTACCTTGCGCTCTGTCAACATCTCGCTCTTTTAAACCGTCCAGGGCTCGTGTGATTCAGAAATGTCGGAACAATGACTCTTGATGACACTCATTGCAGTAATTCGATTGACTCGATCTCATCCTCTCATGCGGAGGAGGCTACGTTGTATTTGAGCAATGTTACACTGTAGAATGACCAACGACCAAAGCGTTTAATGGGTGATTAAACTTCAAATAAGCGTCTTTAATAAATACACACATATATTTAAGTATTAAACATATGTGTCTAAAACATGTATATAGACCTATGTTATGGTGCTATAATCTCCAAGCATTTAATATCTGATGGAAATACCACTGGTTGAATTAATACATGGTCAAGGTAAGTTTTCTTATAGTTGTTCTTGAATCCTGTGGCAATAAATACTATAAATATTCGTTCGGGACATTCGCTAGCAGGTAAATACCTGGGGCATCCCTCTGGGTGGTGAAAACCCTTTTACCTACAATTATTCTTTATTCTTTAATGGCTAAGAAATGACAAAGTTCAGTGTGTAAAACAAGCCGCATGACATTTATGTTAAAGTCCACAACCATTGTGAAAGCAATAATAGGGTCCAAAACAGAGAAGGTAGTGAGATGTTATTACGGGAAGATTTTTACCAGACACTTTCTCGAAAAGAGTGTTCGTAAAATCGGTTAACAACATCAGTGTCTGGCCTCCTCCCACTCCCTGCATTCAAACTGCTTTACGAACCACGTTGGACTGAAATGTATTGTTTCAATTTTATCTGCCTTACACATTTTACGCCTTAGTCATTTTAGTAGTTTTAAGAAAGACATTGGTGTGAAAAAACGATCTTTCTGTAATTCATTTGATCCAAAGACGCCTTATCTAAGTAGAATGTACGCTGAGATGGTATTATACTGTCTAAGGTCAACGAACGGCTCCCTACCTATTGGGTGTAAAAGTAAAATAAAATGTCGCTATACATATGTAGCATTCGCTATACATATCTGAATATAATGTGTCATTGTTGATGAGAAGGTTTGTCGCAGAGCCGTTGTTGTATCACACGCCATTATAATCATGACGAGGCCCCAGAGTGACGAAATTTTAACTTCATCGGAGGGAAAAACAATTGAAAAAGCGTTCAATGTGCCAGGCTAAAAGTCTTCTATTTACACCAATCGTAAACACAGATTGCTTTTATCTGCTGTTTTGTCAGTCGATGTTTATAGGCAATAGCTGAGTGAATGATCCGTGTATCATATATCAATGTGCCATTAAATCTCAAGCTGGTACAGTTTATCTGGAAAATGACACGATGGTAGTCAAGACGTTCCCTGTTTGCTGTCATGAATTGGTCAACGGCGACTCTAAGAGCAGAGAAGAAAATCTCTGTCTGGATTCCCACATCTGAATTCTTACTACAGCGCATCACAAGACAAAAATTCTACACCACATGAAGCCTTTACAGACGACGTTAACAGGTCCTGATAGAGTGGTTAGAGAGATTAAGTCGAGATATTAAATTGTTGAGCATCTTTGCATGGTTTTGTATGGAACCTATACGTTCAACCTTTATGTCAAGTGATTATTTGTAAATCTCAAAAGTTTCCACCTCTCCAGGCGGTATATAGTGTGTCGTACAATCCAATATGGAAAAGTTGACGGGAGGACTAAGTTACCAATATATATATTACAGTATGGCACATGTAGAAACATGGCCAAGCAAGGTATCGTGGGTCGGGACAGACATGTGACGAATAGAAGGGAATCTAATGGAACATCAGCAGTTAACAGGTGTACAGAAATCCTTGATACCAATGTGGAACATCAGCAGTTAACAGGTGTACAGAAATCCTTGATACCAATGTGGAACATCAGCAGTTAACAGGTGTACAGAAATCCTCGATATCAATGCAGATAAATGTCTACACATGAAACATTAAAAATGTACAAAATGGTAGAAATAGACGAGGACTCATATACTAGGACAACCAATGCCGATTTTGCTGTTTCCTGTCTCCCTGTTGGCACTTTCATCTAACATGGCCATTTATATGGTTCTGACAGACCTGTTTCTGGTTTGACTAACAGATAACAAGTGCAGACTTCATGAAATTTAAGGATATGCAGCTTGCGCAACTGGGTCGTTTTCTTTGTACTGGAAGCAGAGAGCCCTTCGAATTTTCAGCAAAACTAGACACCACGTTGTGACGTTATGCACTTAACGTTGTCAATTTATCGCGCCTTCCTAGATGAGGAAGATGGACGCCACACCGGAAGACATTTACTGTTACTTCACCCAGTCCTCATTTATTAGAGGATGATTAAAGTCACGCCGGCAACGCTGAGGGTGGGGTTAATTATGCCGCCCACATTGCCTGTGTTAGAATGCTTTGGGTGGCCACGCCGGAACACGGCTCAGCTATCTCATGATTAAAGTTTTAAGTGTATTCAGTTTTATTGCCTCCCGTCACAAACATTGATGTAGCATCCGTTCACATGGCGCGCTCAGCTGGCATCCGGCTGTACAAACCGCCAGACTGACTGGAGAGCCACTTGACAATCCTGACGATATTAATTCACTGGGTTAAATGCAGCGTCACGCAGACAAACAGCACAGAAAATGACGTCATCATTTCTTTCCTATCTTGCTATACTGTTCATAACTAAATTCGTTTTAAACTGCAAAGACATTGTGTACAATTAAACATTTCATCTGCGTTACCGTCAAGTTGCAGATTTATTTTCCAATTAAGTTCCAACCAATCAAAAAGCAGAAATTGGGCGTCTTTGGGTGTTTGCTTGAAAATGCTTAGAGAATTTATGAATTGACTGCTTGCTGTCTGACTAATTTACAGTTTCATCGTTCTTTAAATTATGGTTCGCTACTTCGGCCTAATAACCCAGGAGCTTCACACCAATACGGCCGCTGTGAGTTCAAGCCCACCTCATTCTGACTTCCTCTCCGGCCGTGTGTGGGGAGAACTCCCAGCAACGTGCGGATCGTGGTGAGTTTCCACCGGGCAAAGCCCACCATAATGCTGGCTGTCGTCGTCTAAGTGAAATATTCTTGACTACGGCATAAACATCAACGAAGTAAATAAATAAATAAATAAATAAATTATGGTTTGGCATATGTCAGAAGAAACTCGTTCATTCATATGTAGTTGTCGTAAACTCACTTCGGACGTACCGGTACACTTTTTACCCTGAGCTACTACTCCTGAAGACGCTGTACACAGGCGATGGCTGAACAATGGCAATGGGCGTACACCAACTTCATCTACAACAACGTCCACCTCACACAGAAGTCTCTGCTGACGCAAACACCAAAATTCTTTTTCAACTCATTCAAAAGAGTAAGGTCATACTCTATTACTACTCCCAAAATCTTTTATTCACACATCTAGGTTTGAAACAAGAGAACAAATGTACTTCGTATCTTGGTGTGTCATTTTGATATGGAGACTGTCAGACATCTTGCCTGCAGAAAACAGTTACCTGTGCACCTACTCTAACCGGAACACTCCGGTTAACACAGCCTTGTGGTGCCCGCTGGTGCACATTGCTGATAAACTGTCATACAGAGTGCTTGTGTCATGCGATACGGCCTGACAGTACAGCGTCTGCTCCTGATAGAACGTGCCCACGGCATCGGTTAAATGACACAACTCAAACCAGTCCTCAGGGCACAAAACATATACTGACTTTTTATCATCGTTCAGCAATCAGTCTACCTTCTCCAATGACCGGTCTGTTGACATAGATCGTTTCCAATTCTATTCTTGCTGAGTTTATTCCCTTTTAGATTACTGTAATACGACTGTTCCTCATCAGTTGTCCCTGGTATGGTTTACGTTTGGACAAAGGTCTTATATTACCGACTGGCTTTTAAAATTAAGGGAAGCGATCCAGTACTCCAGGAATTGCTTTTGACCTGATTTGCCTTCTCTTCCTGTCTATATTGCGGACGTGGTAAACTATTATGCAAAATGACTCCCAGAGCAAGCCCTCGAAGAAGTAGTGTAGCCACACTAAGCTTTTCGCCTTCCTCGTCAGTTTTGGGCTCGACACGAAAGGTAATGTGAGATGTTACATGTATATCAGATGTGCAGTAAATCATATGCTACTTATATTGTGCAATGTAAATTTGTTACGGGTTTTGCACAAATTATGAATAACAATATGCCGAAATTTTATCTACTTTAACCCTTATCACTTAACGTATTTTATGGGGAAAAATGTGTGCTGTGCAAATATCCGCTATTGTGTGAAACCGGTCGGCCAAATATCAAGGTGAAAAAGACGAAGGTGACAGAATGTGCATCAGAGAACATCCAGGCTTATTCCGCGAAAACATCACACGCACGTGAAACAATAGCTCTGCAAAGTCAAAACTTGGGAGCATCAGTATGAAGTCTCAGGAAATTTGGGCCGTTACACGAAGGCGTTTGATTGGAACGCTTATTGATAGGCCCTTAATACGACATCGCCGGTTTTAGACCCAGTATTAAGAAAATTTGTCAAACTCATACAGGATTAGGACAACATATACCATACTCATTACATGCAACCAAAACTAAAGCTTCGAATTCAGTTTACTGAATTCTTCTTTCTATCTATCATCGGTATTTTTTTAATTTTTATGTCCCTTTTCCTTTGCATGTCGGGACACAATTATATATGTATTGCATGTTCAATCACGGTACGAAATCACAAATTCTTCACATTACAGACAGAAACTACGTTAGTAATAAGACACATACATGTATATACCGTCCCTTTCTTTTCCACATATATAATGAATTCCGCATTACATCACTTACTCTAATCTTTCCTTAGTCACTGGATATTCTTAGCATGGCTTATTTTATTCGTCATTTAATTTAGCAATTTGTTCCATTGCATTTTTTTCATCCTCTAAATACAGCATCTCACTCATCCTGAAAGCTGGTTGCCAAACACGTAAAAGGTCACTATGTACGGCCTCAGCCAAAGAGTAACCATTAATGAATACCGAACAGTCTGGAGAACAGTTCAGCTCGCCAAATTTTGTCCTTCAACAACAATACATATGATAAGACCATAAATAATTAGCCAGATGTTGATACCAGTGCTCGCTAGTCGAACGTGAGATAACCAAGAGCACACGTTCACTCGCCAGGCCAGGGTTCAGCTCAGTTCTGGAATATTTTCAATATTTTTTTTACATAAAACAATGCTCATATCCGAGTAAAGTCTTAGATTTACCAAACACTTGTATAAAATACATGAAATTTGCTGAACTCTGCCTGACTGGCGATGGCGGTAATTCATAACACAGACAGATTTCTCGGCCATAAGCAAAAGAAACAGCTATCTGGCAAGACCACTGGTTAAACTGGAAATACAAGGAAATAGTTCAATATTACTTGTTATTGAACCGTCTGGCAATAAAAACTTCATGTTAATTTCAGACATGAAGCTAGAAGCGAGAAACTTTTAATATCCTTCAGAATCATCCTTCAGTTCTTCTTTAATGAATAATAAATGACTGAATTCAGTTCATGTAACTTACGAGGTGAAGTTTATGTTCTAGTCCTCAAGCTGTGTTGAAAGCAATAATATGCTCTCAAGCGATGACAACGTATTGCTCTTATTATATGGGAACGTTTATACTCGATGTTGTCTCAAACAGAGCGTTCCTAAAATCCGTCAAAGACATCAGTGCCTGGTAGTTTAGTCCAATGTAATAAACGTTATTAGCCTGCCCGCGCAAACTCCGCACTCAGGGCATGTCGCAAAGCACTTTGTGCTGAACTATATTGTTTATTCGCCTTACATTTTATGCCATGGTCATTTTACGTCAGTAACTGGCTTAAAAGTCTACAAGTGTATTTGAATGGATAAAGAAACGATTATGGCTTAATTCCACATAGGCAATATCCCAGCCATCTCATGGCGACCAATGCAGGATGTATACTAAGTGTAGATGGTATGGTATGGTATCAACAAAAGGTTCCGTTTGTGTTCGCAGTGAACAATCAAATTTTGTATCATTGTGGTAGGTGCTACAGATACGTGAATATACAGTGTCAGTGTTCATGGCAAAAACGGTGGCAAGGCGGTGGTTTCACCAGGCACGACTTAAAGACGCCAGAATAACGAATTTAAATCACATCCCCTGGAGAATTCAGGAAAACTACGCAGTAGTAGTGATAAAATATTAACACAGACAACACATGAATGGATAATTTTATCATCATCCGAGAGAGAAGGAGAAAAACCAGGAATCGATAAGGCCTAGGATGTGTCAAGATAAGTCTCCTACACACATCCCTGGTAAACACCGATTGCTTTTTATCTGCTCATTTTTGAGATGTTTATAGGCAATGAATGAGCAAATCATCTGTATATCATAGGCTAATGTACCATTAAACCTTAAGCTGGGACAGATAATCTGGAAAATGACAAGATGGTACACAAACGGCTTGCTGTTTACTTTCGTGAATTGGCCAACGGCGACTTCAAGAGACGAGGGGCAAATGTGGTCTCACAGTTGAGTCCCGATTCCGTTCCCCATGTAGCCACAGAGTGTCGGAAGACAGTTCCTAATACACAGCGTGATCCTTTTACAGACCACGTTAACACTGTCCAGACAGACAGTGCTGTTGAGAGGTTAAATTATTGAGCATCTTTGCAAACGTTTGCCGGCAAGCAACCGTTCATCCCATGTGCCACGCGACAGTTCGTATGTCTCACAACTTTCATTCAATAAAGGAAAGTTAGTGGAAGCAACCTACCACATTATACGTACAGCATACACCAACAGATGTTCGGATACCGTGAGGCATCGTGGGACGGAACGGTAATGTGAAGAGTGGAAGAGAATCTAACGGAACATCAGAATGCATAACAGGTGTTCGTCCTCAACATAAACACAGATAAATGCATAGCCGGCAGGATTTATTTAAAAAAACGTACGAAGAGAGAAGGTACGGACGTAGAGTTATATTCCCAGACACTCCATGCCTTTTTTCTATTCAAACTTACACGCTGTTGACACTTTCATCTAACATCGCTATTTATGTTCTCCACATATCTATTAATGGCTTGTCTGTTTTAGCTCATGACATGGACTCAGATCGGCCATAAAAGCAGACTTCATTAGATCTGAGAATGTGCAGCCTGCGCAAGACGAGTGCTTTATATTCCTTTTAGAACTAGGCGTAGAAAGCCTCGAGAATTTTTCTCAAAATTAAAACCCACGGTGTGAATTTGCTCAGTTAAAGTTGTCAATTTCCTCTAGATGAGAAAAATCAACGCCGCATCGGAAGGGATTTACTGTTACTTCACCCGACCCCTACTTATTTGAGATGATTAGAGTCATGCCGGCAACGCCGACGGTGAGGTTAATTCAACTGCAAACATGGTCTGTGTTAGAGTGCCATAGGCGATTACGCCGGACAACGGCTCCGTATTTATGATTAAAGATTTACCCGTGTTTTGGACTCTGCATTAAGCTTTATAGACTCCCGTCATAAACATTGATGTAACCTCTGTCTCGCAGAGTGCTCAGCTGGTAACCGTCTGTTTAAACGGCCGTTTTGGCTGCATGGAGATCGACACGTTGTAATTCTATTGGGCCATACCAGTCATCGACGTCGTCAGCTTGTTTTTCTTAGCCTGCATTTTCCGAATGTAAAATATACAATATTCATAAACGTAAAAATAAAGCAGTGTCATAATTAAATCCACCTGAATTTTAACAACTTCACGTTGTTAAATACAACACACAGTTACAAAATCACCATCCTTTAGGTGAATTGTTCTTTATTACAACGTTAAAACTCAATCAAATTAATAAAACTGTCAGGTATCAGCATCTTTAGATGCTAGCTCGACGATCGGATAGCTTCCTATGAACGTGGATTATCAATTGACTATACCTCCATCAATGAATTATAGTTTGATCTTGATGAAATTGTCTTCTTCAATCAAACAAACTTCTTCAATTGCTTGTGGTTTTCACTAACTCGATAGCGACGTACACCTTTACGATGAACTACCAGTTCAGCTGCCACTGTTCACACTCAGGCAATGGCTTCAACTGGCCTCACATACGACAGTTTTCACCTCACTTTCAAGTCAGCGATGAAGTAAACACCAATACTCTAGGTTATCCCCTATCACTAATTCCAAGATCAATTTTTCACACATTTAGGTAGGACACACCATGAGAGATGTCTATCACGTGTCGGCGATCATGGTTCCGTCCTTGTTTCAAGGTGTCTGTCCGACATCAACAGTTCATGCTGGCACGTTGCGTCTGCCAAGGACGTCTCCAACATAACGCACCTGTCAAAACATGTGACCTCTTTCGTTGGTTCATTTCGCTGGTTCAGTCACATGAAGCGTCGCAATCGTGGTAGTGGATTGGTGTACCTGTTCCAAGAAAACCGAGCACCCAAACATCACCGTAATTATGAGAGCTGGCTAGCGAGATCGCGAGTGAGTTACAACGTAGTATCTCCTTCGCCTTGGCACCACGATGCTCTTAGACCTGGCTGAGCCGACAGGCTTCCCCTGAATTTCTTCCGGGATACCAATTCATCTCAGTCAGTTTTCTGCGACTGATAACCAGTGCTGAGACTGCTGATGAACGGGTTACATTGGGATGCGGAAGAAAATAGCCTTGCTGGAAGGTCGACAGCCCTGGGTAAAAACACACGTATATGTATGTGCTGGCTGCCGTCAGCACATTTATAAGTAAAATATTCTCCAGTACGAAATAAAACACCAATCAAATAAATAATTAAATAAAAGTAGGTGTTTTGTCCCAAAAGTGTCTCCTTCTGGACGACATACACGTGTTAATATGATATGAACAAGTGATTAAAATACACAGTTTGAGCGTGTGTCTTACTTGAAGGCTATGTCAGGGAAATCATGACACCTTACCGAAAAAGATTATCCTAAGCATTGATCAATTCATAGTCTGTTCATTTCTGTAGAATACAAAGATAAAAAAAGTCCTAAGTGTGCAACTTTTTAACTTGCTTACAACCAGGTTTACCACTTACAAAATGGACGTCCGCAATGTTGCCAGAAATGTGAATGTGCATGTCGCTCCTTAAACATTCCTTAAATGATGCCCAAAGCCACTCTCTAGCAAAGCTGCCCTGAATTATCCGTTTTATGGCGAGTAAATATCCCGGTATTTGACCGATAGGCTTCAGTCTCCATTCCACCACATGTACATGCTTATATTCTGTTTATAAGAAGGGACAAATCCCATCCACCGACAGGACAAAAGAATAACTAGTATTTTGCATCTGGACTCCGGTCATGAGTTAAGACCATTGCGCTTAGTTGACGATCAGGTGCTTATAGCAATGTTCCTAATGGATAATCTTGCCCTTACATTTACAGATAACACTGACAAACTTAGATTACATGGATGTCCACGGGCAAAGCAGTCAACATCAATATAACATGTACGCACACTTTTGGCCTTGAACCGTCCAGCCTCCCTCTGCTATACACCACATGAGAGAAAAGTTTTCCTAATTTCGTCATGTGGAGTTGAACAGACTTCACTTGCGTGATATTTACGATATTTAACGCTCAAAGACACCGTACTACTATGTCAATAACTTTGCTTTCAACAGTTGTGATGGGTGCAAGCATGACTGTGAATTGTTTTTGTGCTATATTTAGCCTTCAGTGGACTAATATCAAGGGCGGCATACCTAACAGCACTTTGATTTCGGTCGTCAAACAATAGGATTTCGATAGTGATTCGGCCTAGTTCGAGGCAAAATATTCCGCACTCTGACAGTTTTATGGATACCCTCTCTCACTGGGTGAACTTGAACACTACATCGTACAGGGTACAGCCTGATCGCTAATTGCGATACCTTAGCACTAAACCATTAGCATATTACGATCATATACTCAGCAATTTGAGTAATTGTGGTTAAGTTAAAAACATTGCGATATCCCAATTTGGTTTATCCATTAAACGAAAGCTTATCTAGTCACACTGAAGAAATACTCTTCGGTATTGCATGAAACACCAGTCAAAATAAGTAGACCGAATGAGTGACTGATTGAATGAATAAAGAAATGAAATACCTCAGATATGCCTCTTCCTAAGGTGCAAAAATCCGTCATTTCCATTACAGAAATACAGCTGTACTTCAGCCCACAAGTGTTGGCTAGCACACGAAGATAAAGAACTAAATCGTACGACACTAAAGAGATATATTGATACGATATCGAATAAAATATTTCTGCGTGACAGAGTCTGTGATGATTAAAATGGAACTGCGCTTATTTCACGTCTTCATTACATCTCGGCAATTAGCAGTTCTATAAATGTAGGATATGTGTACCCAATTGTTCAATAGATATGATATAATGACACAGCTGACTGTTCCTTGTGTAATTATGAGACAGACATGTTTGGGTGGGCTGTGAATTCCCCCAGACTCCTGTCAGCCCAACTGCCTACCCAACAAACGCTTATTGATTACACTTTTAGATCCCCCGTGTAATTCATTTATTAAGCTATTCTCGGTGGTCCAAAATTTAACAGAGACTTATTATCGTTTGTAATAACACCATTGTATCCTATATAAAGGGCCATGCAGAGGAAGACTGATGAGAGAAAATATGACAATAAACGATGCATGCAGCCGACATTGCTACAACTTCTTTATTATGATTGAGTTTTCTCCACAGCAGAAATTTGACAGGCTTCATTCCACACGACATCTGGCATGTCTGTTTACGGTGGTATTAAGAAGAATGTCGAGCCTTAGTTACCTGTACGAATTCTTTAGGGTTTTGTCATTACATTTTCATTTTTCAAAATTAAAAGTTTCACCTCTTAAGAAGCAAACGTCACCCATACGATTTCCAAAAACTTGCAAATGTGCTTGGTAACTCACTGATAGAGCTTCTTAAATAGGTGTATCCTTTATTAAAATGTTTCTGCACGGGTGTATTTGTCTGCAGATATTTCTTTGTGATCCATGTTCTCTGACCTCCTCGGGCCTTGGTGACAATGAACTGTGGCCGGTGTTCGTGGGACCATTTGTGGAGTCTAACGTCCAGTGAAAACCACACATGGAAAAGTTCGCGAGTAACTTGCCAAATGTCTATGGTTTACTCAGAATGCTTCTGTTTCCTGCAACTATTTATTTGATAGCCATGGTTTACATGCAAATATAAATCGGCGGGTATGGAGATAAGGAACTATGAAATGAAGAAATGTCAGAATTTTGGTTAGGTATGACAGCGCATGCAGCTGAAGCAGATTACTGGTCACACCTGTGGACAGTAGATTAACTTCACTATCTATAGACAGTGGGGGCCTCCGTGGTTCAGCCGACTAGCGCGCTGTCGCAGGGCAAGGGCCAGCTCATGCTGGCTTCCTCTTCGGCCGTACGTAGAAAGGTCTACCAGCAAAATGCGGAAAGTCGTCTGTTTCCCTCGGGCTCTGCCCGGTTTCCTCCCGCCATAATGCTGGCCGCTGTCGTATTAGTGAAATATTCTTGAATACGGCGTAAAACACCAATCAAATAAATAAATAAGTATCGGACGCCATTTCCCCAGAAGGCTTAGTCCTTAGAGCCTTTGATGAACACGTCTTCGCTTATCATTGGTAAACATAAATCGTAAACAAAGAAGCCATTTCCAAAAGAAGAGTAAAGAAGAGTCAGGGAAAAGTTCAATTTCCTGAGGGATGTATTCTTTCATGAAGGTAAAACCAAATGTCTCATGAAGCGATTAATGTCAATCAGACCGAAAGCTGTGACAAAAACATGGGAGCTTATTTCCCTGTGGATGACTTTGTATCCTGGCAACTACAAAATTGTACCCGCAGGAAATGACTACCTGTGCCTTGTAAAAACAAGAACTAGAAAACATTACGAGGTGAAAAATGACCAACAAATAATTGTTTGATAAATACAAACTGAACGAGTTTTATACTGTTCTATACATGTAGTTCGGACAGCAAGAAATGTGTGACAAAGTCACATATCACCGAAGTTGTCATATGCATATAGGTACAAAAAGATCTTCTTCATAAAGGCAACCAGTTCTTAAATAGGTGAACTAATTAATCGCCATGGATCGGTACTCTTTGGTTGTTTTTCTGAGGATCGTATAACACGCCACTACAGTTGTTGCCCTCTAATCCACCACGAAATCGCCATTGTGCTGGCCCGTGAGGGATAATCATGTAAAGAATGGGCCTTTCGGGAGGCAACCGTGTCATGTGGCACATCACAGGGTCTGTAGCAGATGAGATATCCCTAACCACCATAACTGTCTCTGACTGACAATACAAAGGAGCTGTTCATCTGGGCGTACTCCTTGAATACAGCTCCTTGATAAGTGACTGGGTATCAGTATTCATAACTGTGCTACCTAATTTCGCTACCTCATAGTTCATATAATATAACTTTATGACGTCCACGGTTACCAGTGATATGTTCTACAGTGCGCTGGGTTTGTACTGAAGAGCGTAAGTTTTTCTTTATGAAAATGTTTTTCAGTTACTTGCCAAAGACATATTGTTTACTTTTGTTTCATATGAAAAAATAAAATCTATGGGGAAAAAATATCCCATAAATCTGACAACAATCCTAGGTAAAGTAAAATAATGTTGTTTACAATGTTAAACACCAATAAATCAGTCAATCAATAAACCAGCCATTTAACCAACAAATTATTAGTGTGCAGTAAACGGGTAACAAATCGTGTCTGCAAATGATTCTTCAATGCCAACCCTTTTGTCGTAATACTTTTTGTACTTTAGCGGAGCTAACAAAATCCCAGCATGGCGCTGAAGCCCCGTGCAACAGTGAGTTGCACCTCACTGCTTACCAGTCGATTTCCATTTAGACGATTTGAGGCCTTTGAAAACCGCTCAAGCGACATATAAAGGAGCAACTCGCTTGTTCGATTCTCTAATCACTGAGGCTGAAGCCGCGATCATCCAAACACTCGATCGGCTAATTCCCTTTCTCGGTTTGTCCCGTCTCAATACATAACTTTCAGGAAGCGTTATGGGGCATGATCGAGGGTTTCTGCTTCTTGTGGATCTACCGATTACGGGACAAGCACAAGATTTTCTGCATAAATTCTGCTTTTTCTTGTTTTATCGCAAAGAGGGTGTCGACAGAAAATTTAAATATACATATATTACTATCATTATTGTCATTATTATTATGCACAATGAGTAGTCTTTGATTTCGTATACGACTTTCTAGCTGAAGCACTGTGACATACGCCTGACAAATACCTAAATTTTCTTTCAGTGTGACACTGATGAATAAGGCTGGAAAAAAATCATTTCAATGTCCATATTTCCATGGAGTCACAGCTATAACAAATACTCGGTTAAATTTAATTGTATTGATTTTAAGACAAGCTTCAAACTAAGGATCTGTTTTAGCCTTTAAAATCAGGACATTATACCCTTAGTCTGGTCAAGCAACCATTCCTTTCACACCAAATACACAGTGTTCCATACAGAAAAAGCCTTAGGCGTCGGGTATCGAATTCCAAAGACAAAAACGTGGTACGCAGTAAGTGCTTGAGAATTGAAGTACGCTGAAAGTCTGTCACCCAGACAGTAGCGTGAAACTGGCTTGGTGTGCAGTTTGGCTCACTTTAACAATACTGGTTCAGTATTTTCTGTCCAAGAAGCCACATGGATCAGAATTTGCAGTTTTGATTTTGGGGTTTCTTCACTTTTTCTTTTGATTGACATACATTTTTTAGGGGGGTGCGATAAGAAAACATTCCTAACATGTGCAAAAAATCAAATTGCGTGCCAGGCGGGAATTAATCCACTTTGGCTTTTACAAATCTCACGTAAGTGTGTAAGTGTATCAACATCAAAAAGTAAACAAAGTGTACTTATTCGCTGTATAACAACTGAAAGTGAGTAAAGCTTATTTTTTCACAAGCATCGACCACATCGCACGCTTAGTGAAAATCCAGTTAATAAATGTCAGCAATTCCCGGCGTATAAATCATTTGAAATGATAACACTTCGTCAAACAGTGTCCTTAATGGTTGTCCTCATCGGGTTTGTTATGGTCATTGGACAAAGTATCTGTACGGCGTGTAAACTCTAGGCTTTGTTCTAACATGCCTTAGACACAGGAGACCTTAACGAGAAGTTAACAGAGCGAGACGATGACGGAGATCTGCAAACAGGTGTTCGGGCTCTTAGTGTGGGGAACCTCATAGTAGTACATTACAAGAGCTTCACACACGTCGTGTTATTGATTGCTGTGTATAGGAACTATACAACAGTTTAGACGATTTATTTTTACATCCATGCATATGTGGCATCCGTGGCTTTGTGCTCCGATTGCTATTATGAAGGTTTCAGTGTGTACTGAATACCGGTGTGTAGGTAGGAACGTCAAAGAATGAGTTGTAAATGTGCAAAAAAACCTCTGATTGCTTCTGGTGCGAGCTTCGCATTTCAAAAAAAACACCATGCAGCTCTAAGGTAATTTTTCTGATTTCACAACACTCTGCATGTTATTTGTAATGGTCAGATCAAAATCGTAGGTTTCAGATCAATTATATTCTCCGGGTAGCCCGATTTTAAAATTCTGGTAAAAACACCACCACCCCTTACCAGATTTTCCGACACCCCTTTCTCCACTCTTATAACCTTTTCCGTCATCCTTTACTACAGTTTTCTCCACCCCTTACCGGATATTTCTTCACCCCTTATCCATGGTTCAACAGTTAGATTTAACGCAAGAGCACTAAACCATATATGCATGCGTTACAAACTGTTATTGTTTGGTGTTAGCTAAGTATCAAGTTGGAAACACTGCAGTATGCCAATTTGCTCTTTCCCGTAAGTGAGGGCATGTCCAGTCATACCGAGGATATACCCTTGAGTAATCTGCAAAACGCCAATCAAATGAGCAGACCGTGTGAGTGAATGAGTGAATGAATAAATAAATGAGCTACCTGAGAAATCCCTCGTGATAATTCACGGAATTCCATCATTTCCATCACAGTATTACGACTGTCCTTCAGCTCAAGTGTACGTGCTGGTTAGCACAAGAAGATAAAGAGACAAATCGTACGAAAATTGAGCGATGCGTTCATACGTTGTCGAATAAATATTTCACTTCATTATCTTCGTGACAGGCTCTTTGATGATTAAAATGGAACTGTGTCATTTTTCACGTCTTCATTACATCCTGGCAATTAGCAGTTCTATAAATGTAGCCAGGATGTCGGTACCCAGTTGTCCAATAGATATGATATAATGACACAGCTGACTGTTCCTTGCTTAATTATGAGACAGACGTGGTCCGGCTGGTCTGGGGATTCCCCCAGCCTCCTGTCAGCCCACCTGCCTACGTAGCAAACGGTTATTGATTACACTCTTCGATTCTCCCTGTAAAAACTTTGATTAAGCTATTCTCAAGGCTCCAAAATACAACATCGTCGCCGAGATTTTTTTCGTGTGGAAGAACACTATGGTAAATAAACGACCGAGCAGATAAAGTTTGATGGAGGAAATTTGGACAACAAACCATGTAGCCGACATTACAATGAACCTCTGCAGAATAAGTGAGTGCCGTAGTAAACTTCTGTAGTAAAATTGAGTTTCCGTCGACAGACCTTGGTCAGTTTTCAGTACAAACGTCGCTTCACGGGCGGTGTTACAATGAAAGCCGATCTTTCGTTACGTACAGGAATAAGTTAAAATTCAGTCATTATATGCCTGTATTTCAATTTTCAACAGTATCACCACCATCGAAGTACAGATGTCACATATGCCCCTGCCCCCTAAGAATTTCTTTTATATCTGAAACCCTTGTTACGATTTTTCCACGCAGTGTAATTCTCTGCGAATGTTTCCTTCCGATGCAGTTTTACGGGGACGTTTCTTTAATTGTTCTTGAGGTTTGAAGCCTTAACAAATGGTTGGTGGCGTTCGTGGGACTATTTGTATAATATCTTTCACTCGCAGGGAAGTCACCTATACCAAAACCACCTAAGATTTCTAACTCTCTCAAAGAATTGTTTGATACGAGTACTCTTGTTAACATTTTCCTACGCCTAATATAGTCACTTGTGCAGGAATTGAGCTCGGGTAGAATTTTATGTCGATTAGATTTTCTGTCAGTTGAGCAACACAAAGGGCAAACTCGCTCATTATGCTGAAAAAAAAGACTGGAATGAATTTGTTATACATATCAGTCTGCACTGCCTGGACTGGGTTACTTTGCGTAAGTCTAATAGCGGTCACTGCTGCCTTGTCAGACACTGTATTCACCATTATTTTGGCTCAAATTAACCAGATGCACTCTCCATTATGGCCTGATACTAAATTTCGAGTAGGCTACAATAATAGAAACGTTAACTTACATGTATCACAGATGTTTGTCACCCGATCCTTACGAGCATTAGTCCAGAACTAGCTGTAACCATTGGTATGTTTTAGCGAGCATCGGGCTACGTGTCGTTCCACGTTTGTCATCCATTTCATAAAGACGGTGATGTGTAGCACGTGCAGCTGAAGCAGATTGTTGGTCACACCTGTGGGCAATAGATTACCTTCATTATCCACAGGCAGTGGTTTAATTATGGTGAGAATTTGACGCCATTCCTTGGAAGGCTCAGTCCTTGGCGCCGGTGACGAAGCCGTCGTCACTTATCAGTGGTTCTCTGTCGCCACTACAAACCAAGAAGCCATTTCAAGCGGTAAAGAAGAGTCAGGGAGAAGTCCAATTTCCTCAGGGATGTATTCTTTCATGGGAGCAACTCAAATGTCCCCTGAAGCGATTTATTTCAATCATTAGAAGGAAAGCTGTAACAAAAACATGGTAGTTTATTTCCCTGTGGATGACTTTGGATCCTGACAACTGCAAAATTGTACACGGGGGACGTTGTGTTAAATAGCGAGTAAATGTGGGCAGCCTTCTTACTGGGATAAATTAGAAAACAATACGAGCTGAAAAATAACCGACAAATAACTGTTTGATAAGTACAAGCTGAATTGGTTTTATACTGTTCCATGCAACTGGTGCAAATAGCAACAAATGTTTGACAAATGTAAGTCACACATGTGTTGTTAATCAGTACATCTTCTTCAAGACATCCATTTCCGTGTTAAATGAGCTCTGATGAATCGCCATGGGTCTGCACTCTTTGTTTTTCCCCGTGTTTAATGTTTCAGAAGATCGTATAGCACCCCATTGCACTTGTAATCACCTTATAATCCGCCATAGAATCGCCATTATGCTTGCTCTGGAAAGTTAATCATGTAAAGAATGGGCCTTTTCGGAGGTCACTGTATCATGTGGTACATCAAAGGATCTACAACAGATTGGATATTCCTAAACACCATCTCTGTCTCTGACTAAGAGTACAAAGCAGGTGTTAACCTCCATACACATGTTTAATACAGCTCCTTGACGGACCTCGATATCTTTTGAAGGAGTTAAATAAAATGCGGTCCGTCAGTGTGGTTCTACACATAAAAATTTGGGGCGCCGCATGTGAGAAATTTTTCCTCGTAGTTGCCAAAGGTATAGGGTTTACTTCTGTTTTATATTACAAGGGGAAAATATATGGCATAAAATTGACAGCGGTCTGAGCTTAAGTAAAATATTCTTGACTACGATGTTAAACACCATTCATTTTATCATTCAATCTGCCGTAGAGCCAACCAATTACTATTATGCAATAAACGTCAAAAGAGATCTGCAAACGATTTTTTGATGCCAGTCCTTTCGTCGTAATGGTTTTTGTTCATAAGGGGACCGGACCAAATCCCAGCATAGCACTAAAGCGCTGTGCAGCAGCATATTCTAGCTCATTGCTTACCAGTCGATCTCCGTTCACTCTCTTGCGATTTGAGATCTTTGAATATTGCTCAATCGACGTATGAAGAAGCAACTCGCTCGTTTGATTCTCTGATCGAGGTGGTTTGAGCCGCGATCATCCAAACACTCGATCGGCTAATTCCCGTGAACGGTTTGTCCAACCTCAATACATCACTGTCAGGAAGCGTGATGGGGCATGATCATTACCCGTCCTGAGCGTCCCTCCTTACACCGCCAGGTAATGTGAAGCGGTTCAGGCAGGCGGATAAGAGGTGTTGACTCAGGCAGTGCAAGCTGAGTGAGGGCTATATGAGAGAAAACGCCATCGGCGTGTCCCGGAGGGGATTCTGCTTCTTGCGGATCCAGCGAATGTTGGACAGAAACGGGATTTTCTGTAAAAAATTCTGCTTTTTGTTCTTTTATCGCAAACGTAGATCGACAGGCAATGTAAAAATATATATAATATCATTGCGCTCACGGAGTACTTGTACACAACAATTGTGTAGGTGAAGAAAGTTAAATACTGCGACATATTCTTCACAATTACGTAAATGTTCTTGTCTTGTGCCAGCGGATTAGATTATTCCAATGTCAGTGTTTGTTTGGAGACCCAACTGCAGCAAATGCTCAGTCAAATTTCGTTCAATTGATTTCCAGGTAGGCTTCAAAGTAGTGATCTGTTTTTAGCCTTTAAAATCAGGCTATTAAACACGAACTCTGGTCAAGTAAAACAGAAGTTCTATGCAACTATGTCCCTTACACCAAATCTAGAGCTTTCCATACAGAAAGAAGTCTTAGGCGTTTAACATCGACTAAATAAAAAAAAACACCACATGTAGCGAGTACTTAAAAGTTGAAATATGCCACAAATCTATCGTCCAGATAATAGCGTGAAACTCGCTGGATGTGCCCTTTGGTTCACTTAGCAGTGATGCTTTCAGTGTTGTAAGTTTCACGTAAGTGTGTCAATATCCAAAAAGTATATTAAATTCATGTATATATGTGTATATGGAAGAAAATTTACCCTTTCTTGCTTCCAGTGTTTGCCAGTAAATAATAAACTGAATTTCACAATATAATCTGTAATGAAATGATTTACTTATTTGCTGTACCATATAACAACTGAAAGTGGGTAAAGCCTGGTATTTCACAAGAACAGACCACATCGCACGCTCAGTGAAAATCAAATCAATGAAAGTCAGTGATCTCAAGACCGATAATTCAGCTGAAATGATAACACTTCGTCAAAGCGTGTCCTTCATGGCTGTCCTCATCGGCTTTGTCATGGTCATTAGACAAAATACTTGCACGGAGTGTAAACTCTAGGCTTTTTTCTAGCATGCCTTAGTCACTGGCCACGTTAACAGAGCGAGACGTTAATGGAGACATGCAAACAGGTGACTGCGTATTAGTTCAGGACATACCAGGCTATTGGATATCATGGGTCATGGCAGAATCGGGGTTTTAGTGTTTTAGGCCTGACAGTACTTCCACGATTTACACAACACGAGCTGCAGACTCATCGTGTTAACGATTGTTGTAGGTGGGGATGTAGACGATTTATTTCTATATCCATATATGTCAATCTTTCTTCATGAACGCTTTATAGTTTCTGGATATGTTGCTTTGTGAGCTGATTGTTATTATGAAGATTTCAGTATTTACTGAATGCTGATATGCAGCTATGACCCTCAGTCAGGAATGGCCTGTAAACGTCTATGTTGAAAAATGATGCAGTGAAAAACTATCAATACGTGATTTGTATTTTCTGAATTTTCAGACTATCATAAGTTAATATGTTTGATTTCACAACGTTCTGTTAATTGCAATAAACAGACCAAAAGCTCAGTCTCTTTCAAGTACATATTCTCAGATTAATAGACTTTCCACCACCACTTACTTGATTTTCCACCACTCCTTATCGGATTTTTCTCCAACTCTTACCCATGTTTCTGCAGCTAAATTGTCCATCGAGCACTAAACCATTAGCATATTCCGCATGGTTCATGTACTGTGATCTACATGTAAAGTGAGCCCTGATCAATCACTATGGATCTGTGCTCTTTGTTTTTTCCCCTTTTCCACCAGAGAACCGCCATTATGCCGGCGGTCAAAAGCTAATAATGTAAAGAATGGGCCTTTTGGGAGGCCACCGTATCATGTGGGACATCAAGGGGTCTGTAGTAGATTGGATATCCCTAACCACCATAACTGTATATGAGTAGCAGTACAATTTCATTATCTTTGTGACAGGCTCTTGGATGATTAAAATGAAACTGCGTCTTTTTGCACGCCTGCATTACAGCCTGTAGTAGGTTGTAGTCAGGATGTCTGTACCCAATTGTCCAAAAGATATGATATAATGACACGGCTAAATATTCCCTGCATAATTATGAGACAGACGTTGCCCTGAGTGCTCGGGAAGTTCCCCCAGGTTCCTGTCAGCCCACCTGCCGACCCAACAAACACTTATTGATTACACTCTCAGATTTTCTTTGTGGAAATTTTGATTAAACTATTCCCAAGTGTCCAACCTTTAACATGGTATGCTAGATATATTACCATTTAGAATAACACGATGGTAAATAAATCTCCGAGATGTCAAAGCCTGAGAACGATGTGAACATTCTGTAGTATAAATGTGTGCCGTTGTTAACTTCTGCAGTATGGTTGAGTTTTTCGCCCACAGAGATTTCATGAACGTCATCCAGTTTAACACGAAAGTCGGCTTTTAGTTACGAGCACGAACTGGTTACGATTCAGTCATTATGTTCCCATATTTCAATTTTCAAACTGACACCACCCACGAAGCAAAGATGTCTTGTATAAAGCCTTAGTAAGGGAGTGTTCTTGAGGTCTTCAGCCTCAACAAACGATTGTTCTTACGACCTAGAACGAAGGGTCGGCGGCTGTCATGGGACTGTTTGTACAGTTTTACGATCATTGAAAACCACTTTCTATACGTAAGGATGTTCGAGAGTAACTTGTCAAATGTATGTGGTTTATTCCGTGCCCCTCCCCCCGTTTTTTTTCACTCACTTTCATCAGTCTGACTAGGTACAATGTTGAACTTTAAATAAAACGGAGACACTTGGCATTTAGAATCCTCAACGAAGCAATTAAGAGCGTAATCTGGTTTATTGTGCAGAAGATGAGTTCGCCATGAATTATTTAAGTAGGGCAAACACGAAAACACATAGTGAAAATACGTGAGCTGAAAAGGGAAACTGAAAGTGTGCTGCTTTGCTACCTAGGCTGCATCAATCTGCACTGCGTGGATTCTCTTACTTTGTGTTAAGCTAATAATTCGGTCACTGTTGGCTAAATTCCGAAACTGTATTCACCATTATTTTGGCCATGATAAACCAGATGTCCTCTAGGATATGACATGATAATAATTTTCCAGTAGCCTTCATTAATGGAAACGTTAAGGTACATACATCAGAAGCACTTGCCTACCGACCCCTGCATTAATAGTTACCGTACCAGCTTTAGTTCAGAACCAGTTGCAATCACGGGAAGCATCAGCCGGGAGCATCAGTCGCGTGTCGTTCCAAACGACTTTTTTTTTTTTGTTCGGCAATTATCCATTCCATAATGAACGTGATGTTGAGCGTGTGCAGCTGAAGTAGATTACTGGTCACACCTGCTGACAGTAAATTACCTTCACTATCCACAGACAGTGATTTAATTATGTGTGAGAATTTGACTTCATTTCCCAGAAAGTTCAGTCCTTGGAGCCTGTGACGTCTTCGCTTATCGATAGCTGTCTGTGGCAACTACAAACCAAGAAGCCATTTCAAGCGGTAAAGAAGAGTCAGGGAGAAGTCCAATTTCCTCAGGGATGTATTCCTTCATGAAAGCAAAACCAAATGTCTTCTGAAGCGATTTATGTCAATCATTAGACAGAAAGCTGTAACAAAAACATGGTAGTTTATTTCCCTGCGGAAGACTTTGGACCCTGACAAGTAGAAAATTGTACACGGGGGAAATGAGTAAGCTGTGTTAGATAGCGGGTAAAGGTGGGCAGCTTCCGTGTCTGGCAAAAACTTATTAGGAAACAATAAGAGGTAAAAAAATAACCGACAAATAACTGTTTCATAAATACAAGCTGAATCAGTTTTATACTGTTCCATGTTTAGTGCGAACAGTGATAAATGCATGACAAACCAATGTCTGAGTTGTGGTATTGGTGTAAAAAGTCAATTTTCATTAAGGTACCCAGTTCCATGTAAAGTGAGCTCTGATCAGTCGCTATGTATCTGTACTCTTTGTTCTTTCCTCTTTTCTTCAGTTGTAATTGCATTTTAATCCGCCAGAGAACCGCCATTTTGCTGGCTGTCGAAAGCTAATCATGTAAAGAATGGGCCTCTTGAGAGGCCACAGTGTCATGTGGGACATCAAGGGATCTGTAGCAGATTCGATATCCCTAACCACCATAACTGTATATGGGTAGCAGTACAAAGCAGATGATGGTCTGTACGCAAACGTTTAATACAGTTTCTTGATAAGTGACTTTACAGGCCTATCAGAATTCATAACTACGTTACCTAATTTCGCTATCTCACAGTTTACATAGTAAAACTATATGACTTCCACGGTTACCAGCGATACGTTCTACGGTGGTACGGGCACATTATCGATAGTGTAATTACCTCCTTTCTGAGGGTCCCAGACTATGACAGCGTAATTTCAAGATTCTTTTAATCTCTAGGCTATATTCTAACACACCTTACCAACAGGAGAGCTGGACGTGAAGTTAACAGAACGAGACGTTGATGGAGCCGTGCAAACACATGATTGTGTATTGCTGGAAACACCAGGCTATTTTATATCATAAGTCTCAGCAGAATCTGATTACCACACGAGCTCCGTGGGCACCGTGTTAGAGATTGTTGTTTATATGAGCTATGGTTTAGGCTTTTATATACATTGTCATATGCCTCTTCATGGACGTTTCATCATTTGTAGATCTGTTGCTTTGTGCGCGAATTCCTGATATGAAGATTCTGGTGTGTATTGAATACCGATATGTACACAGAACGGTCAGTTAAGAATGACCTGTAAATGTCAGTGTTCAAACAATGAAGTCGTGGAAAGCCCCTGATTGTTTCTTGCTAGGAGGTTCTCATTACCCTCATTCCCAGAATACCATGGAGCTCTGAGTTAATTTGTTTGATTTCACAACGCTCAGTTATTTACAATAGTCCGATCAAACCAGTAGGTTGCTGATCAGCTTGTGAGTGAGTTACATAGTCCACATAGCCCGAATGTAAAATTCAAGTAAACAGCCCTGAAATTGCCAAAGCTGTAATACCTGTTTAGATGTAGATTAGCCAATTTTCGCATGCATTTATTATTTTTGTATTTACATGTATGTTTTTGTTACTGCTATGAAATAAACTAGAAACTAGTAACAGTGGTGGACTGATCCTAGCTCAGAAATCACTGAAGGAGAATCTACTGAAGGAATATAAGCAGACGCGAATGTCATGGAAGACGTTGTGACTTATTTGATTAAGAAGGGCCTCCTTGGCTCAGTTGGTTAGCGAGCTAGCGCGGCGTAATGACCCGGAAGACTCACGCCAATGCCGTCGCTGTGAGTTCAAGTCCAGCTCTTCCTGGCTAAATAGTTTTTTCTTCAGTAGACTGTGTTCGCGTGACGGGTGAGAATTCCAGAAACTTACAGACTTGGTCTGTGTGAACGAAAAGTTGTGGTAATCACAAGATCTCTTTGAAACAGCCGTCCAACTATCGGCGTTTGTTTTTCAGATTACAAAATGCACTGTCCCTTTTGAAGTGTCAAGATGTGGGTAGAGGCCCCATATTTTTTCTTGGCTAACAGTCAAGGAAAATTGTATTGCCTTAGTGTAACTGTATGATTTTATAATCTCCCTCGCCTGTTTCTTCAGAAAATGGACTGCTTAACCAATACAAATGTAAGTGTTAGAAAATGTAACCAAGGGAATAATATGACCGTCATAAAATCGGAATGCCTGGGAAAACTGGCCAGTACTTCGCTACACTTCATGGAACATGAATAGCAATGACAGATTATACTTTCCATAAAGTGCTGTAGGCTTATCTGTTTGATGAATTTTCATGATGAGCATGTTTGTTCCGCCAGACGTGCCCCGTCTTTGAGCGGTCTGCTGAAGCGACAGCGTGCATAAAGACTAACCCGGGCCAATAACAGGTTATCGTAATTTCTTTCCATGCGATCCATAATCGACACCACGAGGTTTCTGTTTGTCCGATCCATTGATGTTGCTGGCCGTCTGCATCCATAGTTTATACCATGACCTCGTCACCTTTATTACGACTTTAATTTCTTATTACAAGTAACGTCTGTTATGACCCGTTTTGTTTTTCTATTATCAGGAAGTCGTCTGCTCACGGGTATATATGTGCAGTGTGCTTTGCCTATGCCGATTTCCGCCTACTTTTCTGCTAGTGGTTATATAATTACTACTGTCTTCCACCCCGTATTACCCTTCGGCCGACTGGATCAGGTAACCAGGATCCCTTCATCTGGGACAAGCATAACCTGTACGAGATATAAATCTCTATATGTTCGTGTAAATGCACCGCCCGTTACATTAAGGCTAATCTGAAGGCATTATCTTGACTGCACATCCCACAACAGTGCTATGTATTTTTGTTGAAACCTGTTACGCCAGTTCAGACAGTTTGCAGTATGCAACAGTAGATCGGGTTACGTAACTATATAAATACCGATGGGAAATTAACGATTTGGATATACATTGCAGCAGACAATTATTCTGTCAAAAAACCAATCTGTTCTGAGAGCAAACTTCTTGAAAAAACGACTACACACATCGTTATGGCATTTAATTCGGTGAAACAGAGCAGACCCTATCGTAAAATAAAAAATCCATAAAAGACATTCCTGCCTTACGTGGATAGAAAATATCTGCACAAATTCCAGACGAAATTTCAGACAAAAGTCTATATCAACTACGTGAAGTATCTTAGTTTGTGGTGAATGATGGGATTTATGGTCGTTAAACCTGAACATCTGACCTTGGTAGACAGCTGGATTAGACCACGGATGGCATATTAGTTAATGCGAGAGACAGCCACAGCTGTTAGCATCAGTGTCGGGTGAAATTTAAGGACAACCAGGGCTTCATTTAAGCTAAGATCAGGAGTATACATATCAATGTTAAATACCGTTTTAGTATTACAGGGTCATTACTATAAGTTCAGATGACTGAATGATCCCAGCAAGCTAGTCAGAACATCAAGTACATGTATGTGACACATATACTCCTACTACTAAATACTAACAAGTTTGCATGGCTTTAAGACGTAAGACAGATAGATATCAGCCATAAAGATTACCCGCCCCACCCCGTCCCCAAACCAGTCCATTTAATGACGAAAACATAAACATGGTGTTTGCAGATTCATAAATTTAGAAAAATACCATCCCCTAAATACGTGCTAGTGAGCTTCACAGCAAATTTATTACTAGCGATTAAAAGGTTTCTCGTTTTTATGGAGCTGTGCATGTTGAAGGACAGTTGCAGGAGAGTATGGTCAATTCGTAGCTTAATTATTTGACTTAAACTTCGGTAGATTCCTAATTTTATTACACTGGAGGCCAGGTAGCCAAAACAATGGAAATTTACATTAGTCGGACGTGATATCTCACTGGGAATAATTAAGCATTAATAGCTCTTTTTAAAGTATCCACGCCTCTGTTGCACCATGCGTTTCAAACAGATTTCCCGTCAAAACACCAACTCATATTTGCTGTATTTCCAAGAGTTTTAAAAGAAAAGACAAGACAAAATCAAATGTGTATCGACAGAGAAACCCACTCAAAATTTAAAATCTGTACTTTGTTATTTTTGTGATGCTGTATAATCGAGATAGTAAGCAAAATCGCGCATATCGAGGGAATCGAAAGTGACGCCAATTTTACCCAATCAGAGGCGCTTGTTTTCTGTTATGCGCGAACGCACCTCTTTTCGCACTGACATCATTCATGATTGGCCTTTATGACATGTACAGAGAATGAGCTTGGGATGGCGTGTTTCCGGTTTCTCTAGCACGGTGTACCCTGCTGTCTGAATTCTAAATTTAACATTGATTTGTAAAGTTACCACCCACATCAAAAACAATAGGCCGAGAGCGCTCAAGTCTCTTCCTGTATCTCTTCAGAAATAACTAAGGTTAACCTGTTTGTTGTCTTTTAACCAGCACTTGATTTCTGGATTTGATATCCATTGCCACGAACGACACTACCAGAAATGTTATCGGTTTTCCGACCGATTCGATAAGGTAAAGACCACACCGTGGATGGTTTTCGAGGCAAAATACAAACAGGAACTTAAACTGAGATTCGCCTTTGCTGAAGAGGTACTCCGTTAAAATAAGCCTTTTATGGCAGTAAAAGTGGAATGGCTTCTACATTCTACAAAACTAAACTGAACTGAAACAGTGTGTAACTTTTACGTAAATGTCCAGCTAGGCTTTAGAAATGAACACGTATACATCGCATCAGATAAACGTATGCTAACCTCAGGTAAAATGTCTTGTCATTTCCCTGTCTTCAATAGTCTCTTGTAGACAATTCTACAGCTATAAAGCAGTTTTTTAACGTTGCAATGCGATAAGTTCATGATGGGCTGTAATGTATTAAGTGCATAAGAGTAACATTGCCCTGACACTACCTACATTGGCTGCTCAGAGAAGAAGCAATCAATAAATATCAGTGGTGACCACACGGATAATTCAGCTGAAACGATAACATTTAATTAAAGCATGTCCTTACTGGCTCTAATCATCAGCTTTATTGTGGTCATTAGACAAAATGACTGTACGGAGTGTAATCTAGAGTCATTGTTCCGACAGGCCTTAATCACAGGAAACCTGGACGTAATAACAGAGCGAGGCGTTGACAGAGCGTAAAGTACGAGAGACAGGTGTTTGTCGGGCGATCCCGCGCAAGCAACTTCCTTGAAGTCTCAGCTAATGGATATCATAGGTCACAGCAGAATCGGGGTTTTAGTGTCGGAGACCTCTTAGTTGGAGAGCGATGAAACACTACACGAGGTTCATAAACACTGTGAAAACAGACTCTTGTACATTAGTACCCAGTTTTACATAGAGTCACAGATTTCTACATTGACGCCTGATGGTTTCCTGTACATGGTGAGCAGCGCGAGGTTCCTTATTATGGATATGTGTTTATTGAATGCCAATGCATATATATAGGAGTATCACTTGGGAATGGACTGTACTGTCAGTGAGTAAATAGTGAAGCATCTGATTGTTTCCGGTAGGAGATTTGTACTGGTGATTAAACCCTTCATTTATCAGTCCCAGGAAACGAACATTGTGTTGATTTTCTCTATTCCAACAAGCTCTGTTATTTGCTTTAGTCAGATCAAACGAATCAAATCAAAGTCAGTCAATCCAACGAGGAAAAGGGTTAGAGTAATGCAAACAATTGTCCAATTATCTTTTGGATGATAACTTCACAACCTAGTTATTGCTAGGTTTCGGACCTTGTCGCCATCTAAACCTTTGTCGACATGCAGTCGGGTAAGAAGGCGAGATGGACACTTCAAGAACACGGTAGCTTTTTGCTGAGGTATAACAAGTGAAATATTACAGGTTACCTCAGTGCGAAGAAAAACGTGGAGATTAAAATGTCCAGAAAAATAATGGACCAGAGATGTGGTATATAAGTCCTTCAGAGGCAGTCATCCATCTGTTTCAGAGTACATTTACATCACTGGCTATGTAGAAATGTCTGGCTGCCAGATTTAGTGGCTAACACACAAGACAGCAATGGTCCCTGTTGTAATTGTCCGAATTGATACACCTTTTCCAAATTCTTCTAAAAACCCCTAGCTTCAGCAAAACCAGGGAAAAAATACACACATATGCAATAAAAACGCCGTACCTAAGAGAGAAAAATAGCCTGGAATTCCCAACACTTTGTGGAATGTAAACTTTAAAGGCTGTTTATTCTTCACAAATCCCTGTCATGCTTAAGACGCATTTACGTGTTGAATAGGATGGTCCAAAGGACTTGTCTTGACTTTTAGTGTTCACCTAGACAGCGACATGGACATACATCAGTCTAATGACTGCTAATTGTAGTTCCTTAAACCGATCCATACTCCACACCATATCGACTGAATGTCTGCTGGTTTGGCGACCCCTGATTCTAGCCGCACGCTGTGCTCACCAGTTACCACGACCTCATCACCTTTATTAGCGGTATTATTTTTCTCCATAAATTAACTCTCGGAGGAGAATTACTGTTTGATAACTATAAGCAGCCTTACAACGGTCATTATATCATGTTATTTCCTTTCGTCAGAAAATCTTCTAAGAAAGGTATTTGTGTTTTGCCCATTAATTTTACCTCAGTTGGTTAGCGCTCTAGTGCAGCGCAATGACCCAGAAGCCTCCCACCAATGCGATCGCTGTCAGTTCAAGTCCAGCTAGTGCTGGAATCCTCTCCGACCCTACGTGTGAAGTTCTGCCAGCAACCTGCGGATGGTCATGGGTTTCCCCCGGGCTCTGTCCGGTTTCCTGCCACCATAATGCAGGTCGTCGTCGTATAAGTGAAATATTTTATTAAGTACGGCGCAAAACACCAACCAAATAAACAAATAAATTGATTAATTTTCCTATGCCTGTAATTGTAGTCTGGTGAGTCTAAGCGACATAATATTGGCGTTCATTAGTTATGACCATTATCACTTGTCCGATTAAGGTAGATAACCAGGAAAACATCCTCAAGGATAAGTTTTTTGAGAAATTGCACCCGTTTCGAAGTCAGTGTAAATACTTCCAAGCCTTATTATAGTGAATGCTATCTGTCCTTATACAGTTGTCTATTTTCACTATTACCCAATGTACTGTTTGGTTAAAACGTAAACAACCGCACACATATTAAGTTTATATCACTGACATTAGCCTTTATATGTGACAAAAAATAAAGATACACCCCCTCCCGTACTAAGACATCGTTCTGGTCACAAACAACAAATGGACAGAAGCTACCGTAACAGTAATATCCATTGATAGTAACATTTCCCGCAGCTTTGAAGTCAGGTAACATGAAACCTGCTTTAACTCCAGAAGAAATGCGATTTATCTTTTTTTTTTTACATCAGCCCTCGGAAAGGTTTGGGCTTGTGTTCAGTAGTGTTTGGTATGAATATATCGCATAACTTGATAACTGTAGCGAACAGATATTAATGCAAGAGAATACGAAGATACAGGTGTAACTAAGTATCCGTAGAAAAGTCAGTAAAGTAGTAAACTAACGCTTGTTCTTTTGTTGATAATCCTTCATTTAAACCACCAGTAGCACACACCAGAGAAGGTCCAGCCAAAAACGAGGTCGTTCCATATGGCGGAAAAAGTTAGGAGTTTTTATCCCACGACTAAAATAATTCGAGAACAAAAACAGCTTTAAGTAAGTGTGAATTTCTGCTGAATCTCAGGAAGAATGGTAACCAGGCCTGAGTAAGATATTCCTGATAATAAATGCAGAGAAGTTACCATCGATTTCAGAATTCAAAACTATTAATATTAACCATAAACTGACTTAGTGATTATCATAAACGGTAGCTCCTAAACATATCTGTCTGAGCTATGGTCACTAAAAGATGTCATAACCAGTCACATTTTGTTCTAGTAAGTATACAACATTCCATTTTATATGTTAGTGTTCCCTGTCCGAAAACCATGGTACGGTTATCGTAATCCTGTACCAGCCGCTGGGGCACGGTAACCTTCGTAATATAGATGTAGTAACAATACTAGTGTAACTTGGGACAGCACTTCATGGGTGTTGCGCATGATTCAAACATAGGCAAGATGGCTCCACATTTAAAACCTGTAACCAGAATCAATCGGCACGTGTTAGGGATCTGTGTTTTACCTCGAGAGAGCGATCTACCATTCAAGTATGGCTACTTTGTTAGTAGTATTCACAGGGAGTGAGACATATTCTGCTTTCTTTTTTGCTCAAGACTGCCATTTGGATCACGAATTCCTATTCAGCTTTTACTGTTGTTTCGGATGCATAGTTTTTGTCAAGGGCAAAAGGAGTGATCTCTGGCGAAAATCCGGTTCCTCCAACTATAAATCTGACGGTCGTTATATATGTTAAAAATTCTTGTATACGCCTTTAGACGACAATCATATAAATAAAATACGTCTTATAGTGTTTACTGTATGGCTGTGCCGCTTGATGTTTTTTAGGCTGCTTTACATGGATCACAATGCAAGAATTACGCCAAGACCGCTGGACCGTTGTGTCTATCTTTGTACAGACATTATGTAACTGGGAATATTATAAGGGATTAATAGCTCATGAGAGAAAAAACACTTGCCATATTGTTATCAAAGACAAATCAATTATTAATCATACATGCAAACGCCACTTAAGCATTCCAGAATTGTCCATGTTTGTCTGCGAGACTTTTTGACAACAAAGCTTCTCTAACCTTTCTAAATTATTAAAAGCTAACCTATCCAGCAGAGGATATCATCCATGGGTCTATTTTTAAGAAGATTAGTCTTTTTTCAGACTTTTTTTATCTTTCGGGACCCGAATAATTGATTTATTGATTGATTGATTGATTGATTGATTGAGAGTTACAATTGTATTTCGTTATTCAGATCTCAACATGTATATTTTTTTATTGGATGATCGAACATCCTGCTAGCACGTGTTTCTTTATTCGAATGTCGATTAAAGAAAAGCGTGCTAGCATTCGAATGTCGATTAACAAAAAACGCAAAGCAAAAAGTAAAATGTTGAGGTCCGAATAGGCAAATACGAGCAAGCTCCATTGTAACCGTCATTCAATCAACCGGTTAATCAATCCATTCCATGGGACTCAAATAACGAAAAACGTTCAAGCAGGATACTCGATATTTGAGTAACAAAAAACAAAAGTGTTGAGATCCGAATAAGGAAATACGTTCCAGCTCGATTGTAACTGTTAATCAATCAATCTATCGATCCATTATTCTAGACCCGAATAACGAAAAACGTGCTAGCACTTTGTACGACATTCGAATAACGAATAACGAAAAACGAAAGTGGTGCTATCTTCAGTCTCCCAACTGGCGAATACGCCAAGTCGCTCTCCAGTCAACCTGGCAGTTTGAAAACACGCATATCAGCTGAGAGGACCCTGCGGAACAGATGCTACATCAGTGTTCATGGCGGGGGCCAATGCAACTAAATACAGTTTTCAATATACCAACCAACATTAACCAACCAATCAAAGCACTCCAACACAGAACATATGAGCGGTAAACTTTAACGCCACCTTCGGCATTGCATGTATGACAGTCACTCTGTAATAAATGAGTAGCCGGTGAAGTAACAGCAAATGCCTTCCGCTGCCGCATCCATCTTCCTCATTTAGGAATTGACAACTTTAATTATGCAGCTTCATAGCACGGGTTTGAATTTCGAAGAAAATTCTTTAGCCTCTTTAGGCCTAGCACTCAAAAGGAAATAAAACTCGTCTTGCGCAAGCTGCACTTCCTCAAATGTAATGAAGTCATTTATAACCGGCCACTTAATTTTAGTTGTGTGTCATGAGCTAAAACAGACAAGCCATTGACATGAACGTGGAAAACGTAAATAACCATTATATGAAAGTACCAGCAGTGTGTTAGTTTTAAGGCAAAAAAGTATGTGGTGTGTGAAAATATAACTCTACGCCTGTATCTTCTCTCTTTGTACGTTTTTTATAAATCCTGCTGGCTATGCATTTATCTGTATTTATGTTGAAGACGAACACCTGTTATGCATTCTGATGTTCCGTTAGATTCTCTTCCACTCTTCACATAACCGTCCCGTCCCACGATGCCTAACAGGTATCAGAGCACCTCTCTGTGTATGCTATAAGTATACTGTGATAGGTTATTCCCCGCCGTGTACCACTACAGCATTTATACAGCAAGTTTCATGGCAGTTTCATTTGTGCAAGAGTATGCAAAGATGCTCAATAATTTAACCCCTCAACGGCGGACGTGTTAACGTGATCTGTAAAGGGCCAACGTCTTGTATTGGGAGCTGTGTTGGAAAATTTACGTCTTCTGACATGCTGTGGGAACATAGCAGTGGGATTCTGGACTCAACTGTGAGACGATATTTCCCCCTCCTTTCTCGGAACTGCCGTTGGCCAATTCTGGGAAGCAAACAGGAAGCTTTTTGTATACCATCGTGTAATTTTCCAGATAAATTGTCTAAAGCTTAAGATTAAATGGCATATTACGCTATGATATACACATGATTTACCAACTCATTGCCTATAAACATGGTCTTCAAAATTGGGAGATAAAAGCAATAAATGTTTACGAGGGATGTGGAAAACTTTTATCTTAACACATTCAACGCTTTATCGATTCTTATTTCCTCTCTCTGTTCGATGATGTTAAAAATTCTCCATTCGGTTGTTAATATTTTATCACTTCTGCTGTATAGTTTTCCTAAGTTCTCTTGGGAGCGTGATATAAATTCGCTATTTTGGCGTCTTTCAGTCATGCCTGGTGCACCCATCGATCTCTCACAGTTTTTGCCATGAACACCGACATTGTATATTCACGTATCTATTGCCATTGCCAAGCTCATACCAAGTATTATTTTTCACTCGAAACTAATCTACGATTATTAGACATCCTTTATAATCTTGATGCATGTACACATCAAATATCCTATATATTGGTTGGCTTTTTAAACCAATGGCTTACTTAATGTGACTATGGCATAAAATGTAAGGCAAATAAATATACAAGAATATAGTTGTACATAGTGCTTTGCGACTCACACTGAGTGTAGAGACTATGAGAACATAGATGCAAGACTCACTGGACTGCGTTATCAGACACCGATGACGCTGAACAATTCTAGGTCATTCTACATTCACAAGAACTAGGATATTTTGAAGCTCTCCCTCAGTCTGTTAAGCATGTCAGTAAATGCCGAGATTTTAAACCATCAAACTTTTGGGATATTGATGGTGCGGCATATAATCAACTCACAGCTAACTGCTCTGGCCATTGATGTGAACACCGCTTGTAAGTTGGCCCAATGCGCCAAGCATGTCAGTAGAATTACACACAGACTACAGTAGAAAAACGGGAAGGAGAAAGGACTTGTTACAATTAACATATGCCATACTCAAGGATTTGAACAAGGAATACTTCAGAAAAATGGGGAGAAAAACATCTCTAAATGATACAAATAGCCCTCTGCAGCCACCTGTAAGTATGTAAAAAGCTCCCAGAAAGAATCATTTTAGTCACTTATATCATACGTGAATAAAAAATTGAAAATCACACACCTGTCCTAAATAATTTGGCCTATGTTGTGGTGGTAACACCACTGTCAAGAATGTTTCACCACTTACACCAGGTAACACCACCGATCTATACTGTGGTCACTGTATATCATGTGGACAGAATAAAAGACCGATTACTTCAGTTTTTATGTTTTTATGGTAAGACAATTATGAGGAACCATATCATGTATTTTCGTAAATTTTCTGAATTGAGAAAAGTTTCCATCTTCCATGTCTGCAGATGCCAAAATGTTAAATTGCTTTGCAGAATTATGATCAGGGAAAGCCTATTGTTTGCACATTACTTTGCATGGAACAAAATATTTTACTAGAGATACTAATGTAAATTTTGTGTTATTTAAAATGAAATAAGAATAAGAAAACATGTGCACCATTTACTCCACGATGAAGTTTAGCTCACCAGGCGATTTTTTTTTTTTTTTTTTTTTTGCTTTAGCCTGCATTATTTAGCATGTATGAAAAGGAAGGTGTCTATCACAAGCTGATTTACCAACGAAAGGCAATGTACATGTACGGAACACAATTCACATGTAGTTCAGCCTCGGAACAAGCTACATGTATGAAGTAAACCTTCTGGATTTCTTTTTCCACCATAGAGGCCCTATGTCTTGCGTTTATCCGGCATGACTGAAAACTGTTGACTGCTTCTCTTCCATGAATCCGTCCTATTATATACTTCCTTAGTTCTGTAGTGGTTGTAGCCGGCAGTGAATCCCGTTGTAGTCCATATATAGTATACAGTCATTATCTCGTGTGTTATTGGCGCAATTGTTTTAACCCTCTGTTAAAAATGCCAATAAATACAAATATCACCACATAAGGCTAATATAATGTTGAAAATTTGTTGAACAATCCTTAATTTAATGTCACAATATCAGGGGTGTTACACTTATGTCAGTGGTGTAACAACCTCTTCTATGTTGTCTATGTAACACTGCTGATTGTAACACCACTGACATTCTCTCATTAAATTAACGATTTCTCCCTAACTCCGGCCTTTTGAAATACAATACGTCTTGTTAGATGTAAAGGAGATGCGGTTGTAGCATGCATTTCCTAGTTATTGTAGAATGACCCTTTTACGAGCGATTTTTTGCAGAAAACTGTCTGGTGCAAACGTTCACATAAAATAAGAGCAAGATGTTGTCCTCGCTAGTGAACCTATAATTGTCTTAACACTGACTGAGGATCAGTACATAAACTCCACCTGGTGGCTTCCATGTACTGAACCTAGCCATTTATTAGACATTGAAGAAAAAGTGTATGCGCAAGGTTTGATGACCTTGAAAGATATCCTAGGTATATGTCTGCATAAAGTCGGTGTCATCCCCAGGCCTTTCATGACATCTAAGAAAGATTACCATTTCTATGCATCACTTCAACCAGTGGTATCTTCCTAGTTACCTTTTTTCTTCGCGCATGATCGAGATTTCTTCGCTGGAGAGAACCAAACCGCTTCACAAGGTGCCCTTCACACTGAACCGTCGTGATCTGGATGGGACCACGCCACGTCAGTTCTCACGGTTCTTCTATTCAGCAAGCGCATTTGAATTCTGGACTAATCCAGAGCTTCTGCCTTAGCATTACCAGTAGCCCATATTCAGCCTCAGTACCTGTTGTGCAGTATTTGTGATCCTTTTGCAGTATAAATGCTCGCTGCGTTTGAAACTGACGTTCAGTGACTGCTACAGATCTAGACAAACCTAGATGGATAGATTTGAAATCGTATAGTGTTTTAGGGCTTTGTAATTCCATACGTAACTGGTCGATAATCCGTGATATCATGGCAAAAGTCCAATTTCTATACAGGCCTGTCATGTTTGTATAATTTGAGCGCAAAATCCCGCGATAGACTTTTTTGGGTGGAATTGTCCTATTAGCATTTAATTAGACAGAAAGATTCACGCCTTTCTGTCTTTAAGTAAAACTCCAACCTTTTGTACCACAAAAGTATATTAGATTTATCAGATATTTCGCCATATTGTCATTTATAATTTAGTAAAACCAGTATCAAACTTCATTTTGTACAAGGTACATCAAAAGCAGCATGAGATTTTCTTCATAGATGATGTAACATTTCACATTACCTTTTTGTGGAACCCAAACCTATAGAGGAAGGCGAGACGCCGTCTTAGTCTGGCTACACTACCTCTTCAAGGGTTTGTTATGAGCGTTATTCTCCATAACAGTTCACTAGATTCGGACTGTGGACATAAACAGGGGGCAAATCAGGTCAAACGCAATTCCGCGAGTACTGTATCGCTTCCCTTAATTTTAGAAGCCAGTCGGTAAAACAAAACCTTTGTCCACTCGTAAGCCATACCAGGGACAACTGATGAGGGTCAGTCGTGCTACTGTAATCTGAGAAAGAATAAACCCAGCAAGAACACAATTGTAAACGATCTGTGTCAATAGGCCGGACATTGGAGGCGGCAGACCGATTGAAGAAAGAAGATAAAGGGTAAGTGTATATTTCATACGATGAGGACTGATTTGGGGTGTGTCATTTAACCGATGGTGTGGGGGCGCTCTGTCAGGAGCAGACACTGTACTGTCAGACCGTATCACATGGTACAAGCACTATGCAAGGCAGGATATGAGAAAAAATATTTTCATCACAGCGCACCATCAAGAGTATCGGCAAAGTGTTCCTCTAGGACAGAGGAACCTGCGTTGTATTTAATGCTAGACTGTACCACAGGGCACCAAAAGAAAAGCATATTACACGGCCGCCAGCATAATGGAGGGAGGAAACCGGGCTGAGCCCCGGGAGAAACCCATGACCCTGCACAGGCCGCTGAAAGACCTTCCTATGTATACGGTTGGATCGAAAGCCAGCATGAACGTGAACTCACAGCGACAGCTCCTGGGTCATTACGCTGGGCTAGCAAACGGTAATTTTATGAATCACGAAATTGTAATTTAGTCAGACATCAGAAAGTCAGTTCATACCTTCTCTTGCATCCTCGAACAGTCATCCAAAGATGCCCAAAATGTGATAATTTTTTTTTGGGGGGGGGGGGGCAATTTAACGACATTACTGGAGAATAATTCAACAACATGAAGGTGACGGAAAGGGGAGGTTTCACTCTACACAATGCTTATGCATTTTTAAATTAAAGTGGGTTTAGTTAGGTACAATATGACGAGAAAGGATTTTTGTTCAAATGGATATTAAATGCTGTGTGTTCTAACAAGGGTCAAAAAGATAAAAATGAATACGTCACTGTCTGTGCTGTCTGTCTGCGTGACGCTGCATTTAACCTAACCTAATCATAAATATCCGCATGGTCGTCAAGCGGCTCTCCCCTCAGTCTGGCGGTGTGTACAGCCGGATGCCAGCTGAGCGCGCCATGCGAAACGGATGCTACATCAATGTTTGTAACGGGAGGCAATAAACTGAATGCACTTAAAACTTTAATCAAAAAAAAAAAGACGTAGCCGTGGTCAGGCGTAGCCGCCTAACGCATGTTAACACAGATCATGTGGAGCGGTATTTTAACCCCACCCTCGGCGCTGCAGGCAGGGCTTTAATCATCCTGATAATAGAGGGCCGGGTGAAGTAACAGTAAATGCCTTCCACTGTTGCGCCCATCTTCCTCATCTAGGATTGTCAACTTTAACCGCACAAACCTCACACCGTGGTGTTTAGGTTTGCTGAAAGTTCTCAGGGGGCTTTGCATTTAGCACTATGAAAAAGTACACTGTTTCCAAAGCTGCTTCTCCTTAGCTTTAATGGAGACTGCAATTGTTACTTCCGAGACAAGCCATAAATAGCTCTGGGGAAAACATATAAGAAGCCATGTTAGATGAAAGAAAAAATGTTAGCCAACAGGGTGATAGCTTCAACGGTAAAAATCTGCATGGGTAGTACAGTAATATAAGTCTTTGTCTACATCTGCCATTCTGTAGATTTTTGATATCCTCATGTGTATACATTTTTAATTGTGTTGATGTCGAGGACTTCTCTACACCTGTTATCAGCTGATGTTCTCTTAGAGTCCCTTAAACTCGGAACATTCTCGTCCCGACGCATGATGCCTCACCGTATTAGCAGTATGTGCAATACTTATATTGTGGTAGGTTAGTCCTCCCATCAACTTTTCTTTATTGGATTGTACGATACACTATACACCACTACAAGACGGGTAAAACTTATACAAAAGATTTACAAATAGTCACCCGACATATAGCTGGGTTGAGCCGTGTCTTCCATGCAAAACTGTGCAAAGATGCTCAATAATTTAACCTCTCAACTATCTGGATGAGTTAAAGTCGCCTGTAAAGGAGTCACGTGGTGCAGTAGGACGTTTGTCTTCCGACACGCTGTGGTAACGTGGCGGACGAATTCTACACAGTTTGTGGATCTGGACCGAGGTCTGCTCTTCATGTTTAAGAGTCGCCATTGGCAAGCCTGTTGTATACCACCTTGCCATTTTCCAGATAAGCTGTCTCAGCTTAAGATTTAATGGTATGATATGCAGATGATTTAAGCACTTATTGCCTATAAACACGCTCCGAGAAATGGGAGATAAAAGCAATCAGTGTTTACGAGGGACGTATAGAAGACTTTTATCTTGACACAGTTACGAACCTTGTCTTTAAAATATTGCATTATATTTTTTATTATTTTTTTTTTGGCGCTAACAGGGTCAGTGTCTGATCAACATTTTCTCCTATGTGTGCGTTGTGACCTGTACTGGAATTCGGTCGCGTGTTCTCGAGGCGTTTGTGTGTAACAGTTTCGTGTCACTGTGCCTAGAGCGCACATTCTAGAAAGATGTATCTGTGTTGTAAACATGTTTACGATCAAACCATGCAGAATTTTCTTCACGTTAGCCTATAGATATGAGCGACGAAGCTGGAAGATTCGCACTCATTTTACTCATCTCCATTTAAGAGTACTCATATTTACTCTCGTCCACTTAGAAGGATTTCGTGGGATTTGGAGATATCGGCTTTTATGCCATTCGACACACGTCATGTTGTACTCCATTTTTCCTGTACGTAGCACTTTTTGAGCTTGTGTTTCACGACTTGCTATTTTTCCGAGACGTTATTTTGGAGTTCCTATTGCTCATTGTCAATTTGTGCATTTCATCCCAGTTAACCCTGAAAGTGACTTGGTGTATATTTCAGAGCACTGAAACATACATCGCCACCTCGGCATCGGGGATGTTATTGTCAACCTGTCCACCCTTGAAAGCTGCACCTGACCGGGGAGTTGGTTATTAAAACCATCGTCGGCGTACCGTGCCCACTGCTGTTCGTCACTACAAGATTCAAGAATCCCAAACAACTATGGATTCCATATTTAAGTGGACTGACTTGCCTTTGGAACCCGGAATATCCCATCCGAATTTGGACGCTATTCATCACCAAGAAACTGTTATTTTGTAATTCTCTGTATTGTTTTGTATATTATAGTCAGTTGTACTATTTGTCTATTTTGTTCAAATGTGTGTATTGAACTTAGTCAAGAGCCTTCATGTTCCTTTGCATGTCTGGTGTCTTGGCCATGATGTTCCAGTGGCGGCAGCACTTTGGCGGCATGGACTCGCCCTGCAACAAGAAGACACACTATAAGTACACACCAGCAGACTCGTCGTTGTCATATGACTGAAACACAGTTAAGTACGACGTTAAACCCCAAGCACTCACTCACTCATTCGTGTTCTTTTGTTTGATCTTATGTAAGGCCTATTGCAGTCTGGGAGTTAAACAAGCCATTTGTTTATCAATTTTACTCTTCGATAGTGGTATCCACAGTACAACACATTCAAAGCTTTAGGGATTCTTTTTCTCACTTTCTCTCGGATGACGTTAAAAATCACACCGCAGTTTCCAGTTATCACACATAACTCCTCCGAATATGGTCCATTTTGTTTATCCCCATGTTTTGGGAGAAAGGAGAGTGTCCATACGAGCGAAGTATTGAACGTAAAAACTTGTTTAGCCTTCTCAAACCTGCTTTTGTTGTGGGTGTAGTGAAAATTCAGTTATTCCCTAATGACTGAAGTTTCTAGTTAAGTCTTACTTATTAGGTTATATTCTTATCTGAAATCATTTTATTGTGGGACTGGGTAGGTGTTGCGTTAGATATCACGACGGACATGGACATTGAGACCACTTTGTTAAAGAGAGGTATTGACCAAAATGTTTTAAGGAACAGGCAATTTATGAGTTACGTCTACGTCAGTAGACTGAATGATATTTTGGTGGTGATTTGGTATAAAAACGTAGCTCATATGATCCAAGAGAAAGCAGCGAAAGTTTCAAAAATACTCTTGTTAGAAGTGAATATCGTCTTGAGGTATTGCTGTTGAGGTATTGCATTTTAGTATTGTCTCCCAGTATCGTGTTATCCCTTCACAGTAACGTGTCATCCCTGTGAAGTGTCGTGTCATCGATTGACAGGATCGGTCCACCGCTTCGTGCCATCTTCGGGCAGTGGAAAGATAATACGATGGTGCGATGATGGCTTCTAGCGGCTTCCATACAAGTTTTGTCCTTACACCCATAATGGTGACGTGCCGTGTTATAGAACTTGGACGGGTTTTTCGTGCCACTATTTCCCACGCTTCGGTACGTTTATAAGGTAAATGAGTTTCCTCAGTCCAGGTCTCTGTTTCTTGCCATTATTCTCCAAGCTTCGGTACGTTTGTAATGTGAATGAGTTTCTTCTGTCTCTGTTTCTTGCCACTGTTCTCAAGCTTCGGTACGTGTATAAGGTGAATGAGTTTCCTCAGCCCAGGGATCTGTTTCTTGCCATTATTCCCCACGCTTCTGTACGTTTATAAGACAAAAGCGCTACTTCAGCCCAAGGCCCTCTTTCACACAGAGGTTTTAAGTATATAAAGCTGTCCAAAGCAAAACATACATCGGTTAAGATCCAGTTAATAAATGGGTACCGTGGGTATCCACACCTGTAATTCAGCTGAAATGATGACATTTAGTCAAAGAGTGTCCTTAATGGCTATCCTCACCATCCTTGCTGTGTTTGCTGGACGTTTAACCAGGGTGAACCGTTCGTTCACAGAGGGCAAGGTACGAGTGACGAGACAGGCGCAGCTTCAGAGGTAAGTCCCGGCTAATGGAATCGGTGCTTTAGTGTCCGAGATAGTATAGTCGTACAGCAATGAAACACCGCACGGGCCTCATGAACACACCGAAGTTATAACTGATGGCGAAGCTGCGGATGTTGCCGCTAACTTAACCTGTAGTATTATGCAGTAGAGTGAAAGCGAGCTGTGAGAAGAACTTTAAGGACACGACAGCTTTTTTGCTGCGGTATGAAATGTGAAATCTTACAAGGTACTTCAGTACTTCATGAAGAAAAACATGGAGATTTAAACGTCCAGAAAGATATCGGAGCAAAGGTGTGGCGTATAAAAGCTCTTATTCATATACCTTTTCCAGCTGCAACAAGCCGTCTATTTCAGAATACATTTACATCACTGGTTGTATAGAAATGTCTACAGAGCAGCCAGAATTAGTGGACGGAGAGATGGCATGAAAACGTAATACGCGAGAGAGAGAAAAAAGGCCTGTAATTCCCAACACCTTGTGGAATGTAACGGTAATAGATAGTTATTCTCCATAAATTGCTACATTCATAAGACGCACATAAGACTTTTAGTGTTCACCCAGAAAACGAAATCGACATAACCCAGTCCAAAACTGCAAGTTGTACAGTTTCTTTAAAACGATCGATTCTCTACCATATCGACAGTATAGCTACTGGTTTGCCGACCGTTCCGCTTTCTTTTTTATCAGTTTAACACGACACCAGCAGAGATACCGATCTATATGAACTTTTTAGCTTAAAAATGTCGACCCACATCCACCAACCCACCCACCCACTCACACATACGCCCGCACTACCAGACGCATCCCCCCTTCCTCCCACTTAAAAAAGAACTCAAGCGGGCTTTTCATCTTAATGCAAATATCCCAAGGGACCTTTATGGACTCGAACTTACGCCGCTTTAGACCTTACTCTTCTGTCCCACACAGAGAATACAGAGCCGAAACTTATTAGCTGTACTATGTCAGGTAAGTATGTGTCTTCAAACAAGAAAATAAGTTCCGCCGCTAGGCTGTGCTATAAATATTGCTTGCTTGATGGTTCAATCAACTACACAGATGCATGCAAAACCGTATGAGTTTGATTAGGTTTATTTCATCAAATGCTATGTATAGTGTAAACACGGCACAAATTTACTGTACAATAGTCAGGTCAGTCCGCCCTTCCCCACTGACAAGAACTTGCTCTGTTTGCACCTGTTCGATCCCGTTATATTTTGCGACGTATTGTCGAAGGACTAGGGCCTTCCCCTCGTGTCTTCCCAGCAGACCCTCGAGGAGGACATGGATTTCCAGGCCATGGGTACCTGTAAACACCCGCGCCCTGAAGGCTGTGGTCTGAGCCACCATCAGTGTGAAGTGCCTATGCTCGTTCTCATCAAAAGCCCATGCCACTTCCCAAGGGGTTATGGACAGGGCTATGAATGAGTTTAGTATCAAAATCCTCAGGGCTTCGTAACATTTTTCAGTCGGTCCAAGCAGAATTTTCCTGTACATGACAGTGAAGTCATCGAATTCCTGTAATGTAAATAACAATTATTTCAGATTTCTGTCTGGATAATTTCACTAACGTGTAGATCAAACTTTATTATTTTGTAGACAGCCCGGTTATTAGATTGGCAAAGGCCCAGAGTTTTTCAGTCACTACACGATTCACTGAGGGATTCAAAGACTCATTAGCCTATGCTTTATAGCTACTAGATGGGGACACCCTAGAAATCATATATAATGTACATTTCCACACCTGATAATTATAGAAGGCAAATACAGGCACATCAAGTATAGTCGTTGCTAGGACGTACTTGGACTAATTTACTTCTTCAACCTTTGGTTCTGGGAAACAAGGTCTGGCCATAGACTGGGACAAAGCTACGAAGAAAATAAATTGTATATATGTGTCATGTTTTCTGTTATTGTGCTCTATAACACTGATTCATTCGCCATTTTGGCTGAGGCTTTAGCTCAGCATGTTTGCTAGTTTGCCGTTTCCTACATCCACTAATCTAACCGTCGTCAAATAAATGAAAAATGATAAATATGTATATATGTATATATATATATACATATGTGTGTGTCTGTGTGTCTGTGTGCGTGTGTGTGTGTGTGTGAAACGAAAAAAATATCAAGGAATAATTTGGAAAAGATTGGCAATTTAAATGAATTCCTTGGTGTGTTTTAATTCGACCATGGGAAGAGATTCCAAAGCAAACTCACCCGTCCGGATCAGTCTACGTGACATTTTTGTTGCCCGGATGTCCACTCCTTGTCGGGAAATGTCACGGGTTGGGACTGCAGTAACACGGAATGAACATATCTGCATATCTGATACAAGCAATGTCGTATACAGTATCATAAATATATCCGTACTAAATGGAGAGAATTATATGATAAATGTTTAAAATGTTTCTCTTTTTTTTTTAAATGTCTTTGTTTATTTAGTTCATTGGTTGGTGGGCATGCTCACAGCGTTCGCATTGTTCAGGGGCTCCTGGGTCATTGATTTGCGCATACACATCAATAACTTTATCACTTTAATATACCTACCCCTACCCCGCAGGGATAGTAAATGAGGAGGTTTACCACACAATAGCCTCTCTAAGTCAAAGTGGTGCAGGCAAGCGTTTGAAGAGCGATTTCCACAAAAAACCTAAGAAGTTATATTAATATAGTTTTTATAAAATTATTTCATAAATGGCGAGAGAAGAAAACCCGACACATTTCAACACTTGCTAAAAAGAGAAAAAAAAAAGAAATAGAAACAACATTTTTAAGCGATGCTTTCAATGTAATTTAAACTTCAGAAGTAAACTGCGGCAGTCATTTTTCAATCTTTTACATTTTATCCCGAAGCGCACCACAAGGCCGAAACTGGGTAAAACAGCTGCCATGAACCAAGTAAAGAGGTCGGAGACTACAAACCAAACAAAATGTTATCAGCCTTCAGGGCATTTCTTAGCCCTACTGGTCAAAGACCAGAAGAGGTTATGTATTAGCAAGTTGTCCAGCGTCCATCCATTTGTCTGTCTGTCTGTCCCGCGTCTGTTAACTTTTCCTTCAAAACGCTACTCCTCCTACAACTTTGGCCCGAATTCAACGAATCTTTGTCAAGAGTACACGACATCAAGATACATAATTCGTATTATCGATTTTCCTTTTCAATGATCGCTTGTCCGTCTGTCTGTCTGTTTATCGAGTATGTATCAACATCTTTCAAAACGCTACTCCTCCTACAATTTTTGCCGTTTTCAACGAAACTTTGCTGAAGTGTAGATTACATCAAGATACATAAATTACAACATCAATTTTCCAGTCCGATGATCGATTGTGTGTCTGTCTATTCATACGGCATATGTTACAGGTAACATTTATTTCAAAATGCTACTAGTTACTGTTACAGTTTTTGTCCCGTTTCAATTAACTTGGTACAAGTGAATCAAAATACATATTCCGTATTGAGTTTCAGCTTTGATTTTCCAATGCCCGTTATACATATATAATTTTGTAATCGACTCCCGGATAATTTTGTCCCAAGCAGTAGAGCTACTGTCTCATCCGAGACTCTGGTTTAATTTTAGCTTGGGTATAAAGTAACCAAAATATATCCCCGAGTTTTTATTTCCATTCGGCACAAGACAATATTTAGTTCGCATACATATGCAGCTTTGCCTAAAAATTCTAACAGGAATATAAACCTGAAACAGCATTTTAATAAATATTATCGTGGATGGACTTCGTCCAGTTGTGCAATACACTTACAGATTGTCTCTAAAGCCTACAACATATGCTGTCTCCCTGACACCTAAGGGCAGACAACGCCCCACCAAGGTGGTTCCGGCGGCGGATAACCCACAAGTCTTGATGGTCATGACAATTTTTACAACCCACGCCACTTGTCGTGGTCGACATCTAAGGAGAAAATCACAATCGTGGATTTTACGTTCAAGTAAGTAAAATAATTTGATGAGTTTTTGTAATTAATACATAGAAGCATTCCTTGCATTTACACATAAGCATGCAAGCTGAAATCATCGCAATGGTATGGAATTAACAAAATTAATGAACAGTATTGATGTCCAAGGAAAACACCCCTGCGTTTATGGAAACATTGTCATGTCATTCACAGGTTAAAGATCATGCCCAGGGGAACAAAATGTTGGCCAGTTTAACATGTATAATTTATGTTTCCCATCACTTCTTACATTAATCAGTGAATGTGAATTATGAATGCATTAACTCTGACCAGAGGTGAGAGATTATGTAGAATACCATTGCGAAATACAACTACTTCGTTGTACAAATAAATACGTCTGAATGGATGAAAGACATGGCTTTCATGGTTTGCCAAGGATCATTTGTCATTCTCAAAGAGTCTCACACTGTCGCTGCGTTCTCTCTGCTGTACGCTTTTACATAGTACGCCAAGAAAAAAACATTTTTTTTATCATAGTTTCACGATAAGTATATGTGTTCTTACAAAACCTTACAAAACCCTATGCCGATTTTCAAGTCGAAGCATGTTCTATACCATTGCAGCTCTAGGATGTTGGACGCTCAGCCAGTGACAATTATGGCTAATTTTGCATAGCATGTTACACTCAACCTCAATGTCACAGACAGTATTAAGCCTATCGCACATTCAAAGTAAGCCATTCCCTACATAGAACAGATGTAGCCCACACAAACATATACAGCTTAACCTCACCTCTTTTCCAGTTCATCAAGGGAAAGAAGAAGCAAGTAATAAGCAAAAACAGCCAAGTATAAACACGTCACTATCCTGAAGATCTACATGATGCTGTTAGGATGAGGACAATCGCTAACAAATGACAGATGTTGGGAACAATGGCCAACGTCATTACATTGTCTCGTAGTGTTACGTCATTCGGGTGACGTCACGGTTGAGGCGCCATAAAAAGTTCTGATAAGCTTTTTTTTTTTTAGAATGTCGCAATCAAGGTTGAGTACCCTGATATCATGACGTCATAATGAATGTATTCACCTCATTTCATGTCCCACCTCCATTTCTCCTGACTTTGCACTCTATTCCAGGTGAAGCAATTGTGACGTCATGACGTCACAGAGAGACCGAACACTGGTAGCCAATGTGTGGGACATCCAGTTGATCAGCTTGCAATTATGATAGATCAAATGCGTGTTCCTGATAGACAGTTAGGAAAGGTTCGTTTCTTTAACCGATATGTGAGTGTAAAGCAAGGTTTATTTTACATGCTAAGTGGTAATAGAACATGGGTCGTGTGGAAACATAGGCCTACATAAATTGTACACACTCCATTTGTCCACGATCACCCAAATTATTTGTTTATGTGAATGTTGTTTAATAACGTGTCTATAGTGATTTTCGCTTACAATATATGACGGCAATCACGATTATGGATGTAGTTGCAGGAGATATATAACTTTCATCGTGCAGGGCCTACTTGATAAACTTCCTAATGTAAGATTTCATCTCAAGAGCACCAACTGAATTTGAAGGCTCAAGGTCATAGGAAAAATGACCAAAGGTAGCAGTTTAGGCCTACCAATGGCCCGTTTCAAGAAGCGCATGTGGTGTAACGTACATGTAATTTCCACAGCATCTTGCCATGGTAGTTACGTGCACGTTCGTTTTGCATATCACTCGGTTCACGAAGCCTTCCTGACTTCCACCCCGACGTAATGTCTATAGAGCGTTGATTGCCATGGCGGTATGCTAATAACAGGAGTGAAAGTACCCTCAATGTAAACAAGGCAGAGTAAACATGTGTAACCCATCTGGGCTTTCGTAGAATGACTCGCCACAACAATCATGGCCATCAGCATGGGCCTGGGTGTGACTGCCATTTCTGAACCGATGACTACCAATCGGCTGATCACAGTTGTGACGAGGAATCATTGACGTAAAAAAAAAATAAAAAAATAAAAAAAAAAACAATTTCTGCAAAATACTGGAAATAGAAATTTGGCAGGCTTCCTTGGTATAAGGCTTCTTGGATAACAGGATACTGAATGGCCTTGCATATGGCATATCTCGCCTTGAAGTATTTGTTAGATCCTGTGTGCTGTGTGATGATTTCAATCTACGCCATTACTGCAAAAACTAGTGTGTCAAGGATATTCCATCAAACGCCTTCAGTCTGTTTCTTATATTTCTCAATCATTACGCCTCTCGACTTGGTAAATACTGACGGAAAGTTCAGAATCTCTGGGATTAACCCACAGCTAAGGCCTCTATGTTCATCGTGTTGAGTGTGGTGGCCACGTTGGATAAACGAACAGTTGCGATGAAAGCGCATATGAAATACATAGTTGATTATCGACATCATATATACTAAAATGGTACACGATTTGGATGCTGATTTTATTCATCCGCTTAGAATATTCATTACGTCTTTTGGTCATCACTGACAACTGTTGACTGCTTCTCTTTGCACGAATCCGTCATAATTTTTTATATTGGTATAGTTTCTTACGTGGCTTGTGTTATTTGTCGTTTTTTTGAAACTGGTCTTGCGATTATTGACCCTAAACATCCATGTTGATTGACGACTGGTATACGAATGTCGGTTTCGATGCCTAGGTTCATGTTACAACAGAATTTTAGCGGGAGTATAAAATATACTCTAAGAGTTACAGAATGTTTGTAAAATAGTAAAAAAAAAAATACAAAGAAAGAGTCAAGAATCTTAATAAAATAGACAAATATATGCAGAAAGGCCAGAGCTTCCGGGGCTTGGGCAGACCTTCGTCTATTCTCCAGGAACAGTACAGATCCGCTGATTCAGCATCCCAAATTAAGGTCTTTTTCAGGTTTCCCATCTCAATTTTAGTAACATAAAGGGTCTAAAAAGGCATCTCCGTGCCTATCTGAAATGGCAAGTGTTCGGGGGCCTAGAAGGCCAATGGACCCTATTCTGTGATAGTAGATCCGCTGCCTTATTGCCCCGATCACCCAGAATGGAAAAAGAACAGTGTATCTCGTTTTATCCTGATTTAGCTACCAATTATCGCCAAAAACGTGTATCAGGCTACCTGAAAGGTCAAATCTTCCTGGACCCTCCATTATTGATGTAGGGAAGTTGTTTTCTATTTGAGTCCCCGGCCATCGACCTGAGAGAAGGAACAGCTTTCAGTACATGGGCCAAGTAATCTTATAAGAATCCAAAACAGTGCAGACTTCACACTGGGATAGGATAGAAAGTCGAAACAGTTTCTAGCAATGGTAAATAAATTTTGCACAAACAAGTCATAGGTAGGTGTGGGTATCTGGTAAATCTCAGGGAGAGTCTAAGCCTAAACATTAGACGTCTGTTAAATATCCCTGACACTAAATACTGACAAGTTAGCCCAGAATGCAAAGATATGGATACTAAGCAAGAATGCAATCCGCTAAGACGAGGAGAAGGCTAACGTTTTTTCTGGTCTTCTGCCTTTGAAGTCTTCAGTTTTGCAGACAGATTTTGTATCCTCACACTGCTAAACTAAGGTACAAGTCAGCGTTACAGCAAACGTGATAGCAGGAGACTAATTAGAGCTTCTAGGATGAATTTTACTACATGTACATAGGAGTAGCTCCCTATATTAGGGGTAGCTCCTTATAGATAGATGTCTGACCTAAGTATAATAAGAGATGTGATATTCAATATAGATATAACACAGTTTCAAAAGCAGAAAAGTGGAATAGCTAGGAAAGCTTTGTCGTAAAGATTTGATAATAGTATTGTCGTTCTTTCGGCAACACATTAAAGGTAAAACACATGTTTTATGACCCAAAAATTGGCCGAAATGACCTGTCAAACCAGCATCCAGCAGTACATCTTGCTGCCACTAATATTTGTTTCAAAATAGGATTTCACCTCCAAGAATGATGCCTTATTATTAAATGCACCTTGTAAGTTACATCACTCTAAACATACTTTCCTCTGAATAATCTATTCTTTTATCTTTAATACCATGTGTCGAAGGGCATTTAATTTAAGACTGGTGTAACTATTCAGATATAGCAGGAGATATTCCTTTTGGTCTAGAATTCGTATCGTGGACTTTAATTGCGCTAACTCTGTCGGCCACGTAGGCCCAACGATGCAAAACAATCCCATAGCCTGTTTTTAAATAGTCGTGTCGCAAGGTTGATTTTGCACAGATATTATATAACTGTTAATATTGTTACAGATTAATAGCTACCAACAGTTGCTTTGTCTTACATTTTTCAGAGACAATTCAGTTAACCCATGCACACAAGACACTGCCAACACGGTATATCACACACGGAACTATTTTTTACAACCCACTTCGTAAAATGGGACTAAGGTCTTTAATTTCCACTTCGACAGCAGGCCTATGTCAGCCGGGGGATTGTCAGGTACTTGACAAAGGCCCTTGGTACTCCGTGAACTCTGCTTTACTTTCAATATGAATCAGACAGCCATCAAATAAGTGGAAGTCTTAGTCACGGCTTCAAATGCTGGGATGAAACTCTGATAATGTCTCTTGAACATAATTGTCCTTTGATACTACATATATTAACACCGAGGTACAGAGAACAAAAGGCGTGTGAAATTATGCCAAGGTTGCTAGAGCGCTGAGTCTGTAGTGCTCAGATATTGTACAACTGGGAATATTTTAATCGGTTAACAGTTTATGGTAAAATCTTCCCAATACTTGATTTCTCATAACTTTATGAAAGAAACCCACAGGCCACTGCCAACATTGAGATCATACACGGGGCTATTTTTACAATGCCACGTCTTTACCAGACGTACCATTCTAATGGGTGTTTATTGTTTACGTTAGGAAAGCTCAGACAGCTTTTTCTTTCTTCTGTTTTCCAAGAAAGGCTGATCTGGCTTGTGCAAAAGAGTGCTTAAATACTCTGTGTATTAGGCAGGACTCTAGATCATCTCCACTTCACTTGGGCGGCCTGGATCATGGACGGGGTCATAGCAGGGTGAGTTTAATACACACATTTTCATAACAATCTGGGGCCAGTTTCATGAAGCATACTTAGTGCTAAGTAGCACTTAGCTAGACGCCATGGTAGTTAAGGCTTACTTAGCTTAAGTATGGGTCATGAAACTGGCACCACTGCGTTGACGCCAACTAGGTGCATAAAGTTTCACGCCTGTACATATGACAAACACATAGCCAGAATCCAGATGCATAATAACAGTTATTACCGTGTGCTGGAGAGGATGGAATTTGTCTCTTCCTTTAAAAAGAATATGTGCATATTGTGAAATAGGGTTTGAAAATGCCTGATGGATAGAGGTCCATTTTACTGGCCAAAAAACAATAATTCACTGCAACTTCGATAGAAGATACAGTGGCTTTTGACAACATTTAAGGAATGGTGACCGCATTTTAAGGCATGTAGGTAAATTTTAAGGAATGGTGTTTAAAATTCACGGAATGGCAAGCACATTGTAGGAAGTTTCCATTTCTGGTTCGTATGTGTTGGGCCTACAATCAGTTTCCAGTTCCGTCTTTCCTGAACTTTAAAAGTTGCAAACTTGGTACATTTTAACTTTGTTCTTAATAAATAAACAAACAAATAACTGGTCAATCTATAGTATAACATTGCTGTGTGGGGGCTCGTTCCTTCTTTGGCATGGCGCACCAGTGAAGCACACGCTTTATGTATACATGCATGTCGTATGCGAGGACACACCTTTGTTATCTGAAAATAACGCTTTTTGGAATACTGATCAAGCTCACATCTGGATACGACATACGACATAGGACAAGCGCAGATAAGAGGCCATAGAAAAGTTTTTTTCCCCCAGACACTCTACCCCTTCTTCGAGACTTGTCTTTCGCATCACCTACTGTTTCGTCATTATGTAATGCAATTGGTGCATCGCGAGGATTAATTTTGGTCATCATCTGTGTAATGTTAATTAACTTCAATCGTCGCAGAAAATCCACAACATCCCTTGTCACATCTGCTCGTGATTGTGCATATCATAACTACAGGCCTCAGCACTGGCCAATAGTCTTAGGATACTGACCGAGACGAATTGGTATTCCGTCAGGAATTCAGGGGAAGTCTGTTTGCTCAACCTGGTCTAATTGCATCGTTGTGGAAAGAAGAAGGACATTCATCGTTGTAACTCACCTTGGACCTTGCCTGGTAGCTCCCATATTTGCTGCATAAATTCTGAGCTGTTGAACCTCATGTCTTTGCATAAATACAATACACCTGACAGAACAATGGTAAGGAAGTTGTCTTCCGAATACAGTCGCACGAGTGGCCACAGCGTCAAGCGTGGTGACGAAAAATCTTTGTGTTTTACATTTGTTAGGTGTTGATATTTGATACAAATGTGCGGTACATTTGTGAGGTCAGGGTATCAGATGTTTTTCAGTGTTGGTTAAGCATGGGGTTATAGTGATAGACACATGGGTTATCCACCGGTAATGTGTCGGTCAGGTGTCAAGTCATGGATAGATATAGATGTTTACTGCATGATGGGACGTATACCTTCAGAGTTAAATCAGAGTTAAAAATGTTGGCGATGTAATTAACCTCACCCTCGGCGGTGCCGGCATGACTTAACTTATCAGCCGATAAATAAGTACACAATATTGTTTGCACTTGATTACTAATTCACAAGTTATTGTATATTTGTCGGTTCGTAATATGTAGCTAGTACAGCTTAACCATAGCTGTCGTTAAAAGGCAAAGAATGTATAAACGTCATTTTTTTTAAACCTATATTCTTTTCGCCAGACAGAATGTTCACTAGCCTACATGTGCAGTCTTGTGCACATAGAAACCGTCTTTATAATCTTAATCAAGCTGGGTCTTAGATTACATTACCGACAGCTGACTTTATTATTCAACAACGGTCAGAATCATGCGTAGAGGAAGCTGGCAATTGCTAAAATCGTTCCCAGTGTACTCGTCAAACCGTGTCCTCGTACTCTGGATTCGCCCAAGCGACGTCGCTTGTAACGATCCTTTCACCTGCGATGCCATTTGAATATTGTGTGTCGCCTGATCGTTTCTGGTATGACACTTGTGTTACCCTCTGGACGTCTCTGGTTATTCACTGACTACCGGCGATGAGTTGATTGGCTTCATTTCAAAATGCCCTGTTATTCGTAGCGGCAATATAAAAATATCAAATCAAAGAAAAAACAATCCATGGAAATAAATAAAGTTACAAATAAGAAGCTGTTCTCTCAACTGTCAGTTCATTATATCGTATGGCGTAAAAGCAGGCACTGTCGCAAAACCATAGTAATATTTCCCCCAGTTTTGAAGCCAGGTAAATAATAATCTGCATTGTCTTCAGAAGAAATGCTTTAGGTTTTCTACATTAACAAGAGGACGCGTCAGTATTTGTGTTGATTTGAATTTGATAAGACTGACTATGCCACCTTCCCATATCTAAACATCTTAAAACAGACATTCAGGGTCAGGCATATTTGTCGTATCAGGAAATCATGGTCAAGAATGCCATTTCATACGGATAAATTGGTCTAACGTTAAAAATTAAATGCACATGCACCGTTAGTGTCATTTAGAAAAAAAAATCATATGTGACAAAAATTCATCTTCATAATTCCGCAGATATTTTTGAGCCGTGGACATATCTTTACCCATACAATCCGAAAACATTGCCAGATGCATTACAGTGCCGGGTGATTTACATATGAGAATTAGAAGCAGGAGAGACAACTCTGGAATAAAACTGACGCAATTTTTTCTAACTAGAGTTGCATCACGTAACACCTGTCCGTGTTCATACTGTAAATAAGCTATCTCGGATCCCTGTGGAAGCCGCGCACATCGTAAAGTGGTCTACTGCGCAACGTTCGCACGTCTTAGCATTCATGGTGGGCCTCAACACAATTACCCCGGGCAGGAATTGCACATTAAAACTACTGAAAGCAGCAGGCGTTTATTTTAAGTTGGTGGAAATATGCCAGCCTCAACGCGCTGTGCACATACATACCGTCTATGGGCCTTTGTCCTCCGTGAGAGCTATTTACCAAACTCGTAATATCCGTTAAACCTTCCAGGCAATCAAATATAAATGCGTCTCGTGACTCGAATAGAGAGTTCCTTGAAGAGACCAGGTGTTGAAATATTGTCTGGACGATAAACTGCCGAAACAGACCTGCTGAATAAATAAAATAGATAAATAAATAAATAAACAAATAAATAAATATTGACTAAATTTTTCATGGTGTAGGAAGAACTGTCTGTGGGGTATTCATCTATCTTTGCTAACAGACAAAACAAACTGTATTATATTAAATTCCATCATCTTTTCGTGCTAGATGACCTGATAATTTTTCACTAAGCATAGGGAACTTTTTGGGAGATATCATTTATAATTTTTGGCTAATTATAATTTAATATTAGAATAAATTAATAATTTTAGATTGCATAAATGAACGCAAATACCACGGTCTATTTTATGACCATCCCTGTTTCCCTCTTTAACATTTGGGAAGCCACTAGCGAACTCTTCAAGACGTGTACAGATGTGCACATAGTATTCATTGGAGAAAGCCTGCGCAAACGGCAACTAGAACGTGGTGATCGCTGTTAGGCTGGCCCCCATGAATGGCGAAAGCAGAAGAATTTACGAACACCTTCTCCAAGGCTGGAATTGAACTCTCACATTATGTGTACTATTGATTGAAATACAAGCGCCTTACTCACTCGAATAAGACCAGAGAGATAATCTGGCATCAGGGCAGCCACTGTGTTAATAATATCCTGTTAGGAGAACTGTTATCTGGCAGTCTACGTTTGTGAGAACTGGGAAAGGTTTGGAATCATTCTTCATGTTTAGTTATTCCGAGAATGGTGCGACCAATGCTCTAACAATCTGACACAACTATACACATCGATACAGAAGAGACTACCCTCTTTGATGGGCAGCGCGTTCTACTAAATTTATACCATACACACGGTGAAAGATAAGGTGACGTCATGCACTTGCTATGTAATATGGAAATACCTCCTTGAATGTGTGACCAGAAGATTATTCCAACAAACATCAAAAGAAAGTTGTTCAAAGATGAAAGTAAAGAAGAGAAAGCCACTAAGACGTTCGAGTAGGTGGTGCAGGTGACATACCGGTGTGCGGATTTGTCTGTCTCCAGAGATTTCCTTGGTGTCCACTGGCTGTGGCTCATCCTCAGGAAGAAGAAATTAATCTGAAGCAAATCGGGTTCATCGTTTTATTTGATGGAATTCGTCTCGACGAACGTCCAGGAAGAGAGACAATTGAATAAAGGAGATGGACAGCGGGTTGTTGTTGGTTGCGTGTAAACCCGCTAGTCAAAGCGTGGTGCGGCCTTTGAGCTTTCGTTTGCAAGTCTTCATATTTGAAGATTAAAAGTATGATCGATTCACGTGCCCGGCCTTTCTGTTTTCAAATAAATGTTAACTCAAATAAATGAAACAAATAAATGAATCTTACTTAGAAATATCAAACGCACAGTTTCGTCTCAAATGAGGTAAGGTAGGAGGCATACATTGCATTTAATAATAGTTTGTGTATCAGTGTCTTTTTATTCTAGTAATTCAATGAAACTTCAAACAAAAATAATATGCAGTCAAAAGATCTAAGCATTTCTGACAAAGCTCTTGCGTTATTGTGCTGCATCAGTACGGATGGACTTCTCGGCTCGATCGGTTTACAGAACATTCCCTTGGCTGAAGTCACTTTTTCTGCAGATAAACGTACAGGAGCTGGGAAGATCAATAAGAAAGCTCTCTTTGAATAATATCATACTCTAAAACAGCCATGTGTTTAACTTCTGTAGAGGATTGGTTGTGGTCGAGGGATTAAGGTGCCTGTTTCTGCATGTTGGACACGGAAAGCATTGGTTCAGTTCCTTCATCAGCCAGTGTCATTTCTTGATTCCCTCGACCTTGGTGATTAGAATCATTCGACAGCTATTTTGCTTCATGTTTTTTTTTTTTTGTGAACTTACCATTCACATTTATGGCTCTGAGCTCGTGGAGCAAATAAAAATACTGAACGCCCCAAAAATCACCATGATCGCACCAGCCTTAGATATGAAATTCGCCCAACAATGGCCCAGTGTTATGCCATGATGACGCTAATGGTGCGAATCGATGCCAAGACGTAAGGCCACGTGTGAGAAAGATGATATGAAATGATGACAAAGTAGCACGGATATCATTCGACTAGGAATGGTTAGGCATTAATAGTTCGTAAAAGAGCTAATAACGCTTAATTATTCCCAGTTGGATCCTTGTTCAGTGAGATTCCGCATGCAGCCATCCTAATGTAAATTTCCATTAAATTACCCGTTGTGGAAAACCATTATTTGCAGGAAAACATCGCACAAGGTTTTAGGTCGACGTGTTTTTTTTTTTTAGGCGACATATGTAGCAACAGTTCATCATGTAACAAATACGTCTAAGACACAGGCGTACTTTTGATAAGACTATTCATCCCAAATCTATATGAGGACAAAGTATGACCATGCCCTTGAATTACTACGCGCCTATCGTTCCAATTCCATTTCTCTGCTATGAAAATACCTCCACGCCATGCCCTAAATATTGTTTACGTTTTAAAACATATGTAAAATTTGTAAATTTCTTCTTATTACCTCTAATTAATAGCAGTGTAACAAATTACCTAGGAAACTCACTAGCACGTTATTTTGGAGAATTTATATATCATGAAAATGGCTTCAAAGGCAGCACACTAACAGACTGGCTCCCCGTTTGAGACTAACCCGCATGTTTGATAATCCATATCCCAAAGCAATGGAACCTTGTCAGTATTTAGTGGCAGCAATATACAGAACACATACCTGGTGTTTTGACTATAGCTTATTGGGTGCATTCAGTCTCCCCAACTTACTGTTATGACCCTGTAATAATAAAATAGTACATCTAAATAGCAATGTTGTGTATATACTTGATCTTGTTGACTGTATGCGGCCCAGGTTTTCCAGGTACATCATCCGGTAATTGATGTTAACAGCTGTGGCTCCTTCTCTCATCTGAAGACGTTGGTTAATATGTTACCAATGATGTAATCCAGCCGTTCGCCAAGGGTGAAATGTTCATGTTTAACAACTATCACCAGGAAACTAACACATTTCCGGCAGCTGGTACAGATTTGGAAAATAACGCACCACAAGTTAACATTCTGGCGCCGTGGTATAACCGTTTTTGCACCGTTTGTTCTTTCAGAACAGTTGTTTTTGTAGCATTTTATTTCCGAATCACTTCTGTAATTATATAGTTACATAGTCTGATGTGCTGATGTGTAACGGCATCTAAACTCAACAAGTTAACCACATAATGACGTCACATTAACCTCGTTGTAATTTTGGTGTATTTACACGGTCTTATAAAGGTATATAATTTCTCGTACACTGTGGGTTTGTCCAAGAGGATGGGATCGTGGTTATCCTACCCAGTCGGATGAAAGACAACAAGGAGTCGACGCTAGAAATAATTGCCTATTGGCTATGTGGAGAGGCTGTGAACAGAGCACAACTCATTTCATGTATGTTCTCAGAAGACTTCATCACAAAAAGAGAATAACAGGTATATCTCAGGCAGGCTAAAAGTTATCAAGCAGAAGTTCACTCACGAGACTTAACTAGCACAAGTAATAAAGATGACGAGTTTGTGGTATACGACATTCGAGACGGGTAGTTGTAGATGGCGCGAAAGATGAATGGATGACGTTACTGTTATGGACGGCGTCCAAGGATAAGTACTGTTATTGGACTGGATTCGCCATTTATGCACACTGTCACTTTAGATGACCTCTGAGGATAAAGGCAAGTCTGTTGAAACAAACACATATATCGTGAAAATTCATCATATGAATACAGCAATTTATGGATGATACAGCCACCTATTACCGATGAAGTTGCGAACTACAGGCAAATCCTCTCACTTATTGCGTTTTTATGACGGCCATATTCTTTCCTTGGTTACATTACAGTGCATAACAGTTTGTCTGATTTACACGATCCGTTTTCTGGAGAAGCAGTCGAAGAACATTGTAAAATCAGACAGCTACAATGCGACCATGTATTTCACGTTTGATTGTTTGCCATCAAATCTGGCGCCTCTACTCACATCCTGACACATCTAAAGCGACAGTGGTGTAAACCGAAAGACACACCACGGTAGCTGGACAGCTGTATATGAATAAGATATTTTGTAATTAACATTACATTTTGCAATTAACAAGCAGAATTTGCCCAAATCACAAGACTGATGTCATCATAGTCGATGAACGTAGTTTTAGACAGTTTGCATGAACAATGGAAGTGTTCCCTAATCGGTAGATCCCGCCAGAAGCAGAAATCTGTCCGGGACACGCCGATGCCGTTTTCTCTCCGGTAGACCTCACTCAGCTTGCACTGCCTGAGTCAGCACCTCTTCTCCGCCTGACTGAGCCCTGTCACACTACCTGGCGGTGTGTGAAGGGGAAGTCCTGGACAGGTAGTGATTATGTACCATCCCCTTTCCTGACACTGATGTGCTGAGGATGGACAAACCGTTCACGGGAATCAGCCGATCGAGAGTTTGGATGATCGCGGTTGAAGCCTCCACGATCAGAGAATGAAACGAGAGAGTTGATCCTTTATACATAGATTGAGCAATTCTCAAAGGCCTCAGATCGCGAGATAATAAATGGAAGTCGACTGGTATGCACTGAGGTGCGACACGCTGCTGGACTAAACTTAAGATCCATGCAGGGATTCTGTTCTCTCAGCTTAAAAGCAAAAGGCATTAGAACGAAAGAGTTGTCATCGAAGAATCATTTGCAGACCACTTTTGGCGTTTCGTGCATGCACTTGTGGCAGTGATTTGTTACCTGAATGGCTGGTTGATTTATTGACTGGTGTTTAACATCGTGTTCAATAAATTTTACTTGCCTAAGAAGGCTACCAGTTTCAGAGAAATTATTTTCTTGTTTCCATTTTTTAAAATATAAAACAGAAGTAAACAATGTAAGTAAACAATGTTGGAAAGTAACTGATAAACATTCTCACATGTTACCCATAAACTCTTACCCAAAGAGGCACACTGACAACCGCAAGACATCCTCAATGACCTCATTCAGAAGATTCTCAAATATTATTTGTTGCGAATCAAAGACACGTCAAGCAAAGACAAAACTTACACTAATGAGTCTGTCTCCGTACCACAGTGAAACCGATCGCTGGTAATCATGGATGTCACAGAGCTTTATTATATGAAGTGTGAGATAGAAAAATTAGGTAACACAGTTATGAATATTGGTGTACAGTACCTTACTGTAGGAGCTGTATTAAACGTGTGCATGGAGACTAACATCTGCTTTGTACTGTCAGCCATAGACAGGGACGGTTGTTAGGGATATCCAATCTGCTACAGATCCTTTGATGTCCCACATCGCACAGTGACCTCCCAAAAGGCCTATTCTTTCCATGATTAGCTTTCGAGAGCCAGTATAATGGCGATTCTGTGGCGAACTGAAAGGTGATTACAGCTAAAATGGTTATACGACCTTAAGAAACAAGAGGAAAACGGAGAGTACAGGTCTACGGCGATTCATCACAGCTCACTTTACATGGAACTAGGTGGCTTGATGAAGGTGCCTTTTGTATACCTATATAGCTCAGACCATATATTACCGGCATTTAATTGTCATACATTTGATATTTTCCGCACTAGATTTATGGGACAGTATGAAACTGATTCAGTTTGTATTTATCAAACAGCTATTTATCCGTTATTTTTCACCTGTTATTGTTTTTTAATCGCGTTGTGGTAGTCTCTGGCCCAGCACAGAAACTGCCCGCTTTTACACAGTATGTAACACAGTTACTCGTGTCCCCCGTGTACAATTTTGCAGTTGGCAGGATCCAAAGTCATCCACAGGGAAATAAACTGATGTGTTTTTGGTACAGATTGCCATAAGTCGCTTCACGAGACATTTGGTTTTGCCTTCATGAAAGAATACATCCCTGAGGAAATTGAACTTCTTCTTGACTCTTCTTTACCGCTGGAAATGGCTTCTTTGTTTATAGTGGCCACAGAGAACCACCGACAAGCGAAGACGTGTTCATCACCGGCGCTAAGGACTGAACCTTCCGGGAAATGATGTCAAACTGTCACCATAATTAAACCACTGGATAGTGAAGATAATTTACTGTCCACAGGGGTGAACTAGCATTCTGCTTCAGTTGCTGGTGCTAAACATCACGTATGGATTGGATAACTGGCGACCAATGAGAGTCGTGGGGAACGGTACGTGGCTGATGCTCGCCAAAACATTCCCATGGTTGCAGCTAGTTCTGAACTAAAGTTCCTACGTTAACTATGAATGTAGAGATCAGATATCAAATATCTGCGATGCATCTAAGCAACCGTTTTGATTAATGTAGCCTAGTAGAAATTTAGTATCTGTTTATAAACCACACGGGAGTGCATCTGACCGTAAACTTATTTATTTCGTTGTTGTTTATCTCCACATTCACCTATTTATGTTTTCATTTTATCATGGCTCTGATATATTGGTGGAGAACACCGAAGCGTTCGGGGTATATCACAGACATTTGGCAAGTTACTCGCGAAATTTCTCATGTGTGAAAAAAATGGTTTTCACCGAAGGTAAGACTGTAACACACGATCCCAAGAACACTGTGGACACTTCGTTGTCTACGAGGCCCCACGAACTCAGAGAAAACTTCCCAAAGAGCTGCATCACAACGAAACATTCACACAGAAATGCTGCACACAGAAATACTTTAATAAAGGAACCACCTATTAAAGAACATCTTCCAGGCAGTTACAAAACAGATTCGTAAGTTTTGGGAAATCATATAGATGACTTGTATGCTTCTTATGCGATGTTAATTTCAGAATTGAAAAATGGATATATAATGACGAAACCCTAACCAATTCGTACACACAACTAATGGTCGACTTACCTGTTCATATAACCGTAACCAGATGCCGCTTGTAATGAAGCGACATCATTCCTTGTCAAATATCATGGGAGAAAACTCATTCATATTATGCAATTTGACTGCAATGTCGGCTACATGCATCGTTCGTTCTCAGGGTTTTCCTCATCAGTCTTTCTCCGTATGGCCCTTTATATACGATACCATAGTGTTATTCCAAACGATAATAATTTTCGGCGACCATGTTAAGTTTTGGACGATTGGGAATTGTTTAATCAAAATAATCACAGGGTGAATCTAGTCTTTATATCCGTTTTAATCACCGTATAAAAGTACCAAAAATTAATGAAGACCATACTTGGAATCAGCACGAAATTGCCTTTCACATGATGTGTATTCTCTGAAAATGTGGTCTGTTCTTTTAAGGATTGGGTAGATGTCTTAACTAATTAACTAATTAGTTAATACCACTTATAACCTAACTCAGTTAATCCTAGAGAGTACATTTGTGAAAATTTAGAGATTCATAATTCATAAAGCTAATTGGAACGGCTAATTAAACAGAGTGTACTTCCTTGTTTTCGAGTACACCATCAGTATCTTTCCATTAATAGACACAGAATGTGCTTAGGTCCAGTGTAGATAACACAAATTGAATTTTGCACCGATAATGAGTATAATACCCAACAGCTTGACAAAAAAGCGAAAAAAAAGACAAAATAAGAAATAATCATAATATGCTAACCTGGATCTTTGGCCTGTCCATTAAGGCCTTGTAAAGGTCCGGATCAGATGTTTTTGACCACAATTAGAAGCAGTTAGATTAAGATTTCAACAATTAACAATGAAACCTTCCATTCATCATTAACATCATAAATCTTTAGAAACATTTATCTACATGCGTACTGTGTCAGTACACGTGTATACAGGTAAACGGCTTAACATCGGCACACAATGCTTTTCCCGTTTATCATTTTTTCACTGCCGTGGCATGGCGTTCATTAGGTGGATCAGAAAAGAATTTATCCTTAATCATAATAAGCTGATGTTCCATGCGTTTCTTGCTGCAAGAATGTCGGAGCTCAAAATCAGTAAAGAAAAATAAAATGACCGCTCAGTACTTACTAATTTGCGGTAAACATCTATAATCATCTTTCGATTTCAACCAGATCTTACCTGCAATTAAAGCGGCCAAACCATAATGCTGACCGAGTGCGGCGTAAAACACCAATGAAAAAACTAAATAAAGAAATAATGCTCTAAAGGTAAATGCATCCATATTTTATCGTTGAAATCCTTAAGAGAAACAAAACATATCTGAAGTGGGATAAATCTCAAAACTATATACGCACTTTATACACACAATGCATGTTTGCCATTGTCCAAAGTTAAAACTTCATGCCATTATCCTCATTTATTACCAGTCTTTACAGTCCATTTAGGGTCTTTTGTATACTCATAATCTATCAATGCGATGATAATGGATTCAAGCATTTGAGATAGGTCTTACGCTTCGAATTACATACACCCTTCAAACAGATCCTGAAGATGTTAACTACAGCCCGGAGATTAAAAACAGAGCAATAACCACAGTGTTCTACATGGTTGGCAAAATGGCCACACGTAAGTGGTGAATTAATTCCAATTATTCATACATGTATAAGGGTCACAGCAACAATTTATATGTCCCCTAGGTGGAACCATGGCTGAATTAGGTAAAATAGATGCACATGATGTTATTTATTAGACGTCACCGGTCTAGTATTACCTAAAATGCTGTCCTGTCAACATATTTACCACATATACAGTATGCACAAGTTTAAATGGTTGCATATCTTCTAACGTGTACATTAAGCCACATGGAACATAAATTCTGCTTCATTTGGCTTTGGAAGTATCCAATATACCGGGATGAAGAGTTCTGTTATTACAAACGTTCTACTATGGGGAGAGGATTGGTTTGTATTGGCATTTTCCGTCCCAACGAAATGTTTCTGCTGTTGCAATCTTCAGTGTGACTGCCAGGCAGTTCCCTCCCTCTCGATGTATAGCATCCTTGGGTTGAACTACAGGAGACAGTGGACAAACTGCTAAATTGTGCTGAACCCATGTACGAAACCGCAGGTTAAGCTCAACGAGTTCCCAACCAGCCATAATCACAACAATTACCCTATCATGCTCAACCGGAAACCACACACCACCAACAATTTCACCGTCAATGTGTATAACCAACCATCTAATGCGATACTGACGCCATTCCCTCGACAGCCATGACATAATATGGACGCTGTAACTCGAATATTACATTACTATTATGCCGAGAAGAAAGTTCCCGACCTTGATCCTAGATGGCCTCACCGGGGTTTAATAACCCGTAGACTCCGTTATACAATCCCCAATCAATGAGCACAAGACGCAAATACGGCTATCGTGAAATTATTAGAGAAACTGTAATTTTAGGGTTTTAGCGTTTTTTTTGTTCCAGCAGCCACGCATGCTCCTGTAATTGATATCAAATAATCCTGGAGATTCTCAGATGTGATTATTGTCAGGCTTCCAAACGGCTCGGCAAATTGATGTCAATACGTGACACACCATATATGTATATGCAATTTAAAACGTCTTCCATTTTTACTGGTGTTTTACACCGTACTTAAGAGTGTTTCACTACAACCCTGCAACCAGCATTATGGTGGTCATCCTTAGTTTTTGGTTGCTTCGTTTTAAAGTCAATCTGCATGGGAGCGGGGCATAGCCGGGAGGTTACGGTGCACTAATTTCAATCGCTAGAGCTCAGTATGTGGTGGTTGAAATCCAGCGTTTGAAAGAATATTTGCAAACTTCCCCAGGCGCTGGGTACACGAGTCAATAATTGTACGGCGACTCTCGTGTCAGCGGACGTTTGATCAGTTTACTAGTTATTCGTAGTTATTAATCGTACGATAATACAATAAGCATATCTGTACTTCTTGCATACGTGGGGAAGTTGGTGGTTTTCACTACTATGTTTCCTCAATGCGTCATCTATGCGTCATCGTATGGCGACAATTCCTTGAGTATATCTTCAAACACCAATCAAATAAACAAATAAGTTTATGAAACATATTCATACCGGCACACTAACATACAGGGGGCCCTCCGTGGTTCAGTTGGTTAACGAGCTAGGACAGCGTATTGACACCGAAGCCTGCAACCAATGCGATCGCTGTGAGTTCAAGCCCAGCACATGCTGGCTTCCTCCCCGCAGTACGTGGGAAGGTCTGCTAGCAACCTGCGGATGGTCGTGGGTTTTTCCCGGGCACTCCCCGGTTTCCTTCCACCATAATGCTGGCCGCCGTCGTGTAAGTGAAATATTTTTGAGTACGGCGTAAAACACCAATCAAACCAAATCAAATCTCTAACATATATGTACGGTAAAACCAAGAACACAATCGAGGAGCGAGTCGGTGCCTTACAACAGCACATTATTTTCCCTGTGGTGGCTGTGAACGATGTCTTTGTTCTGGGATAAAAACTATACAGAAACAGTAACCCACTGCAGAAAAGAACAAAAGACTGCACCGCTTGTGCCTATTTGTTCTGCGAGGGTTGTTCCCCCTTTCACCATATGGTGGAGATTTCCATTTCGGTTAATCCTCAAACATTGTAGCTGGCTTATTCCCAGCTTTCTCTTCTCCTAAACTTTACGCTAGACCTACAAAAAGAAGGAAGGAGGTTATTTCGGTTTACTCGTCTAGAGATTCGCAAACAATGATGCCCTGAGCATGCATGGCCTTTAGGAACTGATATAAAGGTCTGATCCTTTTCCTCGATGCACTCTTCAGACAGATTAGACGCTGGAAAGAAAGGCTCGCTTAAATTGTTCTCCAGGGACTGAAGGACTACCGCTTTACATCTGCCTGGCCCTCAAGCACATATCTCATTTAATCCACCTTCACATATGAAACTGTACATACATGTGCGCTTTCATACAACATACCTATATTGTGCTTAATTAAGGTTACTAAATTGATGTTCTCTCCGCACCAGAATTATTTATTTATTTACTTTTTTATTTATTCATTTAAAGTTTTAAGCCGTACTAAAGAATACTCCATTTACACTACAACAGCCAGCATTACATATAGTAGCAAAAGAGCAAGAAGAAAAACCCGGAGGAAACTCATGACGTGGGTTGCTGATAGACCTTCCCACGTGCGCCCGGAGAGGAAAAGAGTGATGATTTATTCTAAACACTCCGGTGTCTCCCGCTTATAATGAGGTCAGGAAATGTAAAAAGTTTTCAGTACCGCGTTATTAAGCTAACGTGTTATAAAAGGTAATTTGATGGTTATGATCTAGGGGGCTATGGGAGACAACTTTACCAAAGTAACTTTGCCATTATACATAGTTGCTTCCCTTTTACTGTTTCAGGCTTTCTGTGCTGCGCGATATCGTCGAAATGTATTGCAATATTTTAGCGCAAGACCAGCTACTTAAGGTAACTAAGATGTGTCTTGTATGAGGAGGGGTGTAAGTCTGTCGAATCTGCTATTTTAATTGGGTTTTTTTCCGTGGTACAAGTTAACTTAGGCCCACATTCCAAATGTTCTTCTCTCATAAGGATCGTACATGAGAAAGTCCTCCAACAACCTGCGCATAGTTGTGGGTTTCTCCGGGCTCTGCCCGTTTTCCTCCCACCAAGATGACATCTGATCACCGTCGTATAAGTGAAATATTCGTAAGTATGGTGTAAAACATGACTTAAATAAATGAATAAACAAAATATATGATGCGGCTTCCCATGTGGTAGGCAGGCCTATGCGCCACGGCCTTCATTCCCTTTCTATCTCTATAGCATGTTTATCAATATGAAAAAATCATTCTTTATGTTTTGAAGATGGTGTACATAACGATTCCTCAAATGCAACTACCATGGCGACGTATCTCTACAGTATGTATGTGTGTATGTCTCAACACTTTTTCAGTCATATGACAACGAGGAGTCCTTAAAATGTGGATACGCTCTGTCTATCTATAACAGGGCGAGTTCATGCGGCAAAAGTGCTGCCGCCACTAGAACATCATGCCGAAGACACCAGCCATGACACCCCACCCCTTTCACATTATCCTGACACCAGTCCTAGATTTTCGGATACAAATAACTTAAGCATCATACAATGGTTAAGTGTGCTTGCAGACTGCAAGAAATAGGTTCACAGAAAACAACAGATCTACTCTGTATAACAACTGGGTACAAATCTGCATATGCATAATGCATGTGTACACAAATTGTGTACTACTGATATTTGTCATTATGACTGCATTACAAATTGCACAAATTGTGTACTGCTGGTACACAAAAATATATGGATATGCATTTTGGCCACAATAATGTGTACCGAAACCACTCATGCACAGTAGTTTTTAGAGGGTATATAGTTATATTAACAGATCCATTCTCCTCTTAGTGAGTGCATGTTTTAACCTGTCAGTAGCTAAATTATGTACTTAAGGAATGCTGACTGTAATTTAAGCGTGTTCATTTCGTTTCATGACATAATAATAAAATGAAATAAACCCCGGACACTAGGTAAGTACGTAATTTCACACAGAAACCTTGGACAGCGCTAGAGTTATTGAGTCAAGGTTATGAAACAAGAAGTCATTTCAGAGAACACAAAGGTTCTATCTCAACTTTTGCTTCTATTAATGCTCGATACACATTCAACCACGTAACGTGTATCATCTGAAACATCATTCCACGGGACAGTAAAAGCAGCTATACCCACAAACGCTGATCACAGGTATGCTCTACGGAGTTTGTCCCTATCAAAATGCCCAGGTGTGTCGCAGGAGTCCAAGTGTCAACCTTGTCAAGTGTGACTGTGATGTTAAGCAAGCGCAGGGAGTAGCGCTTTCAGTCTGAGGATAATACGTATTTTCTTCCATGATAAGAAGGATTATATTCAGCACTCATGCGCGTACGATTATTTATATTTTTATTTATTTATTTATTTATTTATTTATTTATTTATTTATGTATTTGGTGTTTTACGCCGTACCCAAGAACATTTCACTGAAGAGATTAAGAGGAGCCCGTATGATCAAATTTCTTCCCACACATTACAAAGTAGACAAAGGCCCTCTTTCTCAGATATGATCAGAATGGCATGTTGGTTTCTGCATTTCGCTTTTACTAAAGCACTGTCGGAAATGCTTTAGGATGGTTTTAATGAAAGTGAAACATAGAAATCAACGTGCACGTGGTGCTTTATTGTCAGGACCATTAGATTCAGAGCTCTGAACATATGTCAGATCTCGGCGATCACGTACATCAGTCCAGAGACAGTACCATCACATACATCAATCCAATCGCAGTACCATCACATACATCAATCCAATGATAGTACCGTCACATACTTCAGTCCAATGATGGTATCATCACATACATCAATCCAATCGCAGTACCATCACATACATCAATCAACAACACCACATACATGTACATCAATCCAGAGACAGTACCGTCACACACATCAGTCCAAAAACAGTACCTTCACACACATCAACTCAGTGACAGTGATATCACACACATCAATCCAGAGACAGTGCCATCGCACATAATCATTCCACAGATAGTACCGTCACGTACATCAGTCCAGTGACAATATCTCCATATGTATCAATTAATGACAGTGCATACATCTGTAACGGGGGGCAGCATTCCGGTGCTTATACTAGTTGCAGTTGGCGGAAATTTCCCTATAGCTCATTTGGTAGAGCGCTGGACTTTTGCCGCAGAGATGCCGAGTTCAAATCCTCGTGTGACGCATAGAGTAAATTCTCCATCCATTACACTGGTGTCGTGACCAAACAGATTCCAAGAAGATTGTGTGGACAGAATGACGACGAAGGGCTTAATAGGCGTGCGGCCCTGGGCCTGCTAACCTGTGTGTGTAGTGAGATGGGAACTTCTGCTACAGAGTTCAAATCCTGATGTAACCCACAGAGTAAATCATCCATCTACTACACATCGTGCCAGTGCCGTCACTCACATTACCTCAATGACAGTATCGCGCAATAAATCAGTTTAGTGACAGTGCAGATACATTAATCCAATAACAGTGCCGTTACACCAACCAAGTGACAGTATCGCCACTTACAATAATCCAGGGGCCTCCGTAACCGAGGGGTTAACGTACAAGTCTAGCGTAATGCCCCAGTTGCCTCCCATCCAGTGAAAGTGCCACGATCACTCTGAGTTCAACCTTCCTCTCCGGCCGTACGTCGGAAGATCCGCCAGTAATCTGCAGATGGTCGTGGGTTTATCCTCACCATAATGCTGGCCTCGGCCATATAATTGAAATACATGTATTCTTGTCTACTGCGGGAAACACCAATCAAGTAAATAAATACAACTATCCAATGAAAATACCCTCACATACATCAGTTAGTGACAGTGCCCACAGCACGTCACATACACTTACGTATATCCAATGACAGTACGACCACATGCATCAATTCAATGACAGCACTGTCACATACATCAGTCCAGTGACAGTACAATGACATACATCAGTCTAGTGACAGTACCATCACATACATCGATCCAACGACAGTACCGTCCCATACACGTACACCAGTCCGGTGATAGTACCACCACCCGTGCAGAAGAGAGTTTCCTTCTGCCACTAAATTGCTCTTCTGGCAGTCCATAACCTGCCGGAGAGGAAGCCAGCATGAGCTGGGCTTGAACTCACAGCGACCGCATTGGTGGGAAGTTCAGAAGTCATTTCCTCCCACCATAATGCTGATCGCCATCGTATAAGTGAAATATTCTTGAGTACGGCGTAAAACAAAAATCACATAAATAAATAAATATCTCGGTTTTATGGGTGTATGCGGCCAGAGTGCCCAGAGATAAGCATTGTCTTGCATGTGACGAATGACTGACAACATGTGACGTACATTGTCCATATGTATGTCGTATATTAGTGGAGAACAAGTGCTCTTCACGGTGAGACCACGGTGACTGGAGTGCTGTGGACCACCTTCAAGGCCCCGAGAAAAGATGAGGTGAAGACATTTTAATAACTCCTCGTCCGGGGTTGAGTTTGAGCCTACAGCCGGTTTGTCTAAAGTGGCCTATCCAAGTACAGTATTATTGTCAATAATATGGTCAATGTACGATATTGTCAATAACAGTGAACGTGAATGGGCAGTATTGGAAGACTTGCAGAATATATTGACGAATACCAGAGAGCGCAGATATTTATTGACATATTGTGTGTGTGTGTGTGTGTGTGTGTGTGTGTGTGTGCGTGTGTGTGTGTCACTTCTAACAGTTCATTGAATAAATCTTCATTCATCCGAAGAAAATTACTGAAATCTTCTGATTGGTTTACACGCAGTTCGTTAAGTAACACAGCATGAACAAACGTTAACTTCTTTAACAACCAACTTTTGGTCCAATACCTTTTCCTTTTTCCTGTACCTTTGTCCAATACCAGTACCACGCCTAAAGCCAAATCTGGATGGATACAGTTCAGAGCAGTGGCCGAAGCACAAATAAATGAAACTATTAAATAAAGGATTGTGCAGTTTTTTGGACAAAATAAAATCGTCAATATTATTGAGTCCATATTATTGACTTATAGTATTGTATGTGGATGGGTCGCGTTAAATTTCAGTATCTCGAGATCATACGTTTACCTGATCAGTTCAGTCATAAAATATTCGGTCCAAATAAAACAAGCGGAAATTTGTAATAGCTGAGAGATTCAGCAAATCAAAAAGTAGAAAAGTTTAAATAGATGTCTGGCGTGATATTATTGAGGAGGCATTTAGGTCAGTTTGTGTCGGGAGGTCTGCCAGCAACCTGCGAATGGTTGTGGGTTTCCCCCAGGCTCTGCCCGGTTTCCTCCCACCGTAATGTGGGCCGCCGTCCTGTCAGTGAAATATTCTTAAGTACGGCGTAAAACCGCAATCAAATAAATAAATAAATAAATAGGTCAGTTTGTACCAGTCCGAACAGCAAATGCCCAGAAATTTTAACCCCATCGTCCCACCCTCCCCTCCCATCTGCTCCTCTGTCACGCCCCAGAGGCATAAACTGATTAACGATCCTCATGTCAGCAATCCTGCTCGGCCGATCATAAGGTTTCCTATCGTCTTGCATTCAGGTCATATGTAAAAATACAGTGCGTGAAAAATTTGACCAGTGGATCGACAGACAGACACACGGACAGAACGACAGACTATATAGAGTTGCTTAGACACGGCTTGAAATATACCAGACAGAGGCAGCCCGCAGTTTTCGACATAATTATGACAACAAAGTGACTTGCCCGGCCATGCTTTACGGCATGCAAAGGCTACACGTATTTTCCTATCTGTTAACCTGGCAGTCGATCTTCTATGATTACACAAAACTACTGGCAAGTTATCACTATTTTTCCAGTAATTCAACCCAAAACCCGCCCCCTTCTGAAAATTGATCTTGTGATGTGCCCCGTGTCTGACGACGTCATGTCTGAAAGAATCAGCTCTCGTAACGTGATATCTCGAAACCCTATAATTGTCATTGTGGCTTCGTGCCTTGCTATCTGACCTTGTTAGGAGTATCTTCTTTGACACTACAATAGGTACTATTGCGTAACACAGGACATGATTGTCAAAATTATTGTATGGCAGTCACGAATGGGTAGGGGTGAGCCATACATGCAACAGAGGTGTTCTAAAAACACATTAGTTTGGTGCCTCCCGCATTTGTGACGTCCTGGTTCAAACTGGTAACCTAAATATTTAGTATCCTCCTCCCTAGCCTGATATTGATTTAATAAGGTGAGTGGATTTAAATCTACGTAGACATGCAACAACGGACCAAACTGGCTCTATAACACAACCCTAAGGCCAGACTGGCATTCGTTCCTTGGAACTCCAATTCGAGGAATTGTATAACTAGTATTTAAGGACGAATACGTGCGCAAACTCCCTCTGATATAGGTACAGATTTGCACATCAATTGTCAGTCGTGAGTGTTGTGAGTGAGCATTTGTTTCCATTTAAGCAACCGATTTACCAATGTAACCATGTAAATACGTGCGGTATTTTTTCTTTATTATGGGGAAGCTAAGACCATCATTCGGATTATTTATGTTTTACGTCGAGCATATTAATTATAAATAGAAAATGTTCTATAAATGCATTGATTGATTAGCTACTTAATAACGTCATGCAGATGTTGTGAATGAGGCTCGGAGTTGTGTGGCTGATTATGCTTACAGCGTGTGATGGAGGCCACAGAGGGAACTTTGTTATTCTTCGAATAGACTGTCATTACAGTGCTTATCGTAGAATTATTTATTTATTTATTTGATTTGTCATTTATGGCGCACTCAAGAATATTTCACTATACGACAGTCATCAGCAATATGGTGGGAAGAAACCGGCCAGAGCCTGGGAGAAACCCACGACCATCCGCAGGAAACGTAGAATTACACCCTTCTAAGTATAGTTCTACAGAGATTTACATGCGGGTTTCACGCAGCTCTTAGTATTTACTCAGATAAACCACAAGAGGTTTTTGATTTTAATGACTACGACAATTTGGCGGATGTACAGGATGCCATCCGACGCGTGCTGCACATGAATAGTCTCACCTGCACGGGAGAAGCGCTGGAGTTTCGCCAATGTTTACCGTTAAAAAAGGTAGTCCCATACTGACCATGTCGTCTAGCTATACATGTAGGCCTGCTTGATATTATTATGAAGTCCAACCTCATAAATGTTTTCTGCCAGATATCCTGATCGTTATCGTCACATTTAGAGTAGAGTCGTCATCCGCTGACTGTAGTCATTTGACTCGATACTTCCATTTGTTTGCATCGCTTGGCGCTCAGCACTCAAAGGTTAGAGCAAGGAGTCAGGATTAGTCGTCCAGGCATCAGTATAATGTGACTGGGTGGGGTGTCATGTCTGGTGTCTTTGGCATGATCTTCCTGTGGTAGCAGCATTCTGACCCCTTGACAAGAAGACATACATTAAAGATTATTAGTCGTCATATGACTGAAAATTTTTGAGTACGACGTAAAACCCAAGCATATATACGTACACATAACACTTCTGCTATATTGCAGACTGCAGGTCAGATAACTTCGTTAAGTTATACCTAAACAGGGCCATGTGACATAACTCTCGTTACAGCCGGCATCTTAAGATTTTGGTGAACCGAAACAAGGAGATGAAGATATTCTTATAGCCTGTTGGCAGTATAGCAATGACGTCACCCACTTTAAACCCAGCGGATACTTTGCTTAGGTTTTTCTATAAATGTTTGAACATTTACTATATATAGGCCATTCCAAGGCAGGTTTAGCACTACTGTGTGTTTTTCCTATGTTTTAGGAATGCGGTCTGACACTGTAAAAGAAGTGGTACTTCTCACAGACGGCAAAAGCAACTGTGGTCATGACGTTAAGGTGAAGGCGCGGGAACTTCGGCAAAGTAGAAGCCCGGCCATGAGTACGTTTGTTTTCGCTATCGGGGATTACAACGACAAGGGCAAGAAGGAGATGGAGAGTATGGCCTCAAGCTCGATCTCACAACATTTATTTCACCTTATCTCTGTCGAAGATTTTGAACAGGTTGTAAATACAATCATAACACATCCTCCTAAATGTTATCCGTTTGGGCTAACAAAACACCCCGTGACTCTCATCCTTATTACGATCAGCACAAAACTCTTTGGTATGCCAGAGAGGTTATCTTTTAGTACATGTACTTATGGCGTGTAGGGCCGATTTTTTCGCTTCCATATAAAAGAAATCCCTAAAATAATTGTGCGACGTTTGGTTTTTATCTCTGACAAAAATCCTTTTCTTTTCACTTATACATGTACATGAGGCTGACATTATTAAGTTGACTTTCTCATATTATCTGTTGTTCGTCCGATATCTTTCATATGTGCACAAGAACATCATGTGCTCGTATTTTCTTGAAATACTTTCAATAAATTTCCTATATATTTTCACGCTTATGTATCGCCGGTTTTGTTTTATTCATCTTTAGCCTACACATGGTTTATTTTAAATACATCTGTAGTAAAGATATGATTATTTGTGTTTTTTGTAGCTAAGAGATAATAAAATAGTTAATCAAATCATGATAATTCTGGTATCGATAGATAAGTCAATTTGAACTCCATGCAGACAAGACCACCAATTTTCACCGTTGTGTTTTTCAGTGGTAATATAAACGCCTCTAAACTCAGTCGTATCGCATGATTACCTGTCGTTGTCTAATGGTAAATAAAGTGTATGGAATCTCCTGTCTTTAATTAAATGCGGTGTCTCTCAAGGATCTTTACTTGGACCTTCACGTTTCCTTGTATATGCCAATGACATAACCTGTGCCGTTGACATTCTCAGTGTCATATTATTTGCTGACAAGACAAGCATTTCACTTATAAAATACATCAGCAAAAAGAAATCGAATAACATAGGTATTCTTCGATCCTACCTGGAGCTGACGGAGGCCGCTACTAAAGCGGACGTAAACATCCACGTCTGAAGTAAGCTTGTCCAGCTTTGTAAGACGAGCCGCTGTTGTCTTTTCTTATATTAGAACGCACAAGGTGTGACTTCAATACTGGCATAGGACAGGCAATTTGTGGACGCCCTCGCTCTTACTGCGTGTGTTGACAATAAGCGCTCGGCGGTGGTCGTCACCGTTGGCGTACTTCGTGGTTTCGTGGAATTAACACCAGTTGGCTTCCACTAATCTGGTGTGCTACATATAGCAAGTGGGGAAGTTTGTCAGCAATTTGCAAAAGGTCGGGGGATCACCCACGGGCACTCCGGGCCTCCTGCACCCATAGAAATGATCTCCATGGTTTAAAGTGAACAATTCTAAAGCATAGCCTTAACCAGCAAAATGTGTAACTACGTATTCAAATCGGTTTTAAGCATTGCTTCATCCCCCAAAACAGGCAGTTCAGTATTTCTCTCAAATGAAACGAGTCATGTTTTTTGCGGATAAGTGCTTTTCTCTCATAGCAGGAGTCCTATTCCTTTTAAAGTGAGCCTTACCCATTCTCCGGGGTAAAAGTCCTTTTAAATCTGCATCCGCAAGGTTTTTGTAAGATGTATATACTCCTTGTGTTAAATTTTCTTTTAGGTTTACAGGAATATTGGACTTTTGTATCCGAGCTTGTTTGTGTTATTGTTTCTTCCATTTTTTTAGCTTCAGCTTTACACGATATAATTAATGTTGGCGAATGAGACATGGCATTGAGCTGACTACGAACTGTTAAGGAAGAATGATTATTCCTTATTTCCTCTTCTTAGGACCATGATAACAATAATCGATAAACTACTCTCATGTGGCCTTTGGAACAAATTAATTTTCGTTGTACACTACAAACACTTGACATTCAAAAACAAACATCAGTTGTAAATACTCAAAGAGAAAAATTTGAGTATACCTTTCCCAAACAGAATATACGACAAGTGCCATTCTTTGCATGGTGCTGCTATGCACTCCACATTTTTGGGAACCATGTCATTGTAATGGAAGTGTTCAGGAAAAACTGGTATACATAGTCCTACATATAACGAACAGTGTTAACATCCCCTTGGCTCAATCATGATTTACAGCTCGTGCTGGCTTCCTCTCTGATGACATGTGGGAAAGTCTGCCAGCAACCAACGGATGGATGGTCATGGTTTTACCCGGGCTCTGGGCAGTTTCCTCCCACCATAATGATGGACCCCGTCGTATTAGTGAAATATTCTTGAGTACGGCGTAAAACACCAATAAAATAATTAAATAAATAAAGATCAATAATAAGTTAAAATTGATCTATATTATTTGTAACCTTAGTTAAATTCAGAATACTTATTATAGCTTATTCCGTCCCTAAACATGTTAAAATACAGGAAAATGTCAGGCAGGTGCCTGTTTTCAGTATATAAGGCCGGCCTGGTACCTGGAGTGACTTTCTAACTTTCAACTTCCAATCTTGCCTGGCTTAATTCATAGCGCCAACCGACACACACCGCAAAAATACTGTTACGTTGAGTAAAAAGACCATTAAAAACTGTATCTGAAAACACCTTCTTTCAAAAGATTTTTCTTCCCCAAATTACATAAATTATATTATTTGCCCATGCCGATAATGAGTGTCTCAAAAGCTTTCTCTACACATTTATGTTCAGCTAAGAATAAAGCTCTTGAGAACCCTCCTCCTGATTTAAAGTTCTGCTTTTTTATTAATTTGATTTGATATTACTCAAGAATATTTCACTTATCGACGGCAGCCAGCATTATGGTGGGAGGGAACCGTGTTCTGCTTTAAAGCCAGAGAAATGTCGGCGTCATGTTACTGGCGTCACACGTTATCAATAATAGTCCATAAAACCAACCATACAATCAAAATATATCAAACAGTGAAGGTACTTTCAGATACCTTCCTATTTCATTTTTATTCATATTAACAATCAATAAGACCAAAATTTTGTTATTTAAAGTCAGGCCGTGGTATGGTCAGAACATGTTCCTCGTCATGTTTACCTAAGCGTGGATTAAATATCCAGCAGTCCACAAGTTGTCAACTGTCTTTCGTGGTTGTTGCAAAAGTATATATATATATATACGATTTCATACATACAGATTCAGCGTACTTCAAATTGAAGCAGCTCCAACGTTGTTTTGAAAATGAATAATCTGGTCTTAGCATTGATTCTACCGCAGATATTTGCCTGAGACTAATTTGACTTTTGAAGGAGCCAGGCATCTAACCATCTGTCTACCATTCAGCCATCAGCTTAATGCCAGAGAATGGGTGCCTGACTTCACAATATTTCGGCCTCTCCCTTCACCTCTCTTCTATCAAATTCAGAGAATGGAGCGTGTGAAGTTTTTGTTAATCGTAAACAAAGTGTATCTCAGTTGCTTACGGGGGTAGTCGCCGCCCGTCACTGTCTCTCAAGATTTTGTACTTGGTCCCTTACTTTTAATTGTACAGCATACAAATATAAATGACATAACCTCTGTTCACATTACTAGACTAAGCCACAAAGTAGTTGGCGAGTCGGTGCCATCATCTGACAGTCGTGATGTAAGACTTTTGTTATACAATCACTGATAGTTTTGTACACAAAGGACTATTCGTAGAAATGTGACATATCAATACGTCTTGAAATTTAGATCACGGGCGAGGAATCACATGATGTTCAACTGACGACTCGTGTTAATACTAAAATCAATGACAAACAAGAGCCTTTCAAAGCAACAGTGCTTTATAGAAAACAAGCGCAAATTTCAAAGAAATTTACTGAATAGCCGCTACACACGTTAAATGCCAGCACAAATGTAACTTCACTTGTCGCTTGGGTCGCTAACGTCAGGAATATTTGAGAAATATATATAGTTGTGGGCGTGTGTGTGAATGTAGAGGGCGACAGGGGCGTTCTTTGAATTTGAAATTTTAATACTCTACTCTTTCTTAACTTGGATAACGACAACTCAAACATGGAAATGCTGCTCTGATGAATGTCATTTAAACCATAATGCAGCCATATCGGGGCAACAAACCGGTATGATGGCACTGATGTTATCGTTTCAAAGCGGCTCAGCATATCCTAGACTTGCCACAACCTTTGTGGCTATAAACCAAAATGGATGGCTCTTTTTCCTAACGTTACAACACAGATAATTTCTTTCAGACATACGCATCTTCAATTGAACATATGGGAAAAAAATTACCCCTAATTAGGCATTTTTGCATATCTCCGGAAATGATGCCCACTTATTATATGAAACACTCTTTAAGAATATGTACTTATATATTTACATTATTCTCTCATACACCGTATTTTTTTCTCTGATAATACGGATGATTAAAACAAGCACGCCTATGCCCAAGAGTGTGTGACATTAAATAGTATCGCCTTGCTGCCTAGATAGAAGAGAGAATACAAATATCATATTTTCCAAGATCGACGACAAACAGGCAACATGATAGTTTCGGCATCATGTTGGCCGTTATCAAACCATCTTCTGGAAAGTCTTCAGGCGAGTTAAGACTGTTGCATGAAACTGAAATAGAGACACCAGCACTCTGTGATCAGTTTAAACGTCAAGCTGTATTAGTGGGTTCAATGTCACTAGCGGACACAGAATATTCTAGATTTCTCTTGTACTATATACCTACTATATACATACACTGCACGTGCATGTACTTCCTGAATTTCTTGTTCGCTTGAGTCAACAACTGAGAAGGGAGGCTGATTATCAGGTACATTTAAATCCTCCTCCCTAACTTGGTGTAATTCAACCCATGACCTAATGTTAGTGAAACTGGGCGTGTGACAGAATCAACATGGTCGTGGAACAGAAGAACCAACTGGCTATATAATAAGACACTGAGGCTTAACTGGGAAATCTGTAACGGTGAGAATGTTCGGGAAGCTGTGTAGCCAACAAATTCTGTATGTATAGAGGGGGGAGATTTGCTCTTCTTTTAAGTGCATTACGTTTTCAGTAACCAAAATGTATTCACAAGGTTACGAAGCCCGTCCTTAAGATATTGTAATTTATTTATAAATTATTGTATTTTTTTATACTAAACCGCGCTAGCAGGGTCAGTGTCTGGACTACATTTCCGTCTGTGTACGTGATAGTCTGCCCTGGAATTCAACCCTGTGTTCTGAAGGCTTCGGTGTTTATCAGTTTCGTGCCATTGTACATAGAGCGTACATTCTGGAAAGATGTGTTCATATTGTAAACATGTTTACCATCAAATCATCCAGAATTTTCTCTACACTAGCCTATAAATATGAGCGACAAAGTTAGAAATTTGGCACTCATTTTTACTCATGTCCATTTAACAGCAGTCATATTTACTCTCGTCCATTTAGCGGGATTTTGTGGGATTTGAGATATCGACTTTCATGTTAGCCAGCTGGTCGTCACGGGCGCTATTGGAAAATTGCACCTTGCCATAGAGTTGGATATATACTCCAGGGCGTACCATGCCCTTTGCTGTTTGTCACTTACAGGGTTGTCATCTATCAATTTGAGAATTCCCAAAGAAGAAATTATGTTCCATTACTGGATATAACCCTTACTTCTGATTTGTTCATACATGTATATTTTGTAAGTTAAGGTGAACTAAGAAAAGAAATGAAGTACAAGAAATAATATTTAGAATTCCATTCATTGAGAAAGAGATGTCACACGTGGCAAAGATAGTGGAAAACTTATCTCGAATGAAACAGTCACACTCAATAAATAAAGTCTACAAATATCTACAAACACCTTGCCAAAAGAAGTCACAGTATATATATGAACACACGTGAACTAAAGACACCTCGCTGTCATATGAATGAAAATTGCTAAGCATGGCGTAAAAACCTAAGAATACACACCTAATTAAATTCTTCTATAAGTATAGCAGTCTCGTCTTGTACACTGCAGCCTTTTGTTACACTGCACGTACATGTACTCCCTGAGATTCTTGTTCGCTTAAGCCAATCACTAGGGGAGTGAGGTTGGTGTATAAAAACGGTGGTCAAAATTCAACAGTTGGGACCACATGCATACCGCTTTATTATCTGTTTAAAACTAATAACAGGTTTATCGAGCATCCCTCTCCGCACCTTGATGTAATCCACCCCATGACCTAATGTAAATAAAACTGGGCGTGTGGTGAGTTGCATGGCTCTTTTAAACTCCACACGATCATGGAATAAAAGACACCAACTCGCTATATAAGTAGAGACTGATGCCAGACTGGCATTCGACCGTCGAAAATCAGGAACGGTAAGTAATGTTTCAATAGAGAGTTGTGTAGCCAACAAATTCAGCACATATATAGTGGGTGGAGCTTTAGTCTTTGCTTATGTGTACATGTATTATGTTCTGGGTAATCGATTGTTTATTAACATTGATGTGTTCACTAAAGCACGAAGGCGATATCACTGGGCAAGGATTTAAAACCAAAACTTTTATATTATAGTTTGGATTTTTTAACAGAAATGAAAGTGTCCTAACTACCTTCACTCCTTAACTCCTTAACTGATGTTGCTGACTTACAGATCAGTCTCTAGTCTCGGAGTGCTTTGTCCATTCTCGACAATCCTAGGCCGTTTTGGCTTGTTTTCCGCTTTTGACAGCTTGCCGACTTTTTCTTCAAAAGGGTTCGTTGTACTGAACTGAATATATACTCACCTATATATTTTGATATATTTATTATTCTGGCATTCTCGGCTCAAACCGGTACGGCGGCCAATATTAAGAAAGGAATACATTCAAGAATGCTTGTTCATTTATTTCTTCATTTGATAGGAATTAAAAGCTTTACTCGAGAATATTTCACGTATACATGTATATGAGGGCCTTAAGGTTTATCAGCGGAGGAAACCGCCGCGCTTTCCCAGGCACTCACACTGCAGACCCTGACCTAAAACTCCAGCACAACCATCGAATGCTGGAATGAAACTGTTGACCTCACTGGCCCAGGCCCACTGTGGTGAGTGAACCATCAATCACTGTCAGTGAAGTGATAAACGTCAGTGTTTACTCATTATTGATGTTACCCAATGTCATAAGATAGGCACTTAAATCCTTTACACAAGAAGATGTTCCCTGTCTATTTCAGGTAGTGACATATACAAAACCTATGCGCTGTCATGGCCCGATTGTTGCTGTTGCTGGCGACCGTCCTAGTGGCGGCTCAATTGAGCTCAGCCGCCAGTTTTTTGGACAATCTGAAGCTGGACTGTGGTGTGTCCGTGTGGTCAGAGTGGGGACCTACCATCAATAGGTCTCGTACCCGCACCCGCCAGATCTACCGACAGCCCAAAAATGGTGGTGCCCCGTGCCCCAACCTCTCCGAAACTGACAACGGTAAAATCTACAATTCTGTAGTACGTTGAGTTCTTGCGCGCTACATTCCTGATATCTTTAGCGGGCAACCTGCGGATGGTCGTGGGTTTGCCCCGGGCTCTGGCCGGTTTCCTCCCACTGTAATACTGGCCACCGTCGTATAAGTGAAATATTCTTGAGTACGGCGTAAAACACCTATCAAACATCCAAATCAGACGGCATGACCGTTGCATTCTCCAAGACTCGGTTTAGGTACCTGGTATAGATAGCGAGGTGCAGCGTAACGCAGCCATCGCGAACTCGCCACTACACACATGTATGCACACACGTGTCGGTATAAAAACACTAAAAAGTAGCCTTACTATTTATGTAGTAATTTTGCATAGAACACCCACCTAAAACTGTATTCCCTAATTTTTGTTGCCCCAAATGAAACATACTGTCAAATAACTAGATGCCTGACCTACAACATATCCAAATATCATTAGGGGTTGACCACCATTTTCTCAAAATAAATCACTAATGGGCTTTTTTCAAGCATTATTTGTCATAGTTTTTACCTGCAAAATTACTTGTGAACACACTTTAGATATACAGTCAGTCCCAACTCGTCCACACCGTTTTCTGTGCGCCTGATACAAAATCGAATTACTATTTTTATACCTGTATCGAGAGCAAAAACGCTAGACGTTCTGCAGGATTTTGCAATGCCAGCTTCTTCAGCTCCGTGCTCTAAACGTAATGAGAGCAATTCCTTCTGGAAGTAGTTTTTAAATAAGTTTATAAATCCATGTTTGACAGCTTTAACACACACTATGTAGGTAGGGCACAATGAGTGAAGCAGTTCACATGAAGTTTATTTCGAATCTTCTTTTTTTCTGTAATGCTCGCCGACTTCATATAAGTGAAATATTCGTGAGTACGGCGTAAAACACCAATCAGATATATAAATCAAATAAACCTTTTTTTTTCTCTCCGTCCCGTTAGATCCGTGGATCTTTGAGACAATTGCTGTCAAGGCCTCGACAATACACAACAGTTTCCTGCTGGGACCCGGCGGATTATCTTACGCCCGCAAACGCAGACAGACAGAAATTCAAGATCGGGACATTCTTTTCATCATAGACAGCAGTGGAAGCATAGATGACACAGACTTCGATATCGCCAGAAGTAACCTACCAAAGCTCATCGGAAAAATCTGCGGCACCATTGGCCCGGGAAAACAGCATAACCAGGCAGCTCTTATTCTTTTCTCGAATGATCCCAAAGAAATCTTTGATTTTGATGACTACGACAATTTGGCGGATGTACAGGATGCCGTCCGAAACGTGCCTCGCATTTATGGGGGCACCTGCACGGGAAAAGCTCTGGAATTCGCCAATACAATGTTTACCTCGAGTAAAGGTGGGTCACACACAACATGCGCTATAGGTGTATTTAATGTTAATAGTGATTCCAGTCTTATGATGTTCTCTGTCCAGATAGCATATAGCATTAGAACACGGCCTTTGTCCGTTGTTTGTCATTTGTCTAGTCGGCCTATATACGCAAAATATCATACGACAGGCGCTGATCTTTGAGCTTCGGCGTAAAAAACTCTTTGTCCACCTCAATTCCAGCCATAAAATGGATGACGCCCCAAACCTTCTTTTCGCTGGTCCTATGCATTCTAAGCATCTACATATACACGCTACCTGTTTCAAGATTACATCTCTGCTATGATTGGGGAGGGTGGGGGGGGTGCATTGTTTTGACCACGACGACATTGACAGCGACACAAACGTGTTATGTCAATCACAATGGTAAGAACCATGTAACATAACTCTCGTTATAGCCGGCATTTCAAAATTCTGAGTAACCTACACAAACTGCTCAAGATTTTCTCCATACCCGATGACATCGAGTAAATCAACCAAATGACTTCCTCTGAGAACAGATAGAATGTTTTCTTCATGTCAGAATAACTATTTATGCTTGTTTAATTACTTTACTCAGTTTTTATAAGTGTGTAAGTATTTACCATGTATAAGCCTTATAATTTTTTTCCGAGGAAACGATAAAACTTCTGTGTGCCTTTCTAATGTTTTAGGAATGCGGCCTCATTCTGTAAAAGAAGTAGTTGTCCTCACGGATGGCGCCTCCAACTGTGGGCCTGAAATTCCGGTGAAGGCGAGGGAACTGCAAAATTATACTACCATGTTTGCATTCGCTATTAGAAATTATACCTTTCAAGGCAAGCAAGAGATCGAAAGCATGGTTTCGACACCAATCTCGCAACATTTGTTTCATGTTTTAAATTTCATTCAGTTTAGAAAGGTTGTTGATGAAATCCTACCAGCTCCTACATGCGTCCCTTTAGTTCTCAAGTAAAGCACTCGGGAAATCCCTCCCTTATCAGTACAAACTCTAGTACATCAGGGAATTTATTGTGCGCTACATGGACTTGTATGTTGTGTAGGGCCTGTTATTCCTGTACTCACTCGCATAAAACAAACCCTCCAAATTATTCTGCAACGTTTTCTTCTTAATCACTGACAAAAAGCCCTTTCTTTTGACTTTGCTGACATAAGTTGACTCTCACGGGGACATCTGCCAAGAAAATCTGCTGCACACGTGACCTTAAAATAGTTTTAATAAATTTCTTATTTGTGCATCGACAGTTTTGTTTTCATTATCTTCAGCCTACACATGATTTCTTCTAAATGCAACTGTAACAATGATGTTATGTTTTGGTATATAGTAATTCGTTACCTATTCGTCCTCAACGCCTCGGCTCAACGGTGAATTAACCACTGTTCTCTTACAATGACGTGAAATACATTACCAGTTTGATTCCAAACCGTCATGGCACAGACTGGAATGAACGACTACACAGCTTTAGATCGAATTATTTTAGACAGGAAAGGCATCCCATTTGTATTATTTATAGCTTACTTTTCGGTCTAATTGGGCTACTGGAGAGATAATATCCTTTAATTCACCAGTAAAATAATGGGCGGTTTTGTTTACTTTGACTGCTTATGCCATGTCTGGTATCTTCAAAATGACGCTCCAGAAAGGAAGCATTATTGTCCACATTTCGAATTCTGCAATTACCTACCGTCAGAATATCGCCGAAATAAAACAAACAGGCCCACATTATTTATTTATTTATCTGATTGGGGTTTGATGCCGTATTCAAGAATATTTCATTTATATGACGGTGGCCACCATTATGGTGAGATTGGGCAGAGCCCGGGAGTAACCGACGAACATCCGTACGTTGCCGGCAGGCCTTTTCGCGTACACGACCGGAAAAGAAGCCAACATGAGCACAGCGATCGCATTGGTGAGACATTCCAGAGCCACTGTGTTGCGATAGCATGCTTCTCAGTCAAGGAGACTCCTGAGGTTACCTGACTTAACTCAAGACGCGTGACCTCTGCATACATACACCTGTGGAGTTAAAGCTGTCATATTTCTGAATATGTGACCCAGATTTATAATACTTTCTCGGGAAGACGAAAACAGATGACCAGTGGCGTTCATAGGTTACCGCGTGTGCATGAGTGGCGGTACGTACTGAAACTAAACTGATAAAACACACAGAACACTTTTTATGAGCTACCGGCAGTATTTAAAACCGCTATGAAGAATTCTCCGCTTGTAATCTGAAAACGACTTTAGATCCCAGATCCACGCTAGATGTATCGTGTTGAATAAAAACTGCCATATTAGATATATGCAAAAATTGTAATCAAATCACAGCTGAGATACATGCATATATTTTTCAATAACCACAATTTATAAACTAGTAAGATGCACGATTTGGATACTGATTTAAGGCAACGAACAAACAAAAACGAAGTGTATTAGATGACAATTAAACAGCGTTCTGGAAAACAGACCGACTTAAATCTTTGGTCTTCTACGTTTCCTAACTGAATAAATAGAGAATATTGCACAGTGAAGGTTGAATACAATAAATATTTTTCGAGTGAGAGTTAGAAATGGCAAGCCATGAGACACGAAGCAGTGTTAACAATGTTCAACTGTTACCTTTTTCCACAGATTCCACTTTGACGAGATTGCACAGGGTTAAATAGTGCATTCATTTTGGTAAGGGAGACAAATCTGGATCGTATGCTTACTCATAATGTATCAGTGCGACATAAGACATATTCACCCCTACATCTTTTAGTGAATAGATCACTTGGTATGGACATATGAAATATGCCACGGACTCCAAATTAACCTAACCCTAAAACAGATCCTGCCTATGGACAACATGCGTACCATGTTTACATACCCATTAATGCGTACAATTAGAGAAACATGCAGAGAATGGAGATCCCTCATAGCATGGAACCTTTGGGTTTAACAACACTAGAAATTGGGTACAAGTGGTCTGCCAGCAGTCTGCGGGTGATCATGTGTTCTGCCCAGGTTCCTCCCACCAAAATGCTGGCCACCGTCGTATGAGTGAAATATTCTTAAGTACGGCGTAAACCACTAATCAACTAACTAAACAAATAGAAGCTGGGCAGAGTATTAGGGGTTGTATTCAGCTGATGAAGACCCATGTAACCCCAGTGAGCCCTCTTCCACACGTACCACAACAATTAACATACCATGCATAAAGCGAAACCACAACAAACCCCAACACCCACGATTTCAACATATGTCCATGTATCACAATCCAGCGTGATACTGGCGCCCTACACCTTCGACAGCCATGCGTAATCTGGACGCGTTGTTTCTAATATTACATTACCGGTGTATAAAATCTATACGATGAAGAGGACAAGCCCTCGACCTAGATCCGACATGGCCTAATCGGGATATAATAACCCATAGATTTCGTAATTCAGTCCCCACTCACTGAACACAACTGAACAGAACTGAACAGAACACATCGTGGAATTCTTTAAGAAACGTTCATAATTCCATAATTTTTTGTTGAAAAAATACGCCTTCCGTAAGAGACATTGAACATTCCTGGAAATCCGCAGATGTTGCTACTGTTTCCAAACAACTGGCCACGCGGCCAATCATGCATCTGATTTGAGTTGATTGTTGTTTCACTCTGAACTCCATAATATTTCACTTGTACGACGGCGGCCAGGGGGGAAACCCACGACCATCCGCATGTTGCTAGCAGAACTTCCCACGTACGACCGCAAGGGAAGCCAGCATGAGCTGAACTTAAACTCACAGCGACCGTATTGGTACGCCGCACTGGTGCGTGAACACCACGGCCGGGCTGTCCACACACTATATGAGGCTTATTGACCCCATATAGTTTCGTATCCTCTCACTCAGTAACCATGTAACGAATTCATTCCGCGGAGGACCCTCAAAACTACACTGAAATTTACTTTTTGAGTTTCGACAGTAATTTCCTGTTGCATCGAGGAGCTTTGAATTACCAAGCAGTTATCGCTTAATTACATGACGTCATAGTTTTACTGACCTTCTTGTGTCAATTTGCGTCATAGCATTCTCTGTACTGTTGAGTCATCAGACGCATATAGCATCTGCTTTAGGGTATCTGCTGTAGAGATATACAGGTCTACCACGTGACCATTACTGTCAAACCAAAAGTAGGGGAATTTGTCTGATGCCGGATAAAGCACTATATATGTATATGCTGTTTAAACTAATTTAATTACTCATTTATTTATTTATTGGTGTTTTGTGGCTTAGTGTTTCGCTTATATGATGGCAACAAAGAACAGGGGAATGACGAGTTCTGACTATTTCTGATTATATCTGCTATATCAATCATATTTGTCACAAACAGTCATTTAGATTTGGGCGAACTACGTCGAAAACTGAGGAGGTGAAGGTTTGTGAACATAAGAAATTACTGAAGAAAGGAAACATGATACAGTAACACTGTTTTCCCCTTCAGTGACAAAAGAGTCTGATCTCGAAACTCCTCTCTTATGATGGGACGATACCGAGCCGATCCCGGGCGAAAGCCACTATTATCCGCTGGGTTTGGGCTGCTGTTTTGAACGGTGAATAATATGACGTCAGTTGAGGAAATGTTGGTGGCACTATATGGGATCGAACATCGTAGTGTTCGTGGCCTTTTGGGTAGTCCAAGTTTGCTGAAAATCACTTGTCTTTTACCAATACTATATACATGTCTTTATGCCACTTCCTTACATAGTTTGTGGTTTGCCCGAACAAGGAGTATGATTTCTTCCATTTTTAAAACTGACCAACGTCACATCAATAATATAACAACTGAATAAATACATTTATGAAACTGTTTCACGCAATAAATATACTATAAAATAATACCACTAGCGATGACCATTTTTCATATCCCCGGAGCAAGTGGGTCATATTCTCGGTGTTTACATCTCGGTGCATGTGAACATGTGAATGAAGCCTTTCCTCCACGAAAACAACTATAGGCCTGCAGAAACAGTAACCTACTACTGAAACCAAGTGCTTCTCCTCAGATGATCTGATGAGAATATTTCACTCATACCTTTTCAGCCAGGGTTATTATGCTGGGAGTAAACCGGGCGTCAAGTCCAAATCAAATAAATTTTTATATATGTATGTGTGTGTGTGTGTGTGTGTGTACGCGTGTGCGTGTGCGTGTGCGTGTGTGTGTAATCTTTGGCGATTCAAGTGCTGATTCTGTGCAAACATGAGGCTCGTGACGGGTGAGGTCGCGTGTTCAAATCCAACTCTCGCAACTTCCACTGTACCTTAATGAGTCAGGAGGTTTATCAGATGCTTGCCTCAAGGCGTTGATGTATTTTTCTACTTATAAAACTGAACGATCTCATGACAGGTTGAAATTGTTGAACACGGCCTTATGAAGTACCTATCAAATAAAAGAAGTGAAGAATTAGATGTATATGGTTAAGGCATAAAAACACTACATCGATCTTGTCTCCAAGATTCAGACGCGCATAAAACATTGGAGGCGGACAGTGATTGGCTATATCTCTGAAGTCTGTTGATGATTTTGCAGGTAAAAACTATGACAAATAAAGGCTGAAGAAAGTAAATTACTTGGTGCTGATTATATTTGGATATGTTGTAGGCCAGGCATCTAGTTATTTGACAAGATGTGTTATTTTGGCCAACAAAAATTAGTGAATACAGTTTGGTGTGTGTTCTCAATGAAATTATTACATAAACACTAAGCCCTTTTTTTTGCTATTTTTATGCCTTAAGAAGACATGGAACTAGGGGAGATAACTTTGGCAAAGCAATATCACCATTATATATTTGCTTCCCTTCTAGTTTTCTCTTTCCGCAAGACTTTTGTATGTAATGCGCAAATTGGCGTTTAAACTGTCTTTGATCCGAGGACGTCATAAAATCTCTTTGCCAATGACTTGGCCAAGTTTTGTTCAAATAAGGTATGGTTTTATAAAATGAAATGACGAGCTGAGGAATACACATTCACAACTGAAATAGCTTATCAATGGTCGTAATCCAATTCAATACATCAGTCGCTGTACTCCAACTATATTTGCTTTATAAGGAATTTGACTTCCAAATCGTTATGCCTGTTAAATGATCATTAGATTTGTTTATTTTACATGATAAATTTTACATCACAGTCACAATGATAATTTCCCGTTCGGCAAACATATACTTTTTCCCATTCAACTGTAAATTTGGAGACCTTTTTTCACGTAAAGTGTTCTTGAGGTTAGGGGCCGTATGTTCATCGTGTTGAGTATGATCGCCACGTTGACACATGAACAGATGAAATGAAACTGAGACACATGGATGAATATCGACACCACATATAATAAAGTGATGCACGATTTGGATACTGATTTTATTCATCCGCCTAGTGCATTCATTATGTGTTTTGGTCATCATTGACAACTGTTGACTGCTTCTCTTCGCACGAATCCGTCCTAATTTTATATTTATGTATTTCGTTAGTTCTTTGGGGGCTTGTGTTATTTGTCACTTTTCGAAACTGATCTAACGATTATTGGCCCGGAACGCCCGGATTGGTTGACGGCTGGTGTAGGGATGTATAGAGTCTAAGAAATGTACACTTTTATATTTCTGAATTATACGTAGGCATAAAGTTCCTCTCTTACCTGTTTAAAAATACGAATAAAACTTGCTGAAAATGTAGGAATACACTCCATCTTAAATGTCTTTAGCGTTCAAAATATCATTAGATTTGTCCGTTAGAGTTATATATTCAAACCTGCCTTGAAGAAAACAGAGTTATCAAAGTTTCGAACAAGCATGCCATAACATAAATTATCTACCTCTGCCGTCTTTTCGGCCCGTCTGTTCAAAAATGGTTTTCAGACTTTGGTACAAGCCTTTGAAAATCAGTTTTACAGAGTTGTTAACATTTAGTATCATCATATGCACACATCTACAGTCCAACATGGTGCAGACTTTTCCCGCTTCTAGGGAACTCCATTTCCATCGTTTACACAGAGTATTTTAAGAAATCCAAACCATTTACTTATGTAGAAAGGGGATAACATGTTAGCAAGCTAGGACCCTTTAACAACGCGTCTTATACACAATCGCTGAAGCTACCCCATCGCCCCCATACCCCCATAAAAATATATGTCAAAATGCCTTCAGTGGAAAAAAGAGTTTTTGTCGCTTCAAGTGTATATTATTCGTCTTTTCAAAGTACGTTCAGAAAACCGGTAATTTCACCAGCCTAAAATTGGCATTAGACTTAGTTCAGGCTTTGGAAGATTACGCCTCACACAATGCTTAAGGTATTGCAGCTCTGTTCATGTGCTGCTAGTTCCAGAGCACATCACTGGCCTATTTTCATAATGCCTCGTAAATTTACGTGATAAATTTGGGCTAAGGAGAACTTATGTAAATTGTAATTGTACTTTTTTTCCTTCTCAAAATTTAAGTAGTAAAATTTGACGTATGTAAATTTGTGTAATTTGTCAAATTCATCTACAGTGCCATATGTACGAGTGATACACAGTCTGTGCATCACTGAAACAAAAGCCCTTTCGATGCGCAAATTTGCACACGGTCGTTTTACAGAGAAAATGGCTGGCTCACTGTTGCGGTGTTGTGACAAATCAGGCTGTTGGCCTTCAGGTGTCATCATTACATAATATCCAATCAGAAACATGATCAGTACGATCAAGTGTCTGAAAACCTTTGAGGGGAGATTTCATTGGATGATCTAGATTAACCTGACCAAGGTGATGATGTGGAGTTACCCTTCTGTAGCACTGCACGCACTTGCTCTGCTTCTTGTTTACTAAACCCAGGGGAAGTCGATTGATGGTGTAAAAGGGATGGTAAAAAATATCCAACGGGTTGGTCTCTCCTCCCTGTCTTATTTCCTGTGACGTTCATATTTAGCATCATATCTTGAAATCAACAAAACAGTCAGAGTTGAAGATCTGAATGGATGGTTTCAAACCGAAATTGGCATAGTACTGAAGAGGTGCTCTTGCTATATAAAAACACACTGGTTCCACGCGGGCATTCCTTCCTCGAAAATCCATTAGGGTCAATCTGGAAAGTTGTACATCCAGCTTTGAGGGATAATTAAGTTCATACAAGCTTACGGTGTTATAGGTGTAAAATGGGGACCTCCGTGGCTCAGTTGGTTTGCTCGCTAGCACAGCATAATGACTCATAAGCCACCCACCAATGCGATCGCTATGAGTTCAAGTCCAGCTCTTACTGGCTTCCTCTCCGGCCGTACATGGGAAGGTCTGCCAGCAACCTGCGGATGTTCGTGTGATTCCCTTACCCGGTTTCCTCCCACCATAATACCGGCCACCGTCGTATAAGTGAAATATTCATGAGTACGGCGTAAAACACCAATCAAATAAATCAATTATAGGTGTAAAATAGTTCCTTTCCGTTTATGTGGGTTACGGTGTGAGCAAAGCTATGAGCTCAGGTATGCCGTTGATTTATTCAATAAGCAGGAAAGTGGTACACACCGACAAAGCTTTGTGACTAATGTAATGCGAGATGTGACAATGAAATCTGCGTTTCCCTCCAGTTATGTTGTGGTATAAAACCATAAGGGCCTATGAAACAGACACAAAACGATACTACTAATTATGATACCTGAATTGCCGTGATCGAGTTATAGTGCTCGTCTTAACAAGTAAATTACGGTCTGAACTCCATTTTTGGACAGGAAAGTTGTGGATTCCAGGCTCTTTTTCGCGAGCTTAAAAGGCTCTTGCTAACAATGAGTTGTTGACGACGCACTTGTGGCGTAGTCTGAAGTTCCGTAAAAACCACTCATTTTCCAACAACATGGTGTGCATATGTGTATGCATATGTAAGCTGTCCAAATGGTCAGCCCGGGAATCTACTTCCAATGGGAATAGTACCCAAACCCACCAGATCAACCGACAGCCACAAAATTGTGGTGCCCCTTATCCCAACCTCTACGAAACTTACAGCGGTAAGTACACTGGAGCACTTCTCACCTATGACTGTATTATGTAGTTTATTTTTTATGAATGAAAACACTTTTAACAGTTGACTCTTTTTTGTACATTTTAATGTTTTCTGTCCATTAGATCCATTGATGCAAAAAGGACCTCGATAACACACAGAATATTTTTCTCGGGACTTAGCAGATGGACTTCCGATCGCAAACGCCGACAGACAGCAAACCTTCCTCGTGATATTCTCTTCATCTTAGACAGCAGCCGAAACATTAGTTTGTCAGATTGTAGGTTGCTTACAACCAACCTGGCCAATCTGATGGGTAAATTCTGTGGAAGCATTGGTTTGGGGCCACAGAGCAACAGGGCGGCTCTAATTACTTATTCCGATGAACCACAAGAGGTTCATAATTTTGACGATTACGACAATTTGGCCGACATGTAGGATGCTGTCCGAAACCTGTCTCCTCTTGAGAGGGGCACCTGCACGGGGAACGCCCTGGAGTACACCAAGACAACGTTTACTGCGAGAAAAGGTCAGTTTTCCATCTATTATTACTAGTTTCTCCTTACGACTTTCTTTTCGCTAAGATGAAGGAACAGATAGCTCTTGTTGCAAACACTGTAAAACAGTATTACCCATCGATGCCGTCCAACCAGTACACGATGACACGATTGCGCAAGTATCATATTTTGGCTGATTTGACTGCACTCAATTCGAGTTTACAACAATGAGCCTTCTTACACTTTATAGTTAGAGTTCAAACAGGCACTCATTCGGAGTTTACAACAGCGCTTACCCTTCATGAGCGTAAACTGACACTCGTTCCAATTGTACAACACTATTTACACCTTATAGTTAGGGCGCAAACTGGCACTCAGTTGGAGTTTACAACAGCACTTATCCTTCATTGTGAGAGCGTAAACTGGCACTCGGTCCTCACATTTGGAAAAGAGGGTGCAGCCATTGAACCTTTCAGAGGTTCCATGTCTTGCGTCTGTGGTAAAGTCCCGGTAAAGTTCCATATAGAACCCTAGTGGTAGGCCTCAGTTTAGAACCCCACTTGCAAGGTTCCAGGTGTCCTCGGGTGTTATTTGGCATAAGTGTAACTGACGACCGCTGCCTTTTCCGGGGCGCTGACAACCAGATACACAAGATCACGTGATGGTGTTATCTTTCTACTTTAAATATTCATTTCATATGAAAGCATTTTCATACTTGTGTTGGAGTTTAAGTGTTAGAAATTTTATATTTCTCCCCTTATGTCCACAATCCTGAATTTATCTGACTTGCTTGAAGGGTGAGGGTTCAACAGCAGAACCTTTCGCACTGAGGAGAGAGCAAGTTTACATATAATAGCACCTTAGGGCTCAGAATAGAACCATAAGGTTCTTTATAGCACCCTAAATGAGCCCTCTTTTCTAAATGTGCGAGTTTACAAGGAAAGTACTCCCACTTTATAGTTACAGCGCAAACCGATGAATGTCGTGAAATCTTCAGCAACTGTCATAGATGGCATTCCAATGACCATACAGTTTAAATCTCTCCAATATTTGTTTCCGAGAGTCTTTTGCGAAATCTCAACGCCATCGTGCTGATTATGATAATAAACCAAGGATCAATCCAGGGTCAGATTATTGTCAACTCATACACATACCCACATCTAAACGGTTTTCAAATGGTCATCAAAGATATTCAGTGCCAGTGCCCCCCCCCCCCCAACGTTCAAAAGTCGAGGGCCCACATATGGTTTGCCCATTAGTTTTCATTTGCTTAGTACGCCCTTGGTATACATACATATTCAGACTGATTAACTGTGACATGAATTCCAGATAATCCCAAGAAAAAAAAGGGCTGTCTGCCCCTGGTTATGAGAAAGGCAAACGCTGGTTACCTTTGCCGCTTCTGTCATTGTCTGTCAGGAATCTCTAAACAGCCCCTGGAGTCTATTCCGTGAAACCTGAGTGCATGAACCCAGCCGACTGAGGACCGGTGACAACAGGGTGGTTGTTTGGTTCAGGTCGTCATAAATATATGGTATAGGTTTTATTACTTTACTCAGTCTTCTTTGCACAAGGATTCGCCATATTTGCTTATTTGATGACGGTCATTTCCTATACTGTGCTTTTTTACTCTTTAGGAGCCCTTTAGGACTGTGGCCCGAACGCTGTTGTGAAAGTACGGGAACTTCGAAATATCCAAACCCCTCACATTACCAGCTTTGTCTTCCCCATTGGAGGACACAGTGAGGCTAGCACGACGGAAATGGAGGCCCTGATGACAAACATCTTTGTCTTAAAAGCAAGGTGAATTCGTAAAGACTGGAATAGTCTGAATTGCTCTCCTACGTTGTGAAAATATTGCAGCGTATTAAAATCAATATTGTACGTTTCGTCAGACTATACGGAAACAAAATATTTCTGTGCCTTTCACTCTCATCCACACTGACGTCACATGACACATCATGAGACATGAGACACATCTCAACACATGACGTTATTTATCACAAATAACGCGCCCCTTTCAAACGCTAGTGCCACCATTCTAGCTTAAAAAACCTTACTCAACGTCACGTCTGCCTGATTCGACGTCATACAAGCAACTTTAGGCATTGTTTCTTCTTCAAACAGGAGCAGCTTTGTGTTTGAACGTTAATTCCGTCATACATAATATATAGAAATTTAATTCTTTCTTGAAATTATAGCGTGAATGACTGAGATGAAAAGAACCAGCTTTTAAGCAGTCAAAGTGTGCATTCAAGCTTCAACAGGAGTATTGTTCACTCCACAAAGGTCCTTATACATTCTCCGAGGGACAAAATGTTGTCGGTTAGTCGGCGCAACCAGCGGACCGAGTGTTATGCAATCTTTGGTATAAAATGTATACATAATAAAACCAACATCATAAAGACATTCTGTAATCTATCAGCGGATACAGACGTGCAGTATTTGCTCAGGTCTACAATTATGCAATCCACTTGTGAATTCAAAACCTGGGTTGTTGTGTACTTCTTGCATGGGTTATTATCAAAGGATCGAGAAGCGTGACAAAACAGCATTACCAGAACAACACTAACGTCTTCTTAAAGTCACTCAGTTTGAATAGTCTTTTGTATATCGGTAAGGTAACTAACCTGTATATGACTGACACAGTTTGGGAATCGATGGACCACTCCAGCAAGAAAAAAAAAACAAAAAAAAAGAACAAACAACAAATCACGAGGATTCTGGAGGGTCTTCCCCTGAACCTTCCAGTAAAACCGGAATCATGAACGCGGCGCGTGCTTCCACGTCATCAGCTTTTCAGGGAACATGATCTACTCTTCATGGTATATCGCGAAAACCAATTTCTCAGTAAAAATTCATTCACATTAGCAATGAATAAGATCAAAATTTTGTTATTTAAAGTTAAACCTTGATATGGTCAGAACAACATGTTCAATGTTGCTTAAGTTGTTGTTTAAAAATCAAAAGCTGTAATCCAGCAAACCACATATCGTCTACTGCTTTTATAGGATGTTGGTTTAACTGATATAGCGTCTTGCAACTTGTAGCAGCTCAATGACAAACGTAATTCTGGGAATGCACATTCTGGGTTACAGCATTGAGTATTTATGTGTAAGGTCTTCAAAAACTTGGCGACTCTGGCTTAACAGTAGCACACTTGTAGCACGCTACCAGCCGTCCACTGCCGTTTTTTGGGCCTTCAGCTCTTAAGCTAGATCTCAGGGTAAAAATTCTGTCAGCCAGAGGTGGGTAAAACTCTTCAATGACCTTTCAAAGGACCTGAGAGCCTATCCCTGGATGTGCATTATGCACCAATGAAATCAAATCTTACTAATTCTTGTATGAATAGATCTGTAAATTTGTTAACCCTTGTGAATATTTTGAGCTCAATACTGGCAAGACTGCTAATTTTCAGCTATGATATGAAGCTTGATTTGTTGCCTGTCGAAAGAAATGTACCGTATCTGCTATTGGGGACCGTTTCTCAGCCCATTTTAACTTAGTGCGTTGTTTCTCGAGGATGTGTACTTGGTTCTTTAGTTTTCCCCTGTATACATCAATGATTTAATCCGAGTCACTGACACTCTCTACTTCATATTATTTGTTGACTTATTTGTTCACTTACAAAATGTGTCAGCAAAAACGACACTCACACAGTTTTTTAACATCCATGTAGGTACCATTGCGTTTGTTGGAATACTAGTAAGTGGCTAATCAACGTTTTAGCCCCATTTACGTGGTCTTACATGACGTTGTAAACTACAATTCTGTTTACGATAGGAGAGAAAAATTGTTGAGTTACCTGCCAAAGGACGCTGTTTGGTTTCCTCCACCTGAGCTCTAATGTATCTGAGTTCTGCATGAAACACCACGGAAACCAATCTTACAGATTCCTCTGTGGATACACCTGCCATTATGTCAGTCAAGACTGTCCTGTTTCACCATTAGCGTTTTTCAGTTCTGGTGTAAACGTCTGACAAGTTTATGAATGAGACACAAACACAACTCAGTATCGCCTGATTACCTGTTGATGTGAGAGGTCCTTATGGTGCGTCATCTATCATCCCTCTTCAATGTGATGTATCTCAGTTATCTGTACTAATGGCATAACCTGTGTAGATGATATCCTCAATGTCATATTATTTCCTGACAATACAAGCATTTTATGTACTAAATGCATCAGTGAAGGTATGTCTATAAACATAGGTCCTCTTCCTCAAAAATCAAAAAAAGTTAAGGTAAATCTTTAAATTTCTACTGTTATCTTGTCTTTCCTTATATTGTGTATATAAGGCATTAAAGTGGTTAAATGTGCTTGCATTTCAATCGATGAGATACACGAGGTGTGGGCACATTATCGGCCTTGGACAGGGAATTTGCAAATTCTTAATTCTTGTGAGGCAGTGACAATGTTCTTCTAGCTGTTGGCATACTCTGAATTGCGTGGAAGACCACTTGGCTTCCACTAATCGGGTGTGCTGCCCGTAACACATGGCAAAGTTTGCCAGCAACTTGCCAAATGTTGGTGGTTTATCCCGGGCACTCCGGTTTACTGTACCCAAACTGAGTCTCACTTGTGTCTGAGACTCACTTGTCTCTTTCAGTTAGAGGAAGAAAATTAAATATTAGTGTTTAAATACTAAACATACAAAGGCTTAATGTGGATTAATCAGGACTTTCTGTGATCCACCTGAAAATGTACATATTTAAGCTGAAATTCCACATACAAATAGTTAGCAGGTCATCTCTTGCGTGCTGTGTCGGTTTAACCAATATCTCTCTTTCTATGAAGTCTTAAAGAATTTGTCAAAATCAACAAAGACAATGAGTGATTCGTGCGATGCTGGATTACGGTTTTCGACGATTCTTTTCCCAGCACATGTTGCTTACACATGACCACGGACTATACCTTCTGCTCATTAATTGATCTAACTGTAGATAACAAAATTTTTGTCTTATATTGATTGTTAATGTGAATAAAAATTAACTGCGAAATTTTTTTTGGGCGAGACACATGTACCGAAATGTAGATCATATATGCTGGAATATTGATGATGTGAAACCATACCATAAAGGTTTGATGCCGCGTAAATTCGGATTTCATTGAAGAGTTCAGGGGAAGCCCCTCCAGATTCCTCGTACATTGAACTTTCTTTAGTTTGTTCCTTTGTTCGAAGTGTCAACCCATTTCAACAATGTGTGATTCATATACAGGCTGATATTTATACAAACGACTGTATAAATTGAATGCTTTAGAGGAGGCGTGGTGCTGTTTTCCTATGCTCTATGGGATCTTTTGATCATAACCCAGGAAGTACACGGTAGTCGAAATTTTGAATTCATAAATGGATGCCATAATTATACGTCTGGAGAAAATACAACACGTCTGCATCTGCTTACAGATTCTTCATTAAGTCCGACTTGTTCTTGTGATATAACGATTTTGCATCGAAATACTCGCATTACATTACACCATTGCATATATAAATACATGTTAAGGGGGTAAGATTCAGCCAATGTGTCGTGGTATTGAGATGGATATTCCGGTTAACCTTTTTCCACAGTATGTCAACCGTCACTTGGGCAATATGGCAGTCATATCGGGCTGACTAACTGAAGCGATGGTTCTGATGTTATCCTTTCACTCCAGCTCATTTAACCCTATAGACCTGTCAGAACTTGGTAAATCAGTTTCACGTAAATATTCTCGTAAATAACCCCGCCTTATGGCGCTGTAACCTAGACGACGCCTTTTTGCGAGGAAAGTTAATACGAAAAAAAGTGAATAACCAAGTTTTGTGAAAGTGGCTCCGGTCAGACCGTCGGTGACAATAAACCAAAATCAATACCACTTTTTACCGACATTACAAGTGCAGTTAATTTCTTTCAAACGTAAACATCTCCGGTAATAAGGTGGCTAATTCGTACATATCTCTTGAAACAAGGCTTAGTTATCATGTTAAATAGGTTTTAAGTATTTAGTAATTATATATGCACTGTCTCATATACAGCGTATTTCCGGGACACTACGGGTCATTAAAATAAGTTCGAATGCAAGTAGAAAAAAAAACAAATATTTTATCGCCTTTCTTCCTAGATAGGGCAGAGTAAACAAATGTCATTTTTTCCAGATACGACAACAAATATATGCTGGATTACGTGTTAGTTTCTTCATCATTTTTCGACTTTTATCAACTCAATTTCAGGAATGTCTTCGGGTGCGTTAAGTTGGTTACATAAAACTGAAATATCGGCACCAAAATGCAGAGCTTGTAGGACGTTTCACTAATTAGTCTATATATTACTATTAGTGCTCTAATAACATTCGAGGACTGTTGATTCGTCTTCTTTAGTTCTTGTGGTGGCAGTAAGCGGTAAATGGCGTTTTATATATTGTATGGTTTTACATTACAAGTTCGCATTTCCAAAAATCGTCCAAACAAAAAAACACATCCCAAACCGAATAAAGTTATACTAAACCAAACAGTAAACATGTGCCATATCAAATAAGCATCTCCTAAACTGAATAAGCATCTCCCAAACCAAATAAGATTTTCTTAAACAGAATAACGGTATGTTAAATAATCTTCTTCAAAACCAAAGAACAAGCATTTCCCCCTTCATCAAGTCAAATGAAAGAAGCTACATTCGCTGAAGAAACAGTGAGCACTTTTGGGGATCCAAAAAACAGCAGGTAGTTATTTGATCCAGCTGAGATACCGACAGGCCTGATTTGCCTTATTAGTTACCTGTAGTATTTGTCAGCTCTGGGGGATATTTATATTCCATTTGGAAGATACCTATTTGGTATGTGAGATAGGTATTTGGTTTGTGAGATGGTTCTTTGTTTGTGAGATGGTTATTTGGTTTGTGAGATGAGCATTTGGTTTATGATTTGATTACATGTATTTGGTTTGTGAGATGGTTATTTGGTTTGTGAGATGGTTATTTGGTTTGTGAGATTGTGAGATGGTTATTTGGTTTGTGAGAGGGTTATTTGGTTTGTGCAATGGTTATTTGGTTTGTGACATAAGCATTTGGTCTGTGAGGTGGATATTTTGTTTGTGAGAATAGCATTTGGTTTGTGACGTGATTACATGTGTTTGTGAGATGGTTATTTGGTTTGTGAGATGGTTATTTGGTTTGTGACATAAGCATTTGGTCTGTGAGGTGGGTATTTTGTTTGTGAGATAGTTATTTGGTTTGTGAGATAGTTACTTGGTTTGTGAGGTGGTTATTTGGTTTTTGAGACCTCTTTGTACTCTACTCGTTTGTTATACTGCACTTACATGTACTTCCTCCATTTCTTGCTCGTTTGAGTCATCCACTACGGAGTGAAGGAGTATATAAAGCTTATTAAAGGATAATTAAAAACTCCAAAGCCTGGGCCTACATAAGTCTTTACTCTCCATTTCGTATCCGGTATATTTATACCCCCTTCCCTAACTCGGTTTAATTTCATCCCCTGACCACACGTCAGTGATATAACTGAACAGAACTTTAAAACTAATTTGTTACACCATGGGGTTAATGGTTTTTTTATAATCTTACATAAAGACGAAAGGAACCCGTAGCAGTGTTGATTCCTGGTACTGTATTAAAACTTGGCACATATCTTCAATTTGGTGACTACTATGTCTGATCAAGATCTAGCCTCGGATGGCTTCCCCCATTTTCAACAAACTTACGGCCGCTTTTGGCCTCTCTGTGGTTTTAACAGTTTCCCTGGCATTTTTTCTTAAGTTATTCATTGCATTGAATTGAAATTGGTACATATCTATAGGATGACATTAACTGTAACAGATCCAGTTCGAGTTTCAGGCGAGACAAAATACGGCGGTTTCTTGCCCTTTTCTTATTTTTCGTTAATGTGAACAGGTGAACTAAAGTTGCAGCCGAATCATCGTAAGCTGGATTTGAACTCTCGATCTCACTGCTCCAGGTCCGATCCACGGGCGAACATTCAAGTACTCCCACTGAAATGGATTAACGTCAGTGTTGACGGATCACATTGCACAATGTGAAAACAAGTGCATAATACAATCACAAAATGCAACTTCAATTGTTTTCTTATTATTTTTTTGTATTTCAGGTATAGTGACATATACAAAACCTGTAAGCAACAATGGCCCCGTTGTTGCTGGCAACCGCCCTTGTAGCTACTGAATTAAGCTCAATCTGAAGTTGGACTGTGGTGTGTCCGTGTGGTCAGAGTGGGGACCTACTGCCAATGAGTATCGTACCCGCACCCGCCAGATCTACCGACAGCCCCAATATGGCGGTGCCCAGTGCCACAGTCTCGCCGAAATTGATAAGAGTGTGTATAGGGGTTTACATTCGAGTAAGCTCAGCTACGGTAACCCAGTTGATGCATGCATTGTTTGTTTTTACATACGTTTATATCTGTATGTTTATTTATTTATTTATTTGGTGTTTCGCACTGTACTCAAGAATATTTCACTTATACGACGGTAGCGAGCATTATGGTGGGAGAAAACCTGGCAGAGCCAGGGAGGGAACCCACGGTCATCTACAGGTTGCTGGCGGACATTCCCACATACGCCCGGAGAGGAAGCCAGCGTGAGCTGGTCTTGAACTCATAGCTATCGCACTGATGAGAGGCACCTTGGTCATTACGTTGCACTATGGAGGCCCCTCATATTGTAAGATAGTGTGAATCACGTATTTGACATGGACTTAATTTTCGAATCTTTTTCTTCTCTCCCTCTCTCTCACGTTAGGTCCTTGGGTCCCCCAGACAACTGCTGTCATGGCCTCGACAGTACAGATCTATTTCTTTTCGAGACCGGGTGGATCCCTTTCGGGCCACAAACGGCGACAGACAGTAACACGTTCGTTTCATCGTGGACAGCAGTGGAAGCATTGACAGCACAGAGTTCGCTATCACCAGAACCAATCTGGCAAAACTGATTGGCAAAATCTGCGGTACCACTTGTTTGGGGCCACAGAGCAACAGGGCAGCTGTTATTACTTACTCCGGTGATCTTCAAGATAGTTTGGATTTTGACGATTACGACAATTTGGCGGATGTAAAGGACGCCACCCGAAACTTGCCTCGTCTTTCCAAGGGCACCTGCACGGGATAAGCCCTGGAGTACGCCAAGACAATGTTTTCCGTAATGTTTATATCTATTAACGCGCCGCATATCTATACTTCAGTTCATTGAAAGACTCCCAATAAATGACCTTCTCAGCTTGCTTATAGTGATGCTTAATTTAAGTAACCTCACCGTTAGAAATTTCAGATCCTAAGAGGCATATAAGGTACTTGTGTACTATTATGTTTTGTCGGAAAAGAGAAATAATAGCAAATTTTTAATATACACTGTAATTCCTTTGCCAAGACTTTTTCTAGTGGCTGGATGGATTTTAGTGGCTGGATTGGTTTTAGTGGCTGGATGAACCTGGATCCTTCAGGCAATTAACACCCAGCCCTATGCCCAGTGATGAGCGTGAAACCCGCTGACGAGCTAGCCTACGTGCATAGTTGTACACCTTCGACAACACAGATATATTATTGGTTTCTTTAGTTACATGTACATAATCATGTTTAATTACTTTGTTCAGGCTTTTAGGATAACTCCGCAAGCATATAAACTGCATAAATTTTCTTCTAAAGTATCTAATGAAGGTTCTTTGTGTTTTTCTATCGTTATAGGAGCTCGGCCTGACCGGGATTCCGTAAAGGAAGTTATTATTCCCACAGACGGCAAGTGAGCTTGACTACATCAAAAGCCCCCTTGACTATATTTGCCTGGGCCATCGGTGATCACGATGCTGATGACAGAAAGAAATGGAGAACATGGCTTCAATCCCGTTGGATCGTTTGTAGATAGTATCATTAGTACACACACATATATATATATATATATATATATATATATATATATATATATATATATATATATATATAGCTTCAAAATGGTGCTCAAAATAATGAAACAGAACTGCAGTAATGCCGGCATTGATAAGTCCTCTTGAATGTGAAAGAGAAATGATCAGCGGCGTTCTATTGTGCAGCGGTTGGACCGATCGCGTGAAAGCGGAGAGATCAAGCAGGCAAAAGGATTCATTTTAGTACTTTTCACTCTTTGCATTTTCTTTTTTAAAATTTAACTGCATAGATGTTTTAAAAGGTTCTCAAGAATTTTTTTCACATCTGTGGAAATTAAAGTGCACAGAGTGAAACATTTTGGAACGTCCATTAAATGGTGTATGGATGTCAGCGTCGGCTAAGATCAAGGCTACCTCTCACACACCCAATTACCCTCACTAAGTTTGTGAGCAGAGAGACATACTGTTGTATCACTGAATAGCTCTATCCTTTATACACACGTCATTAAAAGCATATTCTCTATGTGTCGGTTATCGGGTACAATACAATGGGTATACAACTACCAGCATGGGTTGTACAGTCAGAATCCATGATGTTTATAAGCGTGTTATATAGGCCTACGTTATCTGAACCCACCGGCTTGGAGTTAGAGAAGTGGAACATGTGGGTTAACGACATGACATTGTCCGAGATATAAAGCGCAGAAAATACGTGTGTGTTGCAGTCATAACATATGATATAAACATGCATGCTGTTTGTTACTTGAATCAGGTATAAAGGGCCCGAGAAATGAAGCGTGCGGATTTATACCTGGGCAAGTATATTTCCCGATGCAAATATTGCTTGATTTGTCACCAATATTGTAAGTCATATACTGAACAATAAATTGAGCTAGCTATCCACAATAAACACTATTAAGTTGTTAGTTTATACGTTTTAAAGATAAATAAATGTATTTCTTTATGTGTTTCTCTACAAAATATACTGCATGAAGAGTGTTTCTTCTATGAGTATATAGACCTAAGCAAGCGCAAGATTTACTCGAGTTTTAATTCATGATATGTAGGACCTAGCGGCTAAATGTGTAACCGCACATTGTGTTATATGCATATAGAGTATATAGCACAGTGAAGATTGAATACCATATATACTGATCGAGTGAGACCTGAAAATGATAACCCACGAGACGCGAAGGGTCGATTGGGTTATCATTTCCACCTCTCACGAGATTTAATTATACCATAATATTTATGCTATTCAGCCTTCAATGTGCAACATTCTGTTTATTATTTATTCCCTATGATTTTGTGTATTTTAAACAGTTTTCGGCATTTTTTGCAGCGGTAGGCTGTCATACACATGCCTAGAGCATGACGGCCTGTACATATTTATAGACTACGGTAACGCAAAGAAAATTATGGATGGTTTGATCGTAAACATGTTTTCAACATAGGTACATCTCTCCTGAATATACGCTCTATGAAGAATGGCGCGAAACACAGAGGGAAAAATGTAGGTCAGACACTGACCTGGTTAGCGCAACAAACAAAAATAAAAAAAATATATAATGCTTTATTTAAAGGCGGGATTCGTAACATATGGGATATTTTTTGTCCATGAATTTATGCATTTGGCCTAGTGATGTATTTTCTTTCAATTTAGAAATGTTGGGTTTTTGTGTGTGTGAATGTTGGTTTTTGGGGTTTTTTTGTATTTTTAGTTTAGTTTTCTTCGGTATAATTACTGTATGACTACACAAAACTACATATGCCATTGGGCTGACTCCGAAATGTTACGATAGAATGGTTGTGGCTTAATACTTTGTGTATGCACACCAAATAAATGTGTTGTTATATTAACACATATCTGTAACAATTTACTAACACGTTAATGTGTTCATGTGTTAAAATAAATGCTGACGGTGTAGGCCTACAAAGTAATATATCATAAATATAATAAATGTAATTGTAATTTATAGGTAGAGCTCAAACAGGCGCTCAATCGGTGTTTACAATAGCGCTTATCCTTCGTCGGGAGATCGTAAACTGGCACTCAATCCGATTTTACAACACCATTTACACGGTGTAGTCAGAGCGTAAACAGGCACTCAATTCGAGAATACAACAGCGCTTATCCGTTATAGTTTGAGCGTATAATGGTACTCGATCCCGACACTTAGAAAAGAGGGTGCAGCCATTGAACCTTTCAGAGGTTCCATGTCTTGCGTCTGTGGTAAAGTCCCGGTAAAGTTCCATATAGAACCCTAGTGGTAGGCCTCAGTTTAGCACCCCACATGCAAGGTGCCAGGTGTCCTCATATGTTATTTGGCATAAGTGCAATTTACGACCTCTGCCTTTTCCGGGGCGCTGACAATCAGACACACAAGATCCCGCGATTATGTTATCTTTCTACTTTAAATATTCATTGCGTATGAAATCATTTTCATACTTGTGTTGGAGTTTAAGTGTAGGAAATTTTACATTTCTTCCGTTATGTCCACAATCCTGAATTTACCTGACTTTTTGGCAGAGTAAGGGTTCGACAGTAGAACCCCTTCCACTATCACTGAATCTTAACACTGAGGAGAAAGTAATTTTACATATAATAACACCCTAGTGTTCAGAAAAGAACCATAAGGCTCTTTATAGCACCCTGATTGAATCCTCGTTTCTAAGTGTGCGAGTTTATAAGAAAAGTACTTAGACTTTACGGTTACAATGCAAACTGACGAATGTCGAGAAATCTACAGCAATTGTAATAGATGGCATTCCAACGACCAAAACGTTTAAATCTCTCCAATATTTGTTTGCAATTTATGTAGGATTAGTTTTGAATTAGGGCTCATATTTAAGCTTCAATTCCATTACTTTCAATGTATAATTATTTCAAAAACTTTAAACATTTCTGAGAGTCTTTTGCGAAATTTCAACGCCATCGCGCACATTATGAAAATAAACCAAGGGTCAATCCAGGGTAAGATTGCTGTCAACTCATACACATAACCAGATCTGTACGGTTTTCAAACGGTCATCAAAGATATACAGTGGCATGCGAAGCGGCGGGGAAGGGCAGAGGGGCCAGTGCCCCCCACACTTTCAAAAGTGGACGGCCGACATCTGGTTTGCCCCTCACTTTTCATTTGCTTAGTACGCCCTTGGTATACATACACATTCAGACTGATTAACTGTGACATGAATTCCAGATAATCCCAAGAAAAAAAGGGCTGTCTGCCCCTGGTTATGAGAAAGGCAAGCGCTGGTTACCTTTGCCGCTTCTGTCATTGTCTGTCAGGAATCTTCAACCAGCCCCTGGAGTCTATTCCGTGAAACCTTAGTCCATGAACCCAGTGTGCTTCTTTACTCTTTAAGAGCCCTTTAGGACCGTGGCCCGGACGCTGTTGTGAAAGTACCGGAACTTTGAAATATCCAAACCCAGCGCATAACCATCTTTGTCTTCCCCATTGGAGGACACAGTGAGGCTAGCACGACGGAAATGGAGGCCCTGATGACCTATCGAGATTCAAATCATGTGTTTCACATTTTATCGCTCTTTACATTTGGAGATATTGTTAACACTATCCTAACATTCCCAGGTTCCTGTGTTCCTTGTGCTGGGCTGGATATGAAAGCTCATATGCTTATTAAGATGAGTAAAAACTCTGTAGCATGTCATGAAGGTAACATAGCGCATAGTACTTCTGTTATGTGGGCTGTATTATTCCGCTTACACTCGTTTGCACGTAAAATAAATTCGCTACATTTTTCTTCAACTTTCCGTTTGTAATCACTGAGAAAAACGCCATATTTTTCTCACATCATTCATCACAATAAACTGATTTCATATGTTACATTTAGCACGTGTTCCTGGTATGTTGCCTTTTAAGCATAATTTTAACATAATTTTGCATGGTAGGCATATCTGGCCCCAGTATATACGACGACACAACTTCATTTACCTGTTAAAGAACAAGGGCCAAATTATTATGTATGGAGTATTGGATATTATTTGTGTCCTACTTATCCTACATGAGTAAAGAAATAATCTTTAATTAACCAACCAAATTAAATGGGCTTAGTGTCAATGCACAGTGACTGTACGGATCACCAAGACATACATGGTGTCTTCAAAAGGACATTCTGTTATTGTGACCGATAAAGACGCATGTACCAGTTCTGAAGTAACCAACTGATATAGCATCACTTTTCCTATGGAGACTGTACTAAACTTTTACTGGAAACGCACTTTACTTTTTTTATAACCACTATTGCCGTATATTCTTTACGGATAGCCTAATGCCGTAATATACAGAAAACGTTTAAACACCATGGTTCGCACTCAAGTACCACAACGAAGAGACTTCAGCATTGAAATAACGGAGAATACACCTAAGACAGCGGTAGATCAGACTGACGTGATTTGGGAATTGGCTTCAGCTTTGTGTTATCTGTAGCTGTGTCAAACTGAGAACCAATAGTCATATTTACTGAGACAACGAGGGGTGTGTGCTGGCTGTGTTATGTAATCTGGTATGGCTGTACTGTAACGTTCATCAGAGTCAGTGCCTTAACTTGCATGTTCTGTAATTGCGTCTACGTGTTAACTCTCAGTACAAACAGGATTGAGGTGACCGCTAACACCACCGACATCATATTATGGTATTTATAAAACAGCACCCTTGAAATGGGGGGAGGGGGGGGCCTCCGTGGCTCATTCGGGTAGCGCGCTATCGCAGCACAATGACCCGAAGCCTCCAACCAACGTGGTCGCTGTGAGTTCATGTCCAGCTCATGCTGGCTTCCTCTAAAGCCGTTCGTGAGAAGGTCTGCCAGCAACCTGGGGATGGTCGTGGGTTTCCCCCGAGTTCTGCCCGATTTCCTCCCACCATAATGCTGGCCGAAGTGAAATATTCTTGAGTACGGCGTAAAACACCAATGAGATAAATAAATCAATTAAAATGACAGCCATAATACACGTGATTCGATTTATTGCAGTGATGACTTTAACTGTAAAATTTCAACTGCTGAGATTTCTGATCAGATTTGGGTTGAACGGCTCAAGATTACTGGCCTGATTTTCTTCTACGTTTATAGTTACGTCGGCTTCCGTTACTGCCATTTATCGCAGCGCAAAACACTGATCAAAACACTGAGAACGTTTTTAAATTTTCGAGAGTTCGACGTTAGCAGTGTCAACTGATATAGCCAACGTACAGGTTGTGGAAAATCAGCTGAGCCTCAGTTACTTTACGGTTTTTAATAACATTACATTTACGCCTGAACATGCATCTAACCATGAGGTCGTCAGTGGATTGGTTTCGCGTCGCGGTTTTATTTTATTTTATTAAAATTAGCAGCAAACAAGCCTCATGCAATCTCTTCTTCACGCTGTCTTCGGCTATTCACGCTGAATCTTTTTACCACCACCATTGGATTAGGAGCTAGTTGGCTCTGAAGGTCTTCAGAGATTTCATTCATTTTCTCATGTGGGTGTTCTGGAGTAATTGGTATCCTGGACCATTCTGCAATAGTCCATACTTCCACGCGGGCCAGTTATAGTCACTTCGCATCCTATAGTCCATATACGTTTTTCTGGCCAGTTAGAGTCAATAGGCAGGCTAGCTCATACACGTTTATCGGGCGAATTAGTGTAAGTAGACAGGCTATTGTCCCTACACGTTTTTCGGGCTAACTAGAGTGAGTAGGCAGGCTAGTCTATATAAGTCTTTCTGGCCAGTTAGAGTCAGTCGGGAGCTAGTCCACAAACGTTAATTCTGCCATATATAATATATAGAAATTTAATTCTTTGTTGAAATAATACAATGAATAACTAAGGTGAAAAGAATCAGCTTGTAAGCAGGCAGGGTGTGCATTCAAACTTCAACAGGATTATTGTTCACTCTAAAAAGATCCTTATACATTCTCCGAGGTACAAAATGTTGTCGGTTAGTCGGTGCACCCGTGGGGTCCAGTGTTCTGCAGTCTTTGGTATCAAATGTATATATAATAAACCCAACATCATAAAGACATTCTGTAATCTTTCAGCGGATACAGACGGGCTGTATTTGCTCAGATCTACAATTATGCAAATCACTTGCGAATTCAAAAGCTCGGCTGTTGTGTGCTTCCTGCATGGGTTATGATGGAATGATCGAGAAGCATAACAAGACACCACTAACGTCTTCTCAAAGTCACTCAATCTGAATAGTATTTTGAATGTCGGTAATGTAACTGGCCTGTATATGATTTACACAGTGTTGGAATCGATTGACGACTCTAGCAAGAAAAAAAAACAAAAAAAAAAACAAAGAAACAATATCTCTGCGAGGATTCTGGAGGGGCTTCCCCTGAACAGTCCAGTACAACCCGAGTCTACTCGGCATCAACTACGTGCGTGGTTCCACGTCATCAACTTTCCAGGTAACGTGATCTGCTATTCATTGTATATCGCGAAAACCAATTTCTCAGTAAAAATTCATTCGCATTAGCAAGAATAAGATCCAAATTTTGTTATTTAAAGTTAAATCGTGATGTGGTTAGAATAAATCCCTGTTCAGTTTTTCACCTCAGTTGTAAGTTAAGCGCAAAAAGCTGTAATGTGGCAGAGCTCATATCGTCCACAGCTTTAGTTGGATGTTGCGAAATGAATTGGTGTAACTGATATAGCGTATTGCAACTTGCAGCAGCTCATTGACACACGTATTTCTGGGAATACACATTCTGGGTTACAGCATTGATTCTGCTACAGATAATTGCGGGAGACTGGTTTGGCTTTTGAACTGAAGAGTTCCGAGTCAGCCCCCAAACCATCAGTGTACCTTTCGGCCAACATCCTAATATTGCCTAATCATTAGACCACTGATTTGGGGCTCTTTTGGCCTCTCTCCTCACCCTTCTTCACTACAATTCAGAGAGTAAAGCTTGCCTTTACTTAATTCTATGAACTACACAGATCCTCTCCAACTCATCTGTCTGGCCGTAAGGGCCTATCAGCCTTCAAGGTCTTCAAAAACTTGGCGACACTGACTCAACACCAGCACACTGTAGCACTCTACCAGATGTCCAGTGCCGTTTCTTAGGCCTTCGGCTCTTGAGAGTGTAACAGTCGTTGTTGTTTAATTATATTGTTGTTTAATTATATCGCTTAATATGTGAGAGATGATGGCTCAATGTGTTTGACGTGTTAGAACACACGAGGTAGCCTACTTGTAGCTCCAGGATCATACAGCCAATATGGGATGCTTACGTATTGGGATCCATCTCAGAGTAAAATTCTGTCAGCTAGATGTGGGTAGAACTGTTCAATGACCTATCAAAGGACCCTCTTTGGATCCTAAACCTGAGAGCCTAACCCTGGATTTCCATTATACACCAACTTTTCAGCTATGATATGAATGTCTCAGTATCGTATTGTTTGATTAGTTGGCATATTGTCTGTCGAAAAAAGTGTATCGTAGCTGCTATTGGAGACGGTTTCTCATCCCAGTTTAGCTAAATGTGTTGTTTCTCGAGGATGTGTACTTGGTTCCTTAGTTTTCCCTTGTGTACATCAATGACTTAACCCGAGTCGCTGACACTCTCTACTTCATATTATTTGCTGACTACAAACGTAATTCACTAACAAAATGTGTCGGCAAAAACGATACACAGAAATTTTTTGTATTTGTTGGAATACCTGTAGGTAACTTATCCCCATTTACATGGTCTTACATGACGTTGTAAGCTACAATTCTGTGAACGATACGCGAAAAAAATTGTTGAGGGGCCTTCCAAAGGACGCTGTTTGGTTTCCTCCACCTGACTTCAAATATATCTGAGTTCTGCATTGTGTCAGTCAAGACTGTCCTATTTCACCATTAACGTTTTTCAGTTCTGGTATAAACGTCTAAAACGTTTAAGAATGAGAGGCAAACACAACTCAGTATCGCCTGATTACCTGTTGATGTCGATTTACATTATCGGTCGTGGACAGGGAATTTGCAAATCCTTGATTCTTGTGAGGCATTGACAATGTTCTTCTAGCTGTTGGCGTACTCTAAATTGCATGGAAGACCACTTGGCTTCCACTAATCGAGTGTGCTGCACATAACATGTGGGAAAGTTTGCCAGCAACTTGCCAAATGTTGGTGGTTTATCCCGGGCACTCCGGTTTACTGCACCCAAAGTGAGTGAATGGAAACTACAAGTCAGTCACTCGTCTCTTTCAGTGAGAGGATGAAAATTAAATATTAGTGTTTAAATACTAAACATACAAAGGCTTAATGTTTATTAATCAGGACTTCCTGTGATTAATATAATAAAATATTAATAGTTTGTGAGATGGTTCTTTGTTTGTGAGATGAGCATTTGGTTTGTGAGATGAGCATTTGGTTTGTGAGGTGATTACATCTATTTGATTTGTGAGATAGTTATTAGGTCTGTGAGGTGGTTATTTGGTTTTTGAGATAATTATTTGGTTTGTGAGATGATTATTTGGTGTGTGACATAAGCATTTGGTCTGTGAGGTGGATATTTTGTTTGTGAGATGAGCATTTGGTTTGTGAGATGATTACATATATTTGGTTTGTGATACAGTTATTTGGTTTGTGAGGTGGTTATTTGGTTAGCGAGATCACTTTGTACTGTACTCGTTTGTTATATTGAACTTATATGTACTTCCTCGATTTCTTGCTCGTTTGAGCCATCCACTACGGAGTGAAGGAGTATATAAAACTTAATGAAGGGTAAGTAAAAACTCAAAAGCCTGGACCTACATAATTCTTTACTCTCCATTTCGTATCCGGTATATTTATACCCCCTACACTAACACGGTGTAATTTCATCCCCTGACCCCACGTCAGCGATATAACCGGACAGAACTTTAAAACTAATTTGTTACACCATGAGCTTAATGTTTTTTTATAATCTTCCATAAAGACGAAAGGAACCTGCAGTAGTGTTGACTTTGCATATAGCTTCAATTTGGTGACTACTATGTCTCATCAAGTTCTAGCCTCGGATGGTTTCCCCCATTTTCGACAAACTTACGGCCGCTTTTGGTCTCTCTGTGGTTTTAACAGTTTCCCTGGCTTTTTCCCTAAATTGTTCATTGCATTGAATTGAAATTGGTATGTATCCATACGATGACGTTAACTGTAACAGATCGAGTTCGAGTTTCAGGTGAGACAAAAATGTGACGGTTTCTTGCCTTTTTCTTATTTTTCGTTAATCTGAACGGGTGAACTAAAGCTGCAGCCGAACCATCGTAAGCTGGATTTGAACTCTCGAGCTCACTGTTCCATGTCCGTTCCACGGGCGAACATTCAAGTACTCCCACTGAAATGGATTAATGTCAGTTTTGACGGATCACATTGCATAATGTAAAAACAAGTGCATAATACAATCACAAAATAAAACTACAACTGTTTTGTTTTTATTATTATTTTTTCCATTTCAGGTATAGTGACATATACAAAAAATAAGGAACAATGGCCCGATTGTTGCTGGCATCCGGCCTTGTAGCTACTGAATTAAGCTCAGCGGCCAGAGTCTCGGTCAATCTGAAGTTGGACTGTGGTGTTTCCATGTGGTCATCCTGGGAACCTACTGCCAATGGGTATCGTACCCGCACCCACCAGATCTACCGACAGCCCCAACATGGTGGTGCCGAGTGCCACAGTCTCTCCGATACTGACAAGGGTATGTATAGGGGTTTACATTCTAGTAAGCTCAGCTACGGTAATCCAGTTGATGCATGCATTGTTTGTTTTTACATACGTTTATATTTGTCTGTTTATTTATTTATTTGGTGTTTCACGATGTGCTCAAGAATACTTCACTTATACGACGACGGCGAGCATTATGGTGGGAGAAAATCGAGCAGAGCCAGGGAGGGAACCCACGGTCAGGCTGCTGGCGGACGTTCCCACATACGCCTGGAGAAGAAACCAGCGTGAGCTGATCTTGAACTCATAGCTATCGTATTGATGAGAGGCACCTTGGTCTTTACGTTGCACTATGGGGGCCCCTCATATTGTTGTATAGGTAAGATACAGTGAATCACGTATTTGACATGGACTTAATTTTCGAATTTTTTTCTTGCTCTCTCTCACGTTAGATCATTCGGTCACCCAGGCGACTGCTGTCAAGGCCTCGACAGTACAGATCTATTTCTTTTCGAGACCGGGTGGATCCCTTTCGGGCCACAAACGGCGACAGACAGTAACACGTTCGTTTCATCGTGGACAGCAGTGGAAGCATTGACAGCACAACTGAGTTCATTGTCGCCAGAACCAATCTGGCAAATCTGATTGGCAAAATCTGCGGTACCATTGGTTTGGGGCCACAGAGCAACAGGGCAGCTGTCATTCCTTACTCCGGTGATCTTCAAGAGAGTTTTGATTTTGACGATTACGACAATTTGGCGGATGTGAGGACGCCACCCGAAACATGCCTCGTCTTTCCAAGGACACCTGCATGGGATAAGCCCTGGAGTACGCCAAGGCAATGTTTGACGCAAATAAAAGTATGTTTAAATATATTAACGCGCAGATTATCTGCACTTCAGTTCATTAAAGACTCCCAACAAATGATCTTCGCAGCTTGGTTATAGTGGTGTTTAATTGAAGTCACCTCACCGTTAGAAGTTTCATATCCTCGGAGGCAAATATGGTACTTGTCGGAAAAGAAAAATAATGGCAAAGTGTTAACATACGCTTTAATTTCTTTGCCAAGATATTTTCGAGCGGCTGGATTGGTTTTAGTGGCTTGATGGGTCTTAGTGGCTGGATGAATCTGGATCCTTCAGGTAATTAAAGCCGTGTTCTGTGCCCAGTGATAAGAGGGAAACACGCTGACTAGCTTGCCTACGGGCACAGTTGTACACCTTCGACAACACAGATATATTTTTGGTTTCTTTAGTTACAAGTACATATTCATGTTTAATTAATTTTTTATGCGCAAGCATATACTCTGCAGAAATTTTCTTTTAAAGCATCTAATGAAGGTTCTGTGTGTTTTCCTATCGCCATGCGATAGCGCGCTAATACATATATATATAAATATATCTGTACACTCTCGCACGTGATATAAATCCTCAATGTTATTGCATAACCTTCCACTTATAGCCTCTGACAAAAACCCTTTCTCGTCAGTCATTTCGCATTACGGTACATATTGTGCATATTCTTTGCACGCAGCTATCTTTAAAACATGCTTATAAGCCGGGTGTATCTGGTCTTGGAATATTTTCGATCAATTTCTTATTTGCCACTTTTATATGTGTAGCCATGCAGGTTTGATTTTCATGGCAACATGATTTGTTTTAAATCGAAAATAAAAGTGTGATTAATGGGTAGGATGTAGTTGGTGTTATTTGTACCCTATAAGCCCAACCGAGTTGACTGATAGATAATATATCAATTATAGAGCAAGAACAGGCCGGTTTTGTGTCTGTATATACACAGTCGCTGTTTGGGACGTCATGTCTGATGTCTTCAAAATGGCGCAGCAGTTAATGAAACAGAACTGGAGCCATGTTAGCCACTGATAAGTCATCGATAAGAGAAATGATTAGCGGCGTTCTATTGTGCAGCCGTTGGACCGATCGCGTGAAAATGGAGAGATAAAGCCGGCAAAGGGATTTATTTTATTATTTTTAACTCTGCATTTTCTTTTTAAAATTTAACTGCATAGGTGTTTTAAAAGCTTCTCAAGAAATTTTTTCAATCCTGTGGAAATTAAAGTGCACAGAGTGGAACATTTTGGAACGTCCATAATAGGGTGTATAAATGTTAGCGTGGATTAACATCAAGGCTACCTCTCACACACCAACCTACCCTCGGTTAAGTTTGTGAGCAGAGAGAGATACTAAAGATACCATCCTCCAAACGTACTCCCTTTGGTCCGTGCACCTAAGCACAAGAGAACTGTTCCACTCCCCTGCCTCATTTCACAGAGCAATGAAATCGGAATCACAAGTTACTACACTGTTAGAAAATTCCGTGTTCTTACCACCATAACTCCGATATTTTTATGACGGTTCTACCAGTACAGCCGCTTTAATGGTAAAACACCCTGTGATATAGAAGAAACAAGTGATCTGTGTGGGGCTCATACATTATTATTACACGATTATACATATATATACTGCCAATATGGCTGTTACCAGTATTTTACAGTGAAAACACCTGGCAGCTTGTTGCCAGACCTGTTACCCATAATTTTAAGAAAAGTTTATAACAGTGCTTGTACTCTGCAACACATTCGGTAAGTTTGTTTACAGAGGTAAGAGGCTTACCACTCTTCTGCCCAAAATCCTTCAGAGGCTGTGAAGGTTACCACTCCCCAATACAATGTCCCCCATCAGTTTGGTCACAGAGATGTGAAGGTTACCACTCCCAAGTACAATGTCCCCAATCAGTTTGGTCACAGAGATGTGAAGGTTACCACTCCCCAATACAATGTCCCCCATCAGTTTGGTCACAGAGATGTGAAGGTTACCACTTCCCAGTACAATGTCCCCAATCAGTTTGGTCACAGAGATGTGAAGGTTACCACTCCCCAATACAATGTCCCCAATAAGTTTGGTCACAGAGATGTGAAGGTTACCACTTCCCAATACAATGTCCCTCAGTAGTTTGGTTAGAGATGTGAGGGTTACCGGCTTGGTATTAATACAGCACTTACTACCTAAAAATGACACGTGAATATCGTGACGTCATACATGTACTTAGAAGGACTAAATGAATCCAGGATATATGTGGCCATATTTATCCCGCTAAACGTATAGGCACCGCCTTTTTTATAGCACATAATGTTAATTAATATTAGCACATAATATTAATTATATACTGACGACCTTCTCTGTGAAGCCCGGACTTTTATAAGCCAACGCCACTTAGCCAACAAAAATGAGGCAAAAACTGCACTTGCTTTGCCACATCGGTATTTATCTATGATTTGTACTTACACACGTGAAGCGGAGGACGGTGGCCTACCCATGAGAGATAAAAGCTCGTTCCGATCTCGTGCTCAGTAAAAGGTTCATTTTGTCTCCAAAATGTCTCAAGACTACAACGCATATTAGGCCTACATCACCATTTATGAACTTCCTATTTAAAAACACACGCCGGTGCATGTTGCCTATAACAATTATTTATTTATTTAGTTGATTGGTGTTCTACGCCGTACTCAAGAATAGGCCAGGAGGAAACCGGACAGAGCCCGGGGGAAACCATCCGCAGGTTGCTGGAGGGTCTTCTCACGTACGGCCGGAGAGGAAGCCAGTATGAGCTGGACTTGAACTCACAGCGACCGCATTTGTGAGAAGCTTCGGGTCATTTCGCTACGCTAGCACGTTAACCGATTTAGCCACGGAGACCCCTATAACAATTAAGACGGCTCGACTTCTTGCAAGCACACGCATGTTGGCTATATTTCAAGCAGCACGCCATCTTTTGTGAACGTAAGGGCCCCGTTAAATGAAGATATATATGGTGATCAAATTTTTACACGTACATGCATGTAGGCCTACAAACCACAATAGACAGGCTATAGTTTCCTTGCGATAAACTTATTGTAATTAAGCAAAGCTTCAGGAGGAAAAGTTTAAAGCTTTCTGAAACAAACATGCAGTTTATGTAATGATACTGATCGCTGGGCTTTCGTCCGGCGAGGATGAATGGCAGCCGAAAGCAACTCAGCATTGCATGATTAGCTATCCATGTCGAATTGTGAACAAAGCTCACGTGATGTCCTTATGCAGGGGGTTAGGGGTAGGAGGTGCTCTTTTACCCCTCTTTAACTAAATCTGGTGTATCTCAAGGTTCTGTCCTTGGGATGTTACTATTGAATGTACCGTACAAAGTAGCGAATGAGTCCTTGCAACCATGTTGTCAGTGCTTAGAAAACAAATGGAAATTTGCAATGAAATTTGCTGAATGGTCGCTACCAAGGTTAAATACAAGTGCAGATGTAGTTTCACCTGTTGCTTGTGTCGTAGGCGTCAGGAATGTTTGAGCGTATATGGGTGTGTACGTGATGGGGAGACGCGAGGGAGAATTAATATTTAGTTTTAAACTGCTTGTTAACTTGGATAAGACAACTCAAACATGGAAACACTACTGCCCTGTAATGAAGATCACTTCAACCATATTGGAGCCATGACGGGGCAACTGCTGGCATGACACTGATATTATCCTTTCACAAGCACTCAGTAAATCCTAGGCTTGCTACAGATACAAGTAATTTCTTTCAGACGTACACATCATCACCAACACAAATTCGAAAAAAATTGATAAGGGGATTAGGTGACAAATTTTTACAAACCTGAAGAAACGATGCCCACTTATCATGTTAAATGGCTTTTACGTATAGGTAATTATACATGCATTCTCTCATACACTCCATTTTCTTTGATAATACGGATGATATAAAATAAGTACGCCTGCACATATTAAAAGAGTGAGTGGAACTAGTACATGTACATAGCATCGTCCTTCTTTCAATAAAGGACGAATTGCACAAATGTCATACGTTCCAGAAACGACAGCACATATGCCATTGTTAGTTTCGACATCAGTTTCGACTTATCAAACCATCTTCACGGCTGTTATCAGGCGAGTTCAGATGGTTACATTACACTGAAATACAGACATCAACATGCAATATTTGTCACAGGTTTGAATCGTTACTTTAATTATTACGTAAAGCTATTAGTGTTTCAGTAGACTTCACGACCTTCACACAATTGACTCGAATCGTTTGTTTTAATTGTTCTCGCGGCCCTGGTGGTAGTATTTATTTATTCATTTGATTAGTGTTTTACGCCATACTCAAAAATATTTCACTTACACAACGGTGGCCAGTATTATAGTGGAAGGAAACCGGGCAGAGCCCGGGGGAAACCAACGACATTCCCACTGGCTGGCTGACATTCCCACGTACGGCCGGAGAGGGTGCCAGCCTGATCTGGACTTGAACTCACAGAGACCGCATTCGTGGGAGGTTTAAGGGTCATTGCACCCCGCTACCGCGCTAACCGACTGATCCACGTATGTCCCCTGAGTGGGTTGTCATATACAGTCTCTTCGGCATGGTGTTCAAGTGGGATCAGCGCATGGACGCGCCTTATCACAAGAAGGCACAGTCCACATACACACATGTACTAAAGATTCCTCGCTTTCATATGACTGAAAGTATGGCGTAAAAACCTGAGCATACACATCTAAATACATTATTCTAGTGACCTGGCCTAATATGGATAGCAGTCTCTTCTTGTATGTTGCACCCTTTTCTTACACCGTACGTACCTGTACTTCCTGAATTTCTTGCTCGCTTAAGCCAGTCACTGGGGGAGTGAGGTGTATAAAAATTCAACACTCTGGACCACCATACAAACTGCTTTATTATCTGTTTAAAACTAATAACAGGTTTATGGATTGTCCCTCTCCGCACCCTGGGGTAATCCACCCCATGACTTAATGTCAATAAAACTGGGCGTGTGATGAGTTGCATGACTCGTTTAAACTCGACACGGTCATGGAACAGAAGACACCAACTCGCTATATAAGCAGAGACTGACGCCAGACTGGCATTCGACCGTTGAAAATCCGGAACGGTAAGTAATGTTTCAATAGAGAGTTGTGTAGCCAACAAATTCAGCACATATATAGTGGGTGGAGCTTTAGTCTTTGCTTATGTGTACATGTATTATGTTCTGAGTAACCGATTGTTTATTAACATTGATGTATTCACTGAAGCACGAAGGCGATATCATTTAATACTAGATTTAAAACTAGTATTTGTATGTTAAAGTTTTGAATTTTTAATAGAAATGAAAGTGTCGTAGCTACGCTGACTCCTTAACTCAACGTGTATTAAATTAAAATTTGCTCATGACGTCACCATAATGACTTACAGATCAGTCTCTAGTCTCGGAGTGCTTTGTCCATTTTCGACAAACCCAGGCCGTTTTGGCTTGTTTTCCGCTTTTGACAGCTTGCCGACTTTTTCGTCAAATGGATTCGTTGTACTGAACTGAAATGGGTATGTGGCTTCCACAGTTTCGGCGGTGTCGTGTAATTTCGAGACAAAAGTATGTCTCCTTTTGCCACGCTATGGACTGTGACAGTTTTCTGGAATTTATTTTTAACAAATTTTCATCCATTTCTTCCATAGTTTTCACCACTATATTTTGACATATTTAATATTTTGCCATTCAGCTCAAACCACGAAACACGAAATTACGAAACGAATATATTCAAGAATTCTTGTTCATTTTTTCTTCATTTGATAGGAATTAAAAGCTTTACTCAAGAATATTTCACGTATACATGTATATGAGGGCGTTACGGTTTATCCGTGGAGGAAACCGCCGCGTTTTCCCGGCCACTGATACTGTAGACCCTGACCTAAAACTCCAGCCCAACCATCGTATGCTAGAATCAAACTCTTGACCTCACAGGCCCAGGACCACTGTAGTGAGTGAACCATCAAAAACTCTAAATGAAGTCATTAACGTCAGTGTTAGCTGATTACTGATTAGTGTCATAAGATAGGTAATTAATACCTTTACACAAACAGGTGTTTCCTTTCCATTTCAGGTAGTGACATATATAAAACCGATACGCTGTTATGGCCCGATTGTTGTTATTGCTGGCGACCCTCCTAGTGGTGGCTGAATTGAGGTCAGCCGCCAGTTTTTTGGACAGTCTGAAGCTGGACTGTGGTGTGTCCGTGTGGTCAGACTGGGGACCTACCATCAATAGGTCTCGTACTCGCACCCGCCAGATCTACCGACAGCCCAAAAACGGTGGTGACCCGTGCCCCCACCTCTCCGAAACTGACAACGGTAAATCTACATTCAAGCAAATTAGTTACTGAAGACAAGTTCTCACCTTATTTGTTTTTACATACATCCAAGTACCTTCGAAGCACTTGCACTCATTAGCAGAAGTTGACATTGCAAAATCGTGTAGTTCTTGCGCGCTACGTTCCCGATACATATAGTGGGCATGTAAAGACAGTTCAGACCCACACCCACCAGAAAACCACGAACGCGGTGTTGTTACCTTCGTACTTTACCCTCCAGCCAGCCTCAAAATGCGAAACCACATGTTAAACATCCAAATCCAACGCCATGGCCGTTGCATTCTCCAAAACTCTCTTATCTCCCTGGTTTAGGCATCGAGGTGCAACGTGACGCAGCCATCGCGAATTCATCACATGTTCGCACACACGTGTTAGATATAAAACCACTAAAAATAGCGTTACTATTTATATAGTAATTTGGCATAGAACACCCACCTAAAACTGTATTCCTTAATTTTTGTTGGCCCAAATGACACATACTGTCAAATAACTGGATGCCTGGCCTACAACATATCCAAATATCATCAGAGGCTGACTACCGTTTTCTCAAAATAAATCAGCTGGAATGCCGGTTTTAGAGTCCTGTCGCCATAGCAACAGTTGTAGGGGGCACTACCTTACTGGATAATATTTTTCTCTGTTTAATTGTAGCCACAAGTGATGGACCTCTTTAAAGTATTTTTTGTCATAGTTTTTACCTGCAAAATTACTTGGCGGTACGTCAACACACTTGAGAGATACAGCCAATCCCAACCCGTCCCCACCGTTTTCTGTGCGCCTGATAGAAAATCGAATGAGTGTTTCTATACATGTATTGAGAAGGCAGCACACAAGAACGCTAGACGTACTACAGGATTTTGCAATCTCAGTTTCTTTAGCTCCGTGCTCTCAACGTAATGAGTGACATTCCTTCTGGAGGTAGTTTTAAATAAGTTTATAAACCCATGTTGGACAGCTTTAACACACACTGTGAAGGTAGGGCACAATCTGTGATGCAGTTGACATGAATTTCATTTGGAATCTTCTTTTTTTCTGTAATGCTGACTGACTTCGTATAAGTGAAATATTCGTGAGTACGGAGTAAAACACCAATCAAATAAATAAATTAAATAAACCTTTTTTTCTCTCCTTCCCTTTAGATCCGTGGATCTATCAGACAACTCCTGTCAAGGCCTCGATAATACAGAACAGTTTACTGCTGGGACCCGGCGGATTATCTTACGGCCGCACACGCAGACAGACAGAAATTCAAGATCGGGACATTCTTTTCATCGTTGACAGCAGTGGAAGCATAGATGACACAGACTTTGATATCGTCAGAAGCAACCTACCAAAGCTCATCGGCAAAATCTGCGGCAAAATTGGCCCGGGAAAACAGCATAACCAGGCAGCTCTCATTATTTTCTCGAATGATCCCAAAGAAATCTTTGATTTTGATGACTACCACAATTTGGCGGATGTACAGGATGCTATCCGAAAGGTGAAGCGCATTTATGGGAACACCTGCACGGGAAAAGCTCTGGAATTCGCCAATACAATGTTTACCGCGAGTAAAGATGGGTCACACGCAACATGCGCTATAGGTGTATTTAATGTTTATTGTGATTCCACTCTTGCCTGTCCAGATAGCACACAGCATTAGAACAGGGCCTTTGTCCGTTGCTTGTCCTTTGAGACATGTCCAGTTGACTTAGATACGGAAAATATCATACGACAGGCGCTGATCTTTGAGCTTCGGCGTAGAAAACTCTTTGTCCACCTCGATTCCAGCCATAAAATGGATGACGCACCAAACCTTCTTTTCGCTGGTCCTATGCATTCTAAGCATCTACATATACATGCTACCTATTTCGAGATTACATCCCTGTTATAACTGGGGCGGGGTGGGGGCATTGTTTTCATCACGGCGATATTGATAGCGACACAAAGTTGTTATGTCAATCACAATGGTCTATCGGTAAGAACCATGTAACACAACTCTCGTTATAGCCGGCATTTCAAAATTCTGAATAACCTGCACAGACTGCTCAGGATTTTCTCAGTACCCGAGGACATCGAGTAAGTCAACCAAATGACTTCCTCTGAGAACAGATAGAATGTTTTCTTCATGTCAGAATAACTATTTATGCTTGTTTATTTACTTTGCTCAGTTTTTATAAGTATGTAAGTATTTACCATGTATAAGACTTATAATTTTCTTCCAAGGAAACGATATAACTTCTGTGTGCCTTTCTAATGTTTTAGGAATGCGGCCTCATTCTGTAAAAGAAGTGGTTGTTCTCACAGACGGCTACTCCAACTGTGGGCCTGAAATTTTGGTGAAGGCGAGGGAACTGCAAAATTATACTACCATGTTTGCATTCGCTATTGGCAATTACAAGCCTCATGGCCAGCAAGAGATCGAAAGCATGGTTTCGCTGCCGATGTCGCGACATTTGTTTCATATGGTAAATTTCATTGAGTTTAAAAAGGTTGTTGATGAAATCCTACCAGAGCCTAAATGCGTCCCTTTAGTTCTCAAGTAAAGCACTCGGGAAATCCCTCCTTTATCAGTACAAACTCTAGTGCATCAGGGAATTGTACGCTACGTGCACTTGTATGTTGTGTAGGGCCTGTTATTCCGGTATTCACTCTCATAAAACAAACCCTCAAAATTATCCTGCAACATTTTCTTCTTAATCACTGAAAAAAGCCCTTTCTTTTGACTTTGCTGACATAAGTTGACTTTCACGGGGACATCTGCCAAGAAAATCTGCCACACTTGTGACCTTAAAATAGTTTTAATAAATTTCTTATTTGTGCATCGACAGTTTTGTTTTCATTATCTTCAGCCTACACATGATTTCTTCTAAATGCAACTGTAACAATGATACTATGTTTTGGCATATAGTAATTCGTTACCTTTTCCTCCTCAACGCCTCGGCTCAACGCTGAATTAACCACTGTTCTCTTACAATGACGTGAAATACATTACCAGTTTGATTCCAAATCGTTATAGCACAGACTGGAATGAACGACTACACAGCTTTAGACCGACTTATTTTAGACAGGAAAGGCCTCTCATTTGTATTATTTACAGCTCACTTCTAGGTCTAATTGGGCTGTTAGAGAGATAGTATCCTGTAATTTACCAGTCAAATACTGAGCGGTTTTGTTTACTTTGATTGCGTATGTCATGTCTGGTGTCTTCAAAATGGCTTTCCAGAGAGGCAGCATTATGTCCGCATTTGGAATTCTGCAATTACCTACCGTCAGAATATCGAAGAAATAAAACAAACAAGCCCTCTTTATTTATTTATTTATCTGATTGGGGTTTGGTGCCGTACTCAAGAATATTTCACTTATACCACGGTGGCCACCATTATGGTGAGATCTGGCAGAGCCCGGGGGGTAACCGACGAAGATCCGTACGTTGCCGGCAGACCTTTACGCGTACACGACCGGAAAAGAAGCCAACATGAGCACAGCGATCGCATTGGTGAGACATTCGAGAGCCACTGTGTTGCGATAGCATGCTTCTCAGTCAAGGAGACCACTGAGCCGTAAGCAGAGCAGATTACGTGATTTAACTCAAGACGCGTGATTTCTGCATACATCCACCTGTGGAGTAAAAGCTGTCATATTTCTGAATATGTGACCCAGATTTATAATACTTGCTCGGGAAGGCGAAAAAGATGACCAGTGGCTTCCTTAGCTTACCGCGTGTGCATGAGTGGCGTTAAGTACTGAAAACTAACTGATAAAACACGCAGAACACTTTTATGAACTACCGGTAGTATTTAAAACCGCTTTGAAGAATTCTCCGCTTGTAATCTGAAAAACCACTTTAGATCCCAGATTTACGCTAGATGTATCGTGTTGAATAAAAACTGCCACATTAGATATATGAGAAAATTGTAATCAAATCACAGCTGAGATACATGCATATGTTTTTCAATAACCACAATTTTTATTAACTAAAAATATGCACGATTTGGATATTGATTTAAGGCAACGAACAAACAGAAACGATTAGTATTAGATGACAAACAATTGAACAGCGTTCTGGAAAACAGATCGACTTAAATCTTTGCTTTTCTACATTTCCTAACCGAATAAATAGAGGATATTGCACAGTGCAGGTTGAATACAATAAATATTTTTCGAGTGAGAGTTGGAAATGGAAATCCACGAGACACGAAGCAGTGTTAGCAATGTTCAACTGTTATGTTTTTCCACAGGTTCACCCAACTTTGGCGAGATTGCACTGGGTTAAATAGTACATTCATTTTGGTAAGGGAGATAAATCTGGATCGTATGCTTACTCATATTCACCCCTACATCTTTTAGTGAATAGATCACTTGGTATGGACATATAAAATTTGCCACAGACTCCAAATTAGCCGAACCCTTAAACAGATCCTGCCTATGGACAACATGCGTACCATGTTTACATACCCATTAATGCGTACAATTAGAGAAACATGCAGAGAATGGAGACCCGTCATAGCATGGAACCTTTGGGTTTAACAACACTAGAAATTGGGTACAAGTGATCTGCCAGCAGTCTGCGGGTGATCATGTGTTCTGCCCAGGTTCCTCCCACCAAAATGCTGGCCACCGTCGTATGAGTGAAATATTCTTAAGTACGGCGTAAACCACTAATCAACTAACTAAATAAATAGAAGCTGGATAGAGTATTAGGCGTTGTATTCAGCTGATGAAGCCCCATGTAACCCCAGTGTGCCCTCTTCCACACGTACCACAACAATTAACATACCATGCATAAAGCGAAACCACAACAAACCCCAACACCCACGATTTCAACATATGTCCATGTATCACAATCCAGCGTGATACTGGCGCCATACACCTTCGACAGCCATGCGTAATCTGGACGCGTTGTTTCTAATATTACATTACCGGTGTATAAAATCTATACGATGAAGAGGACAAGCCCTCGACCTAGATCCGACATGGCCTAATCGGGATATAATAACCCATAGATTTCGTAATTCAGTCCCCACTCACTGAACACAACTGAACAGAACTGAACAGAACACATCGTGGAATTCTTTAAGAAACGTTCATAATTCCATAATTTTTTATTGAAAAAATACGCCTTCCGTAAGAGACATTGAACATTCCTGGAAATCCGCAGATGTTGCTACTGTTTCCAAACAACTGGCCACCCGGCCAATCATACATCTGATTTGAGTTGATTGTTGTTTCACTCTGAACTCCAGAATATTTCACTTGTACGATGGCGGCCAGGGGGGAAACCCACGACCATCCGCATGTTGCTAGCAGAACTTCTCACGTACGACCGGAGAGGAAGCCAGCATGAGCTGAACTTAAACTCACAGCGACCGTATTGGTCAGAGGCCCCTGCATCACTACGCCGCACTGGTGCGTGAACACCACGGCCGGGCTGTCCACACACTATATGAGGCTTATTGACCCCATATAGTTTCGTATCCTCTCACTCAGTAACCATGTAACGAATTCATTCCGCGGAGGACCCTCAAACTACACTGAAATTTACTTTTTGAGTTTCGCCAGTAATTTCTTGTTGCATCGAGGAGCTTTGAATTACCAAGCAGTTATCGCTTAATTACATGACGTCATAGTTTTACTGACCTTCTTGTGTCAGTTTGCGTCATAGCATTCTCTGTACTGTTGAGTCATCAGACGCATATAGCATCTGCTTTAGGGTATCTGCTGTAGAGATATACACGTCTACCACGTGACCATTACTGTCCAACCAAAAGTAGGGGAATTTGTCTGATGCGGGGTAAAGCACTATATATGTATATGCTGTTTAAACTAATTTAATTACTCATTTATTTATTTATTGGTGTTTTGTGGCGTAGTGTTTCGCTTATATGATGGCAGCAAAGAACAGGGGAATGACGAGTTCTGACTATTTCTGATTATATCTGCTATATTAATCATATTTGTCACAAACAGTCATTTAGACTTGGGCGAACTACGTCGAAAACTGAGGAGGTGAAGGTTTGTGAACATAAGAAATTACTGAAGAAAGGAAACGTCATTTGTACCTCCCGAACACAGAGATGGGAGGTCAGTAAATTTAAGTCAAAAAATGTTGCCTAACATTTTGGACAAATCACATGATACAGTAACACTGTTTTCCCCTTCAGTGACAAAAGAGTCTGATCTCGAAACTCCTCTCTTATGACGGGAGGATACCGAGCCGATCCCGGGCGAAAGCCACTATTATCCGCTGGGTTTGGGCTGCTGTTTTGAACGGTGAATAATATGACGTCAGTTGAGGAAATGTTGGTGGCACTATATGGGATCGAACATCGGCGTGTTCGTGGCCTTTTGGGTAGTCCAAGTTTGCTGAAAATCACTTGTCTTTTACCAATACTATATACACGTCTTTATGCCACTTCCTTACATAGTTTGTGGTTTGCCCGAACAAGGAGTATGATTTCTTTCATTTTTAAAACTGACCGACGTCACATCAATAATATAACAACTGAATAAATACATTTATGAAACTGTTTCACGCAATAAATATACTATAAAATAATACCACTAACGATGAAGTCGGACCATTTTTCATATCCCCGGAGCAAGTCGGTCATATTCTCGGTGTTTACATCTCGGTGCATGTGAACATGTGAATGAAGTCTTTCCTCCAAGAAAACAACTATAGGCCTGCAGAAATAGTAACCTACTACTGAAACCAAGTGCTTCTCCTCAGATGATCTGATGAGAATATTTCACTCATACCTTTTCAGCCAGGGTTATTATGCTGGGAGTAAACCGGGCGTCAAGTCCAAATCAAACAAAATCATATGTGTGTGTGTGTGTGTGTGTGTGTGTGTGTGTGTGTGTGTGTGTCTGTGTGTGTGTGTCTGTGTGTGTGTGTCTGTGTTTGTGTGTGTAATCTTTGGCGATTCAAGTGCTGATTCTGTGCAAACATGAGGCTTGTGACGGGTGAGGTCGCGTGTTCAAATCCAACTCTCGCAACTTCCATTGTACCTTATTGAGTCAGGAGGTTTATCAGATGCTTGCCTCAAGGCGATGATGTATTTTTCTACTTATAAAACTGAACGATCTCATGACAGGTTGAAATTGTTGAACACGGCGTTATGAAGTACCTATCAAATAAAAGAAGTGAAGAATTAGATGTATATGGTTAAGGCATAAAAACACTACATCGATCTTGTCTCCAAGATTCAGACACGCATAAAACATTGGAGGCGGACAGTGATTGGCTATATCTCTGAAGTCTGTTGATGATTTTGCAGGTAAAAACTATGACAAATAAAGGCTGAAGAAAGTGAATTACTTGGTGCTGATTATATTTGGATATGTTGTAGGCCAGGCATCTAGTTATTTGACAAGATGTGTTATTTTGGCCAACAAAAATTAGTGAATACAGTTTTTGGTGTGTGTTCTCAATAAAATTATTACATAAACACTAAGCCCTTTTTTTTGCTATTTTTATACCTTAAGAAGACATAGAACTAGGGGCGATAACTTTGGCAAAGCAATATCACCATTACATATTTGCTTCCCTTCTAGTTTTCTCTTTCCGCAAGACTTTTGTATGTAATGAGCAAATTGGCGTTTAAACTGTCTTTGATCCGAGGACGTCATAAAATCTCTTTGCCAATGACTTGGCCAAGTTTTGTTCAAATAAGGTATGGTTTTATAAAGTGAAATGACGAGCTGAGGAATATACATTCACAACTGAAATAGCTTATCAATGGTCGTAATCCAATTCAATACATCAGTCGCTGTACGCCAACTATATTTGCTTTATAAAGAATTTGACTTCCAAATCGTTAGGCCTGTTAAATGATCATTAGATTTGTTTATTAGAGTTGAAAGATAAATTTTACATCACAGTCACAATGATAATTTACCGTTCTGCAGACATAGTTTTTTCCCATTCAACTGTAAATTTGGAGACCTTTTTTCACGTAAAGTGTTCTTGAGATTAGGGGCCGTATGTTCATCGTGTTGAGTGTGATCGCCACGTTGACACATGAACAGATGAAATGAAACTGAGACACATGGTTGAATATCGACACCACATATAATAAAGTGATACACGATTTGGATACTGATTTTATTCATCCGCCTATTACATTCATTATGTCTTTTGGTCATCATTGACAACTGTTGACTGCTTCTCTTTGCACGAATCCGTCCTAATTTTATATTTATGTATTTCGATAGTTCTTTGGGGGTTTGTGTTATTTGTCACTTTTCGAAACTGATCTAACGATTATTGGCCCGGAACGCCCAGTTTGATTGACGGCTGGTGTAGGGATGTCTAGAGTCTAGGAAATGTACACTTTTATATTTCTGAATTATACGTAGACATAAAGTTCCTCTCTTAGCTGTTTAAAAATACGAACAAAACTTGCTGAAAATGTAGGCATACACTCCATCTTAAATGTCTTTAGCGTTCAAAATATCATTAGATTTATCCGTTAGAGTTATATATTCAAACCTGCCTTGAAGAAAACAGGGTTATCAAAGTTTCGAACAAGCATGCCATAACATAAATTATCTACCTCTGCCAGTTTTACACAGTTGTTAACATTTAGTATCATCATATGCACACATCTACAGTCCAACATGGTGCAGACTTTTCCCGCTTCTAGGGAACTCCATTTCCATCGTTTACACAGAGTATTTTAAGAAATCAAAACCATTTACTTATGTAGAAAGGGGATAACATGTTAGCAAGCTAGGACCCTTTAACAACGCTTCTTATACACAATCGCTGAAGCTACCCCATCGCCCCCATACCCCCATACAAATATATGTCAAAATGCCTTCAGTGGAAGAAAGAGTTTTCGTGGCTCCAAGTGTATATTATTCGTCTTTTCAAAGTCCGTTCAAAAAAACAGTAATTTCACCGGCCTAAAATTGGGATTAGACTTAGTTCAGGTTTTGGAAGATTACGCCTCACACAATGCTTAAGGTATTGCAGCTCTGTTCATGTGCTGCTAGTTCCAGAGCACATTACTGGCCTATTTTCATAATGCCTCGTAAATTTACGTGATAAATTTGGGCTAAGGAGAACATATGTAAATTGTAATTGTACTTTTTTTCCTTCTCAAAATTTAAGTAGTAAAATTTGACGTATGTAAATTTGTGTAATTTGTCAAATTCATCTACAGTGTCATGTGTACACAGTCTGTGCATCACTGAAACAAAAGCCCTTTCGATGTGCAAATTTGCACACAGTCATTTTTACAGAGAAAATGGCTGGCTCACTGTTGCGGTGTTGTGACAAATCAGGCTGTTGGCCTTCAGGTGTCATCATTACATAATATCCAATCAGAAACATGATCAGTACGATCAAGTGTCTGAAAACCTTTGAGGGGAGATTTCATTGGATGATCTAGTTAAGATTAACCTGATCAAGGTGATGATGTGGAGTTACCCTTCTGTAGCACTGCACGCACTTGCTCTGCTTCTTGTTTACTAAACCCAGAGGAAGTCGATTGATGGTGTAAAAGGGATGGTAAAAAATATCCAACGGGTTGGTCTCTCCTCCCTGTCTTATTTCCTGTGACGTTCATATTTAGCATCATATCTTGAAATCAACAAAACAGTCAGAGTTGAAGATCTGAATGGATGGTTTCAAACCGAAATTGACATAGTACTGAAGAGGTGCTCTTGCTATATAAAAACACACTGGTTCCACGCGGGCATTCCTTCCTCGAAAATCCATTAGGGTCAATCTGGAAAGTTGTACATCCAGCTTTGAGGGATAATTAAGTTCATACAAGCTTACGGTGTTATAGGTGTAAAATGGGGACCTCCGTGGCTCAGTTGGTTTGGTCGCTAGCACAGCATAATGACTCATAAGCCACCCACCAATGCGATCGCTATGAGTTCAAGTCCAGCTCTTACTCGCTTCCTCTCCGGCCGTACATGGGAAGGTCTGCGGATGTTCGTGTGATTCCCTTACCCGGTTTCCTCCCACCATAATTCTGGCCACCGTCGTATAAGTGAAATATTCTTGAGTACGGCGTAAAACACCAATCAAATAAATCAATTATAGGTGTAAAATAGTTCCTTTCCGTTTATGTGGGTTACGGTGTGAGCAAAGCTATGAGCTCAGGTATGCCATTCATTTATTCAATAAGCAGGAAAGTGGTACATACCGGCAAAGCTTTGTGACTAATGTAATGCGAGATGTGACAATGAAATCTGCGTTTCCCTCCAGTTATGTTGTGGTATAAAACCACAAGGGCCTATGAAACAGACACAAAATGATACTACTAATTATGATACCTGAATTGCCGTGATCGAGTTATAGTGCTCGTCTTAACAAGTAAATTACGGTCTGAACTCCATTTTTGGACAGGAAAGTTGTGGATTCCAGGCTCTTTTTCGCGAGCTTAAAAGGCTCTTGCTAACAATGAGTTGTTGACGACGCACTTGTGGCGTAGTCTGAAGTTCCGTAAAAACCACTCATTTTCCAACAACATGGTGTGCATATGTGTATGCATATGTAAGCTGTCCAAATGGTCAGACCGGGAATCTACTTCCAATGGGAATAGTACCCAAACCCACCAGATCAACCGACAGCCACAAAATTGTGGTGCCCCTTATCCCAACCTCTACGAAACTTACAGCGGTAAGTACACTGGAGCACTTCTCACCTATGACAGTATTATGTAGTTTATTTTTTATGAATGAAAACACTTTTAACAGTTGACTCTTTTTTGTACATTTTAATGTTTTCTGTCCATTAGATCCATTGATGCAAAAAGGACCTCGATAACACACAGAATATTTTTCTCGGGACTTAGCAGATGGACTTCCGATCGCAAACGCCGACAGACAGCAAACCTTCCTCGTGATATTCTCTTCATCTTAGACAGCAGCCGAAACATTAGTTTGTCATATTGTAGGTTGCTTACAACCAACCTGGCCAATCTGATGGGTAAATTCTGTGGAAGCATTGGTTTGGGGCCACAGAGCAACAGGGCGGCTCTAATTACTTATTCCGATGAACCACAAGAGGTTCATAATTTTGACGATTACGACAATTTGGCCGACATGTAGGATGCTGTCCGAAAACTGTCTCCTCTTGAGAGGGGCACCTGCACGGGGAACGCCCTGGAGTACACCAAGACAACGTTTACTGCGAGAAAAGGTCAGTTTTCCATCTGTTATTACTAGTTTCTCCTTACGACTTTCTTTTCGCTAAGATGAAGGAACAGATAGCTCTTGTTGCAAACACTGTAAAACAGTATTACCCATCGATGCCGTCCAACCAGTACACGATGACACGATTGCGCAAGTATCATATTTTGGCTGATTTGACTGCACTCAATTCGAGTTTACAACAATGAGCCTTCTTACACTTTATAGTTAGAGTTCAAACAGGCACTCATTCGGAGTTTACAACAGCGCTTACCCTTCATGAGCGTAAACTAACACTCGTTCCAATTGTACAACACTATTTACACCTTATAGTTAGGGCGCAAACTGGCACTCAGTTGGAGTTTACAACAGCACTTATCCTTCATTGTGAGAGCGTAAACTGGCACTCGGTCCTCACATTTGGAAAAGAGGGTGCAGCCATTGAACCTTTCAGAGGTTCCATGTCTTGCGTCTGTGGTAAAGTCCCGGTAAAGTTCCATATAGATCCCTAGTGGTAGGCCTCAGTTTAGAACCCCACTTGCAAGGTTCCAGGTGTCCTCGGGTGTTATTTGGCATAAGTGTAACTGACGACCGCTGCCTTTTCCGGGGCGCTGACAACCAGATACACAAGATCACGTGATGGTGTTATCTTTCTACTTTAAATATTCATTTTATATGAAATCATTTTCATACTTGTGTTGGAGTTTAAGTGTTAGAAATTTTATATTTCTCCCCTTATGTCCACAATCCTGAATTTATCTGACTTGCTTGAAGGGTGAGGGTTCAACAGCAGAACCTTTCGCACTGAGGAGAGAGCAAGTTTACATATAATAGCACCTTAGGGCTCAGAATAGAACCATAAGGTTCTTTATAGCACCCTAAATGAACCCTCTTTTCTAAATGTGCGAGTTTACAAGGAAAGTACTCCCACTTTATAGTTACAGCGCAAACCGATGAATGTCGTGAAATCTTCAGCAACTGTCATAGATGGCATTCCAATGACCATACAGTTTAAATCTCTCCAATATTTGTTTCCGAGAGTCTTTTGCGAAATCTCAACGCCATCGTGCTGATTATGATAATAAACCAAGGATCAATCCAGGGTCAGATTGTTGTCAACTCATACACATACCCACATCTAAACGGTTTTCAAATGGTCATCAAAGATATTCAGTGCCAGTGCCCCCCCCCCCCCCAACGTTGAAAAGTCGAGGGCCCACATATGGTTTGCCCATTAGTTTTCATTTGCTTAGTACGCCCTTGGTATACATACATATTCAGACTGATTAACTGTGACATGAATTCCAGATAATCCCAAGAAAAAAAAGGGCTGTCTGCCCCTTGTTATGAGAAAGGCAAACGCTGGTTACCTTTGCCGCTTCTGTCATTGTCTCTCAGGAATCTCTAAACAGCCCCTGGAGTCTATTCCGTGAAACCTGAGTGCATGAACCCAGCCGACTGAGGACCGCTGACAACAGGGTGCTTGTTTGGTTCAGGTCGTCATAAATATATGGTATAGGTTTTATTACTTTACTCAGTCTTCTCTGCACAATGATTCGCCATATTTAATTATTTGACGACGGTACTTTCCTATACTGTACTTTTTTACTCTTTAGGAGCCCTTTAGAACTGTGGCCCGGACGCTGTTGTGAAAGTACCGGAACTTCGAAATATCCAAACCCCTCACATTACCATCTTTGTCTTCTCCATTGGAGGACAGTGAGGCCAGCGCGACGGAAATGGAGCCCTGAGGACCTATCCAGATTCAAATCATGTGTTTCACGTTTTATCGCTCTTCACATTTGAAGACATTATTAACACTATCCTAACATTCCGTGGTTCCTGTGTTCCTTTTGTACTGGGCTGGATGTGAGAGCTGATGTGCTTATTACGATGAGTTAAAAAAAAACATATCATCACAGCTACATGCCGCACAGTGCAGATTTCATGTTCACTGTATTATTCCGCCTTTCTACGTAAAATAAATTCGCAACATTTTTATTCAACTTCCGTTTATAATCACTGAGAAAAAGGCCATGCTTTTCTGACATCATTCATGACAATAAACTGACTTCATATGGCACATGTATCACGTGTTCATGGTACGTTGCCTGTTAAAGAGCTGCTTTGGTGTCAAAACATCTTTGTCTTAAAAGCAAGGTGAATTTGTAAAGACTGGGATAGTCTGAATTACTCTCCTACATTGAGAAAAGATTGCAACGTATTGAAATCAATATTGTACGTTTCGCCAGACTATACGGAAACAAAATATTTCTGTCCCTTTCACTCTCATCCACGAACACATGACGTCATCAATCGCTGACGTGTATCCACAAATAACGCGACCCTTTCAAACGCTAGTGGCACCATTCCAGCATAAACACCTTACTCAACGTCACATCTGCCTTATTCGACGTCATACAAGTGACTTTGTTTCTTCTCCAAACAGGAGCAGTTCTGTGTTTGAACGTTAATTCCGTCATACAAAATATATACAAATCTAATTCTTTGTTGAAATTAAAATGTGAATGACTGAGATGAAAAGAACGAACTTGTAAGCAGACAAAGCGTGCATTGAAGCTTCAACAGGAGTATTGTTCATCCCAAAAAGGTCCTTATACATTCTCCGAGGGACAAAATGCTGTCGATGAGTGGGTGCAACCAGCGGACCGAGTCTTATGTAATCTTTGGTATCAGATGTATACATAATAAAACCAACATCATAAAGACATTCTGTAATCTTTCAGCGGATACAGACGGGCAGTATTTGCTCAGATCTACAATTATGCAATCCACTTGTGAATTCAAAAGCTCGGCTGTCGTGTACTTCTTGCATGGGTTATGATCAAAGGATCGAGAAGCGTGACAAACCAGCATTACCAGAACAACACTAACGTCTTCTCAAAGTCACTCTATTTGAATAGTCTTTTGTATCTCGGTAATGTAACTAGCCTGTATATGATTGACACAGGGTTGGGATTGATTGACAACTCTAGCAAGAAAAAAAAAACAAACAAAAAAACCAATATAACCACGAGGATTCTGGAGGGTCTTCCCCTGAACCTTCCAGTAAAACCGGGATCATGAACTCGGCGCGTGGTTCCACGTCATCAGCTTTTCAGGTAACATGATCCACTCTTCATGGTATATCGCGAAAACCAATTTCTCAGTAAAAATTCATTCACATTAGCAATGAATAAGATCAAAATTTTGTTATTTAAAGTTAAACCTTGATATGGTCAGAACAACACCCTGTTCAATGTTGTTTAAGTTGTTGTTAAAAAATCAAAAGCTGTAATCCAGCAAACCACATATCATCTACTGTTTTTATAGGATGTTGGTATAACTGATATAGCGTCTTGCAACTTGCAGCAGCTCAATGACAAACGTAATTCTGGGAATGCACATTCTGGGTTACAGCATTGAGCATTTATGTGTAAGGTCTTCAAAAACTTGGCGACTCCGGCTTAACACTAGCACACTTGTAGCACGCTACCAGCCGTCCACTGCCGTTTCTTGGGCCTTCAGCTCTTAAGCGTGTAGCAGTCGTTGTTGTTTAATTATATTGTGTAGTGATTGCTCAATGTGTGAAAGATGATGGCTTAATATATTTGACGTGTTAGAACACACGAGGTAGCCTACTTGTAGTTCCAGGATCAGACAACCAATATGGGATGCATGTGTATCGGGCTCGATCTCAGGGTAAAATTCTGTCAGCCAGAGGTGGGTAAAACTCTTCAATGACCTGTCAAAGGACATGAGAGCATATCCCTGGATGTGCATTAGGCACCAATGAAATCAAATCTTACTAATTCTTGTATGAATAGATCTGTAAATTTGTTAACCCTTGTGAATGTTTTGAGCTCAATGCTGACAAGACTGCCAATTTCACTATTATATTTTTCAGCTATGATATGAAGCTTGATTAGTTGGCATGTTGCCTGTCGAAAGAAGTGTACCATAGCTGCTATTGCGGACCGTTTCTCATCCCAGTTTAACTAAATGCGTTGTTTCTCCAGGATGTGTACTTGGTTCCTTAGTTTTCCCCTCTATACATCAGTGACTTAACCCGAGTCGCTGACACTCTCTACTTCATATTATTTGTTGACTACAAAAGTAATTCACTTACAAAATATGTCAGCAAAAACGACACTCACACAGTTTTTTAACATCCATGTAGGTACCATTGCGTTTGTTGGAATACCAGTAAGTGGCTAATCACCGTTTTAGCCCCATTTACGTGGTCCTACACGACGTTGTAAGCTACAGTTCTGTTTACAATAGGAGGGAAAAATTGTTGAGTGACCTTCCAAAGAAAGGTTTGGAAGGTTTGGTTTCCTCCTCCTGAGCTCTAATGTATCTGAGTTCTGCATGAAACACCACGGAAACCAATCTTACAGATTCCTCTGTGGATAAACCTGCCATTATGTCAGTCAAGACTGTCCTTTTTCACCATTAACGTTTTTCAGTTCTGGTATAAACGTCTGAAACGTTGATGAATGAGACACAAATACAACTCAGTATCGCCTGATTACCTGTTGATGTCGATTTACATAAAACGTATGGGAGATCCTTGTGGTGCGTCACCTATCATCCCTCTTTAATGTGGTGTATCTCAGTTATATGTACTAATGGCATAACCTGTGCCGATAATATCCTCAATGTCATATTATTTGCTGACAATACAAGCATTTTATTTACTAAATGCATCTGCGAAGGTATGTCTATAAACATAGGTTCTCTTCCTCAAAAATCAAAAAAAGCTAACAGCAAGGTAAATCTTTAAATTTCCTACTGTTATCTTGTCTTTCCTTATATTGCGTATATAAGGCATTCAAGTGGTTAAATGTGCTTGCATTTCAATCGATGGGATACACGAGGTGTGGGCACATTATCGGCCTTGGACATGGAATTTGCAAATTCTTAATTCTTGTGAGGCAGTGACAATGTTCTTCTAGCTGTTGGCATACTCTGAATTGCGTGGAAGACCACTTGGCTTCCACTAATCGGGTGTGCTGCACCTAACACATGGCAAAGTTTGCCAGCAACTTGCCAAATGTTGGTGGTTTATCCCGGGCACTCCGGTTTACTGCACCCAAAGTGAGTGAATGGAAACTACAAGTCAGTCACTCGTCTCTTTCAGTTAGAGGATGAAAATTAAATATTACTGTTTAAATACTAAACATACAAAGGCTTAATGTAGATTAATCAGGACTTCCTGTGATCCACCTGAAAATGTACATATTTAAGCTGAAATTCCACATAAAAATAGCTAACAGGTCATCTCTTGCGTGCTGCGTCGGTTTAACCAATGTCTTTCTTTCTATGAAGCCTTAAAGGATTTGTCAAAATCAACAAAGACAATGAGTGATTCGTGCGATGCTGGATTATGGTTTTAAACGATTCTTTTACCAACACATGTTGCTTACACATGACCACGGACTATACCTTCTGCTCATTAATTGATCTAACTGTAGATAACAAAATTTTCGTCTTATATTGATCGTTAATGTGAATAAAAATTAACTGCAAAATGTATTTTTGGCGAGATACATGTACCGAAATGTAGATCATATATGCTAGAATATTGATGATGTGAAACCATACTATAAAGGTTTGATGCCACGTAAATTCGGATTCCATTGAAGAGTTCAGGGGAAGCCCCTCCAGATTCCTCGTACATTGAACTTTCTTTACTTTGTTCCTTTGTTCGAAGTGTCAACCCATTTCAACAATGTGTGATTCATATACAGCCTGATATTTATACAAAAGACTGTATAAATTGAATGTTTTAGAGGAGGCGTGGTGCTGTTTTGCTATGCTCTGTGGGATCTTTTGATCATAACCCAGGAAGTACACGGTAGTCGAAATTTTGAATTCATAAATGGATTGCATAATTGTACGTCTGGAGAAAATACAACCGTCTGCATCTGCTCACAGATTCTTTATTAAGTCCGACTTGTTCTTGTGATATAACGATTTTGCATCGAAATACTCACATTACATTACACCATTGCATATATAAATATATGTTAAGGGGGTAAGATTCAGCCAAAGTGTCGTGGTACTGAGATGGATATTCCGGTTGGCCTTTTTCCACAGTATGTCAACCGTCACTTGGGCAATATGGCAGTCATATCGGGCTGACTAACTGAAGCGATGGTTCTGATGTTATCCTTTCACTCCAGCTCATTTAACCCTATAGACCTGTCAGAACTTGGTAAATCAGTTTCACGTAAATATTCGCGTAAATAACCCCGCCTTATGGCGCTGTAACCTAGACGACGCCTTTTGCGAGGAAAGTTAATACGAAAAAAAAGTGAATAACCAAGTTTTGTGAAAGTGGCTCCGGTCAGACCGTCGGTGACAATAAACCAAAATCAATACCACTTTTTACTGACATTACAAGTGCAGTTAATTTCTTTAAAACGTAGACATCTCCTTTAATCAGGTGGCTAATTCGTACATATCTCTTGAAACAAGGCTTAGTTAAATAGGTTTTAAGTATTTAGTAATTATATATGCACTGTTTCATATACAGCGTATTTTCTGTGACACTACGGGTCATTAAAATAAGTTCGAATGCAAGTAGAAAAAAAAACAAATATTTTATCGTCTTTCTTCCTAGATAGGGCAGAGTAAACAAATGTCATTTTTCCAGAAACGACAACAAATATATGTTGGATTACGTGTTAGTTGCTTCATCATTTTTCGACTTTTATCAACCCAATTTCAGGAATGTCTTCGGGTGCGTTAAGTTGGTTACATAAAACTGAAATATTGGCACCCAAATGCAGAGCTTGTAGGACGTTTCACTAAGTAGTCTAATTATTGCTATTAGTACTCTAATAACATTCTAGGACTGTTGATTCGTCTACTTTAGTTCTTGTGGTGGCAGTAAGCGGTAAACGGCGTTTTATATATTGTATGGTTTTACATTACAATTTCGCATTTCCAAAAATCTTCCAAACAAAAAAACGCATCCCAAACCGAATAAAGATATACTAAACCAAACGATAAACATCTGCCATATCAAATAAGCATCTCCTAAACTGAATAAACATCTCCCAAACCCAAGAAGATTCTCTTAAACACAATAACGGCATGTTAAATAATCTTCTTCAAAACCAAAGAACAAGCATTTCCCCCTTCATGAAGTCAAATGAAAGAAGCAACATTCGCCGAAGAAACAGTGAGAACTTTTTGAGGTCCAAAAAAAGAGGAGGTAGTTATTTGGTCCATCTGAGATACCGACAGGCCTGATTTGCCTTATTAGTTACTTGTAGTATTTGTCAGCTCTGGGGGATATTTATATTGCATTTGGAAGATACCTATTTGGTATGTGAGGTAGGTATTTGTTTTGTGAGATGGTTCTTTGTTTGTGAGATGGTTATTTGGTTGTGAGATGAGCATTTGGTTTGTGATTTGATTACATGTATTTGGTTTGTGAGATAGTTATTTGGTTTGTGAGATGGTTATTTGGTTTGTGAGATTGTGAGATGGTTATTTGGTTTGTGAGATGGTTATTTGGTTTGTGAGATGGTTATTTGGTTTGTGACATAAGCATTTGGTTTGTGACGTGGATATTTTGTTTGTGAGATAGTTATTTGGTTTGTGAGATAGTTATTTGGATTGTGAGACCTCTTTGTACTCTACTCGTTTGTTATACTGCACTTACATGTACTTCCTCCATTTCTTTTGAGTCATCCACTAAGGTGTGAAGGAGTATATAAAACTTATTAAAGGATAATTAAAAACTCAAAAGCCTGGGCCTACATAACTCTTTACTCTATATTTCGTATCCGGTATATTTATACCCCCTTCCCTAACTCGGTTTAATTTCATCTCCTGACCCCACGTCAGCGATATAACTGGACAGAACTTTAAAACTAATTTGTTACACCATGGGGTTAATGTTTTTTTTATAATCTTACATAAAGACGAAAGGAATCCGTAGCAGTGTTGACTCCTCGTACTGTATTAAAACTTGGCACATATCTTCAATTTGGTGATTACTATGTCTCATCAAGATCTAGCCTCGGATGGTTTCCCTCATTTGCAACAAACTTACGGCCGCTTTGGGCCTCCCTGTGGTTTTAACAGTTTCCCTGGCTTTTTTTCCTAAGTTGTTCATTGCATTGACTTGAAATTGGTACATATCTATAGGTTGACATTAACTGTAACAGATCCAGTTCGAGTTTCAGGCGAGACAAAAATACGGCGGTTTCTTGCCCTTTTCTTATTTTTCGTTAATGTGAACAGGTGAACTAAAGCTGCAGCCGAATCATCGTAAGCTGGATTTGAACTCTGGATCTCACTGCTCCAAGTCCGATCCACGGGCGAACATTCAAGTACTCCCACTGAAATGGATTAACGTCAGTGTTGACGGATCACATTGCATAATGTGAAAACAAGTTCATAATACAATCACAAAATGCAACTTCAATTGTTTTCTTATTATTTTTTGTATTTAAGGTATAGTGACATATACAAAACCTGTACGCAACAATGGCCCGATTGTTGCTGGCAACCGCCCTTGTAGCTGCTGAATTAAGCTCAATCTGAAGTTGGACTGTGGTGTGTCCGTGTGGTCAGAGTGGGGACCTACTGCCAATGAGTATCGTATCCGGACCCGCCAGATCTACCGACAGCCCCAATATGGCGGTGCCGAGTGCCACAGTCTCTCCGAAATTGATAAGAGTGTGTATAGGGGTTTACATTCGAGTAAGCTCAGCTACGGTAACCCAGTTGATGCATGCATTGTTTGTTTTTACATACGTTTATATCTGTATGTTTATTTATTTATTTATTTGGTGTTTCGCACTGTACTCAAGAATATTTCACTTATACGACGGCAGCGAGCATTATGGTGGGAGAAAACCTGGCAGAGCCAGGAAGGGAACCCACGGTCATCTACAGGTTGCTGGCGGACATTCCCACATACACCCGGAGAGGAAGCCAGCGTGAGCTGGTCTTGAACTCATAGCTATCGCATGGATGAGAGGCACCTTGGTCATTACGTTGCACTATGGAGGCCCCTCATATTGTAAGATACAGTGAATCACGTATTTTCTTTTCGGGACCCGGTGGATCCCTTTCGGGGCGCAAACGGCGACAGACAGTAACACATTCTTTTCATCGTGGACAGCAGTGGAAGCATTGACAGCACAACTGAGTTCGCTATCGCCAAAACCAATCTGGCAAATCTGATTGGCAAAATCTGCGGTACCATTGGTTTGGGGCCACAGAGCAACAGGGCAGCTGTTATTACTTACTCCGGTGATCTTCAAGAGAGTTTTGATTTTGACGATTACGACAATTTGGCGGATGTGAAGGACGCCACCCGAAACTTGCCTCGTCTTTCCAAGGGCACCTGCACGGGATAAGCCATGGAGTACGCCAAGACAATGTTTTCCGTAAATGAAGGTATGTTTATATCTATTAACGCGCCGCATATTTATACTTCAGTTCATTAAAAGACTCCCAATAAATGACCTTCTCAGCTTGCCTATGGTGATGCTTAATTTAAGTAACCTCACCGTTAGAAATTTCAGATCCTAAGAGGCATATAAGGTACTTGTGTACTATTATATTTTGTCGGAAAAGAGAAATAATAGCAAATTTTTAATATACACTGTAATTCCTTTGCCAAGACTTTTTCTAGTGGCTGGATGGATTTTAGTGGCTGGATTGGTTTTAGTGGCTGGATGAGTCTGGGTCCTTCAGGCAGTTAACACCCAGCCCTATGCCCAGTGATCAGCGTGAAACCTGCTGACTAGCTAGCCTTCGTGCACAGTTGTACACCTTCGACAACACAGATATGTTATTGGTTTCTTTAGTTACATGTACATAATCATGTTTAATTACTTTGTTCAGACTTTTAGGATAACTCCGCAAGCATATAAACTGCATAAATTTTCTTCTAAAGTATCTAATGAAGGTTCTTTGTGTTTTTCTATCGTTATAGGAGCGCGGTCTGACCGGGATTCCGTAAAGGAAGTTATTATTCCCACAGACGGCAAGTGTAACTGTGGGCCTGACGCTGTCTGTGATGAAGGCAAGTGAGCTTGACTACATCAAAAGCCCCCTTGACTATATTTGCCTGGGCCATCGGTGATCACGATGCTGATGACAGAAAGAAATGGAGAACATGGCTTCAATCCCGTTGGATCGTTTGTAGATAGTATCATTAGTACATATATATATATATATATATATATATATATATAGCTTCAAAATGGTGCTCAAAATAATGAAACAGAACTGCAGTCATGCCGGCATTGATAAGTCCTCTTGAATGTGAAAGAGAAATGATTAGCGGCGTTCTATTGTGCAGCGGTTGGACCGATCGCGTGAAAGCGGAGAGATCAAGCAGGCAAAAGGATTCATTTTAGTACTTTTCACTCTTTGCATTTTCTTTTTTAAAATTTAACTGCATAGATGTTTTAAAAGGTTCTCAAGAATTTTTTTCACATCTGTGGAAATTAAAGTGCACAGAGTGAAACATTTTGGAACGTCCATTAAATGGTGTATGGATGTCAGCGTCGGCTAAGATCAAAGCTACCTCTCACACACCCAATTACCCTCACTAAGTTTGTGAGCAGAGAGACATACTGTTGTATCACTGAATAGCTCTATCCTTTATACACACGTCATTAAAAGCATATTCTCTATGTGTCGGTTATCGGGTACAATATAATGGGTATACAACTACCAGCATGGGTTGTACAGTCAGAATCCATGATGTTTATAAACGTGTTATATAGGCCTACGTTATCTGAACCCACCGGCTTGGAGTTAGAGAAGTGGAACATGTGGGTTAACGACATGACATTGTCCGAGATATAAAGCGCAGAAAATACGTGTGTGTTGCAGTCATAACATATGATATAAACATGCATGCTGTTTGTTACTTGAATCAGGTATAAAGGGCCCGGGAAATGGAGCGTGCGGATTTATACCTGGGCAAGTATATTTCCCGATGCAAATATTGCTTGATTTGTCACCAATATTGTAAGTCATATACTGAACAATAAATTGAGCTAGCTATCCACAATAAACACTATTAAGTTGTTAGTTTATACGTTTTAAAGATAAATAAATGTATTTCTTTATGTCTATTTCTAATTACATGAAAAATCCACCTTATTCTTCAAAAGGTCCCTTTTCTTTTGCCACGAACCAGATCGCAAACGCTTGACATTCAAAAACAAATAGCAATCGTAAATACTCATGTAACGAAGTTTAACAACACCTAGCTCATATGAAATATATGACACCTGCCATTTTGTGCATGGTGGTCTTATAAACTCCACACGTTTGGAAAAATGTCATTGTCAAGGAAGCGTTCAGGAAAAGCTACAGCCCTTCATGTCTTGATCAATGTTTACAGGCTCTTGGCCTAATAACAATTTGAACCTGTTGGTATCACCTATAACCTTTTAGTTAAATTCAGAATGTTTATAATAGATTAGTCGATCCTTAAAATATAGGAAAATATCGGGCAGACGCCTGTTGTCAGTTTGGGGCTGTTCTGAGACCAGCCCGACCGTTTCTGGACAATCTTCAAACCACATGTAGCCAGGGTTTAACTTGGCGGACATAGAGTACATAACTTAAAGGGACAGAAACTGCAAAAATACAGTTATTGTGATAAGAGAAGAGTTAAAAACGCGTATTTCTTTGCAGAAAGTATGAAGCGTACATATATTGAATATAGATGCTTCGAGAAACATAGTGAAAGATATGGTGTATGCTTAGCTCAAAATATATGTCAAATCATGAGCCGGGTTGCATAACAATGAATAGTTACAATGTATTAAAGACGGGTTCACAGCAGTCTTCATTGGGCTTGGCAGACTTTTGAAAATGTGAACTTCTTGTAAGGTCTCACAACTGAGCACTGTTCACCGCTTACTTCCACCAGGGGGCATCCGTGGCTCATTCATTTAATGCGCTAGTGCAGATCAAAGACCCAGAAGCCAGTGCCGTGGCTGTGAGTTCAAGTCCAGCTCATGCTGCCTTTCACTCCGGCCGTAAGTCTTCCAGCAACTTGCGGATGTTCGTGGGTTCCCTCGGGCTCTGCCCTGTTTCCTCCCACCATAATTCTGGTCACCGTAAGTGAAATATTCTTCAGTACGGCGTAAAACACCAATCGAATAAATCAATTATAGGTGTAAAATAGTTCCTTTCCGTTTATATGGGTTGCGGTGTGAGCAAAGCTATGAGCTCAAGTATACCACTGATTTATTCATTAAGCAGGAAAGTGGTACACACCGACAAAACTTTGTAACTAATGTTGCTGCAACACGTGACAATCACGTCTGTGTTTCTCTGCAGTTGTGCTGCCTCACCCGGGAGGGCTTTAACAGATTAGATAACCACGCAAAGTTCTGCAACAAGTCGCCTTTTGTGCCAAACCATGCTGAGGAAAATAACTGAAACACAATAAAACAGTGTCGGTAGAAACAATCAACAACTGAATTTAACATACACATTCTAGGTTGAGAAAGTTCACAAATAAGAGCATGTGAAATAGACACAAAAAGATACTACTAATTATGACATCTGAATTACCGTGATCGAGTTATGGTGCTAGTCTTAACAAGTAAATTACGGTTTGAACTCCAATTTTGAACAGGAAAGTTGTAGATTCCAGGCTCTCTCTCTCTCGGCCAGTTCAAAAGGCCCTTGCTAACAACGAGTTGTTGACGACGCACCTGTGGCGCAGGTTACGTAAAGACCGCTCACTTTGAAACAACATGGTGTGCATATGTGTATGCACACCAAATAAATGTGTTGTTATATTAACACATATCTGTAACAATTTACTAACATGTTAATGTGTTCATGTGTTAAAATAAATGCTGACGGTGTAGGCCTACAAAGTAATATATCATAAATATAATAATTGTAATTATAATTTATAGTTAGAGCTCAAACAGGCACTCAATCGGTGTTTACAACAGCGCTTATCCTTCGTAGGGAGATCGTAAACTGGTACTCAATCCGATTTTACAACACCATTTACACGGTGTAGTCAGAGCGTAAACAGGCACTCAATTCGAGTATACAACAGCGCTTATCCGTTATAGTTTGAGCGTATAATGGTACTCGATCCCGACACTTAGAAGAGAGGGTGCAGCCATTGAACCTTTCAGAGGTTCCATGTCTTGCGTCTGTGGTAAATTCCCGGTAAAGTTCCATATAGAACCCTAGTGGTAGGCCTCAGTTTAGCAAGGTTGCAAGGTTCCAGGTGTCCTCATATGTTATTTGGCATAAGTGCAATTTACGACCGCTGCCTTTTCCGGGGCGCTGACAATCAGACACACAAGATCACGTGATGGTGTTATCTTTCCACTTTAAATATTAATTTCATATGAAAGCATTTTCATACTTATGTTGGAGTTTAAGTGTTAGAAATTTTATATTTCTCCCCTTATGTCCACAATCCTGAATTTATCTGACTTGCTTGAAGGGTGAGGGTTCAACAGCAGAACCTTTCGCACTGAGGAGAAATACATGGCAATTGTAATACCTGGCATTCCAACGACCAAAACGTTTAAATCTCTCCAATATTTGTTTGCAATTTATGTAGGATTAGTTTTTAATTAAGGCTCATATTTAAGCTTCAATTCCATTACTTTCAATGTATCATTGTTTCAGAAACCTTAAACATTTCTGAGAGTCTTTTGCGAAATTTCAACGCCATCGTGCTGATTATGATAATAAACCTAGGGTCAATCCAGGGTCAGATTGCTGTCAACTCATACACATACCCAGATCTGTACGGTTTTCAAATGGTCATCAAAGATATACAGTGGCATTCGAAGCGGCGGGGAAGGGCAGAGGGGCCAGTGCCCCCCACACTTTCAAAAGTGGAGGGCCGACATATGGTTTGCCCCTCACTTTTCATTTGCTTAGTAGGCCCATGGTATACATACATATTCAGACTGATTAACTGTGACATGAATTCCAGATAATCCCAAGAAAAAAAAGGGCTGTCTGCCCCTGGTTATGAGAAAGGCAAGCGCTGGTTACCTTTGCCGCTTCTGTCATTGTCTCTCAGGAATCTCTAAACAGCCCCTGGAGTCTATTCCGTGAAACCTGAGTGCATGAACCCAGCCGACTGAGGACCGCTGACAATAGGGTGGTTGTTTGGTTCATGTCGTCATAAATATATGGTATAGGTTTCGCCATATTTGCTCATCTGATGAATTTTCCTATAGTGTGCTTCTTTACTCTTTAGGAGCCCTTTAGGACTGTGGCCCGGACGCTGTTGTGAAAGTACCGGAACTTCGAAATATCCAAAACCAGCGCATAACCATCTTTGTCTTCGCCATTGGAGGACACAGTGAGGCTAGCACGACGGAAATGGAGGCCCTGCTGACCTATCGAGATTCAAATCATGTGTTTCACGTTTTATCGCTCTTTACATTTGGAGACATTGTTGACACTATCCTAACATTCCCAGGTTCCTGTGTTCCTTGTGCTAGGCTGGATATGAAAGCTCATATGCTTATTAAGATGAGTAAAAAAACTCTGTAGCATGTCATGAAGGTAACATGGCGCATAGTACTTCTGTTATGTGGGCTGTATTATTCCGCTTGCACTCGTTTGCACGTAAAATAAATTCGCTACATTTTTCTTCAACTTTCCGTTTGTAATCACTGAGAAAAACGCCATATTTTTCTCACATCATTCATCACAATAAAGTGACTTCATATGTTACATTTAGCACGTGTTCCTGGTACGTTGACTTTTAAGCATAATTTTAACATAATTTTGCATGGTAGGCATATCTGGCGCCAGTATATACGACGACACAACTTCATTTAACTGTTAAAGAGCAAGGGGCAAATTATTATGTATGGAGTATTGGATATTATTTGTGTCCTACTTATCCTACATGAGTAAAGAAATAATCTTTAATTAACCAACCATATTAAATGGGCTAAGTGTCAATGCACAGTGACTGTACGGATCACCAAGACATACATGGTGTCTTCAAAAAGACATTCTGTTGTTGTGACCGATAAAGACGCATGTACCAGTTCTGAGGTAACCAACTGATATAGCATCACTTTTCTTATGGAGACTGTACTAAACTTTTACTGGAAACGTACTTTACTTTTTTTATAACCAATATTGCCGTATATTCTTTACGGATAGCCTAATGCCGTAATATACAGAAAACGTTTAAACACCATGGTTCGCACTCAAGTACCACAACGAAGAGACTTCAGCATTGAAATAACGGAGAATACACCTAAGACAGCGGTAGATCAGACTGACGTGATTTGGGAATTCGCTTCTCACAGGCTTCAGCTTTGTGTTATCTGTAGCTGTGTCAAACTGAGAACCAATAGTCATATTTACTGAGCCAACGAGGGGTGTGTACTGGCTGTGTTATTTAATCTGGTATGGCTATACTGTAACGTTCATCATTACGAGTACTCTTGAGTATTCTTGAGTAGGGCGTAAAACACCAATCCAATAAATAAATAAATTGAAATGACAGCCATAATACACATGATTCGATCTATTGCAGTGATGACTTTAATTGTAAAATTTCAACTGCTGAGATTTCTGTTCAGATTTGGGTTGAGCGGCTTAAGATTACGGGCCTGACTTTCTTCTACGTTTATAATTACGTCGGCTTCGGTTACTGCCATTTATCGCAGCGTAAAACACCGATAACATTTTTAAATTTTCGAGAGTTCGACGTTAGCAGTGTCAACTGATATAGCCAATGTATAAGTTGTAGAAAATCAGCTGAGTCTCAGTTACTTTACGGTTTTTACATTTACGCCACAACACGCATCTAACCATGAGGTCGTCAATGGAGTGATTTCACGTCGCGGTTTTATTTTATTTTATTAAATTTAGCAGCAAACAAGCTTTATGCAATCTCTTCTTCACGCTGTCTTCGGCTATTCACAGTGAATCTTTCTACTACTACCATTGGATTAGGAGCTAGTTGGCTCTGAAGGTCTTCAGAGATTTCGTTGAAGATTTTCTCATGTGGGTGCTCTGGAGCAATTGGTGTTCTGGACTATTCTACAATAGTCCATACTTCAACGCGGGCCAGTTATCGTCACTTCGCATTCTATAGTCCATACGTTTTTCGGGCCATTTAGAATCAGTAGACTTGTCAGTCCATATACGTTTTGGGCGCCAATTAGAGTCAATAGGCAGGGTAGTCTATATAAGTCTTTCTGGCCAATTAGAGTCAGTACTCAGGTTAGTTAATACACGTTTATAGGGCCAATTAGTGTCAGTGGACAGACTATAGTCCATATACGTTTTTCGGACCAATTAGAGTTAGTAGGGAGCTAGTCCACAAACGTTTTTGGGCTAACTAGCGTCAGCCGGTAAGGCAGTTCATATACGTGTTTTAGGCCAAGTGGAACCAGTAAGCAGACACGACCATCCGAAGGTTGTTGGCTGACATTCCGACGTACGCCTATTATGTTTGCTTACCCTTAGAGGTCCTAAAAGATATACAACGTCCACTAACCAGGTACATGTTTTGTATGCAGCAGGTAGGAAAGTTTTTCTGAGTGGTTTATCCCAGGAACTCCGGGTTCCTGCACTCATAAAAACTGAACGCCATCGTGTAAAGTGTTCACTCCAAAAAGGTCCTTATACATTCTCCGAGGGACAAAATGCTGTCGATGAGTGGGTGCAACCAGCGGTTCGGGTGTTATGCAATCTTTGGTATAAAATGTATACATAATAAAACTAACATCATAAAGACATTCTGTAATCTATCAGCGGATACAGACGGGCTGCATTTGCTCAGGTCTACAATTATGCAATCCACTTGTGAATTCAAAAGCTCGGCTGTCGTGTACTTCTTGCATGGGTTATGATCAAAGGATCGAGAAGCGTGACAAAACAGCATTACCAGAACACCACTAACGTCTTCTTAAAGTCACTCAGTTTGAATAGTCTTTTGTATCTCGGTAATGTGACTAGCCTGTATATGATTGACACACTTTTGGAATCGATTGAAAACTCTAGCAAGAAAAAAAAACGAAAGAAACAATATCTCTGCGAGGATTCTGGAGGGGCTTCCCCTGAGCCGTCCAGTACAACCGAGTCTACGCGGCATCAACTACGTGCGTGGTTCCACGTCACCAGTTTTCCAGGTAAAATGATCTACTCTTCATGGTATATCGCGAAAACCAATTTCTCAGTAAAAATTCATTCACATTAGCAATGAATAAGATCAAAATTTTGTAATTAAAGCTAAACCTTGATATGGTCAGAACAAATCCCTGTTCAGTGTTTACGTCGGTTGTAAGTTAAGCGCCAAAAGCTGTAATACGGCAGAGCACATATCGTCCACAGTTTTTGTTGGATGTTGCGAAATGAATTGGTGTAACTGATATAGAGTATTGCAACTTTTAGCAGCTCATTGACAAACGTAATTCTGGGAATGCACATTCTGACTGTAGCATTGATTCTGCCGCAAATAATTGCCGGGGACTAGTTTGGCTTTTGAACTGAAGAGTTCCGAGTCAGCCCCCAAACCATCAGTGTACCTTTCAGCCAGCATCCTAAAGTTGACTGATCATTAGATGACTGTTTGGGGGCTCTTTTGGCCTCTGTCCTCACTCTTCTTCAGTAAAATTCAGAGAGTAAAGCTTGCCGTTACTTAATTAGATGAACTACACAGATACTCTCCAACTCATCTGTCTGGCCGTAGGGGCGTACCAGCCTTTAAGATCTTCAAAAACTTGGTGGCTCTGGCTTAACTCTAGCAAACTTGTAGCACGCGACTAGATGTCCAATGCCGTTTCTTAGGCCTTCGGCTCTTGAGAGTGTAACAATCGTTGTTGTTTAATTATATTGTGTAGTGATTGCTTAATGTGTGAAAGGTGATGGCTTAATATATTTGACGTGTTAGAACACACGAGGTAGCCTACTTGTACCTCCAGGATCAGACAACCAATATGGGATGCATGTGTATTGGGCTCGATCTCAGGGTAAAATTCTATCCACGAGATGTGGGTAAAACTGTTCAATGACCTGTCAAAGGACCCCCTTTGGATCCTCAACCTGAGTGCCTAACCCTGGATTTGTATTAGACACCAATGAAATCAAATCGTATTAATTCTTGTATGAACAGATCTATAAATCTGTTAACCCTTGTGAGTGTTTTGAGCTCAATGCTGACAAGACTGTCCATTTTCACCAGTATATTTTTCAGCTATGATATGAATGTCTTAGTATCGTATTACTTGATTAGCTGGCATGTTGCCTGGAGAAAAAAGTGTATCGTAGCTGCTATTGGGGTCCGTTTCTCATCCCTGTGTAACTAAACGCGTTGTCTCTCGAGGATGTGTACTTGGTTCCTTATTTTTCCCTTGTATACATCAATGATTTAATCCGAGTCACTGACACTCTCTACTTCATATTATTTGTTGACTACAAATGTAATTCACTTACAAAATGTGTCAGCAAAAATGATAAACAGATATTTTTTAACACCCATGTAGGTACCATTGCGTTTGTTGGAATACCTGTAGGTGACTAATCACCGTTTTAGCCCCATTTACGTGGTCTTACATGACGTTGTAAGCTACAATTCTGCTTGCGATAGGCGGGAAAAATTGTTGAGTGACCTTCCAAAGGACGCTGTTTGGTTTCCTCCACCTGAGCTCTAATGTATCTGAGTTCTGCATGAAACACCACGGAAACCAATCTTACAGTTTTCTCTGTGGAAACATCTGCCGTTGTGTCAGTCAAGACTGTCCTGTTTCACCATTAACGTTTTTCAGTTCTGGCACAAACGTCTAAAACGTTCATGAATGAGATGCAAATACCACTCACTATCGCCTGATTACCTGTTGATGTCGATTTATATAAAGCGCATGGGAGGTCCTTATAGGGTGTCATCTATCATTTCCTCTTGAACTGAAGCGATGGTTCTGATGTTATCCTTTCACACCAACTCATTTAATCCTATAGATCTGCCTTCTGATCCTAACTTCATAAATCAGTTTCACGTAAATATACTCGAATATAACCCCACCTTATGGCTCATTAGCCTAGACGACATCTTTTGCGAGAAAAGTTAATACGAAAAAAGTGAATTACCAAGTTTTGTGAAAGTGGCCCCAGTCAGAATGTCGGTGATAATAAACCAAAGTGGATGCCACTTTTTGCTGACATTACAAGTACAGTTAATTTCTTTCAAACGTAGACATCTCCCGTAATAAGGTGGCTAATTCGTACATAGCTCTTGAAATAAGGCCTAGCTATCATGTTAAATAGCTCGTAAGTATTATGTAACGATATATGCATTCCCTCAGACAGCGTATTTTCTGTGACAATACGGATCATTAAAATTTATTCGAATGCGATTACAGAAAAAAATCAAATATTTTATCGCCTTTCATGCTAGATTGGGCAGAATACACAAATTTCATTTTTACCTGAAACGACAACAAATATATGTTGGATTACGTGCTAGTCTGGGCATCAAATTATTCGACTTTCATAAACCCAATTTCAGGAATGTCTTCAGGCGCGTTAAGTTGTTACATAAAACTGAAATACACTGAAATACACCAAAATGCAGAGCTTGTCGGAGGTGTCACTAATTAATCTATTGTTGCGGCCAGCTATTAGTGCTTCAATAACATTGCTATTGACTGCTGATTCGTCTACTTTAGTTCTCGTGGTGGCAGTAAGCGGTAAACGGTGTTTTATATATTGTGTGGTTTTACACGAAGTTCGCATTTCCAAAAATCGGACAAACAAAAAACGCATCCCAAACCGAATAAAGATATACTAAAACAAACAATAAACATCTGCCATATCAATTCAGCATCTCCTAAATTGAATAAACGTCTCCCAAACCAAATAAGATTCTCCTAAACAGAATAAATCTGAAGAAACAGAGAGCACCTTTTGGGGTGGACAGGCAAGAAGTTACTTGTAGTGTTTGTCAGGTATGAGAGATATTTATATTCCACTCGGTAGACAACTATTTGGTTTGTAAGATGGTTATTTGGTTTGTGAGATGGTTTACTGGTTTGTGAGATGGTTATTTGTTTTGTGAGATAAGCATTTGGTTTGTGAGGTGATTACATACATTTGGTTTGTGAGATGGTCACTTGGTTTGTCAGATGATTATTTAGTCTGTGAGGTGGATATTTGGTTTGTAAGATGGTTCACTGGTTTGTGAGATGGTTATTTGGTTTGTGAGATAGGCATTTGGTTTGTGAGGTGATTACATGTATTTGGTTTGTGAGATGGTTACTTGATTTGTCAGATGATTATTTAGTCTGTGAGGTGGATATTTGGTTTGTGAGATGAGTATTTGCTTTATGAGGTGATTACAGGTATTTGGTTTGTCAGATGGTTACTTAGCCGGAGTTAACCTTCCAGTAAAATATCATAACAATGAAATAATGAAATAAATATTCAGTGGGAATGACAGAATATGACAGAAAACGGCAAATATAAGTGCCATCCTTAATGTGTAAATGTATACATGCTTTATTCCAGTGCTTATTGCAGTCTGGTCTTATATGGATAGAACAACCACTTTGTACTGTACTCGTTTGTTATACTGCACTTACATGTACTTCCTCGATTTCTTGCTCGTTTGAGTCATCCACTACGGTGTGAAGGAGTATATATAACTTAATAAAGGTTAAGAAAAAACTCAAAAGCCAGAAAAATTACCATCCTGACGAGAAACCTGTAAATGTATATGTGCTTTATTCCAATGCTTATTTGCAGCATGGCCTTACATGTATAGAACAATCTCCTCGTACTGTTACACTGCACTCACCTGCGCTTCCTCAATTTCATTCTCGGTGCAGTCATCTACTAAGGAGTGAATGAGTACATAAAAGTTAGTGAAGGGTAAGTAAAAACTCAAAAGTCCGGATCCACATAACTCTTTACTCTCCGTTTCGCATCCGGTATATTTATACCCTCCTCCCTATCTCGGTGTATTTTCACCCAATGACCCCATGTTGATAAAACTGGGCGAAGACTCCGATTGGTGGCTTTCATCCCACATGGCCGTGGAATAGAAGAACCAACTGGCTATATAAGTAGACACTGGGGCCACACTGGCATTCGATCCTGGGAAATCTGTAACGGTAAGTGATGTTCAGTTAGACGTTTAGCAAACTCTGGATGTATAGTAGGAGTGCATTTGTGAATACCGGTATATATGCCATTGATTTATACACTCAGACTGGAAGGTGATATAACTGGACAAAACTTTAAAACTAATTTTTTACATCATGTGATTATTGTTTTTTATAATCTTACATAAAGACGAACGGAACCCGTAGCAGTGTTGACTCCTCGTACTGTATAAACCTTGGTACATGGCTTCACCATGGTGACTACTGTGTCTGATCAAGATCTAGCCTCGGATGGTTTCCCCCATTTTCCACAAACTTACGGCCGCTTTGGGCCTCTCTGTGGGATTTAACAGTTTCCCTGGCTTTATTCCCAAATTGTTCATTACATTGAATTGAAATTAGTACATATGTACACGACGACGTGACTGTAACAGATTGAATTCGAGTTTCAGTCGAGAAAGGAATACGGCGGTGTTTTTTGTGGTTGTTGTTTGTTTGTTTGTTTTATTATTTTTTTTTTTTTGCTTAATGGCCTACATGGTTTCACAGAGATAAATCACAGACTAAGTTCAAGTTTTGAAACCTTTCGTCCATTTCCAAGAAAATGGAAAAGCGCGTGTATTTTGTTATTGACTTTGATACAGCTTTTATTCTGACTGTTCAAACAAGTCTGAGACTTTCAGAATGTGTGTTCATTTATTTATCCATTTCATAGGAACTGCATATCTTTAAATTACTCAAGGATATTTCACTCACACGACGGTGTCATGGATTATGGATGGAAAAAAACCTCCAGATACGTGATACACCATGTGCACTAAAACTGCAGCCGAATTATCGTAAGATGGATTTGAACTCTTGATCTCACTGTTCCTGGTTCGATCCACGGGTGAACATTCAAGGACTCCCGCTGAAATGTCATTGTTGACAGATCATAAAAGGTACATAATAGAATCACAAAATACAACTACAGTTGTTTTAATATTATTTTTTGTATTTCAGGTATAGTGACATAAAAGAAAACCTATACGTAACAATGGCCCGATTGTTGTTGTTGACGGCGACCGTCCTAGTAGCTGCTGAATTAAGCTCAGCCGCCAGTTTTGGGGACAGTTTGAAGCTGGACTGTGGTGTGTCCGTGTGGTCAGAGTGGGGACCCACCATCAATGGGTATCGGACCCGCACCCGACAGGTTTACCAACAACCCCAAAATGGTGGTGCCGAGTGCCCCAATCTCTCCGAAACTGACAAGGGTAAATATAGGGGCTTACATTCGAGCAAACTCAGCTATGATAATCCATTTGATACATGCATTGTTTATTTTTACATACGTTTGTATCTATTTATTTATTCATTTATTTTATTGGTGTTTCACGCTGAATTCAAGAATATTTCACTTATACGACGGCGGCGAGCATAATGGAGGGAGAAAACCTGGCAGAGCCAGGGAGGGAACCCACGGCGATCCGAAGGTTGCTGGCGGACCTTCCCACGTACGAGCTGGTCTTGAACTCATAGCTATCGCATTGGTGAGAGGCACCTTGGTCATTACGCTGCACTGTGGAGGCCCTTGATATTATTGCATAGGTACAATGAGTCACGTATTTGACATAGACTTAATTTCGAATCTTTTTCTTCTCTCTCTCTCTCTCTCACATTAGATCCTTGGGTCCCCCAGAAAACTGCTTTCAAGGCCTCGACGGTACAGCATTATTTTCTCTCGGGACCCGGTGGATCGTCTTCGGGCCGCAAACGCCGACAGACAGTAAGAGATCGCGACATTCTTTTCATCGTGGACAGCAGTGGAAGCATTGACAGGAGAGAGTTCGCTATCGCCAGAACCAATCTGGCAAATCTGATTGGCAAAATCTGTGGCACCATTGGTTTGGGGCCACAGAGCAACAGGGCAGCTGTTATTACTTACTCCACTAACACCAAAGAGATTTTTGATTTTGACGATTACGACAATTTGGCGGATGTGAAGGACGCCATCCTAAACATGCCTCGTCTTGCCAGGGCCACCTGCACGGGAGAAGCCCTGGAGTACGCCAAGACAATGTTTGTCGCAAATAAAGGTATGTTTATATATATTAACGCGCAGCATATCTATACTTCAGTTCATTAACGACTCCCAATAAATGATCTCAGCTTACTTATAATGATGCTTAATTGAAGTCACCTCACCGTTAGAAGTTTCATATCCTCGGAGGCAAATAAGGTCCTTGTGTACTGTTATACTTTGTCGGAAAAGAAATATAATAGTAAATTATTAAGATACTCTTTAATTCCCATGCCAAGATATTTTCTAGTGGCTGAATCAGTCTGGAGCCCGGTCCTCTGCCCAGTGGTAAGCGTGACATCGCTGACCAGTTCGCTTACGCGCATAGTTGTACACATTCGACAACACAGATATATTTTTGGTTTCTTTAGTTACAAGTACATAATCATACTTAATTACTTTGTTCAGTCTTTTTTGATGACTCCATAAGCATATACACTGGATAAATTTTCTTCTAAAGCATCTAATGAAGGTCCTTTGTGTTTTTCTACCATCATAGGAGCTCGATCTGACAGAGATTCCGTGAAAGAAGTTGTTATCCTCACAGACGGCGAATCAAACTGTGGGCCTGACCCTGTGTTGAAGGCAAGGGAACTTCACAACAGCAGAAACCCCCCCTTAACTATATTTGCCTTCGTCATCGGTAATTTCACTCCTGATGGCAGAAAGGAAATTGAAGAAATGGTTTCAACCCCGAAGTCAGCTCATTTGTTTCACGTTCAATCATTCTTAGAATTTCAAGACATGGTTCGTTTCGTCCTGAGGTATCCAAACCCTTGCCCTCCTTTGCAGTTCCCCGGCTCAGGCTGACACCCTGGACATTACGAGGAGAATATATATTCATATGTATATTAACCTATCTGTACACTCTCGCACGTGAAATAAATCCTCAATGTTATCGCATAACGTTCCACTTATAGCCTCTGACAAAAAAAACCTTTCTCGTCGGTCATTTCGCATTACGGTACATATAGTGCATATTCTTCGCATGCAACTATCTTTAAAACAGGCATATAAAGCAGGTGTATCTTATCTTGGAATATTTTCGATCAGTTTCTTATTTGGCACTTTTATATGTGTAGGCATGCAGGTTTGATTTTCATGACAACATGGTTTGTTTTAAATTGAAAATAAAAGTGTGATTAATGGGTAGGATGTAATTGGTGTTATTTGTACCCTATCAGCCCAACCGAGTTAAGTGATAGATAATATATCTATTATAGGACAAGAACAGTCCGTTTTGTGTCTGTGTATATACAGTCGTTGTTTGGGTCGTCATGTCTGATGTCTTTAAAATGGCGCAGCAGATAACGAAACAGAACTGCAGCCATGTTAGCCACTGATAAGAGAAATGATTAGCGACGTTCTATTGTGCAGCGGTTGGACCGATCGCGTGAAAATGGAGATAAAATGAGATAAAGCCGGCAAAGGGATTTATTTTAATATTTTTCTCCCTTTGTATTTTCTTTTCAAAATTTAACAGTACAGGTGTTTTAAAAGCTTCTCAAGAAATTTTTTCACACCTGAGGAAAGTAAAGTGCACAGAGTGACACGTTTGGAACGTCCATTATATGGTGTATTGATGTCAGCGTAGACTGAGATCAAGGCTACCTCTCACACACCCAATTACCCTCGGTTAAGTTTGTGAGCAAAGAGAGATAATAATGATAACATCCTCCAACCGTGCACCCTTTGGCCCATCCACCTACACACAAGAGAAGGGTTCCATTCCCCTGCCTCACTGAGCAATGAAATCGGAATCAGAAGTGACTACACTGTTAGAAAATTCCGTGTTTTTACCACGATAACTCCAGTGTTTTTATGAAGGTTTTACCAGTACAGTCGCTTTAATGGTAAAACACCCGTGATGTGGGAGAAACAAGTGATCTGGTGGGGTTAACACATTATTTTACACGATTATACATATATATACTGCCAATATGGCTGTTCCAGTGAAAACACCTGGTAGCGTGTTGCCAGACGTGTTACCGATAATTTTAAGAAAATTTTATAATAGTGCTTGTACTCTTCAACACATTCGGCAAGTTTGTTTACAGAGGTAAGAGGCTTACCACTCTTCCGCCCAAAATCCTTCAAAGGCTGTGAAGGTTAACACTCCCCAATACAATGTCCCCCATCAGCTTGGTCACAGAGATGTGAAGGTTACCACTCTCCAATAAAGTGTCCCTCAGTAGTTTGGTTATAGATGTGAAGGTTACCGGCTTGGTATTAATACAGCAGTTACTACCTAAAAAAGGACACGTGAATATCGTAACGGCGTACATGTACTTAGAAGGCCTAAATGAATCCAGGACGTGCAAAGCCCACGCCCCCATCCGGAGGACGGAGGCCTAACCATGAGAGATAAAAGCTCATTCCCATTTCGTGGTCGGTAAAACGTTCATTTCGTCTCCAAAGTGTCTCAAAACTGTTGGATTACATCGAGTTTGAACAACCCATATTAGGCCTACATCACCATTTATGAACTCCAATTTAAAAACACATGCCGGTGAATGTTGCTTATAACAATTAAGACGTCTCGACTTCTGCAAGCACCGGAAACATGTAGGCTATATTTCAAGCATCATGGCATCTTTTATGCACGTAAGGGTTCCGTTAATTCACGATATATATGGTGATCAAATTTTTACACGTACATACATGTAGTCCTACAAACCACAATAAATAGACTACAGTTCCTGTGCGTTAAACTTAATGTAACTTAAGTGGGAAAAGTTGAAGCCTTCTGAAACAAGCATGCAGTTTATATCAGTCTTATAGTAATACTGATCGCTGGGCTTTCGTCCTGCGAGGATTTTGTCTACCCGGACCCAGATCCCGACCCTCCCTCTCAGGTAGGTGCTTTTATTATCGGAACACGTCGATTCAGAATTGCCTTTAATGATATGCACGTGAAAACGACGGTGATGAATATCACTTTGCAGTATCCAATGAATACTCACAGCGCGGGAAAGACGACATCTCTCTACAAACACTCACATGTTATCTTAAAAGCGACTGTTTTGGTTCTCTTTACTACTATATTTTGTTAAGCATAATACAGTTACAAAGCCAGCTGTTATTGTGTCATTGAACGATGTGTATGGCCAGGGGTATAAAAATTGTTATTATTGTTTGTTACTCCGTGAAGACTGCCTTCATGATTTAATTACGCATGTGTCTCTACTGCAGTACAAGAATTTTTGCAGTGATCCAAACAAACAAATATATATATATATATATATATATATATATATATATATATATATATATATATATATATATATATATATATATATATATTCTTTCTTTAATCTATGCTGAATTCGGAGATGTCGGAACAACTATTTACTTATTTATTTATTTATTTGTTTGTTTGTTTTTTGGTCTTGTAATCAAGGCTCCATTTTTTCAGGATGTTTGATGGTCATTGAAGTATACGATGTTGTATTACTGAAGAGCTCTATCCTTTATACACAAGTGAAACATGTGGATTAAGAACATAACTATGTACGAGACATAAAGTGCAGAAAACATATGTGTTTTGCCGTCATAATATATGATACATACATATATATGATGAAACATACATGCTGTTTGTTACGTGAATCAGGTATTAAGGACCCAGGAAATGAAGCGTGTGGATTTATACCTGTGCAAGTATGTTTCCCGATGGAAATATTACTTGATTTGTCACTAAGACTGAAAGTCATATACTGAAATATAAATTCAACCAGCTATCCACAATAAACACTATTAAGGTGCTAGTTTATTTATTTAAAAGATAAATTGATTTCTTCATGTGTTTTTCAACAAAATATTCTGCATGAAGAATGTTTCTTCTTTGAATATATGGGCCTAAGCACGCGCAAGATTTACTCGAGTGTGAATTCATGACATGTATGTTATATCGGTTAAATGTATAACCGCTCATGGTGTTACACGTACATAAAGGATATGGCACAGTGAAAGTTAAGTATGTTCACGAGAAAATGTTCACCTTAGGTTAACCGGCGATAAGTTTTTTGAGTAGATGCAAGGGGGGTTGGCATTTAGCCTCGTGTTCGAGAACATTGCACTTTGCAACAACGAATAGTGAGCCCAAAATGGATAAAAAAGACTTATTAACCTACTCAAATCGCCGTTTTCTATTTCGAATTATGTATTTTGCCATTAATTTTAGAAATAAAATTTACAAAACTGTACAGCTTGTACAGCTTATAAGCAATGGTTTTCAGTGAAAGAGATATCTAAGTTTAATTCATCAGTAACCCCTACATACGTACTAATGATAAAGAGCAGGTGCCAAACCACGGTAATAAATAAATCAGTAATCAACTAGGACACGTAAACCAGTAAAATGAGCGCTTCAAGAAGACCATTAAAGTATCAGACGTGTGGAAGCAGACACAGAACCAGTGTTGAAAATTAAGCGGATTATAGACAGTTACGGTCCACAAACAGAGACGGTTGTAAACCCTAACATTTCCTTACAGATACTATTAATACACCTTGACGTTGTATCTTATTTTCCTTCCAGGTATTGGATGTGACCTAGGAAGTCAACCTTGCATAGTCTCTGTATTATCTCTTATTTTAAATCCTCTCAAAGGGTGGGCTAACAAAACCCCCGGTCGTATAGTTTTAGTCCACTTGATTCGATGCCCTCACTCACAGCACATCGGTGCAGATTATGTTTTAGTCATATATGAAGTAAAAACTAACAGGAGAATACAAAGAGCCACTCGTCATATTCTCTCCTCTGGAATCTGATGATGAGGAAGACGACGATTATCCATGGCAAAAATTTTTTGCCTGGAGAAGCGGACCATGGTATCCTTACGTAAAGAAAACTGACGAAATGTTATTGTCGACTTCACTTGGGCAACGTCCAAATCCTATACAATAACGAGGACGTCCTCTGGCTTTAGGACTACAGATTTGTTCACTGGTAAGCGCTCAAAACTTAGACAGCAATGGCCTTTTTCTAGCTTCCAAAATTTGTTTTTATATATCTTATTGCATAGAGGGCATAGAACTAAATTCATTGAATTGTGGTCATACTTTGAAGCGTATGTTTAACCCAAAAATATGATTCTCAAAATTGCACCATATATATGCTGTAATACTGTAGCCATTTCTCTCACTGCCCTATACTCTGTATCACCCAACGTCAGGTTCTAAATCCGTACGTGTTCCACTGCTCTTTCCTCAATCCAAATATGTCGTATCTCTTAACATACATCCTATATGTATTATACATCATGTTCTTAATCCCTGTGTTGCGGTCTCCTGAACCTCAACATCTTTGAGGACTCCCTCAAAGATCGATGAAACAGTTGAATAAGTGTGAACTTTATGTCTTATCTTTTATAATGTGTTATAATTTGCTATGTTCTTAATCCACGTGTGCGCTCTCTTAAACCCCAACAAGTAGATTCAGATTTCATACAACACTTGTGAGTCACTGAGAGTAGAAAGACTTCAATATTCCTTGGCTACTGCATAAAGGTCGATGAAATAGATGTATACGTGTGAACTTTATGCCTTATATCTTAATATATATCCCATATGTTTTATACATCTCTGTGTTCTTCATCCACCTGTTGCGCTCTCCTAAACCTCATCACGTAGATTCAGATTTCATACAACACTGACAGACTTCGATATTCCTTGAATACTGCCTTAAAGGATCAATGAAATAGATGAATAAGTGTGAACTCTATGTCTTATCTCTTAATGTATATATTTTATGTATCAGACATCATCATGTTCTTAATTCACGTGTTGCACTCTCCTAAACCTGATCACGTATTTTCAGATTCCATATAAAGCCTGTATATATCACTGACGAAGAATCCACTGCGTTCTCGCTTAAAGATAGATGAAATAGATAAATAAATGTAAACTCTATTCTATGTATCTTAATGTATGTCCTGTATGTTCCTATACTGTGTCATGACCCATAGCGCTATCCTCAAAACTCACCTGCAGATTTTGATATAGCAGTAGTCCTATGGTACAGCACAGAGTATATGTACTATATGTCACCAATTACAAATGTAAAATATGTGGCTTTTTTTTCTCTCACAATGCATCACATATCGTCGTGTTTTCAGACCATGGGTTTAGATTCATAGAATATGTCTGATTCACCGATTATGACAGGAGCGTACATTTGTTTCTCTTACCCATTGAGTACTGCGTTAAAGATCAATTAAATGAATGGCCACGTATACCTTATTTTTCAATACATATATTTAGCACGTGTCGTTCTTCACAGTACGTGTTCTCAGTTCATTTGCTGAGGCCACCTAAACATGAACACGTAAGTTCATATTTCAAATTACACTTGTACATCACACACCATGAGTGCAAAATCCATGTCTGGTCTCTCACCATTTAGCAAGATGTTAAAAATCAATCCAATAATTGAATGAGTGCAAAACCAATGTCTTGTAAATTTCTTAAGACCACCTGTCCTGCTCGTGCTCTAGATCTCGTCACGTGGATGTGGCTAACACTAACCCCAGCATGTATTTGATTTTACTTCCAGTAATAGACTGTCTGAACAGTTGGCTACACAAAACAAAGCATAGGCCTACTTATCGATAGTCATAGAACAGCTCCATGTAAATAAACTTTCGGTTACCCGGTATGTTTACACAGACTGCCACGAGAAGCCTTACTTTATCAGATGGCGGGACGACGTGGAAATTATACACGGTACTCCTGCAGTAATGGTGTACAAAATTGTCCGAAACACTTGCCTGATACATCTATTGTATCAAATTACTGTGTGGTATACCCACAGGTAAACAGTTGTGCCTAGGCCACTAAAATATTACGGTCCAACCGTGTTGGTGTGTTTTATGGATATTATCTTTCCTTACACTTTACTTATAACTGATAACATAAACATGGAATAAGGCTCGAGTATATCTTGCGAGTGCTGTATATACTCATCGCAGAAATATTCTTCTTTTTAGGCCTACACCAGAAAAGTGGTTCAGCCTTCCATATCAAAGACCTAAGCATGCAGAACAAAATATCCGTAATTTTATAAAAATTCTAATGTGTAATTAGAGCTGAAAATGTGATTAGAGCCCGTGAGCAGCCCTCTTACCTGTTTGAGCTGGGCCAAACTTAGGCGTGTGCTACGCTGGAAACGGACTACACAATCTATGACACACAGTTAATGTTTTACACACACCCGTAGGGAAACCGAAAATGGCTACTTCCGATATGTTGACAGGTGGGCGAGCCTTGAGTATTTTATGCTTGTTATGTGTGTGTAAATGCTTTGAATTATTTTGCATTCAGAATAAGAAAGGTTTACACACTGGTTACAGGTACTTGAGTATGCCTGTGTGTGAAGCTAGCATCGGTAAGAATATTCGCAACTAGTGAAATGGTAGTGAGCCAAAATGGACAACAACAACAACACTACGTGTATGGTACATATACAGCTTAATGTGAACTCAGTGTCTTAAGTATGACTGCTTTCTACAATTGGCTTAACATCATAACTTATTTATTCTTGTTACCACAATAACACCGATGTTAAAACTGTAGTCTTGTACTGGCGCAGTAGCCCACTTAGTACACTACACTGTAGTTCTATTAAATTAAATGTTGAGGTTATTTTCAACCATTCCTGATATTTACCTTCCTCAACGATTAATCAGCGAGCTCAAAAATCAAGTCAGTCCGCTCTCGGGCGCACTTAGTTGAACCACGTTGGCCTCAACTCCGCACGCACCCATTTCTTGTGTGGATTAAGGAGGAAAGATCAGTAATGCATGTTCAAGGCCATTTCAGACTCATTATAAGCAAAAAATACAAACGAATGTTGACCTGTTTCGTTTCGAAATTGCTGCATGTTTTCAGGGTGCAGCGGGTGTATCCAAATTCTGGACTGTACCTGAAGCCACGGCCAGAAATTGTGGATAACCTACTTCCAACACTGTTGCGGGCCTTGACTGAAACCTTTAGAATAGTTTTTCAAGTAGTGAAATCTGCTATAATTCTAATACATGCACACACTGAAACATAACTTATGTTGTACGCATGATTCCGTAGGCTCATGGAGGAAAATGTAGGCTCTACTGCAATTCAGCTACACTGCAAAGAAGTAAGATTGAGTCTGATTGAAGTTTGCCAAAAGGAAACTAGTTAAGTAGTGCTTTATGCTCAGTAAATACACATACAAAGAAAGAAAGATGTTTGTATATGACATTTTAAGATTATTTTGAAGAAAGAAAAAATAATAATTTCCGGTCATTGCTCCAGGTAAAATCCGGAAGTTGGATACACCTGACGAGCTCTTACAACACAAAACAGTTTCGAAAAGAAACAAGTCAACATTCGTTTTATATTTTCTGCTTGTAATGAGTCTGAAATGGACTTGAACATGCATGATTGATCGTAGAGAACCTTTCCTCCTTAATCCAAACAAGAACTGGTGACATGCTGCCATTTTAGGGTCAATATGAGGCCAACTTGGTTCCACTAAATGGGTCTCTGCAATGAACCAACTTGATTTTTGAACTCAGTGATTAAACGTTGAGGAAGGGAAATATCAGAAATTGTTGAAAAAAGAACTCAACATTGAATTAAATTGAACTGTACCAGTACTGGTAAAACTACAGTTTTTGTCACCAGTATGTCAGATCGTAGTCTTGACTCCAGCTCACCTACCTACTCCATCGACAGTACAGCGTCAGAATAGAGGAAAACAGCAACATCATTTTAGGATATAGTAAAGACTAGGGTAGTGTGAGTCTAGTTGAACGGTAACTGTACAAATGGAGCAGATTTCAAGGTAACTTGGTAAATATACTGTTCTCATATCTGCAGGGTAAATAGATGACTATGTATCATCTGTATAAAACATCTTATTTATGCAAATTTTTGGAAAATCAAAAATGTCTTCATTCATTCTTTAACCCAGGAGAACACAGTAAACATGTGACCATGGGAAAATACATGATTTCAAAAGCCTCATACACAGCAACACATAAATATGACCTCAACTTTACAAATCTCACTTTTTTTCACAAATGTCCAGAAGTGGCTGGTTTTTGTGTCAAACTGGGGATGCCATGCTTCTAGATGTGATCAACCATCATTCAGGTTAAACACACTAACTAATTCAGAAAGTTAAATGTCATCCTTCTGTATTTATTGATTCTGATATTTGCCTGGTTTGCTTGACACACCTGTGAGATTTAATCAAAGTGTCATTGACAAATTTCACTTGTTAGTTCAACACCAGGCTGTAATTTTTGGCGTGAACGATCGTTGAGGTAACATGGAGGTTACGGAGCATCATTTTGATGCAAACAACCACCGTTCGAGTAGGCAAACTGCCATAGGTGTTGCTACTAACCTTGTGACTTACTTCCCATTATGTCAAAGAAAAAGTTAATCAATTTCTGAAAACGTGAGATCAGACACTTCTGGTATATTTTAAAACTAAATTAAGCCTCACTCCATGGTGGAATGTCATTTCCGTATAACAAAACCGAAAGCACTTACCTGTTCAGACACAATGGCTTTGTGTACGTGTATCCTGCAAAGGCCACACTGACACATTTACGTGTTGTCCATCGATGTAGACGGCCTCAGGAAATTATTTTAAAATTCTGACATTCAAGCGCTGTGATTGTGGTTATGTTCCCAGGGACAGATCGGCGTAATCAATTTCTTTGGTCTGCACAATTACACTCCACCAGACTTCCTTTGCGCCAAATTTTGTGGCCTGCATGATGTATAATATACTCACAGATTGCCACTGGCACAAGGGCTTTGGCACTGAACATGCTAGTTTTTGCCACACAGTGTGATAGACTGCATAACCTTTAGCGTAACCTACTGTTTGCCCAGAGACAGAATGACAGGCAACATGCCTGTACTCATCATATGGTCAACCTAACTGTACCCATCATTGCTGGCAGCATAACTGTACACATCACAGAGACAACCTGACTGTATTCGTCACACAGGTAACCTGACTGTGCCCATCACACAGGCAACCTGACTGTACCCATCATACTGGCAACCTGACTGTACCCATCATACAGGCAACCTAACTGTACCCATCATACAGGCAACCTAAGTGTGCCCGTCATACAGGCAACCTGACTGTACCCATCATACAGGCAACCTAAGTGTGCCCGTCATACAGGCAACCTGACTCTCCACATCACACAGGCAACCTGACTGTGCTGATCCATTATATAGGCAATATGACTACACCCTCACACGGGCAACCTGACTACCCATCACACAGGCAACCTGACTTTACCCACCCATTATATAGGCAATATGACTGTACCTGTCATTCAGGTAGTCTGGCTATACTCATCACACAGACAGCCTGGCTGTACCTATCACACAGGCAACCTGACTCTCCCCATCACACAGGCAACCTGACTCTACATACTCATTACATAGGCAATATGACAATACCCATCATGCAGGCAACCTGGCTCATTATATAGGCAATATGACTGTACCTGTCGTTCAAGTATCTCAGGCGATACGTGGGAAGGTCTGCCAGCAACCTGTGGATGGGGGTGGGTTTTTCCCAGGCTCTTCCCAATTTCCTCCCACCATATTGCTGGCTGCCGTCTTATAAGTGAAATATTCTTGAGTACGGCGAAAAACACCGATCAAATAAATGAATAAATAAGTCATTCAGGTAATCTGGCTGTACCTATCATTGTAGCCTGCTGTATGATCACACAGGTAACCTGACTGTACGCATCATGATAGCAATCCACCTGTACCTATCACATAAATAACCTGACTCTATCTGTCGTACTAGCACCCTGACTGCTCATCATACAGGCAACCTGACTAAACCCATTATACTGGTAACTTGACTGTACCCATCATACTGGTAACTTGACTGAACCCGTCATACAGGCAACTCAACTGTACCCATTATACAGGCAGCCTGACTGAGTCCCCTCCACTGCCTGCCATGTATGCAGAGTACAAGGAAAACTGGGTTATCTGAGGCACATCATTTGCATGCTTCCAAACAGCACACTCACAATACAGGAATACGTCCACTCGGAGAACAGTAAAACATTCAGGTTTATATATAGCTGGAAAACTTAAATGACCAGGCAAGTCTTAAGACCGAGTGGAGGGTTGTTTTGTTTTTTATTTGTTTTCATGTTTTTCGCTTTTTTCTCTGATTGCACTTTCTTTTCAGTAAATATTTGGTATGCCAACAATTAGGCCACCATTAAAGATATGCTTGTGGGGCAGCACCCATATGACCCAGGAAAACAGGGCTGTGCTCAGAAGTTTTTGTTGTGAATTTGATAGAATTTTTTTTTCTTAATGTTATTTTATTTATCAACCACTATCATTTTCATTTTCTAAAAAAAAATTAAAAATAAAAATTTAAATATTTTCTGACACATGTAGGATCAAGAGATGCTCAAGAAGTAATTTTTCAAGGATGGCCTTATAATGGGATTATTCTATATAGGCTTGGCATGTTCATCAAGGCAATCAAAAAATGATCACCTGAGAAAGTACCTGTGTATATCATGTATATTTGTTTTGTTTGTTTGAGAGATTTTTTCCCCTGTTTCATGAAATTTGATATGTATATACAATATATATACATTTTCATTTATTGTTCAAACCTCTCAGGCATGTGACATTGTACATGTCTTTTGTTGGTTTCTTTTCAATGGAAAAGTGAAAGACTACTCAAAAATGAAGTTGTGGTGAGTGAATGGAGCATAAAAAAAGCTGTCTCTGAAAGTATCTTGACTGATTTTTTTTTTCCCACCAAATGAAACACGGTTTTCGTTTTGATTGTATGGAGGACTTTATGGACCATATGAACAAACATGCCTACATAGACTTGCATAATTATATAATTTATGTGATTGTTATATGTTTACGTTTTACATGAATATAAATGTTGTACTACACCTGTATCTGTAGTTAATGTAGAAATATGACAATCAAAGGCTACTTATCAGCTAAAATTAATTTGTGACGTCATTGTTTTTCAGCCTGTTCAGTATGATCCATAAAACCCACCATTCAATCAAAACATTTGATTGCATTTTATTTGGTGAAAAAAAAATCTAAAAAAATCAGTGATGGTATTTTCAGATACAGTTTTCAGTGGTCTTTCATGTTAGGAACATTTTTGCGACTCACAATTTTGGCTGAAATTGAGAATTTGTAGAACTATATTACATTGCACTAAACATGCAACTTTAGTAACAAAGATAGTGATTTCAACAAGTGATATTAACTCATGGATTTTCAGAGTTGCATTTAATCAAAATAAACAGTTTTTTAAATGTACGCATGCCAGTTTGCATCTAATTTTGGCACCTATTCAGGTGCCTATATGAAAATTGGCCTGCATGTGAGACAGACCAGTTAAGTTCATATGTACACATTGGGTTAATTTCAGTCAGTGAGCAGACCATCGGGGTAGATTTTTGTCATTCTTCATAATCCAGTATGGCGATTGGTCGTTTTGGATATCCTGACACTGACACCTGTCCTTGTGAACAAAGTGTCTGGAACAGTTTTCACCTAATCCGTTTCATACTTACTCCGTGGTTTAAGCTGAGCGACTGGACATTTGGGATTGATTTCCATTATGCCAGTATGGCTGCGGTCTTGAATTTCTTGGCCATCACACCTTTCTCTTTACATGGCACAATGGCCATTTTGCTGTATGTTTTGTTTGTTGGTTTACAGTTTCTACTTGAGATTAGTGTTTTTGAACAAAGAGCACAAGGTGACATCTAGCAAATATTGTATATATGTTCATGCATTTGTAGTGATATTTCCCAACTGTCTAACTTCCATTTTATTTAAGATAATAATTGGTGGTAATAAAAGTACATTGTATATAGAGGCCCACACTACCAATAGGTACAGGTAGGTACAGTTGCAAACTGGCTGTTAAGCAATATATGTATAAAATACTTATATAAATGTATGTATAGATAAGTAATATAACATCAGCATTGCTGAAAACCTCTGTGTCTCAGTGATGTTGATTGAATTAACGCTTGTGATATTCATAAAGGATCTGGGCCCCGACAGCGCATGGGACTTCCCATGTGCAGCGGCGCGTAAAGGGCAGTGTGACTGGTGACGGTGAAGTCACTGGGGTGTGATAGGCTGAGTACACGGCCCACATGTGACGACGGTGTACAAGTGTCTACCATGCCCACAGGGCAGTGCATTTAAGCTCCCTGTGTGTTTTGAGTTTTTTTTCAGATCTGTAGACACTCTAGAGATATATAAATACATGTATATGTCACAGTTCTTGTGGGTGGCCTGTGCTTGTGGTAGGTCATAGAGGCCTCTAATCGTTCTGAGTGAATAAGGGCTGGATTATTTTTCCAAGTTTGATTCGGTAGCATCTATTTGGGGCATCAAGTACTCCTGCATGATTTCAAGGCACATGCATTGATATGTAGGTGTTTTGCCAATATGTACATGTATGTATATAGCAGTTTGTGACACCAAAATCCTGCTGTATTGCTGGTACACCCATCCAAATCCTGGTGTATTGCTGGCACACCCACCCAAATCCTGGTGTATTGCTGGTACACCCATCCAAATCCTGGTGTATTGCTGGCACACCCACCCAAATCCTGGTGTATTGCTGGTACACCCATCCAAATAATGTACCAAATACATGAGAAGTTACTGTGCTGTATATACTGTGATTTACTAGACGAGGACGGTGCTCAGGGAGGGGAGGAGACTCACCGACGCCGACACGGCATGCTGAAGATGTACTACGGCATGGAGGCAGAGGCCAAGGGGGAAGGCGCCCCAACTGACCCCTGCGACATCAATGGGGCCCACTTCCAGCCGGACATCTTCCTGACGAAGGTTATCAAGGAAAAGTCGCTGACCGAGCTGATGGACAAAGAGCATGAGATGGTCAAGCAGATCAAGGCGCTGGACAGTGACATGCAGACCCTGGTCTACGAGAATTACAATAAGTTCATCAGTGCCACGGACACCATCAGAAAGGTGAGCCAGAGTCACTAAAAAATTCAGGGCGTTTTGTAGCCAGTTTCTTTTTAGAAACACAATTTAAACAAATCAGAAAATGATATTTTTCCATCACCAGTGTATGAAAAGCTCAAAATTAATTTCATGAAAAGTGAGTGGAAAATTTGTCAGTATTTCTCAAGGAGAAAGTGACCCTGTACAATATGTGTAAAGATTTGATACTAAATGTGTAATGGTATGGTTCTGTATGCATATATACAGTAGGCGTGACACTATTATAAAATGTACATGTGTACAGATGTGACATTATACCAATACAGATGTGACATTAGAAATACATGTATATATGTGTGACATTCAAAATGTACATTTATATAGATGTATTTATACTGATAACAGACTTGCTTATAGTGGAGATATATGTATGTGGAATCCACAAATCTTCATATAGATAGGACACCTGAAGTGCACAGATCTTATACATGTCATTTAACGCCAGACATAGCACTGGTCTCCACAGTACACATGTTAACACAGTGCCGTTGCTATGAGTTCAAGTCCAGTTCATGATGGCTTTCTATACGGCTTTACATGGGAAGGTCTGTTAGCAACTTGCAGATGGTCGTGGCTTTCCCCCGGGCTCTACCCAGCTTCCTCCTACCATAATACTGGCCGCCGTCGTATAAGTGAAATGTACTCGAGTCCTGCATAAAATTCCGATAATAAATAAATACATGTAAACAGTAGACATGTAGAAGTTGAAAGATGGTTGATCAGGCTCAGCTGTATACCAGCTATGAGCTGGTCAATAACCTACATGTGGTGAATATTATTAATCATTGACTCCAGTCACACTGGTTGCTTCCACCCATAAACCCATTCACAGTCGTAACCAACGGACACAGTATTCTACAAATAAAAGCCATTACTCTGTGTTTGGGGTAATTTTGCAGATGAAGAACGACTTCAGAAAGATGGAGGATGAGATGGACCACCTAGCCACCAATATGGCGTCTATCACGCAGTTCAGCGCCAACATCAGCGACACACTTCAGGGGCGCCGGCAGCAGATCATCAAGTTCTCTGGGGTGCACTCTCTCCTCAAGAAGGTAGGTTTTCCGGCTCTAATGCTGTTTGCTCGTTCATCAAAAGACAACGGATTCCCCGTAAACCATGATATTGCACACCTAGCTAGCCTGACCAATCACATAGGGGTGTTCATTCTTATTTCTGTAAATATGTGGTCATGATGTCCATGATTGTCCTGCAAAACCTGGAGACACCTGTCTGGGCAGATATTCGTAAACACTGCCGTAATTGTTCGACTTTTTACAGATGTTTGTGAGGCATTTATTCAAGCATATTCTCAAGGCATTATTCTGTGTTCACTGATAAAATTATACTTTTTGTGAAGCGCTGAAAGTGGCCAGTCCAACCAATGTAGTTTTGTCTCCAAAATGAAGTTAAAAATGTGCATAAATTGCACTGTAAGTTGCTCTTTCATATGCGAAAAGTTTGAGGAATTAAGGTAGGTTGTATACTTTATAGACATACATGCAAGTAAGAATGAGTTACATGCATCTCTGGAAAATATGGCAATGATTGTACTTTTAAAAATAAGAATGTGCCTGTCCCTCATTTGTCTCTTAGTTTTTTCAGTCGTCTTTCAGTGATGTATTTATCTAATATTAGATGCGTGTGTTTTGAATGACAAAGTTAACTGGGTAATACTGTCTGTCTGTTTTAGGCACTCTCTGTAGTGATTCATTGAATATGATGTTTATTATGTAGAGAGCTGTTAAAGTAAAAGGCAGCTCTTGATGGGGTATTGTTCATTAAAATAGATTACAGCATTGTCTCTTGAAAGCAAAAAACTGTTTGAATTTATTTGAATTCATTGCGGAATTATCTTCCTTTGAGGTGTAGAATATGTTGTTGCCGACAGGGGATCTGGAGCGCCCTTGATTTTAAGCTTATGAGAGACTGACTAATCAGAGAGGTAGAAAATATCAGCTGTCTATAAGCTGTGACGTAAATGTTCTGAGTTGACTCTCAGTGTAAGATGTAATAACATAGGGACAGGACTACTGTTTTAATGTTTTATATTTTAATTATAACAAGTACATGCATGGAGAACTCTGCAAAGTATTTCCAGACCATTGTGTTGTGGCGGAAGTAAGTTTCTTCATCATTTCATGTTACAAATTTGCATATATACATAAGTTTCAACCACAACTCTAACAGCTAACTATTGTCGCAGGTGACAAGAGTGTTCTGCATTTGGAAGAATTACATCACAGCCCACACAGAATGGCTGCATTTCACGCTAGCCGACAGAGCACGGCCAAATGTCAATTTCAATTGTCGTAGTAGCTGTTAGAAGAAATGCTTCACAGAAATATACACAATATTGTCCAACCTTTTGGGCAAACTTGACATTGAACATGAGCTGTCTTTCAATTTAAAAATTATGTTAATATGTATTACTTGAACTGATCACACAAATATTTCTTTTTTTAACAGCTGCAGTTTTTGTTTGAGCTACCAGCCAGACTGAACAAGTGTATAGAGATGCAAGCCTACAGTCAGGCTGTTAGGTAAGTGTTACGTTGAGGGAACACTTTCTCACCTTCTTCGAAATTCTCGTCTGGACAGAAACATGGGGAAACATTTCATTTTGGACTCTCCTGTTCATCAATTCATTGCGTGTCCTTTTTACCCACTGGATGTATAAATATTAACTGTGTTTTGAACATATTCGTTTTTGTTGAGAAAAACATTCACGTGTTGTTTGCATGAGTAAGATCTACATGTGTGTAATTTTGCAAGTCACAGCATCCATGTTGTTTGTTGTGGGCAGGTATTATGCGAAGGCCAAGAAAGTGCTGCATCACTATAAGCACATGCCAAGTTTCCAAGGGATCCATGAGGATTGTGTTCAAATTATAACCCAGCTGGCAGCCAAACTGCGCGAGACTTTCAAGGACAAAGATGTGAGTTCACAAGGGCTTCCTGTAATTACCCTAAATGATCTAAAATTTGCTCATTTTTCCTGATTCTGAGAGTGCTATTGATTTTAGAAAGGTGTTATGAGGTTGCTTAGATGGTAAAATGGTATCGTAAACTGAAAAATGTAAGTTCCAGTCCCCCCAAAATAATATTTTATAATATATGTATAACATAAATTTGCATTTTTGGGGGCGAAATTTTAGGTCATTTACAGCTCTTAGCTTCTGAGCCTGCACACATGCAATATACATTTGTACAAACATACAACTACGTGTATGTAATGTACATTGTGTGTTTGCACTAGTCTATGAAGTTGGCAAATGTATGTCTCAATAACAGCTGGGTTTCTTCATATTGTCCCTTATCTCAAATTTAATCATATTTGTAATCCATTTGATCTGGCTGGTTCTGATGCTGTCATTCTATCTGTAATATCTGTACTACAGTCCGTCACAATGTACTGGTGGTGCTGATGTTACCTCTGTCATTCTATCTGTAATATCTGTACTACAGTCCGTCACAATGTACTGGTGGTGCTGATGTTACCTCTGTCATTCTATCTGTAATATCTGTACTACAGTCCGTCACAATGTACTGGTGGTGCTGATGTTACCTCTGTCATTCTATCTGTAATATCTGTACTACAGTCCGTCACAATGCACTGGTGGTGCTGATGTTACCTCTGTCATTCTATCTGTAATATCTGTACTACAGTCCGTCACAATGCACTGGTGGTGCTGATGTTACCTCTGTCATTCTATCTGTAATATCTGTACTACAGTCCGTCACAATGTACTGGTGGTGCTGATGTTACCTCTGTCATTCTATCTGTAATATCTGTACTACAGTCCGTCACAATGTACTGGTGGTGCTGATGTTACCTCTGTCATTCTATCTGTAATATCTGTACTACAGTCCGTCACAATGTACTGGTGGTGCTGATGTTACCTCTGTCATTCTATCTGTAATATCTGTACTACAGTCCGTCACAATGTACTGGTGGTGCTGATGTTACCTCTGTCATTCTATCTGTAATATCTGTACTACAGTCCGTCACAATGTACTGGTGGTGCTGATGTTACCTCTGTCATTCTATCTGTAATATCTGTACTACAGTCCGTCACAATGTACTGGTGGTGCTGATGTTACCTCTGTCATTCTATCTGTAATATCTGTACTACAGTCCGTCACAATGCACTGGTGGTGCTGATGTTACCTCTGTCATTCTATCTGTAATATCTGTACTACAGTCCGTCACAATGCACTGGTGGTGCTGATGTTACCTCTGTCATTCTATCTGTAATATCTGTACTACAGTCCGTCACAATGTACTGGTGGTGCTGATGTTACCTCTGTCATTCTATCTGTAATATCTGTACTACAGTCCGTCACAATGTACTGGTGGTGCTGATGTTACCTCTGTCATTCTATCTGTAATATCTGTACTACAGTCCGTCACAATGTACTGGTGGTGCTGATGTTACCTCTGTCATTCTATCTGTAATATCTGTACTACAGTCCGTCACAATGTACTGGTGGTGCTGATGTTACCTCTGTCATTCTATCTGTAATATCTGTACTACAGTCCGTCACAATGTACTGGTGGTGCTGATACTGTCCCTGTTTTCAGTCGTCCCCCAAGCAGCTGACGGAGTGCGTGGACTTGTTGTTACAGCTGAACGAGCCAGCAGAAGAGCTCTGTGATGAGTTCCTAGACCAGTATGTACACATGGTTATCCCTTACACCAGCCTCTGTAATACAGCAGAGTAGAACTGTACACAGTCAGAGAAAAAACTTTTCAAATTTTATCGCATTGCGTACTAAAATTAAGTCCTGTTAAGTGAGAGTATGTAATGTTTCACAGTCTTCAGTTCACACTCACATATAGAACAGTTGAGCAGGAGAATGGAGTAAAGTGCAATTAAAGGATTTCTGCAAATTATGCTAGAGACTTTGATATCAGTTTGAGAATATCATTACAACTGATGCTCCCGACTTTTTCACCTGATACCCAGCATGTAAGAAATATTGGAGTTTGTCAGCCCAGTATCAGGGTGGTACAGCCTGGGTGTCATGTCTGGTGTCTTCATTATCATTTTTCTGTGAGGCAGCACTATAAATATGGCTGCACCAGGACTATTACGGGAAGTATTTATGGCCAAATCCCTGTTTTAGGTAAAACAAACTTCTTCTAGAATGCTTTTCTATGCAGTGAGCGTGACTGCTTTTTCTCATTTAATGAAATTGATTTTAATAATCTCAGAGGGTTTTCTAGCCACTGACTGGAAATACAGGAAAATAGAAATTTAGACAAAAGTTGTATTGAGTTTTCATAAAATGAATCTTATGGAAAAAAAAATTTTATCAAAATGAGTTTTGATAGATTGGTAGAAAAATTATTGAGTTTTCTGATTGTTTAGAATGAGTTTCATTCTATGAGTAATTGGCCAGAAAACCCCCTGTATGTACATGGATTATTGCCCCATTATGCTGTAACCCCTCCCCCAAAATACAAAATGATTACTGTTTGCAGTGCTCGTCACAAGCTGTCTGCTGACCTCTCCGAACTGGACGCTCAGATCCGCCTTCAGGCTGGAGAGGAGCTGGCCACTGAGGGGGACACCAGTGCCCAGGCTTACCTCAACGCTCCCATGGTAGGTAGACATACCTGTGTGTCAGACTGGCTCTGGACACGTACTTTCATTTTCTCATTCCTCATGTATTTATTTATTTATTTTGATTGGTGTTTTACACCGTACTCAAGTATGCTTCACTTATACAACGGTAGCCGGCATTATGGTGAGAGGAAACTGGGCAGAGGCCGGGGGAAACCCACAACTATCTGCAGGTTGCTGGCAAACCTTCCCATGTATGCCTGGAGAGGATGCCAGCATGAGTTGGACTTGAACTCACAGCAATCACATTTGTGGGAGGCTTCTGGGTCATTGCGTTGCACTAGTGCGCTAACCGACTGAGCCACGGAGGCCTCATGAATACAGTAGGTACATCTACTCTTAAACAGATGGCTGTTGAGACTGCATGTGGAAGAGAAAGCAAATGATGCCAGCAAGCTTGTATACCCTCTCCTAGCATTGGATGTCATGTCTGGTGTCATGTCTGGTGACTTCTGCATGATGGTTCGGTGTTAGAGACAGCACTGCAAACTTTCTTCTCCTTTCAACTGGTTGAACAAAACTGAGAGACACTGTGGTATTATGACCAAAGTACTGTTCAAAAGGTTGAAAACTGAGCAGAAGTAAGGTGGGTTTCAATTTGAAGGGAGACATGCCCAGATAAAACCATGATGACACTGGTTGTGTCACTGATTAAGAGCAAAGTGAGACTGAGGCAGTCAAGCCTGTCGTTTGTCTCCAACATTTTTAATGACCTAGGGTTTTTAATGTGCCTTTATTTTTGCACATTTTTTTTTTCTGTTGCTATTGTAAATACAGTGTACAGTATATTTAGGTAGAGCATGCTAACTGTAACAGAGCTGTATTCTTGTGTGACAGGACATTTTGGAGTTTGTGGACTCAGGCTGTAACAACTTCCTCAGCAACATCTGTCTGCTCATCGCCTCCTACAATGACATGTTCCTCAACCGACAGCAGGAGGAGTAAGTTACCTGTTCAGTTCCCCATCATTTCTAGGGAGTGAAAGTCTCGTAAAGAATTCACACTAACTGGAGACAGGACCATACTCCTCACAGCGCATGCCCCACTCTCTGGCGAATTCTGATTTTGATCCCAAACTTCATAAGTGGCAGTGTGCATTAATACATTGTGTAAATCGCAGCTCTCAGTGCTGCTTTCTGAGGGTGTTCAAGTCTGTGAATGACAGACATTTGCATAACTAAACATTTTTATTGGTACACCATGGTATTTGTGTTCAGTTTACTTCTCAGTTTTATAACAGATTGAAAAATTTAGGTGCCTAACAGTTTGAGGGCCCAAGTGTTTTCTGCAACTAAAACTGGCTCTAGATATTTCCCTGATACACTACCCTTGAAAATCTGCTTTAGTGATTGAAAAAGTTGAAGATTTACGGTATGGTAATATGACAAGACAAAGGTATATTAATGATTGCGTTCACTTCCCACCAGTGGTCACTGGTCTGACATCGTCTTCATACAATATATGTAAGTGAGAATTTGGCTTTAGAACTCTGCCTGCCTTTATGGCGCCCTCAGCTTCACTGGGCAGGTGTGGGGATAAAGCAGGGAATGAGGTGGTCACAGCCTTCCATGGGGGCACGTCACTGTGGTGGTTTGTCATGTGTTATGTTAAAGACTTGGCTGGACAGTGATTACACCGCATACATTGTGAGAGACTTATCCAAGCACAGTGAAACAAAATTTGGATACACTGTGAACAGTGAGATATGCCATGTTTTTGTCCATGAGAGAAGCACCTGGTGTGCACGTGTATCTTTAAGTGTAAACAGAAGTGTGGGTCATTCTCTGTGTAACACGTGCTGATAAACAAACAAGCCATGCTGCTGTTGTTATTCAGTCACAAGTCATGTTTTTGTGCTGGTGATGCTTTTTGTTTCTTTTTCCCTTGCCATATATCACAGTTAAATTTACCCTGACACATTCATGTGGGGCTTTTGGATTATTAAGGTGTAATTTTCAGTTGTGGGCATTGTTTTAATTTGCTTAATATTACATTTGGTTTTGGCTTTGCACAATTAAGTGGATGAAGTACAGGAATGGAACAAAGAACATTTTCCTCAAACATTTTAGCTTTACCCACACAATGAATTGGCCAGTCGAAAAGCCGTGCTGTCTGGTGTGGCCCTGCATGAAGTTTCTGCGACACATACATAAGCATTTGTCACATACATGAGCTCACCAAAAACATATGGTATCAAAACTTGAGGGCTCACCTAAACATCATTTAACTGAAAAATCTTGACCATAGCAGTAACTACAGTTCAATAAATTAACTGGCCATCATAAGTAAATGTCGCACATATATGTACAGTTTTTTGTTTTGCTGAGGAACATCATATAAAGACTTGCTTGTATTTGCTGGGGGGAGGGGGGCAGGGACTGTGCACAGCCTTGATCTACACGGGTTAATGGTATATGGTCAAATTTCAGGGTTTTCAGCACTTGTTAATATCAGACATTAAGGTACAATGTACACGTATCACTGTGAAATAGGTGATTAATAATCATAAACTACCATATCTGGAGAAAAATTTGAATTTCTGAAGAGATGCAATAAAGTAAGCTGGACTGTCCAGATTAATGCATGTAAATAGGGAGTCTTTTAGCTCACATACACATTTCAGAAGTAAGGTGGCAGTGGTTCAACAAGTTGCATTCTGACAAACCTGGGGAAAATCAGGTGATGACCAGTAAGATCACGTAACTGTCATGTTTAATATGCATACATGTATTGTCTTGATTGCTGATAACGGTATAGATACATGTTGTCAAGAATGGTGATCATCTAAACTTTCCAAATTTAGCTTTACTTAATCCATTTAGTGTCCTTTTCTCATGATTCGATCGTCAAGAAAGAGACTTAAAATATGTGTGTTTGATGGTTACAAGTTTGATGGGTTTTGAAGAGAATTGTTCCACTTTAAGTATATAAGGTGATATGTGTGTATCTGATTTGCAGCGAGGGTCTAGATGCCATAGCATTGAAGAAACTGGTGAACTTTGTGAACTGTTTGATGGAGCAGTACTTTGGCTTTGTACAGAGGAGAGTTTTACTGGAGGTTGGTTCACAGTAGTAATAAAATAGTAATACTGGCATAGTGAGTGCATGTATTTATTTATTTATTTATTTGATTGGTGTTTCATGTCGTACTCAAGAAAATTTCACTTACTCGACGGCGACCAGCATTGTGGTGGGAGGAAGCCGGGCATAGCCCAAGGGAAACCCGTAACCATCCATAGGTTGCTGGCGGACCTGTGGATGACAGCATTAGCTGGACTTGCCCTCACAGTGACCGCATTGGTGGGAGCCTTCCGGGTCATTACACCGCACTAGCGCTCTAACCAACTGAGCCACGGAAGCTCATGTAGCTTACAGCTGAAAAAACAAATGGGCATGTACATCCGCTGGATTACATGTATTGTAAAACTGTCATGACGTGAAAATTGTGCAGCACAACAGATCAATCCTCTTGTCAAAAGAGAAATAACAGCGTGTAGTTTTAAAGACATTGTAAATGTAATTGTAAAGAAGGTGGTTGATAGCGCTTGGCATGTGCGCAGCCTAGTGTTCGTTGAAGGCCACTTTACTTGTCTTTCACCAGTATGGCTTGCATATCAGTACATCACATGTGGGAAAGTTCATCAGTGATATGCCAAAGGTCAGTAGTTTCCCCCAGTTAGTTCTGGTGGCTTCCTTCACTTCCTCTACTCATAAACTGTCATGTAAGTGAAAAATTGTTGCGCACCCACTGTTGTGTTAAACATCAGTCAAATAAATAAATGAAATAAATGTTCATATGGTATTTTAGCTCTTTTGCTACAACTTTCTGCTCACAGTTGTTCAAAATCTGTGCTCACCAGCATGGCCAGCTGCTCACATCGTCTCGCTTAGTTACCATTGTTCAGCGGCTTCTAATTGGTTGTTGCTACATTAAAGTCAGCGCTGATTGTTAAACTTGTTGTTCTAAAGATCCAAAGAATCCCAGATGGCTGGGAGTTAAATATTCCCTAACGAAAGAGTTAAGATCAACTAGCATAAAAAACCAATCAAAGAAATGCATGTAAATGCACATGAACAGTGCTATGGATTGCTTCCAGTTCACATTTGCAGTGTGTGTATAGGCACAGTGATAAGTACATGCAGATTGTGTCTTCCATGTCTCCTTCTGGCCTTGTTCACAGAAAGAAACTGGAGACAACACAATTCTGGTGCGGGCACTGGATCGGTTTCATCGTCGTCTTCAGGCCATGAACAAGCTGATTCCCAACACAGACTTTTCCAGGTAAAATCACCCCATCCATGGTACATGTAACATATCTTCTGCTTTGGATGGTCGTGGGTTTCCCTGGGCTCTGCTCAGTTTCTTCCCTCCATGATGCTGGCTGCCGTTGCATAGGTAAAATATTCTTGAATACAGTGTGAAACATCAATTAAATAAATAAATATCTTTTGCTTCTGCATCTGGCAGAATGTGAACTTTAACATCTACTGTGGGCACTGAATAACCATGCATTGACACCCATTTATTGACCAACTTAAAGAGGTGCTGAGATTGGATAAATGTTTTTATATATTAGATTTAGTGCTTAATGCAATCTGCAGGCGCCAGGCAATCCTCCTATGCCATAAAATTAAGCTGAACTCAGCTCTGCAGGCTTATTTGTTAATCAGCAGCAGTTAAAATCAACTGTATGAAGCAGCTGTAAGCCATTGAGTTTGAATAATTACCTTGTATAAGTAATTATGTATTGACAACACCATGATGTATTGTAATTGTTCATTGTTACAAAACAGGCACAGGGATTGTCTGTTTGTATAATTAATTGCCTGTTGACAGTATGGACTAAGACATTGTAATGTAGTATAATTTATATACATTGAAACTTGCCAGTTGACAGGGCAGGCTATTTGAAGACATTGCACATAATGTAGTATAATTTATATACTGTTGACAGAGCGGGCACTGAGATTGTATCAAAGGCTGCTAAAGACAGGGCTGCACATTATCTTCACACTCTCAAACAGCATTTCTCAGGTAAGTGTTTAGTCATACTGTGCAGACCAGAAGTAACATCTACTTAGTTCATGCTTAAGTTTGACTTCAGTTAACATACTCACAAGTAGATCAGCACCTCATTATTGACATGTTGACACAAATTTTGACATTTACCTTTTCTGGTCTGATGAACTTGAGAAAGCAGGGGAATGGCAGTCATTGTCAGTGAGCTTTCAGTCCATTGCCACCTCTGTCTGTCAGTGGAGTTTTTAGACATGCTAGTCACAGATGAATCCCAGTGTTGTCCGTCCTTTAACCTGAACTGCCCTGTAATGACAAAAGCAAGCAAGTGACAGTAGGAAAATTTTCAAAATTTGGATTTTGAGTGACATCATTTTATCAGACTTAGAATATTTTGCAATACCGTTATCCTCCTCCTCTTAGCCGAGTATAAATAGAGGCTTTGACGAAATACCTTTGATATCAGCCCTAATTTGCATTCACAGTCAGATAATAATGCTGGTCATTAAAAAATTGGATATCACTTGCTTCGTTTTGCCAATGCATGGCAGTGAATCAAACCAGTGCAGTGTAGTACATAAAGGGTGTGAAAGCAACTATTTTCGATATGAAGGCTTTTTAAAAACTGATCCATAATGCCTAAGTGAATTCGAATGTTTGACTGTATTTTATTCTGTGAAAAAAAAAATTGAAAAAAAAAATATGTCGCATTAAGTAGTGTCACATTTAATTTTCAGTGATATTTCACTTAAGGTTAGGGTCTACTTTTTTTTTATATCTTTGACTTACTTTTCATGTATGTGTTGTTGTTGTTGTTGCTACAGATTGCCTGACAGATGTCCGTCAGAACCTGGCCTCCCCTCGGCTCTTGGGGAAGAATGAGGGTGGGGCAAACCTTACAGAGCTCCTCAACACCACAGTCACCTCCATCCTAGATCAGATCAAATCTGTGTTGGCCAACCTACAGGTCAGTATCTCTCACCCTCACACAGCTGTGGGGTAACTTTTGTTTGCAGCAGTAAGACGGTGGGAAACCTTTCCTGTCGAAGGTAATCCAAACTGTGTAGTCTACTGTTCATTCCTGCATTTACGATGACGTTTTGTGGGCAGTGCGTGAGAACAATAGCCAAGTCAGCTTGGAACTGAATCACCATTGCTTAAGAAAAGGTATCCCATTATACATGTAAATGCTGGTGACAACAACCTGAATTTTTATCTGCCACTTAATGCCTTCGTTGAACTACATTGTCCCTGTATCACCCGTGATTCGCGCTTTCATTAGCTCATCAGACAGGTTAAGACCCACATGTGGTATATAAATCACATTGGGTGTTTAAGTAATGTATACCCGGCAGAGCAGAATTACTGTGCAGAAATGAGAATGTCGAGTTCACTGGTGTCATTCTTCTGTGTAACACCGTATTCTGCAGGGTGTTTTTTTTGTAGCTGTTGTTGCTTTTTTTTTTTGATTTTATACACTCTGCATCAGTGCTGTTTGCAGTGGACATAGCTTGAGTTTTCTTAGCTTGAGTGGTTGTCTATTTGATAAATAGTATAAGAACAAAGTCATTATCATTCTGTAGAGAAGGTTATATAGGGGTTTAAACCTGACATATCCTGATACACGCAGACAACTGCTATTATGAAATACATATGAGACGGCCTGTTTCATCTCTATTTGACATATCTTAGTCAAGGTCTTGAATAAAAACACTTGTTTGAGGTACATACATTGCTACTCGTGTCATCTGTGTTATATATATGTTCTGTTTCAGGCCTTCATATCCCCTGACATAACGTTTGCGATGAAACCGTATTTCCGTGGTCCATTCTGTACCCAGGATGTCAGAGAGGGCTTGGTGGTGGCCTATTTGCATCACATCAACCAAGTCTGCCATGTGGGTCATCTGTCTTTTGTGTCCCTGTTATCTATTAGTCTTCAGAACTGTGATGATATGTCTTTTTCAAAAATAACAACATGAAGCTGATGGGAGACTTAATGTCAGTTAATATCAGTGGATTTTCTAGCTGCTTTCTCATTGTGGTAACTACTATGAGAAATATGGGAATATTGAGGTTTAGACAGATTTTTTATTGAGCTTTCAGGAAATAAATTGAGTTTTCTGATTTGTTCATATTATATATTTATTTATTTATTTGATTGGTGTTTTATGCCGTACTGAAGAATATTTCACTTATGTGACGGCGGCCAGCATTATGGTGGAAGGAAACTGGGCAGAGCCCGGGGTAAACCCATGACCATCTGCAGGTTGCTGGCAGATCTTCCCACTTACGGCTGGAGAGGAAGCCATCATGAGCCATGGAGGCCCCCCTACAAGGGTGTAATGTTAATTCATAAGTGAATGTCTCTCATCGTCGGCATGATGAATGAGTTTACGTTGTGCATACATTTCTATGCTGTTCTGCTTGCTCCTTTCTGATGGGAGTCTGTTGTCTGTGCAGGATTTCTGTGAAGGAGTCAATGACAGAGTCTCTGTTCCTCCTGCTCTGTTACTTATCCTGGCCAGACTCTGCCAGGATTTTGGTAACTCTACCATCTCGTACCTGGTGAGTCCTAAAAGGTGTAGAATATTTGCTTTTATTTAACTTTTAATGAAATGCATTGGTTTATAGACAAAAGGGAAAATGGTGATACTGTTGACAGAGTTTCAGACAGCAAAACATGCGAAATATACACACATTAATGTCTTTTTTTTAAAAAGGAAGTGATAAATTTTCAAGGTGTGAATCAATGGAACCTTGTTGACAAACAGTGAAATTTCAGTTGATATATTCCAATTATTCTTTGTTTGAAGGACATTCATGATATTGGACATAATTACCCTGCGTAGAACGCTGTATGCCTGTAAACCCAATTATTAAAATGCCTAGCACCTTTTTCACCATATAGGGTATGAATTGAAATGGAGACGTATAGTTACAGGTATATGCAGCTGAGAATAACACGTGAGTTTGTCATTATTTTGGTTGTCTGTGTTACAGATCACACTGACAGAGGAACAGTTTTTGCTAGCTGACAAGACTCCCATGAGTTCTGTTACAGAACTGACCAACGAGTCCAAAGCCACAGCTCAAAAACTGCTGAACCATTATGTCAGGGTTCAGGGCCTGACTATATCACAGGTGGGTGGGCCAGATTAACCATTATGTCAGGGTTCAGGGCCTGACTATATCACAGGTGGGTGGGCCAGATGAACCATTGTGTCAGGGTTCAGGGCCAGACTATATCACAGGTGGGTGGGCCAGATGAACCATTATGTCAGGGTTCAGGGCCTGACTATATCACAGGTGGGTGCGCCAGATGAAGGAGCATTGTGTCAGGGTTCAGGGCCAGACTATGTCACAGGTGGGTGGGCCAGATGAACCATTATGTCAGGGTTCAGGGCCTGACTATATCACAGGTGGGTGTGCCAGATGAACCATTGTGTCAGGGTTCAGGGCCAGACTATGTCACAGGTGGGTGGGCCAGATGAACCATTATGTCAGGGTTCAGGGCCTGACTATATCACAGGTGGGTGCGCCAGATGAACCATTGTGTCAGGGTTCAGGGCCTGACTATATCACAGGTAAGTAGGCCAGATTAACCATTATGTCAGGGTTCAGGGCCTGACTATATCACAGGTGGGTGCGCCAGATGAACCATTGTGTCAGGGTTCAGGGCCTGACTATATCACAGATGGGTGGGCCAGATGAACCATTACGTCAAAGTTCAGGGTCTGACTATATCACAGGTAAGTAGGCCAGATGAACCATTGTGTCAGGGTTCAGGGCCTGACTATATCACAGGTGGGTGGGCGTGATGAACCATTACGTCAAAGTTCAGAGTCTGACTATATCACAGGTGGGTGCGCCTGATGAACCATTATGTCAGGGTTCAGGGCCTGACTATATCACAGGTGGGTGGGCGTGATGAACCATTACGTCAAAGTTCAGGGTCTGACTATATCACAGGTGGATAGCCCGATGAACCATTATGTCAGGGTTCAGGGTCTGACTATATCACAGGTGGGTGGGCGTGATGAACCATTATGTCATGGTTTAGGGACTGACTGTATCACAGGTGGATAGCCCGATGAACCATTATGTCAGGGTTTAGGGACTGACTATAGCACAGGTAAGTAGGCCTGATGAATCATCATGTCAGGGTTCTTGGACTGATGATATCACAGATGGGAAGCATTAAAATCGTATCTCATTAAATAGCAGTCAGGGATAGCGGTTTAGGAAACTGGGATCGACTCATGGCCAGTGCAAAACAAATTGCCTGACATACCGAAGACACACAACCAAATACATTTATGGAGCACAAGAGATCTGTGTGAAAGAAACCATTAGATGATTTGGCCAAAAGGTGTTTATAGCAGGAAACCTATTTTAGAAAAGATAAACCTATCATGACTTTATGGAATCAACATCTTAATGTCATAAGGGATGCAATTTAAGGAAGAAGTGGATTTTTCCTACAAGGTCTTGTGAAAGGGGTGCATTGCCTATCAAGTAAGGGACAAGGCTCCGGACCATAAAAAGTTGACAATTTGGTGTTACCTGAACTGCTCTGCTATGTCTAGGCCATCTAACCAAGAGTTTAGTGGATTCAGTCAAGCTCTGAAGTCCGTTGACCAAGGTTGAATGTTCAAAACCAGATTATGTTGGCCTGACAATAACTATACCGAAGGAGGAGGTTTATCAGGAGCCTGGGAATGGGCAAGGATTTTCATTGGCAGTGCCCAATTTGCTGACCATGGGCAAGGATTTTCATTGGCAGTGCCCAATTTGCTGACCATGGGCAAGGATTTCCATTGGCAGTGCCCAATTTGCTCACCATGGGCAAGGATTTCCATTGGCAGTGCCCAATTTCCTGACCATCTTTATGTAAATGAAATATTCCAGAGTGAAGTCAATAAGATTTCACATGCAGACAATAGGTACTAGTATAGATACAAGTGTGCATTTAAAGTGAAAGACAGCGGATGTTCTAAGTTGAAGTTTCCAAAAATGTTGGACGGTGTAATGTTTATTTTGGTTAAGTAATTTTTTTAAAACAGCTACTGTGACAGCGGAAACTGACAGTTTGCCGTGCTCTGTCGACAAACATGAAGTGCAGTCATCTTGTAGGGCTGAAACGCGCCACAACACAATGGTCTGGAAATACTTTGCAGTGTTGTTCAACCATGTACTTGTTATAATTTAGACACAAAACATTAAATCAGTGTCCTGTCCCTTTGTTATTACATGTTACACTGACAGACAACTCAGAACATTTACATCACAGCTTATAAACAGCTAGCTCTCTGATTGGTGAATCTCTCATAAAATTAAAAGGATGGGCCACTTCAGATCCCCATTGGGCAGCACAATACTCCACACTTCAAACGAAGATAGTTCAACAACTAATTCATATAATTTCAAGTAGGTTTTTGCATGCAAGATATTGTTTTATAATCTTTTTAATGAACAGTACATCAGTCATGAGTTGTCCTTTAGTTTAAGTATCACAGGTGGGCAATATCCTAATTCTGATTTTCGAGAAGACTTGGTCTGCTTTTGGTAGCCAATATACATGTTGTAACAGGAATACACAGTCTATTTTTCTTCACATGGTTTGTCCATTTAATGAAGAACATATCCATATCATCAACTTTTCCAGAAAACTTGGAGAGAAATATTATATTTTGCTTTCAGCAGTACTAATGTTTTTTCCAAAATTAGGTACTTAAGTGTAGGGATATTACACCCCAATACATGTACTTTACAAACAGATATTACATTTGCCATCGTTATCTTTCGGATATCATGAGCAGTTTTCCATAAGGGTTTTGTTCGTGGACTGCATTTCTGGTTAGTAATTAAGTGCACCAAAATGTAATATTTTGCCCCTTCTTTCCCTTAACCCAGATGCTGAGGAAAAGCGTGGAGACACGTGACTGGCTGAACACGATCGAGCCACGGAATGTGAGAGCAGTGATGAAGCGGGTGGTGGAGGACATCACGGCCATTGACAGCCAGGTGGGTCAGTTGTATGAGGAGGGCGTGAGGAAGGAGAGGAGCAGTGACTCCAGCCGCAGGACCTTCAGCCACAGTGTGTCCACACAGCGGAGGCCCCAGTACTTCACACCCAGGTAGGGTCAGACTCCAATAGCTCACATCCAGGTATGGTAGACTGTGATAACTCACACCCAGCTGTGGTAGACTGTAAAAACTCACACGTAGGTATGGTAGACTGTAATAAATCACACCCAGGTATGGTAGGCTGTGATAACTCACACCCAGGTATGGTAGACTGTAAAAACTCACACGTAGGTATGGTAGACTGTAGTAAATCACACCCAGGTATGGTAGACTGTGATAACTCACACCCAGGTGTGGTAGACTGTAAAAACTCACACCCAGGTATGGTACACTGTAAAAACTCACACCCAGGTATGGTAGACTGTGATAACTCACACCCAGGTGTGGTAGACTGTAATAACTCACACCCAGGTGTGGTAGACTGTAAAAACTCACACGTAGGTATGGTAGACTGTAGTAAATCACACCCAGGTATGGTAGACTGTGATAACTCACACCCAGGTGTGGTAGACTGTAAAAACTCACACCCAGGTATGGTACACTGTAAAAACTCACACCCAGGTATGGTAGACTGTGATAACTCACACCCAGGTGTGGTAGACTGTAATAACTCACATCCAGGAATGGTAGACTGTAAAAACTCACACGTAGGTATGGTAGACTGTAATAAATCACACCCAGGTATGGTAGGCTGTGATAACTCACACCCAGGTATGGTAGACTGTAAAAACTCACACGTAGGTATGGTAGACTGTAGTAAATCACACCCAGGTATGGTAGACTGTGATAACTCACACCCAGGTGTGGTAGACTGTAAAAACTCACACCCAGGTATGGTACACTGTAAAAACTCACACCCAGGTATGGTAGACTGTGATAACTCACACCCAGGTGTGGTAGACTGTAATAACTCACATCCAGGAATGGTAGACTGTAAAAACTCACACGTAGGTATGGTAGACTGTAATAAATCACACCCAGGTATGGTAGGCTGTGATAACTCACAGCCAGGTATGGTAGACTGTAAAAACTCACACGTAGGTATGGTAGACTGTAGTAAATCACACCCAGGTATGGTAGACTGTGATAACTCACACCCAGGTGTGGTAGACTGTAAAAACTCACACCCAGGTATGGTACACTGTAAAAACTCACACCCAGGTATGGTAGACTGTGATAACTCACACCCAGGTATGGTAGACTGTGATAACTCACACCCAGGTGTGGTAGACTGTGAAAACTCACACCCAGGTATGGTACACTGTAAAAACTCACATCCAAGTATGGTTACACTTTAATACTTCAGGCTATGGACAGACCCTAATACTTCATACCCAGATGTCGTTAGACTCTAGTAACTTTCAGCTACACGTCCACGCAATGTCTGGCCTTCACACCATGCTGTGGTAGACTCTTACCCAGGTATGGTTAGACTCAAATAACTCACACCCAAATATGCTTGCAATCTAATAAAGTACTCACAAGTACACCTGCATACTTCATTAAGCCGGCAACAGTACGTTTTATTCCATTCTGAATAAAAGCAATTCTGACATCATGACAACATGTGAAAATGGAATGTTCCTAACTACTGGTGTGGGGGATTAATTTCTGTCCACAAATAAGTACATCAGTAGAAAAAGAAAAGCTTATCAGCCAAGTTTACACATTCTGATTATAAAGGATCCATGGGTGCAGCCCCAAGCTTTATTTCTTATTGGACCCAAGACTGAGACCGGTCCTGTTATTTATTTATATTTACAGTATTGACAACAGTTTAATGAGTAACATACAGAAGCTGTTCTCTGAGAAGATCGAGATCTTCAGTGCTGTGGAGTTCTCCAAGGTGTCGGTTCTGACTGGGATTGTCAAGATCAGTCTGAAGGTAGGTGTTCGTAATTGTCTGCCTTGTTTTGGTTGGTGTTAGACGTTGCACTCAAAAATATTTCACTGAAAGGACGATCACAGGACTGGAGCAAAGCAAGCAGGAAACCAATCCTCCTGACACAAAGCTGCCGCCAATCACTTGAGCTCAGTGATCGAAACCTCAGGTTTGCATAAGTGAACCTAGTAATTTGCACAGCAGCTCAGCTGAATTGGAATGACAGTATTAGTCTAGAGAAGTGAAGCTTCTTGTCTGCAAAGCCAGAAGGTTCCCTATAAAGAGCCTTGAAGCACCCATCTAAAAATGTTCACACAGATGCAGGTATAATACTAATAAAATGAACGATTATTGAGGGCACAGATTTATCAATCTGTAAATGTGTTGATTATCAACAGATTTCTGATTTGAAATCATTTTAAGAAAGCACTAATATTCACATGTATGTCTGCGTTTTGATTTATTTACTTATTTGATTGATGGTTTATGCCATACTCAAGAATATTTCACTTATACGACAGAGGCCAGCATTATGGTGGGAGGAAACCCAGCACCCAGGAACTAATAATAAACAGTTAGTTAATGCACAGATTTTTCAAACTATAATTGTGTTATCATCAACAGATTTTTGATTTGAAATTGTTGTAGCAAAGCACAAATATTACATGATTGTCTGTGCGTTTTATATGCTTGTGCAGACGTTCATGGAGTGCGTGAGGCTGAGGACATTTGGTCGCTATGGGTTACAGCAGGTGCAAGTGGACACTCATTACCTTCAGCTCTACCTCTGGAGATTCGTCTCTGATGAAAAGTAAGTCAAATTTATCTTTCGTTTCACCTGAAGGGTTAGTTTCATATAGGGAATTGTCCGTGTTCACAAACTTCTCACAACCTTCATGCTGTGGCTGAAGAGCTTAAAGGAAGAGGCAGCAAATAATGAACATTTCTGTTACAAGTCATAAAAGCTGCTCTATTTTCATCACCCAAGTGCACATCTTCCTCATCGTTCTTGTTTTGTGGAAAACATGAAATAATTTTTCCGTCTAGGTGGTTTTGGGAAAGCAGCCATATTCAGGGCAATGGTCAAAGAGTATGATGTACACAGAGAACCGCTATTTTCTTCAAACTGCTCACATCCCTGTTTTTCGGATGTGCAAAAAAAAAAAAAAAAAACGAGACAGGCCAACTGTTTTAGGACGAGGACGCAAGCCGACTTCTCAAACAGTAGGCCCAACTGTTTTTCTTGCATGTAACTGTGGCATTTGCACAAAAATATCAGACTTTTTTATTTCCTTACAAACACATAAGAAATTTATGGAAAAAAATTAATATATAGATATTTTATACCTGGTTATCTGGTAAAATAATGGAGCTGTAACCCCCTCAACTTCATGTTGTATCAGTCCAGTGTTTTTCTAATACATCATACCATTGTAAGCACAAGAGGGGCCACAGGCGATCACAAAAAAAAATCAGATTTTATGAAGTCCAACCCGAAACCATGAAACTTGATCCCTTTTCTTTCAATCTCATACACTGGATATGTCTGAAGAGGTCACATAATATTGATTTCATTTGTGTGTGTGAATTTTGGCATTAAACTTGATATGTTATGGTATATAAAACTGTCTGTTCACCCTTTATTTGGACGAGTGTAAGTGTCACATGGAACGCTGTCGGTCATTGCCAGCAAGAGAAACTTGCTAGCTTTAATACCATTTTTAGTCAGGTAAATCTGGAACATTCTGATGTAGCGGTATCCTTAACCTCTGTGCCTGAAATTGTTGCTTGGACATCACCACAAGGCTTATGTCTGATGCTCTGTGAGCTGCAGGAAGCAAATGATTCTGTGGAAATACTGATGTTACCAGCCTAAACAGGAAGGTTACACTGTTTTCTGCCAAACCTTTCTGTTCATTTTGTTCTCCAAAGGTTGTAGGGAGAATTGACCATTAACAGTTTGTTGTAGAAATACGAATGACAGGGCCTAGGCTGTAGTTTTCATAGGCTGGCTCCTGGGAATACTGATGTTATCAGCCTAAACTGGCAGGATACACTAGAAAGATTTTCTGCCTAACCTTTCTGTTTGTTTCCATCTGCAAAGGTTATAGACAGAAGTGACCATTAACAGTTTGTTGGAGATATAGACAAATGACAGGACCTAGGCTGTAGGCTCTTCATAGGCTGACTCTTGCTGTGTTTTACGTAGTAAACATGTACTGGTACATTGTATACCCAGTAAGGTATATGTGGGATGGCTAACAATTCATGTATTAATGACCCTGTGTTTCTGTTCACAGCCTTGTTCAAGTGTTGTTGGATGAGATAGTCTGCAGTAGTGTTCACAGATGTCTGGATCCTGTCATGATGGAACCCAGTGTAAGTATCACAGACAGGTTTGCAACCAGCCCTGAGTCCTCAGTCAACAGAAGAGTGGAACATGTATACATATACACATTAGAATTTCACTCAGCAGTTGAGTCATTTTCAGGATTGTTGGGACTCAGTATGTTGAGTCATTTTCAGGATTGTTGGGACTCAGTATGTTCACGTGGCACTAACATGCTGATGTCATTTATTTGCCAAGTGCAAATGTATGGTGGACCGAATTTGATTTGGCGTCGTCAAACAGTTGGAACCATATTCAGTAGACTGAATTGGACAACTTTTAAATCAGTGCACTGTACCAACAATTAATAATCCTTAACAATTACATCAGTGGGTTATGCTGAAATACCTCTCTGTAGTAAAGAGAAATTGTCATTCATGAAGCCCTGTAACCAAGTATAATTTCAATTGTTGACAACATTTTAGGATAAAGATGTCTTGTACTGTGAACCAGAATGTCCGTTGTGCCAGCGTAAGCTCATGTACTGATAGTTTATTGTGCAGCGTGTAGCCTGATGAAGTTAATAACCTTTTGATCATTTACTCTTACGAAGCCGTTTATTGGATACTTGGCAAAGGTTGCTGGTTTACTGTGTCAGACACTCCAGTTTCCTTCACCCATAAACCTGACAGCTCATATACCAGCGACTGAAATTTCATGAGTATGGTGTTAATCAGTCAGTCTTCCTAAGCCCTTGCTTCGACCTCATGTTTTTTGTTGCTCCATTTTCTACTCTTGTTCCATAACAGAATTGATGTACATGTAAAACGTAAATTGGGATGAACATACCAGAGTTTTGGCCGTTATCCTCTTCTTCCCAATGTTGTTGCTGAACTGGTGGACCCAATCATAAATACTTTATGCTCCTGTCCCAGCTCATACTGGCTTCCTCTCCAGCCATACGTGGGAAGGTCTACCAGCAACCTGCGGATGGTCCTGGGTTTCCTCGGGCTCTGCCTGGTTTCCTTCCAGCATAATGCTGGCCACCGGTGTATTTGTGAAATATTCTTGAGTGCGGCGTACAACACCAATCAAAATAAATCAAATAAATGAAACCAATCAAATAAATAAGTAAATAAATAATATGTTGTTGTGGTTTTAGGTGATAGACTTGATCTGTGAGAGAGGCTGAGGCAGGCAGAGAAGCTGACAATACAGACCTGTGCTATAGGCTTACCCATTGAGATGCATGTACAGCAGTCCAGCCCTCATTCAGAGAGATTTTGGTCTTTTTCCTATGTCTCATTGGTTGGTTGGTGTTAACCACCGCCTGGTTGAATTACCAGCATATATATTTACACAGTACTAGTATTGTGTTAATTAAGCAGGTGGCACCTTTACCTTACATGCTATGAAAACTCAGGGGTTTTTCTAGCCAGTTTCTTTTGAACTCAATTTGAACAAATCAGAAAACAATATTTTTTCATCACTAATGTATCAAAAACCTAATACTCAATACAAAACTTGTCCAAAAGTCAGTTTTCCCATATTTCTTCTTGTGGTTACCTACAATAAATTGGCTGGAAAAAACCCTGATACTACAGGGTTCAACATTGACGACTGCCAGACTGTCCTAGACAGGTCAACATCAAATTCAGGCAGAGAATTTTAGATCTTACTTGTCAGACAGGACAGGTCACATGGACAGAAAAAACTGGATTCTGCATTTCTCAGTCATACAGAAAATCAAATTATTGCAGGCGTATAAACGTAAGAAGGAAATTTAACACCTGGATAAGTCAACAAGTTACTGCCGATAAAGGCACTGTCTGTCGTGATGTGCTGCATCTTTTCCCTAGACCCTACTGTTAGACGTTTGTTGATTGGCCTGTTTAGGTCTCTGAAAGCTCAGTTCAATCAGTTCAGCCAATCAGAGATGATGGTTCAAAACTCATTGGTTTTGTTGCTAAACATGGCGGCCAAACAAGCTTTACTGTCAAAAAATGCAACCGCTGAAAATAAAGCCAAACGAAAGATTTCAAAAGATAGTTATGAAGAAAAAGCGGACTTAGCCGATTCTGAAGTCTTGGACAGAGACTGGCCATGTACGTTGCTTCTTTAAGTGGCAGTAGGCTTACAGGCCAGCATCATATTTTTGGACAGGTTGTCATACAGACTCAACACTATCAGGGCCCATGGAGAGTCACAATCACACATGAAGTCTCTGGCTGCGAAGGTCGTGGAGGGCAGATATGTAATTTATTTCTTTTATTCTGTATATCAAATTGTAAATATATAATAGAGGGAAAACTTGACTCGGTAACAATCTAGCGATTTTGTGCATGACCAGACTATTCTGATTAAACAATAATTTGAAGTAAAATTTGAAGTAAAATTTGAAAAAATTCATTGTTGCAGTTGGGATAAGTAAGCAACTACGCTGGGTAGGTCATTCACGGCTGCCACCTGCTCGACTGAACAGGTAACCTGAAAATTTAATGTGAAACTGTTGATTAGACATAAAACCTGAAAAATTCCAGTATTGCTATGCCTGACACAAGACCTGTAATGTAACAAGAAGGAATCATCAGCATGGGACCAAGTGCTTTTGGGCTGGCAAAGCTGGCCAAGTTAAAAATGATGATGATGTTGTCATGTTAATCTAGTCTTGAAGCAAGCAATACGTTCTATACATAATGTCATATGAATATTGAAGAGCCAGCATGCATTTACTGTTAAACTGTTCAAAGCAATTTATCCACTGGGATGGAATTCAGTAGAAACTTAAAAAGATTGTGCATTCAGTGAATGTATAAAATGATTAATATACACTTGTACACGTATGGATCATCATTTGTATCCTTGTAATTATAATTGTTGAAATTATGTCAGTGTATCGTTGATCTTGAAAATTATTGTGTTCTTTCTCTTCTTTTAAATTTGTAGGATTCTCCACACTAAAAATGTAAGCTCAGGGTATTCTGGATATCATAAGAGAGCTCAAGTGTTGTGTCAGATTTGTGCATTAGTACATGAAGGTTAACACAAAACCATTCATATTATCGTATCAGGCCGTCAGCATGTATACAGTAGAGAAATATTGTTTATAACAGACAAACTTAAGTTAATAAATTAAAGCCTTCACAAATACTGTGCGATTTGTACATATATTATTACTTTAACAGTGTGTTAATAAAAAGTATATGGTTGATGTACGACTGTATTTCTGACATCACTTCACTGTAACTAACATTTTAATTACCTAGGGTCTGATTCAGGGCCCATTTGAAACTGTCAGAAGGGTTTGAGGGTATAACGTGTGGGATCCCAAATAATAAAAATTATTATACGTGTAATGTACGATTGTGTCATTTGACGGATGTTAAAAATGGTGAAAACTGACAGCTGTGCATACGAAAGAGATCCCCTTCAGCTGGATTAGCTGTTCAGCTAGATTAACATCTGTTAACATCTGTCACCTTTAGAAGACTGGAATTAGCTAACCAGTTAAACTCCCTATCTTTAAGTCACCTCCAGATAGTGCAATTTGTTTTAGAGGTTTATATCTACATGTAGAGAAATTGTGTGAGCAAAACTGTGTGTGAAACAAACAAAGTAGTTGAAAACTACAGATGTTATGAAGAGACTTTGTTCTGTAATTTTCATCTGATGAGTTAACACAACAAATTGGGCCATATCATTGCCGTTTCCCTAAGGCCTGCAGAGGCCTGACGTCACCTTAGTGTCACTCCCATCTGATTTGCTACAGCCAATCGTATTGCACTCTGTATTTGCCAGGAGGTTGAATAAGATAATGCTCGATCACATGACTGAAACGTCAACCTGTAACATCGACTGACCCGTCCAGTATCTTCGTCCATGTACTTGTCGTGAAGAGCCACATCCAAGATTGTCTCCCTTGAGACAACACGGATCACACAGAAATACAGCATCTCGTCGAACTCTATTCCTGGACATTCCCAGAAACTCATATCATGGCTGTAGGTCATGGGGTAGAGAGAGAAGGGTTTGAACTTGTGTGAGCATACGGCTGTGCTGGGGAACTGAGACAGAAAGCGACTATCTGAGGACCACAGCATCCTGCGATCTTCAATACCACAAACACAGCACAGAAGTTTGTCCAAAGAAAGGCTAAAAGCCATGCCTATTGATTCACAGTCAATGTCTTGAGCATCCCCATTTGAAGAAGGGAAGTACACTTTGCCAATCTCTGTTTTGCGACTATCTTTCTCAATGAATATCCTCCGAGCTAAATTCAATCCCAGCACACCATCGTCTTCCTGCTCTTTTTCATCACAAATCTGCATTGGAGTCTGACTGGTTTCATTCGACTGACCATTGGTACAAAGCTTGTGAAGCACAGCTTGTAACTGGTTGCTCCATTCCTCACACTGATTAGAACTGACGGATGTCCCCTTGGTTCTGAACACACAATTGACCTCGGGATAAACTGGCAGAGCTTCAAACACCCCTGGACTCTCTTTCCACACAGGCCCTGGAGTTACACACAGTTCTGCTGAAGAGTCCACACTTTCTCTCAGTGACCTCCTCAAAACCTCAGGAGTATGCATTTTTGTGCAGCTTTCACTAAGAACATGGGGGATAACTCTAGTCGACCACCATTCTGCCAGCCTGTCTGTCAGCTCTTCCACAAGTGTACATAATGGATGACCAGGCTCTGTCAGCAGATTTCTGAAGCAGACAAGTTTAAAAATAACAACAATGAACAAAACATTCCCTCACTTCTGGAGAGATTAGGACTGCAAACAGGGTAACATTTCTCTGCGCACTCCGACTAAGTCATACCCGGTTTCTTTGTGATGAAGCATACAGTGGGTACACAAAATCACAAACCAAAACCTTATTGCAAAAGAAACCAGAACATAAATGCTCGGCTCTATTTCTGCATATGAAACTCAAGATATTGTTGTAAAAAGCTATCTTTAAACTCGATGAGCAACAATACGCTAGTGAAACAAAAAGCTAAAATTTACACCAATTTGTTGTCAAATAGATGTGGCCATAACAAAGTCAAGAAACCATTTCTGAATTAGGCTCCAGTTTATATATTCATGTAATCTCATGTATAATGCTTAACCTTTCAAAATGACCCACATCTTGTCCAATCTTTCATATCACTGTGGACTAGAAACTGTTCATGTTGTGACCTGCCTTGTTAACTTGTCCACGCTGTCCAGCTCTCTGAAAATGGTCGGCATCTCCGTGATGTCTGGCACCGATATAGGAGTAGCCTGAGTGAACATGTGAGTCAGAGCTCCGTCTATGTGAAACCACTTGTCCTGACTCCTGCACCACAAAACCAAATGAATTTGTGCCAGTTCATGAAGGAATGAATTCAGCAATGAAAACTGCTGTTTCCACTAGCACATCCCTGCTCTCCCTATGAAAGGGTGTGTAGCCTTGGATTTGTTTCTACCTTGGCTGAAAAAGCCCATCAACTATGATGCACTGAATTAGAGATAGCTGATTACCTTAATCCAAACTGATCAATGGAAACAAGTGCACTACTGTAAGCCGGAACAAGTTTTTCCTGGATTAAAGCTCTGATTTCCAGCATACAAAATGATCTTTTCTGTGAAGAATACCTTGAAACCACTGTCAATATACAACAGTTACAAGTAAATGTACCAGGCTAGTCAAAGCTGTCTTCTGTCATAGAAGTGTTGTAGCGATTCGTAGGCGTGATAACTGGATAAGCATGATAATTTCACTGTCTAAAAATATCACAGAACCTGGTGCCTTCAACAAAACTACTGTACATATAAAATAAACAGGTTTGAATGATCTGCCATGGAGAGAGTTTTTGTTTGTTTATTTGATTAGCGTTTCATGTCGTGCTCAAGAACATTTGACTTATACCACGGGAGCCAGCATTATGGTGGGAGGAAACTTGGGCATGAAAACAGCATTAGTGAGAGGCCCCTGGAACATTGTGCTGTGCTAGCATGCCAACTCTCTCGGCCACAGAGGGTAGCACAGTTAGCCCATACCTGAAGCCAGTGCAGAAGTAGCCTGGGAAGTCTCTTGGATGAAATGGATGGATCTGGGAGAGGATGAGGCCAGCATTGGCTGCCATGGAGACCACCTGCCAACTGTCTGGCCACGCTCGCTGAGGACGGTCAGCAGGCGTTCCACCTTGACCTTTGCACAATGTCACCATTACATGACCTTGAGGAGCGAGAATAGTCACTGCACTGTGAATGAAGACCAAAACAAAGCATGCTTTATAACATGGGATTTGGCTAAATTCATTGAAATTAATAATACCACTACTCTGACCTACATACATAATCCTTGCAGCTGACAAAAATGGATGCATCTCATCTCTACTATGAGTTGATTTTGTACAATACTGTAAATGACCTAAAATTTCAACCAAGAAGTGCATTTTAAGAGGCTAATAACTACCATAAAATATCACTTCTGGTGATGAAAGTTATATTTTTCTAGCAGGATATCACCCAAACTTCTAAATAACCTTCAAATCACCTTTCTAGAATCAACACAACTCCCAGAATCAGGATAAATGAGAAACTTTCTCATGACCGAAATTTTAGGGTCATTTAGGGTATTTGCTTATTTCCGCTTTTACCTCAGTTTCAACATCATGCCAACATTATCCCAATGATGAGCAGTAGCTCATTCCTCTCACGAATATGACACAAAGCACATGGAAAACCTGCCAAAGATTGGCAGTTTATTCCAGGCAATCTGGTTTTCTCCACCCACGATACAGATCTACTGGCTGATATGCTAACAAGGCAAACAAGCATCCACATGATCAGGTCCTGGCCGAGCCCATGATCTACAGGAGCTAAGCCAGAAGTACACCACAAAATCCACTGTTCAGCCAAGCCTCACACACTGCTATCCTGGCAGTCAGACTAGTTGAATCCAATGTCTTAACAAACTGCGTTAATTCCCTATCTACCACGATTAAAATATTTGACAAACATTTACAAATACTTCACCTGCCGAAGAAGTCATTCAGCAGTTTTCTGTTTTTCTTATGGTTGGACTTGCCACCTGCATGCGGGAAGTTAAAGATGATCCTCCTAAAGCTCTTTGTCCTTAATGACGGATAAGAGTTGAGGCGACAACCATCCACGTCCAACAACACTTCAACACCTGACACAAAAAACAACTGTTAGTATCAAGTCTTTATACTTCATAAGAAAATAATGGAAGAGTAAAATGTCTATTCGAAGTTTGAGAGTATCAATCACTTTGGTTTATATTGTTACATGTATATTTTATTTGTTTATTTCATTGGTGTTTCACGTCGTACTCAAGAATATTCCACTTATACCATGGCGATTATGGTGAGAGGAAACCAAACAGAGCCTACTGGAAACCCACAACTCTCCGCAGATTGCCAGCAGACCTTCCCACATACGACCGAAGAGGAAACCAGCCTGAGCTGGGCTTGAACTCACAGTCATCACACTGGTGATGCGCACATCAGTCATTAACTGCCTTGGCGAAGGAGGCCCCCGTTTTGTGTACAATTAATTTTCATGTTATCGATTAGCTCAGTAAAGCAATCTCTACTTTTGTTTTCCTCACATACCCAAGTGCAGCATGAGCAGACTATTTGTTCTTTCACAGTCATCCTGTCACTTTCAGCATCATTTCAGTAATTTCATGACATATCCAAAGTGCCAGATTCGATTGGTACTCAGCATAGAGACTAGGCCATCTACTGGTCAGCCAGGTGTCCTTTCATTCTGACTGGATGTGGTGTCGTGTGTGGTATCCTTGGCTAGCCAGTGTCTTTGATATGGTATTCCAGCGAGGCAGCGCTATAAATATGTTGATACCTGAACCAGAACTGCAGTGACATGATAACACTAAAAGCAACAGTAAACCTCAATCTAACAAATCCTGTACTAGTGTTCACTTCAATTACCTTGCTGAATCAATCTCTGCCTGTTCTGTAAAGCATCCTTGTGTTTGAGGATTGAGGATTCAGTCTCCAAGCTTGTGGTTGTTATCTGGTGTGGAGAGTGGTATCTCAGCAACGACATTGTCAAGGAGAAGTCCCCGTCTCCCACAAGCAGGATATTCCCCTCCACTGTTGAATCCATATTAGCTTCTTCAACACATAATGTAAGAATGTAAACAGACCAGTATATATGTCAAAAACAGAAAAAAGGAGCATGAACACAACTTCATCATCACTGGTTCCTTCTCCTCGTCCTTAGTTTTACCATTTTTGTTGAGTTTTTTTAAGCATCCGGCTTGACAATTCTTCACAGAAGACAAAATTCCATTTTATTAGAAACTGCTCTGACACATCTGAGCAATAATTGGTGATATTTTGAGAAATGGTTCTGATCATAACTGAAAGTAATAGTATATTGGATAACGGAACAGTCTGTACATGATACATGTCCATACACTGGGAACATCAACAAGAAACAGTTTTCGACATAATGTTACAATGGAGCAGAATGTCTTTTTAACTTCACAGTTACTTAGACAATATTTTCACCACCATGTGCAAAAGTAAAGCTTGCAGGTCCAAGTTAAACAGCATGAGCCCAGATGTCCATGGCCTCAAACATGACTATATCTACAACTTCTCAGAGAGATTTACTGAAGGCCCACATCCACAGGCTTGCAGAGTCATTAAAACTTATCCTCCCTGTAATCAAATCTGCTAGTCTTGGCTGCATCTGCTCTCCTCAGTCATTGGTAAAGAGAGACATCTGCAGACTACTCAGGCTATGAAATTGACCTGTCTATTTTTGTCCACTAGCAAGGGTTGGGGTGACCTAAGTATTTTGGGAGAGGGATTTTCTTTTTTTTTTGTTCTGCACTTTTTTCCTTCACAATTTTTTTCTTCTTTTTTTAAATCTTGACATCAAAGTATTTTTGATTGTATTTACTAAGATCTCTTTGGTTCTTTATTCACAAATAAATATGCTAATTACACTCTGTTCAAAGGAATCTGGTCGATGTTACATGTAGTTGTAATTTACTAACTACACAACAGCCGAAAGAGGATACGAGACATACAAATACAGCTTGAGAAGGAAATCTGGACATATGTGATACTGTAAGAACAATGTTTACCGTCTAACTACATCGCAGTTGTTCCTGATAGTATTTAATGTCGATCATGCCAAATGTTACAATTAGACCCTGTATCGAAAAATGGGCACTGTGTGACCCGAGATGCAGTTAATTATCTACCATATCACGTCTAGACATTTGATATCGTAATGTGATCAGTAAACAAAAAATCACAGTGAAGAGTTTCGCGCAGGCATCCGGAATGTTTTGTCTCTCCATACCCCTTACTTTGTCAGCTTATACATCTCTTGATTTGCCTACCTGCAGCAATCAGTCATTGCAGCCATCGAATTCCCTGTTACACAGTTTGGCTGAGGTTTCCTCGCCATGCGAGTCTGTAGGCCTACGTGTTCCTCGGGGTTATTCCCCCTGATAACCGCCCCCACCCGCCTCAACTCACCAAGTACATGTTTCAATGGACCGAAGCCAATATGTTGCCGAAAAATATGATTTGAGGTACAAAGTACAGATACTCTGCACATTTTATAAATACCCCCTGCATTTTCACAAGCTACTTTTTTATAATACAGGGGGGCTACTTCCACGAAGCTATATCGACGTTAGGAGCACGTAGTTACCATACCAACAGTGCTGGTTGCCATGGTAGTTAAGTTGGCTCGGTATATACTCCTGGTTTGCACAAAAAACGTTTGCTCTGTATATCAGTGCGTGTGGCAATGGTAGGCCTACACTAATTGTACTCGTACAGATTAGCTGTTTTCAGCGTAAGTATATATATGCTCCAAAGATTGCATCTGTCTGTGTAATTAAATGAATTATTGAATAGATTTAACAGAAAAATGCAGTTTGGGGTGGAAAAATATGCTTTATCACATCATCATACTGAAATATATAATATATAACCCATGTAGGCCATGTGGCCTACCTTAACATCTCCATACTTAACAGACCACATTGGGTACAAAAATATTTATGGTATGAACTGTGACTACCGGTACGCTAACTCTTCTAATTTATAGGACTAAGCCAAAAATTATATTATTATTATTATTATATATCGGGGGGGGGGGGTCGACTGGTTGACAATAGATGTGAGAAAAGAGCGACTGTGTGCTCCTGTTACAATTACATTTAGGCCTACAGTTAATGGCTGAAAAGAGCAGACCATGCAGATATCCCCGAACTATGAAAAATTATAGTAGGCTTATCCACCAGACACATAAAGTTTTGAAACCTTGTATATATATTTTTCAGCAGTATTTGCACTTTCCGGTATCCCGCTACGTTTAATGCTTGTTCACTGAGAAGCCACCCGTCTTCCTTATATGAGCGTTTTCTGTGGCGTCACCGTACTTAAGTATTTTGTTTCAGGCAACGAAGCAAAATTATCATTGCTATTCAAGATTTTATGGGAAAGGTGGCCGATAAAAAGCTACAGAGTTGTTTCACTACAGGAGCCAAAACAAAGTCAGTTTGGGTTGGTGTAGGTTGCCATAGCTGTCACTCCATCAGCTTCTCGTAATACCCCGGGCTACCTGATACAACAATAAGTGCGATGATGCAATTAAAGCTGGGTTAATGACGACATTATATACTTTAAAAACTTAAAGGACTTCAACGCTTAAATGTCGCCTACTCAGAATACATGATTCATGATTTTTGGCAAGCTTTTATTCGACATAAAAGTATAGCTCTGTGATTTGAGATATACAGTTTTATCATGTAAACGTGGTCTTCTTTCTTAAGAGACTGAGCACTGCTTGTAAAAATAAAAAGAGAGAGAAAAGAAAAAAAAATCAAAGATAGTTTCCTATACATGGCATTCCTCTTGAAACTCCTGTCAATACACAGTATATGGTTGGTTTACTGTGCATACATGTGTCAGCGAAGACCCAGCTGAAGTTGGCGACTCGTTACTTATATTGCCAGTTCCGTATTCTAAAATAGGTGAGGTTCCAGAGAATGCATTCGCATGTCGACTATTCGCTGACTTTTCAGTATAAGGTGTCAGCACATTTTATTCTTGATAGCTCTTTATCTGACCAACATCTCGTAGAGGTTAAGCTAAATATACCTTATTTTGTCCATCGTTTATTTGATTCAAGTAATGATGTAGGAATACTTTGTTCTGTGTGTCCATACGCACCCAAAAACCATCAATAGTACGGCATAACCCGGCGATCTACAATACAGGCTGTTTGAGTTGCTCTAACATGTTACTAAATGTCTTTGAAATCCTTTTGTAGTGTATATCACTTAACTTTAGGTGGCAAAATTACATGTACTGTCGTACTGTCCACATAAACCCTGACTTGGCTTTTATATACAGAGAATGTCAGAAGTTGAGACACTGGCTATGTCAATGCTGCATCCTACTTATTCAAGTAAATATGGTCCTGTATGACCCTCATATAGGGCCTGCTATCGGGATCATAGCATCCATTCCAAAAAAAAAGGGGGCCTTGGAATTACATTGGTTTATTTTGTCCCAGTCTAAATTAAGTGATATTAAATCTCTTCAAAAGGCCTCTGTGGTGCACACCAGTTAAAGTGCAAGCCAATACAGAAAGGTCTTCCTGTCCGTATGGCGCCCGAATCACCCACATATTTGACAACAAAAGACAGAAGTCGAATTTGGTACAATTGAAATGACTCTGGTGACAAAACCGCCATTTGTGCCTCTCTAGAAGGATATTGTGAGCATGAAAGATTCAATATATGAACCTGTCATCAAAGTTTCATTAAATAAATATGGGGTCTTCATGTTCTCTTGAACCCTTAATTAGGGCTTCCCATCGTGATCATGGTATCCATACCTAACAAGAACACGCTTTTTCATCACATTAATTTCTTTTGTGCAACTCTAAAATGCTACTAAATCTTTTCAAATGACTTCTGTTGTGCGTACCATAACAAGACCAAGTCAATAAATTGGGGTCTATCTGTCGGTATAGACCCCAAGCTGACCCACGTATATAGCAACTGAAGTATAATATGTAACTCAAATAACTCAAATGGCTCTTGTGACAAATCCGCCATCTGTGCCACTCTAGAAAGGCATTTTGTACCTGGAAGAATTAATGTACAACGTTCCATTCAACTTTTCAGTAGTAGGGCTCGCCATGTTGAGTGTATTATTCATACATGGGAAGGAACGGGTATGGGATGACATAATGTGTTTTGTTCCACTGTAAAGTGCTATTAAATCTCTTCAAATGTACATCAGTCCAAATTCAGGTCAGTAAAATGGGGTCTTCCTCTCTGTGTAGACCCCAAATGACTCCCATATAAAGCAAGTCTAATAAATGAATCTGGTGACAAAACCGCCATTTTTGCCACTCTATAAAGACATTTTGTACCTCGAAAATTCAATGGACAACGTTCCATTGAATTTTCATGCGGTAAATAAGGGGTCTTCACGTTCTTGGTTTTGGTAATTTGGTAATTTCACAAAGAATACCCACCAAAAACTGTATTCCCTAATTTTTGTTGGTCCAAATGACACATACTGTCAAATAACTAGATGCCTGGCCTACCACGTATCCAAATATCATTAGGGGTTGACCACCATTTTCTCAAAATAAATCAGCTGGTGTAGGGGGCACTTACTCATTGGATAATATTTTTCACTGTTTAATTGTAGCCACAAGCAATGGACTGCTTTGCAACCATCATTTGTCATAATTGATACTTGCAAACTTACCTGGCATACTTCAATACACTTCAGAGATACAACCAATCCCTGTCCGTTCCTACCGTTTTCTGTGCCCCTGATCTTGCACACAAAATCCAAGTAGTGTTTTTATACCTTAAGCGTATATCCTATTCATGATAGACATGTAGGCCTATGACATTCAACCTACACTGTAGGCCTACCCGGATTCCTCTCACCATAATGCTGGTCGGTGTCTTATAAGTGAATTATTCTTGAGTACGGCACCAAACACCAATGAAATGCATGTATATTGATGCTTCACGTACATTCAGCTAATTTTGAAAGTAAGTGCATTTGGCCGGCTGCTGAGGGAGGACGTGTATTCTTACACTTGGAGGAGTTGCAGAATTTCGAAGCGTGGATCTCAAACTTTACATGCGTTCAAGACTAATGGGAATTGGAATATATAATGAAGAAATGTATACATGTTGTTACTGAACACTAGAGATATACGATGTCTCATTTCCAGGTATATATCCACGTTTTCCTGACCTTGTTCAATCAGCACATGCCAAAATTGAAGAACAAGTTGAACTGGTGTAAACTTCATTATAACATCACGGTGTGATATCACGCCTTACAATGAATAAAATCTATTCCATGTTTAGCTGTTAAATTTCCTTTGCAGTTTTCTGTTACGTTTACGAAAATGACTCAGAAGAATCCAAAACCCCTAAATTTTGTCAAAAAATGAGTCGAATATGAATTGTTTTGGCTAAATTATTACATGTATATGTACTCGCCGTAATAGAGGGAGTGGATTATGGTATGGCTCATTTGTCCATCTATGCCTGTTCATAATCATGTCCAGGCTACATGTATCTCCACTTTTGTTTGTAAATGTTCAGTTTTAATTTTCGGTGGATACATATATATCTGGAAGTGACTATGTGTTTCTCTTCCCATTTGTCTTTTGTTCCGCCTTAGCCACGCATGTTAACCAGATTTTCCTTTCCATATCTCTGCTATAAAAGTAGGTATGACTTCGAGTTCGGGATACACCTCTTAATGTTTTGCATGCAATTTTAAGTTTTGGTGGATGGAAATAAATTTGAAAGTGACGATGTCTCCCACCACTCATTTGTCCTGCATGGTTCCCAAATTGTCATTTCCCTGTCCCCACTATAGAACACATGTGGATATGGCATTGTATCCGGAATACATCTCGAGATGTTTTGCATGTGGAGTTTAATATTGGTGTGTACATATATAGAGAAATGACGCCGTCTGTCGTACCTTACATATGTCAATTCCTGTGGTGTACCTGATAACCAGGTTGCCATGCAGTTTCTCAGTGCGGCGACTGTATAGATATATGTGTGACCTCGCTTCCGGACTATAACTCCAATCTTTTGCATGTGCAGTCCTAAATTTTGGTGGATGCATATAGACATAAAAAGTACGTTCTGTTGCATCTGTTACATTTGTCCTTTCCGTAGTTGCCATAGTAAGCAAACTGTCTGTATGTATGTACATATGATTAGGTTTTTACGTCGTACATAATTTTTCAATCCTATGGCGACGATGAGTTCTTGGAACGTATATATATTCTCTTTCTGCTTATGGCAGGGCTACCGCCTCTGGAAAATCACCCAGTCATATTATACTGACACCGGGCCGACCAATCCTATTTCCTTGTTCTAACCTTTCAGAGTTGAGCACAGAGGGGGGCAGCAAACAAATACCATTTTAAAGTCTTTGTCACTCTTGAAAACTCTTTTCGGGACACATTGCCTGTATCTACACAACATATAAATTTGTTATATAAATATGAATATATTTGATCCAGCGTATACTGCGTAACTTTTGTTATGAGGCAGTTTCCGTTCCAACAAGATCTTTGCGCACCAAAATTTAGCTCAAGCCCTCAATGAAGACAGGAGTGACAAATTCTGAAGGCCATATTGCCGGATATACGCAATGCCACGGCTACATGGCACGCACTATTTGGCACATACTTCATCCACTTTGCAGCATGTACTTTCTCATCTTATGATAGCTATAGGGTTGTGCTTATATAGATTATATGGAAAATCATACCATGCGAAGACGTTTTGTTGCAACTCTCAACATCGCGGCAAAACTACACTACGCTTCGAATCTCAATCTCATGAACCATTTCCATTTTTTAAACGAGGAAAGGGTAAAGTTACACATACTTGTGCGCTGTGCTCGTCAGGCATTGCAAGTGATGTCATGAGTAGGGTTAACCCTTGTTTTACCTCTAGGAATGTTGAAGCCACACTAACAAGATACATGTACTCATTTCTCAAAAATCTCTAACACGAGGAGTAGCGGTATCCCAGAGTGAAGTAGTATTTTATTCGTCAAGATGTCTTTCATTTGCACACTCTTCCAGTGTATCCCATATATATGCAGTAAAATTAGGTCTCCACACATGATGAAAAATTGTGTTTTAATTGGATACATGGAAGAAAAAATTGTAACATACAGTCGGTAGTGTATGAGTTGAAATGTTCGCGGGCAACGCACAAAAACGCTTGTTAATTTTACTGCGCCGTATAATTATGAAAAGTAACTAGATATAAATTTAGATTTTATGAAATGAATTTGTTGAGAAGTTAAATGTTGGGGATTCTAAATTAAACAATGGCATAATGTATAAACTCGTCCAAGGCAGTGACACTTTATCAGTTGTATTCCCTGCAAGACTGCTTTCATCCTGCTACATAGGTTATGCGTGCATTCGTGCCAGTGGAGGTATGGTCAACGTTGCTGTCTTGTGTCGTCTTGCATAACGGTGGCTAAATGTATCACTTGACCTCCAGCAAGAAGACATGCATATCACTTATGGACAAGTTCACGAGTAATTCACCAAAGGTCGATGGTTTTCTCCAGCCAATCCGGTTTCCTCCATGCATAAAACTGGTTAACCATCGTAATGGTGAGAAATTCTTGACTTTCGCGCTAAATAGACAACAACTACATGTACATCAATAAATGTATCCGCCTTGCATAGTCTCAAATCAATGGTATAGCCGTTCCAGACCTTGCATATGAGAAAGCCTTCTAGGCATGTGCGAAACACAGTTGAACAATGAACACAAAAGATACGCATATTCAACAAGACTACATCTACCTATATGTCTAAGGATCTATATACATACATGCGCACTTTAAACCACTTTGGCTATAGGCCTACCAGTAAACGCAAAAAGGAATTCCAGTCAGGTGCCTTCTCGACAGTGCGAAGCGCTATTCTCAAACCGACTTCCATCCAAAGACTCAAAAGTATTATTATATAGAGATATGTTCTACAATGGAACAAAACAAAGACAATTGTAGAAAATAACCACCTTCCTCATCCAATCAGAACGCAGTATACACGAAATTAGATAGCATATACCGTTCATATGGTGTCTAATTTCACAACATTGGTTGGTTTATACAACTTGGCTATAAAAGGAAGAGAGAAAGTTGGAGACTAAAAATAAGCTAAGATTGCTGAAAAGTAAGTATGTCATGGTGTATCTTGGGGTTACAACCCAGTCTTTCTCGGCTTGAGTGAAGAGGCCTCGATCCACCAGGGTGTGCTGAAACTTGTAAGTGAGTATACTATATATATAGTTGTATATGTTTACGTGTAGCTATGTGGTTAACGTTATTCCGTCTGTTTACCAACAATAAGTATCCGTCAAAGTTTGACATATTTCTCCTCGCAGTTTATCTGTCTATCTGGCGCAATGGAGACAAAGGCTATCTTTTGAGTATTTCCATGTTTTGTTTTACTTTTCCCCAATTCCACTTTTTTTGATAACGAATGTTTAATATATTGAGGTAAGGACAGTATTTAGCACAATTAAATGTTAGGTCCGTTTTATCCATGCAATTATCTGATATGCATCGCAAATTATATTACAGGAATTCACTCTATAAATGTTTCAAGGCTAGAATCTGCCATGACACCCTCGGTAGACCTAAAGTACAAAAACGACATTATCATGGTGTAAAATGAAAAGTTAGCGAATGTAAAAAGCAGTGAAATCAAACATTACTTAGGTTAGAATGTATTCTTGCATTCTAAAGCCGTCTTTTTGCAGCATTAAATTGTAACCCATACTTTTTTGCCATAATAAGGTATGATTCAGCTTTTGGAATAACTGTTATAGGTCAGCAAGTATATAGGCAAAATGACATTAACAGTTTCAATCTTGCAGGATGTGATATAAAACCAGCTCAGCTTTTTTGTATTTCGCTCATGAAATGGCGACACAATAGCAAATTTAGAGCACTGGGGACAGTTAGACGAATACGCATGCTACCAGCTGCTCCTGAACAATATTACTGAACATGTCCTCCATTTTCGCTTCGATTTTCATTTGTTCCAGACGATAGGGTTTGAAACAAACATACATATAATCGGGGTTTTTGCATTAATATATCATATATATACATGTATGCCACCATGGAGGTTCACTGGGATATCGGAATAACAATACATATACCACTTGCATGAGTCAGCCAGTAAACTTGATCTACTTATGTATTCGTCCCGTGGGCTTCATCTGAGGAAAAACTATGGCGTCAAACGACAATCAAATAAGTCAAAGGGTTCTTTCAATCCATATGGCTTATACGTGGTCTACAATACCTCTAAAACTTAATTATAACTTGGAGTTCATCCTGTTCATTAACGAAAAAACCTAATGCATCTGATGTACTTAAGAGGAGCTTGAATCGCGCATCAAAAATATATACAGCGATGCCATATGGACCATTTGAGTATAAAGGGTTGAGAACCAAGATAAACTTAAGGTATAACTTACATGGTATAAAATGACCAATAGCAATTAACAAACGAAATTTGCAAAACGAATTCAAAAGATTTTTTAAAGACTTTGATTCATTATGTAGTAGGCGCTACCAAACGTTTTTGTCTTTTATAGTAGTAGACACACATTGTCCAGTTTAAAACCAAGAGAAACTGTTTTTAACCTTGCCAAGCAAAGACTGAAGTTTGTTCAAGGCGCGTGGAAATTTCCACTGAGTTCAGCACCTATAACAGCCTGTATAGACCTGGCCCGTTGCCACGTGAATCAGCGACTCATCCATCATTCCTTCGCATGTGCTTCATCAGCGTAAACAGCACCGCTTACTCATCTTTTTCAAACTTTTAACGAATATCTCAATTTCACGTGCATGCAGCGTGCATACCTCGTGCATTTCTTCACATACAGATTGAGGCAAGACTTTCTGTGTGGGATAAGTTCTAAACTGGTGCTGGTATAAAATACCTCAACTGTTAATTTCCGCGTCTTTATTGTCTCTGGAATTTTCTAAACCTGGGACTCTGTATAGACTGCAGTTTTGTAGTGTTTTGGTTTCTGTGAAGGCCGTCGAATCCGTTTTGATCTGACCCCAAAGTGCCCCTGCATATCGGGTCAACCGCCTGTACCTCCAGCGGAAGATGTTTGCAGCAGCGCTGATGTAGATATTACTCATGTGCATTCCAGAGCTCATCCCCAAGACGATACACGGCCAGCACATGTGGTTAGTGTTTACAGGCGCGGCTGCTGTGGGGCCACGTTGCCACTGTGAATTGAACAAAACAGATGAGAGGAAGCAGGGGGATACTGTGGAGTTTTATCACCAGACCGCACAGCTTCAAATAGACCCTATTTACGATAGTCGGAATTGCAAACATTTGGAACGCGACTCTTCGGCAGAGTACACACTACAATTGAGTTGATGAGGATTATTTTTAAATTTTTGACTCAGTGCAGGAACTTTAGTTTCACGAATCTCGTATATAGTATTTCAAAATACATACATGTATATACCGTTGAATTTTATGCAGAACTTGAAATAGGTTCATTAAATGGATGGCAGCAAGTTTCAGAATGGGAAAGCCACAATTTGTAATATATTTGATTTATTCATCTGATTGGTGTTTTACACCTCACACAAAAATATTTCACTTACACGACGGCGGCCATCCTTAGGAAGGGAGGAATCCAGAGCCCGGGGGAAACCCGTTACCATCCGCAGGTTAATTGCACTACAGTTCATGTTGTGTAACGTAATGCAGCACATGCAAGGGCTGATAGTTTCTGGAAAATCTTAATCCCTAGGATTTATTATATCTGAAATTAAGATCATTGGATTATCTTAATCATCATCCACATTAATCCGATCTTAATCCTATAGGTGAACCCCTATTTCGACCACAAACATCAAAAACAAATCAGCTGACTTACTTCCCCACAATATTTTCAGAACTGCATTTATATAACCAATTAGAATAAAACGATATCACGATATAAACTGCAACAAGAAATTTGTATGTGTATATATATATATATATTTCAGATACAGATTTCTTCACAAGTCTCATTGGATACGTCGTCCAGATACATAAACTGATGGCGATTGTTGACATAATCACAGCTCTTAGTTGGATATATGCAGCCAGTCATTGGCTGGGTAGTGGCTGGATGCACGGTCCCGACATTCAGACTGGCGGGGAATATAGACATCGTCATTCACAGTTATGTCATTGGCTACATTACCTTTTGTACTGCAGGGATGTTACTGGCGTTATCACATCTCCGCAGATGGGCAGATGGTCGTGACACCCCAACTGACGAGGGATACTGACATCACTACAGTTCCGCGATTAACTAAACGATGTAGACACAAAAAAACTGAGGACCGATTTTGACAAATTACAGTTCCGTGGTGGACTAAATGATCTAGACACAAACTCTGATGACAGATACCGACACCGGCCACTAAGCTTCTGTTGTTGGCGAATGATCTGGACACAAACACTGAAGAAGTATACTGACACGATTACAGCTCTGTGGTTGACAAAATTATCTAAATACAACAATGAAGACGGAAATTCCAGGAAACGATTGCACAGCCACAGGTAACTGGCGTTAGGCTGAAGCTGGAGTAGAACGCGTTACAGAAGTCACTGGTTCAAATTTAAACAGTCTACACCAATATGCTAAAATATGGAAACAATGCACACTGACATGTATGCTCACTGATTTACATGAATGATTCTATTCCTCAGACGGGTGTGTTGGGAACATCACCTGAAGAAAGATGGCAAGCAGAGCGAGTAAGTCCGGTATTGGATACCAGCAGGAGAAGAAGATGGAGGCGGTAAGTATAGTGGAGTAGCTGTTCACAATCACTGATCTGTCACGGTGATGTCTGTGGTTGCAGCCTACCGTCCCAATCCCACAACGCTCCAACTTTCCGTCTTTCTTACACTTGATTCCGTGGCAAAGCCAAACCCACTGCTGAAAAATATACAACAAACTAACAAACATTTTCCTCCTCGCACCCTCATTTTCTTGTTGGACATGGCACTCCAACAGTCTTTAAGGCTTGCTGTGACTTTGACTGTAGTATGAGGTCAGTGGCCACTGAAGTCGCGCGTTCGAATCCAGCTCTCGCTTCTAAGGGTGCGGCTTTTGACCTTGTGGTATGCGTTGTATCAGAATGCCAATGACACTATCTACAGCTGTATAGTTCCAAAAATTAACGATTTATATGTCAGCCCTGAACCATATAAGTCTGGATGTAATTTTGACCCTGAATAAATGTCTATTGTAATCTGATCGGGGGTAGGGTGTAGGGGGGGACTCCGTGGTAAGGTCTGTTAGCACGCTAGAGCAGCGCAATGACCTAGGAGCCTCCCACTGATGCGGTCGCTGTGTGTTCAAGTCCAGGGAAGGTCTGCCAGCAACCTGCGGATGGTCGTGGGTTTTTCCTACTCTCTGCCCGGTTTCCCGCCACCAGAATGCTGGCTGCCGTCGCAAAAAGTGAAATATTCTTGAGTACTGCGTAAAACGCCAATCAAATAAAGAAATAAATAAATAATCTGATCAGCTTAAAGAATGTATCTCGTTCTCACTTTCACGTCCTTATCTAAAGCTCACCTGTGTGATTCTATTTCTATGAGAGAAATCTCTGCATCCCAAGTAACATGAAGCTTTGTTAGAATATAATTTTGTACAAGAATTTATATCTTGCAGCAGTACATTTGAGTCAGGCGACATAGTGCACATTTATTTTTGTTCACGTTGTAACCCCATTACGCAACCTTTTTGTTGTGTATGGTAAAATAAATGAAATGAAATTGTCTTACAGAACTATGACCGTGAAGAGGCGGCTGGCACCCCTGCAGCCATCGTCAACTGGGTGAACGGAGTCCTTCAAGGTCAACACGAAGCCTGCGTAAGTCACACAATCCTTCAACTAAATACACGCACATACATGTATTTCTTACAGTGTATATCGATATGCAACTTTTCACATATACATGTACATACTGCAAATGATTTGAAATTTCGTCCGGAAAAGTGCATCATTAGCGGCAAATAAAAGTCATAAAATATTATTTCTGGTGGTGCAACTCACACCGACCTTCCCAACAAGCTTCAAAATAACTTTCTAAAATCAATAGAACTCTCAGAATCAGGAAAAATTAGCAACTTATTCATGGAAACATTTTTGAACCAGTGACAATTAGGTACCAAAAGAAACCTTGAGTAACAGCAGTCTGAAGGCAATTAAAGAGATTGTAAGATACAGGCCAAGACCAGTGTCCCTCGGTTACAGTATAATTTCGTTCCATCAATTTGGAATCGACTTGTTCGATTCTGCAAATTCAGGCTCTCGGCCAGAGGAGTCGCGCGTTTGAACTCAACAGCTCACAGAGGTTTGCATGCAGCTGTAAGTTAGGAGATTGGTAGGGTGGTTTAATCCGGACACAGTTTCCTCCACCCAATAGCATGACCAGCGATACATAAGTCTATAATGGAAATGTACTCGGTTAATCGCGAAATCCAGGAAATCAAAGCAATCCTGCATTCCGCCTTATTCGATTCCACCAGTTTGACCATATAGCATTGCGTGGAGAGGAGATAGGGAGATTTCATTCTACGTCCGTGCTAGCCACTTTCCGCAACCTCCATTTTTACTTAGCACCCATTATAACGATTAATCCATCTTTCGATTAATCTACTCAACAGTCTCTTATTTTTCTGTTAGTGTGTTTTTTTTTCTTCTTTTCTTTCAGGCCAAATCGTCTTTTGACAGTATCGCGGCTTACTTCAAGGACGGGATCGCATTGTGCAAGTGAGTTTTGGTCATGACTTTCTGGATCAAAGTTTCAAGGTCTTAGCAACAGTTTGTGACTGCGTGCCAGGAAAGCTCCCTCAAGCAATGGAATTTGTAGTTTGTACTTATTTATACACCAGTCAAACTTCAGCTGGCTAGCTGGTCTCTCCCGTAACAGATGAAATGTTAAAGGAGAAGTTTATTCGTGATTTTGTCTTTGAACAATAGTTTTCCTCAAATATTATCATGCCAAGAGAAGCGAGGGTTCTTATTAAAGCCTAAATGTCAACCAGCTCTCAGCAAAAACTCGATCTATGTACATAAGAAAAGGAAAAAATTTTTAAAAAAAGAAAGATATAATTATGACAGTTTGCATGTAAATTTGAGATTTCATTTTACTTTATTATTCCCCCGTATCGTTGGATCTCTTACGTTTGTACTTCACATATCTACTCTCATTTTGCCGCTTTGTAAAAGTCGCAAAAAAATTCAGTTGGCCGCATGGATTTATACTTCAAACGTAGCTCTGTATTTAAAATTGTCGCGGAATAGATACGCGATACTGTCGCAGTATGATTAAGCGAAAAAAATTTGGGTTAACTGACTCAAAAATCTTAGTCATTTAAGACTCATCTGATTGTCCTTTGACTGCTCTTACTTTTCAGCAGTACAGTGAGTAGGCCTATTTTCAATTAGAGTTTCAAGACTTGGTCGATCTCGTCCTATTTCTGAGTTAAATAAGCTCAGTAGTAAAACTCTTTAGCCTTTTGGCCCATTTTCTTTTTTCGCTCAGCGTGCAGTTATAATAATCTGTACGCGTTTCTATCATTTCAACAGGCTGATCAACACACTGTTGAAGAATACCGGAGGATCACCAGTCTCCTTCAGCAAGAAAATCACCTCTCCTTTCGTGGCCATGGGCAACCTGGAGAACTTCTCTAAAGGCTGCGAGGCCTTCGGCCTGCCAAAGACTTGCATCATCCAGAGCGGCGACGTGTACGAGGGCAACAAGGCCAAATTCTACAACGTCCTCAACACCTTGCATAGTTTGGGCATGTTGGTGAGTTCACAACTTTATCAGGGTGTCATTGTTTCCTCTTTTTTTTTGGTCGGTGCCTAATATCACATCATTTCGGCCACAAGACCTAATGCCCACATATTTTTAGCGCTGTCTCACTGATACGCCATGCCGAAGACACCAGACACGACACCTCGCCGAGGTTTCCTCATATCATAATGCTGGCCGCCGTCGTATAAATGAAATATTGTTGAGAACGGCATAATACACCAATCAAATAAATAAATAAATAAATAAATATAAACAGCCTTCAAGCGTGTGGAAGCAATATTTCCACAAAAATAGATACCTCGGCCACTCCCGTTGCTCCGACCTTAATAAATAAATAAATAAATTACCATAATCACGACAAGAACAGATGGATGCGAAATGTATAACCTTGCCTATTGCTCATTAATTATATGGGCAGGAACATTTAAGCTGAACGTGCTGTGGTCTATGGGAATACATTGTCCAACTGTTGCGAACAAGTCCAGAGTTTTCATTGGTACTTTTTGGTTTGACGAGCAATTCTTAAACCGATATACACAGTATTGATACAAACAGCTATGTAGACCTCACTCTCTCAAAACTACATTAATACATGTTTTTTACATGTGTCGTTCTTTGTAAACTGAACAGTGTCACCCAGTGCCTTTTTAAACTGGAGAGGGGCATTAATAAGAAGAAATACAGTAAAACTGTTGCTGGAAACTTAATTTACGACGATTTATGAACCGCACAAGATTGGTTGATTCACAGATACTCGAGGACAAATTTCAGGTAACATCCAGCTAGCCTAGCTTTGATGCTTCTTCTCTCCTTTTGTTTTTCTCTCCACAGGCCAATTCTAAGAACGTGCAGCCCCAGTACACCGGCAAGATGATCAAACTGCTGGACAACGAATGAGTTCAAAGACCGTGAAAACTTTTCGTATCGTATACGTGAACAAATTTAAAATCCAGCTTATATAGGAGACAATGACGAACGTTTGGACGACATCTTGGCGACGTTGATATATTCACAGAGTTTGAGGAATTCTGGTGAGATGTTTGGCACCCTAAGCAGGCCAGGATTAGGATATGTGCACTTTAACAGTGATAAGCCTAAGGACTGTAGGGTCTTTGTCTCATTTATAATAAACGCCATTCTCTTACATCAAATCGTTCAAAACTAAAATAAATTTTCTTCACATTGTGTTGACCACAATAAGGAAATAAATCTCTTGAAATTATAATTTTAGCCTTGCGAAGTTTTTGATTCTTTGATCATTTTGGTCTTAAGATATGCACTGAAAGTTATGAAAGTTTCTTTAAAGAAACGAAATAAAAACATCGTGGGCAGTTGAGTGTTCTGGAAAATGAGTGGCCGTAAGTTCCTTCCACCCAGCGTCCGAGAAGGGTTCGGCACTGATGCCTCATCTGCCAGCAGTGTCTCAAATTTCCCAGTCTGAGCCTATTTAACGTATTGGCTATAAAAGGAAACCATTGGGTTGAATGTGTGCCGAAAATAACCCGGGCAGGTTGAGTATAGAGGAGGGTCCAGGCAGCTCGCTTATTACTACAGAGGGAGGATATAACAGCCGCAAACACACACAGCCTTATCAGTAAGTACGATTACCTTAGTTTTACCGATTAAGATTTTACTATAATCAACAAATCCGTCGGGCCACTTACAGGACAGAATTCATGTTGTCCAATACATAAGTTATAAATGTAGTGTTATAATTTCTCACTATCTGTTTACCTCGTATCGGACAGATACAGCATAAGATTTATATTGTCCATACAGTATGTGTTATATAGGCCTAGATTTATAGTTTCACGGTATAGAGATTGCCTTATCCACAATGGCCGATAGGCCACGTTCGTGTGTGATTTTATATAACCAGCAAGAATATAAACATCTGCAATAATTAGAATTGCAAATCGGTTGGACTAATTTGCACACATCACGATGATTTAAAAGATTTTTAAATCCACTGTGTGTTTCATTTATTGTTCATGATCACAACACTATACATCCTGTGCCAGATTGATTCGACGTTTGGTTATAATGCGTTCGAATCAGTATTTCACTGCATATCAGTCCGATCAGAGAATAATTATATGCGGCGTGTATAACAGGACAAACAGTGGCGATATCTTAATTATAAGCGTATGATTTAACCTAAAACGATTTAATCAGCATTGACTTGTGACTTTACTGTATATTATATATATTTGCCTACAGATATTATATACCTTGAGGTTATACTGAATTAGGTTATTGAAGTGAAAAGGCAAAATTAATAAATGAAATATCGAGTTATTTATCCTCTGTAGGCCTGCGACACGTATTCCTGACATCAGTGTGCTAGTTGTCCCCGTCACGCTAAATAACGGTACTTACGATTATTGTATGTATGTTCACTTGCAATGCAGTTTTGTACAGCTTTGATGTGGCAAGTTTGTGAGAGCTGGAGCTAAACATGAAACAGTTTGGTATCGTGTAACAGTCTTTACCAAAGGTGAGCTAGAAACAGATCTGGTTGGTAACGGTGCTATACCGGGGATAGATGCAGCATAACACAAAGACTACAGGCGGCACCAAATGAATTACCCTCGAGGTGGTGCCAAAATACCATGTAATGGTTTTACGTCAGCATTTCGTATGACCATTTGGAAAATATCGCACCGTCGTCACTATTCTGGTTTAACTTTCTATGCTGTACTCTTTTATATCTTATCTCACAGAACCTTAAAATAACACGTAAGCTGTTGAGTATCTTTGGAAGTTGTGTATCGAAATGTAATACTGAAGTTACAAATCGGGTCTAAAACAAAATGTCGAATAAATATGATGGTAGTGATAACCCAAAAATTGCAGAGTTAGGTATCTTTGGACGTTGTTGGAAAATATCATATTGAAGTTTGAAATCGGGTATGAAGCAATCGATAGTGATAATACAACGAACTGCAGTGATGGGTTGTTGTTGTTGGAAGCATCATACTGAAGTTTGAATGAATGATTATGGCTTAACGCCACATCGGCAATATCTCAGCCATATCGTGGCGACTGAAGTTTGAAATCAGGTCTAAAACAAAATGCTTAACAAATAAGATGGTAGTGATAGTTCAAAAAACTGCAGAGTTAGGTATCTTTGGGCGTTGTTAGAACCATTACATTGAACTCTGAAATCCAGTTTAAAATAAAATGTCGGTCAAACTGGATGGCACTGCTAAGCCAACACTAAAGGAATCTGCCTCATTACCTCAAGCCATGTAGACAGAGCACTATAGATTGCTCAGCTTGCTGAACAGGAGAAACAGAGAGTGGATTCACTCTGACACATGTGCTTGTACCTGTGGAAGAGGATCAATTGCTTCTTCTTCATCACTCATCATGCCCTCATCACCATGGCAACAGTCTTCAGAACTTTGTCTAAAAGTATCCCGCGCGTCGAACGCGTGCTACAGCCTTCGATCCTGCTGTGTCTGAGCAAACTCTTCAAATCTGAAGCACGTGTGAATAGCTGGTTAGAGATAAGCTGGAAATATAACTAACGGTATATGTGAGGAATCGTTTATATGTAGCGCAACCACACAGCCGGCATCGTTAGACATCAATTTCTGTATGCAAGCAGGGTTTCTCCCCTTTGCAAACCTTATACCTCCGGATTTCTATCCTGGCCTGCAATGGGCATCTAGGTATAAGTGCCAATTAACCTGTCCACATCTTCCCCTTGCACTTGTAAACAAACTATTTTGGAAAGGTCTTCGGCCAAGCTCCGAACTTACTCGCCTAAATGGGTCCAAGATGAGACGGTTTGTTTATCGATCCGTTGAATTCACGTGGTGCTGTTTGCCTAATTCCGCAAATCTTATGGAATAGAGTTTGGTTTATTTCGTTCGACTGTAGTCGAATTCTACGTCTCGATACAACGAATCTCATCGTGTGAACGTGGCTTTACACAGAAAGAAAACCTTATGGATTTGCTAACCTCGTTTTGGATTCTCTGAGCATATTTTGTTTTTCACATACTGGATCCTAAACATATTTTGTTTTGTACATTTTGGATCCTAAACATATTTTATATTTCATATTTTGGATCTTAAACATAGTTTGTTTGTACAGTTTTACTCCTTTTGCCCAGATCATGTCGCCTTATCCTAGGCTCCATTTTAACAAGTGCGATTTTTGGACACACTGACAAAATTCAAGAAACAATATCTAAAAGTGTGAATGTCCATTCGACTTTTGTCGAAAAAACAGACAAATCACCCTACTTACATGCATTTAGCTCATCGCATTCGACGATTCAAGAAAACTCACCGCACATGAGAAAACGACTTTCTTCGTGATCTGAAGGTCATCACGTGGAATATTGGCCTAATTATGTTTTCTTTGCATTCTGAAGGTTAACCCATAGACCACGTACAAGATGACCAGCGCACTGAGAGCCAGCAAGGCAGGCCTTGGCTATGAGGTGGAGAAGAAGATGGAGGCTGTAAGTCCACATTGCACTTGTTTATTTATTTCCTTATGTATTTATTTATTTCCTTATTTATTTATTTATTTGATTGGTGTTTAACGCCTTTCTCAATGCTAGTTCCACTTATGATGAGCTGTGTGGTTGAGAAAGCGGGGAGGCTCGGGATAAAACAACACCTTTTGGCATGTTATTGGCGAAGTTTCCCTCGTGTGACATTGAAGGAAGGCAGTAGGTCACATAAGGGAGCACGGCTGACCGAACACTACCGCCAAGGCCCCGAAAGCATGGAAACAGTGGAGGTTTAAAAATGTCCAAAATGGATCTTTCGCCTATTGCACTGTAAAAGACATGCACCTTAACCTTGCGTCCACAACCCACTTCAAACAATGCATTTTTTAACAAAAACAGGCGACGGATGGACATGTAGCCGTATATACAGCTAAAATATAGCACAGCGAATTGCGATATCAGCCACATATGCCATTTCGCAACTGGTAAACTAAAATAAAATACTTTTAATTTGGTGTGTCGTCTTGCATGTTTGTCTTAGTGGATCAGTAAATTCAGAAAAAAGTGGATGCCAAAAACACAAGCAACTTTGACAAGACATGCAGTGTGTCGCCATGGGCTGATTCTTTATCGCTCAGTGCAAACTAGGTTTAGTTTCACAAAGCAGTTTGTGTTCGAACTTCTTTTAACCAATAGCATAAAGCTGAAGAAAATTATTAAGCAATAAGTAAGAGAGCTCAACACTTTAATATGAACAGCCATCTTGTCTCCACAAGTACATGGTCTAAGTGAAGAACATCCAGAGGCTTTCTATTTTCAAATTCGAATCCCATGATTGGTATAGGCTTAAAGGTAGCATTTTCAAGGAAACGGTTGCTGTACATTTGTTGTTATTACCTTCGTTGTGCATTTCTCTTGTACATTTTTGGGAGGGGGGGTGTATGGTATAAAGCAAAGAATTCAGGCTAATAAATTTTATAGGAGATATATTTCCTGTAGCAAAAAATCCCAACATGGACACCAAGTCACCGCATTTAAGTCATAGCATTATCTCGAGTTCGCACAGGAAGCTAGGTGCACTGGTCGCTAATGTTTAATAGTAGCAGTTTCAAATACAGAGCTCTATTTATGTCATAACATGTGTCTTAAAAGTTTGGTGAATTAATAAAAACTTAGATAGTCTGAATTGTGAAAGTATTGCAGCGAATTAAAACCGATGTTGTACGTTTCGTCAGAGTATACGAAAACAAAATATTTCTGTCCCTTCCACTTTGCCTGGTGTGACGTCACCCACGAACACATGACGTCATCATTGGCTGACGTGTATCCACAAATGACGCTATCCTTTCAAATGCTTTTGACGTCACCCCAGCATAAATGCCTTACTCAACGTCACATCTGCCTGATTCGACGTCATACAGGAATATTATCACGTCACATCAGGAAGATTTTGTTTTGTCACCACCGAAGATTTTGTTTTTCAAGGAATCCTCAGTTATGTGGGTTTAATAGTGTTATTCATCAAAATCCTTTTGAAACATGGTGTTAGGTGTACACAGTAGTATTTCTTTCATATCATTGTAACATTTCTACGCAATTTGTATTCTAACCAGAGTGGTACTTTAAATTTTGCAGTTGAAAACTTCATGGTAATACTGTTGACAATATTTGAAGTATGCAAACAGACACGCTTGGACGACTTTATCTGAACATGAACAATCTTAAAGACGCGTGATCTGTGAGGGCAAATGGAATCTTCTGATACATTTTGAACCTATAACAGTAAAGTATTTGATTCGGCAAAGAGTAGAATTACATGTAATATACCTCCTTTGGAAAATTGTTCCCGCGGATTCTCAGTAGCATGTGAATTAAGGCGATAAGCATCATTTCATGTAATCAGCAATGGATACGTTTCAGAACTACGACAGAGAAGAGCAGGCTGGGACCCCTCAGGCCATCGTTAACTGGGTGAACGCTGTCCTGAACGGCAAACATGAACCTTGTGTAAGTTACTTTTAGCTCTGACAGGTGATGGATGACGTTGGTATCGGGTTTCACTGCCCTTGGTATGAACCTGACAAAGTTTCCTTCGCTGCACGTGTGTTACATGTACACTTCATCATTTCACAAGTAACTCTACTGTAGAAAATATTAATATTTGTAAAATAATACTCTCTGTCACACTTGGATGTTACCTTATGAAGAAGTACATTTTCAGCAGATGCATTTGAAAAAAAGGGTATGAAGGCAAACAATAGGACTGAATTAGAGAAAGTAAAAATCGTGGTGGGGTGGAGGTGGGGCTGAAGATGTGGGATGAGAGAACTGGGCGGGGGACGAAGTTGGTATAAATGCCAAGATCCATGTAGAGGATATGTACATACACATATATTTATTTATTTATTTATTTATTTATTTGATTGATGTTTTACGCCGTACTCAAGAATATGTCACTTATACTACAGCGGCCAGCATTATGGTGGTAGGAAACCGGGCGGGGGGGGGGGGGGAACACATACACATATAGACAAGATTTACCGAACAGTATATAGTAACAGTATATCGTCTTTATTTGGGAGTGTACTTTTCTAGGGCTAAAATCAATCACTTTGGGTGTACGTGGGAAGGTCTGCCAGCAACCTGCGGATGGCCGTGGGTTTCCTCCCACCATAATGCTGGCCGCCGCCGTATAAGTGAAATATTCTTGAGTACGGCGTAAAACACCAATCAAATAAATAAATAATATAATAAATAATGTGATATTCAGCTCTAAAGGACCCACACACTGAATATTACTTAGCGTAAAGTTAGCTCGAGTTCATTTCATATTATAATTCTGTACAAACTATTATGCTTTATTTCAGCCAGGTTCGGGCATTAAAGACATTGGCGCATACTTCAGGAGCGGCGTGGTTCTGTGCAAGTAAGTTAATTAACATATATATGTATATAATTTGCTAAGACAGGGAAATATATGTATAGCTTGTATGATTTCACCACAGGTCAGTCATCGGCGGATATACAGTAATAATTACAATTTTGTAACAAACTGATATATTGTATTTCAATTCGGGTTTTCAATAACGTATATGACAAGAGCTTCATTGGTAACATTTAGGCCACACTAACTCGCTGCAGTTAATTTCGTTGATCAATGAAACGAGATTGCGTCCTCGAATCTATGTAGTTCTGGCTGCTTAGGTTGCGGTTTTCCGTTAGGAAGTATGTCCGAATGGCGGTGGTTTACTCTCAACACTCCGATTTCCGCCGCCCATACACCTGACCACCGTTATTTACAGTAAATGACTTAAAATTTCACCCCAAAAGCGCTTTTTAGAGGCAAATGGTGCTGAAACTTACATTTTCCCTGTTGGATATCGTCATTCCTTCCATGCAAATTACAATGTACCTTTCTAAAATCATTAGAACCTCTCAGAATCAGACAAAATATGCAACGTATAGTTATGGGAGAAATTTTCAACAGTACATGTTGGCCTATAATCAAAGAAATACATGCTTGTTGGTCCTTGACCTTGCCGATTAATTGTGCTGTTAATTAACAGTGTATAATTCACAACGAATTGTGAACAGTGCAGTTATGACGAGATTTTAATTGATGTTCCATGCTGGCTTCCTCTCCGGCCGTACGTGGGAAGGTCTACCAGCAACATGCGCATGGTCGTGGTTTACCCCGGGCTTTGCCCGGTTTCCTCCCACCATAATGCTGGCCGTTGTAGTGTAAATGAAATATTCTTGAGTAGCACCAATCAAATAAATAAATAGTTGATGCTCCTTTATCCAGACTCATTAACGAGCTGTTGGCGTCTGACGGGAAGCCACCGATCACTTACCAGAAGAAGGTTATGTCTCCGTTCGTTGGTCTCACAAACCTGGAAAATTTCGCCAAGGGCTGTGAGAATTACGGACTCAGCAAGGAGTGCACGGTGCAGTCTACAGACGTCCACGAATGCAGGAAGGCGGGACTCTACAACTTCATCAACACCATGCACAGTTTAGGATTCCTGGTAATTTCAGTTAGGATACATCGTGGTCAATTAAGTAAACGTGGGGAGCATTTTCCAACAAACAAATCGGAATCAAACTTTTGTAAAAGCATTGCAGTCTTTGCGGTTACGCTGTACTACTTGCGAAATGCACCAGCCTCTTTGCTTTACGACAACTGATACACAGAAACGTTCGAGGAAAGAGACATTGAAGGGTGTAAAGCTTTAAATAAGCATTGTTCAACTAATTCTGATCAGGGCTTCGGAAAAATCATGATTTGATCTAGCTGGACAGATTGAGGTCCTCTGAGTTTAGCCTCAATAAACTCTATGTAAACAAGTTCAGAAAAGGGTGAACAGGTCATAAAGTAGGCTCTATGAAGTTAAAACGATTTAATTTCGGTGGAAAGTTACGAGAATTCGGTTTCTTAATTTCATCAAAATTTATATTTATGTATTTGATAATATCGATTCTTCAATTGTTGCTTATATGTTTGAGTCTGATTAGAGTCTCTGCCATTCGACTAGGTTATGTTTTATTTCCTTCCGTCCACAGCAGTGGTGGAACATTCTCACAAAGTCGAGTCAGTGATAGAATCTTGAATTACCCATTTGGCTTTCAGTTTATTCATTGAATGTTATTTCTCAAAATTCACAACATCTTTTTTTTCCAAATCTACAGGCAAATGCGAAAGGATTCATGCCAGCCTACACTGGCGAAATCGTCAAGTACTTGGACAACGAGTAACTTCACAGATGTTGTATGTCGGCGTCACGGGCCTGCAGAGGCGTTGTCACAGCCAAAACAGACGACTCTATGGGGGCATCACGCTGAACGTGCACGGGGTCCTGGCGCCACAAATAGTGCCGCTGATTGCTCATGTTCATATTTACCGTCATGCAACGGGGAGAAGGCGAACCATGCAAACGCCTGTGACAGATAGAGAAGTTAACTATTCCGATGATATAGCCTGCTCCGGTTTTCAACATGTCATTGTACTTTATATGTGAAATAACAGTCAACTGGCAACTAAACTGTCATAACTTATTTCTGTTGACATTGTTATTATCTGGAAGAAGGAAGTGGATTCGTTCAGTTGTATGATGTGAAGTTTTACATAGCTTATAGGCAGTCGTCTCGTAAATACTACCAAACGAAGAAACTGTATGAAAGTAAGAAGACTTATAACTTGTCGCATGGAAAAGGTGTCACTATGTGCTCTGGTTAGCATTCAGTAACCTTTATACAAACAACTATCATCTTATCACATTAAACTGTTTATCTCGTCTTCGTCTAATTTTTTCTGTCTCAGTGGTGCTTCTTACGATTCCTGTCTACGGCGTTTATTTTAGTAGCCTGATATTCAAGTATGGTTATATAAATTACGCGATGTAGAGCGAGATTTGCTTATCATCGGATAGATTGGTGTTCACGTGCCAGTGTTCTCTTGAGGAAGATTCACGCTGAGGAGCGGGATATGGAATACGCCAAATAATACCTACGTTCCTAGAAAATTTTGTTCAAGTATACGGATTATGTGCCATGTTCATGTGAAAGTGCCATTCACATACTTTCTTCAAAATTTAAATTCTTGTACTGATTGACCTACTTTTGTATTATAATACACAAGATAAAAACCGCCTATAGATTGACAGGATTGATGTATACAGGCATTTAGATTTAGTATATTTGGGGAAAGCGATGTAGACACGTAGAAGAAATTGTATTTGCACCCTCTTTAATGTTGAAATGAGAAGAGATTTGTATCATCGCCAAACACGATGATCTTCAGACGACAGACATGCGCTATGATATCATTTATTATAATAAAACAAAAGAATTGGTCTAAGGGTAGAGCCTTGTGGTATACCACATCTGAGCGATCGAGAACAGGACGGTACACCTTCACTTTTTACAATCTGCATGGGTGCGGTAGAATTTTAACCACTTTTAGTAAAATGCACCACGGTTTCCAAAATGATTCACTTTTCACCAAAGAACAGAATGATTAACCGTATGGACGGCTTTGGAAAAGTCTGTAAAGCTGAAAACACTGAATTTTCACTATCTTTTCACTGAAATCTCCACATTTGAATACTGTAGCGAGTTTAGCCAATTTCAAACTGTTTGGCATTATATTGATTCGACTGTTGCCTAACGCCAAACTCGAAAATTTTTCATTCACCGGGTTCATTAATTCTTCAACCTTAACACATATAAAGGAGTAATTTTATGTGCGATTTATGCAGCTTTTTGATTTTATTTTGGAAACAAAATTACATTGATTGGGTTGGGCAAATTCAAGGTTTCACGGAAACTATACTTTAATCACTCTGCACAGATTAGTGCCTTCAGAATAGGCCAGAAAAAAACATCTGGTAAACCTGTAAAAGATTGAAGATTGATAATATATGATCGCGGCCAGTTTTGTGTTTGGCATTGTGTCGAACTCAAATGAAAATTTATTACATGTGTCAATGTTTAGGCAATATGTATAAGATTCACCGAGGTATCTCGGGGTCAAGGTAACAAGTAACCGTTGAGAAGTATCCATTTAATATATGAAGAGATCGGCCTCTTGCCGTTATTTTTTGCCCATCTCCATTAAGCCCGTATCTTATGGATGGTGACATGAAATACTCTGGACAGAAGTGATTCAATGCCTTCCATGATCCCCAAACATCGTTACTGCGGTCATTATAAAACTTGCTTCAAAGAATATGGGTTTTTTGAAAGGCGTATCTCATAATCTAATGTCTATAAATTTTATACGCATTCGACTTTCCGCAACTGGGGTATCTATTGCAACTCGAGGAAATACTTCTTCCAAAACAGATTTGAAATCTTGAAGAAATAGGCCTGTATCGGAGGACCCTTTAAGATCATGGGAAGAAACCAATTAAAACTGTGGATATAAGATTTACACCGGATGCTGTGGTTTGTTCCCAAACGATATAGTGGATGGAAAGCTCCCGCAATTGTCTTCAGCAAACACATCAAAAATCGTAAAGACGTGGAAGATTTTAGTCATCATTATAAGGATAATCCTAGAGAGTAACCTTCGTTCGTGAATATTATTTGTTAACATAGCAATGTGGCGGGCGGGGGCGGGAGGATTGGACAGAAATGTGATATATGGCTGGCGTGAATCGTCTTTAGGTGGATGTTTAACTTCCATACAAAACAACTTTCCCTAGTACCTAGGGATCTTCCAGGGAGTAGTACACAATATGTTGCTAAAGAGCGTGACATTCTTCGCACCTAAGTACAGCACTGATGGTGCCAATAACGCATAGGTTGGTGTTCCTTACAGATATCAACAAAAATAACTTCAAATCCAACATGTGCCTGGTGTCACTGTTGATAGGTGATCTTGTATATATGACAATATCGCACCCCGTCGATTAGTGTTACATAAAGAATTCCCGCCTCCCCCACCAATACGCTTGGTATTTATAGATTTAGGTAAGGTATGTGAAACCTACGATGGGGTGCATGTATAACTGTTCAGATTATGAAATCAGCCATCTTTTCTGTGAATCAAGTAAAGTGAATTGATGATCAAGGCTTTGTAAACACCGGTTTTTTCATGAAAGCTTTGCCTAAGATTTCGGACATAAGTGAAAGGTGAAGAGATATTTTTTTTGTGCCAGAAGATGTTAAATAATCATATCTTGAACCGATTACGTTTCAACGCTTTAGCCAGTCAGTCATATTACATTTGGACATCTCCAAACTACAACACTGTCACCTTCCAAAAGCAAGCTAACGAACTTTACAGAAAAGTAATTACATCATTACAGTTACAAAAAAAGGACTGTTTCGAAAATGTTTTCACATGAAGTGATAATATTCACAATCCCATGCAAACCAATATTACACCCAGAATCAACCCGATGAAAATTCCAAGTTTTGAAAACGGCTATATATATTGTGTGAGTCGGCTACGTGCCACTGAATCTTAACTCTTGGTGACCTAAAAGCCATACGGATGTAAGCATTTTGGTGAAGCAACATCTACACCGGAAGACTAGTATGATTTGTTATATATTCATTTATTTCCCATCAACAATTCTCAACAACATGACTTTAAAAAATGTGTATAAAGCTGAAGAGATGAGCCGTAGTACAGGTATTTACACTGTAAATGGCCTAAAATTTCGTCCAAAAACGTGCATTTTTAGAGGTAAATGAATGTCCTAAGATATTATATTTGGTGCTGAAACTTACATTTTCCCGACAAGACACCATCCTACCTCCCAACCAAGCTTTAATACACCTTCCTACAATCAACAGGACTCCAGAATAAGAAAAAATGAGCAAATTAGTCACGGACGAAATTTTATGTCATTTAGGGTATTCATGCACAGCTTCTATATTACATAAGAATACAAGAAAATAAAACTATGGTGATAGGTGATAACCACACTGGCGTCACTCTTGAACTTCAGCAGAACTCGCTTTGGCAGGCCTTAGACCTCACTTACTGCACGTGTCTATATACAAGTGCTGTGATATTACAGACATGTCATAAGGTATAACATTATTTCCTTTAGGGTCAACACGCAAATTGCAAATCACATACACTGTACAAACCCTGGTCATCTTCAGGTACAACTCATCAACTATCGAACTTATAAGGTGTCAGAATAAATGCTGCCGCTTGACTCTTGGGAGCACAAATGCTGAGGTTGCAGACAGAGCTCAGGTGATTGACACTTGGCGCACATACAGAGTTTATGTGCATAAATTTATTTATTTATTTATTTATTTGATCGGTGTTTTACACTGTACTAAAGGATATCTCACTAGTACGACGACAGCCAGCATTATGGTGGGAGGAAAGCGGGCAGAGCCCGAGGGAAACCCACAACCATCCGCAGGTTGCTGGTAGACCTTCCAACGTACGGCTGGAGAGGTAGCCAGCGAGAGCTGGGACAAGAGTATTTGGTATTTATGATTGGGACCACCAGTTCAGCAACAACATTAGGAAGAAGAGGATTACGGCCAAAACTATACTTACAAAACTTTATAAAACTAAAATTATACTAGGTCACTGTGAATTTGTGCATAAAGTAGAGGCAGATTATTGCTAGGAAACAGGTACAACTGTAAAGTGACTTCCTGGAAGCTTCAGTCCGAAATGTATAGAGGTCCGCGTATTGCATGTTTCTCAGTGTACGAATAGGACACTGATCTAGAACCTGTACACAGAGGTACATGCATATGGCCATACCGCCAGGCATCAAATACAGAGCCTGTACATCAAGTACTGAATCGCCAGGCATCAAATACAGAGCCTGTACATCAAGTACTGAATCACCAGGCATCAAATACAGAGCCTGTACATCAAGTACTGAATCACCAGGAATCAAATACAGAGCCTGTACATTAACTACTGAATCGTCATGCATCAAATACACAGCCTTTACATTAACTACTGAATCGCCAGGCATCAAATACAAAGCCTGTGCATCTCTGACTGAATCACCTGAGATCAAATACACAGCCCGTACATCTACCCTTTCATCACCTGGGATCAAGTACAGCGCCTGTACATTTACTACTGAATTGCCAGGCATCAAATACAGAGTCTGTACAACAGCTATTGAATCCATAGGAATCAAATACAGATCCTGTACATCTACCACTGAATCACCAGGGATCAAATACAGAGCCTGTACATCTACCCTTTCATCACCTGGGATCAAATACAGACCCTATACATCTACCACTGAATCACCAGGGATCAAATACAGAATCTCTACACACATGTATAATACCATATTAGAAGGGATCTGTAAAAGAGCCCGTATATGTAGCACTTCTACCAAACGCTGATCAGGGAACAAATAAGATACACAGAGCTTGTATGTCTAGAACAAGTCCAGAAGAATATCTGGGCACAGATACAGAGCCTGTACATACATTCATACTGTTACAACTGCCTGGGATCACATACAGAACCTGTATAAATGTATGCATACTGCTACAACTGCCTGGGATCAAATACAGAACCTGTATAAATGTATGCATACTGTTACAACTGCCTGGGATCAAATACAGAACCTGTATAAATGTATGCATACTGCTACAACTGCCTGGAATCAAATACAGAACCTGTATAAATGTATGCATGCTGCAACAACTGCCTGGGATCAAATACAGAACCTGTATAAATGTATGCATACTGCTGCAACTGCCTGGGATCAAATACAGAACCTGTATAAATGTATGCATACTGCAACAACTGCCTGGGATCAAATACAGAACCTGTATAAATGTATACATACTGCTGCAACTGCCTGGGATCAAATACAATACCTGTATAAATGTATGCATACTGCAACAACTGTCTGGGATCAAATACAGAACCTGTATAAGCACACACTGCTACAACTGCCTGGGATCAGCTACAGAACCTGTAAAGTATTTGGACCAATGCACACCTCTGCACAAATACAGTGCCTGTACATATATTTCTATCCAGGGCACTTTCACATGTATAGAGCTATGTACATGAACATGGTCTGTGCATAAACTGCTGGGAAAATCTTCAAGTATTTACTTTTACACACAGCACAATACTACAAAATGTTAACTACCACTATGTATACTGTACACATAGAACAGACTTATACTACAGATCAATGGCTTACATTGTACAACAGACATAACTACATGTCTCATGTAACAGCATCCACGGTGATATCTCATGCATACTCTACACATGTACATGTATATCTGTATAACAGCAATATTCTCATGCACTCATGACAGGTCTATGTCATGGTACTGTCATTTACCCTAGCAGATATGCCACATGAACAGCAGTCCCAAAAAAAAAAACAAGGCATGAACCCGACAAAAATGCATGAGCCTTACAAAAATGCATGAATCTGGAAAAAATGCATGAACCTGCCAAAAATGAATGAATCTGGAAAAAAATGCATGAGTCTTGAAAAAATACATGAAGGATGATGTTCATTTAGGTCTGACTTGACTGAGATCATTAATAGCAGGATGCTGCTTTTCAAAGGAGTCTGAAATCTTACCCGGTCCACATGTACATGTACCATGGTTTTCTTCTGCGCATCAGAAGACGGTGCATTTTAGGACACCCAAACAATACACTGTGATTCCATAATTCTGACTTCACTTCACCATTTTACCTCATTTTCTATCCCCGTGCTGTTTTCACTGTCATTTGGTTAGATACATATGTACTTGACAACAAACACAGTTTTTAAATCTTGTGACATTTGGAACTTTTTACCAATTTGGTGCAGTAGAGTGATTCTGTGGTCAAAATGTCCACAAAAAAACAGGCCACTGACCACAATCAAGAATATTAAATTATTTCACAATTTAAATGATGCATAACTGTTGAAAAAATCACCTGTAGAATGATGGTCTATACTTTTGGAATAGGGTACAATATCACAGACTATGGTGGTGCATTTTCCCAACGCTACTGCCATCCACTTTTCATTGATTTTTTTATTCTGTCTGGCTTTATTCAAATAGCTGCTCTTCACACTGCAATTTTGGGACCCACATCCATAACTCCTCAACAACATAGCTGTCGAATGTCAATCTCGATGGCCAGACAAATACTGATCGATTTACTCGTTTATTTATATGGTGCTTTACACTGTACTCAAAAATATATTACTTATACGACAGCAACCAGTATTATGGCCGAGTATTATTCCCCAGCTGAGCCCTGGGGAAACCCATGCCCATTCGTAGGTTGCTGGTTGCAGGTTACGACCTGAGAGGAAGTCAACGTGGGCTGGACTTGAACTACAGAAGTGGCACTGGTCTTGTCGTGAGAGGCTCTTGGGTCACTGTAATACCCTGACAAATATTGAACCAAATGTGCAGGGTTTAATCATACAACCCATATCAACATGTATTTGATATATACTCCAGATTCCCTGAAATTTACTGGAATTAGAGAAAAATCTTCTTCCATGGAATATTGCCACTTAAGACCTCTCCACAGATTTCGATATTCTCTTCCATGGAATTGTGAGTGATATGTGAGACATATTCTGATGGCCAGAGTGACTCACTCCTCCACGGAACATTATCTATAATATCTGAGAGACAACAGACGTGGTAGATTTAAGACGCAGATCCTGACTAACAGACTGTCTCACCTCTCTGTGAAATGTTGTTTGTGGTATCTGAGATACACCAAACATGTTAGATTTAAGACTAGGCCTCTGATTGACAGACTGTCACAATTCCCCATGGACAATCGTCTATGACATCTGAGAGACACCTGATCTGTTAACTTGAACAAGATCCGGATTCTGATTTTCCGATGATCTGGTCTATCCGGTCTATCCATGGAACACAGTCTATTATGTTTGAGGGGCACCAGACCTGTCAACTTTAAGACCCTGATTCTGGTTTAAGGGCTGTCCTACCTCTCCATGTATCACTGTCTATGATATCGGAGAAACACCAGACATATCAACTTTTACATGACCCAGATTCTGATTTACGGTTTGTCTCCCCTCTCCATGGAACATTGTTCATGATGTTCAAAAGACACCAGTCCTGGCAGCTTTAAGGCCCTGATTCTGGTTTAAGGGCTGTCCTACCTCTCGATGTAACACTGTCTATGATATCGGAGAAACACCAGACATATCAACTTTTACATGACCCAGATTCTGATTTACGACTTGTCTCCCCTCTCCATGGAACATTGTTCATGATGTTCAAAAGACACCAGTCCTGGCAGCTTTAAGGCCCAGATACTGATTTACGGACTGTTTCACTTCCACATGGAACATTGTCTATGATGTCTGAGAGTCTGCGAAGCCTGTAACGTTGAGCTAAGTTAGACAACATCAGCACTGGGTCTGTTTCTTCCTCACTGTCAGGATCTGTGGCCTCTTCTAATGTGGTAATTAAACACTTAATCCTCTCTCTTGTGCACATGCTGTTCAGATACTGCAGAACTGGCGGAACAGTTATTTTCCCTTCCTCTGCCACCTAGAAACATAACAATAAACATGTGAAATCATGAAGGGAACTGAGACATATTCAGATCTCATTTAATAATAAAGTTGAAAAAAAAAAACAAAAATACTGCCCACTGCACCTAAAACTCCTCCGCCTGAAGCACATATATACCATGTAATGAACTGATACAAATTCAAAGAGATATTATGTATAATAGCAGCCTATCATAAAATTTAACTTAACTGACACCTATGACCTTGAAAAGGTCAAAGTTGCCGAGAATCAATAGGGTGTTCTTAATCTTGCCTGACAGTAAGTGTGGTATACATGTAAGTTTGGTGAACTTGGGCTAAACAGTTCCAGAGATAGAGCGTTTACAAATATTTGTCTTAAATGACACCAATGACCTTGAAGACAAAAGGTCACTGAAAATTGATAGGGTTCTTCCCCATGCCAATGTGTAAGTGTGGCATAAGTTAGGTGAACTGACAGACCGTTCTAGAGATAGAGCATTTATAAAGATATGGACAGACAGCTGGCCGGACAACGACAGCTACTAATACAATAGCCAGGGGTGCTACGTAATATTTTATGTGGCAACCTAAAACGGGTTTTCGCAAATTTAAGGTAAAATGGCATGGTAACCTATTTTTGGTTCGGCAAACTGCAATTAAGGAAACCTAAGGTAACCTGTGAATGGTAATCTATACATGTCGGTTTCCTTAGTGAAAACTGATTTTCAGAAACTCAGACAGCATAAATGTTCTCAAATCTGAATGAAAGAATTAAGCTGTTTTTTTTAGAAAGCACTGCATTAGTAGCATGTAAGTAGGAAAACCCAAGAAAGTCTGCAACACAACTTCAACCTCACAACATTATTTCTGTCCCCCTGTCCACAGATTTGAGGTTTTAAACATAAGCATGTTTGATTTTTCAAACCTATTCTTAAATCTGCCATCCGGGAGCCTTCGTGGCTCAGTTCGTTAGCGCGCAAGCGCAGCACAATGACCCAGAAGCCTCCCACTTATGCGGCTGCTGAGAGTTCAACTTCAGTCCATGCTGGCTTCCTCATTGGCTGTACAAGGGGAGGTCTGCCGGAACCCTGCAGATGGTTGAGGGTTTCTCTGGGGCTCTGCCCAGTTTCCTCCAACCCTAATACTGGCCGCCATCAAATAAGTGAAATACTCTTCAGTATGACATAAACCATCAATCAAATAAATAATCTGTCATAAGCCTCCTGGTCAAACTGAATCCCCTTTCTGTCATACTTTGACCAACTACGATTGACAGGCAAATTTCCATGACTAGAAGAATCTCCCTCAAGTCCGCCACCTCATTCTCAAACACCTTCTTCCACAACATAAGCTTGTCTCTGATATTATATTTACTGTCTTAGCAAGGTACGATCAGTGTGTACTTAAGGACTTAAGGTAGGGCCAGGGACAACTGCTGGTGAAGGCACACTGTGCTGTTTTCACTCATCACTGACAAGAGGACTACATTTGGGGTACGCACAAATAAAATGAACATCACTGAAATACTACCACACTGCCAAGAGCGATTCTCCCCTTATTTTTCTCGTGCATCATTAAAAAATTTCTGGCCAACAATTTTGTTTTTATGGTAACCGAGTACATGCCGCCTACATTCAATTTTGCGAAACCGGTAGGTGAACGAGTCCGGTCATTCGCCATGACCTCACATCCCTGACTACCCCTGGGTCAACACTGGTCGAGGGGTAAGACCAAATTTTTGTCATATAGCAATGACACTAATATGCTGTAATTGCATTAACAATAGATACACATCAACATCCCTGTGTCTCTTTAAACATTTTCTGTGTAATTTCTGAGGTCATGGAGTGCATTAATTCATGCAGTCAGGGGTCATCTTATACATGTACATCTATGATCAGATCTGAACGTCTCTCCAAAGGGCTGTGGTAATCTCGGGTTTCTTTCAACCATAAATCAGACAGCTCTTGAATAAACTGAAACATTCTTGGACACAGTGGTGAACACATGAATACACAAGAATAAATTTGCAATAGTTGCAGCATCTCCCAGAGTATTTCATGCATACTGGTTCCTCATTAGGTAAATGGCTCATAATTAAAAGCAGGAGGCCCATGTTTAAAGATAAGATGTCAAGGCTTTGACAATTAAGTGACCAACCAACAGACACAAGGAGAACCAGCATATATTGTTGCTTCGGTTCAAATCATAACACTAAGTATTTGAGTGCTTCTTACCTGCTCTGGCATAATGGAATGGAGATAGCACACTATATCGCGGAGTAGACCCTGAACAATCTCATACAACAACAACAAATATTTCTCATCCATCTCAGTGTTGTCTGATCTTGCGTTGCCTCCTTTGTTCTGAGGTGACTGTTTTGCTGTCCCTGCCTTGTCTTCGTCAGCTGGTTCTCCCCTCCCTGGGTGACCATTAGCCTCAGAAGTGGTCTGCTTACAATCAACAGTCTGCTCATCTTCCTTCACAATCTCCTCACTGTTTTGCTCTTTGGTACAGTTATCACCTTCTTTTGAGGACGTTCTTATTTGCCGTATTCGGGATGACAGGGGTTCCAATATTTTTAACAGGTACCGCATATTCTGTTCATCTGGAAAAGAATAAAAAATAAAATATGTGGGAATCCTTACAATTTACTTTACTATTAATACATTTGCACATATTCCTTTAAAGGGACAGTAGGCATTTTTGCGTTATTATAAAATGACACGAGTATCAGGTATTTTCCTCACGAAGAAAAAGTTATAAGCTTCTCGTTAATCCCACCACCAGCACTGTACATTAAGTGAATGTTTAAAAATAACAAATAAAACCCTAGACGTATTCCATCACAACTTTCCCATTGAAAATGACTTTAAAGTACATAGGAATTGTCTCAAAACCTAAAGGAAAACAGCTCATTCAACACTACTTTTACATCGCCAATGGTGAACTAAGAATGGGTGACGTCACAGCAAAAACAGATGCCCTCTCGGGTGGCAGAAATACCTCGCCCTTGATGGGTTAAAATTGAGAGCATGGCAGCCTGTTCATTTTCTCTATGTGGGCGTTTTTGCTTACGTTGACCTCAGTTATCACACATAACAAAAATAAGTGATGTTTTTTTGATCATGAATGAGATTCTTTAGCAATACATATATACACTTGGCCCAGAGTTGTCATTTCTTTTAAAATAAATGTAATAAGAGAAACCTGGAAAATATGGTCTCCAAAACCCACCTTAGAAAATAATTACTTTTGTGACATTTTTGGGGTACAAAAAAAATGTTAAAAGAAAAAAAAATTACATCTTTCCGAACACACATTATTTTGGACCTTACACTCCAAATAAGTGAAAATTAGAATCTAAGCCTCTGTCTGGTGACAATGAATGGAAAGGCACTAACTTATAAGCAAGCAAAGCTATTTCTGAAACACGTAGTTCTGATTTACCCTGCAAAATACTGTCAGCGACGTCAGTGGAGGCAGAGAAGATAACATTGAGCACAGCGAGGGCAGAGCACAGGGAACGTTCCCGCCCCTCCAGTCCCACGATCTCGTACTCGCATACCCCTGCCAGGTATTTCCTCAAGGGAACCTCCACCTTTTCAAACTCGGATACTAAAGGAAAAAATAAATGTCATTACTTGCAGCGGTAAGCAGAAGAAAGGCTTCTTATTCAGTATACATAAGCAGACAAACTAGCAAATATAGATTTCATTTTATTTATTTGATTCATGATATGTATATATGTACCTATGATTAGGTCTGATGTCATGCCTTACAATTTTTCAGTCATATGACGACAAGAAGTCCCTACATGTATGTACATCCATGTACATTGTGTTTTCTTGTGGCAGGGGGAGTCCATGTCGCCAAAGTGTTGCTGCCACTGGCGCATCGCGACCCCCCACCCAGCGACATGATACCGAAACCGGGCCAAATAGTCCTACTTCAGTGCTTACTACCAAGTTAGACAGCAACAAATGCCAGTTTTAAAGTCTTTGGTATGACCCAATAAAGGATTTTTTCCGGATCTCCTGTCCTTGAGGCTGATGCTGGTCTACCCACTAGGCCACTGAGGCAGTTCTTGATTCATCATGCTCATGGTGTTTAATGGCATAAATACATGCAGATGTCCACAATAGTAACTTAGGGAGCCACAGACTTCAGGTATGTAACACTGACACTTTTGATACCACTGTACACTTCTGACAAAACTATACACTTCTGACACTTACGGTACACTTCAGACACTACTGTACACTGGACAAAACTGTACACTTGTGACACTACTATACACTTCTGACAAAAATGTACACTTCTGACACTACTGTACACTCCTGAGCAAACTGTACACTTCAAACACTTTCTACTGATACACTTCTCACATTTTGCAATTTTGAAATGGCATCTCACATTTAAAAACACTTTGGCATCTTATATATATACACTTCAATGTTACAAGTCTGCAAACTGCTCTCCTGACATCCCTGTCACTCTTATGGTTTCTTACAATGTTTATGAATACTACCACTATAAAACACTATGACACTATAAAAAGTGACGAATGCAGGCTTTATTACTCACTATGAAAACTATGAAATGCTTTGAGTACATGTCAACCTATACAAGCATCAAATCAAGCATCCAATTTGACGATGAAGTTGATGACTTACCTAGAGCCTCGACACCCTTCTCTGTGGTCGACAAGAGTTCAAAAACATGAAGAAAGACATCTAGTTCTTCACTTTGGCTGTAACTGCAAAATAATACCAAACAAAAATCACGAGTCAGAGAAAAACAAGTCTAGCTGTCATGAAATTGTATACAAGGCCTATCCACATGTATATTAACGAAACAGATATTATACTGACAAGTTAATGTCAACCAGCACCAGCTCATATTTTCAGTTTTTAATCTGACTGATGTTTAACGCCAAACTCAAGATACTTTCAGTCCATAATAATCTGGCTGCCTTGTCCTTGGCAAAAATTGCTGTTTATCAACAAAAGGATAAATTTTCCACAAAGTTACAAGAAAATGAACCAATAAACTGGGCTTTTTGAAAACATCAGCAGTCAAACTGTGATTCTCTACCTAATGTACAACGTTGTACATTTCCACATTGAATCTGTCTGTAGCTCACATGAGACTTCTCATCTGTCCAAACCCATCTGCTGAATCCCCATCTGTCCATACCCATCTGCTGAATCCCCATCTGTCCATACCCATCTGCTGAATCCCCATCTGTCCATACCCATCTGCTGAATCCCCATCTGTCCAAACCTCATGGTCACAGTGCATATGACCATAATTTATTCCATTCCCCAATCTGCTCAACCATCTATCACAACCTGATCTATCTGAGCTCCACAGCCCCTGTATCTCATTCGTACTTGATCTATCTGAGCTCCACAGCCCCTGTATCTCATCTGTGCATACCTAGTCTGCATACAATTACTCTTGCCACACCCCTATAACCACAGCCCATATGCCACATCTCCCCACACCCCTATAACCACAGCCCATATGCCACATCTCCCCCCACCCCTATAACCACACCCCATATGCCACATCTCCCCACACCCCTATAACCACACCCCATATGCCACATCTCCCCACACCCCTATAACCACACCCCATATGCCACATCTCCCCACACACCTATAACCACACCCCATATGCCACATCTCCCCACACCCCCACAGCCCATATGCCACATCTCCCCACAGCCCTATAACCACACCCCATATGCCACATCTCCCCAAACCCCTATAACCACAGCCCATATGCCACATCTCCCCATACCCCTATAACCACAGCCCATATGCCACATCTCCCCATACCCCTATAACCACAGCCCATATGCCACATCTACCTATACCACATTTCCCCTACACTGCATATCACTCTCACCAAAGGGGAGTTTTCAAAAATGTGGGGCAAATATTTGCAGCCTTGCCATACATCACCTGTTCATGCCTCATCTGCCCATAGTCCACCTGTCCATATCTCATCCACCCATAGTCCACCTGTACATATCTCATCCACCCATAGTCCACCTGTACATATCTCACCCACCCATAGTCCACCTGTACATATCTCATCCACCCATAGCCCACATGTCCACATCCCACCTGTCCAAATTTAGCCTAACCCTATCTGATGTACCCCCCAACCAGACACCTGTACCATCTTCTGGGTGGCCCAGTCCTGACACAGATCATCATCTAGCCTTACCCTATCTGATGTACCCCCTCCAGAAGAGCCTGTACCATCTCCTGTGTGGCCCAGTCCTCACACAGATCATCATCTAGCCTTACCCTATCTGATGTACCCCCTCCAGAAGAGCCTGTACCATCTCCTGTGTGGCCCAGTCCTCACACAGATCATCATCTAGCCTTACCCTATCTGATGTACCCCCTCCAGAAGAGCCTGTACCATCTCCTGTGTGGCCCAGTCCTCACACAGATCATCATCTAGCCTTACCCTATCTGATGTGCCCCCTCCAGAAGAGCCTGTACCATCTCCTGTGTGGCCCAGTCCTCACACAGATCATCATCTAGCCTTACCCTATCTGATGTACCCCCTCCAGAAGAGCCTGTACCATCTCCTGTGTGGCCCAGTCCTCACACAGATCATCATCTAGCCTTACCCTATCTGATGTACCCCCTCCAGAAGAGCCTGTACCATCTCCTGTGTGGCCCAGTCCTCACACAGATCATCGTCCAGCTCTAACAGTTTGTCCAAAAGATCAGCTGTCTTCTTCAGCAAGTCCACTGTGGCAGACCAGAAAACATACATGTATATATACATGTGAACACTGACCAGCAATATTGTACATTTCACCTGAAATATCTCCATATTTAGATGTCAGTGAGGCTATCCTTAAAAAAACTGGTTGTTGGACGTAACCCGACTCTATGAGGAAGAAATAGGGTAGGTTGGTATGGAATTCTTTTTATTTCTTCTGGCTCTTGAAAACGATAGAGATTTTAAAGGAATTAACATAAAGGGGGGGGGGGAAGGAAAAAAACTTTTATTGAAATATGAATAAAAAGTTTTGAGTACGGCCCCTTTTGAGAGGGGCAGCTATGCCCAACAAACATATTTATAGGTATGGCCTGAGGCATAAAACAGAAGAGGGTAAAAAGGTATAAAGATAAAGGCCACAATCCGCATAATACATGTATGAACTAGCACACCCTACTTAAATCCTACAGAGACCTGGAGGGACAAAAAGTGAGTTGATGCAGGAATTGATTTCTGAGAAAGAAAAGATAATTGAAAACCAAATGTTAACATTACCATTTGTAGAGCTCTGGAGAAGAAACTTGAGGTTTGTCTGAGAGTCTGGGCGATCTTTGATAGCCTTCAGCCAAATGTCTGACACGTTGTTGTTACACAGGCACACATAACACAACCTGAAACATATGTCACAAGTGTGACTGAACTATGATAACAGCTTAAGCAACACACTGGAATATCATCAGTTACATGTCTACCTGAAGAAAACATTACACATTTTGAAACAAAGCATATTGTTTGAATGAAGTCCTATCTTACTGCACATACCAGTAATAAGAGAGTATCACATATTCCACATGTTTGGTTTACCTTAAAATTCTGTCAGTTGAAAGCATTCGTCACAGTCTGTAATGTAGGACTGTCAGAATGTTAACTGTACCACTGCACCAGATTGTCTAGTTGACTCAGAGATCAGTTGGACATTTTCCCAGCTTTGACTCTACATTGTATTTCTGACAGCTAAGATAGGAAAAATGAAACAGGGGTCAATTCCACAAAGCCATTTCTGACTTAAGTCACAATTTAAACCCTCTTCACAGTGCTTATTTTATATCATTGGAAGTTGAAATTTTGGTACTTTTATCATAGGATAATGCTGACAATGTGGTTAAAAATTTAATTTTCTGGGTCAAAAAATAAGCCCCAAAATCATATTTCAAATTTTGACTTCAGTCAGAAATGAATCGACACCAGATCTCAGATCTACAACCTGGCAGTAGTTAGTTCTGAATGGTAGTCTAGTATACAACTCGTACATGATCTGTAATCTGAGGGGAAAATGCTAGGCCTTTGTACTACAGGTTGCATCAGTTTCAGATCAAGCTTCGCCTCTCTTTCACATAAAGCTTCGACTCAATTTCACATAAAGCTTCGCCTCTCTTTCAGATCAAGCTTCGACTCAATTTCACATAAAGCTTTGACTCAGTTTCACATAAAGCTTTGACTCAGTTTCAGATAAAGCTTTGACTCTCAGTTTCACATAAAGCTTTGAATCACTTTCACATCAAACTCCTAGAACAAGAGGTGCACACAAGCAGTTTGATGGATTCAAGAATTAAATTGTGAACATAAACATTTCCTCCATCTAAATACTGACTTCTGTATTCAATCGTTGGAATATTCAAACAAAGCAACTGGTATGACTAAGGTTACTGGTTTTATTCCCATAGCATATGAACCTTGATACTCTGTTGCCAAAGCGTTTCTCACAGCAACTCAAGAGAAAGACAACAACAGTGTAATGAACTCTAGAGTAAATACAATCAGACTAGATTAGACTGAATTTTTAGAGTCAAATTAATACTGTAAAATTTCCTTTTTGCTATCGTAACTTCTATTTTTCCCGAGGGATATCATTCTACCTTTTAATCAAAACCCTGAAACACCTTTCTAAAATAAATAAAACGCTTACAATCAGGAAATATAAACAGCTTGGTCATAGATGAAATTTTATGTCATTTACGGTATGTGGGTGACATCTTGTCTGCAACCTCATCTCAAATTTCCCTTCCCCCAACTTCCAATCCTCCCCAATGCTTTACCTTGCCACAGAAATGCACTTGGCTCAGCTGACAGACTGACAACCCTCTCTGTGTGCACAGTGACAAGCGTCACAGCTCTGCCTGTCACTGAAGCCACTGCTGACCCCAGTGACAATATGCCATATCATAAGCCTTCCAGTTTTTGTTTGTAACCAATAAGGCTTACATGTAGCAAGAGGTAAACTGGCCTATGATACCTTTAATCCCTTCCTGTAACAGTCGCAATAACACTGTATCCAATCAGGAAATAGGTCGGATTGCTATCAGTTGTTATTAAGGGGCCTCAGACACCACAGTGCAGCTGTTAAAACTGTATAGACAGTTTAATCATGGTTATCTCCTAAAACCAATCCCATCTTAATTTATAATAACAGGAACTTAGAAGAACAGACCTCCTCTAAACAAAGTGCCCATCATCTAATAGGCAATTTCTTGTCCAAAATAAGTCCAAATATGGTCCAGTGATTAAAACGGAAATAAAGATTGAGGTGCTACCATGGACTTTTTGGACCACAATGATCAAGGTTGAAACACAGTGAGGTTACAGGTTCTATTTCTTTTTTGATGATAAACATGTTGTAAATGTTGTACTTTCACATTAAATACAGACACAAGTACAGTACAACATGTATATTCATGTACAAAATAGACACATAGCAATCAGAGGATATTTAGCATCTAACAAAAATCCGTGACATCACTGTGCTTCAGCCTGCTTATTATGGTCTAAAAGAACACTGCAGCAGAGCACCTCTATCTTTATTTCTATTCTTATAAATGTAAAAAAAAAATGACATACGTGGAATCAGCATGAAGTAGACTTTTAGATAAAGTATACATTTTATGAGGGTGGTTTGTTCTTTTAAAGTCAAACGTTACTCCATTTGACCTACAATTTAGCCTAATAAGTACATTTTTAAAGACATGTAAAGGTCAGAAAAATATTATTTTTGGTTATGAAACTGACATTTTTCAAGTAGGATAACACCCTACCTTCCAAACAAACCTCCAAACACCTTCCAGAGACCTACAGAGCTCTCAGATTTAGACAATGTGAGTAAATGTCATGGCCATTACAATTTAATATTGAATGCAGTATTCGTATCTATAAGCCAGTGTGCTGGCCTCCATCTGTCAAGCATACCTGAATGTTTCCACCAGAGTCTGTGGATCGCGGCTGACCATCAGAGCTAGCAACACTTCCCTGAAATGAACAGTTATACAGTACATGTAACACACATACGTATCAAACTTTAACTGATAAATCGACATGTATGTTTCAAGTAATCTATGCCTAATTAACTGAAGCAACACACACACAAATATCTGACAGACAATGATTAAAGGAGAAGAGTAACAGTTTCGAGTTGTGCAAAAATTTTCGTCACCAGGTTTTTCTGGTTATCGTTATCAGATAACAGAATTGTACAGAAGATGTCTATTGCTAATGTCTCTTTGATTTACAACGTCTCCACTCCATTGGTTGTCCTCATCATTCATGTCTTAAAACAATATAACAGTTTTTGTGCCATTGCTGAGGGTTAGATGAACAAATCTGGGCCACTTTGATGAGATCATGTTTCAAAATCCAAGGGGAATAACCCATGGAGTTGTTGAGCAAATCACAGAATATCCAGACGTGTACAGTTGATTTCTGGCCTAAAACTAACACAATTATCCTTATATATTATGAATCCTGAATTCTTCAACAATAAAGTTTTTGTATCACAACTATATTCTTTGTCTTTATTAACGATGGAGTTGGGAAGAAGCATGACAAAAGTATATCCAAACACAAGATATACATGTACAAAAATGACACCACCCTGCAGAAAAGGATCTTAACAGCCCAATGTAGCAAAAAATCCTATTATTAAATGGAGACAACCACATACACTTTCATGAGGCTAAGTCCTGGAATGTAGTTCTGGCTGGTGTTGTAATGACTTTACCCCAGGGGGCTTGTCAGCTATATAACATGTCATTTTGAAAATAAAACAAGTTCCAAGACTAAAAGGAGTACATTTTGGAAGCACATAACTACATGTATTTTCCACAGAATGATAATAATACCTTGATCAGCCCATAATTTAACACTTACACCAGAACAGAATTGTTGGATATAGCAATACAGACTTTGTCACAGCATACCATGTTACCCAGAATACCCACACAGATTTCCTGAAACAATGGGATAAAAAAAATTTGTGAGACTTCTTGATATGGTCTATTACCATGGCAATTTCCCACATACCCTACATCTATATTAAAGTGTGAAGGAATTAATCACTGGGTTATTTTCACATTCCACAGAAGCCCCAAAAGACAAATGCAAAATATTAAAACAGACCGCTACTTATATTATAGTACAATTTCTTTCAGATGAGACACAGCGCTGTGCTATGCTTTGTGAAGATTCTACATGTAAATTTCATTCTGCATGCAATAACACATACTGCATCAACCACACAAAGAGAAAAGAAAGAATTTCTTAGCCTTAGAGGGCACTCAGAGGGTGCAACCTCTGCCACACCCAAACACACAAATTCCCTGACTACATGTGCAGACAAAAGGACAATACATTTCCAGTGGTTTAAGAATTGTTTTATGAACTGAAGGGATCAGCCCCTGGCCCATAACTAACATGTGCATGAAGTTTCATCACAACTTTTTCCATAAAGTTGCTCAAAAATATGTTGGTGAAAAACTTACCTCCGGGGCAGAGGAAACAAGGGAGATAATAAATTTAAAGACTTGCCACAACTCTAGGAGCCTTAGATTTCCTGATCACACCACCCAGTATGTCCATGGCTTTAAACTCATGCAGAAACTCTGCAACATCCTGTCCAAGCAAACAGTACTTGTATTAACACAGACAGGATAACATATATGACAGTTCAGTAAACAATACAACTTTATGGACTGAAACAACAACGAGAGGACATTTGCTGAACCAAATGACTTAAATGTAACATAACATGAAATGGTTAACTGTAGGAATACAGCACTACTTGTAGAAGACATCTAAATGTTGTTTACAAACTTATAAACTCTTTTCAAATCAATGACACTCTAGAAAAAATGAAAGGTATGAAATTCGGCATGCATGTTACCTATTAATGAAGTTAAATCTTTTTTTTAACAGGGCAACATACTGGATGTTTCAATCTCCCAGACTTAACAAAATAAAGTAAGCTGGACATTTTGGATGTTTCAATACCTTGTTCATGGACACGTCTAGACATAACAAATTAAAGTAAGCTTACAAGCAGGACATTTTGGATGATTCAATACCTTGTTCATGGACACGTCTAGACATAACAAATTAAAGTAAGCTTACAAGCAGGACATTTTGGATGTTTCAATACCTTGTTCATGGACATGTCCCAGAGTTCACAGAGTTCATTCTGAAGATCTTCACTCACATCAACACCCAATTCAGGCTGATCTGCTTCTGGATTTACACTTTCACTATCCACTTCCTATCACAGAGGCATTAAAATGACAATACATGGATAGCAGAAGTGTGTAAGGTATCATGGTATGTATATGTTAGCTAATATGACATTTGATCAGGGTGGAGAATACCAGGCAAATCCAAGGGGAAAACAATGGCACTGTGCCAGTTTTATGAAAAAAACTCCCAATACCGCTGACATGAAAGTCCATCAAATTAAGACAACATCCTTCTTTTTGTGATGTTGTTTCATGTATGAAAATCTGCTGTTTTCACAGTTCTTAAGTTATTAGTCTCAAACTGCGGAATTTTGCTCGGTCAAGGATGGCTCCAAACATGTGTCAGAGCATGCTCCTCTCAAAAATCTGATGGAGTTGCTTTGACAATTTGTCAAGTGCTTCTCCATGGCAATTTGCTGGCAGTCACATATGTTCCTTTACTTTCTGTATCTCCATTTACCACAAGCACAATGAAGGTCAGTTATTTCCAAGGCTGAGTGGGGCCCCAAGATTCTTTTAGGAAAGCTCAAAGTGACTCACAGCATGCCTCCATTTTCAGGAATTGTACATGGAACCTGTTATGGCACAGTGGTTTCCATCTATGGCTGACATCAGAGGACTCTGGTACAGTATACATTCTTATCATAGCCTCCAGTGTTGTCAGGTGGCTGCAAATTGATGTAAATAACTCATGCAGTACCTGAATCAACTTCATCAAAGTTGAGAAAATCCAGTGCTTGCTGAAGGCAGATTGTCCAACCTTATCAGCCAGGTCCAACTCTTTGTTCTGCTTGAGCTCTGGGGGTGGGGATGGATTCCGGTCATACACAGGGGAGTCAGCTAGGTTCTCTGTCAAACAGATACACACACAAGGAAATGATCAAAGTCTTTCACAGGGCCATATCACACCAATACACCATCCACTGCAAGCCTGTCAGTGATGCTATAGATTAAGTTAGTTTCCAAAAAACACTACAAAACTTGCTTTTAAAATGAATTTTTGAAACATCTAGATTATTCCCAGCTGACTTCAATTGTTTTGGTTGCAAGAATTTATTCTGCTGGCATTAGATACAATATAACTCATTTTACAACAATTCACCTAGCCTTTTCAACCAAACAAAACTGCCAATAATGAATGTAGTGGTACTACTACTGGTATAATACCACCAAAGCTGCTGACAATCAGACCCTGTTTTTTCACCTGGTATGAGGTTCCAATCCTTCCTTTTCTCTGAGTAAATGAGTTTAGTGAAATTAGCAGTGTTAAAAGTTTTGTTTGTTATTCAAGTAATAATAAAAATTGAGTATCCTTTGCTCAACTCAACTTCCAGTCCTTAATATAAAATTTAATTGATAGCTGGCGTCCATTAGTTAAGTTTGTTGTGTACAGCAGTTTACAGATAAAAGTATTACATACATCAGCAAGCCTAGATTTATTTTTTAACTGCAGTAGGACAAGATGGCTATCCACAACAGGCCATTCACATTTGATTCCTTGTAACCCAAAAGATTCGATTATCATAAAACCTGGCCTAATATATGTAGTCATAATGAAAAATGAAAACTGTCCCGCTGCCTGCACCAGTTTTCCAAAATACTACAACGGTAAACATGCGATCAAGTGCCATTGACCTTAATTATCTAAGAAGTTGCAATATTATTTACATGGCTCTTGGCAGTAACAAACTGTTGACCTTTGTCAAAATACCATTCAGTACAGCATCTTGTTCTTGTCCTGCTGCTTATTTCCAGGCTGGATCTGTGGTTACATCACCGCTATTTTGAGGTGGCTCCAACTTTGAAATTTGCATTAGAAATGACATGGTCGCTCAATTTTCATGTCTGAGACCGTCCTACACTCTACCATGCAGCGATGCTGTCTGATTTTGTGGACCGGCCCTCTGTATCAACATTTACTTCTAAATTGTTATAAAACTCCTCCCTGGAAGCATATATGACTACACAACGTGTTATTAAGCACATCTGAGGTAAATTTACTGACTGAGACTGGCACTCCCAAGTGGTAACTGCGGGAAAACTATCCATTGTCGTTACGTCTTCAAGATGTCGGAGTGTATTAAACGAACCGAGAGGGAGCCATTTTGAATTCGCTAATAGTGGGCAACGGAGGCCACAATGAATTAGACAGGCTAAATAAAATGGTGCGTTGTCACTAACGATTCCAGCTAGTAGTTTTGTTTACAGGTTTAGGCTTATGTTAGGCATGTTTCTTTGACTAGAAGGCCTGTCTAAAAGTCAGACTGCATTGCAGCACGGTAGAGTATAGGGTAGGTCTCAGACGTGGAAATTGAGCGACCGCGTCATTTCTAATGCAAATTCCAACATCTGAGCAAACCTCAGACTACACTTGACTGACTTCACGGTATTTCTATTACTGGTAGCACTAAAGTGGTTCATGCACAAATGTGCATGTATTCGACACTACTGAGTGAGACAGGTGGTTCACTTAATGATTCAATCACTGCCACTGGAAAGTTCAATGCATTAACTGTAAATATACTTTCAAATTCAAACACCTACTTAATTTATTTTCACACAAATGTTTGTTAAATAAATGCACGCATCAAGTCGATGTTTCAACGATAAATGACAAACCCATTTTTGTTTCAAACTTCTCCTAACCGCCCCAGTCAAAGATGATAAACAACGTGTTCCATGTTTAACCGAATTTCACAAAGTCACCTCCTTCAGACGAGAGTTCCTCCAAGCGGAGGTAACTCCATAAATATCGCGTGATGTGTTTTCTTAGATCTCTGTCGTGAAAAAAAAAAATACGTTTTCAACCTTTCAAACCGCCTATTTAGAACAGCTTGAAGGATAACAAGATTCTGTAGTTGCTATCAAAAGGCGGTAGTAGGACGTATAATTGGTCAGCGAGACCCGGCGATCGGCGTTACACAAGGGTTCACTCAGTTGTGTTTACAAGTGACGTCAGAGGTCACGGTGAAGGAAGAGGGGAAGTCGGTGAGCTCTTCAGATTTGACCGATGTCATCCAGCGCGAGCAGTCGTACGAAGACACCGCTCTCTGACGCCAAGGCATCTCCTGTCACTATGTAGACGGTTTCCTTGTCAAATTACCAACCGATTCACCTTACGCACAGTGGAGACAGTGTTTTTAAGACAGTAATGTGGGAGCTGGCGAGTAACGGCAGTTCTCTAGGCTCGAATCTGCCATGAATTTGTCATTGTCCGGTTGTGGCTTCCTGGGCATTTATCATATCGGAGTGGCCAGTTGTTTTAAAGAGTACGCACCTCATCTTGTGACTGGCAAAATCGGCGGAGCGAGCGCTGGAGCTATCTGCGCCTGTTGTTTCATATCTGGATGTTGTCTAGGTGAGATTGTTAGATCTATATTACGGTAATCATTATTACAAGTACCGGCACGGCGTACCATGTTATTATTATGGGAATATAAATGCGTTCATGTGTATCAGTGAATAATATATCCTGATTGTGTGCAACAACAAATAAACAGGATGCGTTGTTTCATTTACTAGTAATAACTTTATACTTCGATACACAGTTAGCTGTATAGCTTATTTTCAGCTTTATTGGAAAAAAGACTGCTAAGTTTTAATGCTTCGTCATCTATTAGTTGCAATACTTAGACTATATGTGTATGTAGTCATCCAGTTAAATTGACTGTCTCTCTATCTATTTATTTATGCTGTATAATTAATGGCCAAACCTAGTGTTAAGGTTGCTTCTGTATTATTGCTCTCAGTCATTCCAGCTTATATTCAGCAGCACAGAGGTGTGACGACTGGCTTGTCAGGTCTTGAATTTCATCCTATATCATGTATGACAGACGATGTCTTCATGTGACAATAGGTCAACCCTCATATAGCTGTACTCTAGCAGACAATTCATGGAATGCCTATTGAATTTTCTCTGCAATGCAGAGAAGGGGAGGGGATGGGAGGAACGAGGATTAAAGAGATTTTGAGTAAACGTGTTATTTCATTGTTACTGTTTGAAGCCGGTTAGAATCTGCGGGACTGATCAGTCTGTTGTAGCCAGCACTCTCATATATGAATCATTACCTAGGCTGTTGCATTTTTATCTTGGAAAACAATGAGTGAATTCATTGCGAGCTGGATTTCAAGAGCAGAACAGAAGTTGCTAATGGGAGGCAAATTCTGAGCTGGACACATTGGTATCACTCAGAATCACAGTGTATTTGGCCTTAGTGGCCACATTGATGACTTGTCATAGCTTGGCCATTATTGGTCACAGCTGACTAGGTTTATTCAGGTGGCCAGTGGTGCTCGCTGCTCACTGGCACACCAAGGCACGTACAGCCGGCAAAAGCTTACACTGCAGCCTGTACTGCGAACTGGTCATTGAGACACGGTCATTGACCGCAGTCTGGTCACCTGCCCGTCATAGCGCATGTACCTGTCCATTGCTCAGCTGTGTGCATGGCTGGCCAACACTTGACGGCCAGAATTGATCGGGCCAATCGCCAGGGCTATATCAGGCTTGGGTTACTAGGCCGTTAGTAACTCACCAGTGTTTGTGTAAATCACCTCAGGAGGGATGACATAACCACCGTCTGTTATGTTTCTAGACTGCCAAGCTGTAATGAGGATTATGTCTCTTATGGTGCGGTCCATATGACTTATGCAATGGCTTGTAACCTTACTTTAATGTTATTGAAGGCTTGTCCTGTCATAAATGTGTTGTATGTAACAATTTTCGCAGTCTTCCAAAGGAACACCATGTTACACTTGTGTTATGAAGCCTGGTGTCATTACGCTTTGATCAGTGTAAGACATTAATCTCTCATTGGCCTTTAATTACACATGTATACTTCTTATGAATGAATGATTATGGCTTTATGCTACATCGTACTTGTTATGTAAGTTGTAGTTGGAAGTTGTATTACATGCACGTACATCTATTGTAGTAATATTGTATTTTGATATAAATTAGAAATGTCTTTATTATTCCAAATTAATCCTGTGTCAAATTTAAAATTCATGAAGTGGTCCAGTTTTTTTGTTTTTTTTTTTTTGTTTTTTTTTTTTTTTTTGCTGTTGTTGTTGTTTTGTTTATAATTTTCAAAAAATTACCAATAATTAAAAAAAATAAGGTTTTAGTGAGCAGGTGTCTTAACACTGCTTCAAAGGGTATTATATTATTGATTACTTTCAGAGCCAATTGAAGATTAAATCTGTCACAGGTTGTCACAAAATGACCACTGATCCAATTCGGATGATCTGTTGATCTGATTAAAGTGAACAGTGAGTGGCTCATTCACTGTTTAAATGAGCTTAGTGTCCATTGTCTGATGCACAATGCATCTTATGCCCATGCCTGTCTAATGCATCAGCTTGCCTCCAGGCTGCCCTGGTCTAGATTTGACATGTGACAAAGGCCAGATCATGCCAAGCTGTGCTATTCTGTCCAAATACACCCATATCATCTCTGATTCATTTTGCTGAAGGTTAATTGAAAGAATTGATTAATAATTTAATTCCATAATGAAGTTTGAAGAAGATGTACAAGTAGATGTACTCCCGCTACATGTAGTTCAGTGAAAGATTTTTTTTTTTTTTTTTTTTTTGACACAAACCAATGTGTGATCTTATTTGGTGGCATGATTTTACACCCACATGTATTGCCATGAGCTGTCTCTTACTTATTTACAGGTTATTCACCCTTGGAACATGTTAAAGCTTTATCATATTCATTTACTGCTCTGATTCCTATATACCTATCTACAAATGGCTGCAACTATTATAGGATGCCGAGAGTAAAATTATTAATGATGAAGTACAGTGATTAACGTTCAAATTTAGACATATTGACAATTATTGGAAGGCAGGGGGGTTTTGGACATCCCATTCTAGTTAACGTGTGGACATCTTTAAAACTTTAAGTACCTGTATGGAGACTGGTGATGGAGGTGTACACTGGTATTTATGATGGTAGAGACAACTCACTGGCAAGGGAGGAAGCTGTGGTCTGTTGTTTGTAGTGGTGATAGACAGTTGGATAACTTGTGATGGTGAAAACTATAGACTGGTGGTGAGTGTTAACCGGTGATAGTGATGGGGGAGAGTGTAGACTGGTGATAGTGGTGGTGGAGATTTATATACTGATGATGGTCGTGGTGGAGATTGTAGACTGGTGATGTTGGTGGTGGAGATAGTTGACTGGTAAGTGGTGACGGTAGACTGGTGATGGTGGTGGTGACTGTAGACTGGTGACAGTGGTGGTGCAGACTGTAGACTGGTGATAGTGATGACTGTAGACTGTTGGTGGGGACTGTAGCGTGGTGGGGACTGTAGGCTGGTGATAGGGGATGTAGGCTGGTGGTGGGCACTGTAGCCTGGTGGTGGAGACTCTAGCCTGGTGGTGGGGGCTGTAGCCTGGTGGTGGAGACTCTGGCCTGGTGGTGGGAGCTGTAGTCTGGTGGTGGGGGCTGTAGCCTGGTGGTGGAGACTCTAGCCTGGTGGTGGGGGCTGTAGCCTGGTGGTGGACACTGTAGCCTGGTGGTGGAGACTCTAGCCTGGTGGTGGGGGCTGTAGCCTGGTGGTGGAGACTCTAGCCTGGTGGTGGAGATTCCAGCCTGGTGGTGGGGACTGTAGCCTGGTGGTGGGGGCTGTAGCCTGGTGGTGGACACTGTAGCCTGGTGGTGGAGACTCTAGCCTGGTGGTGGGGACTGTAGACTGGTGGTAGGGGCTGTAGCCTGATGGTGGACACTGTAGCCTGGTGGTGGAGACTCTAGCCTGGTGGTGGGGACTGTAGACTGGTGGTGGGGACTGTAGCCTGGTGTTGGAGATTTGTAGACTGGTGGTGGGGACTGTAGGCTGGTGGTGAGGACTGCACACTGGTGGTGGGGACTGTAGACTGGTGGTGGGGACTGTAGCCTGGTGTTGGAGATTTGTAGACTGGTGGTGGGGACTGTAGGCTGGTGGTGAGGACTGCACACTGGTGGTGGGGAGTGTAGCCTGGTATTTGTGATGATGGTTGAGATTACAACTAGTGCCTTTACTGATACAGATATGTTTGGTGGTTGTGGTGGAGATCTCTCCCTGGACCCTGATGACAGCCTGTATGTCTCCCTTGGTCAGCTGGAGACCTGGGGCCACATGCACTTACCCAGTTCTCCTGGAATTCAGTCAGTAAACCAGGCTGATCACATGACCTTTTATCTCCCAGTGGCAGCCTGTGAACATGTCAGGGTCACTCTGATCTGACTTTCTTCTGGCCAACTGCTTCACATGTACAGGTCTATGTAATAGGCTATGGACATGCTTTTTGTTTTACCTCTGTACATGAAAATACTGTATCCATCATTTCATTAAGGCTTTAACATGTACACTAAAAGTCCAAATCACACAACAGAAGACTGTGTGCATGTATCTGTAGAGTACCAGTAAGGCCATCCTTAAAGATCTGTTCGTTGGACATAACCCGACGTACGCCGCGAAAAAGAACTCTGCTCAAAAGTTTTTATTGGTGTTTTGAAGAAAGTTTTTGTTTAAATTTATCTCTCCATGTAATTAATTTTTAAAATTCCCATCTTTTTCAAGAGCCAGAATAGAAAAAGGAATTCCCAACCGACCCACCCTGTCTTTTCTCATACACTCAGGGTACACCCAACAAACGGTTTTTAAGGATGGCCCAAGTAATTGATTTACTGGTTCACATGGCTTAGGTAATAAAGGATGGCTGAGGGGTTACATGCTGCTTCAAGTGGTTCCAATTACATGTGTGTTAAAATAATGCAAGGATTAACATTGAAATCAATATATGAAATTTGTGATTATTATTTCCATTAATTTCAGGTCAGTGTACAAGTTTTATATTGCGGCTGGCCTCGAAGGCAAGGTCTAACTCCCTGGGACCTCTCCACCCAACATTCTATGTGCTGAAGCTAGTGCGAGAAGGCCTTAAGGAGATCCTGCCCCCGAATGCGCACGAGATAGCCTCTGGCCGTCTCCATGTCTCTCTCACCCGTGTCTCGGACAGGAAAAATGTTGTCGTGTCTCAGTTTGACTCAGTTGATGAGCTGCTGGATGTAAGTATCAATCACATCTATATACCTGTACATGTCATATGTAATTAGCATTTAGCAAATATTTATCAATTGTCACATGTGTTTATTTATTTATTTATTTGATTGGTGTTTTACACCGTACTCAAGAATATTTCACTTAAATAAGACGACGACCAGCATTATGGTGGGAACAAAATCAAGTAGTCACATGTGCATGTAAATGTGAAACCACAATTTACTAAAGTTATCAATAATTATACAGTATGATTCAAATTGTAGGTAATACAGTGTACATGTGTCTTATTTTCTTTGATACAGAAACATGTTTATGTAAACATGTACTGGTACTTGTACGTATATAATATTTTTTTATTTATTTGATTGGTGTTTTACGTTGTTCTCAAGAATATTTCATTTATACGACTGTGGCCAGCATTACTGTGGGAGGAAACAGGCCAGAGCCCAGGGAAAACCCACGAACAGCCACAGGTTGCTGGCGGACCTTTCCACATACTGCAGGTGAGGAAACCAGCATGAGCTGGACTTGAACTCACAGCGACCGCATTGGTGGGAACATATATAATAATATGCATGTATTCTAATATATAAATCATATCTTCGTGCGCCCTTTGAATGTCAGAAATACACACTGTAAGCTTTTCATTCTCCTTTCAGGCCTTAATATGTAGTGCTTGGGTTCCTTTCTATTGTGGTCTTGTTCCACCAACTTTTAAGGGAGTGGTATGTGTTCTTTGGTTTAACGTCTCTGTTATTGCACTAATGAATCATAAACAAAATCATAAATTATTTAGCCTCGTGCATCTATTTCTGTCATGTTACATGCAAGTTATTCTGTCACTTTGTACTTTTGCCATCTCATCTTGTTTTCATCTGAATTAGACTGTAAAACCTCTGGACTTCAATCAGTGATCAGGGTTGAGCACCAAATTTGCAGTTTTCAGCCTTTTTGTTGGCCTGAAAGCTTCTGTATTTCACTGAAAGTTTCACTTTTTCTTTAGATGAAACATTTCCATTGGATCTGAATGATTCATCCACCTTATAGGCCAGTTAAAACTTTTTTGTTAAATTTGGTTAATTTCCTATCAGAAAAAAAACTTTCGTGTACGTGTCGGCATCAAAATGTATCATTTGGATGCCTTTTTATGCGTGTGAAAAGTGCATTATTGCAGACAGAACTTTAGGTGAAATAGGGCAATTTCCATTAGGCACAGTATCCATAACTGTAGTAGAAAACTTTATCACTTCAACAAAATATTGCATGTACATGCTTTAGCTCTGATGCAGTGCCCACTACACTGGGCTATATACATGTATATATCATGTCTAGTGGAAATTGTATTAATTTAGAAGGCAGCGTCTTTTTGAATTGCATTGTTGTTTTCAGTCTACATGTAGTTTATGTATTTCATCACATCAGCCATGACTCTCTGTATGATTTTTTTGAACTGGTCAGTGTTGTTGCTGTGGTTTTCCAGCGCTATGTGGACGGAGGACTTAGCGACAACCTGCTGGTCATGGATGAGAACACGGTCACCGTGTCTCCGTTTGCAGGGGAGAGTGACATCTGCCCGACAGACACCTCCAGCAACTTCCTGCACATCACACTGGCCAACACCAGCCTGCAGTTCACCACGAGTAACCTGTACCGTCTGTCCCGAGCTCTGTTTCCGCCCCACCCCGAGATTCTCAGTGACATGTGTAAACAGGGCTTTGATGATGCTCTCAAGTTCCTGCAGAGAAACAGTGAGTCTATACACACTCCATCTGGTCATTATTATTTACCTGCACAGATAAATATGAGAGACCGGAAGAAAGTAAAACTTCGTGAGTTCAAGTCTCACCCAATTCAGTATTTTCACTGGTCTCATTTATCAGTGTACATTCTGTCTTTCACCTAAAGCTTAGAATTTTTCAAGTGACACATTTAGTTTGCAGATCGTTCTAACCGATTCATCCATCTCTTAGGGCCATTTAGGAGCTTTTTGTGAAGTTAATTACCAGAAAAACTTAAGTGTTGACATCAAGAGTATCATTTTAAGGCCTTACTGTGCCCCGGAAAGTGCATTTTGAAATGCTAATCTTCAGGTGATGTACAGTAGATATATGAACATATATATATGATGCATTCCTCAGTAATTATTACCACTTCACGTACGTGCAGGCTACATTGTACATCTATTAGGTGGAATCTAAAGTCATGTTCTGCAAATCATGTTTAATAAATCCAGCCATTGTCACAATTCATATTTTATCCAACATTTCATTGAAGTTATTTGTATATATGTGTGTGTGTGTCCACATCATCGTTTGCAATCACAAATTTTGTTCATGACTACAGGTAAGTCTCTCATTTTCCCAACCCTGGAGAATTTTGTTTAACTTAGAAAGGTGTTTTGAGGTTTGTTTGAAAGAAAGCATGATATCTTACGAATTTTATTGGAGTAATGATGAAGGTTTGTGACCTTGCAGATAAGAATCTGTAAGCAGAGTTACAAGGTGTAAGATAAACTTTGGTATGCATGTTCCCTGCATGTTTGCCCATTTACTGAGGAAAGTGACCCATCAAGCACAGTATTAATAAATATAATAATGTCAATATTAAAGACACCATTCTTATTACTATTAATGATGTTCATGTATACATGTATCCTCATCATCAAACTTCAGATCAGTGCAGTTATTGTATGTATGTATTTGATGCTTTTGATACAGGTAGTTACCAATAGACAACAGAAGAGTATTTTTGTGGATAGTATACATGGGTGTGTGTGTGTCATTTAATGCTGAACACCTCAGTAATGGTTCTGGTTTGGGATTGTTTAAGACCTTGTCCTGCATGTAAGACTAAAGGTAAATGTATTATTTTTAGTACCAACCCAGATATGTGGACCCCCTAAGCAGTGGAAATGGAATGTTTGTAATTAGGTGTCAGCTGTTACCAGAAATCTGTATAAAGCTGCACAGTTTGTACTTTGTACCTTATATGTAAGTGTGAGGTGTTAATATGAGGCTGCATGACTGGGTAATTTCTTCATAGCAGGGGGTTGAGATGATTTTTGTATGGAGACAGACCTCAGTGCATGTGAACACCTAGCTCACAGTTGGGGTGCGTTCTTTGTTAAAACAGCTTGAAGAAAGTATATCTTTGTCATTCAATTTTCCTGTCACAAGTGCTACAGAAATAGCCAAACTGGAGGAAGACAGAACAAAAGCTTGATGGGATACTTTCCTCAATAAATGGGGAAACATGCAGGGAACATGCATACATAAGTTTACCTGACACCTTGTAACATCTGCATGCAAATTCTTATCCAGTTGCCTTTCAGATGGTGGGTGTTTCTGTTGTCAGCCATGAATTAAGCAAGGTCACAAACATCCATCGATACTCCAATAACATTCCAGGAACATGTCTTACTCCCTGACAAACAAATCTCAAAACACCTTTAGGAGTTGAACAAAACTCTCTGAAGCGGGGAAAACGAGAAACTTATCGGTAGTCATGAACAAAATTTTAGATCATTTATTGACTGATTGGAGGGCGAAAAATGAGGAGATACTGACTAACTTCAGTTGTCTGACTGTGATGTCGGTCAGAATGTGTGTTCACATCACTAAGCCAGCGCTACCTACTTGTCTTATCTTTTCTTCCGTCTGCATGGATGTGTACTTTAAATCAGCAGACATGCCATTGCGTTCACACCCACATACATGTTTGTAGACATTACAATTGTCTGTAAGAATGAGTCAACACATGCACATGTTTTAGTCCTCGAACTGCGTATGGCTTCATAGCTGAGTGATGAAAGTCCATACAGTACTGTATGTACAGTACGGGAATACATGTATGACATAAGGTATGAATCTCTCATTCTCACCTGATAGGCTTAACATTTTTTTCTGACCCACTTTAAGGCTCATTGTACAGAGGTCATTAAACCCGGGTCACTGAGTCAGTGCCACATGCAGACCTGTGCAGGATTCAGACAGATGATGCTGTTCCATTCGGCTAGTTTTGCTTTGTTAATATTCCGTTGATGTACTTGCCTTGACTCGCTCACCCACAGAAGTCTTTGATTAATACTGTTTGTTATCTGGTGTAGATACGTGGGATATGTTCGTGTGCCGTGGTTTTGGGGGGACGAGAGTGTCCCTATAGATTGGATGAATGTTAAGTATGTACGTGGTTCACACTGATCTATATATTGTCAGTGGTCAGTGTTATGACCTATTGACTGAATTCCAAGGTCCAAAGTCCAAGCCTGGCTCAACATTACATGAATGCTGCCTACACATGAACCTTGCCTAATTACAGGCCAGTGTGACAGGTGCTATTCAGGGGTTAACATATAGGTTCTTACATCCAAAAATGAAGATGAACTATTTGCTAAATGTATGTTTAAATACGTGTAATCCACCATGGTGTCATATTGCAATTCCTTTCCACACACACACATAAATACAGAACATTACTCCCTATATTTGTTTTTCTTTTTTTTTTTCTTTAATGGACATGCAATCTTTAATGCATTAACTGTGGGTCTATTTGTGCACATGTACCAACCTTATTTTCATTTGAAGTCAAATTGCTACTACATGTAAGATTTATCCAGAATAAAATGTGGTGGCGAGGTTGAAAATCCGCAACAAAGCCACTGGAGTCTTAACAAGAAAAGAGTTTTTCTTTTCTTTGTTGATTGAGATTAGTCTAGCACTTGAAGTTTATGGGAGGAGTGACAGAGCATACGCTACCTGTTATTATAGAACAGTTATGTGTATATTAAATTTGAATAAATTTTGAGATTTCATGGGGATAGAAAGCAGTGGTGAAACAGAATCAGGAAATAAAAAATCAATAAGGGATTTTCAAAGCACAATATGATGTTAGGACAGCAACAGTGACTTCCCTTTTGTGGTTGACTTCGACACTTAAGGCATTACACATATAGGATGAACCAGTGAAATGAAGTTAACATGAGTCAGTGTATCATATACATGTAATATTCGACACGACATTCTGACATCACTATGTCATTCAAACCTGGTAGCTCAAATTCCACATATTAATGGATTGTAAATAACCAGATGGAATTACTGTAATTGACCTTGAATTTGCATCCATTAGCCAAGTTGCTCATTTTGCCTGATGATAAGAGTTTCACTGATTTTAGAAGGGTATTTTGAGGTTAGTTTGTAAAATGAGATGATATCTTACCGAAAAAGTTTAAGCACTAAATGCAGTATTTTATGACACTCATTTGCCTCGAAAAATGCTCTTTGGGGGCCAATTTTTAGATCATTTACAGTTCACTGTATTTTACCTCAAGTTTAGCTTTCTCAAGTGATACATTTTGCAAAACATATCATCTGCCTCGTCTGGCCATTTTTTGGGGGGAACGTTTTTTCATGACGTTTGAATAATTTTTTTTTTAAAAAAACTTTAGTATTGATATCATTTTAAGGCTTTCAGGCACTTCTTAGAGTGCTGTTTCACAGGTCAAACTTCAGGTGAAATGCGCAAGGGCTTACTTATGCTTCATGTCCATGCATGTGAAAAGCCAGCTTATGGTGTATTCTGTGTTGGTGTGTTGTCAGACCTGATCAGCTGCACCAGGCATCTCAGTATCCGCACCTCGATCACCCCAGTGACCAGTGGCCGATTTGCGGAGGATGATGTAGACGGACATGGAGATTGTGAGGATATCCACTGTCACGATTGTAAGAAGAAGAAACAGGTGGCCCTCATCGACTCCTTGCCTCCCACGGTCGTGGCGGGTAAGTTCAAACTCCTCACTGTGACGTACATGTATATGAACATCTTGTGAGGTAAAACCACTTTCTTCCAGTGCATTGGTGACTTGTTTTGTAATGCATTTAAATTTTTTGAAATTGTATATTCTACCCCTGCTACCCCAATGTAGTTTGACAGCCTGTTCACGAATACTGTCTTATTTCTTTGGTCGCAAATTGCACATGCGAAAAAGCACAACAGCTCCCATATTTCAAGGTCAAGTGACTGAAAAATGTTACTGCAGTAAAGCTGAAGATCGCTGAGTGCGAAGGACTATATATGTACTGTGTGAGTGCCGAAAGCCATTTAGCTATATAGATAAATACAGGACTTAAAAGGACAGAATTCGTTGAACTGGAAGTGACGCCTGTTGCTTGAGGTATGGCATTGGTGAATCAAAAATCTGTATATTTATCTTGTTTTGCTGAATTTGTGCATGGACAAATTTTGTCATGGGCATTCCGCTGAATTTGAGAAATATATACCCTCCACCATTTTACCTGTGGTTACCCCATATGCCAATTCATGTGTGAAAATGCACACTGGACATCTAGCAGCATTGACGTTGTTTGAACAAATGTGAATATATGCAGATCCAAAGTCCAACCAGAGGTCATTTATTAATATCTTACCAGATGGTAACCTAAATATCATGCCTTTGTGGGCTATATTTAGATGTCACATAATAGTCCAAAGTCCAGCCCCTGCAGTAGTAACTGAATCTGCTCCCCTGACATGAAATTTAGCACTTTATCCCACCCAACAGACTTCTTCAGAATATCCCAGCTAAGAATTCATATTAGAATGGTGTCATTAAAAGCAAACATTCTCAAAGTTTGGCTCACGTGCTGTAATATATTACGTTCTGTTTTACCAGTCTTAGTTTCCTGTGTACATACGTTTACAATGACTTGGCTTGAGAATACTAACTTTTTCTGAGAGACAATGAAGAAGAGGAAGGATGGGCATTAGTGTTAAACTTTATGGATTGAACACTTTTGTTTCCGTATATACGTGTATGCATTTTCACAGGGCATTTCACTGGTTGTACTCAATATGTTGCTGCATTCAACCCAGTTTCCTCGTGCGCCAGAGCATCACAGCACGCTGTATATAATTGACTACGTTAGTTACACTGCTTGCAGCGCGAAGTGTGACAGGTTTACCAGGTGGGAATTTGTACCAGGAATTTCTGGTTTTCTACATCTAATGGGAAATTCTGTCCAACCTAACAGTTGACAGCGCTTACATGTGTAGTTGAGACCGTGGACATCCGGGCACTTCACCCGCTTGCGGCAGCGGCAAGCAGGCGACAAGGTGAAAGATAACATGGGAAGAGATAGCAAAATGAACAACACTGGACAATATTTTGAAAACTACGACTTTTAATGACCAGAAATTTACAGTATGTTTTACTACAGAACAATCTTCATAGCATATGTACATTATGAACGTTAACGAAACCTAGTTTTGGACTTTTAGATGTTATTTTGGCCATGTCACCGCAGTTTCTGTGCGAACAAAGCCGGTTGGCGCGAGTAAAACCACTAATGCCCAGATGTCCACGGTCGCGAATACCGCCCTGTTACATTTTGGAGGCCTTCCCATCAGTGCAAGTGTGTACAGTGTTACGTGGACAGAAATCACATGTGCACAACATTGTACAGTCCTTAACACCAGGACAAGTTTTCACAACCCCCACTACAACTGTTTCACTTCATTTTTCTCACAGCTCTAAAGGCTGCATGTGAGTCGATGGAACATGGGATGCTGGGATACTTGTGGAGCACACGGCCAGTGCAGATCGCTTCCCTGCTCGCTACTCCCTGGGTCCTGCCTCTAGACATCATCTACAACTTGACAATAAGGTCAGTCGTACCTTGTTACCTATACATGTAGGCCACACTAGGCTTGTCAATATATCTTGTTTCATAGATTACATCATCACTCCATTTGTCTTGAGTAAACATAAACTTGGTGAAGAATAGAAGCTCGATGTCTACCTTGTCTGTATTTAGAATTTCAGAAAACAGCTGGTGTGATTTGTTGTTAACACATTCTTATCAGTGTAAATGGATTTATGTTGACTTGTCTGTTGACTGCCTCTCTGTTATGTTGAGCTTTCCAGAAGTGTTTTCAAGTTTGCTGATTGTATGTGTTTTCAGTTTTCATTTTCGTTTTTTTTTAAGTCCATGAAATAACCACATGTTTGTAATGTTGGCACACTGATTCTGTCAGGCCCTTGACCAATGAGAGTGGGTATTCAGTATGTCACTGTCTCATCTGCTGCTTTAAGTTATAAGGTTTGTCAGGTACTTGCCCAAGGGTGGCGGTTTACATTGGGCATTCTGGTTTCCTCCACCCATAAATCTGACAATCATCATAGAAGTGAAATATTTCTGAGCAATTAGCTTAAAACACTGATCAAGAAATAAAATAAGCCTTATTGTCTCAGTATATATCTGCATATGTATATATGGATGCACAGGTTTTGCAAAATTCTGTAGCAGCACTGATAAAAAATGTTCCTTCATTTTGTATGATATTCTCTTCAGATTTCTACAGTGGGTTCCGTACATGCCACAGGATATCCAGCTGGCGTCCAAGCACCTGAAAGAGGCTGTTAATTTCCTGATACACCATATCAACCACCATGGGAAGAAGTACAGTGCAAAGTGAGTCTGTTAGAAAGTGTCCATACGTGTATACACTCGGGAATACACATAAAATGATGATGTTGATAAGGAGGGAGTGGGATGTGGCTCATTGGTAAGATGTGTGACTTCCACCATTAGGCACACTGGGTATGGGTTCAGTGCCAGTCTTGGACAGGGAATTTCTGACTCCTGACATCAGTTTGTGTGGACATGCATGGCAACAGTAAGCAGTAAACAATAATTGAACATTGAGCTCTGTGGCCATTTGCTCTGCCTTGTATCTTTTGAAGACTACTTATTGTCCATGATACAGGCCTTAGTAACCTGCCCCAGGGGAATGGCTTACCCAGGGCGCTCCACTTTGCTTCACCCATATAAAAGTGATTGTTATATCGCAAACATTGTGTGAGTGAAATGGCTGAAAAAAAGTATGGTGTTTAACAATGATCAAATTTAACAAACCATATTGGACTGATAAACTGTGACATATACACGTGTGTGTACAGACTGTATTGTTCAGCCAGCAGCCTATGTTTCTGATTCTATGGCCCTTAACACTGCTGTGCTCTTATTGTCCTTATTCAAGCAGATTGATGGCAGATCGGTTCCAACTTGCAAGGTTTTAGATTGAGATTCATGCAGTCACCAGCTGGTCAGGCTTAGAATTGTCAGTTTTGGCATTTCCTCAACAGACAAAAAGAAAACAGTAAAAAAAACAAAACAAAACCAAAAACATAGCACTAACTGACTTTGAGCATAATGTAGGTGAGATATATAACATTTGGTGTCAAATGAGGCACTAGTACTAGAACTACAGTATGTATGCAAAGAAACATTCCTGTTACTTGTGTACAACATGGTGTACATGTGCAGACAAAATAACTGTTTAAAAGAAAACAACGTGTATAAATACCCCAAGCAGTTGAACTGAAATAGGCAAATCCTGACTTTAAGTACTAAATCAACATGTATTACTATACTCTTGCTAATGAGGACCCACAATCAGATCAGTGAGATAACAGATGCTTGTTTTATTGTCTCTACAGGTTTTCATGTCAGGTTGCGATTTCCGAGGTGAATTACAACCAGTCTGAGCCACTGATGGATCTGGAGGATCCGGACATCAGCACCTATCAGCCCTACCCTGTTGTGCGCAACCTCAACATTGGGTTCGCCGTCAACTTCGAGACAGACACCATGAGCTTCCCTCCCACCACGTCTTCGGCCCTCCGCCAACTGGAAGGGAAGATCGACCACCTGGACATTGACAAGGTGGACATCAACAGCGAGGGGCCGGGCTGTAGCCTGACGCTTCATGCCGAGGGTCAAGACCTGGGCAACAGTCGCGACAACTTCCTGACTTGCCAGCAAATCTTCGACACTTTCGACCACTGCCTGGAGGTCTCCCACCAGATGGAGTCCATTGTAGCCTTCCACTACCACAACGGGAAGAAGAAGGAAGGCAGCGTGAATGTGCGGGAAGTGTTCAACCTGAATGACATGGACATTAAGGTGCCTGCACTCAGTGGGCCGGGGGAGAGCGAGCCCTCCGATCTCACATGGGATAACTTTCTGGAGATGGAGAGAGAGCAGGATCTAGAGCTCGATGACTGCTTAGACTCGGGCCCTATCGACTTTGACTCACCCATGGTGGATGCTGACCAGTAACCCTGGTCATCATTACACATGCATATTTTCTATGAAGCATTTCGGCAAGATATGAGTGATTTTTATCTGACAGCCAGTTTTATGTGATTGACCGTGTGGGGCAATAATAAACGCCACTTTGTGTGTGTGCACGTACCATGTGCTTTGTAATCTGTAATTTTAAGGAGGCAATGCTTCTCAGGGAAATTGGTGTAAATACTTTTTTTTTTTTTTTAAGTTTTGAAAAGTTTTACACCACATTGTTGTTGGCTGGTGGGTGTGCTAGAACACTGGGAGAGAAATGTTTCTTTATTGGTTTTTTTGTTGATTTTGTGAAGTTGGTATTTTAAACTTTTCTCTAGTGCAGTTTTTACCTTCTGACTCCCAGGCACAGTGCTACCAGTATGTTTATGGTTGTTTAAGGATAGCACTGAAGTATATATGTACATGTAAATATGTGTAGCATTATTTACACATCTTTGGCAAGTTCACGTATTTTAAAAACTTGTACTGATGTTAAAGGTTACACGGCTCATGTGTGAATGCTTTGTGTATTTTCTTACAAACTGAAAGCGAGTATCCCTTGAAGGATAATGTAAAGTTTTAAATTATGTACAGAATTCTTTGGATGCCACATCCAATCTTTATCTGCTTTGGAAGCTTTTAGTGCAACTCCTATATTTATTCATATTTATCCTCCCTATGCTTTGGCAGGTCCTCTATTTATTCCAACAGTGATGGTTTTTACATATATGTATATAGTTCTCTCTCTCATCAGCTGCCATGTATATCTGATGTATGATCGAAACCCATAAATTAACCTATGCACAGTGTGTAAATATAGATCACGAAATAAATTCCAGAATTGTCAGCAAAAAAAATTATGTCTTGGTGCTATTAAATGATCTGATCATGCAATAGAGTGAGACAACTCACTGGCTGTGTAGCCCTCTACAACAAAGGGAGGCAAATCTTGTAACCCATGGAACAGTAGTTCTCCCTACTTACTTCAATAACAATACTAGCTATGTCTTTTCATAATACCTGAATTTTTATTGACGTCACAGGTATTGTTGGCTCTTTTCAAATGATTGGGTGGGGGTGTTGGCATGATGTTCTAGCGGCATGAACTCTGCCGGCCAGAAGATGCTGGAGACATAAACTTTGACATTCTAAGGACTCCTCATCATCACGTAACTTAAAAATTGTTGAGTTCGAGGTAAAACCCAAGCCTACATACATATGTATACTGTTTGAAGATGTACAGATTTGCTTCCTTTCATGCATGGCTGGCGAGCCCCATTGTTCTCCAAGACTGTAACATACAACTACATAACAGTACAGTCTGGCAGGCTTTTTGTTTACCCGTTTCTGATTCTGTTCAGTTATTCCATAAATGCATTAGCACAGTAGCTTCTACATGTAACAGTTTTCTTGTGAGGTATAAACTACCAAGATAGTGACTGTCATTATCTACGTCCCACTTAGTTAGGCAATCATTAAAAATATGTTTGCTGAATGTAACCTGTCCTTTCACTGGGATTTTGATGGAATTTTATTTTGTTGTTCATTTTTCTCTCCATGTCCACTTCTTTAAAACTTTTTCACTGCTTAGAATAAAAGACAGAATTCCATACAAATTGACTTTATGGCAATTTATCTTACAGAATCAGGTTATGTCAAACAAGGAATTTTTTAAACATGGCCTTGGATACCTCTCCTCAGCCGAATAATACAGCCTGGTCTGTATGAATAACAGCAGCACACATTTCCTAATCTGCTAAAATCAGTTCTGAGGAAACATGCATTGAACACACTGACTACAGGATAAAGCATCATAATCTTTATTACATGGCTACACATTTAAGCTTGTGAGAAACATGAACAATGAATGCAGATTAGCCAACGATTACATGTATGTATTTATACAATTAGCAAAGGATGATGAAAAGTATGGAAAAAGTAACTAGACTGGAACTGAACAGCTATTCGACTAGCGTTGTACAGTTACTAGTCTAGCACTGTACAGCAAACTGACAAATGGGTTTATGGCTCCAGCCTTAACTGTTCGCCAAAGTTCTGTGGTTCAAGTATACAGATGATTGTACATATTCCCTCGTCATATCACCAGTACTGGGTCTGCTGGGCAGACAAATCAGTATCACTTCTCCAAAGGGGCATAATTCAACAGTTTCTCGATCAAGTCCACATGAGACAAAAGCATACGCCTACAGCAATATCTCTTTAGCCCCAACGCATCCAGGGCATCCCTGTAAAACACAAAAATACACACTAAGCAAATCAGAACAACAAGCACGACATCATTGCAAAGTTTTAGCCAAGGTGCATGCCAAAATAACAGTTTTGTCACTAGATGTCCTGATAATCTCTTTACAGGAGCCTGTTTATAAGGACTGCACAGGCTCGAGGTGAGAGAAAAGGCAGTATTTATTCAGCAACAGCCTTGGCCCCAAAGAGTGTGTTATGTTGTAGAACACTGTCCTGTCTTGTGTTATTGGGACTGGTATTTTAGCAAAGAGTTTGCTTGTGGATGTCACAGAATTTTGATTGGATGGTTTGGTTCACTGGTTTTAGCACATCTGTGTTCTACCCTGGTTTTATTTTTGCTTAAGTTATTTGAATTTTGTTAAAGAGAACTGTCAATGTAAGTAAAGAGAATTGTCATTGCCTGTAAGGAGAACCGACAATGCCTGTCAGGAGAAGTGTCATTGCACGTAAGGACAACTATCAATGCCTGTCAGGAGAACAGTCAATGCCTGTAAGGAGAACCATCCAGGTTAGGGGAACTACCAATGCATGTAGGGAGAACCATCAATGTCTGTCAGGTGAACTATCAATGCATGTAAGGAGAACTGTCAATGCCTGTCAGGAGAGTTTTCAAGGCCTGTCAGGAGAACTGTCAATGTCTGTCAGAAGAACTGTTAATGCCTGTAAGGAGAACCGTCAATGCCTGTACTATGTAACCTGTCTTTCTTACTCACCCTTCAGTGTAGTCCACCTGCAGCAAGCCCAGGTAGGCTTCCCACTTGTTTCCAATCACCTTCCCACAGGTAAAACACCGAATTGGTATTATCATTGCTGGTGTCTCTGTACCTAGACAAAGAAAACACGAGTTACTAATATCCTGAACTAAATACTATAAACTATTTATAGCCATTTCATCTTTGCTTTGTCTTAGTTATTTATTTGATTGTTTTTTAATGTCATACTCAACAACTTTTCATGTGAAACATATATAATATATGTCAGCTTAATGATCAATTAAAAGTTGGGTATGATTTGACAGAGTTGGGGATGTCTTAGGTCAGAGTACAAGTTTGCATGGGTAGAACTTATACCACAGGAATCATTATCTGGCTTATGTACACTTAGCCACCAAGGTCCCAAGACAAGAATAAAATACACTTGAACGTCAATACCAGTGAAGGTCAGAAATAAAAACAAAAACATCAACCTTTAACTGAACTTCTGAAAGAACATATTAACTGACAGGGGAATGTTGTCTTACCTACTTGGCCTGGTATAAGCTAACCCCTGTGCTAAGTTTATGATAACAAAGGCTGCCAGTCATATTTTGACTGGCTGTCATAATCTGACAGTCCTAGTCACTGATTTGTATATCAAGTCTAACTATAAAATACAGTCATGTGGACCAGTGTCATGTGGACCAGTGCAATGTATCACTCCTTCAGTCATTATGTTTTATAGCTCTGACTTGGCACTGTCCTAACGCCATGGCTTCCATTGCTGTTCGAAAAGTACACATCTCTCAACAGCAACTACATGCACCTGAGATATAGCCCAAACAATCACAAATTTCATGCACGACAGTTTCAATCAGTGGCATTACGTTAGTTAGAATGCCCATTGAATGCCTACTTTTCGTCACATCAAAAAGATTGCACAAGTGCTTGACGTAGAGATTAGCCTTTGTTAGGAAAATGATTTAATCTTTGTTCGTGTGTAAGATATTAAGCAAAGCCTAACATAAAAAGATTCGGGTCCTGCTTGTAGTTCTCAACTAATAGATGGGTTTCAAATAGATGTCGACATTATTTCTCTCACCGTGCTTTCTCCGACTCAGAAATCATATCAGGATTGCAGCGCCACCTAGATCCGGTAAAATATAAACACAAGCACGTGGTAAAAAACTGGTTTGACGACTTAGCGTGGGTTATTTATAGTAAGACAGCAAAAGGTCTGTGAGTCGGGTTGGATGAACCTGTCTAGGCGGAGCAGAATTTTACAACTAATTTAACTATGGATAGTGTTTAGATCTTTAAACTAGGAGGCTTCATCGAAAAACAGGTAAGCCCATGAGGCATAAATGTAATCCGGTGTTTCAGACAACCGGTGTCATAATGAGGAAAATATGCCGATACAATAGCAGATTGTGACATCGTTTGTGATTGCATGAAACAACGACAACATAGGCGTAAGCCATCCCTTTACTAGTTCACACAAATTTAACCTCGATGAGGCCTCCACCTATATGCAGGTTATCAAACATCGCCAAAGTACATGTACACCTTTAATTTAATTGAAAATCTGGTATACATTTTGTATAACCCGTCACTTACATTCTGTGTATTGATTATATTGTAATTTGTATCCCAGAATAGGGCAGTAGTAAGGATGAGGGTGATATCACGTGGTAGGGTGACATCAATTCATTGAAAAATGTCCTTTTCTCAATGAACATTGGAAAAGTGGGCCGACAAACAATAACTCAACCTATTCTTTACAAGTCCCCAGAATAGTTAGGCTGATTATTACATTTGTATAAGTTTTACAAAGCTGTATAACGTTGACTTATGCTGTGTAACATTATTTGTCTGATTTGTGCCTATATGGTCCTTAACGTAGTATGTGCAGTGGATTAATATATGAACAGAAAGCCCTTTTTGACTGGGGGAAAACTAATAATTCTGTTAATCATTCCAGCATATGCCTCTGTTGGTGATCCGATGGATAGAGTATAATTATACTTCATCATTAGCGTTTTGTGTATATTATTTCCCTTTTTTGCAGATATCCTAAATTCCTGACAATTCATTGGAAGTCTGACAAATTTGGTTGAACCATGGCGTGTAGAATATCCATAACTAAGCTGATATTCCTGATATTCAACTGCATCTTCTGGGTATGTTTGGTCACCGCTTTGACTGTCAGCATAAGCTATAGATTTATGCTGTAATATTCATACATTATCATAGTTTTGAAAATAGGTTATCTTTTGTTGTAATTCAAGATATTTTGTCTTCAACTGTTCTGATACAAATACCATTTTGTTAAGAACTCATTTGTGCAGCGTATGCATACATAATGTCTCTCACAGGAGCCTTATTTCATATTACTTCACATATTTCCTCCACACCCACCCCCCCACCCTTTTTAAAATGTTTTCCAGAAATCATCAGTGGTGACAAAAAATGTAAATTGTTCTGCCACCTGCATCAATTTTTAACATCTGCAGATAGGAAACGAGGAATTAATTAAGAGTCAGCAGCCGAATTAATATCTCAGTGTGTAGAATATTAATACAGAAGTAGTGTTTGAAGGACATGTGTATTACATATTTTCTGTTGAATGACTGTGGTGATATTTTCTGCATATTCAGTTGATGGGCATAATCATCTTCATCCTGGGCGTATATGTCAAGCTGCAGAAGGAAGCCTATTTGTACCTGCTACCCTCCAATGAGGCCAGTGTGGCCGTGTCTCTGGCAATAGCAGCAGGGATTATTGTCTTCACAACTGGCACCATCGGCTTCCTGGGAATATGGATGAAAAACCAGTGTATGCTCTTACTGGTAAGCAGGCCTGGGGGCAACAGAATGGATTTTAATATACAAATATATAAGATGATAATATATACATTAACTATAAGAGAGGCCAAAAGATACGCAATGTAAAGTTTAGTTGAATCATTATTATATTTTTTGTGGAAATGTGAAAAATCAGTGAGGAGGAAGATGTATATTACAGTAAATATCAGTAATGAATGTTTCTCTTATGAGAGATGCACGTATCATTTCTAAACAGGCAACATATTTTCATCTTGTGTGGTAATATATTTAAATGCATATTGTCAATAAGATAATAGTACATGACTCTAATAGCAGCCAAAAATTAAACAATATAAAGTTGAACCATTGTTGGAGAAATGCATTAAAGTAATGTAAAGCAGAATTTTGGCGACCTAAGGTACCATTTATTAACAGGCAATGTGTTGTTTTCATATTTGGTAATGCCACATGCAAACATGTATTTTTTTTGGCACATTGTATAATTTCCTGATATCCATATGTATTGTAAGTGGTTTACTACAGAAATATGATGTTATATTTCCAGTACTTTGTGCTTGTCCTGGTTATCTTCTGCCTGGAAATTGCTGCTGGCGTCATAGCAGTTATTTACTGGAACAAGGTAAGAACAAGCTTTATCTGAGGTACATCCGCAATTGTTAAAAACCCAACGAAGTAGATTTTTTTCAGAGTTGTTCTAGTGTATCTAAAGTAGATCATCACACATTCAGAAAAAATTTGAAAGTTTTGGAGGTATTCTTGAGGTGTATCATCTCATGTTTGTTTATTCATAGTTGTTGAGATGTGTGAGGCATCAGCATATAGTCATTGATATGTCTGAGGCACAAGACAAGTCAAATATTATGAATGAGTTGTACCCCTCCTCTGTCATGTCTATACTTCACACTGAGGTGTAAACGAGGGATACACCCCGCATACACCACATCTATACCTAACACTAAGGTGTACACCTCATGTCTGTAAGAGCACCCAAAGAAGATAAATAGATTTACACTCCTCCACAATGTAAAGGCACATGTTTTGTGTATAAACATACGGTACGCAAACAAAATGGTGCAAGACGCCTCTACAATGATGTGGCCAAATTGATGTTATGTCTCATGCAGACTAATTAGTTTGCCATGTGTCTTGTTGCAGATAAGTGGGGATTCTCAGGCGGACAGGCTGGAATGGCAGAATGATTTCCGAACGACACTGAGGGATCCATCCAGAAGAGAATACTGGGACTTTGTTCAAAAAGATGTACGTTATATGAAACATTATACTCAGGGTTTGAACTCAAGAATAATCTGTGCCAAGAATAATCAAGACCATTAGCTCAGTTGTGAAAATTATTAATAAGTGGAAACTGGACGTACTGCACTATAGTTTTCTGTAGGCATGTCTGGGCACACTTTTAGCACAACGAAAAATGTTCACTTAGTAACATATATTTGTCATTTCACTTGTTTGATGGCAATCTTAAATGATACTTTAAACTTGAAAAATTTCACAAATGTTAGTTGTCAAGTGTAAACGGATAGAAGAAATGCAACACATATCCTTGTACAGTGTATGGTGTTTGAGTGAATTATAGTGTAAGAAATAAATACATACGCATCTGAATAAAGCTGAAGGTACAACTATCAAGTTGTACAACTTAAATTTGCATCTTGCATGCTCTACAACAGCCAAATACAAGTAAATATTATATAAATTAATCAGTTTATGAAGAAAATGATCATTATGGACCGACTGATGCTATATCCTGATAACTCCGTACGTGCCTATGTTCTCTCAGTTGAGGTGTTGTGGGGTGACTGAGTATCGAGATTGGCACAGCTATGCCAGTTCAGAGCTCTACTACGCTGTGCCCGACTCCTGTTGTCAGATGGTATACACTGGGTGTGGCCAAGCCGGGGGACAGTTGGCCTGGCAAGAGGTAAGCATCAGACTGCTGACTGAACAGATCAAGTCACACAATCGAAGTTGTCGATTCCTCAAATAAGCGTTCAGAGTCAAACACAGCTTGTTAATTTGGGGTCCACCAGCAACCTGCGAATGGTCGCGAGTTTCCCCCGGGGTCTGCCCTGTTTCCTTCCACCATAATGCTGGATGCCATTGTCTAAATGAAATATTCTTCAGTATTCTTAAAGTTTTATGCCCTCTTAACTTGGGCTTTTTAGACTTCGAATTGGCTTAGTTTGGGCACCCATATTATGGGTATGAACAATCACCTGATTGCATCTCAGGAGTATAAAACTGAAGGATAAAAATTAGGGAATTGTAATATCATATTTTCTTAAGTTTTTGTTAAGAGTGTATATCCTGAAAGATAATTAAGAAGTATTAAATCTTTTATACATGATGTACCATACCCTACATGTAGGCCAACAACATCTTTGACTTCATATCAGCTGAAAGATAATGTATTCAGGTAAATGGATTTATTGAATATTGAACAGGTTATGTATGATAATATGTATAACACATATATTGAGTTATCTACTTCGTGTAGGAATTCCTATATTATAAGATTCTGTCCTCATTTTTCAGGGTTGTTACACAAAGCTCGAGGAGAAGGTGTTGGCCCAAGACAGCATTATAATGATAGCAGCATCAGGCATAGCCCTTGGTGTCTTACAGGTGAATGCTGGTTATTTTTATTCATTAATAGATGTTATGAATTCATATATCGCTAATCTGATCAGTGAGGCTGCGCATTTAATTCCAGCTGTGTGGGCTGTGAATTTACGAGATACACAGCTGTATTCCTCTTGTAACTTTTAGCTGTAAAATGACAAGAGCAAATAGGGCTGTTTTGGTTGGGTACGAAATCTTTTCGTCTTGTTAACTGTAAATCCATGCCTTCCAGGTGGTCAGGTTATCTGGAAACTTGAAAAAACTAACTCCAGGATTCTTCGATGACCTGTTTGTACAACTGCAGGCAGAACAGCAAACCATTTTGTGGAGAAATTTGATATGCTTATTGTCAGTCTTGTAGCTTTTTTTTGTGATGTAATTCAGCAGAAACTACCAAGTGTTAGCAGAAAATATGCATAAAACCAGCCTCATTATCTAGTGATTTTATGTGCTGTACTAGATTAATTTTTATTTCAATATAATAGTATATACAAGGGTAGTTAATAATGAATAAATGTTAGACCTGGACACCAATCCTTTAACATGTAATATACATGTACTGGTCAACCATAATAGGGGAGTTTCTACTTCAAACTCTTTTGTCATAGAAGGTAAAAATGGTTCAACTCAGTCATGTGACTTGTCAAAAGTGTCAGGCAATTTTGTTGATTTTAATTTACCGATGACCTGTCTTGACATGTTAGGGAGGTACAAACGACTTCTTCAATCAGGAGGTTCTTAAATTAAAAAACTTCCCACTCCTCAATTTTGCTATTGTAGTCTAGTCTAAGTAACTTTTTAAAAAATTTTTCTTAGATGCTCATGTTGTAGTATTAGTGATCAGAAATAGTTGCCTAAGATTTTTGACAGGTCACATGGTACAGTAGGGCTTTTCTTACCTTTAGCGATAAAAGAGTTCGATCTTGAAACTCCCCTATGGTGCTTAGATCCTATCTCTGGCTGTGCCATTTCTACATGTACTTCAGTGGTAATATATGGTGGGTTTTGTTTTATTCTGCTGACCTGTACCCTGGTTATTGTTTTATGTTGCAGATTGCCCTCATGGTCACTTCATTGTTATACCTGAGACATTTACGGACAGACCAGAAACTCCTGGATGAGTAACTGACAACTCTACTGTACAGCATGGATCATGTGACAAAGGTGTATAGCTGTGTTGTAGGCCAGAATAGAAACATTCCATCTCTCAGGACAGAGACAAACCTTGACAAAACAGGGCCTTTAGTTTTACATTCACAGTACACTGTGAAAATTGTATTTACGTACCAAGTTAATGTGCAGGCTGTTTAAAGAGAGTGGCAAATTTGTACAGGATGACAAGTCGCAAAACATGTTCGTTTGTAGATTTGCATGGTTAACAAGTCCTGCCTCTTAGATGCTTACAATTGAAACAGAAAATAATATCACAAAAATTTTCTTCTGAACTTTTTGTAAGATTTTATGCAAATCAGAAGAGAGAAACTGATCAAAAGCAATATAGCGGTTTTACCACCTCTTATTTTTATGTTTTCGATAGCGCATTCTCAAAGTTGGTAAATGGCTGCTATATCCCAGTAAAATTTACCAGCAATACTAGAAATGGCCTCCCCAATAGCTGAGTTTCGAGCTCAGACTCTTTTGTCACAGAAAGTAAGAAGTCTTAATGTATCGTGTAATTTGTCAGAAATGTTGGACAATGTTTGTTGACTTTGCTTTACTGATCTCCCATGTCACAGTGTTCAGGAGGTAAAAATGACCTTTCTTTTCTTCAGTAACTTCTGAAGTTCACAAACCTTCAGCTCCTCAGTTTTCACGATAGTTCGTCCGAGTCTAAATAATTTTTTGTGACACTTTTATAGACACTCATGTTACAGCAGATGTAATCAGAAATAGTTGCCTAACATTTTTGTCCCGTCACATGGTACAGTAGCACTTTCTTAACTTTAGCAATAAAAGAGTTAGAACTCGAAACTCCCCTACTGGGTAAGTTGCCTGTGAGTAATTATACGTGTACTGACCATGAGTATATTATTGTAAACCTACAAGTGTGCCAACACCTATGTACAGGAAAGATACGGTTGTGTTAGAGTGCACATGTATTTGTAATATGATGTAGCACATGCATGCAAACTTTCCATTGAAAGTGGAATCTCATGAACTTTATAAATGAAGTAAATGTTTGCGGTTATGAATATATATGTATACAGTGTATAAACATATATGTCTAGGATTCTACACAGACCTTAATTACAATGCAGACAAATATATGATAATATATCATAATATAATATGATATAATATTGATATTATAAAATATAATATGATAATCAAAACCGTGGACCTACTTATATTTCTTGCAAAGCTTTTAAAAAGTTGGGATAGCCCAACTGTAGGCTTGAAAACAATTTTAACATTATACCTGATTCAAGCAACTGAATGTTTGCCTGTAAATGCACAATGGTGCATAAGCCTTAGTTTTCATGCACAAGTCAATATAACTATGTATCCTACCACAAGAAGTAATTTTTACTCTACTGTACATCAATTGTACCATGCTTTCATGAATACTACTACCTATTAATATGATCTGTCACCAAATTAAAGGTTAGTTTTACCTACCATGACAGAAATTTACAACACCCATGTTCCTGTTAAGAAATGCAGTTGCTTGTTAAATAATGCTATTGAAGAATACGAGAAGCGTGTAATAAAGGTTGTGTATACATTTTTATGAAACCAAGTGATGTTGTATTATTGTGCTTTGTGATTGTACAACTATTGTTTAGGGACAAGCTGCATTTCACTTCATTAACACATTAGAGCAGAGAAAAACTGGATTGATAGCCTGCTGTGATACATGCATACATGTTGACCTTCGGTGGGACACACAGCATAGGCATATAAATGTGTACGGCTTTATCTAGATTTTCTTCTAAAAAAAGAAGTAAAACAAAAACAAAACTCCTATTCTCTGTATATGTTATCCTTAACAATATACAGGTCCAAGGGCACACCCTTGAGGAACATAAGAATAACCCATGCGACCTTCATATCACGCCTTCTACTACTTGGCGAGCTTCATGCAAGACCACGAGAGAACTCGTTGTCACCAAGGACTGCAGAACAATGCAGAAAGACAAAAACGTTAATCACTCGGGCACACCTTTGCATTGTCAAGGTTTTCGCTTAGTTTTGGAAGGTTTGACAAAATCGGAAAAAATAGACTGTGCATTAATTGTGTGGATACAATTCAATTTGCTGTTTCCCTCTACACGTATATACCCGAATTCTTCAATCTTTTCAACCACCTCCGTAACCAATATTTTGAAACATTCTAGGAGAACTATGGTTGTAGAGAAATAATTGGTACAGTTTTATGAAGCTCGCATCTTTAATCACACAAAAAAATCATTTTTTGTGTATCGTTTTCATAGAAAGTGTATGCATAAATTCCTCCGAAAAAAGTGCTTTATTGGTTGAAAAGGTTGAAGATTTACACTATTTACCGGTGCATAAAACCACACAGGAGTTAAATAACATCATTACACACAGGGATCTCCGGGGTTCAGTCGGTTAGCGCGCTAGCGCAGCGCAATGACCCAGAAGCCTCGAACCAATGCGGTCGCTGTGAGTTCAAGTCCAGCTTATGTTGACTTCCTCTCCGGCCGGACGTGGGGAAAGTCAGCCAGAAACCTGCGGATGGCCGTGGGTTTCCCCCGGGCTCTGCCCGGTTTCCTCCCACAGTAATGCTGATCGCCGTCGTAGAAGTGAAATATTCTTGACTACGGGCGTAAAACATTAATCAAATCAAATAAATTAATAATTACGAACAGCTAAGGCTCCTGTATTTAGATTATGGAGATTCCTAGAAATGTGTTAACGTTCAGCCCAGCTTGCCCGGAGATTGGCTCGCCTTATTCGGTTGGTCTAGATATTCTGGTGTAAATTGTAAGAGACAAAAAAAACATACCAGTAGCAGTTTTTCCTGTAATAAAATACCGGTATCTTCGGTACCGCGCGGAGAAGAGGCGCATCTTGTAAATCTCGAGAGCCGGGTAACCACTTTTCACGTACATGCAAATGTATTGATTTAATTTGTGTTTGAGGCCTTGCTCGATAATTCTGCGGGTCATTTGTCAGGTTGGAGGAGATCAGTGTGCTTGACAAGTGGTCTTTACCGAACGGTAAACTGCCCGCCAAAAGGTCACACAGGAGCGTCGTCGATCACAAGGCACGACAAACAGTGAGATCGGGGAAATTGCCTGTATAGTGTGTCTTAGCAACTGAAAAGTAAGCAGCGCAACCACTTGGTCAGGCCTCCGTGGACGAACGTAATTGCGTGCGAGTGCCGCACAATGACACCGCGGAGCCTCTCACCAATGCGATCGTTGTGAGTAGCCTACAAGCGCGTCCAGCTATTTGTTGGCTGGGCACCATAACACCATAATATGTCGTATATAAGTTAAATATTCTAAGTTGAGTACCGTACGACGCCAAACTTAAATCAGATGAACAATTACATGTAAATAAATAAATAAAAACCTGTACACGAACAGCGTCAGACATATGCGTACATATGCAAAGGCTGACCAGTGCAAAACTATGACGCCTTTTGGTGAAGGGTTATTTCATTTTTTGTACCAAATTATATAGTAAGTCATCACGGAATACCCACAGTGACATGCAAGCTTTGTACTTGCAAAGCACACGTGATCGACTATCGACTATGAATATTCGATGTTCATTGATTGCAGATGATATGACATAGGACGGACACGGCATGCACGCATGTCCATGCATTTATATATTAATCTGGCTGATGTGTTACACGCCATATTCAAGGATTGCACACATGTGGGTAAAGACTGAATTTCTTCAAAGCTGACTAAATGGCGCGGAGCCACTTTCACTCTTATGCTCTCCATTTGAAAAAGTTTGAGCACATATATACGGTGGCCCATACGCGACATTTTTCTTTCTTCTCAGGTGTAACTTTTTCTTCGGTTTTCCACCTGGGGTTAGCATGGGTGAAAAGGTTATAACCTGGGTGATAACACATGCCAGGTGACAAGGTTTTAAAAAGGTGAAAAGGTGGGAATCGAATGTTAAATACATAAAATAAAAGGAAAGAAAAGTCCACCGTATACATATACAGGCTATGCCGTGCAATCTTGGATATATGTGTCTACACCGCAGAATGTTCTTTTTCTGCTTAAAAAATGGCCATGGCGATGTATAACTTCTCCCATGCATCATTGCAGCGTCAAAAGCAATAGCAATTAAGCCCTGTTAAAATATATGAATTCGCTGAAAAAGTTGTAGGGCCAAACATGCATAAATTATCCTTGTTTCGTTGCATTCCTGAACAGATCACCGAGTAATTATTACAAAAATACCCACACGCCAGCTGCATTAACCAGTTTGTAAGAATTATTTGATCGAGCTTTTCGCGAAGTATAAGGAACTCAACATTATACTGTATTATTTCAACACGGAGACCACATGAAACAATATCACCTCGACTGGTATAGCAGAAAAAAAACCCCAGGAATCGACTTATTCTGAGGGACTTGGCGTCGCTCAAAAAAACTTAAACGCCCACCTGGTTTTCACTTTTCCTTCTCCTTTTACGACCTGTCAGCTTCCTGATTCTCTGAAGGGAAAGTCACTGTCATCCCTTGTGCAAAGCGGCTTCCAGTTGGGCCAGATCCTGTACAGGTGGATCCCTTGCTCGCACACGACGACTAATCATGTACCAGACATGCTCCAGAGGGTTGAGATCAGGGCTCATTGCAGGCCAAGGAATCAGGTGGTATGAGGAGAAAGGCTCATACAAGGAGCCATTCAGTTAGACGGCGGATATACCCGATATTGACGTAAAACGCTTTACGAGATACCAAATGACGTTTTCATTGAGTCATTTCAAGCACTCCTTGAACACTGTTCACTCCAGAACCATACTTTCACATCATAACCAGTGATGATAGAAATGCATGTGTGTTATCATTAAAACACATGGATTCAAATCATTTTGTCGTTTTTCGTTAGCCAAAGGGTCACATGGTTCACAACCAATCACATTTTACACTCTTTTGATATAGAAGAACATGCAGTGAAAACCGGGGGTGGGGGTGGAGTTATTTAAGTTCTTTGTGTTTGTATACAATAATTATACTTAAACCAAGACCGACGTACACGCTTAATACCCCAAAATGGAGGTTACATACCCCTCTGTTTAAAAAATTATAGAGAGCCTAGGTAATGATTTCAGTCCGTGTTGATAATTATCGAAAATTCGATTGCATATAGGCCTATAAACCACGCAACGGTACCCTTTACGCGGTCGACTCATCTACCAATATAAGTACGCCTACATCACAACGGGAAGGGTCGGTAATAACTTGCCAATGGGCCGTGGTTCACCCCCAAGCACCCCGATTACCTCTACCCATAGGATGTACATCGTAAGTAAGTGGCTCCTTCGCATTCGCCATGTTATGCTGTGATATATAGTATGTATAGTTGACGCTGGAATAAACTCTCAAATGCAAGTCTATGATTTTGAAACCATATATAAATGGATGAAAACAATAATGAAAATGTCAAATAATAAAAAGAAATGGATGAAAACAATAATGAAAATGTCAAATCATAAAAAGATCATGATGAAAACATTGCACACTTTCAAACACGGACGCCAGTGCGGATTAATGAGAGGAAGCCAAAGTAATGAATTATATGTAGGCCTACTGACTTTTTTTTCTATACCGTTAAAAGGGAATCTTTTGCAGGCTGCATCAGGTGTAGGCTCTGTATGTAGTTCAGTTTCCCAAGCATTCCGACCATGCACGCGACGATTGCCCATCTACATGCACCAAAACATAAAATGAAACATTTTGCTTCTGATTCATAGTAATAGAAACAACGTCTTAAAATGACTGCAAATGTAACGATTCTTTCATACATACGGTGCATTGATGTTCTTTGCAGTGTTTCAATGGCACAGTGTGTTTTGTCTTTTCTGTAAAATATTGTTTAATATTCAAAATAATGTAACTGTACAAATGTTGCATATATTTATGTACACGTATTGTGAGTCTGCGCAAACTCTGAGAAACTGATTAAGGTATGTGGGTCTATATACACCTATATTTATTTATTTATTTGATTGGTGTTTTACGCCGTACTCAAGAATATTCCACTTATACGATGACGGTCAGCATAACGGTGGGAGGAAAACCGTCAGAGAAGGGTGGAAACCAACGACCATCCGCAGCTTGCTGGCGGACCTTCCCACGTACAAGCGGACAGGAAGCTAGCATTCACATATTTAGTTCTGACGGGGTACTAATTGTATTATCATTACACATTAAATTGAAAACATGTGGAATCAGGCAAGGAAATTTATTTTTCGGACCGGAATAACAAGGATGTACGGCTCTTAGCCAGATGAGGACGAGATCACATCCCATGTACGTGTTGACCCCGAAAGGGGAGAAAACTGTGCATGACTTTAACAAGTGGAGGGTACACCGGAAGCGAAGATGAGAAGTGTCTGGCGGTAGAGAAAATTACTTTCCTCGTTATCGTGGAATCTTCGGGTATTTCTTTGTATATTTATGTAAAGCATGATGTAATCGATGCAATGTTTCTATTGTGTTAATTTAAAGGAGTGGAGAACGGCGAGTTGCACCCTTTGAGAACCGAATACTTTTCAGTGTCTGACAACATAACAACAACAACGAGAGCCTGTCTGTAGTATAGTTATCACTGTAAACAACAAAGGTCTCCTTCTCCTATAAATTCATTTGGATGATAATGTTTTATAATATTACAAGTTTAGAAAACCTGGTTAGAAGGTAACCTCCCATAATGGGCCGTTCTGAACATTTAGCCTGAATTGAACGCAAATATGTGTACGGTAATTAAAATAAATAATTAAGAAGAAGAAATGGAATAAAAGAATATAATTAAACATTTCGGGACTTGTAAAGTTCAGGTTGACGGGCTTGTCGCTTCTGTATGATGTCATTATTTTCCCACGGTCATGTGCCTGTGCTGTGTTTTCATTGATTAAGAAATGGAATTTTTTATTTTACAAAAAAAAAAAAAAAGTGTACCAGAGCTATCTTCTGTTCAGTACCAGAAGTCTTACATGATGTTGTCACGTGTTTATCACATGGATCACACATAGGTGTGTGTAGCATTCCTGTATGTGTTATCTTGAAGTTTTTGCATACATTCGCTGAGTTTGAATTACTCGCACACATCATTGTTGGATCTGTAGGCACATGTCTATGCCACTACACCATTCGGTTTGTTGTGTCTAAACGTGGTTAAGATAGATGAATCTAGTAAGGATTAAGTGTGCATGTGCGTATGTCACATGGTTTTGTCACGTGGACAACGTTTGACAAGGGGATCCTCTATGCTACACTCAGTGTCCAACAAGGCTGATTCAGGGAAGCATGAATGAACTGACATCACATGCCACTTGGAAAACGACACACCCATCAACCCCATCTTAACTATGACCAACATTTCCATGTTTTGTCTACCTGAACAGTGAACAAAATTTGTGAGGCTTCTTCAAAAAGTAACATCTGCATCTCAGATGGCGGGCCTTTTTTTCAGTAAGAATGCTGCAAAATCTTGCATTACATCGGAGCAGGGTGCTAAATTTGCTCAAGTGCTGATCATGCTTACTACATTCAAAAGACCTTTTGTTGAAACTATACATTGTAAATCGCATTCCTGTGCACAAAACTTGTAGCAAAAACGATGGACCAACTCAAAATACCTGGTAGAAAGTGTTAGTTTGACAGATTTCAGCTTTATTAGTCATAGAAATCAACTTTAGCTTCAAAGGCCACAGATGTGCACTTGACTGTGACTGGGGGTTAATTTTACCATGGCGGCTTCATTGTGCCAAATGTAGGTGTGCACAGTGTGAAATGCAAATGTCACTTATTCTGACGTTAGACACAGGTATAAATGTCAGTGTTAAATAAGTTGTTTGATGGTGCTTTTCAGAGAAACTAAAGTGGAGGGAATCATGGCCAGTGACAAAGGTTATGGATACAGCCTAGTGAAGTACTTCTTTTTTGGTTTCAACGTGGCTGTCTGGGTAAGCAGATGAATTGAAACATCTGTTTTCAGTATAAACCAAGAACTAGAGAACTTCTGCCCGAAACTGATCGTTGTTATTTCATATCACTCTCTGTATGGCTAGGGCTAGGTGTTCTGTCAGGTAATGTTCTAAAAAAAAAAAAATGACGTGTTTAAAAAGGCTTAAAAAGATGTCTTACCACATTGGCCATGATGACAGAAGTTCACTCGGCTGACTTCTGTAAGTTTTGGACAGGAGACAGTTAGGACTCGACATAGATAACATAAACTACTGGTTATCCCAGTGTCACCTTGCAGATGCTGTTACTGCCTGAGTGACCATATTCTCTGGTGTCTGGCATCCAGTTACTCAGCTGCATAAATGTAGGCCTGTTGCCTAGCCTGCTGTAGAGAGACAAAGTCACAATCAGTTTGACTGGAAATAAGATAAGGTTACATAGAAATATAATAAAAAAATGTGGCCAAAAATTTCTTTTTAGTTTTATAATATTCTTAGGACATATTTTTATTTTTCACAATGACCCTGCTATTTTATGCATATTTTTAGACAGTGGTTAGAATTTTTAAGGAAATTGTAGTGAACTGACTGGTTTAGTGTGCCCAATTAGTACCCTCCATTTAATTGTGGGCATGGAGATAAAAGTTTACCCTCCCCCCACCCCCCAGAGGCTGAGAGGGTTTTGTGTGTGTGGGGAGCTTTTGTATGTTTATATGACACATCTTAAGGTGTTTATTGAAAAGGGTAAAACACAGATTTCGGCCATTTGAATATCCTATATCTAATTTAGCCATAATAATTCTTGAATATATTGTAATTTAAATGTTTTAGAGAGCTGAAAATAACTATTGTATATGTTGATTTTCAGCTGTTGGGTACTTCTCTGCTGTGTTTGGGCGTGTGGCTGCTGGTGACCAAGGGCCCTCACCCTGTCATCACCCCATCACACAGTTACCTGAGTGCTGTAGCCATCTGTATAGCGGTGGGAATACTCATCCTGCTGGCTGGATTTCTGGGTTACTGTGGAGCACTGGTAGAGAATCAGTGTATGCTGGCGTCAGTGAGTATAACGTCATTTCTACATTTATGTCAAATGTTGCGGTCATTGCATCCCAGAATGAGAGCAAGGGTTTGGAATGACATGTTTGATGTTGATATCTGCAAAGTTTTTCTCCAACAAAAGAATTTTAATATTGACTTCAAATTGTAGTCATGATATGGATCATTACATTTTTGTGTATCCAAGAAATACTGTGGAGAAGTAACAGGTTAGCTGTCTTTGTGCACTCTGTAGACAGGGGAGACAACTCTAATTGCCATGACGCAGGAGAAGAAGTTGATTCGGCTATGGAGCTGTCTTGCAAGCTTAACATTACTTGGGCGAGGCATGGGTCGATGTGGTCGCAAACTGGCGCAAAATAATGCTGAAAAGAAGTGATTTCCGGTAGTTGAATTCCGTAACCCCGTTTCAGTCAATTTTTCTTCATTATTTTTCTGGACTTCTCTTACACAAAGTAAAATAGAGTCACGGAATCATGTCTGTCAGATGTGTATTCTCTAGCGACTACTGGAAATCAAGTCTTTGCAGCGTTATTTTGTGTTACTTTATGAGAGCACTCACCCATGTCTCGCCCAAACAGCGTTAGTCTTGTGAGACGGCTCCAATGCCAAATTGGGTTATTGTTCGGCTTATATGTAGGTGTAAAGCAGTCTGGCTTGCACATGTGCAAGGTACTACTTTAACCAAAATATATCATGCATTAAACCATGGTAACATGTGTATCATATGATTGGCCATAGCACATCATCTCAGACTAGTTGAGGATTCTGCATGTCGGGTTGTCTTCTCTTTAGATTTCTTATGGCCTCTTATTCTTCTCTCTTACAGTATTTTGTTCTTGTGATCCTTCTCTTTGTACTGGAGATCACTGCAGCCTCCTTGTCATTAGTCTACAAACAAGAGGTATGTTTTAAGATTGCTGATTCAATATTTTTAATGTTTAAAATTCTCAGTCGGTTGGTCTGGTTTAATATATCTGTTTTAGATAAACAGTTACTTTAACAAGTATCCTAAATATTGCATTGTTTGCTGTTGTAGTTGTTTAAGTTTGTCTGTTCCTGTTGTGTCATTTATTATTATTAGCCTGCACAAAAGCACTGCGTATGTCACCTTCCTTTTGTTTTTCTAAAATGTCTGCCTGTGTATTACATCTGTTCGCATAAATGTTGGGTTAATTGTCTAGCTAGATCTGCTCGTCGGCATTTTTCTGTCATTAAACTTCGTGCTTGCTTAACTGACAAATATATGCTTTGTTCTGTCTTTTTTATTCAGATCAAGGACACAGTTAAAGTGGAGTTATTGTACAGTCTACATCTCACACATAGTCAGGTGAATGACAATCCTTCCACCGTGGTCCTCAGCCAGGCCTGGAAGGAAATGCAGACAGAGGTAGGCTTAAATCTCCCCTAACCTTTACTGACTGGCCACTCAAAAATGCTTGTTCTAAATCACCTAAAATTTCAACCATGACTAAGCTGCTTATTATTGTTAGTTCTGAAATTTCTGTTGATTTTAGAATTTAGATTTTTTTTAGGTTTATTTTGAAGGTAGAATAATATGCTGGTATAAAAATGTAACTTTTACCACAAAATCAATGGTTTATAGCATTAATTTAAATGTACTTTCTGAAGGCGAAATGTTCAGTCTTTGAACCATTCACCTGTGAGATCACAGATTCCAAGAGTTCATTCTGGGTAGGCTGCAACCTCAAAAGGTTTTTCTAGTGAGGTTCAGTGAGGTTAAGTGAGGTACACAGTCAAATACATGCAACTGAAATGGCCTAAGCCATGGCTGGAAACAACAGTTGAATAAGTAAATATGTATACCAAATTTTACTTTTGCTTGTAGTAATTTTCAGAAATTTTGAATCATAGTAACAGCTTTGCATTTTCCGTGTTGTAGTTGCAATGCTGCGGGGTGCAGAACTACAGTGACTGGCACGTGGTGATGCCAGAGTCCCAAAAGGTGCCAGTCTCGTGTTGCCGACTGCCCAACTGTGAGCCCCAGATGAGGCCATTGTATTATGAGCGGGTATGTAGGTCATTCCTACTGCATGAACGTTTTAGGGTGACATAACTGTTTGTTTTCAACATTTTTAGATATACATGAATACCCTAATTCTTCAACCTCATCAGCATCCCCTGCCACCAATATTTTGAAACATTCTTGCACAGTTTTATGAAGCTCCCAGTTTATTCACACAAACAAATCAGTTTTCATGTCATTCGCGTAATCATTGTATGCATAGATTCCGCTGAAAATGGTGCTTTAGTGGTTGAAAAGGTTGAAAAGTTACAGTACATTTTCCTGCCTCGGCGTCTAATCCTTATCCTTAAAAATCTTGTTAGGCTGTACTGCAAGGTGCCAAATTTTTGCAAACCTTGTTCTGAGGAGCAGTTTCAGGGCTTTCCTTTCAACAGGAACCCGGTAATGGGATTATTCTCATGACACTTGTAAACATGAACTATCTTACATTGAAATTCATATTTTTATTATAATACAAAGAGATCCTCATGGATTAGGGCAAAGCAAACCTCTGGGAATCCATATAGTGAGTACACACTATATCTTCTACACTTGAGCATGGTCACTTTGTGGTGTTTTAAGCATTTTTTTAAACTGTTTTTCTGCCTGGACTGAGGTCCTTATGTTGCCAAAACCACCTAACATAAATCAAAAGATTTAAGGTGGACAAATTGCATTCAAAATTGCACTTTGAAGTGTGAAGTGGTTGTAGAAGTAGGGCACTAGAGTTCATCAGACATCCATGTATTGGTCATTTCAGGGCTGTTTGGAAGAGATTGAGTACTGGTTTGTGTCACATATGTACGTGCTGGGCGTGGTAGCAGTCACTCTGGGTGTGGTGCAGGTAGGTTTAGTACAAATGTAGATAACTGGTTGCAACAGCCAAGAGGAGGTAACTCTGTTACCACCACCATCTGCCGACTTGTTCATTTGCTACTGTTCTTTTTCTAGCTCAGACTGCAGTGTTTTATGTGAAGCAGTAGCAGATGTAATGTGAGTAAAATGTATTAAAAGAATGGTTTTAGGTGAAAGTAGAGAATGAAAAATTTTGCGGTTGGATGATTGTGGTTCATGAAGACAGTATTACAATTCAGCCATTTCAGGGTTTCAACCTGGCGAAGGGCAAAAGAATTTGTAGATTCCCCCACTCACACTGTTTGTGGGAGCTTGGTGGTACATTCTGAATCTTTTTGCCAAACACTTGTCTTCCAGCATTATGGTGAACATATTGCACGTCACTCATGTAAAAGTTTGTCAGTTAACCGACATAGGTTGGTGATTTACTTCCAAGAGACAGTTTCCTTCACACGAACTAACCACTGCTGTATGAGTAAAAATATATATATCCAGAGTATAGTGTTAATTAAAACAATAGCGCAGTGAACAAACAAATTCATTTGTTTGAATGTTTTTCTTTGGGTAAAGAGTTTAGAGTTTTCAACAGTCTATGAAATGATGATAATGTCAAAAGTTTTCTTCGCCTTCAACATCAGCAAGAATTTTCTGCATTGGTTTTTCTAGTGATCTAATTTGGCAAGCGTGACACCATTGTTCAGCTGACCAGGAAATAAATCAAATTAATTATCGAAATCTAAATTTTAATTTAAATTAATCATTAGACATTGTAATATATTCCAAACTTTAATGTACCATAGTATGTGAAGGTCTGCTGCTATGCTGTGGTTAAGGGTGCTGTTTTATTACAAGATGTCAAGGTGTTTTCTTTTACACACTGACAATACTTCACTTCACAAAGTGCTTACTGTGACCAGTATGACGTGTACATGTACCGAAATTCATGTGCTGTGAAACTGGTTGAGATATTTAGTCATTTTTCGGTGAAACTTTAGACAGTGCAGACAGTATAACTTTTCTATTTTTAGCTATAGAAGGGTCACAAAAAATGTATCATTGTGCAGATAAAAAATAAACACCTGGGATATGTAATCAGTTGCTTATCAGTCAGCATATTTCAACTGATGGTCGGATTGAACAACATATTTACTTTTTTGTTTCCAGATATTAGCGGTGGCTGCAGCTATTCTACTATTCTGTAGTATAAAAAACAATAAGTTTGATGTTTGAAGTAAACATCACATGGACTTTAAGATTTTATTTAAGGCAATGCCATTACCACGATGGTGAGGACGACTTCATATGTTTGCCCAGAAAGGTGATGCACTGATGGATATAGACTAGGAATTGGCATCAGCATTTTCAGTATGTAAATGTGTTATTTATTCTCTGCCATATTCTGGTTTTAATATTAATTCAGTGTCATTCCCAGATAAAAGTGGAATGAAACTTATCCTGATTTCTGGCCATAGGCCCGGAGGAAATTGGATAATTCCAAGCTCCCATTTTGTGTACGTAGCTGAGGCTATGCCCAGGTGTATTAAACACAACAAGCCTAAAACTGTGCAATCATAAACCAATATCAGTGGAGAGAATTGGCCGACTATCATGACAATGAAGGTTTCCTGGCGACCATGTCTCCATGAACATGGAGCTGTTATTTTATACCTCTGATATTAGTCTTTTGTCATTCTACAAATATTGATTTATTCAAGAAGTCCCAGTTTGGTAACTTGGGTATGCAAGTAGCCCTGCAAACTGTCAGCTGCAATGATGACAACTTGGGTATGCAAGTAGCCCTGCAAACTGTCAGCTACAATGATGACAAGTTAAACAGGCAGGGAAGGTGAAGTTGTACATTACAGTACAGTGGTACATGAAATTAACCTAGGTTAGTGGATCACTGGTTAAAAGCTAATTTATTTACACTGGCTGTGTACTTAGTCGTTGATAAAAGTTGTTTTAAAACTTTGAATTATATAAGAGAAGAGCGTAGTTTTGAAAAAAAAATTCATTTTTTGATGTGACCTGTCACTGCTGTTTCCTTTCAAGATCCAATATTAACCAAGTACCACCACCCACCGAAAATATTACTTTATGCAGATTTCAGTATAGGAGATGTTGGTCACGGAGTTGTTAATGCTTTTATTTCATATCAGACAAAGTCCTCTGCTTTTGATTGGACATTGATGGTCACATGATAGACAGGTATAACTCTATACCCTGTAGGAGATGCTATATGCGTCTGATGACACAACAGTAGCGAGATCGCTGTGAGGTAACTGTTACAATGTGACGCAACAATGACACAAACGACACAACGTCACACGTTGAGTGAACATTGGCAATAATGTCATGACATCATAATTCCCACATCACTGCTTAGTAACTCAAAGCTCCTCGAGGCGACGAGAAATTACTGTTAAAGATTCTTTTGTTTTTCAAGAAACAAATTTTTAGTGTGGTTTTGTGGGTCTTCCGTGGAATAAAATCGTTACATGGTTACTGAGTGAAAGGATACAAAACTTTATATTTTATTCACAATTTTTTTTTTCATTTTTTCATGTAGCCTATCACTGCTGTTTCCTTTCGAGATCTGATAATATTAAACCAGCGCCACCACCCACCGAAAATATTACATTGAGCAAATTCAATTATAGGAGCAGTTGATCACAAATTTGTAAATATTTTTTTTTATAGTAAACTTTCGATTTTTAACAGAGTCATCCAAATTAACAATTATAAGAAAGGCTCTTATAATGGGAACAAAGCTTCATCAAGGATGAAGCAACGTTGAATCTCAGTGTTAATGAAGGACCCGGGAGTATGTCTTTGTGTCATTCATCTTTAAGGAGAAAGAACACAGATCATGACATTCCATTGTACATTTAGTAACAAAATAATTCATTGATATTTGTAGACTTAAATGATGTCATGCCACTGGATAATGCTTTTCTCTCTCTTTGTACACGCGTTATTTTTACAATATAATGTACTCTTTTTGTATTGGATTTTAAGATCTTGCCTGTTTCATGTTTTTTCTTGTGGTTGTTAATGTGGACACTCATTGTATTATATGTCATCAAGTTTTACACTCGTCTTTACGAGTAGCGTGCCCCGCCCCCACCCACTAGCCCAAACCTCCCCACCAGACCTGTTTGTGCCATAGCCAGCTCGGTTGGAGGTGAATGCATAGTACATATTGCCACAGTGACGTTTGAATATCAGTTATATTATCTTATATGTGAAAGACAACTGGCAAGACATTGTTAAAGTGCTGAGAGCTTTATTCTGGGCAGAATATAATACTTACCAAGTTGTGGTATTCAGACTTCACCGTGGAATATTTTGTGTACTGATATTTATATTGACAATTTTGTGTGAACAATATGAAGTAAGGCACTTACCAAGGGCTGTTGTAACAACAAAAAAGTCAAAATACATTTACATACGGGGAAAATCTTGATGTTTTACGCGCATATATAAAAATAATAAAATTGTCTTCGTTTGAATGTTACCGCACATTATGATAATATATGCGTATTTTTATGATGTAATATTGCTGCAGCAGAGACTGCTTTATTCAGTTTAATAGTCTATCTGAAGGTGTCAAACATTGGTTTAATAAAAACTTTATGTACAATTGATTGTACTAGTGTCATCATTTCATCATTATTATTAAGTATGTTGTTGTTGTTGATTTTGTCATGCAGGTTTGGTGAAGCTGATGAAGTCTTAACATTCAAAGAAATTCTTCAGTATGTCGTATCCTGTATAACGACAGTCAAATAAATAAATAAATAAATAAATAAATCTTATTTCAGTTGAGAATATATCCAGGTCCAGTTTCATGAAACGTACTTAGAGGATGCCACTAGAGGTACACTCAAATTTCGAACTTTCTTACTCACAGTTCCCGTCGATCTGCATGTGCTTGCGCCCAGTTGGTCACAGCTAGTTGTTCACGATCATAAAGTTTTGTCAGACTTTTCGAGATAAGCCTTACGAATTTAAACACGGAATCGTGACTTCATGACTCAGGTCATGATCTACATTTTTTAAATGTTACTGATCTTCATAACAAATGTTTTCGGTCTTCATTTGCCCCCAAATGGCAGAGAAATATGTGGCAATGAAGGGTCAAGTAGCTTCATGGGCCTACACAATAAATTACGATGTTTAACTTATGATCAGTTTTATGTATCAGATATTAAACACCTGGGACCCATCTTACAAAGCTGGAGTAACTTACGTCAGACGTAGACGTTTACGTCCGCTTTAGTAGTGGCTTCCGTCAGCTCCTAGTAGCGTCTTACGAAAGTTGTCGCAATGCTTAAAGTGTGTCTATGGAACGCCACAAGCGCTGCCATAGTTAGTTCACTTACGAAATTTACGTCTGCCCGAGAGTAGGTGTGAATTTATACCAAACTTTACATCAAGTCGCAGCTACTCCAGTTTCGTAAGACGGTCAGTCTTTCTCTGCGACAGACGTCCGACAAGCTTACACGCAGTCGCAGCATTACTCCAGCTTGGAGTAACCTTGGAGATAAAGCTTTATAGTTTAAGCCTGTGTACACTTATGCTTACTCAAATCTATATGTATATTTATTAAACACGCTTGTTTGAAGTTTAATCACCCATTAAACGCGATGGGTATTGGTCATTTTAATGTGTATACACAGCCCCTAAATCCTCACGTAGTGGGATAGGTTTGTTACACACGCAGCTTTCACTTTTAAAACGTTTCTTTTTTTTTGTTTTTTTTTTTTCTTGTTTTCCTTTAACGGCTCAGTACTTTTAGATATGAAATGGCTGAGACCTCACGTACGCGGCTATCTAGAGTTGCCATAACCGATGTTTAGTTTTCTTGACTGGTTTTAAACAAGTCCGTCAGTTTTATTTGTCTTTGTATGTTTTCATGGTCTCGAAAGCCATAAAGTGGATCCTGGTTTAAACATGTTCTCGTCACGATATAGCTGAAATACTGCAGAAGTGGCGTTAAGTCATAATCCTTCATTCATTCCTTAGTTACGATGCTTCCCGGGCATAGGCGGCCCTTGGACTTCTGTACTCGGAGAACCCCACGTCTGTTAACCATGCATATTGCTTAACGGCTCAGTACTATTTAGACCCTTACTTTCAGTGCCTCAGTATTGTGGAGAACCCATCTACGATGATCTACGGTTACGGTGCTTCCCGGGCCTAAATGGTTCCTGAACCCACGCCTAACGTGCTGGGATACACATGATTCGGACGCCTGGCTGACCAGCGTTAGGCGCATTTCTCTTATGATGGGGGCCAAGCGAGGTAGTGCCAAAATCACCGATGTTAATGTCTCATATCTGTGACTCCAATAAGTGTTGAATCACAGATCTACCGTTTACGAGGCAGACGCTCTAACCTCCAGCTATACGCCACCGCAAAGGGTAAACATCTAATCATTCAGAATGAAAACTACGTGTTCCGCCATTGGTCGTCAACGTTGCCGTCACCGGTAATTCATAGGTACAAATACCAAGCAAACCAATGTATAACGATATAGAATAGTCTGTATACAATGTCACACTGGAGAATAATTATCTGAATGATTGACCTATAATGAATGTCCTTGATTCCACTCTCGGGGGTCTCTGTGGTGGAGGGAGTGAGCGCGTCATCACCTCAGGGCGGAGTAATGACCCATGCAGGTGTCTCTCACCAATGCGATCGTTGTGAGTTCAAGTCCAGCTCATGCTGGTCGTGGGTTTCCGCCGAATCGCCGTCGTATAAGTGAAATATGTTTGAGTACGCCGTTAAATACCAATCAAATAAATAAAGAAAGAAATTGGCTCCGCTCTCCAGTAACATAACATGGACCTGAAAGCATTAATTGTGGAGTGTAGCCAGTAGAGACAAGGGAGGGTAAGCAAATTAACACGGCGAAAAACCACTGAGTTCAGGATGACTCCTCGGCCATCGAAGTTTTAGGTCACGGAAATCCTCCGAGTGTGTTTGACCGATTGATGACCGATTATGTAAGTACCGTAAATTCCTGCCTTCCACCACGTTAGTTTGCGAGAGTTTATGTCAACCTGCGTGCAATCGCATTCTCGTGATATGTAGGGTTTTATAAAAATTTCGCCGCCCACCGCCTTCCAAAAGTTTAAATTCAAGACATGGCGGAAGCTGGCTCGAAAAGAGAGGTTCAAAAGTCTAACCCAGTGGATGACTGTTAGAAGATGGTTTACCGGTGCTGGTCATATTTAGTGAAATAGTCAACGTGGGCTTCTATTGGGTCGATGCTGGGCGCTACGGTAACGTACGGCGACCAGCTAGCTGTCCGACCTGGGTGTGGAATTTTAGCCCTGAGCCGCAGGGTTACCCATACAAACTCATGTGGGCACGGCCTTCACCTCTTCCTAGTGTACGCACATGTCTATATTCAGTTAACTGCAATCTAAACTCAATGGTGATGTGGAGACAAATCTGCAGGTTGGTACCACTGATCCAGCATGTTAAAAGTGGAGCACGACAGCAAAGAATAAGGTTCTTTCCCTTTGCGTGATATTTATATTTATTGGTGTAACATAATGTCTGCGTCTAATTAATGGAATGGAATAATGGTACGCTTGCTTTAGATTCCCGAACCTCCCCGTTTGTGGCAAACAGTGGAATTTCAGTTTCAGCACCAGGCATTTCATCAAAATTCCAGGTGGAAAATGATGACATTAAATTTTTAGGCTATGCATAAAATTTGTCGTCTTCAAGCACAGTCCATATGTACATTAAAGTGATGGTTTTGATTCCAATTCCAATTTATATCTAGGTTATATTTAACCCAGTGTTTAGCCACAGTTTACACCATATGGTGACAGAGAAAGTGGGAGATTTGCCATATCTTGAACCTTCACATGGGCTTTTGGTTTTGGACAAAACGAATGTATCAAAAACAGGCATATCATGCTTAAAAAGATTGAAGCGAAAAACTGTTTTATTTATTTGATGCCCGCATTTGAAGGGACCTTTGCCACTAGATGGGAAATCGTCCCCCGTTGTTGCAGGAGTGAGGTGTATTTTTTTCCTCCAGAAAAGGATAGAAAATCTACTTGAATCTTAAGTACAATTACTACACAACATATCTATGAAAAATTGTAGTGGTGTGATTCTTACTTTTTGTTTTATCAAAATCACTCTTTTAGAGCGTTTTGCTGAGGAAATTTCCATCATAATGAGAATATGATAACGTGAACCGAAATCATTAGTGCCTATTTGATGTCAAGCTGGGGAGATTTAATACATTGAGAAATATCATGTTAGTTCACGCGGTCGTATTTATTTTAAATCGAAAAAAAAATGAAATGTTTCTTTGGGCCATTGGCTGCATACTCACCCTAATAGTTCATCGCTTGTATATTGTTGTCCGCCATAGTACAGCGATAACTCACGCGGCTTTATCAGCCACTCAAGTTCAGGAGTTCGATTTCTATATTTGTTTACACTATTTTGGTAACGTGCTACAGAGAAAATGATTAAACCAGGCAGGAGACAAGTCTTATTCGTTTATATTTTGCAAAGCTACGTATTTTGATATGTTTCCAATTATAATTAATATGCATTGATGATAAATTATATAGACTTCCACTGAAAGCATAATGCAGCCAAAATATGTATATGATGTCCACGTTATCAGTTCGTTTCAACGCACCATGTGTTAGGTGTCAGCATATCCAATAGTTGCATGTGGTAGAGCCATCAACATGTGTTTATCACTTCAGCTTAATTAATGTCTGACAAAGTTCGTGCCGTGTATTCACGATATAAGTTGGAAGACAAAACTAATTTTAAATCCAACGTCTTATAGATTTGTTGGGAAGAAGGGTTATAACACGATAATTTATGGATGTTCATGAGGTACGTTTTTAAAAGAGAGGGTGTCTCAGTGCATTACGAACAAGTGACCTACGGGGAGGGGTGAGGTGGTGATTAAGCGGTGTACGTACGAAACAAAAATCTGCGGTGTATATGTATAAATGGCATATGTGCTATTGTGCCGATTGACAATATTCGCCATACATAGTGTACCAATGTCCCGATGAGAGTAGGTGCCCTTAATGGTTGTCCAGCGGGTTCGCGCCATTAGCACGTGGTCTACCTGGTGAGCCAAAACAATTCAATCACGGATTTCTACAACTGGAAACGGTATCAGACTCGACGGAGCGCTTATACAAAAGCAAATCTACATGGAAAAACGAGAGTGATATGAAGATTGTCAACAGCTGCGGAACGAAGTGAAAACTGATAGAGGCGACCAAAATCAGCTATTTAGAAAAGTCGCACAAGACACCAAATTGCCAGTGCCTTTCTAAGATCATATATGACTAGTACGTTATAAACTCATGAGATGGCTTAAATATTAAATCAGTGATACACCGGCCAATCGGTCAAAACTGGCGTTTATTGTTTTATGCACTGAAATGTATTGTTGCCAGTGGGTGGAAATTAAAGCTGTTTAATCCAGCCTTTGTGCCAACTGTCATATGGTATTGGCTGCATTCCTCCATTGTCCTAGTTCTGTACATTTTGTGAACCTACAAGGTGGTTAAACGTTCTACATTTACGAAAGAAGGCGGGTGGGTGTGGATGGAAGCGGGGGGGGGGGAGGGGGTTCAAGGCATTTCGTACAAGATGCGTTCAGGGAGAAGGGGTGTCAAAAAGTTGGGAATTTGAGCACAGGTTCTTTATGGACGGCCCCTCAGCGGACAATTTATTGTGTGAAAAAAAAGACACTGTGGACTCTCATGGTTAGTAACGAATATTACTGGCCTATTTCTCGGCAACGTCTTTTTGTTATAACGAAATTCAATGTGATGATACAGAAAAAGAAGAATCTCTCTTTGTAGTTTGAGACCACTGGGTACAATTGGTCAAAGCATGATCCGATGAAAGCATTCCTCGACCATTCCAAGACACCAATCAGTGACTGATATTTTAATCAGTTTTAAATAATTAAGCAGCCAATAAGATTTAGATCTCAGTATGTCAGTGGCTGATCTATTGTGTCTTATCAATATATACACGATATATCTAATGTATTAAATCCCCTCACTTTCATTCTGTTTGCTGACGACACGAGTTCGGTCTTCTCGGCAGAGCAGAGATGAGCAGCATGAGCTTGCTAAAGCGCATGGTAAACGGTTCAGTTCAAGCCGTCTGTCTCTTAACACACAAGAAACCAAGTTTATGCTGGTGAAACCCAATTCCAAATCCATACTTAGGGATCTTCCACATCGTAGTATTGCGGGAAATGAAGCTGAAGAGGTCAGTGAATATAAGTTTCTTGGACTTTTTTACCTCTCTTGGACTTCTCGTATTGGCTACACCTGAAAGAAAATGTCTAGAAATCTGGGCATAGCGCCAAATAAGTAATAAGGTCCGTCAATTAAAAACCTGTTTCACCCTTTATTTTTCACCAGATAATCTATATTAATATTATATCTAAAAATACATATAAATCAAGTCATTTATACAACTATTGGCAAATTTACAAAAATGGGCGATGCGCAAACATTTCAAATCGTCTCGTACATACTCGTCCTTTATCTTTTAAGCTCAAAATCTTGTCAGTAAATCTCATGAATCAGTATTCTGCATAACTGTTCACGCATAAATTTTTCACGAAGAACTGACACCCAAAAGCTTCTGTGGATATTTCAAGAGACAAGCCGGTGCCCACTATTATCGAACAAGAGCCAGTTTCCTTAACCCATAGTTAAGCCATTCTTAGTGGAAATTTCGCATATTATTCTCTGCAAGTCTTAGGTCCTCGATCGTGAATCTGTTGTTTCAATCTCGTTATTTGAATCCCACATAAAATCACGGTGCACTCAACTGCTAAACAACCGAGTAACTCGATGGTCACATCATTTTTATCTTAAACTCAATTTATTGTTACTTCTTGGAATAGAACATCACTATTTTCTTCATTTTCAAATACTTATTATATACTGTTTGGGGGATAGAACTGGTGCCTCCGGGCTTTACTGCCGGCAGATATTTTTATTACTGTGTGATTTCATTTTAATTACAAGCTATGTATTATTATTTGGTGACTAAAGAAAATATAAATATAAATCTGGTTAGACTGTTGAAGAAAGTTGATGTTTTGAGATTTAAACTGCAACTGGGGAATTCGATGCGATTCTGCTGAACAAAGAAAATTCACTTCGGCAAAAACCATAGTTTAACCAAAAGGAAATACCTGCAGTATAACAACGGCACATAACCAGCAAGGTAAAATTGCAAAGAAGTTAAGAAAACACTACAGTGGTATTGGGAAATCCTGAAGTCATCATGGCCTTCCTTAGAACAACCTGTGTCTTTTATCGTCTTTAAAAGACCTTTAAAAAACCTTTAAAAGAGGTAAGACGATAAAAGAATTGTTGAACAAATCAACACATATACGACAAAACACTGCCGGAAATACCCAAAACAAATGCAGGCGAATCATCCGCCTGATGAGTATCCTCTATTTCGCCACACATGATGGTATGTGAATCATGTGAAGTTCGTTGCAGTGAGTTCTTTGAGGGGTTTGGTCTGGTTTTCTGACACAGTGTTCATTTTTATGGGCATAGAATATTCTAAATCCAAAGTCTCTTATCTTTTTTAATAGCTTAAAACTATCCCTGATGTTATCAATGTCGTGGAACTCGACGAGTAATTGTCTGACGTTGTTGAGGGAACCGTCAGCGACCGCTGTTGTCAGTGTGGACCATTCACTGTTCTCTATGTCCATCTTCAAAACATCAATGGTGCGCTAAAATTAATGAGGAAACGAATTCATTATTTCTTTCATTATGGTCATTGTCGTCGTCATCATCATCTTGAGCCGAACGTGGTTAGGTTTGCCAGCAACCTTCGGCTGGTCGTAGCTCCATGTAGCTGCAGAGCTCCTGCATTCACTGCGTTTAGAACACAGAGCTACACGAGTCGGCATTGCAAAATCTTGTCCAGAGTTCTTACAGGTTGCGTTATTGATACAAATAGAGGGCATGTAACGACAGGTACAACCTACAGCAACCAGAAAACCACAAACGTGGCCTTTAGGCTACCCTCCAACCAACCTCAAAGCCCCATGTTATCGATACCAGTCCGATGCAATGACTCTCCATGACTCGGTTATCATGTGTTTTGGCGGAACAGCGATGGCTGCGTCACCTCTGCTTCCTAAACCAGCGAGATAACCGAGCCGTGGGGAGCATAAAAGCCATTGCATCGGACTAGTATCGATAACGTTGGGCTTTGTACTTTGAGGCTGGCTGGAGGGTAAAAAACGAAGGTAAGATCATAGTGTTTTGTGGTTTTCTAGTTGCTGCGGGTCCGAGCTGGCTTTACATGCCCGCTATGTGGGCTTACTACAAGATTTTGCAGTGAAAACTGCTATACCTCAGGGCTGTAAACATGACAGGTGGACAGCTTCGGAGCTACCTAGAACTGTAGGGTAGTCGTGGGCTTTGCCCAGGCTCATCATCAATTCTAAACTCAAAATCCCATGAACTCTGTGTCAAGAGAAGCCACACATGCTGAGACAGAGATATAGAGCAGTTTTACGGCAGCTGTACATTTTTTCACGCTGCATAACATTTCCATTTTTAAGTTACACGACCTTTAAGTACATGTACAAGCTGGTATTTTGTTAAAAAGACGGCATCTCAAATATTCAATATATGCTTTATTACTGCCAGCTGGCGATTGAATTCTTTTGGGTATGCTTTGTTGATCAAATATATCATATCAGATAAAGTGGGGACCTACTTCCGTATGATGCAGATCCTGCCTGATTTCTTTCAGTGTCCGAAGTGACCAATGGCTAGGATGGTCAATCTCGAATTCGGGCACGTCTACTCCATGCGTCCCCAGGTTGTAGAACGTCACGTTTTGACTATGCTTTGTCGATGACACGTACATACTATACAAAAAGAAGAAAATATAAGAAAAGATACATTTTCAAAGCTTTAATTTAGTTACTTATCCATGGCAAATAAATATAGATGCTTAACATTACAGGTAATATTACGGAACATGTAATTCCATGTTAATTTAACTTGCTTGATCTTTTTATGGAATGCACATGTATAGTTTTAAGGTATAATTATCGTAACAGAAGGACACTTAGAGACAACCTAAATATACCATCGTTACAAGACACATCTTGAAAAACAAATGCTCTTTTGAGAAGATCGAATAAAAGGGGTTCAAATACTTGATTAGTAAGGTGGTTTTTGTGGGCAAAATTCTTGCTACGAGCGTTTCGACTCCAATCGCGTTTGTTGGGAGCATGGTTATTTGTGTCTTTTCTGATACGGCTTAGGAAATTGACAGTGTCGTCTGAGCATTTTCTCATCTCTGATCAATAATACCTGAACTGCTCACAGAGGTTACAAATTGACTTGTCGAGCACAGTAAAGTACAGTAGGCGGTGAACAGTGGTTTAAAAAACACGGCGATATACGGTCAAGCGCCACCCCAACCCCCCGTCCCCTCCAAAACTGTCAAAATGATCACAAAGTTCGCTTTGTGTCAGGACATGTTAACTTTCTTCTGAGCAAGAGGTTTTAGATTAATTTGTTAATTTGGACTCCCGTATTGAAAGGAAAGGATGAACAGAATTTAAACGACCGACAGCCCTTCCCCTCCTCCCCAAAAAACCAAAAGGCACACTGACTTTAATATAAAACGTAGCCCGAGACCACCCGAGACCACGGTGGCTTACGTTTACTGATACGCTTGGACCGCTGGCCACCCTCAGACCGAGGGCTATGTGGACCCGAATCAGGTATAGAGCTTGTAAAGACCTACCCACTAGTTCAATTCCTCTGCATGCGCGTTAGAGTCTTTCTGACAACACGGAAAGCACGACAATTCTGAAAGCTGGAGTACTTCCGCACATTTTGCCACAATTGCTACTTGCCTTTTCATCACCATTTTCTTGTAAATCTTAGCCTAAGTCGAAAATTGGGTCATATTTAGCAGGTCGTCCCGTGCTGCCGTGCTTTTAAAGTCTGTTTTAGCGAGGCGCCCATGCGCACCAGCGATTAACCTTTCCGTAACATCATATCCTGAAATTTACATCCATACTAAACAAATCTACGCGTTTAATCAATTTGTATAACGGTTAACCACGGATTCGCATGCGCGGGGAGCATCAACACGGTTTACTAGGTGAAGTTGTCGACAGTGCACCTGAGCCTTAGTCACTAATGTCAGTTGTCTTGGATTTACTGATCGTAAGGGCTACAGAATGTGAGAAAAAATTGGCTGAAGAACATGGAATGTCTAGGAGATAGTTTTATCTCTTTTTACCGATTCATACATGCCTTGGTTCAATTTTCATGGACTTTCTCCGCGTTAAGCTATTTTTTCATGCCACTTTTTTAACCTGCATAACTCCTAGTCTGTGATCTAGGCCTAACCCCATATTGAAGATCACAGCCGAGATCCTTGGCTGTATAAAACGCTGCTTGTCCCAAATAGAAATTCCACGTAAGCTCACCTTGGATCAAAGGCATGTACCTCACACCCGTAATGTTTGGCAATCATGTCATCGAATGAAAAATCAAAGTTTATGCTGAAAACAAATCCAAACATTGGATCTTATACATATAAGTACAAACAGGAGCACAAAAGTGAAATGAAAAACACAATTCCTAAGCCCAAGGCTAGTATCAACCATTTATAAATAATGTTCAACAGAGTAAATATGAAAACTTCCATTCAGACATCCAACAGCTCAATGAGAAGACCGGGGAAGTATAACGTAAATTGTAGTGAAAAGATGTAAGGTTTGAAGATTTAAAAAACACCATCGGATAATTGCTTATACTTTCTCTGAGAAATCTATGCTTCATCATTGTAAGCTCACATAACTCTCTGCTGACACCGGCATTTTACCGACCCGCTCTCAAGGGCGAAATGTCAAGCCAGGCTCCTTCCCGTCTGTATTCGACATGCTGTTTGTGAGCGAAAAAATGCCCACTTTGCATGTTGCCAGCTCTTCGCTCTTGTTTGTGCACTAACAAAACAAGGGACAGCAGCCAACCCGTCCGAAATCGAGCTGAATCAACATCCGTATATAAGCAGCGTATGAATGCGTTTGAATGTACATTCAAAAGATAGTAGTAATGATTTAAGGACCCGATTCATGTCATATCCACTAATCGGGCTTTACATAACACCGAGTTCTGACTGATCAAAATTATTCGCAGTTAGATACCATTTTACATGCAGGTATTTATAATTTGCGACTGAGTGTGTATTATGACCTACCTTAAAATTTATTGCCTGTATTAAAAAAAAAAATCTAAAAACAAATTTGACGGCCGTTTTTCAATCTTCTAACCATGCTTTTTCACCACAAATCGCCCAATACTTGCCCAGCCTCCTCCTTTAAGTCAAAAATATTGACAACATTGACACTGATGACGCTATACTCTCACCTCCACCCACCTAACGTGACACATCCTATTCATATCACTGTGCGCACCTACGATCTAGGTGACAGTTCTGTCACCTCGATCTACAGCACAACCTACACATACCATGACATCAACTCCTTCCCTGCTCATGACATACAGGCATACATTCATCTCTCCTCTCATTATACTGCTCAGTCATATCCACCCTAATGATATCGAACACTCATCCCATTTCTCATAATACTGTACACTCATCTCCACACTAAATATACTGTACACTGATCTACACCCTCATGATACCGTATACTCATCGTAATCTCATAATACTGTACACTCGTCCCAACTCTCATTTATACTGTGCACTCATCTCTACCCTCATGGTACTCATCTCTACCCTCATGATGCTGTACACTCATCCCCATAAGTGAAATATTCTTGAGTACGGTGTAAAACACCAATCAAATAAATAAATAGTAGAACAGACAACTCTGCTTCCCTTTGCCCTATAGTACATAGTTACCCAAAGGAGTAGGTCAGACATCCTGCTTCCTTCTGCCCTGTAGTTTGTAGTTACCCGAAAGAGTAGATCAGACAGGCCTGCTTCCCTTCGCCCTATTGCATATAGTTACCCGGTGGAGTAGGCCAGACAGACCTGCCTCCCTTTGTCCTTTAGTGTGTAGTTACCAGAAGGAGCAGAATAGACAGGCCTATCACATTATACATACATTGTTCTACTTTATATATAAAAATATAAATTTTAAAATGACTCCGTTTTAACCGAGGTTTACTTGTTTTGCCGGGTTTTAAACACGTCTGTCCATTTTATTTATTTTTGTATGTTCCTATATACTGATTTGTGATTTTAAACATGTTCTCACCACGATATGACCGGAAAATTGCTGATGTGACGTAAAGCCATAATCACTCATTCATTCATTCATGCAGACAGGCCTGCTTCCGTTCGCCGAATAGTATATAGTTACCCGAAGGAGTAGACCAGACAGCCTTGTTTGGGTCTGACGTACTCATCATCACACACCTCCCAGCCTCCGTCCCAAGTATTTCCCATACGCACCATGTCATGGCACAAGACCTCGTTATTAGTGGTGTACCTGTGTATTTGTAACAACAAACAACAATTAAAAAATAGAAACAGTTGTTGCTGTTTGGAGCCGGGACGTAAAATGTCCATTGGTAGTAGAGTGAGCATATTTATTTCATTGTGCTTGTTTTTTTACGCCATAGTTGAGGATATTTTTACTTGTGCGATCAGTTATTTTCATGGGTGATGGAAACCCTGATGGCTGGGACAAACCACGGACATTTGACAGTGAAGACTTGCAGGTCATATGGCACCAGTCTATGACAAATGGTCTTAAACGAATGTAAAGCGCAACCTAACGCTAATTGAGAGGGCAATTTAGAAATTTCCAAGGTCAAGCTTACTCTTTTCGTGTAGCGGTTCATAGCCAATTTTTTGACTTACAAAACGGCGATTAGTTTGAGGAGCGAGAGAAATTTTAGAGACCGATATAATCACGTGGGAGACGGGTGATTCCGTGGCCGAAAGCGTTAACGCGACGGTGAAGCGCAGTGACCCAAGTGCCTCTCATCAATGCGGTTGCTGTGACCACGCTGACTTCCTCTCCGGCCGTACTTTAGAAGCTCTCCCAGCAACTTGCGGATGGTCGTGTGTTTTCACCAGCTTCTGTCCGGTGTCCTCCCACCATAATACTGACCGCCGTCGTATAAGTGAAATATCCTTGAGTAGGGCGTAAAACACCATTCAAATAAATAAATAATCACGTCAGAACTAAGCTAATGGATGGTTGATTTTACATACAAATGGCAGGATCTCATTACTTGGCTATTCTGTTCACATGTTAAGGTTGTACTGCAAATGGCTTGAGTGACACAATGCGACGACACCAAATATGTCCAGGGAACTTACCTGTAATATAAGTGCTCTAGCAAATCATTAGGGAGACTATCGATGGTCTTTTCATCCGGTATGAAGCCTCCGTGTGTCGGACAACCTTTAGGTTCGGTTGGCATAGCCTGGGAAGAAAAATTACCAAATATGTCCAAAACACAGTGGGAAAATGAGGCCCCGTAATTGTGAAAGGTCTGTAAGAGAAGTGAGGATTCTTCCTGGGTAATTAGAAGAGATGTATGTGCGTGTGTGGAAGTGGTGGAGGGAGGGGGTAGAGGGGTCGCTGTCCGGGGGAGGAGCTACACTGGAGTCATCTTGTTCCTTCTACATGCAACACTACAGCCATCTTGCTCCTTGCACACGCAACGCTGAATCCATCTTTCTCTTTCTACAAGCAACACTCCATCCATCTTACTCTTTCTTCAACCAACACCTCATCCATCTTGTTTGAATTCGTACTTCATGCAAAAGAATGCATCCGTCTAGTTTTCTTCCTTCAATAAACCCCTATATATCTTGTTTCACGAAACATCCAAATTACAGTTCAGGCTGTTGACCAGTAAAACAATATCCAAAGTCTAATTCCGCGTGAACAGTTTCATTCATAAAATTAGCATAACAGTCTCTTAAAAATGTACATAGTCACCTAGAGAAGCAGACATAGTCACCAGTTTCCAGTGGTGTCTGAAAGACATAGACGTACAGATGTAATATTTGATTGGTCAAATCCACTCCTTAGTCCAGAACGCTTTATGTTTAAACATTAGAATGTCCATACGGCATGCAACATTTCTTCAGACGCAAAATCTCACCTTCATTATTTTGTCAGCTTCATCTCGGAGCCTGGCATTATAAGCACGATGCCGTTCAGTTTGCTTTTTGTCCATTGTAATCTGAAAAGGAAGAGTTAATAGTTTGTACCCGTGCGAAGCTAGGTTAACTGTAAGAACTGAAACTTTCAATTAAGGGACAGTTGTATCGTCGGACTAAAATAATGTGATCTTGTTAAAGGGACCACGAATGACAATGAAATCGGAATTGGTGATTTTAAAATGCCGTCATATCCGGTTGTTTTCTTTGTTGTTGTTGTTGCTGTTGTTGTGTTTTTCTCTCAAGAAGGAAGAATATTGCGTTTTTACATACACTGTAAAATGACCAATGCCCGAGTTTCATGGGTGAGTAAACTCCAAACAAGCGTGTTTAATAAATATAAATACATGTTTAAGTATTAAACAAAATTGTCTAAGACATGTATATAGATCTATACCATGATGTTATGATCTCCAAGTGTTTAATACTTGACACATAGAAGTGTTTATATGGTAAACATCAAAATTTACAATAGAGATACGTTTGTTCACCATTTTACTTTTACTGTAGCTATACCTTCTCTCGTCATTTTTGTTCTACATAGCTACCTTCTCGGCATCTGCGAAAATGATGAACACCTATTTTTCGAAGTCAAATAGCTGTTTCAAGTGGTGCATCATTATGTATGAACAGAAGGGGTCATACGTGGGATAAACAAAATCACATGGTCGTCTGTGCCTAAGCTGTAACATTGCAGAATTTGGCGACACCAAAGGATTTCGCCGAGTTCTGATTTTTCATGTGTACTTTACTAAATTTTCGACTTGAAACTGTCCTTCATTATGGTGGCTGATAGCGTCAATTGTAGATCGCGCCTTCTGCACACCAGGGGAATCCGCGGTCTTGGCGGGGTCGCGGAAGGCGCGGTCAAGAATGGAGGCAATCAGCCACCATAGACCGTACACTGTTTGCTGTTCGCCCCAATGAAAGGGGGTCTACATAAAACTGTCACTGAAAGTTGGATGATAAACCAGATAGCTGTTTCGATTGCGCATGGCCGGAATTCCCTTGCTGGTGGATAAACAGTTCATCGTGGTTATGTTAAAAGCATGGTAACCATGGTAGGCCGTCACACACAATTCAGACCTTTTGAAAACTACACATGGGTTCTACGGCTGTTTCAAGTGTAAAATTCATTGAAACATACAAAAAAGTAGAAAAAACAGAGTTCTATACTGGGTTGTGGCCGAAGTCTGTAACGTTAAGAGAATGGCACGAATGAGCATGTGCTTTTATGTACCGTATGACGCGCTCTGTTCGTGCGCAGTTATGTGCCACTCGTAACAGCCTGCTGTCTTATTTACCAACGTATATTATATCAAAAGTTCTCCTCGTGACAATGGCACAATCAGCAGAATTCTTAAATCAAGTTGCGGAATATATCACGGAGAACTAGGCCGAATCACTACCGAAGTCCTCTTCGCCGCGCCGCCCTTTATATATGCCCGCTGCAAGCTAAATATAGCACCAATACAAAACAGAGCCATGCTTGCACCCATCATGGCAGCAGAAAGCATAGTCGTTCAAAGCGTAATGCGGTCTCTGTGAGCCTTATACATTGTAAATATCACACAAATGAAGCCTGTGCACCTTCACACGGTGAAATTAGGAAAACGTTTCTCTCATGTGATGTCCAGGAGGCTGATGTTGGACGGTTGAAGACCAAATGTGTGCGTAACATCGATGTTGACTCCCCACATGGAGGTAAACTATTCTACCTCCATGGATCCTATCGATTTCTGCTGGCTATTATGAGATATCAACCCAGCAATAAGAGGACATTTCAACAGAGTTGTAAACGATACAGTGGAAACTAAACACTTGAACTGGAGCAAGGCTTTATATGCATCATACTTACATGAATGATAAATTAGAAGATTTGGACACTACTCTCTTCTGACACAATCTTGTATGCATGTACTTCTGGTACTTTTCAGACTGTACTTTGAAGTTGTGCATTGAGAAATTTGAAGAAAAAAAACTCTGTTTTCAACGTATTGTTGTATATTTATTCCTTAGCCAAATTGTTAGACACCCCAAGTGAAGCATGGTGAAAAGACATTAATCCATCTATAAGACAGGACAGACAAGTTCTTATTAGCAAATCTGTGGTTCCTTCTCATGTGGGTGACATTTGGTTGACTGAACTCCAGCACCAGATATAATGCTGGAGGCAAAACATTTGCCCTACAAAGCTGAAAATGGTTTTATTATTACTACTGTAGGATGTGCAACATATAATAACTAAACTTTTGCATATTTGAACAATATCCTTTACAATAATAAGAATATATATCCATATTAATTAATACAGGTCAGCATCTTTCTTAAAATTAAAAGAAACATGAAATTTGAATGCTCTTCAGTTTATATAAATAGTAAACTACTACTGTATTTATTTTGCTATATCTTATATGTTATATTTATGTATACATATTATTTCACTGTGCATTAAGGCCAAATTCAAGAATGTTTTAACTTACACCATGGTGATCAGCTTTATGGGTCCACAAGAAGGTCTAGAAGTCTTTTGTGTATCTGAACAGTATCTTTCAAATGAAATAAATTATGTATTCCCATAAATGAATGTCAGTATTTTTCTTAAAATTAAGAGTGACACGCAAGTTATATGCTCTTAAATTTATAAATATAAATAGTAAGCTATCACTATATAACCATGGCTATATATTGTTTATATTTTATTTGCCTGCTCATTAAGGCCAAACTCAAGAATTTTCCACTTACAATTTTTCCCGGCTATAACGGATTAGCGAAACCAAGGAACTAAGGCGAAAAAAGCTAACACGTTTTTCTTGAGATTGTGTACATCGTGACTGAGCTTCGCACAACAGACTAGATCATGCAGTACTGAGAAAATTGGGAAGAGCTTACTTTTATACATGTATTCTTCTCTTGGTTCGTAAGGAAGAACAACCCTCCTAGCGCAAGAACAGAGATAACTCCGAAAATCTTGGGGTTAATCCGGTCGGGCAGATGCTTGCCGAGTGAGGACTTACACCACGAGCTTAAGTTTGTCGACATAGCTCTGGCACATACACCAATGTCCTCTCATTCAGCTACATGTAGTTTTATATGAGCGATACTGTTCACCGATTTGTGACTCACCTATTCGGCGGAATAATCATTACAGCGCATGTACGCTGTTTACCTTTTCTGCTCGTATAGTAACGCTGTAGGAGCACGCTTGAATTTTATGGTTGAAAGAGTTGGCGATATAGGTCACCCGTTCAGACAGTACTCGGGCAGTTTATCATAAGCATCAGAAGCTGTCGTGACCTGGTTTTTTGCTGGTTCCTGTCAGATATCCTGTTTATGATGTTTACTGTCAAGTATTATGCTATATTAGCAACTTCCTCATTTTTGGTCTTAGGTGCGACCCAGCCCAGAACTGAACCAGGAGTCTAGATTTGTTCTTAGCACGTATGAACACAACATGACTCGCACAGCTGGTGTGACGTTGGATTTGGTGTTATTTTGCCGTTGTTAGTTACAACTGTTTTAAACTTTTATAAACTTTCTTTTCTGAAACAGATGAAAATAAGTTAGAATCTCTTCACTGGGAAGAACAAATTGCTAAACCAAAATGAATCCTTCGCTGTAATGTGTAACATGGCAAATGATGACAGGACGAAGCATTTTATCATGTATACTTATCTCTTACGTGTCACACAGCTTTAAAAATTCATCACACGGAAATCCTTAGACTTTTACAGATGATCTAGAATAATTTTTCTTTTAACAGCAGTTTGGTTGGATGATTCGCCTCCACGTTTCAAATCATTTGATGATTGTTCAATTTTGACATCAATTAGACCCCTATTGAAAGATACGATACTAGCATGGGTTCTGTTAAAACCATTTATAGCCTTTAAAGATCGCCTCTTTACGGCTTTGCATTGATCATCAAACCATTTCTTGTAGAAATCATTTGTCACGAGGAAACGTGTTTTGCCAGGATTTAGTATTTTCCTGATGCTAAACAATGGTACTGCATCCTATCTCATTTATAATATAAGTAATGTCATGCACGACAGTATTTATGTATTTGTCTCCCTTCTGTAAGCCATGCCTCAACTCATCTACACGTAGCCAAAGTCCCTCGCTAAAATGCTGGGTATTGTCAGCTTTAAATACTAACTTTTCCGTGATAACTGTACTACTAGTTAAATGACTGTGTGTACAACATGGAAGACAAGCAAATATTTGGGTATATATTTGGGAATATTCTAACAATTCCTCAACATGGGAATGCGACACACCTGAGAAATCATAGGCGTTCAAAGGCACGCAATCAAGCTACTACCATTTGGTCCAATATAAGTGAAAAGTCCAACATGTTTAACAACATGAATCCGCCCGGTGTGAGCTTGCGCTCAGGGCATCAAAGACAGGAAATTACATGTATGCAGTTCCTCACATTGTGAATACCTCGAATGAGTGTCGGACAACAATAGTGACAAAATTCGATAGGGCTTTCCTGTATATTTGAAAAGAAACCATATCGGTAGGCGATTAGGGACAGTGCTCCTAGTGCCAGGAGTGTAGTAATTCTGAAGACCCTTGGATTCATCCTGCCGCGCAGTTGCGCACAAAGCTGTCACTGGATTTATATCGATGTCCTTTCAAATCCAGAAACAAGTAGCACAATTAAATAAACTCACAAAGGCGCCAGTTATATCCTCTCTACGGAGCAAATTTAGGTAGTTATTGTAACTTTAGGGTATTTTATAGGTGTACAAATTTGCACACCAACAATGCATGTGTATCAGTGGTACACAAATCGTGTATCACCGATACACACGTCATTGTGGATGTATTGCACAAATTACACAAACTGTGTTCTGCTCGTACACAAAATTTGTGTGGAATTTGTTCTTTACAGAGTAAATACACAATAGTTTTTAGAGAGTAGGCGAGCGATTATTTCGCTAAAAGTTGAACTTTTTGGAATTAAAACTTGAAATCAAAACATATTAATTAATCAAATTAGTGAGGTGTTTATACAAGTTTTTTTAAGATCTTTTTTATCTACAGAAATCAGACAATCATACATTAAGTAAGTACATTTTCAATAATACATTGTACAGATATAAATAAAAATATACATGTACATCTGGCAGAGATTTTTGTCACGAAAACAAGAACAATTTCTGGAAAAACGTCCATTTACGGACAGAACTCCATTTGCTGTCCATATCTGTCTTCTTCCGTGTACACCACTTCAATAACATCTTTTGCAAGTGCCCATTTAGCGTTAAGGAATCCAAAATTTTTTAAATTATATTTTAAATTTTGCAAAAATGTACTAAATCTTATGATAGCCGTTTTGATTTTTTTTTTTGATAAAGGCATTACTTGACTAGTAACTAAAGAACATTCAAAAATAACTGGTCTTTTTCCCAACTGCATATAATGTGGTGTTCGAGGAGCGTACCCTTATATTTTACAGCGTTCGTAAGCCGATCTTTCATGTCTTGCAAAAAACTTTTAACAACTGGACAAGACAAAATTAGATGATCAATAGTTTCACTCTCCCTTTTGCAGTATGAACAAGTGTTGTTATCTTTTATACTGATTTTGAAAAGAAAAGATTTTGTAACTAGAGTTCTATGAAGTATTTTGTATTGCAAACTTCTAAGTTGGGTTTCTGTTATACAAATAAATGGGCACGTGCAAATTTGCGACCAAGTTGTATTATATTTCATTGGTACAACTTCTTCCCATCTCTTCTCAGCTTTGTTTATTGGTCCATATTCTGCATTCAGTATATCATAGAACCTTTTGCATCCCTTTCCCCGTTTTACTAAAATTCCTATAGATCTATGTACTGTTTACCTAAGTTCAATTTCCAAGAGGTTGAGATTCTTTTTATAAAACGATTAAAATCGAGAAACGTGTCCTTTACAGTATATTTAGACTTAAAGTCTTGAAATTATTTGTCCATCAATAGTTATTATATCTCTTATATATCTAACAGCGTTCTTATACCTTATTATAAGGTGGTACAATCACAATCGGTTGTATACAAACGAGAAGTTACGTTAAAGAACAGTTAAATGAAAAAAAAGGTTGATAGTTTACTAAACATTATGACCATGAACATAGAAAAACCTAAGAATTTTCAAAAGCCATGTAAGCACAGATCATACACGTTGAACCAAGTGTCAGTATTGGATAATTCCTACACTAAAAGCTGAAACAAAATTTAAAAGTATCTGGTAGAGTGATCCTGGTTTCTGAAAACACTCTCTCTAAAGTTGGAAATGCGACTACTTTCATTTGTCTGCTTTATTTCAAGTTGTTCTTTCACAGGCCTTAAAGTTGTGAACTGTTTCATGTTACCCAGTATTGTTTTTGCAAATATCTTACCGTTGAAGGGGCAAGCAGATTCTGTGGTTTTGTGAGTTGTGGCTTGCTTCAGTAAGGCAAGATTTTCAGCTGTTAAGTCTTCCCTCACCACAATGCCAGTCCCATAAAGCGCACGTCTACCTTTGATAGACTCATTTTCATGTGTTCCGGACCTAAATTTTACCGTGATTGCCCTAGGTCTGTAATTGACTTGAATCTGCCTTGGCGATGCACGATGTCAATATCAGCAGTTTCAATCCCCATGACTAATTTCCTATTCAGAACAGTCACAGCATTTTTAGTCCAGTCTTCAATCGATTCATGTTTCTGTTCTTCTATCCCAAAACGTCTAATTGTCTCTTTCTTGAATATTGTTCATTATTATTACTTTTCATTTTAACAAGATTAAGTTCTTTCTGGAGTCTTTTAATTTCATTCGCTATCCTCGTCTTTACTTCTGCTCAGATGTGCTTTATGTCAGCTCACAAAATCTGGTTTTCGCTTTCCAAGTCACATGCCCTGCTTTTCAACTTCTCCAATTGAATTGAATTATCCAATTATTTATCACCATTTCGTTAGATTTTTACAGTTCAGCCTGCAGATCATCTCTAGTAACCACATTATTTAGAGCACTCATGATCTGTTTTAGCAGCTAATATATAGCTGGCTCAGTTGAATCACCCAATGCACTGTTATCCACACTTCGGTCGCTTGGGTTTGGGTTATGGTATTGTCGGTGTTAGAGCTGAGTTTTATAGTTTCCTTCTCCATGCATGCTTCTTCGAAAAGTACTGTATGAATAGATATCCTTTTTCTTATCTGCCTTGTGTTTGTCTGACATATTTACTCCCGTAATTTAGCCCACCTTGCACATTTCTGTCGGCGCGCCTGGTCATGCTCGGCGACTGCTGTTGTGTCTCTCATCTCAGTTTAGGGAATTTTTTTTACAAGACACGATATACGTTAAATTTCAGACCTGTGGGCTGTGACCTTCTTTCTGATAGCATCCTGGGCCGGCGGTTTATCTCTCCTCACAGTAACGCGTCCACTCTACCTTCTCTCGGCCTTTTTGTCCTTAGCATGTGACTTCTCGTGCACGGAACTGGATCGGCTTATTACCTCCCACTACATGTTCCCTCTCATCACCCCACGTATTCGGCGCAAAACTGTTGATTTACTCCGAAATGTTATAATAAATAACTTGTTGAAACATTGACTGCTTACAACACTCAAAGGAAGTGAGAGTTATAGTAAAGATGAGGTTGGTGGGCGTGTCACTTTACAAGCGGCATGTGACGGCAATTCATTCATCCTTCCCTGAATGAGTCTGGTTGAACACTGACGGTAGCATAGAGGATCCCCTTTTCAAATGTTGTCCAAGTGACAAAACCATGTGACATAGCCATATGCGCACTAAATCCTTCTTCTAAATGCATTCATCTGTCTAAACCACGTCTAAAATACAGCATTTGACACAACAAACCGAATGCTGTAGTGGTATAGACGTCTGCCAACCGATGCTATACTGGTATTTGGTGGGAGTTCATAGCCAGCGATATTCGCCAGTATCCCTATGTGTGGTCGGTGGGAGAAACATGTAACACTCTTGGTACTGAATAGAATATAAGTTATATTCGGTATTTTATCCGTAAAATCACAACTTCCATTTGTTACCCAATGAAAGCAGTGACGTCATACAGAAGCGACACGCTCAGCAGCCTCAACTTTACTAATCAAGTTTCATCAAGGCGAACCCTGATGTGTACCGAGAGACATAGAATTTGCTCGAGTTTTATTATGACTTAACAGTTGGCGTTAGATGTCGGAAATTATTGCGAATGCCAAGCGTCCAACCTAAGGAGAGAAATGTAACACAGAAGCAAAGCCGAATTGGCCGCGTGAAAGCCGGACCATCAGTTTGCGACATTAGTGTTAAATGGGACCTTCCCGTGGCTTTGTAGCGTAGTGAAGGGGCCATGTGTTTGCTTGGCTAATGTAAGCTTAACGTCATATCGAACGGCCACAGCCGAGATCCTTTGGACTAAGCCAAGCGAAGACAGGTTGCTACATGTATGCAGTTCCTCACATTGTGTATACCGCGAATGAGTGTCGGACAACAATAGTGGCAAAAATTCGAAAGGACTTACCTGTATATTTGAAAAGAAACCATATTGGTAGGCGATTAGGGACAGTGCTCCTAGTGCCAGGAGTGTAGTAATTCTGAAGACCCTTGGATTCATCCTCCCACAAAGCTGTCACTGAACTTGACATTACAGCATTGTCCTTTCAGATCGAGCCTTTCTTATGTTAATGGGCGGAATACAAAGGTACCACTGAATTATTCATCGCGTCCTAGGTGGACTGTAACCTGCCTTTAGACGGTGAATCAAAATTTTCTCGCAAAACTGACACAGTATATCCTAGAGGTATCTGAAACACAGAGAATTAAAGTGGCCAGATGTTATATAAAAACAACTTATTTCAAGGCCGATAGGCCGAGTTTCATGAAATTTGGTTTAGGTATAAAACCACTCAAAATAGCTTTACTATTGTAGTAATTTCACAAAGAACACCTACCTAAAACTGTATTCCCTACTTTTTTTTGGGCCCAAATCACCTATACTGTCAAATAACTTAAAGCCTGGCCTATACCATATTCAAATATCATCAAGGGTTGATAGGCTCAGCTGGAATGCAGGCGCCAGCGTCCTATCACAATAGAAAGAGGGTGTAGGGGGCACTTGCTCACTGGATAATATTTTTCTGTGTTTAATTGTAGTCACAAATAATGGACTTTTTTCAACCATTACTTGTCATAGTACATACCTGCAAAATTACCTGGCAGTGCTTTAACACACATCAGAGATACAGCCAATCCCTTCCAGTCCCCACCATTTTCTGTGCGCTTGTGCAGTTCATGTCTTCGAGTACGCATGCGCCTGTGACACACCGCCACATTACCGAACGAAAAATTCGCCAAAAACAAAGACGCTGCGAGGGTGTTGTACATAGACATAGCATGTGCGCTTGAAGTGACATTGCATTAAATTTACGGACGTAAAACCAGGCATCAGCTGTAGAACGGGTCTCGTGCTGCGATGCTTCAGATTATCAGTCGTCTTAAGAGACGCGTGTCCAGTCAGGACTATTTCCCGGGTGTGGCAGAAGGTGCCCAGTTACAGCGACGACGTGAGGAGGCCGCTCCGAGGCCTGTTGCCAGCTAGGTAGACGCAGACCCCAGACCAGTCCCAGAAGGATGGGGTCCAACCAGCTAAATTCCTTTTCTTTATTGTAAATAAATGATTGTTCTTGTATTTCGTTTTATTATATCTGTATATATATGTATACTTAAACTGTTGAAACTGAATTATCTCTTGACTTCGCTGTTCTCTCTACCTCCCTGGAACCCACATGGTGAAGGGAGAACTTCTTATGTATATATTCAGTCGTAAAGGGGTCGTAGCACGGTCCGTTACAGTTATAATAACGCGTTTGATATCTGACAAAGACACAACCAGCGAAAAAATAATTTCTTCCTTGCTGAATGCTTTTGAATGTTTCTGTTATAAATTTACCATCAAATCCAAGTGCGAGTAAGGTAAAGTTGAATAAAGAGAGTCAATTTTTTATTTTTATTTTTTGATTTATAATATCAGGAGTGATTTGGAAGTACTGCTAATTCGGGCTTGGAAAAGTAAATGTAGTGGAGAATCTGTGGCTGCTTACAATGTCATAAATATATTCTCTCGGAAAAACACATCATACACACTGTTACTTATTGCTAATAGCAGAATTCTTAGTAAATAGTTAGTGTTTTTTGTGAGTTTGATGCATTTCAAATTTATGTAATGTATTTACAATGGAAATCTTAATTTTTGTGCAGGCATTAAAGTGTAATTGAAAGGTTATCCAATATTGACCTTAGAAGTTAAAAGTTTGTGTCTATGTAATGATTTTTCACACTGAGTAATGTAAATTGAGGATTGTTATATGGCATGTATACATCTGAAAAGGTAGAGCTGCAAGAGAAAAACAACTTTTAAAGCAAACTTAATGCTGTGATGTATAGCTGATATAGCTAAGTCTGATATTATTTTCTAGGTGGACTTGTAGCTACTGAAACTGTGCATTTGAATTAATCAGAACTTTTGAGTTAAAATTATTCTAATTTTTATTTCTTTCTTGCCTCACATTCTTGAAATGGATCCGAACTGTTTGGTACATCAAGGTCAACAAAAAAGCCAAGAGCAGAAAAATCGCATAATACCAAAAGTCAAGTACTGATTCCAGTAGATGAAGTATTAGTCAGTAACTGTGAGCCCCAAAGTTACATTAGAGCTAGCTTGGGCATTCCAGAACCCAGCACACAATTTTAAACAGATGAAAGACCTATACAGTACAATGTTGATAACCAGTACATCACACCCAGAAAGGTATATATCTTTTCTTAAAATGTATTCTTCAAACTTGAATAAACAATAATGAAATATTATATATAAAAGATTTATATGAGTGAATATTGACATGTGTTATATGCTGTTCATCAATAACCCGATACACACATACATGGATCAGCGAAAATCACTTGAGTTTTTTTTTTTTTCAAAATACTTACACCGCTTCTCCACCTTCACTCCTTCTTCCTGTCAAACGTTGCAAGTACATTTTCCAAACACAATGCTGCTTGGTCAGCTGTAATTTTCACTTTGCACATTCATGTAATGTAATGGCTCGAGACACGAATGCCTACGTTGACTCGGGTGATCCAACGACAACCTTCACATTGTTCTTCCCTTACTTTATCAACAAGGGGAATCATATGCTCCATTATTGCGCTCCACATTGAATTATTTAGAATAGTGTTCTCAGCACCAGTGAGAGAAATTGGAAGGGGTGTGGACGTAGGTGATGTAGTAGCTGTCTGGGACATTGCTTCATCTGTTTTCTCAACTGTGGCCCTACACGATGCGAGGCCTCGGTCAGGTCTTTCCACATGAGAGCTGGAAAAGTGACACCGCCTTTCTCAGGATAATATCTTTGTCACGCCTATCGTATACTGTGAACATGTAGAACTCTCCTGTGCCAGAGTTAGTTTTGGTGACATTACATATCAGAAAATCTTCGAGGCGTATTTCTCGTTCCTGTTATCTAAATGGCGCTCAAAGTTGACAACAACCAAACAACCACAGTGTAAGTGTAACATTTACAGTTAGATATGCATGTACATATAAACGGGATCATATACGGTGTTAAATTTGTTTTGAAAATAAGGCGTTTAAGGAGCGCGGTGACAGTTTGAGAGACAACAACAACGCTTGTGTTGAATTGTGTGCATTTCCATGCGAACTCCACGGGACTTATCGACACTCAATGAAACGTAGTAAATACGCATTACATAACGTTATGTATTTGTACCATTACATTATCGTTATGCCTGAACTTTCTCAACCTAGAATGTGTATGTTAAATTCAGTTGTTGATTGTTTCTACCGACACTGTTTTATTGTGTTTCAGTTATTTACCTCAGCATGGTTGGGCAATAAAGGCGACTTGTTACAGAACTTTGCGTGGTTATCTAATCTGTTAAAGCCCTCCGGGGTGAGACAGCACAATCTTCCCTGCCTGCTGTGTTGCATCCATTGTTTAATATTCGTATACCACCAGTGCTCCCCGGTTTGTGGATTCTTACATGTTGAAAAACTGTGGAAAATGTCCTCGCGCAGGCGAAACAGCTTGTTCTGACGGTATGCTGTTCTCATCATCTTCACTAGCTGGTATAGGGTCGGTTTCTGTTCGGCGGGTTTGTGATTGAAAAACGCTTTCAAACTTGTCCCAGGCATCCACTGGAATGGCTGTACTGCACGGGAAAGGTTAGCTGATATATCGGAAGAAGGTGATTTTATTTTCAGCCACTCGAATACGCTGAAAATATCAATATCATGAGTTTTTAACGAAATCTTGTCCGATGGGGAAAGTTTAATCTGCTTCTCGGGCACGGGCTGTGCATCCGTTGTCTCTTTCTCCACTAGAACAGTATTCATCGCTCCAGTTATTGTTGTTGTTGATTGCTGTTTACTTTTCGGCATAATGAAAACAGAAAGTAGGCCTAAGTAAGTCAGGCAGTGTTAGTTGACGATCGGAAACTCCCAGGTGAACTGACCGCTTAAGTAAGTTAGGCAGTGCTAGTTGACGATCTGAAGCTCCCAAGTATACTTATAGCTGAGGTGTGGAAACGAACGGCTTTTTATAAAAACTAAACGAAGGCGCTCATGAGGAACAGAATACATGTGTTTTCAAATTTTGGCATAATGCCAGCAATATCATACAATAGTTTGGTTTCCTTTTCAGATTGTGGCATAATGCCACCTCGTGGGAATTTGGTATAATGCCAGCTGGCACCTTACCAAACTCCTTACATCATGCGACCACAACATAGCCCTTTTTTTTTTCATAGTCACGTATTTACATGTATTAGCAATCAATGTCTTTGTGTTGTGTACATGTAACTATACTAGTCTGTATATATATATATATATATATATATGTGTGACAAATAATAAAAAAAAATTTAAAAAAACGGGCAACACTTGGATTTTTGTCTTTAAAGTTTAACATGCATGCTGACAGTCCTACATACGTCTCCTCTGGGAATCCAGAGTTTGCCACATGTAGCCGTTTGAATGACAGGCTATATATGCATTATGTGCGAGAGCGTTCATGGAGATGCGTTCATTTACATGTAGGCCTATGTATTTTCATATAGAGAGGGAGTTTCTGAATAACCTTACGTGGTTCAAATTGCTGGATTTACGACCAGATCAGAAGTTATGAAGCAGGGTACCGGGCTGGGCAGCACGAGAGCACCGTGGCAAAAGTAACAGTATACCAGGGCGATGGTGAATGGCTAAAGGCGAGCGAACCATCGTCGTCGAAACACCAGTGATTTTTTTCCTCTGGCGAGAAAAAAAACCCTTCCAAAAGTCCCCTTTTCAGGAATATGAGCACAACCTACGTTTTATGTATATATGTTTCGTTATTTTTTTTTCTACTTTGTGATTGTCTGAGCACGAAAATTGGGCTTCGAATTCTACCGAAAGTGATCTTTCAAATCTGAGCACAAATCTGTGTTATTTTATGTTTCGTTATTTTGTTTTTCTGTGATTGTCTGTATTTGTCCATGTGTGTATAACAAACCAAAAAATCAGCCCTTCCATTTACCCTGAAAACAACCTTTTTAATTCCAACACAAGTCTCACCCCAGCCCAACCATCCGATTAATTCACAATGACACAAAACTTCAATCTGTAATTTAATATAATTTAATTTATATAATAATTTGATATAATTGAAAATAAAATATTCCAGCCTTCATAAACTTTAACTTTTTTAAACTCCCAGCTCTGTATATAGCCCCAATGTAGCACTGGCAGATTGCCAACCTGGCATCTTGTCAAACTCCTTACATCATACAACCACGCAATCACCCGACCACGCAACCACCAGGCATTCAACACCTTCACTGGCACCTTGCCACCTGACCACATCTTTATGACGTTATACCGATACCACCCAGGTTAAAAGATAGGAACAATACCTGTGGCCATCATATACTCCTGTCAGTGCTCATTATTTTCTTAGGCGTGTGGGGAGAGGGGCAAATGTTGTAGTACATGTATATATATTTAATAAAGATTAAAGTAGGACTTACATGTATTTGTAATAGTTCTGAGTATTATTTGTGCTGTGTATAATACACTAAGATAAATAATTTGCATCTATTTTCTTTTAGGGGTGATTCCGACCCTGTCGACGAAAGAAAATTCCCTGTTTCTCAGAGTTGCCTACTAGCACTCTTTCACATTTGTCAGGAATGCTTACCATTCACAAAAAGTTGGGAAGTTTTGTTTTGACGCAAGCCACCTGTCTTAATGGACACACTGAAGACTGGTGTAGTCAACCATTGCACAAGAGTAAACCAGTAGGAAACCTTATAGCTGCGGCTTCATTGTTTTCTGGGTGTCACGCGGCAAAGGTTATTTGCTTTCTAAATCACCATAATATTAAAACTATTTGGGCCAGAACTTACTTCTAAAGTCACTCAGCCTATTTATGCCCAGCTGTTGCGCTGGTGTGGAAAAAAGATAAAAACAAACACGCAGGTAACTGGGAAAGGCTTAGCGTCTTGGAAGAGATGGCAGATGCTGCTGACCTGGTCATACTGAAAAGTGTGGGAGCTATTTACTGATGGATTTTCAAGACTCCAGAGTAATAGAAACACAACTTGTAGAAGTAGTAATTGAATAACATGAAATATAGGAGTTCATTTTCCTTTACCAGTACACAATATTCTGGTAAAAATGTTGTTTTCAGGTTGTTAGTTTATGTATTTCTTATTTGGTTTGTTTTGTTCATGTTTTTAGTTATTGTTCCTCTTTATGTTATTTTTTCTGGGTTATCATAACAGTTTTTAATTGTCATAAAGGTAAACATCATTTGTTTCTCCATCGTAATAACGTATATAATACTTTCATTAGTTTCTGTATGTGTGGTCGTTTTTCTAATAAACAAAAATGATTAATTCATTTTCATCTTTTGCAGTAGAAAGTTTTGGGTACATCTTTGTTAAATGGGTAGTTTTGAATGGCACTGTTTTGTAAGTTTTCTTTTCATTTTTTATCTGTTTAGACCAACGAGGTAAGGAACTCTATAGGCATGGAGTTGGAGGGGCTCAAACGGTGTTTGAGAATAAAGTGGTATGACAGTGAAAAACTAAGCAATTAACGGACACAGTTCATGAGTGTAAGCCAGCCAGATATCATTCATCACTGATGTGTGGCATGTAGCTAAAGGTACAGTTGCTACCCGTGCTTATTTGAAATGTGAGCAACTATGTTGTTTTTAGTTTAAGATGGTAATTTCAGTGTTCTCTATATGGCACTGATGTGAGCATGGTGTCATCCGGAAACGGGCTATTAGGAAAGTGTATGTGCTGTTTTTGATGACAGTATTGAATATAAAGTATTTAAAATTTATTAGTACATGTTTATTTTAAAAATAATGTCTGCGTCAGACATTGCTGTTTTTATTCATTGGTTGCTATTTTACATTTACAGGACTCAAGAAAAAAACTTGATAAAAGTGACAAGAAGAAAGGTTTGGAGGTTGTTGGAAAGTGCAGGAAATCCATTTCTAATCATGTGTATTGATGTGTGGCAAGTAATAATGGAAATGGGCCAGAAATGTTGGCAAAGCAGATGTCAATCCTTGATCACATATGTGACATCCATATTCATGAAGATGATCTCTTCAAGAAATGCCTACATGTCAAGGGAGTGGATGAAAAAAGGGTTTGTAAGCCTACATGTATATTTTTAATCTGTGCAAAGAATGTTATGTCAGTCTACCATCAACAGTAATGGGGGCCTGCCTGGCTGAGGGGATAAGCGCGGCAAAGCGGCATAATGACCTATAGATGCCTCTTACCAATGCGATTTTGTGAGCTCACGTTCAGCTCATGCTGGCTTCCTCTCTTGCCGCACGTGGGAAGATCCGCCAGCCACGTGCGGATGGTGGTGGGTTTCCCCTCGGACATTGTCGGGTTTACAGCGTAAAACACCAATCAAATAAATGAATAAATCAGCCGTTATTAGCGAATTTTGACAGTCATTGCATAAAGTAACAGGCCAATTGTTTATTACCAGTTTATAATATGTACAAGTTACTAGTTGACGGATAGTAGCTAATATAACAACTGTTTTGTGTTGCAGGATCCCGAGCTACAAGAACATTGATGATTCATGCACTAAGTCACACCTGTTGAAGGTTAGGAAATACACTTAATTATTATTCAATGTCACTTTTATCCAATTATATTTATATACAGTGTTACCCTAAATCTTCATTAAATGCATCTAGTAAAGTCTAGCTGTGGATATGATGTGAAGCCATAATGCATATTGTTAAGCAAAAATCAGATCATACTCTCAAGGAGTAGCAATTCGTTTAGAGTTAAAACATAACCTGGATTAGTCTATTGGTTTCAAGGAACTGTCAACACATTTTTTATCATTCCAATGTGGTCTTGGCAACATGTTCAATGAGTTAAGTATATATGTGTTTTTGAGAACACAGAAATGTAAACATTTTAAAAGTTAATTTGGATATCCAAGGCTGTATGGAATCCATTTTGTATATCCTTTAGATATACAAATGGTAGCGCCAAATGAGCATATATCAGCCTTGGAATCTTTCCATAACATCATTTGCGCCGAAACATGGACATTTCTTTTATGAAGCAATGGAATCAAGGTATATTCAAGCAGACTTTTTTGGATATAAATTGAAAGGATTATTTAAAATGTTTTCTAGAGTTCATTCTTAAACTTCTTGCTTCTCTCTCTAATGTCTTCAGTTGTGAAACAATTTTTATTGAATGCTCAAAATTATAATTGATAAGTATAACCGTCACACGCTTAGAAAGGTAATAAGAAGTAGGTGTACAGCTAGTGGTTTGATTAGTCTGACAGTATGGTGGACATCTGTCAATGGAGTTTACACGGAATGTGAGTAAGGGACAATAAATTACAGGCATCTAATCAGTCTGTGTGATCTGTCTTTTTCGAGTGACAATGGCAGCCTTGCATTTCAATGAAAATAGCAATCGCATTCAAGCAACAAAAGCGCTTAGGGTGAAAAGGTTCGGGTGTCACTTACATGCAGTAAGGCTAACAAAGGAAATCCGATTGCTTAGGAAGTAAAAGTGCCAGTAGGTTCTTTCATACACTTTTTTTGGCGTATCTTCATCGCAAATTTTTTTATCATCATATTCAGAACTGGGGGTCCGTAACAGGGAGTTAACATGGGAGATGAACTATGACAACACAAAAGGTGTGAATTACATTATGGACGATTTAGGGTAGTTTTGAGATAATTTAGTGCCCATTAAGGCAATGGCATTATATCCCCTGGCATGGTGCTTTTAAAATTGAAAGATTACAGGTATGACTTAATGAAATATTCAAAGACATGTTTGCTTTTCAGTAATAAATAAAACAAAATACATTGTTTGATTTCTGTTTCAGCACATGTGGAGACACTTATGAGGACAACATGTACCAGGAGACAGGAATTTCCAAGTTACAGTTCAGCAAGGAAATCAAAGTTCCTAAAATTATTCCCTCTCCAGTGCCCAGTATATATGTAAACGGCACTAAGGACACAGTTAGTTAATAATCACGTAAGACTATTTAATTAAAAGCCATGGCATCAAACTTTGGAAAATGATGGAAAACTGGTATTGAATCAGTTGTGAATTATATTCTCCTTGATGGCTTACTTTATAGATACTAGTGATGAGTTCTGCTTGTACTCTCAGAACAAAGTAAGAGGGTATGCTAAAATGATTTGTTGTGGGGTTTTGTTTTTGGAGCTCCAAAATGTTACAAGAATTTGAACTAACGTCGGAACGTTCGCCAGCAACCGGCGGATGGTCATGGTTTTCCTTTGGACCATAATGTTGGCAAAGAAGTGTTCGTAGCAACTGGCGGATGGTCATGGTTTTCCTTCGGACCATAATGTTGGCGAAGACGTGCTCGTATGAGTAAAATATTCTTGAGTACGGCGTTGAACACCAATTAGCCAAATCAAGTCATTCACCTCCATTCAATGTTTGTGAGCCCAGTGTTCCACTGTTGTCAGTAGTCTTATATGAACTCCACTGTCGCTTCGATATTTGGATGTAGCTATACCAGAGTCATACAACCTTCCATTTAATTTCCTGCCTCGCAACTCAACCACTTATTTTATGTCTCCTGCCAAAGTACTGATACACGCAAACATGCACGCTACAATGTCGGCAGTCTCACCTTCATTATTAGGAACTGACCTGCCTAGAAGTTTGTCGCCCCATGTTAAAACAAAAACGAACGCCATGTTTATGGCGCACTTCCGTTTGGCACGTATTTTGATCTTGTTCATTGCATGAATGTATATGTGTGTAATAAATCGTGGGAAACTAGCACTTGAAATATTGCATTTTAGTATTTAATGTGAATTGAAAATGTTACTGAATGAAGTGAGGGCTTGACTCCGTCTAGCACCCTTTAATCCCAGGTTTTATGAGGGACAGCTTCGTCAGAGTAGCTGACTGCGGAGTGCGGTTTTCCTCCCAACGCAATACACTGGCGCTGCCCTAATATGCCTGAAATACTGTCCTCCGCCCCTCCAACATTGTTCTGTCATAATAAATAACAGGGACAATTACTGTTTGGTAAATCGAGACAAAGCTTTATTCCATTCTGTTACAGATATTCGAACCTTACAACCGTGCTAAACATGTGGGTATTTCACCATTATAAATATCCGGACCTCTAACCCGTACAGCATGTTCGGCCTTCTCGCTCTTCAAAATGCCTGGCCCTCTAACCCCCATCGTGTATAAGACATGTAGGCCTCTGAACCGTACATATCTCAGGGCTTCAAACCGGGACAAAATATCCGGGCCTCTAACCCGAGCAGAAAATCCGGGTCTTTAACCCGTACAAAATATCTGAAGTAAAACAAAAGGTTTTCTGGCTGTACAACGTCGTGTACCCGCACAAACACTATGCCTCAAACTTCCCTTTATCTGTTAAGAGAAAAGACTAATTTTATTAACCCACCATTTGGTCTGGAAAACTCCATCCTTTCCTTCTCATAATGAGAACCTTCAAAAAGTTCAGTTTTGCCAGCACCTCGCTCGGTATCACATACAATGATGGACCAGTCCCCCAACCAGGCGAATTTATTACGATCCTGTTCCCGGAACACAAAGTTGCCAAGTGGCCCCAAGCCCATGTCTGTCACAAGACAACTCATTCACCCCGTGCCCCACGCTCCCATAATGCCTTCAGTGCCACCTCTTCCCCTCTTTAGGTAAGACCAATGCCCCAAGAGAAAGAAAGTTCATTTATTTCCTCCCCGTTAAAACAAATAAAATTATATTTGAGTACGGCATTAAACCCGAGCCCTGAACTCCTGAGGATATCAGGGCAGTTATACGCATTTTAAGACGAAATGAATTAGTTAACTCAAAGTGCTTTGATTGAAAGAATCTCTTTCGAGAGAATGATGATAGCTCTGGAAAGAACTGTTGGAGACGACACTTGAGCTCATGGCTTTGGATACTTGTCCGGGTGGCGCTAACCACACACGCTGGAATGACTTTATGTCCTAGAAGTTTCCAAATGTATGTGGTGTAGCGTTGATATGTCATGTATCTGTAAATCCTGAAACAAAAGCGAAAAATTGCAAGCATAACATAAAATATTCTTTTTTTTATTATTATTTATAAACCAGAGTCTCTGATGAGATAGTGACTCTAATGGTCGGGACAAAATTATCACTGAGTCAATTACAAATTTATATGTGTATAACAGACAGTAGTAGCATTTTGAAGGAAATGTTAACATATGCTGGATGTACAGTCAGACAACTCATCATCGAAATGAAAAACTTATCCTATTACTTATGTATCTTAGTGTAGTCTATACTTAAACCAAGTTTCGCTGAAATCGGACAAAAACTGTAGAAGTTTTTGGTGGAAAAGTTAACAGACAAAAGAGAAACAGAGAGATGGGCCGATGTCTTTGACCAGAAGAGCTCAAAAAGTATATTTCCATATTTTGTGAATTTTGTCCAGATTAAATGCGTAACAGAAACAAATGTCACATGATGTGTCTTATGTATGGATCTCCTCATTTTCAGCCAAAGGGCCGTGCTCTGTTGCCAGATATTCGTAAAAGGAGGTCTACTGGACATCTTTGTCAAGACATTTGGATCGGAAACCCTCCACTTCTGTGATGTAGTTTTTACTGGCTCGATCCATTCTTTCGATGGCAGCTGATACTTCCCTGCAACATGGATACTCTAAAGCTGTGTCCATTGCTACACAATTACCACAGGTGCACCTAAATTATAATGGAAACTACAGAGTTAACTTCTAAAATAACTGAGTTAAAATAAATACGTAAGCAATAGTGACAAACGATTATAAGTCTACATACCGGAGGAGATCGCAAAATCAATTTAACAGCCTTTACCCATTTAATTATTAAAAACACATAACCCTCAAATAATTCATCCTACTCCCTCAACTGACGATATCGAAAGGTGGGTACACTAGCGTTCGTTTATAATGACATAAATGTTATAACCTGTCAGAACAAGACACAGGTAAATAATGAATATGGCTAGGCATATATAGGACCCCGATACTGCGAAAAGCTTTCTTGACAAGCCAACTTCCTTTCTTTTTAAAAAGAATTGATGATAACACAAAAACTAGGCATGCTCCTAAATTTAAAATCACTTTTGAAATTGTTCCATTCTTAAAGGTTAAATTGAATATAATGGAAATTGGCCCACTCAGATCTAGAACCTTGCTTGACACCGTGTGTTAATTCATGTTTCTTTTATTATTATCTTCATCATTATTTCGATCGCTCCACATCCTGCAGTAGTGCAGAGAGAGAATGCCACCCAGGGCAGTCCTTAGCAACATGTCTCGATCACCCCTGCCACCCAGGGCAATCCTTAGCCCTCGATCACCCCTGCCACCCAGGGCAGTCCTTAGCAACATGTCTCGATCACCCCTGCCACCCAGGGCAGTCCTTAGCAACATGTCTCGATCACAACTGCCACCCAGGGCAGTCCTTAGCAACATGTCTCGATCACAACTGCCACTTTTTATGTCATTTAAACACCTTTCTCTTTATTTTTTGGCTATTGTTCCTTTATTATTAGCTGAACTGAGGTTTAACTGACCGAACTAACGAATCCCACTCTCTCCAAGATTTGAAGGTTCGTTGCCAGAAGATGTGTCGCCGATCAAATCCAATGTAGCCGACATTGTGCCTCTCAAGCGGAGTACCACTGTTACGTCACGCATATTTGGCACATTCAAGGGAAGACAAGCGATGTGAGTTTTTTTTTTTCTCGGAACTTTTGGTGTAAATTATATTTTTAATTTCTACAACTAAAACAACTCACCAGATGCACCTTTTTGTTTTCATAATTCTTTTCCATATCACAGGTATACCATTAAGTTATGTAAAATGAGAAATAATTCCGGGACAGTTCCCCTTTAAAGGGACACGTTCGCCCAAATATTAAGTATTTTAGCGTTATTACAGAATGACATGAGTAAGCCTTTCACGTATTTTTTTTTCAAGAAGTAACAGTTACAAGCTTTTCGTTAATCCCACCCCCAGCATTGTACGTAAAGTGATTGTTAAAAAGAGAAACAAAAGCAAAACAAAAAACAAAAAAAAACAAAAAAACAACAAAAAACAAAACTGAAAACTGAAAAGTCGGCCAGAATATTTAAATAAGGGGCTGTCAGTCCAGCGGGAATGGAGCACGCTCACAGCGCTCGGTAAACTTCATATGTAAATAAACGTGGTTGACGACAAGCATAAGAAGAAAGACTTATGGCTCGCTCGTAACGGGATCGGCCAAAAAGAGGCGTAAAAGGGTGCTCAGCAGGTTGAAAAGCAAGTCTAGAGATGTAATTGGTGGTCAGTTGTCGCAAAACTACACTGCTTGATAGATGGGTGCAAATGTTGTTGTTGTGGCGGTGTTACAAAATCGAACATGACCCGTCCTCTTTGTGTTGAATTCGAATAAGGACAGAAATTGTCTGGGCTCGTACAAGTTACATATCCAATGGACATTTGGATATGTAGCTTGTTTTTGGATATTTTATTTCAACGTGACTGATTTAGTTTATGAACGAACTTCAAAACTTCTTTAACACGTAACAATCAGAAATTGTTCAAAAATCCAAATTTGGGGCGACCATGTTTCTGTAAGGTAAACCTATCAAAGGACGTCAACTGTGGCTCCATACTATACTTACGCTGCTGACACACCAAATACTCTTTCATTTAATTCGCACTGATTCGAATCGATTCGCATACAATCAGAATAAATTGGCGATTGACACACCGAAAAGCAATACGGACCGATCCGGATTGACGAGGACACACTGCATTCGGTTCTATACGGTTGCGAAAGGGATGGAATTCCCCCCTAATTACGTCATAGTACGTCACTTTCCGGAACTCCCTTTCGCTTATTGCTCGTAACCATGGAGCACGCATTTTGGGAATCCTGCGAAACGAGATTCTGATCGAAATCTGCGGTGATGAGGCCATTCAGGCCCAACTGGAGGGCATGAAGCGAAATAAAGCAGTGTTTTTGTCAGAATCTTGCCGGTTCTCTTTCACACAACGCTCCAAAATACCGTTGTCAAGTCTGCAAGCGCCCTTGTTTATGTCAACCGTTTTGTACTAACTACTTCCAGGAAGTAATTTGTATTGCACGCATGCACAGTCCTAATCGAAACGAGTTTAGTGGAATGGAACCGTATTCCTGTTGAAACACTGCACAAGCGAACCGAACAGAATCGAATCGAATTTCTCAGTCCACATACGTATGTGGATTGAGATCAGTGCGCATCGATACGCATTTGTAACCGAATTTGGTGAGTATAAAATCGTAATCTACGCGAATGAATGCGCGTTCTGTTCTAGTGTGTCAACAGTATTATACTTTTAGCCAGGGAGACATTGCTTGCTTGACTAAGATGAAGTCGGTCGAAGTCCATATCACCCCCTCCCCCCAAAGTGAAATTGCAGTCAGAGAATATGATATCCCCATGAGGATGTAAAGACAATAAAGAGCAAGGCAAGACTGATGTATCCTTGGAATCGGTACAGGCTGAAAGCATGGTCTGTTACACCTACAGCCGCTATGTCCGTAATGAGCATGACATCAGACATATTACAGAACACGACACAGAACTTGTCTTTTTGGTGCATTTATGCTTTTTTTTACTCCCTTATAAGTAGTATTTTAATTGCCTTATACATGTATATAATATTTTAATTGCTTTATACCTATTCCCATGTTTGTTTATTTTTTATTTGTTGCATTTTATATTTCTGTCGGTTATCACTACTCGTGCGTGTACACTATGCATTAAACTAACTATGTTTTTCAATTAATAGAATTAGAAACACCCAACACGCGTCGCATGTGTTATGGTACATCAGTTTATCAAAATTGAAACTTCCTGGATAATAAAAAAGGATGATATTAGCATTCTGAAATCGATCTATGTTTACAGTACAGGATACTTAAGGTAATGGAATATCGTTTGGGGCGCAGCTACCAATTAGGCCGAACTGAGCAGTCAATGCTACAAAACGTCATCGCAAAAGAAGAAATAAGCCGATTACTCAACTTTGATCCAAATGACCTTGGGTGCATGGGAAACAGTCGTCATTAAAACATAGGTTTTCCAGGAATGTTTTACACTTTATATAAAAAAATAATAAAAAGCACATTTGGAATCAGCACGAAATGGCCATGGTAATGTGTACTATTTATTTTAAGTGAAAATAAAGATGATGCTACAAGAGAGTGGGGCATGGATCTAACTGTGAGGTACACAACATCTTTCCCGTTCAACCCACATGCTTGGAGAAGGGACACCGAAAATCATAAGTGCGTTTTTTTGTTGTTTTTTTAACACAAGACCTGAGTAAATAATGTAATGGACGGAACTGTTGTGTGATTCTGCTCAATAGTTTGAGTGTAGTTGCACCCAATGAGTTCTGCGATACCGCGGGAAAAGACGTCTACTCGAAAGCGTGTTTGTTTACACAAGCAATGAGTAGAGAACTCGAATTCGAACATGCAAGGAACTAATCAGAAAGGGCGCGCGCTATGTGGTGAGTTGGATTCTGGGACAGCGCGCGCGGCGACGTACGTCTGCTCGGCGGACATTTTCTGTATCCTGCAACAACTTCGCATGACTCGCCCACAAATGGTCTCTCCCTCTGCACATATGGTGCACTCACTCCCAGCTCGCACAGAGACGTCATATCTGCAGGAATCTGTCAAAGAATTCAGAGAGTATTGTAGTGTTAACTGCAAGAATACATGAGGCAGAACCTATTGCCTTTAAAACACACTGGATGTTGCAGTTGGAATATGACATTTTTGCCTTCATTTTTAACATATTTTGTCATCTGTTACACTGATATTTATATACAAGTACATGTTAAGAGTAAATCACGAAAAAAAAAAAAACTTCAAGAATTCAAAGCTGCTTAATAAGACAAAGCAAGACAATTTCTATCAGATTACAATTGGAATCTAACTTCATGACCACTGTAAATGTTTATTTACTGAATTGTTGATACAAAGCGGCCAGCATTATGGTGGGAGGTTACGTAACTGCCCTGGTCAGTACACAAAAAAACTCATTTATATACATCTGACACTCCTGCATGTTAGCTTTTCCACATAATGGGAGGGCGAACCTGGATTTTCAACAAGACATCTGAATAATGACACCATGAGTAAATTTAAGTTGCACCTGTTTCACATCTGACATTATGTGGGAATTAAACCTGGCAGGGGCTTGCCAAGGTGAAGGATTAGGGTTTCTGCTGGGAATTGCTAAGTTTCTTCCAATTATAATACATCACATAAGGGAAACAAAAGGGCATAAAATCACAATCAAATAAAAATTAAGATAGAAAATGGTATACTTTTGTATATGATAGAATTGACGGTACATTAACAGCCTACTATTGACACAGGTAGCTCTTGCATTTGCTGGTGTACATATGGCATCAGTTAAAGGTGTTCTCTGCGTACAATAGGAGGCAGCTTGCACATCGACAAAACCACACAGTAAAACTTACCTCTTCTACAATGATGTATTGTCTATCATCCGTTCTAAAAAATGATGACAGCAACCACAATGCCTCAGCAGAAAGAATGTCTGAAAAACATGTTAAAATGAACTTAAATGTATTATCACTTTGGGCATCAGAAACTGAATGTGCCAGTAACAAATAACAGTGATCAAATTATTGCTTTCGTCAAACAATGCACATTTATCAGAAGCCTTGAAATTGGACAATACATATTAAAGAGTCAATTCAAATGAGGGCTTCAACGCTTGAAAATCATCTGACTTGCCAGCTAACATTTCTACTATCACAGATATAACAGTCTGTATCTACGTCTTCTCATGCTATTTTCTGAAAGAGTTCTTTAAGATCTTTAGGATCCATGTGTGTGAGAGTCATATATTTATCAAAACAAGGTCAAAGTGAAAAGAGTGTTTCTTCTGCTATGGTCATCAACTACATTGTGAATATGTTATGACATCTCTCCATATATTACCGAAAACTTCACACGCAAATGTTATGACACCTTTTAGGGAAAATAAGAAAGTTTTCTCAATATGTTATATTGTCGAGCCAATTCTAAAATTTACATTCAGTGCAAAATGTTAGATATGAGAAATAAACAAAACACTGCTACAGAATTTTTCTAATTTTACAAAGCCACTAAATAAACAATCTACTACTATTAAACACACTAGTGCTGAAGTCCCATGAATGCATTTCAAAGGTCCATTTGAATGTGATCGAAATAAAACCAAATTCATTGGTTACCCGCATGAAAGTATGTCATATTATTGTTTAAATATAAAAATCTCATACATGATATTAAATCAATTTATTCAATATCATGTTAAGCATTTTCTGTGGCTGTTTTTACTATTTGCTCCTTACAAGCTTCGATGCGATCCTTTTCTTTCTTGACAACTTCCACGCGGACTACTCTTTTGCTGCAAATGGCAGCAAAATCCTATTCATTTCCTGGTCAACGTCTTTCTTTGCTAATCGGTAGAATTCATTGAATAGCTGTAAACAATAATAATAACAAAAACAACAACAACCACAGCAATAATAATAATAATGAAAATAACAACAATAATAAAAAATAACAATAATAAACAATGATAATAAAAAATAATAATAATAAATAATAATGAGTATGTACGTGCAAGAAATTGGTGATTTCCTGCATGTTTGTGCTTGTCTGACATGTTTATATGATTATTAATTTACTTATTTCATTGCTGTTTTCCATACTTCTACGACGGCGACCAGCATTATTGGGGGATGGGGGCGGAGCCAAGGGGAAACCCACGACCATCCGCAGGTTGTTGGTAGACTTTCCCATGTACGGCCGGAGAGTATATAATTATGGGGTGTTTCAGTTATACCTAGACTTAAATTAGAGCATGACATGTGAGGGCAATATTAACTTGACTTTACTTATATTATATTTCAAGAGGGTTTATTCAGCCGTTCCTCATAATTCTGCACTGTACATGTACGAGGCTGGAAACCTTGAAAATCTGCTGAGAAATGGTCTTGAATTAGTTGCCGTGTTGCCATAGAAGTTCGGCAAATTCTCATAGTGTTGGAACACTCAAAGAAACCACCAAGCGAGTAGCGGCCTAGGTTGTCCCGACTAACATAGCTTACACAGGAGAGCTTGTTACAATCCGCAACCTTTATACTTTCTTTTGCGAATACTTTCAGGTGATTTCTCAGAACATCCAATATCTCCTGTCATCAAAATTTCTTCACTAGGCTAGATCTACATAGCAAAACCGCTTGCTTCACATGAAGTTTACTACGATACTTACCTGGGAGATGACCCAAGACAAAATACACAGCCGACATCTTGTCCTTCTGGACCCTGCTGCCTAATGGATTTGTGACCATAAAATCGTAATAATACAGCTGAATCTGTACTGATGAAGGGTCACGGCTAAAGATTGGATGTTCGTTAATGACAGCCATCTTTGAAGTCACAAAGTACACCCTCAGACGGTGAAGTTTGTATACATGACTAACAACATCCTCGTGTTTTCGCAACTTCTCCAGAGAGGACGCTATGCTAACATACTGATAGGTATCTTCTTTGTCTCGCACTAATCTGTAATCAGTCGAAGCTACAAAACCACAGTTATCCTTGTAGAAAAGCTTCTGTCTTTTCTCTGTCTTCATAGCCCCCAACATTGCCTTAAGTTCTTCCACAGTAGACTGATAACACTGAACAGATCATTTTGAACGCAGTCACATCGTCAAATACTAAATCCAGATCTAATTGTTTCAGAGAATTTTCTATTATGTATCTATTCAAAATAAGTATGCCAGTTGATATAGTCTCCATGCTCTCCTAGACAAATTCGACAGTCTCCTGGGTTGCTTTATATCCTTCTTTCAGAGTCAAAAGAAATTTTGACATCAATGATACGAAATTATCTGTAAGTTCATGTTGACTTTTATAGTCTATTTCATCTTGTGAACAGGTTGCATGATTATCACATGTAGGTCTACATGTCTCCTGACTTTCCTCTACATCCATCATTTCGGTTGTGGCTTCATTTGAGGCATTTTCATTTCTAACAGCATGAAAATCTGTTTGCATAAACTCACTGTGTTCGCAGTGGACATTCTTTTTTAAGAAGTGAAATTATTGTACAATTTTACAAAACCAACGATCCAACATGTCACTGAAAAATTATTATCAATACTATAAATATACTGAATATATATCGATAAAATAAAGTCATTGCTTTCATTACTAGATCTTGTTATTCGAGATGAAGTAGAAATGCCACTGGCGGATTTAGGGCTCGAGTATTTTCTAGTGACTTGCATGTCGACTTCGCGATCCGCTACTGCATACACGACTGGAGCGTAGAGATGTACCCTTGCAGAGTTACTTACAAGAGAAATTTGTATAATATTAAATACATTAAATGTATGACTGGATTTTTGAAAGTAAAAACATAGAACAAAATATTGCGACACCAAATATGCAACAACGTCATACGTTTTTTATTTTCTGTTCATATAACTGGTGTATGCGCAGACATGAGTCTCGTGAGTAAAATACTAGCTAAAGAAGCCAAGACCCTCTTCAACGTCTGGCACAAATACATGCTAAATCAGCATCGCGCGGCTTTGTTTATGTTCCAACGCTAAGTGAGCGGAGCTAAGCGCGAAACTGTACATTCGTGTGTTAGCCTTGAAGATGACTGAGAAAGTTGTCAACGATTTCAACTTACATAAAAATAGCTCCAGAACCACTGGGGGCTGGGATTATGCTGTCAACATACTGGCTGACCCAACTACCTTAAAGATATCACAACGGTGAAGAATAGCATGAAAACAGCTATCCCCGTTAAGTCCTCTCCGTAAGGTTCACGTAGGCCTGTGTCACACATCCCCATGACGTTTCATCAAAATGTGTACACATGACGTATAGCCAAACCCCTACTGGAGGTTCGCATCATGCTGGTTCCCAGGCCCAACGTAACTCTGAATATGGACTTAGCTACAGGCGGGAACCAGGATGATTTCTCAGACGACACTTTTGAGGGAACGCGTATAGTTATCAACTGGTGTGACGTCATGGTTAGATTCACACGCAGTATATGCGTGATGGAAAATTACCGTCATGGATGAAAATCGCGCGGAAATACATGACGTAATATACGATGTCACAGATTGTGATGTTGAATGAAGACCCACGTGGTTCCTAACTTCCAGTCCATTCTGGCGTCAGAATAGACTGTCACACATTCACTTTTATGTGCAACACCATGAAGCCGAAGATCTCCGGAATCCTCATACTCCTGGTATTGGGAGTATTGTTCTCTTCAGTGTATTTTTTCTTTTCAGGGAAAAATATAGAGGTAAGTCCATTTAAATCACATAAAACTGATATATTTCTTCATCTGTGATGTTTCGTGACGCACTGTACGGTTTTGCGCGCGGGGGAAAGCCTGTACAGTACATCCGTTGGCTATCATTCACAGAAATCTTCTGAGATTCAAAAAAAGAAAAAAAAAAAAAAAAAAAAAAAAAAAAAAATGCGCTACGCACATTTAGACAAACGTTTTCCAAACTTTTTTCATGAAAATTATGGCTCTGTACATGGAATTAAAACAAGGTTGAATATGGCATTCGGACTGATTCAGAAACAAAGCGATTCAAAGAAAAACGTAAAAAAAAAATCTTTGCATTTATTAAACAACCTACTGTCTGTTATCTTTACAAATGAAGCGTCCCCTTTTTAAATCCCCCATGGCTCAACCATAATCCAGTGAGTTTTGACACACCTACTTGGGCCCACTTCATCCCTGATGGTCCCACCTATAAAATTCCAGTAAAGGTTAAGATCAAAGAATTCTGAGTTCAGTTGTTCTAATCCTATTTTTCATAAACCCAACGCTCGCGCTCCTGTACATAGCATTCAACTGTAACAGGAATACATGTAATTAACTATGAAGTTCTAAAATGGAAGGCCGCACGCCATGGATGATGCATGTGGTGCATGTCGGCTGTACAACAACAACATAATAGTAACGTCAACACTGTCAGGCGATGGGGTTAACGATGTGCTGTAGCTATTCATTTTACTTCTTTCGTCCACCAAGTATGTGTAGTCAATTTGTTGTTTATAAGGCTGCAGAAATCACATCTTGCTCAAGACGCCATTTGTTTTCTATACAGAGTTCTATGAGGGCATTTCTGAGGTAGTCAAAATTGTCACCGATTTACCGAAGTAGTTCCAGTTTTATAATGTACTGCTGGGGTGTGATTTAGGATTTCTGAATTTTTTTTTTCTATTTGGGCAGGTCAGCTCCATTACAACATTGTCACTGTATAGCATAGCGTAACTAATTGATGAAACACGGCTCAAATCATTTATTAGAGACCGCGGACATCCTGGCATACTTGACTCGCTTGATGCGGCGGCAAGCAGACGACAAGGTGAGAGATAACATGGGGGAGAGGTGTGAAAATGAGCAACATTGGACAATATTCGGAGAACTACGGCTGATAATAACCAGAAATTACAGTATGCTTTAGCACAGAACAATCTGCATAACATATGTAAATTTAAATATGAACTTGAACGAAACCTAGTTTTGGACTTGTGAGGCCATGGAGCAGAGTTCCCTGTTAACTTCCATGTTATTTTGACAATGTTTCCACCGCTGTGTCTGCGCGAGCAAAGCGAGTTGGCGCGAGTAAAACCGCTAATACCCGATGTCCTCGGTCTCGAATAGGCAATAACATTTGTGTCTTGTTTGCAGGCACTCTTTTGTTCCATGATACAGTGTGTCGGAATTTCCAGTGATTCGGTCAGACGAACATTAAAAAGAATGTCTGTTGCGGGCAACGCGACCCACACGCTGATTTCAGGTTGACTCAAACTTTTTGCAGGAACTCTGAGGACTTTTTTGGACAAAAATAAAAGCTCCAGGAATCTCCTTGAAAATTCTGCGTGGAGCATATGATTCCTTTGTTATCCAAACGTGAGAAACTCAATTCGTGAAACTAACCGTTCAATACAAATGATTAACATTTTTCGACCGATTTGTCGTTCTCGTCGCATTATACAGGGTCCAATTTCAGTTACCCAGCTACACCAACCACACGTATGTTACTTTGGCTCTAACAACAAATTGGGTCTTTATATATCTCACTGTCGTCGTGTCTTATCTTCTATCACTCTTGGTAGTATGCAGTGTAATAGCCACTCTGATAAAAGAAAGGCAATGGTTAAAACTAAGTTGAGCTGTGTGAAAGTAACATCACAGATGACGCGCTGCCTGTAGTGCCCTCGTTTGTCCTGCTAGTAAGTCAGTGGTGCAGCATTGAAAGAAAAGAAAACACTAGACCAAAGATAAATATGTATCGATAAAGCATCCTATTCATAGTTCAAAAAACGTCATATTTTATTTTTGTGATATCTGATAACCGAGATATCGTAATTCAAGGTAAGCAAAAGCGCCCACCTGTTGAAAATCGAAAGGGCCGCCACGCTCACAATTTTAACCGATCAAAGGTGAGATATTTCTACTACCCTAGAAGACTTCGCGTTCTGTTTCCGCCGAGACTTTAGCAGTACTTAGTTCAGCATTTTGCCATGTAGAAGTGGTGTTAAATCAGCTGTTTTCCTTGTGATTACGAGACAATTCTGATATACTTTAAAGCCATTTTCAACGAGAGAGTGGTTGTTGAATACGCCTGGAGTAATTCCCTAGGGTCTCAACCAGGAGGCAACAACGCGTGGCCTTCGACTGTAATAATAAAGGAGGCCGTACATCGCACATAAAAGAGTGTCTCGCAGCAGATACCCAAGAGCGTAGGGTACGGATGACGCGACATTTCGTTTCCGGTTCCTCTAAAATGGCGTATCCTATGGACTCGTCAAGCATGGCATAAAAAAATAAAAATAAAAAAAAAAATGCTGTCCCCTCTGTTGAAATAATTTTGGTTATATGTTTTTGTTGCCTTTTCTTTTGACAATGTTAGGCCTAAGGTTGAGAAAGCAGTGCTTGGTAAGGATTTTCAGTGAGTCAGGAGGATATTTAGAAGTAGAGTTTATTTAGTTCACAAAAAAAGCAAGGCAAAAACTTTGTTCATAAATTACTTTTTGCATGACGTATATAAAGGGATAACCTCGAGTGTTCATGGCTGAAGAAAAGTAAAACTCATTTCTACTGGTTTTGTTTGGTTTTTTTTCTTTCAGATAAACATAGCCATTTCAATGACAGGTTTAAAATGTAACATGAGCGCAGGACATCAACATGACAAAAAGCTGATGCAGAACTGAGAAGGTTAAAATAAAAAAGTGTTGTTTTTTTAAGAGAGAATGAAGTAGAAAGTGAATATTTCAAATAAAATCAGTTGGGTTAAATTTAAGGTATTGCAATTTATTAAGAATATCTCTTAAAAAAAGAATACTTATTATTTGATTGGTATTATACAACGTACTAAGGAATATTTCACTTTTAACAAACTTTACTCCTTATGACAAGAGTGGAAGTAGACCTATGTCGGCCAGAGTTGGACTTGGACTCACAGCATTCACAGTGGTAGGAAGCTCCTGGGTCATAGTGACATAAGAATATTTATCATGATTTTAAAATTGGATATTCTTAAAAGTCAATGCAAAATAAAGTCTTCCAATAAAATTAAGACTTGGTCACTTAAAACTCCTGGAATTTCATATTATTTACCTAGGCAATTCCTTCTTATTATTGTTTTAAAGATCGGTGAAATACGCAGATCCTGTATCCATTATTTATACTTGACCATATAGCCTATCCCACCTATGGTCCCGCTAATGACCCCTTTCAAAAGGCTGAATATTTCTGACAGCTGCCAACCAACCAACCAAATGCCAAACAAAAATCTCTCCTTTGAAAACCACACACTTTTGTAACGGTTTACTATTCCATGGGGCGAGTTTGTGGAAATAAATTCACGTAATTTGTCCATGCTGAATTCTTTTAAATTGTCAAATACATGATACTGACGTATTTTCCAGCTGTTTGATCCATTTCCAACATTTTGGTTCTATTTTGGACTTGGAGTTTACCTAACTTCCAGATGCATATGCGTGTTTATTGTACTCTAAATTGAATTTAATATATGGTGAGTAACTTTTCTTAGTTAAACGAATTTCTGATCTGTTTCGCCCAATTTGGAAAAAAATCATAGATTTTGACCCAGCTATTCTGTCAGCTCAAACCGGCAACAAACATGCTTTGCTTTCACAATTTAATGCCGCTAGAATGCTTGTTTCCAGGCGTAATATTTTGTGAAAATCCAGTGTTGAAGTCGACTCAATCATTCCCATATGTACAATTTACTTAAGCGTCCGAATCAATGATATGATCACATAAGACAGAGTTATAAACAAAACTTCCGTTTAAAGCCCATCGTATACTTTATGACCTAGCTATTGCACTACGCATTAACCAGACCTCTTTTAAACCTAACAGGTTCTAGTTTTTTTGTCACTAGGTATTTATTTTTCATTCACGATGCTTTTACAGGTTCTGTTTAACCCAAGTGGCTAGGTACGCTTTAGTCGCAAAATATTATTTTTTTATTTCCTTCTTTATTTCTTTCTTTATTTATTTATTTATTCATTTATTTATGGTGTTTTACACCGTAGTCAAGAATAGTTTACTTATACGACGGCGGCCAGCGTAATGGTGAAAGGATAATAGCCTAATATCTTGACAGTTTATAATCTCAATCCATTCAAGGTGGCTCGTAGATGCAACATGGATACTATTAAAAGAGGTCCGCCATAACGTACCGTTCTCGGAAACAAGGTTTGCGTTACACAATGATTGTAAAGATATAAATACTACCTTGCACAATAGTCAGGCACCAAATCCCCGGCTTTACATGTCAACTCTGTACGGTGACCACTCTACCTTCTTCACCCCTGCACTGTTCATTGACATAATTGTCTATTGTACAGTGTTTTGGAACTCTTATAGTTATTTTTATCAAGTCTCGGCCAACGCAGTGCCATCGAGTATGGTAGAACATGACCATGTCTTAGTAATTTACAAATATATCTAATTCTTACAAAAGATGATACATAACCACGTACTGTTGCCACAGCGAAATATTTACGGTTTGAATGGACAGAAGGCATCGTGGCGGTAGTATTGGTGAAAGAAGGTATTTTCTGTTCACTCAGGGCGGTAGTACCGGGAAAAGGGTACATAACACGACCTATGCGTAAAAGGTGGTTATGACACGACTTTCAGTCCCTTCTGGGCGGTAATATTGGTAAAGGTGATGTACATATCTTTAGGTAAAAGTTGAATATGACTTATACATGACTAATATACTTTTCATTTATTTTTTTACTAATATAGTTTTTGTTCATGCTGGGCGGTAGTATTGATAAAGGTGATATAAATAACGCGACAGAATCGTCCGAACGTTATTTATTCCTTATATATATTATAACAAGGTATGTAACGTCAACTCCTGGGACATAACCCCGAACTTTGTATAACTGGACACTTAACACGGAGAAATATTCCAATCTCAACCAAACTAAGTTCGATCGAAAGCTGACACACTAGGATTTACGCTGATATATGAATCGACAAACAAACATGCTTTCTGTTGGCTACACGAAGCCCGAAACCCTTAACTTTGTAGGCTTTTCTTTAGCTGGACAAATCTGGTAACAGGGAAAGGAGCCTCAAGCTACTGTTCTGGCTTGATTTCTTAGCGATGAAAACCGCTGGTGCCACCATGTTTCTGCTATCGATCATATAAGTTGTTCTTTTAATAAAACACTTTTAAATACTTTAATTCGTTGCACTCTACGGGAGCTTGCAGAGCTGTCAAATTATCCAGCAGCCATGACTCTTGATCCGTTAAGGCGTAAAGCTCTCATTGGTCTCACACTATGCTTGGCTGGTGTGCTCTTCGCTGTGACCTGATTTTCCTTTTACCTTATTTGTCAGGCTAAGAAAAATCCTACAAACTTGCGAATTTCGGGCTTCGACTAGGCCAGAGAAAGCATGTTTGTTTGTCGATTCATATATCAACATAGTAAAGCGTAGTGTATCAGCTTTCGAACGAACGTCGTTTGGTTGAGATTGCAACTGACATTACTGTTTCAAAACCTGTGTCGTTTCAAGGCGATTCCTGATGCCTAAAGCATTGGCATACAGGCAGTCACAAAATGACCTACTTTTCTCTCCTTGTTTTTTTTTCATTTATGTTGCCAAAATTTATAATTTTTGCTCTTTTTAATCATAACCTTTTCAATCCTCTGTATCTCGTGTCTTAAAAAGCCATTAAACATTTAGAATGGCCATTATACAATTTTTGTTGGTAATTATTGGTCAATTTTAACAAGATCACGCTTATATACTACATGTACTTTCAAACAAGGATACAGAGCTGTCCATTTTATTTTTTAGTGTATATTTACTATATTATTATATAATATATTAGTATAAATTTATTATTATTATTTTTTTTTTTTGGAGTGGTGTTTTATGCCGTACTCAAGAATACTTCACTTAGAGGACGTCACGACTTTCCACAGGGTCTTGGTGGACCTTCTCAAGTATATGTACGACTAGAGATGGAGCCTGTGAGAGCTGGATTTGAACTCACAGCTACCGCATTGGTGAGAGGTTCCCGAGTCACTGTGCCGCGCTAGCATGTTAATCTCTCGGTCCTCTTTCAGCGAGTATATTCAACAGTAAGCTTGGCTACGCTTGGAAACAAAATTATTACTTATCTCTCTACCAGATTCCACTGGACCAAGCTGAAAGTCAAAATGAGCGTAATCGTGCTAAAAATGTGAAGATCAAACCTAAAGGTGAAAAGAAGACCTCGGTAAGCCACCTGCGAATGAATTCACCAAAAGAGCATTGCTATAAAAAAAAGTAACATATATTGCTTTAAGTTATTACTAGAAGTTTTATTCCTGTCTTCCTATAGTGCAGTAAAATCGATTTCCTAGAGATTGCTGGTCAGTTTGAAAAAGATCCCTCTTACTACACTGTAAAACCGGCTACACAGCATATATACAAAGTATTAATAATATGTATGTCTTTACAGATTTCGGTGGAAGAAAATCAAGGGCACAGTGGTTATAAAATCCTGCAGGTCCAGCCTAAAGGTGAAAGGAAAATCACGGTGAGGCATCTGGGACCGAATACACAAAGGCGGCATCACTGTAGTATACTCTGGTTAAGGTTTTTGAGAGATACTATCATGAGAGTATATGATAGCACTGGATTGGATTTGATTTGATTGATTGGTGTTTTACTCAAGAATATTTCACTTGTACGACGGGGGCCAGCAGTATGGTGGGAGGAAACCGGGCAGAGTCCGGCGGAAACCCATGACCATCCACAGGTTACTGGCAGACCTTCCCACGTACGGCCGGAGAGGGAGCCAGCATGAGCTGGCCTTGAACTCACAGCGACCGCATTGGTGGGAGGCTTGTGGGTCATTGCGCTGCGCTAGCGCGCTAACCGACTGAGCCACAGAGGCCCACGATAGCCTTGGTAAGATGGTATGCTAATTGGACATAACTGAGAGGATGATGGGTGGTTGCTGGCGCGCAGCATTCCACACGCGACCTGCCTTCCCAATACATATATGCGAATGAATGATTGGATCAGTGAGGTTTAGCTCACATTCATTGGCAGTATTTCAACCATACCTTGACGAACCCCGACTTCGAAAATGACAGTGCCAGTCAGCTAATAGGAATGTAACAAGCTACAGTTTGGTTGGTTTAGAGGCTGAGCAATATTTATCAAACGAGGAAGGACAGGTCCGTATTGAAGGGGGGGGGGGGTTATAATGGGTATAATGAAAATGATTTAAAAAGGCATATTTTACCACAATCAGTCTTTGTTGTTTTTTTGTTTTTGGTTTTTGGGGGGTTTTTTTCCAACAATTTTCCAATAAAAAGATTATGAGGTATTATTACATTAAGTTTGTGATGACCCATTCTGCCGCCGCCTTCGTATATGTGAAATATTGTTGAGTATGGCGTAAAACACAAATCAAGTAAATAAATAAATCAGTTCTGTCGGTGCTTCAAAGTGTTATGTAGAAATATGAAATCTGAATAAATGTGAAAACATAACCTGAAAAAGCTCGCCTTTGGGCTTTGTGTTGACAAAAGAAAACTTACAAGTGACAGACTGACCATCTGAAATTGTATACCCATCCCTTCAGAGATAGAACTGCAAGCAGTAGCGATCACTCGTGTGTGTCTATTCCGTGTTAACTTCTCAGTGAAACTACTTCAAGGCTATTCAGCTGATTGTCATGAACGTTGTACAACTTATCATTTAAAATTTTCTTTATATTTCTTTATATATGCAGGAAAATCGTCCAACTTTTGTAACGGAGATAATCGATTTAGTTACCCTGCAAATTTAGTACATAACTGTGGTTTGATTTGTCGACAGCCATGTCCACTTGTATTAAATGTGTGGATGTGGTTTTTTATAATATATAAAATACGTTTGGGCTGAAACATGATACTTTGTCAAAATTATAATACTTATAATTGTTGTCGTATTTCACTTTATACAACTGCACTTTCCCAGGACAAACTTTATATTAAATACAGTTTTATAATTAAACATGCTTATACATCCTGATTGAAGAAATGTATTCTCTTGTACAGAGATTATAGATGTAATCTTTAAGTTGTGCTTGACATTTCTAATTTAACACAACATACATATTGTGAACCAGGAATTATACACCGTTCCAATGTAAACCAAAAAAATATACGACTTTATTAGCCATTTCAGATCGGGTACTCCGGTTTCCTTGAATTCACAGGCAAGTTTTAACGAAATCACGCATACATCTAACACTGACCGTTTTATGTTTTAGTGCTCGATATGTTATGGATATAAATTATTGATCTCTTTTCAGATTACATCGAACGAACAGCAAGCTGAACGGCATCGTGCTAATAATGCCAGGCTCCGAGCTGAAGCTGACAAAATAATCAAGGTGAGATTTTGCGTCTGATGAAATGTTGCATTTCGTATACATTCACAAATGATGAAGTGTTGCGTGAGGTATGAAAAAAGCTGCATGTAGTAGACTATTGCAAGGGAAAGAAAACCTGAATGAATAAGGTAGGGCAGATACAGTGTTAATTAAAGAGGCTATACTGGAGAATTATCACAAATTTTCTCTTTAATCGATTTAAACTGAACATTTTCACTTGTCACTGAAGTCCTTAAAATCGTACAACCCTCCTACCTTTCACACTTCTCACTTCACACTTACTTCCTTAAAATCGCACAAGCCTGCTACCCTTCACACGTCTCACATCCCACTTACAGCCCTTTCCCTCACGTGAATGCCTGCTAACTTTTCCCCTGTTCATTTCACACTTACGCTTCATACCCTCAAGTCACACTTATCAAAACCTTCCTACCGCGCACCTTCCCCCATACTTCCCGTTCTCTCACCCCACCTCTACCTTTTGAACATCTCATGCCCTTATTCTCAAACTCTCAAAGCCCCCTTACCTTTCACATTTTTTACCTTGCACTTGCTTCCCATCCTCTCATTCCGTACCTGGCTTTTAGACATCTCATGCATTTAACTCCCCAAGTCTCGGAAAACCCTCCTACTTTTCACAAGTTCACCTCACACTTACTTCCTTACTTTCACACTCTTTACCCCGTGCCTACCATATTCTAATGCCACACTGACTCTGTGGAAGGTATAAACTGCGCTGTTCTCTTCCCAGGCCATGCCACCCGAGCCTGAAGGTTGTCCTACAGACACGGGTTTCATTCCCGATGAAAACACCATCAGTAGTCTTTCCAATGAGATGGTGAATTACTTGTATCACGCGTAAGTTCATGTTACCTAACGAGTGTCGTAATGTTGTGTCACCTAAAAGCTCTTGTATCATAACCTTTAAGATAGTATCGACCTACTTTGTATCTGAATGTGAATCGATCTGTAAACTATCTGTTGAAGGGACGCCTGTTTCCGTTCTTTTCGCAAAAACGCATGACGTGGCGAATGGCTGACGGAAGTGAGGAGTTTAGATTGTACTACAGATGAACATCATTGTTTAACTCTTGTTACAATTATATAGGTACGCCTGCCAAATAACACTCCCATCACTGTTTGAGGGGTCTTGGCAACAGAAAGGCCAACGAGGCTCTAACTGCTTGCGCAAACGTTCCTTGAAGACCACTTCTCTTCCAACAATAAGGCGTGCATATCTGAATGTCACACGAGGGTAAATTCTTAAGTAACTGCCAAAGGTCAATTGTTTTTTCTCCGGCACTCCCACCCATTAAATTGGCTGCAATGACACAAGTGAAAAATTTATGACTATGTCGTTAAGCGACAAGTAAATAAATGAATAAATAAATGATACAGGTACGGCACTAATATCGAGATCGCCTGTCACCACATGGTGCGTATGGGCGTTCTGGGGGACGGAGGCTGGGAGGTGTGTGACGATGAATACGTCAGACCAAAACTGGATTGTCTGGTCTACTCCTTCGGGTAAGTATATACTCTAGGGCCAAGGGAAGTAATACGTCCTAGTCTACTCCTTCTGGTACCAGTAACTATATACTATAGAACGGAAGCAGAGCTGTCTAGCGTACTTCTTCGGTTAACTATGGAGTGTATATTCAATATAGTAGAGTGTGGAGTCGGTATAGAGCTGAGTATGAAGTGTACAATGGGTATTGAGGTGAGAGTAGAGTGTAGTGTGAGTAGAGGTGAGTGCAGAATGTACAGTGGGTAAAGATGAGTATGGAGTATACAGTGGATAGAGGTGAGTATGGAGTGCACTGTGGGTATTGAGATCAGAGTGGAGTGTACAGTGGGTAGATATGAGTGTGGAGTGTACTCTGGCTATTTAGATGAGAGTGGAGTGTACAGTGGGTAGATATGAGTGTGGAGTGTACTCTTGGTATTGAGATGAGAGTGGAGTGTACAGTGGATAGAGGTGAGTGTGGAGTGTACTCCGGCTATTTAGATGAGAGTGGAGTGTACAGTGGATAGAGGTGAGTGTGGAATGTACTCTTGGTATTGAGATGAGAGTGGAGTGTACAGTGGATAGAGGTGAGTGTGGGGTGTGCTGTGGGTATTGAGATGAGAGTGGAGTGTACAGTGGATAGAGGTGAGTGTGGGGTGTGCTGTGGGTATTGAGATGAGAGTGGAGTGTACAGTGGATAGAGGTGAGTGTGGAATGTACTCTGGGTATTGAGATGAGAGTGGAGTGTACAGTGGATAGAGGTGAGTGTGGAATGTACTCTGGGTATTGAGATGAGAGTGGAGTGTACAGTGGATAGAGGTGAGTGTGGGGTGTGCTGTGGGTATTTAGATGAGAGTGGAGTGTACAGTGGATAGAGGGGAATGTGGAGCGTAGAATAGGTAACGATGAGGTGGTAAAGATGTTAATTCTTCTGACTAATGTGTTATTAAGCAAATGGATTCCGGGATGGATTTACTGTATAAGACCATTTACTGGTATCAGCCTGATTCAAGACTATACCATTGGTACCTTTAGTCTGCCTGATGTGTCGGAATTGTGTGTATGATTGAATTTCTCTGTTTCCTTTTTGCCCCTAACGGCAGTATTTGGATTTGTTTGCAGCATAAACTTTGACTTCTCCTTTGATGACATGAGCGCGAAACATTACGGGTGTGAGATACACGCCTTTGATCCAAGGTGGGCTTTCCTGACTGTTTCTGACCTCCATGTAGTGGAAAGGTCCATGTTTACTTGATCCTTACACCTTCTCTTACACTTTGTCGATGTTGTAGCACACTGGCTGCAAAGACATTGAATAAGCGTTGTTATGGACTAACCGATCCATCAATGAGTATTTCAGATAGCAGATTGGAAGCCCCGGAAATAAATACATGTGAATGCGCAGAAGGCACTGTTCCCTCCAGACAAAACTAATTGTCCTGACCATATGTGAAAAAGACATAACTAATAACTATCCTCCTCTACATCCCCTCCCCCCTTGAACATGTTAGCTCCAGCAATTATTTCATTATTGTCCTTGCAGACCTGCCTTTGAATTTAACTATTTCATGGTTTCCATTCTGTTCCAGAAAAGTTAATGATGCTTTTTATATATGTCTAATGCCGATAATTTTATGTTTGTCTGAAGACTATGATTTTTTGTGTTCATCTGATGACAGTGACTTCTATGTTTGTCTGATGATGATGATGATGATTTCTTATTCATGTCTGATATCGATGATTTTATGTTTGTCTAAAACGACGACTTTTTAAGTTTCACTCATGACGATGACTTTTTGTCTAAGTCTGCGGGACTTTTGACCTGAGTACTATAAAAACTGTGTGATAAACTAATCTAAACAAACAAAAAAAAGGCGAAGTAGTAAATTGCATTCTAAAGGGCCCATTCATTTATTTATTTGTACTTATGTAAATGTTAACATGGGCTGGTATGGCAACATTATGTAATACGATTTATTTGGTTTAGGTTCAGGTAAGGACCTGAATTACAGATTTGATAATATATGTTCTAACTGTTTGTCTGCAGTATGGGCGTATCGTCCACAAAGCGCAGTCAAAACGTGACGTTTCACAACCTGGGAGTGTATGGGTCAAATGCGAAGAATAAGGGCTGGTCTTGTCAAACCCTGAAGCAAATAAGGCAGACTTTACAGCACACGGAAGTAAGTCTCTGCATTAAAAGGGATCAAATTGTTGGGACTGTTACAAGGCATAGATGTTGAATGGTTTATTTATTTATTCGATTGTTGTGTTATGCCGTACTCAAGAATATTTCACTCAAATGATGGTGGCCAATATTACGGTGGGATTAAACACACGACCATCTGCAGGTTGTGGACAGACCTTCCCACGTACGGCCGGAGTGGTGAGTGTATAAATAGAGAGTGATTAGAGTGAATAGATAGAGAATGAATAGTGTCAATAGAAGGTGGATGAATTGTGAATGTATATCCTCAATCGATGGTGAATGAATAGGTAGTGTCTACTTTAAACAAACCGCCATTTAATATGTTAAATAATGTTTGGCATTCTGTCGTTTTAACAGAAATTTAAGCATGAATGCGAACAGGAATGACTGTATACAGTCTTTCCAAATGAGTACATTACAAAAGAACAGACATATGGGTTAATGTTTTTGAATGGACTGAATCAATTTTTATAGCCTTAACTGCCATGTAGCTATCTCCAGCCGATACAGTGTTAATCAGACCGTGAATATCAAAAGCATTTTGGTTACCTTTTGATCAGCTGTGAACGAAGGGTATTGATCATGTACATCCTTTGCTCTGTCTGTCAGTCCGTTCGTCTGTTAGAGAATTATCTTGGGGTCCTATTCAAAGGCATGAACTTGTATATGTGTAGTCCAGCAGGAAGCCGTCGGAAAATGAACGCTGTGAGACGATATTTCCTCGTCATTTGACCTACTCTCTTGTGGTCAGAGTTCATATTGGGCTCTAAAAAGCACTACAGACAATTTACATGGAGAGATGCAGCATGTTTGCGAAGTCGTAATTTTTTCAAAAACTGCTGAGCCAGATTCATTGAAACTTCATATATGGATTCGCTTATGTACATTCCCACACATGTACCTGATGACATTGAGAACGGTGCAGATTACCTTGATCTACTTTATAAAGTCGTCAAATTGTTTTCTTTTTTGGCTCATTCTCCAAAATGTATCGAATGTTTGTGCTTAGAGAGGTTTTGTATAGCTCAGCTTCATGTTACATTTATATTTGACCAGTGCGCCAAATGATTCCATTAACGAGGAAACTGATCGCAACACAGTATTAACAATGTGAAATTCAATCTTTGTTAAATACCGTATTAAAATTATTCATTTCGGAGACAGACATATGATAAGATTTGCTTATTCCGTGAGTAGATGAAACTTGTATATGGAATTTTCGAGTTTTTGCATGCAACCATATTAAATAAAGTCACGATGAAGAAGTCTCTAGTGACTTTAACCAGATTAAGAACTTCTTTTAAGACAATCTTCCAGTTGGCGAAAAGCATGTGTTACCCGCATTGTTACTGAAGGTGAACATCGTATTTTGCTTATCAGTCCATTGTATCTAACGCTATGCAGAAAGTACATTTCCCACACACTGAATGCAAAGAAGAGACATATTTATTTTGAAAAGCTGACAACAAGCAATGCATAACAACTGGTTGCAGACGAAAGTTTTAGATTAGTGGAGCCCTAAAGTCTAACTTATGCATTATACTTTCCCATGCGTCCTATATATATCACGCCTGTGTATTGACACTTCTACGTATGATTTAAATGCTGATGCTTACTGTCCGTCATCACAAAATGAGAGGCTACATGGCTGTATACTGAAGAGCTCGATGCAATAATAAAAAATCATATTTATTTTACTCTAAGTATTTTTATAATGATTTTCAAATTCAATCTCAAAATGATAATAATAAAAAGAACAATAATCGTGATAATGATTACGATCGTATATAATACGATAAATAATGAATTTGTTTTCTCATTGATTTTAGCGTAGGATTGATGTTCTGAAAATGGACGTAGAGAGCAGTGAATGGTCAACACTGACAACAGCCGTCGCTGACGGTTCCCTCAACAACGTCAGACAATTTCTCGTCGAGTTGCACAATACTGTGGACACCAGGTCTAGTCTTAAAATATTAAAAAGATTAAGAAATCTTGGATTTAGAATATTTTATGCACATAAAAATGTCCTCTGTTATAAAGGAGATGACGTAACCCCGTTGAGAACGCACTGTCACGAACTTCAGCTGATTCATATCCCAGCCTGTGTGGTGAAGTAGGGGATAAATATCACTCAGATCTCGATGCCTTCAGTCAGATCTTGATGTCATCAATCAAATCTTGATGTCTTCAGTCAGATCCCGACGCCGTCAGTCAAATGTCGATGTTTTCAACCCGGCCTCGGTTATGCTCTGTGATAAGTTCAAAACCGAAAAACAGAGACAGTTGTGCATTGGGTTCAGGATAATAATAAAAGCTTCAGTGATCTTGAAACTTGAAAACTGAGTTGGATTATGCAATGTGGATACGACGTTCGAGATTGTTCGGAGATGTAAGTAAAAATATTGACATCATGTTCACTTGCAAGTCGAATTATTGCATCGCCACTAGCATTCTCACAGCCTTGTGACTATATGCTGTATTTTCAACTGGTATATTGGGGGTCTGGAAGCCAAGTGGAATCCCTGAAAGGTTTTCTTTTATTTGGGCAAGTAAGCAACATTGAAGCATTTCTATTGTATAGCACATCGTAACTACGTCATGAAATACGGCTCAGATCATGGTTTCACAATGACATTGGTGTGTTGTTTGCAGGCACTCTTTTGTTCCATGATGCAATATGATGGAAATTTCAGTGATTCGTTTAGGCAAACATGAATAATAATGTTTGTTGCGAGTCACACGATCCACTCGCTAAATTCGGGCCGACACAAACTTTTCTTTTCACGAACTCTGAGGCCATCTTTGGACAAAAATAAAAAATCCAGAAAACTTCTTGAAAAGTCTAATCCTGGGAGGAGCATTTCATTCCTTTTTTTTTTGGTATTAAAACTTGAGAAATTCAATTCGTGGAACTAACCTTTCAAAACAAATTACTAACGTTATTCGGCCGATTGACGGTTGTCGTTGTCGCGTTATACCTGACCCAATTTCCGTTACCCTGGTACACCAACCATATACGTTACTTTGGCTCTAACAACAAACTGGGTCATTATAGCGCACTGGGGTAGTGTCTTATCTCGTATTCATTAGCCATGTTAGCATGCAGTATAAAAATCACTCAGCTAAGAAAACGCAATGGTTAAAACAAAGTTAAGCTATGTGGAAGTGACATCACAGATGGCGCTGCTTGTAGTCCTCGTGTTGCTCCTGGTAAGTCAGGAGTGTAGCATTTACAATATTATAAGGTTGACAAAGCAGAGTTTATTTAGCCGGCGAAAAAGCAAGGCAAGAAATTTTCCCGAAATTACTGTTTGAATGGCGTATAAAGAAGACAATTTTTAGCGCTCATGGTTGAAGCAAAGTAAAGTACGTTTCTACTGCTGTTGTTTTTTATTTTCTTTCGGATAAATATAGCCATTTCGATGATAGTTTTAAAATGTAACATGAACGCAGGACATGCATGGGACAAAAAGTTGATATAAAACTGAGAAGGTTAAAATTAAAAAAGTGTTCTTTTTTTCTTGGGTAAAATGAAGTAGGAAATGAATATTTAAAATAAAAACCGTTGGATTAAATTAAAGGTATTACAATTTAATAAGAAAATATAAAAAGAATACTATTTGAAAGGTATTATACAGCGTACTCTGGAATATTTCACTTACAGCATGAAATAATTGTGGAAAGAAACCGGACACAGTCCAGAGGAAACCCACAGCCATCCCGACGTTGCTGGCAAACTATTGCTTTTGACTGGAGAGGAAGTAGGCCTACGTCGGCCAGAACTGGACGTGAATTCATATACAGCATTCACACAGATGAGAGGCTCCCGTGTCATTGTGAATTATAAATATTTATCATCGTTTAAAAATTGGACACTTTTGGTTTGGGGTAAGATAAAGTCTTATGATAAAGTTAAGATCTGGCCTTTAAAAACTCCTGGAATTTCATATTATGGTATATATTTTGGTCTGTTTCGAGCTTTGACAATTTACCTGACTTTCCAGATGCATGTGCATCTTTAGTATACGGTAAACTGAAACTTAATACAAAGTCAGTAACATTTCTTGGTGGAACCAAGTTTTGATATGTTTCGCTCAATTTTGAAAAAATATGTCTTTTTTGAGTCTGGATTTGACCCAGCCATTCTGTCAGCTGAAATAAGTGTGCCTTGCTTTCATAATTTAATGCTTCTAGAATGCTTGTTTCCAGATACAGTAGTTCATGAAAACCCAGTGTTGAAGTCAGCTCAAACATTCCCATAGGTACAATTTACTTAAACATCCCAATCCAAGATATGACCACATGAAAGAGAGTTTTAAATAAAAAAAAATCTTCCGTTTTTAGACCATATATACTTTATGATCCTGCAATTGCACTACGCAATAACCAGATCCCAATTAAACCGACCAGGTTCAAGGTGGTGTATGTCATCGTCTGTATTCACTTGCGTACTTGTTGGTCGTATTTGCGGTAGTGTTTCTAACAAACGTGTATATTTCAGGGGCTTCCGTGCTAATTTGCGTGCTAGTGCAGTACAATGACCTCAGGGGCCTCCCATCATTGGTACCTGTCCTCCCCACACACCTCGGTAGCACGTGGGAAGGTCTATCAGCAATCCACCGATGTCCGCGTGCCCCATTTTTCTCCGATCGTAATGCTGGTCAACTTCGTATAAGTGAAGTGTTCTTGAATTCGGCGTAAAACATCAAACACATAGTTGTTTTGAAGTACTGTGCCTTAATGGTATAACTCACCTGCCTTAAATGATGTGAAGTTGGGGGGGGGGGGGTAGCGGCTCGGGAGGTGTTGACGACTTATAGTCAAGATGCTAGGCTCTCAGAGAACTAAGAGCAGTAGGGGTAGTCGATGGGTTTAAATTATACTAGCAGTATACAGTGTATAAAGGCAGAAATTCTTGTTTGATTTTATCGCGTATACGCGATCTGGCCAGCCTATCTGTTGATCGTCACATCGTAAAATTTTTTGGTTTTCTGGTTTTCATGCTTAATGGGAGACTTTCACAAGCTACACAAAAAGGTCCGTATTGCAGAGAAACGCTCCATTTATTGCAGTGACGCTGCAGTGCTTGTGTACTATCTACCTGCGTTTGGAGAACACAGGCACCTAGAAGTGTCACGTAATCCAAGGGAGAACCAAGGAGCACACGGCTTTGTACCCCTTTGTTAAAGGCGGGCAGGAGGTTTATGAGTTTCCCATTGCAATTACCACTCTGACGTGGGCTTCAGAACTTTCAAGGATTATGTAAATTTCGAGAAAATTCGACTCCAAAACTATCTCACGGTGCCTAGTGCAGTTCATTAGTTGTGCTGTTGATGGAGATCATTCGTGGAACAGTGTATGTCGAATGTTTGTGCGATTACTTTCCTGCCTAATTTACATGTATAAACCGTGTATGCTAAAATTCCTATTACACTTATCACTGAGTGACTTAACAGTTTGGCTGATACCATGTATGTATGGAAGACACACCAACACAAGTGAACATACCATGTATATGTGGACGGCACACTGACACAAATACGTGTGACTGATACCATGTATGTATGGAAGACACACTGACATAAATACGCGTTACTGTTACCATATATGTATCGAAGACACACTGACATAAATACGTGTGACTGATACCATGTATGTATGGAAGACACACTGACATAAATACGTGTGACTGAAAACATGTATGTATGGAAGACACACTGACATAAATACGTGTGACTGATACCATGTATGTATGGAAGACACACTGACATAAATACGTGTGACTGATACTTTGTATGTATTGAAGACACGCTGAGACAAATACGCGTGGCTGATACCAATGTGTTTAGTTTAGAAAAGATTACGTTTTATTTAACTATATCATGCATTCAGATTTTCACAGCGATTAATTCCACATCGACCAAACACCACATCACGCGCATACTCCACACCTCGCACACTCCACGTCATGCGCATGCCACATCACGCATACTTCACACCTCGCATACTCCATATCACGCGTATTCGACATCTCCCATATACTCCTCACCTCGAATATTATGCAGAACACACAGTTACTTATGAAAGGTATACAAGTAACAGGCAAATAAAGACCTACCAACATGGCGAACAGTGTTTGACGTTACGTGCAAGTCAATTATATTCATGTATCAACATATCAAACAGGCATATTCATCACAGGTACACTAGATGGCTTAACACATTGTCGCTAACAGTTGACAGGGCGCGTATCCTGTAGGTTGCTTTAGTTTTCCTGGTTCAAAGCTCTCATAGTGGACGTTTTGCCCAGTACAAGCTTATTTTCGGTAAATTGTTGTAGACGTTCCAGTTTAGATTTTTATGTCCAAAAGGTGAATATTCATGAATGGATGAATTTCATTGGTGGATTTAATGAGTTCAGTTTGTTTAATATTCTTGGAAAGTTTTCAGCCTTGGCAAGAACAAGGGCGTCATCAATATAAGGAGCGTAATTTTTTTCATATGCCCAATTATTTATTACTGAACTACTGTCTTTTCTAATCCGGTCAGGGTGAAGTCATCGAGTAAGGGGCCTAATGGAAGCCCCCTCTATGTACTGGTAAAACACAGAGTTGAAGAAGACAGGTGTGGTGGAATATTACGAATGCGCTGGGCGACATGAAAGATGTCGATGAGGAAAAGTTCGTTGCCAATCAAAGGCTTAAACACAACAGAAAATATATCCAAAGTTTTTTTCAGAAGAGGGGTCCACACAGATTTAAACGGACATAGGCATTTCTTTATGACACGCTTAGTAACTCTATAAATCACCTTTAATGTGGAATTCTTAAGAAGCCATGGTATACGCCATTTTAGATTTTCCGGAAAAACGATATCGCGTCGTCCGTACCCAACAACTTCAGAATTAGATGCAAGACACGCCTTGGAGAAGCACGGTGCCCTTTGCTATTACAACCGTAGGCCACGCGTTGTGGCCTCATCGTTGACACCTTGTGGAATAACCGAGATGCATTCCTCTGCTACTTTCTCTTTAAAAATGGTTTTAACGTTTTAAAATAAAAAGTGATGTTTTTTTGTTGTTGTTTTCTAACAACTCCCACGACAGCCGAATCTGACATTTGACCGTGCTCCGTCGACTAGCATAAAACTCAGCCATTCTCTCTGGGCTGGGATGTAATTCTTACAAGCACGGAATACCCTTGTCACCTGAGTCTGCAATAAGCTGCTAGGGTTGTGTTTGTAACTTAAGTATATATGTAAATTTATAACATGAAATGATCAAGAAACTTACTCCCGCCACAACACACTGGTCTGGAAATACTTTGCAGTGTTCTTCACCCTAGTACTTGTTGTAATTAAAACATATAACATTAAACAGTGTCCTGTCCCTACGCTACTACACGTTACATTGACAGATAACTCAGAACATTTACGTCAAAGTTTATAAGCAACTGATATCTCCTAGCACTCGGATTGGCCAATCCGTCATAAGCTTAAAGCATGGGCGCTTACAGATCCCCAGTCGCAGCACAATACTCCACACTTCAAACGAAGATAATTCAGCAACGAATTCATACAATTGCAAACAGGTCTTTACATTCAAGAGAGAATTTTATAATCTTTTTAATGAACACTATTTCAGTCATGAGCCGTCTTTTACTTTAAACGATTTCACACTTTGCTAACGTGGAGAAGGCTATTCCAGTGCATGGTATCGTTAACAGGTCGTAATTTTGGAACAACATCAAAGTCTTTATGCGTTTAAAATAACCCATGGACATCACGTACATATGTTCTTGGTATCGGCATTACTTTATACGGCTCGTCTGTTGGATCAGCTACCGGTTATATATACAGCACGACGATTGTTCCTTAATGTGCATGGAGCTCGGTCAACGTAAGAACAGAATTCCGTCGTCGGAACTTAACCTGGTTATACCAAATGGCTCTTGTGAGCAGGCCATGTAGTCTTCTACTTTTAAAAGCAGAATAGCACCGGTCGGAGTTGTCTAAGATCCTTTTTTTTTCGGACAACTATTTTTCTCTTGGAGGAAACGACTTGCCAGGCGCCGAATTTCTCCACTCGGCCATCGACCAGCACACTACCGTTCAGTTCAAGGGATAAAATGTTTAAATGGCACCATTTCGATTTGCCTATGCACGCATCGCCGAATGATACGTCAGATGAAAGTTTTCGTAGTTTGTCTGAAAAAGATGGCGGCGGTACTATTTTCAGTACTAGGCAGAGGTATCCATTGGTGCTGTACAGCTGCCCTTATCTAGTTTGAGGATGATAAAGTTTTGTTTGGAAATTACGTAGTGTTCGGATTCTGTGAGCAACGAAACTGAGGCGTTTATCAAGAATGTTACAAGTCTTGGCTCTGATTAGAGTTCTCCGATTTCGCTCTTTTATATATATCCACTGGGTAAGATGCTATGGTATGAAAGGCAGCCACCCCCACCCCCACTCTCCTCTCCCTCAGTTTTTCTCATTTTTACGACATATATGTGTATTGTAGAACGCAAACAATTACATTTCTCTCCATTTTTATTTTCTTTTGGAAAAGTATAGATATGGATCTGTGGTTCATTAGATGGATTGACCATGTGATAAAAAGAAACTGTATGTTTGTTACAATTATAGGTAGGCCTACTTGTGTTAACAATTAAAAAAAATAGAAGAATTAGGCGGGCATTTGTAGATTTTTGGTAATGAATGCGGGAAGGGGTGGCGAAGATAGGGAGAGATATACCCTTCTCACCTGTAACTAAATAAAATAGTATATACAAGAAAATGTGCTGAGCTTGTACACACGGGATTCTATAATTAGACCCTCGACCCTCGGGTGGAGAAAGTTTCATATTTTCATTGTAAGTTACACAGTTCTGGCTACCTTTATATTTGAAAGCAGAAAAACCTCCTGTCAGCTGAAACAAGCTACCTTTGTCAACTGTTTTAGAAATCATATCTTGAAAATTATCAAAACCAAATCTTCACTTATCAAAAAAACAATCTTGAGAAACAATCTTAGACATAACCTTGAATAAAATACACATCGACAAAGAAATTTGAACTAAAAGAGAAGTGATTTTCAGTGTTTTGTCATAGGTTTTACCGTCAGGCCAAATATTGTTAGCTTGCTGTGCGTGGCAGCTGGGGCCATACTGGAGGACTACCTTCATGTCGTGTACGAGTGTGTCAACCACATATCTTCTTCACGTGCGGAGTGACCTGTGAGCCTCCGCCCTATGTGGGTAGGTCGGCCAGCAACCTGTGAAAAGTCGTGGGTTTCCTCTAACCATATAATGCTGACCGCCAGCAATCTGCGGAGGGTCGTACGTTTCCCTCGGGCTGTGCTTGGTTTCCTCCCATCATAATGCAGGCCGCAGTCGAACAAGCTAAACATTGTTCAGTACAGCGTAAAACACCAGCAAAGTAAATAAATATTTCCATCATTGGAGATCGGTAAAATTCCGTGTGATGGACACTGGAACCATGACCGCTGAGGTCTTGCTCTCCAATCCGGACCCCTCACAAGTGTAACCGGTGAAACCCGATATCGTCCGTTTGCCGGAGTGAGGATTTTATTCTAACTTTGGGTGTAAAGTCTTATTAGTACGGCTATGGTTTAATCGGATTTAGGAAACAATGCCCGGGTAAACAACTGGTCAGAGACGAGCTAGGTTTGCATAATGTTAACGAAAAGGTGACAATAACTCAGAAGAGTTGAGGTTTAGATCATTTATTATGAATGACGAATATTTTGCTCATAACGAAAATTGGGGCATGATTAGAAATATACAGGTACACAATACAACACACTTGTACAAGGTGGATCACGCCAACGTCATGCCCCAAACGTTAAATTTCAAATGTCTTGAATAAGTTGTAGAATTAGGCAAAGGTGGTGGTGCAAAATGGGAAAGAGAAAAACAAAAATACAAATTACATTCACATTCATTAACAATGGGTGAGGTGGGCAGGACTGAAACTTTATTATATACAGGGAACCCTATCAGTACCATGTGGATGTACTTGTCCGCACATGGGATGATATAAGGCAAGTAATCAGTGAAAACCCGCGTGATGAACCAGAATACGTGCGTTACTATAGTTACACGAGGAGTAACACTGAAGCATGAGCGAAATTACCACGTTACATGCTTCATAACATGACCCAGATTATGGGACGAGGTTACTGCATGCAAAGGGGTTAAAGTGCATATATTGCGGGACAAGGAACAGCACCCCATTTTATGATAAAAACTAGTTGTCTCCCTTAGATGAAACACATGTTGATGTTAATAACAATGTGTTAGATGTCACTGGTGTAGAATTAGCCAAATACTGCATATGTTGTCATGGCATTGTTGACAACAATTTTGTTCAAAACTAAAAACGTTGCAGTTCACATTTGAAGATTCACTCCACAGTTTAAAGGTAAAGTGATTATGATATTACAGAAAGCCTATGACACAATATAAGAAGAATATTCGTGAATGCATACATCGAAGGACAGAATGTGGTTTAAAAAAAAAAAAAAAAACAACCGCAAGTTGGAGGAGAACATTTTTGCAGTCTTATATTAGAAGCCTTGAAATTCGGACCGGACATGCTTTGAATGCAGGAAGCTTGTAAAGGAACATTCAGCTAAAATGAATATATATTTGACGGACACATCGTACAATGTTATTTACTGTCTGTATCCTGTAAAGCCACACGTACACTTACTAAGAAAGTATAACACTGATCAGATTTGTGGTAAAAAAAATCGCCTCTGTGACCGCGTGTGAGAAGGTTATGTGTCAAGTGAAAACTAATTAAAAAATCAGTTGATTCTTTATGCATCTTCCTAGTTAATTTTAGTATGCGTGCCTTGTCTTCGCGGAATGTTGACATCAAGACTTGTATGCTATAGGGAGACATAGATGTATGAAGAAATCAAAAAATGCTTAAAGGAATAGGAATTTTATGTAAAACTTCTACGTCGATAGTTTCAAAATCATTTTGGTAAAGATTTGGTTCCAGAATTTAGCTCATATGACTCAAGAGGGGGCAACAATACTTTTTGAAAAGAATACTTCAGTGTAAAGTCAAAATCGACATGAGGTATTCATGTTTTAGATAGTGTATCATTTTAGACTAAATCAATTTGTACTCGAGTTTGACAGCGCACATACCTTACACATATGCGAGTTGTGTTAAAGTCAGTTAACTGCTTGAATGGACTGGTCGACTCTCTAAAAATAAATTCGTCTGCAAGACCTTTTCATTTCCAAGACAATTAATGTAGTATAAAAACTATGATGCCATATAAATACACTTTTCAATGCTTGAAATGCAGGTACTCTATTGCATCTTACAAAACAGTTCACTACTTTGAATGTTTGACTTAAGTGTCAGTATCAGAAAAGAGGAGTAAAGACAACTGTACACTGTTTGTCACTTGAAGATTCTTATGAGGGAGGTGGGACGATGGTACGAGCGATGGCAGGACGGTGCCAAGGAAAGGGACGATGCTAGCCCCGCTTCGCACCATCGTGCCATCGCTTCGTGTCTTAATCGGGCGATGAGACGATGGTACGATAGTGGTATTCGATTCACTGGCATGTAAAGAAACATTACATGGACCTGTGCGAAAGGTCTAGGACTGTATGGTCTATTTGAAGACCGTAAACTTTTCAAACGCTAATATTCTGTTACATCATCACATAAATACGATGACTATAACATTCATATTCGTGTAGGGTCATGGTTATGATTTAAAAATTGTGACGTAATTTTTAGTTAGTTGACTGTCAATGTAACATGTAATAACATGGAGACAGGACACAGTTTTAATGTTGTATTTTTATTGATAACAAGTAAAAGTGTGAACAACATTGCAAAATATTTCCAGGCCGTGGTGCTGTGGCGGTAGTAAGCTTCTTGATCATTTCATGTTATAAATTTACATATATACGTAAATAACAAACAGAGCCCTAACAGCTTACTACAGTCTCAGGTAACAAGAGTGTTACGCGCTTGAAAGAATTACATCACAGCCCAGACATAATGGCTGAGTTTCATGCTAGTCGAGGGAGCACGGTCAAATGTCAGTTTCCGCTGTCGAAGTGACCGTTAGAAGAAATACTTTACCGAAATAAATATAGTATTGTCCAACCTTTCTGGTAAACTTAACTTAGAACACTCGCTGTCTTTCACTTTAAGATGGACAATTGTTGCAGTGTTACTATCGAGCTTATATAGTATAGCCCACTCAAGCGAAAATATAAGACCCTATATATGTCTAGGTTGTTTTGGGGTAAAGAATGTTAAAGGCAGATTGCCAGGCCGGATGAAAAGGTCACACGGGATATACGATCGAGTGATCAGGCATGGATAAGGGTATTGAATCACACACACACTGGGCCTTGTCTTTAGCAATAGGTGTGTCAAAATAGCATTACATTAATACATTTGAATTATATCTCACGCGTGTAATGGTTCACATGTAATTATCGTTTACCGTAATTCTTTTAATAGGCCCTAGATGTAACTGTAACAGACATAAACAATTTCTCTTTCCTAACATGGATAGACCATGTGTAATGAATAACATACATATATCTTTACTTTGCGACAAAAAATGAGACAGATGTAATTTTTGCTTTCAGCACTACTAATATCTAATATGTCCAGATAAATTATAAAAATTAGGGTAGTAGCACTACACAAGTCTTTCTTGTGGATGTACAACTTCTTGGTTTATTAACACGACGTTATCACGATGTTTGTATCTACATCGAAACGTCGTGTTAATAAACCAAGAATTTGTACATCCATAAGAAAGACTTGTCTAGTGTACTTCCATCCCAACTTCTAAATGCCACTCAAACAAGTTGGGGTAGTTGCTGTTTTGCCAACAGTACACGTAATCGTATCAAGCTCGTAACACACATATGTGAATCCGTTTACCTATTTACTTCTGTACATATGCGGAGTTCTTTTGTACATAAATGTAGAATATACATTTACTGCACGTATGTCAATTACTTCTACACATATATGTGAAAATATCTTGCATATATATGTGGAGATCGTTTTCACTTATGTGCAAATAGTTTCATATATTGATAAAACAATTGCATGCAAAGTTCTACAAATACACCGAAACTTTTAGACACTGCGCACAAATATTTGTGCATATCTTCAACAGAATCGGACATATACGTGGAATTCCTTTGCGAATATCTTTAATTGGCAAATAAATACAAAAAGAGATTACCAAAGTTCGAACCTCAAATAAAAGAACAATACCTTCTGTTATACTCGTATAACAAGTACAACAGTACTCAGATGAAAAAAAAAAACTGCCAGTTTGAAGCATTCGGACGCACGTATATAAACAGATGCAGTTTACACATAAACCCACGCACAGGACGTTCGACGGCGCTCGGCCTGAGGTTGTGAATGACATGTTTATATAGGTGAGGATCTACAGTCAGGGAACATCAGAGTATAAATATAGTTTGCCCGAGGACATACAACGGTAAGCCAACTTCAATTCAGCGTGCTTTACGTTATGAAATTTTTTGTTTGATTGTTTGTTACAAGTTACATCGGGTATCGCATTGTGCTATATATACATTCATCGCGCTGACTGCAATCGCCGTGTTGTATGCATGTAGAGTTGCAGTCAAAGCGCAGTGGAGTGACTGCATGTTGAATGCAGTTTATATATACACTAGCATAGTATGGTACACTGAGGTGGGCAATATTCTGTCAAGTTTACAGACAAAACAATGAAAAGTCATGGGTTTTGCTGATATTCCTTCCTAGTTCCTGAGCCAGGCTTCGCTTGTTATAGCCGCACCTCTTACATATATTGTAAATAATATTTTTAGCACAGGAATTGTTCCCGCACATTGTAAGTTTGCGGAAGTTAAACCTGTTCATAAAAAAGATGATCCCCTTGATAAGAAAAAGTATCGTCCAGTGAGTATATTTACCAAAATTTCGAAAGTAATACAAAAGTGTATCACTGCTCAACTACAAACATTTCTGAATAGCATATTATCTGATTACATATCTACTAACAGGGTATCTTGTAGTACAAAACACGTCCTAATGGAATTAGTTGAGGAGTAGAAGGAGTCAATAGATAAGGGTGACGCCGTTGGCGCTGTAATGATTGATCTTTTGAAAGCTTTCGAATGCCTTCCGCATGAACTTTTAATGGTTAAATTATCTGCTTATGGTATGCAAGAACACAGTGTTTCATTAATTCGAAACTACTAAAGCGACAGGTATCAAAGAGTAAAACTCGGGAAAATTACCAGCAGCTGGCGCCAGATAATATATGGGGTTCCACAGCGATCCGTCCTTGGGCCCAGTTTATTTAATGTTTTTTTCGATGACTTGCTGTTTTTTTATTGAATCCACAAATCCAATCAACTATGCGCATGTTAACGCTCTCAGCGCAATAGCTAAAGTTAAGGAAGACGTTTTAACACGTTTAAAATATGATGCTTGAAAATTATGTCGACTGGTTTACGTCGAATTTTAGGAAAGCAAACCCCTCAAAATTTCAACATCTTCAATAAGGGGAGAGGGGAGACCATCATGTACATGCACATCGGATATCTATCCCGTTATCAGATGATGTTACACTCTCAGGAGTGTGTGTTGACAAGACATTTAGATTTAGTCAACACGTATCTCAAATGTAAGAAGGCTGAGAAGGCAACTGAACGCTCCGAGACTCCTTTCAAGAATTTTAAACACAAACGTCAAAATGTGCATTTTTAGAAGTTTTATTCATTGTCATTTTAAGTAATGTAATCTTGTACGGCATAACTGCAGAGGAAGGGATAATTTAAAACTAGCAAAAAAAAAAATACAAGAACGTGATCTGCGATTGTTCTGTAATGACAAAAACACATCACACGATGAGCTGCTAAAAAGAGCTCAGCTTCCCACGCTACTTGTGCGTCGTCAGCAATTACTTGTGACAGAGGTGTTTAAAGCAATTCATGGTTTGTTTCCCAAGTACATTCAAGGCCTCTTCGACGTCAAAAACACAACCTACAATTTTAGGCAAAAGATCAAACTGTGTGTCGCACCACAAAACACGGAATTATGTCACTGAGGTACCAGGGAGCCAAATTGTGGAATGCTTTGCCAAAACAGTTTCTGAATTACAAACGCTAATGCATTTCCATAAAGCTGTGTCAACCTGGAAAGGACATTGAAGTTTTATTAGTGTAATATTTTTGAAGAAAGCCATCTTTAAATTCTAATTTAATTGTATCCTATTGTTATTTTACACCTTTATATGTAGGGCCTTGTCTTATACTTTTTACGTTAATTTTCGTTTACAGATAATCATTATTCTTACAAATGTATAAAATATATTAAACATTTAAAAATATGTAAATATGATGTTCCTATTATTGTGCATGTTTGCACGCTTTATAGTGTATCGGTGAGAATAACACCTTGAGCGCTAATGTCCGCTTGGAAGCCTTGGTCGTGCGTTTGCTCAAGAAAATCAATAGTTAAAAAACCAGAGCAATGATTGTCTCTATATGCAGGGCAAATGTGGGCGAAGAAGTCAGGATGTTACGAGCGCGTTACACAGAATGTAGGAGAGTGATTCACGATACAACCACCGGAGACGCTACGGCGTTCCCGTTCACTAAGTAAACATTCTATATATAGGCAATAGAACCTGTAAGGTTCTACTCTGTCAGTCGATATGTGAACGGGCAGATTAGCCCATAAGACATGAATACTGAACGTCATGCATCGCATAGCAAACGCATGACACTCTCGCCCATGCTGATGTGGCCATCTCATTAAATCAAATACAAACGTGTTTCCGAAAATTATAATGTAAAGCTGTCCACAATTCCACAAGATTTCCCCAGGTTGGTGAGAGCTATGCTTGATAATGGCTCGGTATTTCAGGCATGTGGCGCAAGATCTTTGTGAATGAGGCCATATTGTGTTATGATTAACTGATGTACCGAAATATTGAAAGTCCGCGTCCATCCGCCATTCAGCTTCCCTCAAAATAAATCCTTGTCTTGAGGGTCGATGATGGGGATGGGGCAGCGGGGAAATTTGGTGACATCCTCCGTCGAAACAGCTGATCGAGCTGCCAATGCTGATCGGGTCCCCCTCCCCCGCCCCATCAGAGGATGCATGGGCTGACCCGTTGCTATGGTGCATGCCTGGGAAAATTGCCAGCACTGGCGAGCGCCAGATCGGGTCGGTTCTATCTGGTTTTAACCGATATTGGGCGGCCACTACAAAGGCTTAACACTGTTACATGTACATTCAGTGCTCCTCACTCTGCCATGAGCGTTTTGTGTGTGTATGAGCTGCTACGACCGGTTTCTAGGGGAAAACATCGCTAACCATTAGTCAATGTGACCACAGGTTTAGCTGTGAGGAAATCAACCGTTCACCGAGTGCAGTATTTCCCAAATACGGGCAGGTAGGTAATAAACGTCCATTTCCAACCTGTTTTTTTCTTCTCTCTCTCTCTCTCTCTCTCTTTTTTTGTTTTTGTTTTGTTTTGTTTTGTTTTGTTTTGTTTTTTTTGTTTTGTTTTGTTTTGTTTTGTTTCTTTTGATTTGTCTGTCATTCGTCCACTCACTCATTGTCCATACTGTAGGTTCTCTAAAAACTGCTATGTGCGAGTGGTACACATTATGGTGGCAGAAATGCCCATCCACGTATTTTTGTGTATAATTTGCATAATACATCCACAGTGATGTGGGTATCAGCGATACACAGTCTTTGTACCACTGATACACATGCATTGTGGAAGTATAAATGTGTGCACAGCCGTTTTTACAGAGTGTAGGTGTGGCACATCGAACATCTTACGTGGCGGGATCATTATGGCCATTGTGTGCCATTACCACTGCAATTATGTATTATAAATTATGAAATATATACATATATAATATGTGTAAACTGTAGGCCACATGCGCTTAAACATCGTCTGACTCTGACTTGTGCCAAGCACATAACCATCGTATCGACAGGCGATGAGCTACATTCTGATATTGACGTTTCGTGAGCTGGGTTGGGATACCAGTTTGTGTGTGTATAAAATCTCACCAGTAATAGGCCTATAATATCAGCACCCAACCCTACTTAATTCCTGTATTAAAACTAAAACAAGCTATGAGCAGATAGGCTATAAGCTGATATTATAATAGTGTGCGCACCAGGATTACCATACGAGTTGTATGTAGCCAGCATATCCATAGGCCTCTGTACGGCTAGTTAAAGCTGAGCTGTTACAGCTATATATAGGCCTGTGTGGAGAATCAGCAAACCCATATGTTTCCGTCTTCCTGTTTATGGGCGTAGGGTAATTAGTAATGTTATAAATATATGCGTGTAGTAATATTAAACTCTCCGTTTATTACGAAGTGTATCAACAGCTGAGGGCTAGGCTATAATTTCATCCTGGTAGAGAAATGATTTGTCCCAATCAACTAAAATCTTATCGGGCACACCTATGTACATACAGTTATACACGTATAGAATTTATATCAGCAAGGAACCGGTATTGTATGGAAGTCTCGCAGGTCGAGACCCGCGGCACGAGGGCGGGACAAATCGTGTGAATAGTCCTCGTGTCGCGGATCGAGACCTGCGAGGCACGTCGCGAGGGCACGAGGACGGTACGGTTTGAGCGCGGACGGTGAAATCGCGCGCGAATGGTACCGTTCTGGTGCCGCGGGTCTCGACCCGCGAGGAGCGGGACGAGATGTCTTCATCGGGCTTCCATAGTCTTGAGATGTCATGCTTCACAACGCCATGCTTCACACAAGTTTCTTGGATTTTCCACCAGTTTGGTAACAATAATTACGGTCTAACGCTAAAGTGAGTTTGGCGGTCTTGAACATACGGATGGCTGATAATCCTGATTGTGCCCCTCAAACATATGATCATACTTGGGCTACAGTAGACTTGCCTCGAAATAACGAAATGGTTAAGAGTTTAATATCATGTAATCATGTGAGTGCAGTTAAGTGAGCATGATGATATACTGTCTCAGTGGTATTGTAAATAGTGTATTTATAAATGTATTTAATTATCGGCCTGCTAATAGTGTCTGGCTTGGGTCGCCTATCAGGCACACAGGAGACTGCACGGGAGATATTTTGTTATATATACATATATATATATATATATATATATATATATATATATATATATATATATATATGTATAATCTTGTTTATATAAAAGCAATTGTACTGTAGTTAAACCCAAATAATTATATGTTTATTCTGTATGTGTATTGTTCGTAATTAGAGCAATAGAGACATAGAACAAAGAATCGCCCAATTATTTATAACTATCGTCCAGGGACAATGGCCAATGCCTTTCGTGTAAACGATCCATGCACATAGCATTGTTTGTCTGATGGTTAGTCATTTTTATATAGCTGGGCGTCATCGAGATAAATAATTGGACAAACAGCTGAAGGGTAACACGGTAAGCCAGACTGATTCAACACAAGCATGCAGTTAACATCTGTTCGATCAGAGACCAGTTTACTAAGCATACTTAGTGCCAAGTAGCTAATTGTACTCCCCATCTGTATAACATACATTAAGGCTTGCTTAGGTTACATGCTTGAAACTGAACCCTGGTATTAACAGTGTCTGAAACTTAAGATTTCTTCAAAGACACCACATTAAGCCTCAGCCAATCACATCAAGGAGATTTTCCACGACTGCGATCAAATTGGATGGTTAATCCCGTCTAAAACAGCCTATGAGATAAGTATATTCTGGATGTCAGATCTTATCATCAAAATACGACCACAATTCCCCAGTTATTGTGGTGTTGTTTCTTTTTCGTTCTATCCGGCCTAGAGTGACCAAACACCCGGCCAGCTTTCTTGATTTGCTTGCATGGTGTCTCAGTTTATTTGTATGGTTTTGGGTTCAGTGAAATAGTTTTTTTTTGTAAAATCGTGTCGTAACGGGGGCTATAATACAAAAATGCCTATGTGTAAATGACATCATGTTGGTGAACGATATGTGGTCTTGAACGATGGTTAAACTGAACAAATAGCCACATGTAGCACGAGTGTCGTCGATTGATTGATTGTCACTTAAGACCCCAAAACCAGTCAGAGCTAGGGAAACTGTACAAATTCTTTGTCTAAGGCTGCGCGTTCCTATAAACTCTGCACATGGCAATCAGGCTCCTAACAGTTGCGTGCCTCTGTGTTCATTTACAGTGAGAATCTCAAGACCAGACAGAAGTTACATCGTTCAAGATGGCGGCGGACAGAAAACGAGAAGAAGAGCGGATGATGACGCCCGGGACCGCTGGCGAGGGTGACTCTGTCTGCAGCACGGAGACCATCCAGTCTGACAAGATCGTGGCGCCACCTGACGGCGATTGGGGATGGGTGATCGTCTTCGCCGCCTTCATGTGTGCCTTTGTCATAGATGGCGTGACCAACTCATTCGGCGTATTCTATGTGGAATTCTTGGACTACTTCCAGGCGGACAAAGCTGTGACAGCTCTGGCGGGGTCTTTGATCTGCGGGTGCTTCCTGACTTTCGGTATGATAGACATACAGCTCGCTCCTGTCAGATTATTCTGTTCATTCCATGGTGATATAGGCCACTCTAGTTTTACACCGCCACTCCCTCTCAGTCTTTAATAACTTTCTCATTCTTCAAAGAACTAAATAATCCAGTGTAAATGTAAGCATGATTAGGTCTCTATAACCATATGAAATCTTTATTACGCGATGACAAATTCTGATGTATATCTTTTATGGATACTACCGTACATGTAATACCTTCCATTTCCTATATCGAAAGCTAAACACTGAATGTAAAGTAACTGACGCGCATGCCAAATTAAATGTACCTACATTGTAAGTGCAATGATCAAATCAAGCTTTCTATTAATTTTGGTCTCGCAATAATGGTCCATTTGTGGCTTAATTATTGAGACTCAGTTATTTCAGAAAAACGTGCATACGAACAAGATCTGAATAATAAACATAAAACAGACATGAATGGAAATAAGAGAAACTAAATGATCCCCATCTCCCCTCAGTTCCTCTATGGATGTCTGACAATGACAGATTTCATTTCAGCATTCATATCTCTCCCTATGGTCATATACTCGGGCCTAGACTTGCATCCTGCTTTCCATGGCATACCGGGTATATTCAGAAAATGGATGTCGTTTTAAACATTCTTTTTTCTTACTTTCTTGATTTCAGTTGTGTTTCAACCCTGAGCAAGATGGCCGGCGACAGATAGAACAGGGTGTAGAGAAGAAAGTTTTGTGTAAGGTCACGCTAGTTAACTATTGTTTCCCGTTTACGTAAGTTACCAGGGTAAGGCTCAGTGTGGAAGTGTGTTGGTTGTCAAGCTGCCCATCCCCTCGGGTCTGACAACGCTGTTGTCCTCATCCCATGACTTCCTGTTTACAGGCGCTTTATCAGGTCCGCTGGTGACTCGCTTCGGCTGTCGACTTGTGGCATTCGTCGGGGGCATTGTTACAGCAGTGGCCCTTGTCCTCTGTACCTTCAGTCCAAACATCGAGGCCTTCTTGCTCACCTACGGCTGTCTAGCAGGTAATACGGTTCAACTTGCGTTTCTTTGATTCAGTGAACAGTTGTTCTTGAAGATTAAGGCCTAGACTGAAATGCGCTGTTAAGCAACAATGAAATAAAGAATTAAATTCTCGCCGAGCCCTGTTCGGCATCATTGATCATTTAAAAGCAATTTATTAAGCAATTGTTCTTAAAATTGGGTTTCTGAAAACCTTTGTTTCTATAGTCCATAGAATGAAAAGGATACAAAACAAAGATAGAGTAGAATAAGAATTGACAGTTTCTTATAAATTGTTACAGGAGTAGGTTTGGGTCTGGTTTACGTACCTTCCATGCTCATTGTGAACTTCTACTTCGACAAGAAGCGCGGGATTGCCTCTGGTATCGTCACTTCGGGTGCAGGAGTCGGCGTGGTGGTCATGGCAAAGTTGTCACAGTGTCTGCTGAACGAATATGGCTGGAAAGGCGCCCACATGGTCATTGCTGGCGTCGCACTGAACCTGTGCGTGTGCGCATGCCTGTTTCGACCGCTGCGCGTGAAGCGGCGGTTTGTGCTGGAGACTGAAGAAGACTGGGACGCCTGTATAGAAGAGATGGCTGTGGTCGACTCTGCCAGAGACAAGTACCCACCTCCCATATTACCACTGGTACCTGCCTGGTCCCCCCTGCCGCATCCACGGTCACACGTCATCAATAACTGCGTGTACAACAGTCGCTACATGTCCTTACCGGTGGTAGAGGGAGGGAACAAGAGTCATTACGATACCGCGTTCCGATCTAAGCCTGCGTTGATTCCTTTTATGGCAACAGCCCGAGGAACAGCTACTTCGCGAAGCACGGAATTTGTAAATCATGCCAAAGGTTCAGACGCTGGCTCGGCCAGACCGTATACCAGTATGTTCACTGTCAACACGACTCATTCACCAGACGTTAAGACATCCTCCAGGCAACAGACCACCAAGATGGTGACAATGAGTCCTTTAGTGCGCAAAGACATCTTCTTCAGTGGCAGTGTGGTGTGTCTAGAACAGTTCAAATCCCAGCCCGATATGAGGCATTACATCGCGAGCATCATGATAGAACCGGAAGAAAGTCCACTATCTTCGGGTCAAGGATCCAAGAGGGCGTGCGGCTCGAATGTCTGCTCAAAAGTTGACTTGACCTTATTTAAATCCATGACATTCAACATTTTCTGTGTTTCATCGATGTTGATTCAAGTCGCTGGCTTTATACCTGCTTTTTACCTGGGGAATTACGCTCAGTCCGTAGGTTTGGATGCCGGCAACGTGTCCACATTCCTTACATGTATAGGTTAGTGTATAATTTACCTTTGGGCAAGCACTCAGCATATATTTATGGTAAAGCGAAAATCTGTGAACAAGCATGCGCAATAGTAAAAGTGATCTATAAATGCGACGGCTATTTATATATATTTTTTCCTCCAGTGTGTAAAGAAGTAAAATGTAAAGTTCCAGAACAACAAGTAATAGTTAATGAACTGTTAACATTGATTACAACATGAATTCCGCAGTGTTACGTTTTAGAGGTTTGAAAAGTGGTTCCCTTTGTCCTCAAATTTTTTCTCTCATACAAGATTTTCTTTGGTTGCGCACAGGTTTATCTTGTGTCTTCGGTCGTCTGATGAGCGGTGCGTTGGCCTCCTGGAAACCTCATCAGTGCCTAAACATCATGGCGGTCAGTCTAACGCTTACCGGCATAGTCTGTGCTCTGTATCCAGTCTGTAAGACTGTCCCTCATATCTGTGTCATCTCAACCCTATTCGGCTTCTTAATAGGTACGTGTGTCTGTCCACAGAACGATAAGTGTATAGTCAACGGCTACCATGGCACACGATGGGTATGAAAAAACAAACACGACAGTAAGAATTCTGTTTTAGCCTTCAAGCAATGTTGAATTTCACATCTATTCAAAAGGAAGGAGAGAAACCCAGTTTCATGTATTTTACTTTGCTTTCTGAAAAGAGATTATATTTCTTCCCCGCAGGTTTCTTCCCCCCAGTTCAGCCGATACTTTTGGTGAAGCACTTAGGATTGGAGAAGCTCTCTGCATCGTTTGGTCTGTCCACTGGCCTAAAGGGCTTGGCTACTATGGCTGGGCCTCCTATTGCGGGTAAGGGGTCGATCCTAACGAACACTGAATGGGTATACAGCTGATTGTGACACACTGTGATATGAACGTCTAAAGTAATACACTAAGTTTAGGGGCTAAACATCTACTGTGATTTCAAGCTGCCTGAATCATGCATCAGTCAAACTCTGTATTGTGTAATAATTGGCAAATGGTCACTCGTAATAGATGAAATACGGCCTCTGGCCAGTTTACCTCAGGTAGGGATTTAATCTAACTGTTCATGTAACAATTTACAACCCATGTCTCAAGCAGAAGTCGGCAAAAAATTTGCAGTGATGTTAATTGCAATTTATTCCAGAATTACTCAGAATGCTGTGTTTCATCGCATTTCATGAAACATTTAATAACATGAAGGAATAGGTCGTCTCTTCTCTTTCTTTTTTCTGTGCAGGCGTCCTTTTGGACTTTACGGGTACATACGTGGCGCCATTTTGTTTTGGTGGCGCGTGCTTGACAATAGCCGGCTTGTTACATTGGGTAATCCCCTTCTTGAATGATGTGGCCGACCCTAAGCTTCCGGTGGAGCTAGAGGTCATCAGTTGTGACGGTGGTAGCCAGACCGAGGAGAGCATCGTGGATAGCGAAGATGAGGCCAGCAGAAGGAGATGCCTAGAGAAGGTGTAAACATTGGCATATTAGTTCTTTAAGGGCACGCCCAGGTGCGTGTCATAAAGGGCAGTGCCAAAGTGACCAGGTCGTTCATTTTTCTTTGTCAGGCTGTCTTGTAAAGACGCCATTGGCAGGTCAGGGCGCCAAGAAGATAAATTCCGGTTCAGTGTGCGCAAGCGTGTACTGAAGAGCATGTATGACCGGAACACCCTTTTGGCTTTCCAAACTCACTTGTGTTTTCCATAGATGTGTCAAACACAACAACCTTTACATGTTACCAAAGATATCTTAGCAGTAGTAAAATCGCCTTAGACAGGGTCTCTTTTGATGAAGTCTTCTCCAAGAGTTTATACATTCCTTAAACATACGACCGTAGGATAGACTTCGATGATCTCACAGAGCCTCAGTGATTCCATTACCCTATGTCTTCCCACATCTTGAAGCCACGCACACCAAGCATCAGTTTCTAAGGTAATTTCACTGCCTCAACTTTAAGCATTCGTGTACGTTAGAATTATTTCTGTTGTACAGTTTCTTGAATGATTACATTTTAACGAAATCAGTACAACCAAGTTTCATCCAATCGGTCTATACTTTTTCCTTACACATTTGGTGCCGAATAAACAAGGTAAACCGCAGGCATATAATCACATGAAGCCAATGCTAAGATCAATGTCATACATATTTATCCATCTGTGATTTACTCAATTTTTGATGAATCTATAAATCAGTTTTTAAATATGTGTATACTCCCAAAGCATTTGCGTAAAAAGTGTTAAGGATCTCCTATAGCCGTACGTCTAAGTACTTTGCATTTGATATCTCATATTGAAGATCTCCGCTTCGAGTGTAAAGCCTACGGGTTTAGAATTGTAAGTAACGATGGTTACATCTGGTTCCATTCTGAGATCTGTTAACTTTATGTATTTGTACTTGAGAACAAAGTTACCCAATCGGCCCTGACGGAGACGGGGTGTATTATCTGAAATTTTGTATACTTTATGTTTGTCTTATTTATGTTTTACCTTTGTTTGATTCAAACACAGTCCATATATGGACGTTATAAATGGTTACTGTATGTAACTGAGTCTCCGCCTGTACGCTTTAAGGACTGGGTTATAGTACGTCACATGTCTTGGCGCATGCCTGTTGTCACAATTAATGCAATGTTATCAGTCTGTATCTGGGACTGGCAATTGATGTTTGGGTGAAGTCATGGCTTTAGAAGTATATATTAAATAATATTTTTTAAAGAAATCTTTTTTGTTGTGGCCGTATTTTAAGGTCCTGTTTATTGTTTAGTGTTTTAGTATACTCACTGTGGGTCACTTATTACTGTAGTATCCATTCATATTGAATGTCTCTGCGTTATGGAACGTATGGTTCCGGGAGAGATTACATTGTCACCTATGAAGGTTGTGATCAGTAAACTGGATATTATATATTGTGAGACATTGTTCATAACATCGCTTAATGTCTAATTCCTTGACCTTTTTACCGTCTTTAATACGGTCATTAATTATCATTAATAATGTTGCATACGCAAATGAAATGACTCCATGTATATATGTATCCATGCAAGAAAAAAAAAAAACATTAGCGCACCGAACATTTGACGTGTGTGTATATCGATTGTCTCAACAGAGGCTTGTTTTATTTTGTCATTCATATAGTGCTGACCTGTGTGAGGTTTTTTGACCTTAAAGAAAACATTTCTGCTGTTACATCATGAAAGTCACGAGATCCACCCAAGTAGAAAAAAAAAACAAAACAAAAAAAAAACGACCAATAAACATCGAAGGGTTTTTTCTCACTTTGTCATTACGTGTGATTTGTGGACGAGAATTGAATCCCATTGTAGAACATAAACCGTTTCCTTTTTACAGCTTTCCACTTCCATATTCCCAATTTCACATTGTCGCCAGTTCACTTTCGCTGCAGGAGGATCCTTGACTGAAACAGACACTGCAGGTAGTTCGATCCAGTCACAAATTAGCCTTAACTAAGTAATCCAATGAAATCTCTTAATACAAACCTCCAATGAGTTGTCTTGTTCAAGCCTGCACACTCAAGAGGGACACTCTCATTAGCTAAAACCTGTCCTTTGCTCTGGTAGTACATTAGTCGAATGTAGGACTGATTGAACTGAACTCTTATTAAGGTGGGGATAAGTAACACTGACAAAAAACCTAGATCAAGAAATTAACTGTTCTGTTCGTTTTTTACGCCATAAGCAAAAACATTTTACTTCCATGGTGGCGAGCTGATTTATGGATCGTCGTGCATGGATGGATGAATAGAAAAAACAATAATATGTATTAATAGAAACTTCAGTTATTCTCCTACCTTTCCACAACGACCAGCTTATCGCTTTGTGTCCCTCACTGTCATCCTCGACCGCGTAAAACCATTTTCACTACCCAAGACATTTCTCCGAGAAGCTTATCTGCATTCTGCAGAACTTTTGTTCTATATATATAAGCCGTCTCTAACAACAACTGTATGGATTTTCCACGGAGGCTCCTTCACAGCATCGATCGCGACAGACGTCATCATATGCGGAAATGGAAAATTCAAACTTCATCAAACCTCTTAAAGTAACAATTGTCAGTCTCATTTAAATGAGATCCTTAGTTCTCGCTGCGCTACGCCACTTAGCGTAGCGGGCTCGCGATCTGATTTTAATGAGATTGGAACAATGGTATACACTTATAAAATTCCATGGGAGATAGCTCTGCTGTGTCAACCGAGAAGGAAGCCCCTAGACACAACATACCAATTGCTCCCTCAGCTGCCAAATCATCCTCGACCAAGGTACTAATCACCGGAGCTCAGAAACCATGTAGCACCAAAGCCCTACACTAGACTCTGCACGTACAATCAAATGAAAACGTTTGTTACCTCGGATGGATTTCCTTTGTGTGCTGTCAAAATAACTCTTCACGAAATACCCACAATCCGACTTAAGATCGACAGTAAACAGCATTGTCTGTAAAATCCACATCCGACTATATGCATGTATACCCTCTGTATATGATGAAGAGAATTAAGACATCATTCTGTGCGCATGAAAGACGATTTAGCGTCTACCATTCTCGAGACTTCTTCTATAACTGATTCAAAACGTGAGAGACAAGTTGTTAACAGGAGTTGCAGAAAAGTGTCCAAACTCAGCAAAGGTCAAGTCATAACACCATTATCTTTGTCCAATGACCTATATGACCCTAGAAAAATGCCCTATATACTTCGAATGTGACACCCCAAAATCTCCACATCATCCTTATTTCCACTGGTGTATAAAAGGAGGTTAGGCTTATATGGGAGAAGGAAGCCAGATATAGGCAGGGTGGGCAACTGACAATCCTCCTGACAATTGTTTTGTAAGGACAAACATGTAAGGGTACATTACAGGATTATACATGTGTGGTCTAACGTTGAAACTGGATCGCTATACTGTAATACAATGTATGTATGTATGTATGCTTGGGGTTTTACGACCTCCTTAACAATTTTCCGGTCAAATGACGACGAGGAGCCCTTTGAATGTATGTATACTGTGTTTTCTTATGGCTGGTCCGTTCCTCCAAAGTGCTGCTGTCTAGCTGGAGCATCATGCCGGACACCAGACATGACATTCCACCCAGTCATATTATACTGACACCGGGCCAACCAGTCTTGTTTCCTTGCTCTAACCTCTCTGCGCTCAGAGCCAAGCAAGATGTGATGTAATGTACACGATAACCAAACTGACAGGCCTCTGATAGAAACGCTTTGGTAGGTTACAGAGAGTCCGCCAAGCCCCATACGTAAGTTTAGACTACTTTTGCATGTATCCGGTGTAAATATTAATTTAAGGGTATATAAATATTATTCTTTCACACAGTATATGCTCGATGTTTAGACTATGTTGTGAACACCGTCCAAAATCTCCATACGGACCTAAATCAAACTGACCTGATTTCTGTCGAAATAGGTGTACATAAATCCATGAGGTTAACTGGAGTTTATATGTCTAGCTTGACTAAACAAAAAATGGGACAAAAAATCCGAAAATCTCTGGTATTATGGGCTAGTCTCATCAACCTAATCATTTCCAATTCTGAATTTTATGGAATAACTAAACATGTTAAGAAAGAATTTTTTCTCAGCTAACATATCAGAGCTTGCCTTTATATGATCCTATTTCGATAGAATTGGCGATTGCGAAATTTATAGTCTTAGACTTTTAGATTATAAACCCGAATATAATACTTTCCGTCAATAAAGTTTTTTCCATTTTAAACGGCCTATATCAATACACATCTATCGACTTGTATATAACTGCGGGATATTTTGAGAATTCAAAGTGAACATATATACAATCTACATTCCAGTGTGAGTTGTAGATAGGTTTTCGGGCTATGCATAGAGGATTCGTTTGGAAGAAAAGAATTAAATCCAAAATGATGAGAGAAAACAAGGAAGTGGAGCAGAGAGAATTAAGGTGTGTGAAAAATATTTTCCAGCCAGAAGTAATTTTGATACAAGGCCATCGATATGGTTTAATCTGCAAGACGCTTGTGTAGCATTGTTACATACAAAGCATAGCTGTTTTGTATCAATCAATTTAATTTCACTACAACCCTTTATCAATAAGAGAAAGTCCAGTTATTTGATCCGTGCTTTACCCCATACTCAAGAATATTTCACTTGTACTACATTATGATGGGAAGAAGACGAGCAGAGACCGGTGGAAACCCATGATCATCCGTAGGTTGCTGGCGGGCCTTCCGACGTACGACCGGAGAACTGGGCTTGGACTCAGAGCGATCACGTTGGTGAGAGGCTCCTGGGTAATTACTCTGCACTTATGTGCTAACAACGTTGACAAATATAAGTTTTATGATAGACCAGCATATAATGTCGGTAACTATACCTATGTTTGCTCTGTTTGGTGTCGGTATTGTGGGTCTCAGTTTAATTTATTTATTTATTTGATTGGTACTTTACGCCACACACAAGAATTTTTCTCTTATACAATTGCAGTCAGCATTATGGTGCGGAGGAAGCCTCAGGGAGAGACCGCAGGAAAGCCAAGATCATCCAGGTTGCTGGCAGTTATTCCCGTGTAGGGCCGGAGATAATTAAGCTAGCAAGAGGTAGACTGAACTCACAGCGACCTCTTTGGTGAGAAACACCTGCATGGGTCAATATGCTGCTGCAGCACGCTAATCACTAGCCACGCACGCCTGTCGCAATCTGCAAATTGTGCTGGTGCAATGTATGAAATAACACCTGCCCAGCTTTCAGTCGACTTATACATGTAACAGCCTTACAGAGAAATTCGACCAGTATAGGTGGCCTTGCCTATATATGGCTCCTCACCTTGTGGGTCGACTGATGCATCAGAAGCTCAGCGAGTATAAAGCGTGTGCGATTCCAATGTGCCACAGTTAAGGCTCCCGCCTTATTGAAAGTTGCAGGTTCAATACTGGCTTTAGAGCAGGGAATTTTGTAGATTCCTTCGCGCTCTCACTTATTCAGAGGGCGCTTGGTGATGAGATACGACTGGCATCGCTCGTACAGAACCTTTTCATCAGACGGCGGGCGTATGTAGGAAGGTCTGCTAGCAACCTGCGGGGGATCGTGGAGTTCCTCCGGGCTGGGCCGGATTTCCTCTAACCATAATGCTGTCCGTCATGGTATAAGTGAAATATTTCTAAGTGCGGCAAAGAACACCAATGAAATAAATAAAATAAATAAATAAATCTTACGTTCGTCGAAGCCCAGTTAATAGCCTTCCAGCAATATGGCGTGTATAAATCTGTATGGAACACGTGACAAATTTCGTTACAACTTGCTAAAGGTCGCACGTGCTTTGCCTTATACACTGTCAGTAATGGGCACTGCATCTTCCCTGCCACTATAAAAAGTGACCCGCATGCGTCGTGCACTCGCAAAATTATTTAGTAAGGTTTGAAACAAGGAATAATCACTTTAAACTCATGATGCCCATCATCTTACTACCGCCAACAAATGTTAGCTGGGGGCCTTGAACATTCAACAGGCCTGGTCCGATATTTGCAGCATGCAGTGAGTCAATTCCTATATGCAGTGAGAACATGTACGTAACAAAACACGACTGCCTTGGTTCGCAACAAGTGATAAGTCTTGTCAAAGTTAAGTGATAAGTCTTGTCAAATTTAAGTCATTTATAATTCGAATATGGCACTGATTTAGGTAAGAGGAAAGATACGAAAATGACATATAAAAATGTGAAATAAAAGAAAATGGTTGAATTTCTCCCCAGATGACGTCTATTGTATCCTTAAGGCGTTCTGATTTCAAGGAGTTAGTCACCCACTTTGGGACATTATGGATATACTCATCTTCATTAAATCAAGACATACACTTCGCCTTTATCTACATTTTTTTTAAAAAATAAAGTGGATATATACGTACAGTGTCTACCTTGATTTAATCCAAGTTTAAACTGCGGATTTTTTCATGCCCTACACTCGATCCTATCTCCCACCCATACACATGTATAAATTTTTCGATAACATAAACAGGCCAGTAGGCATCACCACAAAGGTGGCAATTTGGTCTGTAAGTTACCAGTATGTACCGGTACAAATTTCGAAATCGCATGTTACAAGAGCTTATTAACAGAGAATACTATAAATCAAGACGCATTTTCTCGATTCCACATTTTAAACTGTTACGTTTTGCCCGCTGATTCTGCAGTCGGGTCGTGAGAGGGGAGGGGATCGAACAACTCTGTAATCTCTGGAAGACATATAGGCCTGCGGTAATTACTGAATCCATCAAACAGTTCAGAATTTCTCTCATGTCATCCTACTGTTTTTCATTTTTCCCCCCTTTTCAGTAACTGTTTTAACACTTGGTATAAAATGTTTAATTTTTAAAGTCAAAACATTTTTTTGTGATTCCATCTAAGGTTTCGTACATTACGTGTAGCAGCATCCTCTCTATCTACAATTAAGTTATTCTGAGGACACATTTATCTCGGGGTCAGGGATCTCCGTGGCTCAGTCGCTTAGCCCCCTAGCGCAGCGCAATGACCCACAAGCCTCCCACCAATGCGGTCGCTGTGAGTTCAAGTTCAGTTCGTGCCGGCTTCCTCTCCGGCCGTACTTGGGAAGGTCTGCCAGCAATCTGCGGATGGTCGTGGGTTTCCACAGGGCGCTGCCCGGTTTCCTCCCACCATAATGATGGTAGCCGCCGTATAAGTGGAAAGCGTAAAGCATCAATCAAATAAATAAATAAATAAATCTCGCGGTCAGCGAAAACGAAAGGAGCGTGAGAGTTATCCCCCTTGTATGGTGAATTGGCAATAACGGCGGGAGAAAGTGCAACAACAACTCCGACTTTGGCTGGGTTTTCTGTTAACATTTCTTTACTTATCTGTGTTTAGAGGAACGAGGGATACTCCTTAGTGATATAGGCAATCTGTACTCGTCTCATTAGGTAAGTAGTTTGTGTCGAGAATATGACATAAACGTGTATAAATCAATTTGACGGATCCGCAGAATAAGGTTTCATTTGGATTACCACGGGTCCGATTATCGTCGGCCTCTTTTGACATCAGTCGGTTGAAACTGATTGTGATATTTAAGGCCAGGTGATCGCCTCAGGCTGAGTTGGCTTATACTTCCAGATAAGGCTGTTGGTAATGTACCCACTGAACTCTGAAACTGAGGCCAGGGGCACAATCACTCTCTGGACAGGTGTTTTTTTTGTTGTTTTTTTTAACTCTGTATGATAATAACCAGAAATTACAATGTGTTACACATCAGAGCAATCTGGACTGTATACAACATATGTATGTAAATGGTGAAAGTCAACAAAGTGTGGTTTTGTTACCGTCAAACAGAGCATTTTATTAACTTCCATATTTAGGCAATGTATTCACCTCTATGAATTTGTCTGCACATGTCCCATTAAAATCTGTAGGCATGATTAAAACACCAAGTACCTGGATGTACGTGGTCTTGAAATACAACCTTCAGACCTTTGATACTGCCCATGCTCCAATTAATCCTTAAAAAGTCAGCCTTTTCTTTCTTTGGAATTTGTCAGTGGACTGGTCATTGCAGTAGACTTTATTCCTCTCCTTGCTACACTTATTTATATGATTGTTATATCATATAATATTGTTTCAGATATACTTGATATAGAGTAGTGTGTTGAGTGGGTAGCAGGTGTCAGCGATGGATCAGGGAGGGATACAGCTAGGGATGAATCTCAAGTCCATTGTACCCCACCAGGAGTACCTACTGCAGGGCAGCATTCTGGATTCCTCCCAGGAAGTTTTACTGCATCGACTGCGTGGACTCTGTGACAACGCCGAAATGCCACCTGAAACCTTCCATGATCACGAAATGGTCTTCCTCATCAGTAAGCACTGAAATAGGGCGTGTTCTCTGTTTCTTGGAAATTAAAGACCATGGCTGATTGTTTATTGTTTCTTGTGTACAACTGGAAGATTGCACTGTGTGAAATATGTGAATTCAGATGTCACATGATAACACTGTGTGATGTGATATGTCTGTGTCATGTGTGCCTGTGTGACATGAATGTAATATTAAATATGGCCTTAAACATCAGTCACATATTTAAATAAATTTGTACATTTCAGAAGGCACTTCCCCCCAGCCCAGCCAGCCAGTTCTGTTCAGGGCCAGGAAATCTCTGGATCACCCAGAAAGTCCTTGGTAGGGTACATTATTGATCTAATCTGCAGTTGTATACATGTACTTAAGTTATGGTTTGAACATTACTCAGGAATACATCAAGTTTAACTGTGGGGTTTACTGACTTAAGCGTAAATTTAGGGCAGTTTACTTTTGTCAGTGTTGCGATGTCTCTAATTGCTTAATCAGCATCAAACTGTGTCCGGTTTAAATACGTTATCGGTACAAAGTTTTTTTCATTTACCTTTTGTAGTATTTGATTATTTACCATTTAATATAGATGTACTTTATCACTTATTTATTAACCTTTGCTTGTTTACTTTATCTGCATCATCTTTTCTACCACTATTTCAGTAATGTAGGATAAGCGAGATATCGCAGTTCAAAGTAAGCAAAAACGCCCAGGTTGGGAACATCGAACAAGCCGCCATGCTGTCAAATTTAACCAATCAAGGGCGAGGTATTTCTGCCATCCAAGAAGCCATCTGTTTCCCTAGTGATGTCACCCGTACCTGGTTCATCACTGCCATGTAGAAGTAGTGTTAAATCAGCTGTTTTCAGTGTGATTACGAGACAATTCTGATATTCTTTAAACCCATTGTCAATGAGAAAGTGGTAGTGGAATACGTCTGGGACAGTTCCCCAAGGACTCGACCAGGAAGCCACAATGTGTGGCTTTCAATTATAATAATGAAGGAGACCATATTTCACACGCAGAGGAGTGTCTCACCCATAATACTTAAGAGTAGGGTACAGATGATGCAACATCATGTTTCCGGTTTCTCTAAAATGATGTATCCTATGACCTCGTAAGAATTCCAGATTAAAATGTGATTTATAGAGTTACCAAGCACGTCATACAAACACGCCTATGCCCGTTTAGGCCTGTATGGATCCCTCTTCTGAAATAACTTTGGTTATATGTTTTTATTGCCTTTTCTTTTAAAGATGCAAGCTTCATAAAACTGTACAAATTATTTCTCTACACCCCATAGCTCTGTCAGTATAGTACAGAGGTGGTTGAAAAGGTTGAAGAATTAGAGTAACCGCATAGGGCTTTGCCCAGTTACTGAGGAGGATAATTTAGTCTACTTGTATGCACTAACATCTCCCAGCCTGAAGCTGTGTCCTGTTACTCCTTACAGGCATCTGCGCTATTTGAGTCAGGTGGAAGACAAGCTAAGACACACTCTCTCCAGGAGCTGTATTGATGTAGGATGTTCTGACAATGTAGTCCAGTTTCTTAATGAGATGGGTTTTAGGTGAGCTCTGTTGTACGTGAATTTAAAATTTACTCAGAAAAGTGGACTTTTAACGTCATTAAATATAACTTGCTGTGCTGAAATGAAAATTTTCCAATAGTTTATCATCTTACCTTCCAGCGACAAACCTCAAAATATGTTTTCAAGATCAGCAAAACCCTCAGAATCAGACAAAATAACATTTTTGTGTTTATATTGTATTTTGTATGAAATATAGGATTGTATTTATGTTTTGCGCATACTTGCAATCTATTGTAACAACCCCTGTTTTTACCATTGCAGACAGGACCATGAATTTGTTGTGCGTGGCTTCTTATTCAGGAAGGGAAGAATGAAGGTCACAGTTTCAAAGATATTCCGAGTGAGGTCTTATTTTCTCAGTGCTCTAAACATGCTGTTTTGATTGTCACATGTATAAATACATGTAAGTATGTAAGCCAAATTAAAGCTGTTAGAGAATGCAGACTGATTCATGGATTGTGCTCCGTTACCTCCCATGATAATGCTGACTGTTGTCATATAAGTGAAATATTCTTAGGTATGGTGTATAAAACATAAATCAGAAAAAAATATATATATATATTTTTTTTTCTTCTGACTGTCAGTTAATGTTTTTTTGTGTATATGGGAATAATATCTGGTGACATTTTGGTCCGGTTTTCTGTTGGTCTGTCCTGTTCTTAGACATTGTGACCAACTGATGATCATTTTTCCTGCTTGTAGATGCTTCAGCCAGGTAACACTGAAACCACAGAGCCCCTGTCCCAGTCCTACCTGGTGGAAATGTGTGTGGTAGCTCCAGCTGGTCAGGTAAGGTACATTTACCTGACTTGTGCAATGGCATGTCATCTTCTGTTTGACAAAGAGAAATAGGTAGTGCTTATAATAGTCTTTGAAATTTAGAGATATTTCCAAAATTGAAACATTTGTCATCTTGCCAGCAGTAAACTTTTCTTAAAAAAAAAAAATTATTTTTAAATATGTACATGCAGTATTGTACACTGTTGGGTGGGTTATCTCCTGTGCACACTTCTTGCATTTAATTTTGTTTTACAGAGTTGTTTCCCTTAGTGAACTGTTACCAATGTTCTTGGTGCATGTTTTCCTATGAAGGATTCATGAATTGTATTTTTTGAAAATGATTGTAAAAGTTCAGTCCTCTATATAAGTTCAGAATACAGAGAATATAAGATTATAAAGTATAATAGAGTTATTTTTTTATTTTTGTGGCATATAACTCAGAACTTTGTGATAGTGGCATTGGGTGCAAACGTGTGCAGGGAAGTGCGTCTGCTGTTCTCGCACTTTGTTTTGACAACCTGTGTCACTGGCCTAACTCATAAACCATTAGTCTGACTGGGAACTAATGGAACCTTACCCTTAAAATCATTTTCACACCTTTAATAGCTCCACCGTAAAGCTGGTCGCCGTCGTATAAGTGAAATATTTTTCAGTACGGCATGAAACACCAATCAAATAAATCAGATAAATAAACCTTGAGGGAAGGCTGAGAAACTTCCTTGTACTGTTACATGTACTGGGGACTTGTTGTTAACTAAATAAATATTTAACAGAAACATTATGTATGTTTCATAAATTAAGTAAGGAATAATTTGCAGTTATTACTTAATATCAGGGAAGATATCAGACATTTTCAAAGACGTATGGAAAGGGGGTTTTTTTTCCCACTGAAATACTAACATGACAGCATCTTTACTCACTTATGTGAATTGTGTACAAGATATAGATATATTCATTTCAGGAGCAAATTCAAGAAGACATGAAGAACTTTTCAGAACAGCTTAAGCCGTATCCTTTCTAATTTGACACATAAATGTGATATAATATTTATCTCGTTTGCCAGGGTCAGTGGTATCACTACGTATATTGCGTATTTGTAAAGATGACCAGTGTTAATGGTAGTATGGGGGATATTCTAGACGACAAAGGCTTCAGTCGCTCAATGAGGTATTGAGGTTTTGGCACTTCCAATATGCCCTGAAACAGTGAAGTTCCTGGCTCAGATTTAGCTGTCACTTCTTCAGCTGTGAATGTATGGGTACAGCATTTGTCGGGTACAATAACCAGGAGGAATCAGTGTTTTTTTATCATACTCAGCGGCACTCTGGTCTCCCCTCCCTCCCCCTCCAAACTCTTAAATCTCACCACAGTTATACTAGTGAAAAATTCTTGAGCAAGGAATTAAATATCAAATAAATAAAGAGGGCCTGCGTGGCTGAGGATGTTAGTTCACCAGCATGGTGTAATGACCCAGGAGCTTGTCATCAGTTTGGTCGCTGTGAATTCAAGCCCAACTCATGCTGGCTTCCTCTCAGGCTGTACGGGGGAAGGTCCGCCAGCAATGTGCGGATGGTCGTGGGTTTCCCACAGGGTCTATCCTCACACCATAATGCTGGCTGCCGGCGTATAAGTTACTACGGCATAAAACTCCAATCAAAGAAATAAATAAGTGAAGAGGTGCAAAGACTTCGATCATCATGCATCCTCACAGGTTTATGTGTTCTCCATGATTTAGTATTCTTTATTCGTATATGAATGAAAACAGTGAATATATTTTGTTACTTTGCTAGTCTAGTGCTGGATATCATGCACTTTGCATTTCTCTTTTGTTGAATACTATATCAAATGACCACATGTTCTCCTTAACTTCAGTTCAGACTTGTTCAGTTGGAGAAGACTGACCACAGGAGACTGCAAACAATGTGAGGCCTCCTTCAGGTTGGTGCTGACCTCAAACTGGGCTAGTGTTTTGCAATGTGTATGAAAACTGTTTCCAAACTATGGCAGCTGTCTGTGTTGTTACATGTACATACACTCATTGCACTCTGGGTAGCAGCTATGGATTTCGTGTGTTCATGTGATTCAACAGCCTGGTACTTAATCCAGTGGTGTTGAGATGTCATGTGCAGAGACTCTGCAAGTTTGTTTTGTACTTTTTTTATGGATTTTCATATAAATGAAACCATGAAAAAAAGGTTGAAGGCATGGAGGTGCTATGGATGGATAACACCACATACCAGGTTTCATTGCCTCATTGCCTGGTATAAACACATATATATAGAAATGGCCCTATGTATGACGGACTGATGCGTTTCTACACTTGGTGAACACTGTTATGGAAGACATGATGTACGCTTGTATCTTACTATGCAGTCGAATTTAGAACTGAATGGTGTTAAATGCTGTGGGAATGACTCGAGGATTCTACAACGGGATCATGTACTTGAATGTCAATGGGATTTTGAGGACTGCTTGAACCTTGTAAAGTTCAAACACATTCTGAATGGTACAGATAAGATTCTGCTGAAATGTGACCATTTTGCATCCAATCTGAATGGTACCTGAATTTTGTCCATTTGAATGACAGAGGGGCTCTGTCCATTTGCATGACACAGGAGCTCTGTCCATTTGAATGACACAGGAATTCTGTCCATTTGGATGACACAGGAATTCTTTCCATTTGAATGACACAGGAATTCTGTCCAGTTGAATGGCACAGGAGCTCTGTGGAAAATGCTGAACCTGTCCATTTCAGTGACACAGGGATTTCTTAGGAAATGTTAACCAGCCGGTGTGAATCACTTCAGATGGCACAGCAGAAATATAGCCGTGCTTCTGGTGCAGGAATGTCTGATGTCAATGTCTGACAAGATAACACACTTCATCAGTTAAGTCTCTGTGGCACACTCCTTCATTATAATACATCAAAGCACACAAAAGTCATCTTTCTAGTGTAATAAATTATCATGTAGAACTGACACTTGGTTACTTTTGTTTGCATTTGAGTTAATCTTGTAGGTAGTGTAGTGTGAACTTCAGATGGGGAACTGCTCCATTAAACATCACAAGGGGGCATGGAATTTAATATGCTTAAGCACGTATGAGCAGACAGGTATACACTGTACTTATACACCACATTCCAGAGAGTTTTACGTACAGTGGTGAAGGAGTTTCTAGGTACTTCTGCTCCTGCTCAGCCTTGGGCTTGTCTTTCATCAATATAGCATGCAACTGAAAATCACGCCTGAGTCGGATGGCAGCGTTGCCAAAGGTTGGTGGTTTACGCAGGTTTCCTCCGCCCATGATACTGACAGCCACTGGTATAATTGGAATATATTTGGTTGCGGCATTGAACAATAATTAAATGGAACAAAATACTGTTAAATTTCAAATTGTGAAATGGGCCGTATGAATTTGATCGATCTCACATTAGTGCTCTGCTAAAGCTGACATCATATATAAAAAAGAAATTTGTGACTAGGCTGTCAATGAAAATTGGTGGGGCATAACTCAACTGACTTCCCCAAAAAGATGTAATAATAGGTTACGTGCAATACGTGTCATAGGCTCCCTCAAAACGAGGCGCTGCCATGGTGGGTGACACCTGGGGTGCATAGCCATACACATGCTGTTAAGAGGTTCAGTTGTCTAACTTGAATGCCCTGTTGGCGTGCCGTTAAAGATGTTCATGGGAGAGGAATAAACAGTACTATAGATATGGATGCATTTTAACTCTCAGAATACTTTATATATACTTGTGCAGAATGCCTTTCTTGAACACCTTTCTTGACATTGTATGGGAGGGTGAATATGGTCACGTAGCACTACTCATGTACCTGTAGATGCAGTCACACTCGACATGTAAAAACCCTTTGAACGACAAAGACACAAAGACACAAATGGAATCGCACACAAACATGCAATAACCAAATTACTTGTGAACAATAACCACACTCACATGTGTTTTATTTTGTTTTGTCGACATTAATTGAAAGACAAAACTGAGATATAGGCCTACATGTAGGCCAAAGCCATGTTAAACAGTGTGTACAGGAACATGCTTATACAATACATGTAGGACCTACCATAAATGAATAGGTAGGACTATGGATATTTATAAACCTATGTGTTCACAGGGTCTGTCACAAGAAATATTAATTAAAATATAGCTGTCCGGGACAACAATTCTAGGGATCGGCCTCATTCGTTATGCATGTACACTAACACTAATTCCAAAAAGAATAAAAATGGAGAAAAATCATGACAAAAATGAAAAGGAATTAACAGGATTTGGACCCAGGACTGTTAGCATTATACATGATAGTTCTAGTTCCAGAGACCAGTATAGAGAAAATCAGAAAACAGAGAAAAAGCATGATGAAAATGAAAAGGAATCAAATGGATTTGAACCCCGGACTGTCAGGAATCATATACAATAGGTCTAGTACTAGATAGATTTAAAACTACATGCGATAGACAAACTCTATGCACAGTTTTACACTCCTTTTGAAAAAGTTCATTTACATTTAAAATGACACCCTGCTGTACAAAATTGGGCAGATTAGAAAAAACCATGTGGCATATTCGACCAATAATCTTGTGCTACAAAATTCATCCAATCAGACTGCATGCACAGACTGTAATAAAAGGAACTCAAACAGAAAAAAAGCATGCAGAAAAGAAGAGAAATCGACTAGGTTTGAATCCTAGACTGCAAGTAATCGTGTACAATAGGTCTAGTAATAGAGAACAGCATAGAGAAAATTCACCTTTGATCTCCAGCTCGCAGCCAATAACAAAACACAGAAAGTAAACATTCTTTGAGGGTTTCCCCCTTAGAGCAGCTGAAATGGATTGGCGAGCTTGTACAGTTTTCAACTCGGATAGCTTTAGTTATTACCCTGAAGGTACTTAGGCTTTGTGCAACTGTAGTTTGAATTTCAGCTCAATCGCATCAGCCGTTGTGAAGAAGAAGATGTTTAAAGGTTTTCATCAAAATCCATTATGGCTGCCAATTCACATGATCAAAAGTCCCCAAAAGTTTAGGTGCAAAACGAGGTCTGTAGCTAAAAGATACTGAAGTTTCATAACCGTCCAACTTGATGTTTTCTCTAGAGATGCGGGACAAATTGTGCAGAATAATAATAATAATCCGAGCCCAATATCAAAAGGGTATTGCCCTGGCGGGGCAATTCCCCAAATACACCCTTAGACGCCCCTTGTTTCTGCCTTGGCATTTTATTACTTTACAATTTATCTACATAACTGTAGGCCTATATATGAAAAACAGTGCTTCCATAAACACATATTGACCTATTTATATGGGCTTCCTGAATATTGAATTAGGCTATAAGTGTATCAGTTTGGGAGAAAGGAGTTTCCGGACCTCTCTACTTGCCAGATGTCAATGTGAGACACAACTGGACAATTAAACCACTTCATTTTTCTTGTCTGCACGTTGACTATATGGACCAAGTGCTGTGCAGTCACTCCTGTAATCTTCTTCTGTGAGTTTTTTCCTTCTGTCTGTTCTTTCTTCTCGTCAGCGGGCAAGTGCTCAAGTACGGTGAAAACTCCACCCCGTGAAGTTCTATCACTGAACCCAGTGTTTTCATGATCCTGCCGGACTTTAACAATCAACGATTGCTTGTCGTCCAGCATAGTGGACACTGTGTTACTAGGCTGATCAGCGGTCACGTGACCTTTATTGCACGCAATGTGTATGTTTATTTGGGTTGTTAATAATTGTTTTTTGTTCCTTATGTCAATGTTACTTTGTCACAGTCGTCAGTTTTGTGTCCTATTTCTTAGCCACCTACTGTATTTTCTTAGCCACCTACTGTATTTTCTTAGCCACCTACTGTATTTTTTCTTATATGGTCTGGTTATGCTTACCATAGAGATTTTTCAAGGATTTTTTGTAGTTTTTGTAGTTTGTAGTTTTGTAGTTTGTAGTTTTGTAGATTTTTGCTAATTCTTGTACTGATGTAGAGATTTTATGCAATTTCATTCAACTAAATGGTGTTCAGCAAATTGCAATTGTTTCATGTGAATGTGACTTAAAAATTTGTAAGACATTTTCTTGTTAAGAATTGTCTAATTAAGAACCTACATGTTCCAGAAATTGCAGATCAAACCTTGGTTTAAGAACTGGTTTTCAAACCAGTAGAGATAAAACTAAAAGTTTATAAACCACTCAAATCAGTAATGATGAGAAATGTTAATGAGCATAACATTTTATTTCATACCATTCTGTACTGTACACCATTTTAATATGAACATCACAATATGTACATATGGACAGGTCAATAAATTATGTCATTTGATTTTTACAATATACATGTACACCATGGGTTCTGAGCACCAGATCTATGTTATACATAGAACAGTTTGAACCCTGGTTCTCTGACTGGTATGTTTGACATACAAACAACAGAGCATTCAGCTTTAATACAACCTAACTGTTAAAGGCAGAGAGACATTGTTGCTGACTCAGCAGGTACGTTGTAATGAACTCCTGAAGCCCTTCAGAGGACATTTGTTCACTGAGATCAATTCCCTGCTCTAATGGGGTACTGGCAGATTTTTCACACACCACAGTTGGGTGCTGTTGTGAATTGGAAACGCCCACATTTTCTGTAACATTCAGTGTCAGTGAAATGACTTTAATGATGTGTCCCACTTCAGTATTGTGCCGTTATCTCATTGTAAATGACGTGAACTAGGTCCTGCACAAATTCCACTGCTGAAGTTTAAGTGCTGATCCACAAGGTAGTTCTTTTTTTGCCTTCACACTTTGTGTTGGGGAGAGAGAGTGGTTCTTTCGATCGAGACACTTCCTGCTGCATTTCAGACAGCATTTTGAACGAACTGTCATATGCCTCCTCGTCTCGTTCATGTAACACATTTCTCACACACGGGTTTTGCACTGCCGTACCCACTGAAGCACTTCTTCCAGTCTGTCGCCAAACTTGCTGTGGAACAGAGTGTAAGAGTTATCAGAGTCTGAAGTGTCCAAGGGAATGGAATCCATTAGCACCTCCTCCAGTCGCGCGTAATCATACAGAACCATATCAGGCCGGCGTGTGTGCGCCAGTGACTCTAACCTCTCCACGAGGTCACGGCGAAATACGCACATTGTCCGAAGCATCTGGCGATGGAAATGGATGAACCTCGGCTTTCTGTCCATGTACAACAAGTCGTAGGCATCGAACAGACCGCTCTCGTTGTCGATGAGCCACAGCTTTCCTGTCTTCGTAGACTTTTTGAGATTGCGAACATGCTCGAGTAGGATGCTGGGCTTACCATCCTTCTCTGCCGCGTCTTGCATACTGGCATACCTGAATGAGATAAAGAATTTGTTAGTTCACATTTAAACCAATAGCATACGCCTGAGAAGCAAAGCACATGTAACCCTGCCCCATTAATGGATGGCACTGCCTTATTTTGTTGCTGAAATAATGAAAACAAAGCAAAAGTGAATTCTGGCCATTGTAATATTATGAAGTTATTAAAACAGTCCCATTACCGGTAAAAATGAAATTTGAAAAATGTTTGATGTTTTAGGTGATATCATTTTCATATTACGTGGTAATTCTCATGAAATTTATTTTGCCTTTGGAATAATGACTTTGCCCCATTAATCTTTCATTTTGGGGGGTTGCATGTTGTGTTTTGAATGAAATAGAATAATATTGTAAAAGTGGCTGTAAAGTGGGGGCAGTGGTGTTGTGTCGACATTGGTAAGGATCTGGATTGTTAAGAGACTGTGGATGCTCAAGATATGCCAGCCTAAATTAAATCCGTTTCAATTTATGTATAAAAATGCTTTTACACAAGCACTATAAAATGTCAAAGCTCTAAGTGAAGTGATTCTGGAGGTATGGGTTTCGAGAACAAACATCAAAAACCACAGTAAAAAGGGACATAACTCTGTAGAGCTTTTGTCATCGGAATCAGTTTTCCATAGATTTATTATTTCTGGGCCAGACCATAGGTATATATGAGCACCTCAAGTTTAAGAGCTCTAAGAAGGCCTAAATCACTATGTAGATTCAGGGTTAATGACAAAAAGATCACAGGTGAGCACGCAACAGACAATTAGGACTCCTCAAAATGAGTGTAGAAATGTGACTGTTTTTAAATTTTCACAAAATGTTTAAACAAAAAATTGACATGTACAGATTGGGTAAAAGGGAACCTCACGATAATGAATGAAGTCCTATCTTTTTTGCATACCCACAGTAACATATGGAAGTAAAATTACAAAAGTCTGTAGGGTTCTGCAACATAGCGGTGAATGTTCTGGAAGAAGGAAACTTCGCTTGTATCTACTTGGTTTTAGCTGTCTCAAAATTGTATATCCAATAACTTACTTGAAATTTACACATGCAGTTCTTGAATGTCTATTGTGTGATGCTGTGAAGTTTATGACAAGTGAAATTTATGACAAGTGAAATCTGTGACAACTGTTATTTGTAAGTACTGATGTCTACAATTTTTTTTCCTCATAATGGCAACGTACCAGAAAATTTGGACTGATATTTATGTAAGCAACTCTGTGTCTGTACATTGATATCCTTACCTGTCATAATTGCCTGTAAGGTAGTCAAATATGATCATGTCACCCCACTGTACAAGCTGTGACAGTTCCCTGGGTAGAAGATGCTGACTGGCTAATAGGTCTGGGGTTACCACGGAATTGTTGAGGAGAGCTTTGTGGAGAAGAGGAGGGATGAAGACTTGAGATCTGAAACAGCAACAGAAGGTGAGATGTACTGTGGTATATACAATGGGCTTTACAACACAGAGAAAGGCAGTCAAATGAAGCTTTTTATATTCGAATTTTTGTTTCAGTTTGATGAGGTTTGCTTTGTGGTTTACATTCATAGGCAGTAGAACAATCTATGAAAGAGCATTATTTTGTCAGAGGTCCTATATTCAAGTTGCTGTTCACAGAGTATGGTAAAATATAAAATCCCCGTGGTTGTTAACTAGAGCTAAATACCACCATTAGTGTTGTGGGTTTTGTTTCCTGTTTTTGTGTGAAATCTTCATCAACAGGAAAGTGAGTATTGCACAAGACGTACCTCTGTGAACATGAGTGTTCACGAATTTTTTTATTTGTACATAGACAGTAGACGAATGTAGCTTATTTAGTGATTAAAGTTTAGATGTTATAAATTCCAATGAATAGGAACTGACAAAAAGCTAATTCACAAGTAGACCTAGGTAGGAAAGTGTGTTTCAAATTCCGAAATAAACTGACGATTTTGTAACTTCTCTGTGGAAGTAATGGAAATGTAGTATATTAAGGAACATGTTTCCAATTCCACAATTAATATTGATTGATTGATTGATCGATATTCAATGCCGTGTCAAACATTGTTTCAGCTACGCAATGATGAACCTCAATTTATATTGGTTAACAGAAACTTCAGTTTCTCTACAGCGAGACCAATGGAGCAGACTGCTACATGTAGGTCCACCCTACATGGGGGTAGCTAGCTACATGTAGGTCTACCCTGAAAAGAGGAACTGTCTGCTCACCCTTGTAGGTTGATATCTGGCACCCAGTCTATGAGGGCAACAACCTGGTTATCCTGCCATTTGAGGGATGTGTAGTTGATACCCGCCCACTGGGGTGCATCCGGGTTGACCCTGGACAGTACCACAGGAGGGACATTATCCATGCCCAGCAACCGTGACAGGTAGAATGACATCACCTCACCTGGGGATAGGTAAGACAAAATGTCATTAGTATTTTTCAATAGTTTGTTACTAAAGATTTGGAACGTGTTGCCCTCAGTGGTATAAATATACATGTATTTCTAGGATTTGTTTTTGCCAGTCTTTGTGGACATACTCATCAACCATTGTTTTCCATGTGCAGGAAAATTGCTGTGGTCTGTCGCAGGTTTACGTCAGTAAGGATTTAGTGTTCTGCATTTGACTATGAAATGAATTAGAAAGATATTGGTGATTTTTAAGGTGTATTTTCTTGTCTTAACAATGCCTTTTTATGCATACACTTATATTTTCAATCAGTAGGTCTGAATTTCTGAGAGTGCAGTCCGCTCCAAATAGCTGTTGCTTGGGCAGAAATCTTTCCCCTTCCTCTGTTCTTCGCCGTATGGTTGTTTTGACAGCTTTCTCAATCTACGTTGCACACCTAGCTCATTAACAGTTGGATGGAGAACTGATGATACCTTGTTTTTTTTAAAAACAAGGTATGCACCGTCAAAAGGGAGGTTGAGAAACTTGCTTGCGTTCCTACAGGTTAGGACATCTCATAAAGTACAGAAAGGTTATGGGAATGATTATGTGTTATAAATCCTCAGCAATAGTCAGTATTAAGGTATGCTTAGTGGCTTGAGTCTTTATACTACACCTCTCCCTCACAACACATTTCATTAGAACATACATTTCAATATAACATGTGGGTGGGGGGGGCCTCCGTGGCTCAGTTAATTAGCGTGCTGTCGCAGCACAATGTCCTGAAGCCTCCCACCAATGCGGTCGCTGTGAGTTCAAGTCCAACTCATGCTGGCTTCCTCTCTGGCCGTATGTGAGGTCTACCAGTAACCTGCGGATGATCATGGGTTTTCCCTGGGCTCTGCCCAGTTTCCTCCCACCATAAGGCTGGCCGCCCTCGTATAAGTGAAATATTCTTGAGTACGGCGTAAAACACCAATCAAATAAATAAATAAATAAAATATAACATGATTGGAAATGTGTGTCCCAAATTTTTCACCGAGTTGCACACAACTGTACATGATTTTAAAAGTTCAGTTATCAAGTTATAGCCATGACATTAAACTGGTTTGGCTTACAATTGACATCCAGCTTCCAGACTACCAGTGTTTAAAGAACTTCATATAAAGAGCTTCACTTATAAACACAATACACAGATTTGTCCCCCAACAATAGTGTTGTAATGAGGGAGGGGTAAATATCACCTGATAATTGCAATTAGCTTTCAAAACACTGGTCCAGTCATCCATCAAGATACATCGTACTACAACACCATGAACATTTGTGAGAATCATTCACTGCATACAACCAGACTCTGACAAGCGAGCCGTTTATATCTGGGCCGATAGCCCAGTTGGTAGAGTAGTAGGCTATTGACAACACCCGTGAGATTGAATCTCATTGGAGCTGGCATTTTTGCTGGTCTCGATTTAATTCATGGTTGGAAATCATGTATATTTGATGCATCCCCTGACAATGATAACAATTCACTGACTGGTATGCAAGGTTCATGCAGCACTCTTATATAATATTCAGCTTTTCAAGAGTGCTAGTAAGTAAACCAAAATGCTCCGCTCACGAAAGATGCCATTCACACATATGCATGTTCTTGTATTTGTGAGAATGCGATAACCATTATTTATACGCCCCTCAGCAAATCCTGTCAGAATGATGAATCTGCGTTATCACATGTGGAACAGTTACATAAGCATGTACAATATACAACACATGTATATTACCTGAAACTCGCTAAGGTCTTCTGACTTACCGAGAATAAACTTGCTGTTAGCACCACGATATCGAGCGCACACGGAACTGCCATCCTTCAGATGGACTATTCCATTTAATGGTCGGCCGCACCTGTTCCACTCTGGCGGATGAAGACGTTTCACGCTCTGTCTGCGTATGTGTTGGAGTAGGCTAGCCAGTTCAGAATTAGATTTGCCTGTGGTAACAACAGTGCCAACTTTGAATTTGGCTTATTGATAACAATTCTGACTGGCCTGTCTGTGACATTTTTCAGAAACTTGTATTATTGAAAGGCAATGAAACATTTTCTGGGCGCACTTCTAAATGCACTTTTTAATACAAACAAATACCAGTGTTTTATGATATTTCTCAGAATATCTTTGGTCACTTCAGGATCAGTTACAGCTGTTTGGGAACAAAATTACACACATATAATTGTCACACAGTATTTGATTGAATAAAGGAATTAATCAGTAAACATCTGTTCATTGGAAGATAGTGCTAGCCCACATACAGGACACCTTACTGAAATTAAACAGAGATTTCAGACTATTTTCTCAGAATTGCTCAGAAAACCAGCATAATTTTGTATGAAAGCACCCAATGTGCCCTAGTCCCACATGGTTCCAGAGTGTTTTAGATTTGTGGATTGAAGTTTGAGAATATCACAGGTCACAGGGTATTCTGATGCCTGAAACATTAGACAAACCTGGTGGCACTGCCTGCTGTGCTGAGTCCATCCAGTATACACCATGAGTGTAGGGCCCCTCTACAGGCTCAAGGGGATTTCTGTGCTGACTAGACTGACTGGTATTGGCAGGCTTGTGTACATGGCCTTGAGATCCTACATTTTCCTCTGAGGACACAGCAGCTTTCTTTTCATGTCCAGTTTTAGAAATCTCTTCATACTGGAAAGGAGGTTTTTGAAAGTCAATTACCCCTGGGAAATCCTCAGCTTTGAAATCTGGATTATCATTGTCATCGTCGTCATCAGTGTAATCATCGTCCTCATCTTCGTCAGCATTTTCGTTGCCCTCTGCACCTCTCTCCAAATGTGGAGGGTTCCCGTCAAGATCAGATCCATGTTGCGGAACAAAACTGTCAACATTTTTACGATGCACTGATGAAGGGACATCTTTGACAAACTCTCCGCCAGGTTGGAGAATTTGTAAGATTTTGAATTTTTCCCGAGGTTTTTGTTCATAATTTCTGATGGAGCGTATGTGGGTATCGGGTGGGGGCTGGAAGCCATCGCCACCCCTTATCATTGTCTCGTCGGCTTCCATGGCCAACTGGTTGAGCATGGTGCTCAAAATAACCAGGCCTGACATAACCACCATGGAGGACAGCAGAAGCCACCTCCGATAGTAACGCAGCACCCTGGCAATGGTCATGGCTGCACCAGTTATACCCTACTCGTATCAATGCCCAGAAATGAATGATACGTCCTTATACTCCTGTGTTCAGTATCCCGCTCCATATTCGGCATTACTCACGAGGTGTTGTCGCAGTGAATGATACACAGGTGAAATTTGCTGAATTATCAGTGTTTGTTGTCGTTTGGGCACTGTATCACAGATAACGAGGATTGCACAGTGCTGATGCATTAAGAGCCAAGGCCGGCGACACAATGGGCACTTCAGTCTCACTCAGTGAAATTAATGTTCACACTGATCACATTTTTAGGAAAATATTTTTGTAGCGCATCAAATCCTCATGTTTTGAAGAATTACCCTTTGTTTCGTTGAATCCAGATCTGCAACCAGATTCCACAGTGTAAAAAAAGCCTCGTCCATTTGGCTCGGGAGACTGGACAGATCAGCACAGCTGGGGGACTGTGATCTGGTGTGGCCGCTCATCCATCTGTCATTGTGCCCCGGTACCCAGCTCTGCCTCTGTGCTGGCAAGGCTCTCACAGTCTACAGGCTTTGGGGCTGGAGGAGGCACATCCCTCTAACCTACACAACACAAAGGGGATGGAACTGTGACAGTCTGTCGGCCAATCAATATTGCACACTGACTCCTTTGACAAGGCTGTGAACACTGGGCAGACATGACCTCTAATGTGAAACAGTGTTAACTGCAGGCATGTGATAAGTAACCGGTACCTCAATCGTAAATGGATAAATCAAGTCCACATCATACCTGAGCCTATAACTGTACTAACCTTCACATAACCTCTTACCTCGATCACCAAACCAGACTTCCGTTTTCCTCTACGGCAACCTTACACCCCGAGTTTAAATCTGAGATAGTCATTGTTTGCATTGACCAATGCCTGGCAGCATCTATCTACCTATCCACAGGCTAAGTTTTACAATGAATGGGTGACACAGACTATTTAGAATTAAGAGGGGGTAGTATTCTGTGCAGTGTTGGGCTGTAATTGCTGGCTTTTGTCAGAAGGTTTGTTGCCAGTCTTAGCAGCCTGTATTCACAGTCACCACCAGGCCATGAGAGGGCGGATGTTCTGCTTGACTGAAGCTCTTGTCAGCTTGGAGTGGTAATTTGTATAATGGGTTAGCGTTTGAGGCGTCAGACCCTGCTGGGCTGCCATAGTTCTGACTTCACCCCGGAGGGGTATTTACTGCAGGCCAGAACACTATCCCACTGCCAAGGGAACCCTCACCTCAGACAACCAAGGGATGGGTAGTATGCTGTGTGGTTCAGTGCAATGCGGTTTAGCACAGGTGTGATCAGGAAGAACCCATTGATCTTTTTGCGATACGTAAAGTTGTAAGAGGGCAATGACTGGTTGACGGGCCCAAACCACCAAACTTTTGAAGTCACACCTAAACATATCACAGCTCCTCAAGTGTTACATGTACGGGTGTATATTAAACTTTGATCAAGCTGGTACATTGTAAACAACGGGAATATCTCCATAGATTATGATCAGAGTCAACTTTCATTTCACTGAATTCTTCGTTTATCAGTTCATTGGTGATATGTTTGCATTTGAATCAAACCTTGTCTGTTGTTCACAGTATTGCAAAGGTCAACTACATGTATATCTTTGTGAAATATCCCTAGTTATACATGTATATAGTGCACATTTACATATTGATTGTTAATAAGCCATCTAACTATAATATCAGAATGATCCATCAGTTGTTACTACCTCTACATGCACCAGAGATAATCATTCTAACAACTGTCACCACGGTGAGGTTCAATCAGCATGTAGGCCACAGCTGGGTGCTCCGATATACAATGCATGCACACAGTAATCACAGCATGGGTTCAGTTATACATCGATTGTCTTGTAATCGTATTGATTCAGTCCTGTCTGTGGGAGGAATGGTCGAGGACATCACAGTATGATGAGACCATGTGTGTGGCTCTGTGAGTACAAGGCTTTACACCTTGTCGTGTCACTTACAGTACCTTTCTGGCATGAAATCTGGAAATGTGCACGTTACACTTTTCACCCTTGCTGTGCATGGATGTTCTTGTCAAAATCCCTTGTGTTCATCGGAATAATTGCTTTAACTGGAATTCTGAGTTCGACCTAAAAATTTAACCCAAAAAGTCCATTTTGAGAGATAAATGAAGGTCATAATAATGTAATAGCACATGTGATGCTGAAACTTCAGGCTTCCAGGAAGGTGTCATCGTACCTTCCAAATAAACATCAAAACAGTCTATAACAAGATCAACCAAACTCAAAAGGATCAGGCAAAATCTCCTAAATGAGGAAGTTGGTCACGGACAATACATTTTAGGTTTTTTCACCAGCAAGTGCCATACTATTGAAAGAAAGAAGACATGGAATAAGTCTTGCAATGCAGTGCTTTTTTTTTTTGCGATCAGATAATTGTGTAATGAGAATGGAATGGTGTGCAGATAATGTTGAGGAATCAGTTGTTTGTGGATTGGACAATCAGTACATATTCTTGCAAGAAGATAGATTCACTTAATCCATCAAAGTTTTTCTAGACAGCAATATAGCAGAAGACTTAAAGTCAAGCGATGCGAGTCTTGAGTAATGTACTTCCACATGCAAGCACCAAGTTTACCCTCAGGATTCATTAAGTATTTATGAAATACATCGATTATCTTGGTTCGTGTTTCCATCTTTGTGCCCGTGATTTAAATAACATTGGGTGTTTCATTACCCTGTTACCTGTTGCAAAGGCTATAACCCGTGAAATGTGACACTGAGTTCTGTAGCCCTCGGCAGACTCATACTATCAATGACACCTTTGGCATGCTCTGTCTCTTCACACTGGACACTGATCAGTTAGATATGCTTTGTTACCTGCTGGACAATGGTCCTTCACCCATTGTACTTTACGGCCCCTTGCCACAGGTATCGTTGCACGCAATCAGCTGAAATCTACACACACACTGGTATATCTTTAAATCAGTTTGTGGTGTTCCATGCTGAGCTTCAATCATTGCTCACAGGTGAAATGTGTTCCCATGTCAGAACAGGTTCAGGGTGTCTTTTTAAATGTCTTAAAGATTCCGAGATAAAGCTGCCCTGGATTTTGTTTGGAAAATTGTTAATGTGAATGTAATACAGCCTGTTTTTGTGAGTCCTCTTAATCACAAATACAAATACTTCTAGGGAGAATAAAAGAATGGATGAATGATTTTGGTTTAACTCATCCAGAGGAAAATTTATGAATGTCTAGGGCTTATCTCTAGAGCCAAAAAATGAATGAATGATTATAAATGTTTAAGTGCCAGGAACATTGAAGGAATGGATGATTTGGGTTTAACTCATCCAGGGGAAAATGAATGAATGTTCAGGGCTTCACTCTAGAGAAAAAAGCGAATGAATGATTATAAATGTTTAACTGCCAGAAACATTGAATGAATGGATGATTTGGGTTTAACTCATCCAGGGGAAAATGAATGAATGTTTAGGGCTTCACTCTAGAGAAAAAAATTAATGAATGATTATAAATGTTTAACTGCCCTGAACATTAAATGACTGAATGATTAAGGTTTAAATCATCCAGGGGAAAATGTATGAATAAAGCATAAGTCTAGGGAAGACTCATGGAATGAACATGATTTATGTTTAAAGGTGAACTGAACCATGTTTGTATTTTTCACTTTACAAAATGACATACCTGTGATAAAAAAAAAATGGTGGAAACCAAAAAAATGCATCTGGTGAATAGTTTTACTTGTAGAAAATACACATACATTTAATGCCAAAAAGTCCAAGGAGGAAATCGCACATCACTTGTTTGCCTTCAAATGATGCTAGTGTGCTAAATATGCATGATGTAATTGTGGCATTTTTTGACACGCAGTGTTTTCAGTCTCTATGCCGCATCACAATATGTCTCCTCCAACTGGCTATACCATAATTTTAAGTACTTATTTTGTATTTAGCAATAATCCATTTTTGTCGCTTGGATGCGTCTGATGGGAAGACATGAAAACTAATCCCATAGTAATTCGTTGTGATTAGCACGGTTGATTGCTGCACAAAATGCCATACCACCACTATGACATGGTACACTTAGGGGACATCAGGGACAGATAAGCATGTAGATAATTCCAAGCTTCATACAACTCTGCTTATTGGTTTTGAAGAAAATATATTTTTCAAAAAGATTTTTATTCTTTAAATCCCTTCGGCTCCATGTTTCAGGTACCTTTACAATACACTGTGCCAATTTTGCACGACTACATTGATCAACCAGGACAGTTCACCTTTACCTACAGGGAAGAATGAGTGACTGGGGTTTAACTCCAATGAAGAAGTCTATCCTTATCCATTAACTTGAACAAAATTGATGAACATGCTCATTGATGATTAAGTTTTCTGTGACTAGTAATTTGTTTGTCTGCATATTTGTTATTTGATCTCTCCTGAAATTGCTAGCAATTACGGGAAAACACAAGATGATATTTGTAGCAGAGAGTGACTGGAATCGTCGCAAACGTAGTGAGATGCAGCAGCCTGTGAAAACATGGATGATGAAGCCGGCAGACGAGACAGCCAAGAAAGATGGATGGTGTCTGGTCAGGCAAAGTATCGGTCCTAACCGATAGCTTGCCTACAGCATGTGATGTAACAGTTATTGGTGAACATGGACTGTCTGATGAATGAACAGGGCTCAGGGAATTGTACAGTTAAAGATGGGTGCCTTGTGGCAAATCATTTCTACAGATTCACACTCACACAGTGGTGTATGGACATTCCAGCTTTTAACACTGAAGAGAGTTGAATGTGTCTTTGAAGTTGTTCAAAAGGGAACTTGAGTGAAGAGGCTCATACATGTCTGATGCCATTAGCCCTTGAGTAATTGTTAAATTTAACTGTTGTGAATTCAGCCAGTACCTTGGCTTCACTACAGTCTTATGTCTGAACTCCAACATTGATTTATCTGTTCTGTGCTTCTTTTGTACCACCCATGAACCTGGTCAATGTCCTACCAATATAAGAGGAATATTTTTCAGTGTAGTGAAGCAACAAGAATCAAATAAATATATAAACTGCAACATTTGGTTCCCACATCTCATTTGGTAATCAAAAAATTGCTTGTTGTCTGGGTTATGCCCAGGATTTAGTCCCTTTGAAATAAAAAATAATTAAGAAGCAAAAGAAACTTGTTTCTGTTGACAGCATTACAATGATATAAACTGGAAAAGTTGTGAAATTTATATTTGAATTAGTTCTAAAACGTGATATTGAGAGAAAACATCGAACTTGATCCCAAAATGTAATGTAAGTTCCATGTGAATTTGGCCCGTATGTTTGACATTGCAAGGCTTTGGTTTAGAACCTTAATTGTGTGGCGTGTAATTGTACCTCATTCTACACTCTTGACATAAACAGTGTCAATATTTTTCAGTTAGTCTTTCATTGAAATGTGTGAAAATTAGGCAGCTACTTTTTAAGCCACATGTACAATTCACTAGAATTTAAAGGAAAGCTATCCATTTCAGCTGTTGATTAAAGACAACTAGAATTGTGTACTCTACATGTATTTCAATTTATGGGTCATTTTGTGATGTTATCCCTTGCGCTGTGGAAACGGACCACGTTATTATGGTGTAATGATGATTCATATGGTAACCAAGCCTGTCTGTAGTGTAGTGATGTGCGATGTGGTCTTAAAAGCAGGACCGTGGTCTTGGTCTTAAAAGCACGTAACAAAACAGAGAAAAGTGTTGACAGATTGTTGGAGTTTCTTGAGAGTCCCCAGCTGAGTCAAAATTATTTCCCATAATAAAGACTGAGGCAATTTCACTGGGGTGAGAACTGGGCCTATTGCTGGTGCATCCAGCCAAGGTTGAAAGGCTCTAACTGTTATCCCCGCATTAACCTCAGAGCACATCTTGTAGACTTCATGGAGCTAGCTGCCTTCCAGTTCTGGTATTGTGTGTTTACAGCTTCAAAACTATTTGCTGCTAATCTATAAAGGATGCACTCGCTTTCTTCTGTATGTCATATGGATCTGTTTGGTGCAACTGGACCCTTTTTTGTGCCCAAAATGCATCATGATATATTTGTTCATTTTGCACACTAATGTGGAGCAGACTTAGAAACTGTTAACATTTAAATCTTTTGGTTCATGTATTGATTTGTTCATTGTGCAGACTAATTCAGAACAGCTTTGAAAAGAATGACATTTAAATTTTCCTTTTTTTCTCCTGTGCGTCTACTTATTCATTATTGAAGTACATTTGGCCTCCGAGCTTTCCCAAATGGGGAAGACTGCGAACGTATCCGATGACTGATGATTGCTGTAGGCCACGCCAGCCAAGAATGCAGGTGACATAACGATGTGTGCATGGCAACCTGTTAATATATCAGGAATTTTTTTAAAATTCTACAACAGTACATAATAAATCAGCCTAGGTTATGCAAGCAGGATCACAGACATGAGAACATACCTTCACTGTTGTGTTTTAAGTTCATATTGAAAAAGCAAGTTTGCTTTCTGAGTAAGGAGAAAGTTGTGTGTACAGAAGGCCAGATTAAAAAAAAAATTACTGAATTAGTACCTTTATATTATAATGATTTATAGCTGGCTAAACCACTGTCTGTTGTCTCAGTCTTCTGACTTTGCCTTTAAAATGTATAGATAGATAGATGTATAGCCGAGGAGATTTTATGTAGTTATTTATTTCATATTTTTAGACCGTTTACTGCTCTATCACTGTCCATGGCTGTGGACTTAATTCAGACAGGGCGTGGTGTTGGCATAACAGTGTCATTGGAGCCTCCATGTGTGTGACAAGCTAGTGTTTACCTTTACCTGAAAAAAAGCTTTGGTTCTGTTTAAGTCGTGTGAACATCATACCTGTGTGAATTGTGTTACTGCTTACCTGTCTGTCTAGTGCCTTGTAGGGCAAGATGAGCACCCCCCAGCCCAGATCAGGTACATTGTACTCACTGTGTACCCGTCCTCTCAACTCTGGGGCTGGGTGCAGTTATAGACTGATACAGCTTCATACCCACCCCTTTAAGAGGCCCTCCACCTCCCTGCTTTCCTAGCCCAGCCTTTGTCACTCCAGTCAGCCACATACTCAAAACTTTTTTACTCCTGTCTCCTCATTCACAGCACAAAACTTGACTAATCTCTTTCGTAAGGAGATACCTGGTGTTGTGGTTGGCCAGATATAGACTCTCGGGAGTAATTGTGCTCTGTGCGCAAGGGAATCCGAGCAACCATTGACAGTCTTGCCCCCAATCTCCAGTGATCATAAGCTCCACGGAGTCTATACCCTGGTGTACCACTCACCTTTAACTGTTGGCAAAATGCTCTCCAGTTTACATTTCAAAAGCGGTAGTCATTAGATAGTTATCCAATACGTCTTGGGTCATCGGATGAATGGGTGTTCACAATAACCAGTTAACGGAGTGCATATTCCATGGTAAGCTTCACATTTCAGTGTTTATGCCTCTATACCATGGTATAAATTGACTTTGATGCTATCATTGTGAAGGACCAAACGGTACTTGCTAGCATTTTGTCCACTTTGTCCAAAATTCCAAAGTGTGTATTAGAGGATTTGGGCAGTTTTTTCACGTGTTTTGTGTTGTTATTGTTGACCTACACATGTGAGTGGTCTTGTATGCACTAAGAAGTTGTATTGACGGCAACATAATGGCAACATAATATACTCGGAACATTTTCTGAAAGTGATTTACTTGCATGTCCAAGGGGTCCAACCTTTCCCAGCTGGTAGGAAATTAATACTAGGGAACCACTGATTATCAGTACTGTAAGTGACTTAAAATTCTCCCCAAAAAGTGTATTTTAAAAGGCATAACATAAAATGTTACACTAGGTGCGAAAACCAACATTTTTCTAGGAGGGTATCATCCAACCTTCCGAACAAGCCTTAACAACAACAGCTTTCTAATATCCATAAGACTGCCAGTATAAGGGAATAAAAGAGCTTTTAGTAGGCATGAACAAAATTTTGTCATATACCATATAATGTGAACTTGTACACTTTGTGTGCACATTGAATGTCAGTGTTTTGTCGTACGATAAATAGGAGCTGCATGTCAAAGGGCATTTTCTGATGTTCACTGCTATCTCATTACAGTGCCCCCAGTTCAAGTAATTAAAGTGCTGTTAGTAATGATATGTGTTGTAGTCATTTTTTTGTTGGTTTTAAGGAGAAAAGTAAAAAATCACAACGCCATTTGTCAGGAATGGTTGTTTGAGGACTGTCTGAGACGAGGTATTTAAGAGAGTTTTTCTCCCCCCTCCCCCATGGAACAATTTTTTTGTTTGTTAGTGTACAAGTAAAAAAGTGAATTTTAGAGGCAATTAAAAGTCAGAAAATATTGCTTATGGTGTATGAAAAGTTGAAAGTTGTGTGTGTCTTAGTGACTGTACACCCCTCTCCCGCCTTCACCTTTGTTCGCCTGTCCCAATCTCAGCCTTATATATCCCTTTCTGGGATACCCAGTTCAGCTTCTTCCTTCACCCAACCCCCATGCCCCATGCTCTGGCATTGCTTAGCTGTTCCCAGACACTCAGAGAATGTGATGGATGAGTGTCCAGTCATACATACAACCCAGGGACTAGTCAATTACAGGACATGTGATCAATTAGCTGGTCTGGCTTTGATGTGATGTATGTTTTCACACCTATCAGCCAACCCTCTCTGGGAAATGCATCCCCTTGAGGGTGAGGGTGAAGGTTTATGTGATGATGGGGGTTATGGTGGGGGGGAGAGGACAGTGAGTTCCTGCTCAGGCCACACAACCAGTCCCTTAACTTATCTCCCTACGTGTATACACTTGACACATCAGCTACCAAACCTCGAGGATCTGTATACCACCAGCTGCCTTTCCAACTTCGCTTATGTGTAAATGTTTAGAAAATGGCTTCTTATCAATAGTTGTACTTTCTGAGTTTTTCTTCTGAGAAGTGCTGTTGTGAATGTCGTTTACTGTGGCCTGTACTTGTTTCTATCTCATGACCGTACAGTCCCAGCCTAGCAAACGGGCGCAGAGACCAACAAGGCCTCTTAGTTCAACCTATACATCAGTGGACCACTTCACACCAGCCTAATTGTCTCCCTTCAATCTCGGCCAGTTCTCCAGCTAAAGTGGACGTTCTCCTGGGTTTTTTTTTTTTCTTCAGATTGTTTATAGCAAGGTGTTTTCCCTCTGTGTCATGGGTAGGGCTTTTGTCACGCCTTACCAACACCTTTTTCAGTCCTAAGCAAACAATGTCTGGAGCCAGACATGTTAAAGAGTGGCTCCTAAACTGCTGGGTGTAATACCTTACAGGTAAACTGCATAGCCAGGTTACCCAGCATATGCACACCTATCGGCTGAGGACTCCCATTAGACCTGTACTTGATTAGCTTCCCCTGTCACTGGATGCTCGCACTCTGTCTCCCTTCACAGCGCATTAATCTAACCTTGTCAGTACGGAAATAACACTAATTATACCACTATCTTTAAGTTTTTGTAACGTCTGAGACAGTCATGTGTATTTAAGTATGCGAATGCAACGTATTGTATCGGTATTTCAATCTGGCTTTGTTCCAAAATCAGTTTTTTTGCATCTTGATGAGAGAAAAATTCCTCAAGTGCAAAAAACCAGCCGGGTGAAATTTAATCTTGTTGATCCACCAATAAGCTTAGCTTATACTCAAAAAAAAAACAAAAGAAGAAAAGCCTTAGAAGTGGCATGTTTGAGGTTTCGTAAACTTAGGGTAGTACGAAAGTATAGATACTCCAAAAAAACTGAGAAGCTACATGTTTTGAAATTTAATGCCCTTGAGAATGTAGTGTTCAAAGTATCTATAAACAACTTTGAAAATTTATTAGTTTTTTTCTCAGCCAAAGAGGGACTTACCCCTAGTGTAATACATATTTTTTCACACAGTAAATTTACTTATTAAGCTGTTCACAAGAAAAGCCTACTGAGCATGGTAAAATGTCCAAAGCAGATACACTACCTGCATCAAAGCATTATCTAGTCAACTAAACTCCTCCAGGCTTCTCTACTACTTCATCTACCTTATTTAACATGAGAAGTTCTGGTCTAGAATGTAAACCCCATGAAATAAATAAGTAAATGATCAAAGTTACGGAATGACAAAAATTCTTTGATACAATCAACTTGTGTTTTGTTCTAAAATGATTGTGCCAAAAATATCTCTGGCCAAAAGTGTTATGAATTCTGCGAAGTGACGAAATACGTTTTTTTTTTTTTTACGAAATGCATCAGGTATGCATTCAAAGAACCGTTACTGTATAATATTGCTGTAGCCAAAGTACTGCTGCATGGTTGTGAATGCCATCATTTACCACTGCTCTCTTGTTCTCATTGCTCACATGTGTTCATGTAGTATAGTGAATTGCTGGCATATATTGGCAATTTGACAATGTAATTACACAGGTTTGTGGAGAAATTGTTGCTTCTTTGTGGCTGTTGGCAGCCACATAGCACCTGGTAATGAGGTGGATATGTGAGGCTGGCCCAGAAACTGTTCGTTAACGGGATGGTGTTAGCTAACACACGCCTCCTCGTGCCCTCATGTTGACTTGTGGCATTCCAATCTCACACCTCCCCCAGGTACGCCATGTACAACGGTTGTAAACCTGGGCCAACAAGGGCAAGTTTCTTTGAGGAAACTAGTCCTGACTCCGGAGTCAAAATTTAAAGCATCGTTAAATCAAGCTTCTTGTATTTTGATCAACAGTCTGTAAACTTAGATTTAGTTCCGTTATGTATGGACTTTCATATTTACAATGGGGACCAGTCAAATGCCCAGCATTTGACTTCATTTTATTGATGTGAAATGTTTCTTTCCCAGCTCATCATAATGATGTCACATTAAAGAGAGGATGACGTTGCAGTAGAAACTGATACATTGTAGTATTGTAGCCATAGTACACCAATCAGTTTTTGACATAGCAATCACTCTAGGCCCTGCTTCACATTAGCACCACCTCATGGGATCAAAAACTATGCCGTCTTCCCATTATTCTGTATGTATAATTGTCAAGCGAATAGTTCCAGAATGCTGTTTATTCGGATTTGGTATGTTGTATGGCTTGATTTCTAGTATTCTGTTGAACAAAAGGGCCCATATGATAAAGATGAGTGCGGATGCACGCTTCCTTCAGTAATGAGGGAAGGTATCAAAATAGAATCTATCAGTGCATGGTTCTGAATTGCGTGGAATGTTGTTTGAGAAAAGCCAACCAAAAATCAGTTTGGTTTGTCCAAAATAAAGGAGGGGCGCTTCCAAGGAAAAAAATGAATATTTATTAAATTAGGTGGAGAAATAGATGATATAGCAGAGTGTATTTCAATTGCAGCTTTTGGACGCATGACAAATTGTGGAAACAAATGTACTTCAATAATGAATAAGTAGAAGCACAGGAGAAAAAAGGAAAATTTAAATGTCATTCTTTTCAAGGCTGTTCTGAATTAGCCTGCACAATGAACAAATCAATATATGAACCAAAAGATTTAAATGTTAACAGTTTCTAAGTCTGCTCCACATTAGTGTGCAAAATGAACAAATATATCATGACGCATTTTGGGCACAAAAAAGGGTCCAGTTGCACCAAACAGAACCATATGACATACACAAGAAAGTGAGTGCATCCTTTACAGATAAGCAGATAAGGATGCTTAAAGATTCTTGTCCGGAGAAAAGTTGTGTATACAATGTGTGGATAATACAACAACATTTCATCTCATTTCATTTCATCAAAATTTTCATCTACATGTACATTCATTTTTTTAGCTACCCTCGTTTTAGTCATGATCTGTAAACATTTTCACTGTGCTAAAGGTCTTATAATGTTTATCAGGAATATTCCTCTAGCCCAATAAAACAAACATGTATTCAATTCCTGCGTATATCTAGGCATCAATGAGTCTACACTTAAGAATCAGTGTGAAGTGTATATCTTAGCATCAGTGAGGCAATGTGTAAATTGGTGTCCTCGAGATCACGCATTCGTGACTTTCTCTTATAAATTATGTAAAACTATATTTCAACTTTAAATAGCATCTATGTAGAGTAAGAAATGTATGAAGTTGTACTTACTTGGCCTCTCCCGTGGCACAAGTCTCTGGTGGCCACTATGGTGTACCCGTGGTTGTTGAGAGACTTGTGTCGCATTGCTGAGGTGGAGTAATTGCATGCTAGATAATACCTCACCCTTACAGGCTGGCTCTCTTCAGCCCACAGAAGCCTGGCCAGTGAAACTCTGCCACTGTTCCTAACAGTATACTAAACAGTTCCTCTGCCTCACACTGGAATCGTCAAGTGTATATCCAGTTCTCTCCCTGAGTCCCATGAGCTGCTTCAGGATCCCTTTGAGCTAGGCAGGTTGAAGGCTGGGTGCTGTTGGTTGTGTGCTAACAGCGAGGGGAGCAAGGCGGACTACCAAGACTATATGAGTGGAGCTGAGGGGGTCATGCCTGTGTGTGAACAGGTGGACTGTGGGGCTACAGGCCTTCTCTCCTACCCCCAGACAGCTTTCAGAGGCCCTACACAGGGGTGTGCTGTCAGTGAATGGCTGGCTACAGTTGTTTGTAGACACAAACTCGTGCCCAGTTTGCAAGATTTCTCGTTAACTAATCCATGCACACAGGTTTTTAGTCCTGCTATGTGACCAATCCATTCAGTTCAGTCTCTGGCTCGGCCCTAAACTGTGTGCTCTGCACTGCGGACACAGTAACCCAGGGCAAACATAGCTGCACTAATTGTCTCTGTGAAGACCACATTACCACCTGCCTAGTAGGTGTGACAATGACTCGTACCTGAAGGGTCTGGCAACTTTTTGACAGGTTGAGCAATAAGAAAGTTGCCTTATGTGTACATTATCTGTACATTACATGTACATTCTACATAATAAACTCGTACCTGAAGGGACTGGCAGCTTTTTGACAGGTTGAGCAATAAGAAAGTTGCCGTATGTGTACATTATCTGTACATTACATGTACATTCTACATAATAAACTTGTACCTGAAGGGACTGGCAGCTTTTTGACAGGTTGAGCAATAAGAAAATTACATTATCTGTACATTACATGTAAATTTACGTAATAAAATTAGCGATTTGTTGTTTTACTGCCAAAGTTTTGGGCAGTTTTATAGAAGAAGGAAACATGGTTTTTGATTTATTTTTTTTAGACTGCATCGCATTATAAAGAATTGGTATGAATTTTTCATGGGAAGCTTTAATTATGTGTTGTCCAATAAATATATCTCTTGGACAACTTGATCTGCTTTGATATGAATTTAGTCTTGATATTTTATTGGTATGAATTTCTGTCAGTAAAGTTAGTTTGTATTGGTATGAATTCTTGTCTAGCAGCTCTGTCTGTATTTGTATGAATTTATTTCTGGCAACTCAGTCTGTTTTGGTATAAATTTATATCTCGTAACATGGTCTTATATTGGTATGATTTCATATGTAGCAACTTGATCTGTGTTGGTATGAATTCACATTTTTGGGGGCAACTGATCTGTATATTTCCACATTTTTGTGCCAGCTATTTTGGGTTATACAAGAACACGTATCAGGCTAACAGAAATCTAAACAACTTTCCCTCTCGGATTTCTCAGATTTTCTGTTAACCTCTGCAAGGAAAGGTCAGACAGTCAGCCTTGTCTCTCAAATTTACAGTCTGACATCAACTGGTCATAAAATCTGGATTTATTGCATTGAAACCCATCAGGGTATTTAATATCAGACTGAGGGTCAGGGGCTGTCTACTGGGTGCCTGGGGTTTTGTGATAACTCCCTATACCTATACGCAAAGATAGGCCAGGCCAGTCTGAGCTTGAACTAAACAGAAATGTTGGGACTAGGACAGATTATATAACAGATTGGGAAATAATTACATCACAGAAAACATTCCCAGGGAGATTCTGTTGAACTGGATATCAGGTTTTTATTTTGAGATCTAAACCTTTACTGATGTAGTCTTTCCAGCTGTTGAAAGATGTGAACATTCAACACATGATTGTGCAATGTCAGCTCTCAAGTAGTTTAGACTTTTTCTTTGTTCTTAAGACTTTGGCAGTGGTCCTTAAACAGAAAGTTATTAATGTCTGTGCTCTGACATTTGGGGTGGGAATGACATTAATTGATTAAGGCCTATGGATAAGAAACTGGGCAGTGATGATTGTGGAGCATTTTCCAATGCTACCATGCCATGGAAATGTTTGTTAATTAACACTTTTGCCGTATGCTTTATTCTTTTTTTCTTTTTCTTTCATCCTTTGATAAAACACACTGTGGCTCTTTCTTGTGGTAAATTGTATGAGTACTCATTACAGCAAAACCAAACTAGTAAAACCAGCACATAGTTTTTGGGGTTGTTATTTTGGGGGAAGTAATACAACCTCCCAGATAAAAATTGCAAACCAGTAGGATGGGCATACTTTAATAAAAAGCTTTGCATATTTCCCTTCTGGAGTCATGCACACATAGTGTTGAAAAAAAACAAACAAACAACATTGAAATTAAACCGTAAGTAAAGATTTATAACTTTCCTTGGAGATACGTGCAAAAAAAGTAACCATGTTTTCCAGCGTACTGAATCCTTTGGGTAAGATAAAGACTGATGAATTTGATTTTAATACTCGATGGTGTTGAATCAGATGCTTCAGCTCAGGGCATGAGCATTCCAACATGTACGGGTAATTGATACGTACAATAAGTGATCAGTTTTTGTAAAGCAGAGCCAAGAATACTGCAGTGTAGAACGTATATCTTGATTTATATATCTTTCCCCCTAGAAGTACGTGAAGAGCAGTTTTTAATATGCCTGTAGTGCTGAATTGAGACCGATGGCCAGATGAGATTTCTGGGGGGATTTCTGAAGGTGGAGACTAGTGACTGGCAAGTATCAGGAGGCTTGATAATGGGGAAGCTTAGAGCAGGCCATCAGTAACAGTTAGGTCCTGGATGCTAATACATGGCCTTTAGTGGGCCAGGACTCCAACATTCACCCCACACTGCATCTCTATGTCTGGTGATAAGGTGATAGAAGAGGCGGGTTAACTAACACCAGCTTCTTGCCCCTCAGAAGAGCTGCTAGTATCTGAGGATGAAGGATAGTTTGGCAGCAGGGAAGAAAAGCTACATGCTTATTGCTCCTGCTCCCTGAGGCTGGTGCCCTTGCTCCCTGGGGCTGCTGGTCCAGGAGGACACACTAATAGGCTCTGTCAATTTACATTTGGCTTTAATGCCCTTTTTCTCTCCAAGGTTATTTCATCTACTTAATAAAATGCATTAAATTTATGTGTGCTTTAAGTAAGCTATCAACAGTGGCTGCGGGTGGTTGAGGGCTAGCATCAGTCTTGCACCACACAAGCACTGTATCCAACCAGTCAGTTACATGAACGGGAGGACAGCTCAGAAGTGAGGTAATGAAGGATCACATCCAGCCTTTCCCACATAATAGATAGGATACTTGGCAGACACGAAATACAAGATGGACCCCACTTCTTTCATCAGCTTACAAATTGACGTATGATAAGGAAGAAAAACTTAGGTAACCCCCAAGTGTATGGTACAGTTTGGTTGATGGATTACAGTGCTAATCATCCCAGACATTTTTCCACTTCCTCTGGTATTTAATTTGTTTACGCACGCACATAGGTTACTTATACATTAAGGCTTAGACATTCCATTGGATTATTTGGAAAGGAAATAAGTCTTCATGTACATAACTTTATGAGTAGGAGCAAAACCGAGGAAAACTATTGAAGAATAAAACTTTTTACAATGGTTGTTAAAATTTCTTTGAAGCTTCAAAATGGATAAGTGCTTCAGTATCATTTCAATGTCATTGTACAGCGTGTCATCTAAGTGTGAACACTGTATATAGTGCATTAGGTCCTGTACACATACATACATGTCATGTCATGTCAGAACATGTACTTACAAATGTTATCGAAGAATGATTTGAAAAGAAATCTTAATAACATAAACAGTAACATAACTAGAACATTGCAAAGGTTAAACAAAATACATGCACAGTAAGGCTTCCAATCCATCTTTTGTCATTGCATGAATGTTTATGAAATGCTGTGATGAAAAAGAAGTTGACTGATGAACTGATTATGCATGTGAGAATGTTAATTGTTCAGCATGGCGTGTCGTGGTGATGATTACTATGGTTTAGAGATGAATCTTAAGGATGATTATGGTAAAAGCAGTTACATGTATAAGCTTGTCAGTAACTTTCCAAAAGTTTCTGGTTTCCTCCTGAGTATGGCATTAAATAATAAATAAATAGTTCAGCATATTTGATACAGTGGATGTATCGATAACAGCAAATCTGACACACAGATGATCGTGGTGTACTTGACTGTACTTGATATGGTACTTCACTTGGAGGATTATGGTATACATGTCCTGATATTGAGATGCTATGAAGTGTGCTGGTGTGAAGTGTGTACTAGGTTGTACCACACCAGATGCAAGCAGCAGTCAGACAGCACCTGACTGCTGCGAAAAGCTCAGAGGTGCAATTTGTCAGTGGAGTGAGGTATACTTCTGCTGTTGCTTCCAGCGAAGCCCAAAGCTCTGTTGGAGTGATCTGAGCCAGACATAATTACCCCCAGCCCACAGCTGACTACCCCTCACCCCCTAAAACCCACTACCCCCACCTCTCCTGAATCTCCCAACACTTACCCTCCCACTATTACTTAGTTAACCTGAGTAGACAGCTCCAGCAGAGAAACTTATTGGCCACTAATTGTTGTATGCCCCAGGCTTTTATATGCCTGTGTAATAAAGATGGTTGGGGATCATCATAAATGCAGAAAGATGGCCCTTGAAGGCATGTACTTGGCCCTATAGGAAAGAAAGCAAGTGCCCTCTGGTGTGGCTATATCACTGCACCTTGAGGAAATGCCAAACTTCTGGGACTGATTGCAATGACACCTGATGTTCACTGAGCAAGATCTTCACATTGCAACTTTGTGGTGTCCATAGTCAAATGGATATTGAAGAGACATATGTAGCATGTTTCGTCAGCATAATTACAAAGAATGAGATGAGGTTGCATCTGAACCTAAAATTTTCAAATGCCTATACCTAAAATTTCCAAACGACTACACCTAAAATTTCCATACACCAATGAGATTTCCTTTTTTGGATCTTGATACACCAGGATGACAAGTGATGTTCAATTGTAATTCTTACATGAACATGCTCTGAGAGTGTGGCATATTTCTTTGAAAAAATAAAAGTATGCGTTTATCCAAAATCAAAGGCATGCTACCAGGAAGATCAGAGATACTTTATATCAAGGGGGAGACATAAGCATCGTGCTGCTTTGAAGTTTCATTTCATATTTTTTTTCAGCTACGAACAAGTCTGATACATGAAATGAAGAACACTCAGAAAGATTCTGCTAAATAGGTTTTGGGAAAGCAGGGATCTTGGAGCAAATGTATGTCCTTGTGTTTCTACATGCTCAGTGTGAAATGGTCGATTTTGCTATAAGATAGTGTCACAAAGCTTATGGTCTACACAGTCAGAATGCAAAGTGCAGTTTGTTTTGGTGTGATGCGCATGTACAACCCCAAGAAGATCAGGTTTTAAAATTCCACCGGCAGGTGAGCGACATCGGCAGCTGGGGAGGCGTGAGGCACAACATCAGGCCTTGGTTAAGGCCTGTGAAAAATGTCACCTCCTTCAAGGGCTGGTTAACAGTTTCATACTTAACCCTGGATGTTTGACGTTTTCCAGGAGGGAACAAATTGAATGCAAGCAGCTGGTGTGTGTTAGCGGACAGCTCTGACAAGCCCACAGCTTCAGCTGTGGCAGGGCTAGAGAAACAGTAGTCAGCATCAAGCAGCCTTCCTGAGTTAAACGAATTTCAGGCTGCTCCTAAGGGTGTTGTAGATTCCATACTAGGATAACAATAGCCTGGTCCCAGAACCATGTGCTGCATTTCTCCTCCCTCTGATGGGGCTGTTAGACACAACTCTAATGTAATAGAATGAGGATAACATCCTGAACCCCAGAAAATGTTATAGTAAAGATTGAGGCACTCTCTGGTAGTCAGTGAAACGTTATGTCACCCTTGGAGGCAAATCCAGGAAATGACCATAATATGTAGATACGGTTGTCTCTGGTGGTAAATCTGCAATGGTATACATGTATGTGTAACTATCATGCGTCGATATGATGTCTCTGTTGGCAATGTTGATGGAACAATTCATTGGCAGACAGAATTAATAGCTTCTGGTCATGACATTTATTGCCCTCGTAGGAATGAAAGATTCGGCTGTTGTCAGATATTTTTATATTCATCATTCTATCGGCTTTCTGATTTTATGTAAGTGGTATGTGCACCACGTGAAATCTTTCATCAGAATTACAAATGACTTCTGGGAACTGGTAGAAATCTTTCAGCTTGAAAGGACATACAGGATACAACTAGCCCATGTTAGACACTCTTGTTCATGGGCCAGTTGTCTCTTAGGGATTAAAGGACTTATGCAGAGTAACCCAATGCTATGGAAACAGTTACTGGGGGAATCCAGAGGCTTAAGTTTGCTGCCTGGTGAGGGATTTCACAGGACAGGGATGGGATCTACTTGCCCTCCTGCCAAGCACTTCCTGGGGCATGCAATCTGAGTGCTGCCTCAACTTGTCTTGTCATTTGAGCACTGCCTCAACTTGTCTTGTCATTTGAGCACTGCCCCAACATGTCTCCCAGCTCACCCTGAAGCCGACTGACTGTGAAGAACTTGCAAGCCCAGTTTTTCAAAAACAAACAAATGTTCAGTGTTCTCTGAATAACAAGGAAATGGTTCACATCTTGTGGAGATATAGTCACTTCTCTTGTTACCCCTTTCACCAGCAGGAGTTCAGAATCCCAGAAAACATTGATAGTCAGTTCTAATGAAATCAACAAACCACTGGCATTCCTTTCAAGTTCGCATGAACTCTTTTTGTTTTCTTTGAAGTGTTTTTGTGAATTGTGTAAAGTATCCATGTGGATAAAGCTATTTAGGAACAGAAGATTGACTGAGGTATAATGCTTTCAACAGTACGTGCACATTGTGAAGAAAGCCAAATTCTTTCCATCTGGCAAAAATTAGAATTCACTGGATTATGTGAGCTGTTTTAATTAATTTGATGGTAATTGACTTGTAGTAGAATTTCTGAGCATGGATTGTAGGTTTGCTGGATGGTTGCTAGAGCATCGCAGCTCCCTGGTTTGGAATGATGGTATTGCATTTCCAGATCCTTGGTGCTCTCTCCAAATGGAGAGGATTAGGAGGCATTGGGCTGCCTCAGGAAGTATGCCCCAACTCCTCTCAGCTGCTGACATTTGCAGGTGTCGCTGCCTCTTTCTGCGAGAGAGCGTTCTTCTTTCTCTTGAGTGTGGGTTCCCAATCATCGTGTGTGAGCACCTTGTACCTGTTTTTTTTTGTTATGCTTCCATCATCCTGAGTAGAATTCTAACATCCATGACAGCTGCAAGCCCCTCTAGGCATGGAATGTTCATCCCTGCTACATCACCAGTTTATTTCATTAATGCAATTTCCATTTAGACTGCTTTGCCTGTCTTTTTTTTTTGGTTGAGAATGAATGGAGATGAGCATACGTCATTGTGTAATTCTTTGTTGCTTGATGTCACTGAACTTCCATGTCTCTTATTAAGCAATACATTAATGGGCATATGTAAGTCCATGGCATTGGCTCATCGATCATTTGGTTGGTGTTTATTTTCTGCTGAGACAAGCAACGCTGTAAGTTGCTCTGCCTGTCTGTCAGTTGGTCAGCCTGTCAGATTTTAACATCATTTCTTTAACTTGGGCTGTTTGCTCAGTTTTTGACATCTTTAACATGTCGTTAACTTAACAAAGGGTTTAGGCTCAAGATGCCTCAGCTGCTGAGAATTTGCACTTGTTTATTAGAAGAACAAATAAAGCACAATGTGTCCAAGTTATCTTTAGTGTCGCCAAAAATTTTATTACAAACAATGGTCTTTTCATCTTGTGTTGTGTTACATGTTTTTGTAAACCGATCAAGCCATCGTCAGTTATGGTTCAGATCTCCCTTGAGCCGGAATTATTGAATCAGTAAGCATTCAACGATACGTATCTGCTTTAAATGAACTTTTTAACTTTTCTCTTTTCTTTTGTTAGTGATATGTTTCTCAGGATTAGATTTGCTTTCTGGTTATTATCATCATACCTTGCTTATGTTCCTCACTTCCAGACAACTTTGTGATTAGAGATGTGTGTTGTCTCATAAATATTCCTCCCAAAAGCCAGTTGATTTACTTAACTGAGCAGTAATTGATATATAGATAAAATTTTTTGTGACAAATGTTCTCCAGTTCTGACAGATAATGATACATGCGTCTGATGGGTTTAGACTGAACGCCGTCTGCAGCCTTCTAGAGTGGCAGAGTTTGACGGCGCTAGATTGCCCTGATAAGATGCCTCTGATGGATTTTTCTCACATGTTCTCACTGGGATTAGTCATTCTGAGGAATCTGACAGAAATATGAATTATTAGGAGGAGAAAGCCGAGCTATTTGTAGGCGAGGCTTAATTCATCGATTTGCCTAGAAGAACGTGACTGTGGAGTTGTAATGTGTTATACTAGATGACTATCCCCGTCGCCACGATTCCAGGGAATCCAGCACTCTCTGCTGCTGCTGCTGCCTGATCAGATCTCCTCTCTGAAACCCTATCAAATCACAAATCGCTTGCCTCTTTTTTTTTGGCCTGAAATCTATAGATGTTCATTTTATGATTGCTTTCATCGATCGATCCAACAGAACCTGTTTACAAAGTGTTGCTGAGTGGCGCTTGTTTTCGGCAGGACGACTGAATTAGTAGTGCTAGCCTGGCTTAAGTCTGATGATAAAGGTGGTGTGGTGTGTATATGTGATTAGGACCTTCTCCGTTTCTAAAGCCTTCACAACTGATGGATGAATTCCACAAGCTGATTCAATGATGCTCATCCAGCCATTAGCCCAGTATTCCTCAGTTAGGCTGTGACACCAGAACAGCTCCGCTGCGCATAATGGAACACTGCCGTTCCGCCTGTGGCATAAGATCTTTATACAGCCACTGTCGTCTGCTTGAAATTGGTTTGTCCCTAAAGAATGCTCGTCGCCATGGGGATATTGCACAAGTAACCTCTCCCCTTAAGAATCCTTAATTTTTCGGAAATGCCAATAATTGATGTGATTTGGGGAATATGTCAAGTCCTCAGAAAGATCCAGTTTGCAATGACCCGGGTATCCTAAGTAGTGATGTGAGGAAAGAGGAATATTGTATTTTGCGGGTGATGTGTACATGTAACCGTAAAGATTCCAACAATCACACAGTCGTCGCTGCCCTGGTTTAACTGTACATGCTGTTGTCTTATGTTATACACTGTAAATATCTCCCTGGTCACAGCTTGCTAACTGATCACATTGACCAGTTTGAACCATACATTGAAGTCATCAAGCCCTTTGATTTTATGCAGTTTCCAGATTTAACCAACTGCTTACATACTTTGCATGCCAACAACCAATCAAATCACAAAGCAACTAGTCTTCTAAGTAAACCACATTATTTAATGTATATTGTTGATTGGGAATGTACCATTTCATGCATTTTCTGCCTGTAGGTGTACATACATTTAGAAAGATGTCACTGGCCTAACAACCTGTTCAATCTTTGTAAACATGAGGATATACTAGTCAGAAAGCCTATTTACTCTTTGTAAACATGGGAATGTACTGGCCTGACAGTGTATAAACATGACATGCTCATCAGGCAACCCAATCTCTTTTTGTAAAGACAAGGATTTGCTGGTGAGGCATCCTATTCAGTCTTTGTAAACAGGAGGATATACAGGCCAGGCCTCCTTTTCACTCTTTGTAAACATGAGGATGTACTGGCCAGGCATCTTACTCACTCTTTGTAAACACGAGGATGTACTGGCCAGGCATCTTACTCACTCTTTGTAAACACGAGGATGTACTGGCCAGGCATCCTGTTCACTCCATGTAAACAGGAGGATATACTGGTCAAGCTTTTTATTCACTCTATGTAAACAGGAGGATATACTGGTCAAGCATCTTATTCACTCTATGTAAACAGGAGGATATACTGGTCAAGATTCTTACTCACTCTATGTAAACAGGACCGGTCAAGCATCTTATTCACTTTTTGTAAACAAGAGGATATACTAATTACGCACTCTATTCACTCTTTTTAAACAGGATATTTTGGTCAGCAGTCCTGGTCAGTCTTCGTAAACAGGAGGATATACTGATTAGGTATCTTATTGACTCTGCACTTTGATGGACTCGTCACGACGCTCTGCATTTCAGCAGCAGACCTTGTTCTTTGGTGGAATGAAGTAATTAAGATTTTCTGATCAGAATGTCCTGTTATCTTTGGTAGATATGCATGATACTCAGTGTGAGAACTCTACGTTTTTAGCAGTGGAAGTCTTGCTTCACAGTCATGAGAATGTACTTGTGTATAGTTTTTTGTGGTAATGAGTTTGGCATGATGTAAACAGAGCTTCTTCAAGGCTTGTGTACACAGCTTTGATGGCAGTCTCAAAGCCCAGATCAAATAGACGATGGGCATGCTGGAGCAGTTAGCTGCATGTGTTAAGCCAGCTGCAGAGGAGGAGATCCTTGTGGAGGGAGAGGGGAGAAACACACAAAAAAATGGACCAGCAGTTTACATGGGGTGTACAGTCTACCCTGGGGGTGACATTGTTATGTGGGGAGGATGGTGGGAAGCTGAAGCTGCGGGATGGTAGGACTGAATTACTGACAGGTGTGAGCCAGTGTTACCTGGGGAGTTAGTCTAATCATTCACCTCTGGCACCTATTACCTGGGGATCTGCGCATCATCCTCTGTTACATATGATATATATATATCTACATGGAGAAGAGCCAGGGCATGATGTGATAGATGACTTACAGGTGTGCATACGCTTGGGAGACCAGACACCAAATCTTCCACAAGACTTGCATATAACTACCATGTTTTCCTCTTCTCTGTGGAGATCTTTTTTTTTTCTTATTACGTCTTAGAAACTTTGATTTTTATATATAGATTTGGCAACAAAACTATATAATGTTGAAAGTGGATCATTCTGTTTCACCTCTGAACTGCAGTTCTATGATTATTTGTTATGATTTTGTTAATTAACTGAAAGTACACTGGTGATTGCATGGTGATGAAGTTCGGTTGAATTGTTTCATATTTTTAAACAGGTTGCATTTAATTATTTTTCAATATATTTATTAATTTATTTGATTGTTGTTTTACGTCGTACTCAAGAATATTGCACTTATACAATGATGGCCAACATTATGGTGGAAGGAAACCAGGCAGAGTGCAGGGCATTTTTAAAAATATCTAACATGCTAAAAAATTTACGTACACATTGACAGGAACAATGAATATGTATGTGACTTCACAATAAATGTCAAAGTGAAATTCTGCAAAAAAAGATAAGTACCGGTAATTGTTAAATAATTGAAAATTATCTTACCTTGAGGCCGCCCAAAGAAGTGTAATCCTTCATCAGTTCCCAATAAATGTATTTATAAATCTCCAAAACACTGAGATATTCATTTATAATCAGCACTGTTTCCCTTACATTTCAAGAAGAGAGTGGAGTGTGACAGACTAGTTGATATATTATAGTGCAGTTACTGGTGAAGTTGAGCTGACCATCAGCCCTGAGTGGAGAGAAGGGGAGAGCTGAAATAAATCTGATCAGATCCCAATGACTCACGCCTCTGTCAACATCTTCACAGTCTGTATTAAAGGGAAATTGTCAGATCTTGTCCTCACTTCCACCATCTAGGCAGACTAATTTTTCTAAGAACATGGGAGGAAATGTTTTGTTTGTAGCAGCATTTCTCCCCTCATCATTGGTGCAGCTGCCTTAGTGGTCAGAGCTCTGATTGGTGGGTTTGGCCTGGGGGTTGGAGCCTCCCTTCCTGACTATATCCCCCCCCCTCTTTACCCACACACCCCAGCTTAGCCAGAAGAAGTAATTACCCACAGACCAGGGCTGAGACCAAGGCAGATTGGCCTAATGATAGTAATAAAGTGAGGGAGCTGGTGTTGATGTAGGTCTGGGCTAGCCCAGTGTAACCAGAGAATGGTGTGGACAGACACACACAGTGGAGGCTGCTTCTGGTAATCCAACACCTTTGCTCCCCTTCTGGGCTTGGGACCAAACTACCTCACTCTCCCACTATAAACACAACTCTTGACAAAGAATCCTGCATGGCAAGGCTAGGGTGCTCTATGGCCAGAACAAATTGGTGAACAAGGCAGGCACTTGATCACCATAGATGTTATCAGGATGCCACCCTCCCCATCCCTTATCCATTAGGTGTTACCCCACCAGTCATCCTTAGTTAAGTGTCTCTCAGTTAATTACCATGCCTGAGCCAGGCATCCTCTCAGCCCCAACAAATTGCTCTGCTTTCCTTTACAAAGAGATTTCAGAGTGAGTTTTCTCCCAATATGTCATTTTAACAACAGAGAAGACTCCCTTCGCAAATGCTTTTTATTGGAAATAACTGGAGCGAAATGTTTCAACCTAGTTTGATAAAATCTTCAAGTTTGAGAAATCTGAATTGGCAACTGTTTAAAGGAATCATGCTGTTCCATGTGTTTTTATGTATGTGCATATATGAACCGCAGAAAAGAACGCCTCAACTCAGAAGACATACCTGTAGAGTGCCATTGAACTGATCATTCAACACATTAAACTATTAATTCTGAACTATACCTCAGCTAATTTTCTGGACGTAGTTTACCACACATTAAGGGTCCTTATGCTAGGGGCAGCGGTGGCTAACTTCCTTTAATATACAAGTATGTGCTATACTTCTTGAAAGAACCAGACTGAAAACAGTGCAATCATCCACAGGCTAATGTAGCACAGAACTCCGCCAGGGAAAGAATACTTCCTTATTTAGTTTCCTTTTTTTTTTCACTTCAGTACTTGTAACCCATTTTAATGTGTACATGTCGTCACTGAAAATTGTATTTGAGATGTAGGTAGAGAGAAACATTCTCATCGACTTTTATCAGTGGACAACTTGATGGTCATTAATATGTATGAATTATGACCCGGTGAAGGTGAACTACACTGCACTGGCTGAGTTCTTTGAGTGTTGACCCCATTACAGCCTACACAGTAATCCAGAGATGTGGATTCAGTCCTTAGTTGTGTCATATGCCCAAGACTTTAATGTTGTCATTATTGCTACTGGTCCTTTCTTGTTTGGTGCTCTGCAAAAAACAAAAGGGAAAGAAAATATTTTCTACCAGCATATAAGTATGCTGGTATGCCTTAATAATTTCAGTATACTGTGATTCACTACAGTGAGGCAGCACTTAAAATATGTTGTGTTGAGTACAGTGTAAAACACCAATGAAATAAATAAATAAATAAAGATATGGTGGCTTTCTGACTGACCTGATACAAGGAAACTCTAAATATAACTGAAGAACATACAATAAACTTTAAAGGGGTACACCACTCAAAAATGAAGTTATAGTGAGTAAAAAGAGCATAAAATATACAATAATCTGAAAACACATCACTGATTTTTTTTTTTAGATTTTTTCCCACCAAATTAAACGCAGTCAAATGTTTTGATCTTATGGTGGACTTATGGACCATACTGAACAGCCTGACAAACAGTGACGTCACAGGTTGCTTTTACCTGATAAACAGCCCCTGGTTGTTACATTTCCACATTAAATACAGATGCAGGTGTAATACTATATATATATTCATGTACAATGTAAACATATAACAATCAGAGGCTCTCTAAGAACTGAAAGGAATGTCTGATGTCACTGTTCCCCGGACTGTACAATATGGTCCATAGAGTGTACCGTACAATCAAAATATTTGACTGCATTTAATTTGGTGGAAAAAAATCAAAAGATATCGATAAAGGTATTTTCAGATACAGAATTTTATGCTCTTAATCCTCTCCGCAACTTCAAATTTGAGTGATCTGTCACTTTAAGAAAACAACTAAACAATCATAATTGTTTTCTCTCTCTTTCTTCTTGGGTTCAAAAAAACTTGTTAAACATTTTCAGTCCACTCACCAACGTACATCTATCATACACATTTGTATCTGGTAAACTTGGTACCAGGTGATATATGGCCAGTCAGGAGATAGTGAACTATCAGGGCTCATGTCCTGGAAGCTAATAAAGTACAGATCCCTGGCTGGGTTAGACATTCTTGAGAAGAGATAGCTGTGGGTATGTGTGTGTGTGTATGATGCCAGTGATGATGGGTGCCCGGCAGGAAGACGGGCTGTCTAAGAGATTCTGATCAAGGTGGACCCCTGTCATCGACTGAGACCTCATGTATGCCGGCACTAAACAGGGACCTTGACAGGAGTTGGTGCCAGCCATTTTATCTGCAAGTCTTATCTCCTTTCTGCTAGCAGACCATGTCACAGTGTAAACTACAATTCATCCTGGCTCCAGCATCTGTAGTGTTTGCCTTATATAAACCGGCATTGTTCTACATGAGGCAAAGAGGGTTTTGGGTGTTTTATTAAACGTTACGTAACGGTCTGACAGGATGATAATTTCATAAATGTTTGGGAGATTTCTATGCGGTTAGAAAGTTTTCTGTGGAAATCTGCCAAAATGTTTTTGGTTTTGTTTTTGTTTTTGTGTTCTTCTTTTCTTTCTTTTTCGTCTGCAACAAACAGATAAATCACAGAGCAATTCTAGGAATGCCATCAGTTGCCTGTCTTTTTGTGTCAGGACAGTGTTTGGCATGTATTTTCTACATGTATAACTCCTCATGCAATATTTGATACATGTACCATTATTTATTTGTCTTTTTGTAATCATTTATGGGAGAAGCAAATCACTCTGCAGATAAAACTTGGAATGCACCACTCAGAAGATGGAATTGTGGCCATATAGCAGAGCATACATCTGGTAACTTGGACAGCCAGGTTCAATCATGGCCCAAGCTTACACTGGGAGTGCAGCCCCTTGCCACATGTAGCTCATTGAACTATTAAAGAGTTGCTCCTGCCATAGCCTTACCAACGACCTAGATGTAGCAGTTTTATTCATATCAAGTTTTTGATGATTCATTGCGTTTGGCCTGTGGATTTCTAATGACACTGATGTCCTGCCCCTCACCCCACCCAATGGACTCCTATGGATGTTGTGTTAAGTGAAAAAATTCCAGAAACCAAGTTGTGCTAAACCCAAATCAAGTAAATAAAACCTTTCTTGGGATATGGTGCTATTGTACTGAAAAAAGACTTTCAAATGTCGTTTTACATTTTTCCATTTATTTTAAGAACGTTCTGATGATACAGACATTTCTACAGTCAGTCATTCATCTATGTTACTATTAACAATTTATTCTTTATGAATATAGGGCCTACTTTTTTCAGGTTGCTATGTTACTATTTATAGCCAAATAATCTCAGATTTTTGATGTTTTACTGTACAACTAGTGTGCTTCATTTTCCTGTTAGATTTTTTTTCTTTGGACACTTTTGTCATTTGTAAAATAAAAACTTAAAAACTCTATATGCAGTAGTCATTGATTTATTAAAATTTAAAACAGGAACCAAAACTTGTGATTTTCAAGCATCATACATCACCATTATATGTTTAAAGGAAGTTTACATTAAAGGAAATGTTCACTTAGGTACAAAAGCGATATCTAACTGCTAATATACAGTGAGCTGCTGATATGGGAAATCCACTGCCATGTACCTTTCACAGAAGATGGTCAATTATTGGTTGAACTCTTTGTTAACTGTGCTTGTACTAGTGTTCTAATAAAGGGGCCTGTCTGGTGTTTTGACAAAAATCGGGATTCTGATTATAAAATTGCACTTCTAATAGTTAATACTTCAGTGTAGAAGCCAGCAGTTCAGTTTCATTTAAACCAAACTCTTACCTTCAATCAGTGATTTTTTTTTTATCCCACACCACAGGAAAAGCCAGAGATATATAAATATTTCAGTCCAGCTGTCTGTCATGCTTTGATTTCTCTACAACAAATTTGATGTGAATGTTCAACTTTAAAATTCAGATCAGCTTTTAAAACCAATTTGATCCATGCTTACGTTTTGTCTATTTCATGAATTTCTGGATTCTTATTGGTCATTGGTTTCCATGCCATAACTGTCCTAAATATTGTCTGATTTTGTGTGCAAGTTCACTTTGTTACCCATTAGATTAAGTCTGAAAACCACAGACCAGCCTCACAAAACTTCGTAAGTCTCTTTTCTCTTAACTTTTGTCATGAGAGACGTTGTCAAGGTTATGGCGCCATAAGGCATCATGATTTACGAGAAACCGATTTATGAAGCTTTGTGAAAGTGGACCCAGCTTAATACATTCACCAGTTAGTACATGTTTAAACATGTTGCATGAAGCACATAATCTTTGGTTCCAAAGAAGAAATGATGTTAGCCTCCAGATCGCTGCGATTGAGGAACTAAGAACTCCGCTCAAAATATTTTGAGTAGTGCTGAATGTTTAAGATTCTTTACAGGTATTTTCATCCTGTATTACATTAATATATGTGAGTGTATCTTGACCATGTGTTAAAATAAGTTGAGTTGGAATAATAATGGCCCCTCATTTTGTCCTTAGTGCTTAAAAGTTGTGAGCATTGTCACAATTGTATCCATGTTCAGCAAAGTTTCAGCATTATTTTTATCATATCACATTATCTTGTACTTTGTATGTAGCTCACTGTCTGTTCATGGTGCTGATGTAAGTATAGGGCTGTCTCACTGGAATGCCATGTAGAAGACACAAGGCATGAAACAACCAGGTAATTGCTGTATATGAACACAAGGTCACCCAGTGCTCATTTATTCCGTTGTACAATGTACTAAGGGTCATGTAAGACATTCAAAGTACCAATTGGCAATTTCTGTAGCTAGTCCTGTTCTTGCACAGGATTGTGTACCATTCTCCCATGCAGAGTCTGTTTAATGACCACTTATTTATCTATTTTTGTGTAGGAGGTTAAAATATAGAGCCTTTCACTCCTCTGTTTTTCGTGGATAGACAACTGGACACCTATCAGTGACTAACCATGATTCCACAGTTCACTTCTTGAAGTGTTGTCCGTTCAAAGTTATCCCCCTTGAATTGCCTTATTTGAAACAGCTGTTCATTTATATTGAGATCGTGATACTTTACTGATGTGTATCTTGACATTAAAACAAATCAGCTGACTTAATTGCAGTTTTAAAATTCAGTACGTTTGGCTCATAATTTATCATATGTCATAAAATCCAAATGCAGACATGTTTATGGCCAGTGATTACAGACTGCATGGTGATAAACTTGTGGATGAAACCCATTGGTTTATACCGATAGTGAATATAAACTGAAACTCAATCAAAGCAAGCACATAAATCATGCCTATACCACAGTGAACATTTCTTTCTCTTGGATTCTGACAACTCTGTTCTGTTGTTTCTGCCTGATGAGGAAGTCGTGACTTTTTATTGGCTTTTTTTTCTTCAAAATTACTGATTTTCCTTTGATTCTTCACCAAAAGTGCATCTGTATGCTTCACGAAAGAAGTAAGTACATATTCAAGACGTGTCCAGTTGATTTTGCATCTGGAGGAAATTAAAAAAAACCGTTGATAAAAGCATCCAGTGATTGTTGAACTTTAAGAGATAAATCAGGCATAAATCTGCGATAGCTTTGACATGCTGCGATGTTGTTTTGAACAGCATCCAAACGGTCGACGTTGTTGTCAACTGAGGCACAGTTGAAAGGCCCAGGTAAATAGTTAGGATGTCAAGAATATGACCGACAAACCAAACAGTTGTCTGTTAGTGATGATCAAAGATTACTGTTCAAAACATTACTGCATCCAGACCCACATCAGGATCACTTCCAAAATTTCATACATTTGTGCTATGTCCAAGGAATATATGTGAGTCAGATTCATCCATAACCTATTTTTGCATCTTGCTGGATGGACACACACAGAAATGGGTGGATGGACACACAAATAAATGTGTGGATGGACACACAAATAAATGGCAGGAAAAGCACCAGGTAAAAAATAGAGTGAAGCCAGTGGGACTTGGATTTGAACCCAGATCTCTTTCGTTGTTGTAAATCTGCCTGAAAGTCAGTGTTGTCCCAAACTTTGGCACCTCGTCAAGTGAATGGCCCAAGTTAAAGGGACATGGTCGCCCAAATAGGAGATATTTTTGCATTATTAATAAATGACATGAGTATGAGGTATTTTTCTCAAGAAGTAAAAATTACAAGCTTTTCGTTATTCCCACCACCAGCATTGTACATTATGTGAATGTTTAAAAGTAACAAAAAAACTGAAAACTCAAGTCTGCCAGAATATTTAAATGAGGGACTGAGTTCGGTGGAAATAGAGGATGTGCACAGTGCTTGGTAAACTTCACGTGAAGAAATGTGGCTGATGACACACGTAAGAGGACTTACGACTCGCTCATAGCAACACTGGCCAAAATGAGACGTAAAAGAGAGCTCAGCAGATTGACAAACAAGTCTAGAGTTGTAATTACTGGCCAGTTGTCGCAAACTAACGCTTGATACATGTAAATGGTTGCAAATGTTGTTGTTGTTGTGGCGGAGACCTTGTCTCTTTTAAATATGGGTCAAAATCTGTTCAATGGCCTCACATAGCCACTTTTTTTAACAAGTACTCTGAGATCACAAACCATGCCACTACTTAATGTGTAAATTGTCCACTTCATACAAAAGGACAATAATCTGAGTGCTTCCTTTCTGCCACTGATAATCAAAGAGTACTGCTCCAAAAAATGCTCCAAATTTTAATGTGTTGGTGCTTTGCCCATGGGAGATAGACAGATGGACAAAATAGACACCAACACCTGGATTTGAACCCATATTTTCTTGGTTGGGGTAAAGCTGTTGAACCAACCTGATTGACATGGATCTGATGGATTACTGGTTCACTTGATCATGAGATTGGGAGACAGAAGTCCCTTCACCCAGTAATTAAAATGGCACGTGTGGACAGAATTCTCTTGTCAAATTAATCATCTTTTGTCACCCTACAGGTAATCAACCTTCTTCTCTGTGGGGGCGTTAAAAAAAATTGCAGCGTGGGCGAATCATGATGAGGTGTTATCGACCCTCTTATCAAAACCTAGTGCATGCTCAGCTGTGGGATTTCTTGTTCAAGATGTGTATCTTCGGCTTCTTCCGATACACAGTTGTCCCAGTAACACATGGTTTACATGACGGTGTAGTCTGGAGGATGTACTATTAACTCCATCACACTTATTTGGTATGTAAGTTTAATGTTTATCATCACAGGACCTTCTTAAGACAACAGCTGTTACGATTAGGTGATACCAGCCTGCAGTTATTACCTACAGTGTTGTAACCATTTCAGAGGCATTTTTTGTTCAGATTGACATTCTTGAAAGTAAGGCTTAAGACATGTCAACCTTTCTTACTGTTTTACTTAGCATTCATGCTCATGTAAAGTTGTCACTCGTGAAGTTAAGGCATTTAAACTTTTAGTTTTTCTCCATTCTTTCTTGGGACACTGTGTATCAGGAGAAGGGGTCAAGAACTGGCCAGACCAGTGTCATTAAAGTGTGAATACATGTCTGGTGTCTTTGACATGATTTAGAGAGGCATCATGTCTGGTGTCCTTGACACCATGATTTAATGAGGTAGCAGCGATACATACATCTGAACCAGCAACAGGACTGGCATGCAACTTGAAACTTAGACATGAGTATGACATCCAGGAATGGACAGCAGAGATTGGCTTTCAGCGATGTGCATAAAACAGTATGTCCGCCATGTACATTTTTGTTTTGTTTTTTACGGTCATTTAACACTGCATAGAAAACAATTCAAGAATGCTTTGACTAATTGCCCTCACACTTGGACAGTGGTATGTAGCATCAGTTGGAGGATGACTGGGATTGGTTTTCAGAGGTGTTCATTAAATAATGTAGGCCACAGTCTTCTTGATTTTCCAGGATGCTATGTTGATAGGGGACGTCTAAGTTGCCATTGTGCTAGGAGACATGCAAGTTGTTACTTTTTAAACCGTGACATGAACAGTTAGAATGAAACCCTACTGAGGTAAATTGACAAGTGGCCAGATTTCACTGGTAAGGTGTGACATTTTGCCAACTATCAGGCTGTTGTTGATGCTCCTATCATTAAATTTTGATAGCCTTTAAGAAAAAAACTTGCTTTTGACGGATTGCATTCAAACTTGGAGGGTGTTTGGAAAGCAGTGATGGGACTTCCAGATTTGCTTTTCAGCTTTATGATGTGTGTAAAACTAACTGGATGAAATGGCCTGTCAGCCAATCACGTTTCAGGAATAGGATTATCCAGTAGTCATGGTGTCCTTCGGCTCATACACATACATGTTGACAGGGTGGCTCGTGTGCACTGTAGTAGGATAATTGGACAGATGTCAAAGTGTATGTGACTGACAGCTTAAGCTTCTCCATCACTGAAGCTAATGTGTTTATTTATTTGATTGGTGTTTTATGCCGTACTCAAAAATACTGAAGCTAATGATCTATTGATCAGTTGTTATAGGGATGTACATATGCACATAATTATAATACAGATATGCTTTCATCAAAGTGCATGAGACAGACATTTTATGGTCATAAAATTGGAACTACACACAACTTGAAGCAAGAGTTCACTTCTAGCTAACAAGACAAGGGCTATAACATAGATTGGAAAGGAGGAACTTGTAAATGTTAACTTCATCACATTGTGTATTTATTTATTAATTTTATTTTATTTTTTTTTTATGCTGTAGTGGAGAATATTTCACTTATTTGACAATAGCAAGGGAGGATACAGAGACTGGGGGAACACCAACAACGGACCATCCGCTGGCTCCTGACACACCGTAATTCCCACATAGTACTGAAAAGGAGGCCTTCATCTTAATAAAGAAAAATTGTTGCTTACAGATTACTTCATCAATATGTACATGTGTAAGGGATGAAGGTTATGCTGGGTGGGTCACCTCAGGATTTGAACGCAGGATCTCTCCGGCCAAAGACCTTGCAACACTTTACCATCTGAGCTAAAGGGAAGTACAAGCACTGGAATGCTGCTGGTGTTTCACATGAAGAAAGTTAAAGGAAGTACATGTAAATTGGGGCAAAGGAGGATCTGATATTGATCTACAAGTAAATTGCGGTTGAATTAAGAGCAGGTGTTATTAATCTGCATGTATTTTAAACATGTATGGGTTCTGGGTTTGCTGCCGGAGGCTTTTCCAAGTGTTCATGACATAACATTTTAATGACTCCAAAGGATCCTTTACTGTTCTACCAAATGCATTGTGTTTAATCAAAAGCTGGAAGCATGGGTGGACCTTTTAATTAGAGCCATGTGTACGTACCAATGGCTTCGCTGACTTCATTGAAGTTCTGTGTGTGATATGTCTGCATGGTGTCTTCAGAGTTATATTGACTTTTGTTAATCAGAACTGTTAAAATAAGGAGCTCTGCTGTTAACCAAAGGGACATTGTAAAGTGTCAAAATGAAACACTTATCTCCATGGTTTCATATTGGAATCAGGGTAAATAGGTTTCAAGTTTGCCTTGTATCTTGACCATGAAATGGAAACGTGCTCTTGTACCAGGAATTTTCCAGGAGAAAGTAATGGATGATGTTTATGATCTCAGGCATGTCACATGTCACAAACAGGATAAACGTGGTTGTTTTCTACATTTTGGAAATTCTTGGAGCAGCCATTGTGTGACTGAGTTATTACTGATGGGTTGAACTGTCTATGGTTGGAGGTTAATTAAATGGGTTGGGTCCACATACATGTATTCCAAACCTAAAACAGTCAACTTGAATCATTGGACAGAAGATTAAAACTGAGAAGAATAATGATGGTGTATTTCATGGGGGGAGCAGTTATTTCAAAAAATGATTGCAATATTATTACTAGGCCTTAATGCTTTAATAGTAGGTTTACGTACATGTAGGTGGATGGTTTTAATTGTTTTTCTCTTCAGTAACTAAAATGTCTTAGTTCACAGTTAGAATTTGGTTAAAAGATAAGTGTTTGGCAAAACATTCTGAACATAACAGATTTGCAGATCTGCTTAATGCAGATTTATACAGTTATCTCTTCATTAATTCTCATTATTTTCTGTTAATTTTGATTCTACTGAGAGCCTCTTGCACGATGATATTTTGTACCTACTTGTTTGAAACATGTTGATAAGAACCTTTCATTTTGATATTACAAAAACCCATGAGGAGCTAGCCTTTGTTGAGTGATGAAGAAGATTGCCTTTCATTTGATACGTCTTTCGAGACGTCTGTCCTATTTTTCTGTTTTTCCTTGTTTCCATTATTTTGGAGGGAGCCATGGCAGCTTTCAGTGGTTGGCAATGCTGTCTTAGGCAGTCATACGTGAGTTGGCAGGATTGCCACTTGCGTTCTACCAAAATGACGCATAGCACATATGTCACAGGAGGGAGATCAAGTTTGTTAAAGGTCACTGATTTATTCCGTGCACTTTGTCAATGTCATAGTATATTTCAAGTTAAAAGTTCTTGAATGCAATTATGACATTACAGAAACAACAGTCAGATAAAATAATTGATGAATAAGACATGAATTACTACACTGCAGGCTGGGATATTTGTAATTCAGTCTTTGTGGGCTGTATTGTAAGCCCTTTCTGTAATGCTTTTCACCCTGCTAACAGCTCAGCATGTGTTGAAAAAGAAAAAAAAATTGCCATTCTAAGAATTCAGTACCATATCTCTAATTTCTCTGGCTATTTTTTTTGGCATAGGCTTATAAATTACGTTTTACAGCCTGGTTATATTGCCAGAATCATCTGGCAATCTTTTCCAATGTTCCCATGTCCTCCCACTGTTGCAACACCCATCAAATTCACCCCAGCCTTGCATCTCCATTGCATCAGTTAATATCTTGCGGAATTGGAACAAAATTGTCACCTGGGCTTGTCGTGTTCAATAATTATCAAAGTAGAACGTGTTGGTTTATGCTTTAGTACTTGTACTTGAGTCTTTGTGAGGCTGACAAGGTTTATGAGATGGCCTGAGGAGATATAGTTTATCACAGTCTTGGCAGCAACATTTACCCAGAGGGCTTGTGCCTGGGGAAGCACTCCAATCCATCATGTGGTCAGTACACACAGACTTCTTAGCAGGCTCTTATAGTCGGTCTGAAAGGAAGATGGAAAGTGATGCTGACCGGAATTAACATACCTTTTCAGCACATGAATACTGTGCCAGGTGATGTGGAAAAAACATGCCAAAATGGATTCCAGAAAAAACCTTTACAAATAGAACACTTTAGCCACTCCGTCAATACGTTCAGCAGACTTGTATTTCCAGCAGTATACTTGTATATGGTTTATTCCGATAATATTTAAGTTTAGATGGCGGTTAAAGTTATCAGGCAACTATAAGAAAGCCCAAGTTTTGACCAATCCCATTATAGTTTGATTGACACATGTGAAGAAATCCTGTTGTGATATTCCAGTACAGCACACATAGTTTGCTTTAACTGTCCGTCTTAGCACTTAATTTTCTCACTGTTTGTATGTTAATCTGGATTGCTTTCGTCAGGCCCAGCATCAGGAATAAGTGAAATTATTTGAATTTTTTTAGAATAATTTGGCGATGTGGTTCTTAGGCTTTACTTTGTTGTAGAAAGTCTACATGAGAACATAATCTATCGTTTTCATACCCTTGCATGTAATTTCTAGAAGTTGAAATGTACTACTACAATACCTCCATATTTAAATTTTGGCTGGGAACTTTCTCTCATATAAGAACACAGGCAGCATGCATGTTCATTGCTTAGAACACATTTCCAAACTATATTTGTTGTTAAATTGTGTTGATTATTATTCCAAATTAGGGAAATGGTTTACACAGTTTTGTCAAATTTTAATACCTTTGATTGTGGTACCAACAGTGCCCTCAGATGACTGCGCAGGCTGCTCTACATATTTTAAACCTGATTTCCAATTTCAAATCTGCTTTATTCTAGAGGAGTTTGAAATTGAAGTGGCCCAATGAATTAGACGTTGTATGCTACCGATGTGACTAACAGTCGTCTTTAAAATCTGTATGTTCCTCAGTTAGCAATAATCAGCCAAGGAGATCGCATGTCGCAGTGGTTTTAAAGCGCTTGTGTTAGGGCCTTATCGGCTGTTTTATACCATTGCTTCGGTCAAAAATTTCCACAGTCCGCCATGTTTAGTCAACTGTCAAGAGAATCCGGTAATCTCCATGGTGTAGAGCTTTTGGATGTAGGATTCAAGCTGTTACATAGGTAGCTCAAAACCTGAAAACTCCCACAGTGTGGAGAATGTATGATAAACAAAATGTCTAACCATGGTGAAGTAGTTAATAATGGGGCCACTGCCTAAAACAAGCGATGTGAGCTTAACTCAACTGTTTTAAAACCGCTGCTGATCATTGCTGATTGAGGAATATACAGATTTTAAAGGCTAGGCAACATCTAAATACAGATAGGAAAATGCCCCTCATTTTTCAAATAGACCTCTGTTGGACATTCTATCGGCAACAATCAATGTCTAATTCCTTAGGCTAAAATTGAGGCAGTTGATGACCGATAGTTCACTCTCACCAAGGTCAGAGGAGCTCGAAGAATTCTGGAGCAACATACTGTATCTTGTCAATGCTGGTTACGTAATGAATACTAGACCAGCTGAGGTGGGGGGGAACATGCCATTGTGTATTCTAGAAAACATTCTCCCAAGAAGAACAGTGAAGAAGTATTTATGGAGAGTCAGTTTGCAATCTTCTCATGTAGCTATTAGAGTATTAGTGTTATCTTTGCTCACATAATGGGCGGGTTTGCTGAGCATTTCCAGACCACACTTAAGATAGTTCCAAGATGTCGGAAAAACCCATCACTCTGCATGCTGTTCTGCTGCAATGCTTGTGAATTACTATCTCTTTGCGTATGAGCACTGCAATATACAGAAACAGTTACGCATTTAATATGCATTTAAATTTACAGGCACACAAAAAAATATACTGATTGGGCCAACTCGTCATAGCTGTGCAGTGTTCCACAGATTTAAAGCTGGAGTACAACAGCGTTGTTAATTCTCTGTTTCTTAGGGGGTTTCATTTGTTTTTTGAAGCTCTCATACATGGACATTTCTTTTTGCTGGTTTCAGCATGTCCTCATGTGGAGTTTGCTATCCTCATGATGTCTTTGCCAGTGGTTTTTGTGTTACATTTGCTGATTTGTTATTTGTCTTTGACTCGCCCTGATTGACAGGCTCCTGCCTCCGTGGACTAGTGAACTGGCTGGACCAGTGTCACTGTAATGTGACTGGGTGGGGTGTCATGTTCGGTGTCTTCAGCTTGATGTTCCAGTGGCGTAAGCACTCTGGCAACATTGACTCACCTTGTCACACAGTAAATATACATTCTAAGAACTCCTGGCTGTCATATGACTGAAAAATTGTTATTAAAGTATAAGACACATATATATACTTAAGTTTCAAAGCAGCTTTAACTGCAGTCTGACGTGATTAAGAGAATTTCGCAAATCAAAGAATTACATCACAGCCCACACAGAATGGCGGCAATTCCCGCCTGTCAATTGAACATGATCAAATGTTATCTTCTATGGTCTTAGTAGATGTTAATAGAAAAAATTACTTTACGGAAAAAAAGACATAATATTGTCCAACCTTTTTGGCAGACTTTACTTAGAGCATGAACTGTCTTTCACTTTAAGTACAGTGTTAAAACCTAAGAACGCTCCAAAAAAGACACCTAAGCCTACCCGAGACTGTTCTTCAGTGGCTTCCATGTTCCTTCAGCTGCTGCTATTAGGCCACCTGTCTGAATGTCAGTTTACTTTTCATAAGATAATCATTGCCAGATGTTTTTTTTTTTTTTGGATGTTGTTGTTTTGGTTTTTCTGCATTCCAAATGTTTCAGCCTTAAGGCATGTAAACTGGAACTGCTTTTGGTTAGAGTGTGATCCATCTGGTGTAACGTTTTACCAACCAGCAATTATAAAATATGTTGGAATGATAGGTCGATAAATACTGTTATGTTTCAATCAAAGCGTACTTAACTTGTAGACTTGAAAACAGTTATAAACCAGAAACATGACTTTGTAGTCAGTGTTATTTGTATTGCTAATAAACAGGGTATGAATGCAAGATTGTGTTGAGAAAAGGAATGATTAACGGCAGGTATAGTTTATGTTCATTTAAAGGTGATTAATTCGAACTGTGTTAATGATTTCTATACTTTCACACTGCTCATGTGCAAATTGATGAATTAAAGTGCACTAAGCTATGGCTTTCATGTACTTATACTTATGTTTTTAAGTATTTAGGTAAACTGCAGGTAATTGAAAATAATGACTGTACCCACCCTTACCTGCATATGTTTCTCCTCTCCATGTTGAAAATGGCAATGAAAATGACTGTATTTTACCTTAAGTTTAATATGGCAAAGTGCACTTCCAGAATCACAGAAAGGCTTTTAAATGATACTTTTGATGCCATCACTTGATTTTTTCTGATGAGAAATTATGCAAACTGTACAACAAAGCTCTTATTTGGACCTATAAGGTTGAGGAATAAATCACAATCAAGCTAAATGTGTGTCTTGAAAACGGCTACACATAAAACACATTGATTGAATCTTTTACTGTATTCACAGTCATTCAACCAGTATTGATTTTGTCACCTATGAATGTTCTTGTTTCATATCCTCTCTGCACGTGAATACAGATCTGCGATGTGAATTGGCACTTACATGTTGACATAGATAAACAGCACATTTAGCAACTGCGTTTTTCAGGTAAAGATGACGGGGTTAAACCTCCGGTTAGAGTACACGTTACACCTGTATCTTTGCCCATGAAAAGGACAGAGAGAGAACTTGCAGAACTCGTTGTTTTGGCACTCCTGCAAATTGGCTCTCCTTGGAAAAGAGCCGAATATCCCGACACACACACAGATGCACCTATTTGACCTTTGATCTCTGCCAGACTAATCTATAAATATATATGTGTGCTTTTATTTCAGGATTATTGGCTAAAGAAATAGATATGCACATGGCATGAGGGAGTGTCTGAGAGTTTATAACCACAGGATAAGTTACACCAGAGACTGATGCTTTTACACCAATGATGTGTTTATTCTGTTTCTTCAACAAATATTTGCCTAAATCCCAAGCATTTATTCCTGCTTCAACCAGACTGCTATCTTTCAGCAGCCTGTTTTTTTTTGTTTTTTTTTTCCTCTTTTTTTTATCATCATCGCTTCCTACATTCACCATACGTTTATTGTGAATGGATTCCCTGGTGCTGCCATCAAGCGGCCAGTCTTGTTTTGCCTCTGTAACCCAGGTCAATTCAAATCCTAATTTTAGCCACAAGGATTGTAATCAGATGTGTGAAGGCAGTGTTTTGGATTTTCCTTGTTTTTATATGAAAAGCCCGAACCGGGCGTCTTACTGAGAATCTACCCCGTGACTGACATTGTTAGTGTCATCGTACATTGGCAGTGTTTTGTCCACCCTGATAATAATTGGCAAGCCTTAGGAAAAACTGTTGGAGATAATGAGTTCAGGCATGGTGTGCTGATTCAATAGGATTTTCAGCAATTGCATGGAAGAAGTTTTTACTGTTGTAAGTGGGAGATAATGCTGTGATGAGAAGCTGGTAGAGTTGAAACAGTTGAACATATATGAGCAGATTCCATGGGAATTTCAACAAAAGCATAAAAGGGGTTTTTACTGCTGTAGATCAGAGGTAATGTTGCGACTCAGGGAGAACTGAAACAGTGGAACAAATAGGAACTGATGAACAAAAGCACGGAATGAGTTTTTACTGCTGTAAATGGGAGACAATTAGTGTTGTGATCAGGATCTGAGAGTTAGATCTGAAACAGCCTGGAACAAATATGAGCTTAGTCTCTGTGAAGAACCTGAAGAAAAGCTGGAAAATGTTCATTTTTACTGCTGTAAGTTCGATGTAATGTTGCGATCAGAAAGTCAGTTCAGTTTGCGAGAGCTGAAATAGAGGAGCCAATATATTATCTCCTAACTGACCCTCCCCCTCCCCCCCCCCAAAGATCCTCAAACCCCTATAATGTTTACCTGCATATCAGTCTGTCCAAATACAAGCAGTAGCTACATCTACACCACCGCTAATGTAAAACTTCCCACCCTGTCTCTGGCTGTAGCTCCCCGGCTTCATCATCATGCCTTGACAGCCTTGTGACAGTTAGACAAAGCCTGTGTGTACCTCCTTGGAAAAGTCCCTGTCAGGGAAGCTGGTATTTGGGGGTAACTGAGGAGAGTTCATTGTGATCCCCATCAGTCCTCTGGGGATTCACTGTGTTTCAGTGTGGGTATAAACCCTGACTATTACAAGCTTGATCCTCCTAGGCCATCATACTTGTGTGCACCCAGTCTCCAGCCAATCCTCTATATATATATATATGCCACAGCGGCTCAGCCACGCCAGACCTTTAGTGCTGTTTTAACTTCTTTATTATTAACATGGACTAAACCCAGTGACAAAACCCTGGAAAACTATTTTTTTTTTTTCTTTGTTTTTTTTTTGGCTGTGTGGCAAGAGAACTGCTTTTGGGCTGAGGCTGAGTTGTTTTTTGTTTTTTTTTTATTACTGCTGTTAAGTACTGGTTGAAACTTGGTGAACATGGTGATGAAACGGGATATAGAGTCGGATGATGAAGACGCACTTGGAAGGACTCTCCGATGCTTTACCCTCTAATTGAGATAACACTTAGAAAAGAGGCCACAGAGGGCAGCAGATTACACTTGAAGGGTTCAGCAGACCTCAAGCCTTCACTCCGAGCTCTGGGATACTTACCCTATACCCAAACTCCACCATCCACAGGCTAATTCTTTTCAGTGTGACACAGATTGCTCCCTGGGTTTTGGGTGTTGTATTGTGAAAAAGGCAGATAGAAGCAAGTCGCCTTTAGTTGACAGCGTAGAGGAAAGTAGGTGAGTATATAGATGAATATATGATGGTGTGAGTGCTTGTGTAGGTCTGGTGTATACATGGCTTTCCTCCGCTTACACAGGGATTACTGTTATGAAGAGCAGTATGCCAACACATCAGTCTTCCGTGTATTCAGTGTTTACAGAAGGTGTTGAAATGTTGTGTGTATTCTCCCGTCAATGGGTTAAGATTTTTGAAGCTGTAATCACAAGTATCATTTATAAGTCACTTGGGACTTCTGTCATTCAGTCACTCAATCAGTCAGATGAGTTTGGCATACTATCTTTTAGGGCATGAAAATTCCATGAAAATTCACATGAATAAGGGAGCCGAAGGGCTGGATTATACAAAATCGTATTAGAGGGACGTACATGTTTGAGATGCCGCAGCTGAAGTAGAAATATGGGCCTGTGTTATATTTTTATTTTTTCAAGTTTTCAAGTCAAACTAGCCTTACATGAATCATTGCAGCCTCACAACACATAGGCAAAATTATAGTGACAATATATATCAGTTCAGTCTCAAGCTTGTAGTGGTGGAGTATAGCTAAGGCACTTGACAGCCAGGATTTGATGAATGGGGAGTTTAGAGTGCTAAGCTAATGTATGTATCTCTTAGGGTACCCTCTGTATCGACCCAGTGTGTACCTCTATACGATAAGGCTATTGTGCACTAGATGTCAGAAGCGAATTTTGTAGGTTGCTTAAAAAATGGATCATATGGACTTTCAGGTGCCCATTATGTGGTTTTTATAAGACAGTTATAACCAAGTTCATTGAGGTCATATGTGCACAAGAGTCATGCACTTTGACATGCAGTGTTGCTGATTTTTGGCTTCATTTTTTTTTTCTATATCACAATTCACTGTTAAATGTAACAGTCACTGTATGCTTTATTTAAGAGCTGGCAAGTTGTGATATTTTTCCGTCAAGTCCATTACATGACATCACTTAACATTTGACATCAGGGTTTTCGTGTCCTTAAGTTGTACTTAGAGCAACTGGTTACATGTGAACTTACATGTTGTACTGTGAATGCGATATATATGCAAATGCATAAAGATAGCTTACATTTTGATAATTACACTGCAGTGGGTTGAATGTATATTAGTTCTACACTGCATTTAAATTATACACCAATATGGAGATTAACTGAGCATGAGCAGTTTGTGAAATGTAGACTATAGGGTTCTTGAGGTGATAATAGGGATAGAATATGTTTAAAGCCCCAGTACCTACATATATACAAGATTATTCATTACCCAGGCCTCATCATACAACTTTAATAGCCTACTAACCTCAGATAAACTTCTGTCGTGCTCTGACGCAAATCTGCTTAGTGTGATAAGTGTTTGATATATGGATAAGTAAACTGAAAAGTTTGTAAACTAGCACGTATGGATCATAATTAATTACTGCCACGACTAGAAAATATATGGACTGTACAGAGCAGTGAATGTGGCATCCTCAGTGTATATACTCTGTGACATGCATACTGAATATGGTGAGCACCTGGAAAAGTCCCTGTCAGGGAAGCCTGTGTTTGGGAGTTACTGAGGAGAGTTCATTGTGATCCCCATCAGTCCTCTGGGGATTCACTGTGTTTCAGTGTGGGTATAAACCTTGACTATTACAAGCTTGATCCTCCTAGGCCATGATACTTGTGAGCACCCAGTCTCTAGCCAATCCTCATATATATATATGTATACTACAGCGGCTCAGCCACGCCAGACCTTTAGTGCTGTTTTAACTTCTTTATTATTAACATGGACTAAACCCAGTGACAAAACCCTGGAAAACTGTTTTTTTTTTCTTTTGTTTTTTTGTTTTTTGGGTTTTTTTTCGCTGTGTGGCAAGAGAGCTGCTGAGGCTAAGGCAAATCTGCTTAATGTGATAAGTGTTTGATATGTAGATAAGTAAACTGAAAAGTTTGTAAACTAGCACATATGGATCATAATTAATTACTGCCACGACTAGAAAATATATGGACTGTACAGAGCAGTGAATGTGGCATCCTCAGTGTATATACTCTGTGACATGCATACTGAATATGGTGAGCACGTGGAAAAGTCCGTGTCAGGGAAGCCTGTGTTTGGGAGTTACTGAGGAGCGTTCATTGTGATCCCGATCAGTCCTCTGGGGATTCACTGTGTTTCAGTGTGGGTATAAACCTTGACTATTACAAGCTTGATCCTCCTAGGCCATTGTACTTGTGTGCACCCAGTCTCCAGCCAATCCTCTATATATATATATATATATGTATACTACAGCGGCTCAGCCACGCCAGACCTTTAGTGCTGTTTTAACTTCTTTATTATTAACATGGACTAAACCCAGTGACAAAACTGTGGAAAACTGTTTTTTTCTTTCTTTCTTTTTTTTTTTTTTTTTTTTTTTTTTTTTTCACCACCAACACAGGTGGTGCCAAAAGCCAATGAAGCCAGACTTAGCTATTAGCACATCACAGGCCACTTCCAGGGTTTAAATGATTCACTGTGATAGGGGACACCTTTGGGAGCCTTGTCAGGGGAAATATGTAAATATTATAGTATGGGGTGTTTGTTCAGCTGTGAAGGGGCTGAATAGTCACCTCTAGGGTTTAGGAGGAGGAAGAGGGGTGGGGGAGGCCTATAAGTGTCCCTGTGCCTCTGTGTGCTCCTGGCCAGCCAGGTTGCTATGGTTGAAGGGGTTAGATCTGTGGCTAATACAGCTGACAGTGACAGGTGACACAGCCCATCACATCCTGGACTTACCACACCATACCATATATCACTGGTAGGTTACCTGGGGAGGCTGCAAGGTTACTGGCAAGTTATTCTATACATGTATGTATTCCAAATTCCTCAACCATTTTGCATAGTTAACTGCAGCTTGCAGTTCATGTAATGTATGCATCTTTTTTTATAATAGCTTTTGGTGACAAAAGTACATTGGTTTGGGTTGGATGATTTTCAGAGCTTCACAGAAAGTATAATTTTATAACTGCAAAGTGTAATGCTCTCAGAATATGCTTGAACGAGCATCTTGCAAACATGAAAATGGTATGGGAATCATGTGGCATACATAGACTGATATATCTGAACAGGGGATAGACCGTTTAGAGAAATATTATACAAGATAAGGCTATATTTAAAAACAATTGTAATGGTTTTAAGGTGATGTGAGATCATTTAACTGGGTTGTAAAATTAATGATAAATGTGTAATGAAGTAAGTATAATTACATCTCTTCTTATTTATTGTATGGATTTTCCTTGTGTGTGTAGTGGCAGGTAAACTATTCATTATTTACATTTGACTGTATATACATCAGGTCTGCCAGCAACCTTTGGATGGTTGTGCGTTTCCCTCTCTCTGGATCTGTCCAGTTTCTTCCCACCACAAATTCTGGCCTCTGTCACATACGTGTATAAGCGCAATATTCTTCTTTTATAGTATTGTGCAAAAAGCAACAATCAAATAAATAACTAAATATCAGGATACATGTAGATAACAACATGATAGTTGTGTGCAGTATTTAATACCAATATTAAATTTGATCTTATCATATGTCACATTGTTTAATCATAATTGTGGAGTTTGTGATGGCTTAAGAGCTTCGTCATCTGTGCTACACCTGGGAATGTATATATCAAACTGTAACAGACAGCCAGTATTTAGACAAGATTGTCAGGTGAAGTATACATACACCCTGAGACTATTTATATGAGAAGATCCTAAAATAAAATAACCTCAGGACTGTATAATAAACCTAATATTATGAGCTTACAAGACCCTGAAAGTGTCTCGTGTTTTATAGTTAACATGACACTCAGTTGTTATTTCAGCCGTTAATAAACACTGATGAATTTATAACTGTTCTGCGTCCAGTGTGTGATTCTGCTCCATGCCACCACATGTGTTTCTGTGAGGTCTGTTATTAGTCACATATGCCACATATATTGTACCTCCAGTATTGTGTTTAAAATAAAGGAGCGAAGATGCAGTCATCATGCAGTATATACATGTAAGTGTATATGTGTGGGTTAGGTGTCTAATTTCTGTTTGCATATGCATGTATGTTGAAAACATGATGTACTGTCTTATATGATGCATACATGTGTGCAAGACTGTTTAAGTGTTGCCAAATTTGTACGAGTAGAATGTGTTTATATTGGAGACATGGTGCAAGGACAGATTTGCAAAACAAGCTTTAGACTGGAGACATTGTGACACGTAGTGGTATACAGTACATATGTATATATATATATATATATTCTTTGTGCATGTATGTATACGCTAGGCGGGTGCTGCATTCAGTATCAGTATTTTGGTGCAAGTGGAATGTCTTGAATTGGGGAGTTTCGAGTTCAAACTCTTTTATCGTTAAAGGTAAAAAAAGCCCTACTGTACAATGTGACCAGTCAAAAATGTTAAGCAGTTATTTCAGATTACATTTACTACAACTTGGACTTCTGAGAAAAGTGTCACAAAAAGTTATTTAGACTAGACGTATGGTAGGCAAAGTTGAGGAGCTGAAAGTTTCTTAACTTAAGAAGCTGTTGATTGAAGGAGAGGTGGTTTATACCTCCCTAACACATCGAGACAGGTGATTGGTAAATTAAAGTGAACAAAATTGCCTGACATTTTTGATAAGTCACATGACACAGTTGGACTCTTTTTACCTTTTTCGATGAAAGAGTTCAAACTCGAAACTCCCCTGTCGGGAACATAACAACACATAATGGTATACAGTGTGTTCACCATATGCTAGGCTTCGTGGCACGTGTCCAGCGTGATATTTAAGGATATTCAGGTAGGTATATACGCAATGCGTGCTACGTTTAAATGGTTAATATCAGCATTTGTATCATTGAGTGAAGCGTGTTTAGATTGCTTCGAGACATAATGCACTCACTTAAATATGTTTGTGTACGTGATAACCACACTGTAAATGTTAGCATTTGGTGTGAGCTTAACATGTTTAGATTGGAGACGTGATGCATTGCTGATACATTACAAGTGTTTGGTGTGGCTGGAGTGTGGAGAAATTTATGGCATTTGAACTTAAAGATTAGATAAACAGCAGAACAATCATTGGTGGCCGAGGGGGGGGGGGAGGGAGGGAGGATTTGAGTGCTGTGTCTGTACATCTGTATCTTGCATGATGTGTTTAGATCTGTGGAATTTCTCCCTGTCAGCTGTGATCAGATGAGGGTTGTTGGCTGTATATTTGTATGATGTGGTCAGGTCTGTGACACTACATTATCTCAGCTGTGTGCCCATATGGAAACTATTCACTATGTATATGTGTGTGTGTGTGTGTGTGTGTGTGTGTGTGTGTGTGTGTGTGTGTGTGTGTGTTTGTGCGCATGTTACGTCTAGATCTCAAAGCAACTTTATAATTCATAATTCCAGTTTGTGGGCAATATTACCATGGTCTGTTTAGGCTGCTACAGTACTCGCTGTCAGCTGTGATGAGATGGAGATTCTGGGCTGTGTGTTTGCATGCTGCTTTGCAGTGTTCTGTGTATATTGAGACAGTTAAACATATTAGTGACAAATTCGTACATTTTCCTGCACTGCGTTGGTTCCCAATAAGCAATCAGCCTTGGTTTTTCACCGTGTATTTTTCACTGAAGACCACTTCTCTTCCACCAGTATAGTGTGCATGCCTGTACATCACATGTGGGAAAGTTTATCAGTAGTGTTCCAAAGTTTAATGGTTTGGCCCAGGCGCTCAGCTCTCCCCCTTCCGGAAAACTGAATAGCTATTATATAAGAGAAAACTTCCCAAGTGTAGTGTCATAAACAAGATTAAGAAAGCAAAGAAATTAAAGCGTATAGAGATCATAGTTAACTGTATATTTGCATGATGTGTTTAGATATTTGACACCATTCTCAGTCAGGTGAGGACCATTTGATATGCTATGAGTCAATATTTATTGAAAAACTTTTGAAAAAATAATGAATACAATTCAGTACTGGTGAGGTGTTTACAACAAAAGGCACTTTCAATAACGTGTGTGTGCATATGTATCACTGGTAGGATAGATGCCTGAATGGCTGAGCAATGTTGCCTCTACAGCGGTACTGAACTTTCTGCATCATATGTACAGTTTGTGCAGCTGCTGCAAGTCATAACAATAAATACATTGCTGACTTCTAGTGTATATACATGAACCAAACTGTTATCAAGGCTTCTGTTCCTGAATGATTTTAATTGGAACGAGTTACATTTATCACCATAGGCATGTACATATTAGCTGGATTTTCAGCGCAAAACCTGGCTTCATTGTGTGTATATTCTGGACAGTTGCACATGGAGCTTAACGTTTAGGCATTTCCACTGGCAGGCAAACGGTTTTCAGTGGTTTAATTGCCTTTAGCTCACTAAGTACTACCAAACCTACAGCAGACCCCAAGCATTCTTCTACCATTCCTCAGGGCTAATTTAGCTGCATACAGTCTACATTCATTACAGTGGTCTTGGAATCCAGAATGAATAGGCAACCTTCATATTCTACAACTATTCCTGTGGTATTCCATAGGCAAACCATTGGCAGGTTATCAGCAGCAAGCAAGTGACAGGCTGCTGGAATAATGCCTCAAGACCAAACCATTGGCAGGTTATCATCAGCAAGCTAACGGCCGCTGGAATAATGCCTCAAGACCAAACCATTGGCAGGTTATCAGCAGCTAGCTAGTGACATGCCACTGGAATAATGCCTCAAGACCAAACCATTGGCAGGTTATAAGCAGCAAGCTAGTGACAGGGTCCTGAAATAATGCCTCAAGACCAAACCATTGGCAGGTTATCAGCATCAAGCTGGTGACAGGGTCCTGAAATAATGCCTCAAGACCAAACCATTGGCAGGTTATCAGCATCAAGCTGGTGACAGGGTCCTGGAATAATGCCTCAAGACCAAACCATTGGCAGGTTATCATCAGCAAGCTGGTGACAGGGTGCTGGAATAATGCCTCAAGACCAAACCATTGGCAGGTTATCAGCATCAAGCTATTGACAGGGTGCTGGAATAATGCCTCAAGACCAAACCATTGGCAGGTTATCAGCATCAAGCTGGTGACACGGTGCTGGAATAATGCCTCAAGACCAAACCACTGGCAGGTTATCAGCATCAAGCTAGTGACAGGGTCCTGGAATAATGCCTCAAGACCAAACCATTGGCAGGTTATCAGCAGCAAGCTAATGACAGGGTGCTGAAATAATGCCTCAAGACCAAACCATTGGCAGGTTATCATCAGCAAGCTAACGACATGCCACTGGAATAATGCCTCAAGACCAAACCATTGGCAGGTTATAAGCAGCAAGCTAGTGACAGGGTCCTGAAATAATGCCTCAAGACCAAACCATTGGCAGGTTATCAGCATCAAGCTGGTGACAGGTTCCTGAAATAATGCCTTAAGACCAAACCACTGGCAGGTTATCAGCATCAAGCTAGTGACAGGGTCCTGGAATAATGCCTCAAGACCAAACCATTGGCAGGTTATCATCAGCAAGCTGGTGACAGGGTGCTGGAATAATGCCTCAAGACCAAACCATTGGCAGGTTATCAGCATCAAGCTATTGACAGGGTGCTGGAATAATGCCTCAAGACCAAACCACTGGCAGGTTATCAGCATCAAGCTGGTGACAGGGTCCTGGAATAATGCCTCAAGACCAAACCATTGGCAGGTTATCAGCAGCAAGCTAGTGACAGGGTGCTGAAATAATGCCTCAAGACCAAACCATTGGCAGGTTATCATCAGCAAGCTAACGACATGCCACTGGAATAATGCCTCAAGACCAAACCATTGGCAGGTTATAAGCAGCAAGCTAGTGACAGGGTCCTGAAATAATGCCTCAAGAACAAACCATTGGCAGGTTATCAGCATCAAGCTGGTGACAGGGTCCTGAAATAATGCCTCAAGACCAAAGCACTGGCAGGTTATCAGCATCAAGCTGGTGACAGGGTCCTGGAATAATGCCTCAAGACCAAACCATTGGCAGGTTATCAGCATCAAGCTGGTGACAGGGTCCTGAAATAATGCCTCAAGACCAAAGCACTGGCAGGTTATCAGCATCAAGCTAGTGACAGGGTGCTGGAATAATGCCTCAAGACCAAACCACTGGCAGGTTATAAGCAGCAAGCTAGTGACAGGGTGCTGAAATAATGCCTCAAGACCAAACCATTGGCAGGTTATCAGCAGCAAGCTAGTGACAGGGTGCTGAAATAATGCCTCAAGACCAAACCACTGGCAGGTTATCAGCAACAAGCTAGTGACAGGGTGCTGGAATAATGCCTCAAGACCAAAGCACTGGCAGGTTGTCAGTAACAAGCTGTTGACAGGGTCCTGGAATAATGCCTCAAGACCAAACCACTGGCAGGGTATAAGCTGCAAGCTATGGACAGGTTGTTGGAATAATGCCTCAAGGGAAATTTTTTTCCTTTGTTAAACTAAAGATCTGGTTGTAGGTCAGTGTCTAAATTGAGACAATTTTGAAATGAACTCTTTGTGTCTGATCCAGGTAGAGTAGATCAAACAAAGCACTAAATGCGGTCATGATGAACTGGATATAAAGTAAGCAATTTCTGATATTTCGACACTCACCAGAGTACCTTAATTCTTTGTAGAGAATTAGGAGAAACATTCACAGAGCATACATTCTTGTAGTTTTCAGGCAGTCTTTTCCAATTTCTAGAGATAATGTACGGATGAATACTTTGAGGCATCCAGGTAGAGCTCTATGCAGCTAAACACCCTGGACATTCATATGATAAGGCATCAAAAACATCAGTAAAAACCACCCCAGAACTGATCATGAAACCTAAGTCCCCATGTCTTACACTGGCGCACTGTTGGACAATTTTAAATGCATTTTTCAACAATATGAAACGCAGACATTAATCAAACCAGCTTCTTGGCAAAATTTGGCAGACCGTTGTACAAAATAAAGGAAAAACCAGCACGTACGAACAGAACCATTTCGCATATGAAATGAAGTGTGATGTTATATACTGTGAAAGAAAGCACTGCGGGGAAAATGCAACTGCCTGCACATTTACGCCTTTCCCAGCACACAAGAAAAGATGGTTAAGGAAATGATTTTGATGCGTATTCACACCTCTGTCTGAGTGGCCACGAAATAAATGAAAGAAATGTTTCAATTAATAATAAGGAGAGCTGAAAGAAATAAGCTAGGAATTTCTAGGAATAAGCCAGGAATTTCTAGGAATAAGCTAGGAATTTCTAGGAATAAGCTAGGAGTTTCTAGGAATAAGCCAGGTATTTCTAGGAATAAGCTAGGAATTCCTCACTAAACAGGAATTTTAGACCAGATCTAGATCTAGATTTTAGACCACCACCCATACCCCAAAACAAACAAAAAAAAAAAAACGACATTTAACTACATATAAGCAATAGTCAGAAACTGGCTTCATTTCCAGACAACTAGAACTGAACATGTTTTACAGGTTACTACCTTTGTTATGAATTTTACTGTCTGATTGTTGGCAGACATGTATATACTGTGTCTGTAAATTGTTAGACTCATTCTCTGTTGGAAGCTCCAGTTCTGGTGAGTGTCAGGTGAGAAATTGGTAATAATACACATATATCTCGTCGATCAGATTTAGCACTTTGTTTAATGATGGACAATGCGATCAATGGTTGAAGTGGTTAAGATACTAGCATTTCAGTCTCCGGATCATGCAAACGTTTGGTTCAACCCCGGTTGTTGAACAGGGAGTTTTTCCTCCCGTTGCGGTTGCGTTTTGGGGCATTGGTGGTATTAAGCAGTTAACGAATCTCTTTTGCCTAAAGCTTACTAAAAACCACTTGCTTTTCACCAGTGTGACATGTGTCACACGTGGAAGAGCATGCCAGTAACTCACCAGAGGTTGTTGGTTTGTCCCTGGCACTCCAGTTTCTTCCACCCATAAAAATGGCTGTCACTGTAAGTGAAATACATTTGTTTCTAAGTTTGGCACAAAACAAGAGTCAAACAAGTACTTGATGTATGCTACATGGATTTATGGCACATGCACTTTGTCGTTTTGGGGCATTGGTGGTATTAAGCAGTTAACGAATCTCTTTTGCCTAAAGCTTACTAAAAACCACTTGCTTTTCACCAGTGTGACATGTGTCGCACGTGGAAGAGCATGCCAGTAACTCACCAGAGGTTGTTGGTTTGTCCTCTTTTGTAAGAAGGAAATGAAGTAGATCTTTGAAGTTTGATACAAGACAGCCGTTCAGCTACACATCATAAACTCATAAGAAAATCAGCTTCCCCGTAAGATTCAATGAATGACTTGAGTACACAACGGACAACATGATAAAAACATCTCCAATACAAACATTGTGTGGTAATTAAATCTTACAGCTAACAGTAGTAAACATAATTATTTTCATTTGACCTCAATACAGTCATCAATTTCACTGATTTTGCTTTCTGCTCATAGTCCCCCCCCCCAACCAATCTGTCTTTAAATTATATTCCATGCCAAACAACAACACGAAAAAAGACATCGTGAAATTTGACCCGAATGCAAGTCATCAGCAGTGTAACAAAATGCGTTTAGGGTGTTTATTTACCAGTAGAGTAAGCAGTAACACAATAGACCCGAGTTTAGCTGTTTATGTTTATGTGCATTCCAGCCTTCCTTTTCTCAAGAGACGTTCTTTGCCAATTACTGACGGACAATTAGTTGGATAGGCACGCTTTTTTAAAGCCAGCTTCTATTTTTTGGATGACTGGAAATTATTACTAAACCTAAGCTTAGCTGACGAATGGCAGAAGGTCGTCTTATCTAATATGTGTAATTTATATTAGCTGCAGGCTGAAAGTCTGTGTTTACAATGTGAGAGTGTTTTCCATTTTGGCACCTACTCCATCACCTGTTTCCTTTCCGGAGCCCTGGTTTGGTCGGCCTGGCTAAGAATTCGTGTTACCTGTTTGATTGCAGACGCACTTCCCCGTAGCACATGTGACAACTGCCTCAGAGACATGGAGAACGAAGACGTTTTCAAAGAGGAACCTAAGCCGTACCACAGTTTCAGGTAAGCGGTTTGAATTATCGCTGTCTGTCAGGTGCATATTTACTCCTAAACATACTTGCAGCTACAAGTGATGCAATTTCACCATTCAGCCTTTTTTTACGGCCAAAATTGAGGAAGTTATTTTCGAGCATCTGGACCTTTCACTGGTGTTGCAGGTTGAAAAGCCTCCCATGTATTTATATTGGCAAAAACTATATTAAACATGTACCAGTTAGCAACAAAGCAGATCATGTTGTTAGTGTTTGAGGGAAAACATGGATGGTAGAAATTGTACAAAAAAATTGATGTAATGCCATATAGACAATCGGTTTTCAAGAAGGGCTAACTGTTTATCGTTACTGTTAACATATACATGTATTCTTGTATATTCAAAGATTAATCTATGAAACGATGCACTTTAATTCAAATGCATGTAAAGGCCGATTCACAGATCTAGGAACCAATGACTATTGTCCAACGTGCATTTATAGATAGAAATACCCCAGTGCAGTAACCAATGCTGTTTAAACTATGGACAGATAACCAGCTAACAATGTGTTCTCTGTAAACTGCAAATATCATAAACTGCATAGAAATGATCAACTAGGGAAATTAGGACTTGTCTTAGCATCTGTGTCCATTTGCCATCATCCATCACCTGATGTCTGGGACTGCTCCCACAGCTGCACATTTATTGTTGTTTGTATGTAGGTGTATAGAACAGTTTACGTGCTGTTATCTTTTCCTAATTCTCAATATTTCAGAGCCAAGTTGTATATGACCAATGACACATTTGCACACTTGATACAAAGGCTGAAGTGTTTAGTATCAGTGATGTGAGTTACATGTCACTATAAATAGATCTAGTGAAATGTTCTTTGTGAGGCATACATGAAACCTAATCGAATAATTAATGAACACATGTGTTTCTTCGAACAGATGGGGCCTTCACTTGCAAACTGGCCTTAAGGATGGCAGCCATTCATGGCAACAAACTGATCCCTGGCAAATAAATAAATGAATGTTATATATGCAAACCTGGCTTACTGAACACCAGAACAGTAACATCATTATTACTGATATACATCATTTATATATGACTTATTAACTCATTGACTTAAGTTATTAGCGTACATAATAATGTTTATGTGAATATACATATTGATTTCTTGAATCTGTGGCTTAAAATCAAATCAGTAATGGATAGACCTACAATCTTATTAAGAAAAGTATCTCTGTACAGAAAAAGCCTTTGCTGGTTTATTATCCAGCTAAGGATAGCAGCAACTGTTTTTTGAGAAATGAGCTTGTGTCCTGTAATTATATGTCAGGTAGCCTGTGAGGTAGCCTAGCTGGCAAAAAGGGAGGGGGGGGGGGTGGGGATTGGGCGTAGGGAAGGTCTACCTGACTGCTATCTGAGTGATATCAAGTTGAATAATCTTGGTCATTGCACTGAACCTCAATCAAACAAGTGAATAAATAAATAAATGAATCAGCATTTCTGTGTGGAAACAGCCTTTGGTTCCTGAAGACAGATCTGAACCTGGGGCCCTAGTTAAGGGCATTGACCCTGAGGATAGACATGTGTTGTAGATGTATTTTCCTCCCTCAGGATTCTGCAGGAGAGACTTAACTGTGGAATTATTTTTTACTCCAGTTTTAGAGAAAATACTGTAAATCACCTAAAATAACCTAATGCTGGTGGATTTTTCCCCGGGCTCTTCTCAGATTCTTCCCACCATAAGTCTGGCCATCGTCCTTTTAGTGAAATATTCTTGAGTATGGCATGAACCTGCAATCAGAAAAATAAATGAATCTGTCTCAAGTACAGCAGCACTTGGCGCTAAGTATGTATATGGTGTAAATCTAGATAAATTCTCAGCATTAAGGAATCTTACTCTGGGAAACACTATTGTCAAAGCAAAACTCAACTAAAACATTGCCATTAGTCGGAAATGAAGTATAATAATTTGTCTGCTGTTTGCAGAAGGCGGTGTCTTCATACAACAAACAACAGAGAAATCACAATCATATTTTATATATATATATATATATATATATCTCATATAGGAGACCTCTGTGTAGTAGTCTCATTTTAGGCCAGTCATATTGCCTCACTTTTCAGTCTTCCAGACATTGATGGCCCAAATTGGCTGTTTCCAGTTTTGAGTGTGTGAACCAAAGCCATTTGGTTTAGACTGAGCATCAGAGAGATCCGGCCCATGAGCACTGGCCCACTCACCCACTCACACAATGTGACAATGGCTGCAGTGATGAGGCTGGATTTGGATCCTGTTTCTAGCTGCAGTAATGGGTTTTCCTTACCTGAAAATTGCAAGGAGATTATAGATTTTGTAGAAAAATATATGTATATGTGTAAAAAGGACCTGGTGTATTGTCTTTGACTAATTTCCACATTTTGCAACATTCTGAGAGCTCTGTTGACCTGAGGTGTGTTGAGGGTTGTTTTGAAGGTATAGTACAGTGATAACCTGTGGTGAAAATGTATGTTTCAATACAAAAACCTTATAATATATGACCATTTACTGTTTTCATCATTCATGGTATATATTTGTTTTTTATTATTTTTTTAACCAGTGGCTGTCAACTGTTGTTGGCATTGTGAGCTAAAAAGAAAAAAAATAGAAAAGAATACTCAGCTCGGTCTGTGTTTGGTACCTGCTTGTTTCTCCCTCTGTGTAAGCCCACTCACAGTCTTGATAAATAACTAGCAATTCCGTGGGGATGCAGAAGGAAGTGGTGTTTTCTCTGCTCCCTGAATATTTCATATGCTAAATGCTTCTTTCTTCAGACAAATTTCAGCCGGCTCTCTTTTTCCTGTCATGCACTGCCAGTGCTTGATTATTTTCAGTTTACACCCTACAGTTTTGGTTCTCCAATGGTGTGTTGGGTATATTTTTGTTTCATCAGGAATTCCTCCTGATCACGGGCACTAGCCTATCAGATACACATTCATTTCACTTTCCTTCACATGTTGTATCCCAACGCCAAGCACAAGGCGATTGAAATCAGGGGAGACAACTCTGGCTGACATATAATCTGTAATTTGTGGTGTGTCCATCCAGGGTTCCAATATGTGTTTGACTTAACCTTTCTTGTATTAGTATGCGCTTCATTACATGTCACTCTGTATACTGAAAACAGTTACAGATATGTACCCAAGTTCTTGGACTCATGTCTGAAATCTTTTTCAGTTTCAGTGAAGAAATCTTCTGATTCTTAGCACTCAGTACTAGACTTGATATCCAGGTAACTGCTCAAAAAAGCCAAAAAGTTATTTTAATTTGGCTTACAGCGGATGTCAAGCTGTGTTGTGATTGGAAAAAAGTGCACGCAACTCATGCTGAAACACAGTGAACTTCTGCACGGCTATTAACTAGTAAGTTTAAGTTCGTTAGAAGTTTTTACTGTAATTCTTCAACCGTCTCGCATGTTTGCAAGGTGTTTATTCAAGCATATTCTGAAGGCATTATTCTGTGCTGACAGATAAATTTATACTTTTTGTAAACCCCTGAAACTGACCGATCCAACCAATTGAGTTTTGTCTCCAAAATCAAATCAAAAATGTGCATAAATTGCATGCAAAATTTAATATGTGAAAAGTTAGAGGAATTAGGGTACTAGTGGAAAAAAGGAAAAATCTTTTATCAGATTTTTAGGTTGTCAGCATTTTGAGTTTACAATGGCATCAGGTAACCTGCTCTTTAGCAGTGTTGTAGGCCTACTTAAAGGTGAACAAAAGTGAGACTTTTTACATTAATATACATGTAGTTAGAACCTGTATTCATTTATTTATTTACTTACTACTGTTGTGTTTTTGTTTTATTTTATTTTTTTTTTGTAAAAGAATTGTGCTGAAGGAAACCAGATGGCCCCATAATATTATTGCTGGCATGAACTAGTACACCTGCTGTTTAGTTTAGAATTGCTTGAAGTTAGCAGCCAATTTGATGGAAATAGAAAGAGATACGACAACTGATCATGATGGTGTGTTCAACTCATAAGAGTTTTTTCCCCTTAAGTGTATATCGTTTTCACCAAGGCTTTAGCTACAGTGTTGCAGGAGGAACCATGAGCCTGTTTTCATACAATGCGTTATATTAAGTTCCATTCATCCTAATTTTGCCACCAAAATATTTGTGAACTATTTATTTAGGGACATGATAAAGCTACATGTATTGGTATGTGTATATATTCATGTATATGTCCTTTCTTCAGTAGAGAAGCAAAATTATGTTGAGAGTTTCAGAGTCATTCCAAAAAATGCCTCCAAATATCAAGTTCGGAAAAGATTAAGATGTTTTTTGTTTCCTTGTTCAAATAAATGTTTCATCAGTGGTGTTGCACTTTGGTGAAATTTTTTCTAATAGCATAGTCCATAAATCTGAATGCGGTTGTGTTTGTTTGGTATTATGACTGGACATAACTCAGTAATGTAAAGGTATTCTGTATTCACTTAAAGTTTATGCTGTATAAATGCACTTTCAGAAACACACAAAAGCCTTAAAATATCACCTTAGATGCCAGCTTTTTAAGTTTTTCTGATAATAAATTATCGGGCTGCACTAAAAACTCGAAGTGCTCCCTATAAAGTGGATGAATCATCGAGAATGATGGAGGATGTGTCTCTTGAATAATGCTGAACTTTCAGTAAAATATAGTAATTACATCCTCTTCAGCCAGTTACATTGTGCAGGCATGTTTCAAATTTGATTCTCCACTCTTATTTGTGTTGTAAAGACCTATGTGTCATTGCATAGGTTATTTTAAATGGCGCACATGTAGATACCGCTAAGAAAGTCAGTCATATGATGAAAGTTGAGGTTGTCAAATTAAAAACTCGTTCTATGTATCAGAACGAAAATGAAGCTCTGTAATTATCAGGGTGATAACGATGTAAGGGCAGGAGATGATTTTATACTTTATATCCCATTAAGAATACTCTGGAAGGTGTAGAAACATGTAGAGCCCAGAGTACAAAATACATGATTGTAGCAGACCTATATACCCCTTTTTGCCAGTGATTGACAGTCATTTGTGTTATGTGTTCATTTACACACAAGTAGTTCAGGCGTGGGAATTTTTCTCCAAATGGCTGATTTCAGACTTTTTTGTTTCAAATTTGAAAAACAATAGACAACTGATTCTGTGAGAACAGGTGATCGCTAATGTAACTTATGGAGAGGTTATGGAATTGTCAGGCTCTCTTGGCAGACTTCAGACTAAATTCTCCTGACTATGAATTCCCATGCCTGGTAGTTATAAGGCTTTATAATTAATGGTTTGAAAATTGTGTTATTGGTACTTCCATGCAAATCCTAGCACTGTGTTTACAGTGTGTCATCTAATATACCTGTAGGTATATTATTTATCCTAGGGAGTCTTTTGCATGATTGTCCACTAAAACCATATATGATCTCATGATGACAAATATATTATCATTATTTATTATATCTATCACTAGCCACCCCAAGATCATTGATGTTGTTAATAACGTTTTAAAGAAAAGTATGCATGTCATGTTGCGTGTGCCAAATTAGGAAAATTTGCGGAATTTAATTTCATTACCCAAGCCAAATTAACCGCGACCTTGGCATTAATGTGAAAACGCCTTCACGCTTTTGTCACCAGTGTAATCTGTTGTCCAAGTCATTACATGTCTGTTCAGACCACTGATTAAACCTGCGGGCTTATCACAAGAATAGCTCCAACTCATTTGTTTTTCTCATTTCTCACATCTCAATGATTGCCCCAAGAGGAAGTGTAATCATGGTTTATCTTTGGTCTGATTACTCACCAATGTATTTCTGGGAAATATGACATATTCAACAACAGACCATAGCAAATAAACTTGTCTGTATGGATTAATTTGCAAGTATACTGTACATTTGCCAGACAGTCTATAATGTACGTACATATAAAATGGATTACTTTCAGAAAATGGTATAATGGTCTTTTATATACAGATCTCTCGTGTCCTGACTTAGCATTTCAGTATCATTGCTCTGAGGCTGTGTAAGCTGACCTGCATCCTGGAAAGATTGCGGAGAGACGATAAGGACAGACTGATGGCTATACATCTGGAGAAGATCAGAAAAATGAAGAACGAATGCGGATTAGGACATTGATGGCTACAGACACAAATCTGTCCGTCATTTTTGTCGCAGAATGGTTGACCTTGGTAACAGCGCTTTTGCTGGCCCTTGGCAGTTCGCTTGGCAGCCGAGCTGTTCTGGAAATAGGTTTTGTTGTAACATCTCTGTTTTCAAATCAGACTCCAGGAGAGGGTTTTTGCATCAAATACTGGCTTTGCGTAGTGCACTTTTTGTATTGCTGACATTTCTTCCAGCTGGACCAGTTTTTCACAAGGTGTTAACTTCGCAAATCCACTAAAAGCAGCAAGACTTGCCCTATAGCCTATATGTACATTTATACTTAGAGGGCTACTGGCTTGAAATTTTCATCCCGCCTGATTCTTAAAGCCTACTCATCTTGCATGATTCTTTGAGTCTCTTCCTCCTACCTGATTCTGAGAGTCTGTTCATCTTACCTGATTCCGACTCTTCATCCTGCCTGATTCTGAGAATCTGTTTGTATTGCCTGATTCTGACTCTTCATCCTGCCTGATTCTGAGAGTCTATTCAACCTGGCTGATTCTGAGACTCTACTCATGTTGCCTGATTCTTAGAGTCTGTTTATCTTGCCAGATTCTTAGAGCTTATTCACCTTGCCTGATTCTGAGAGTCTATTCAACCTGGCTGATTCTGAAGCTCTACTCATGTTACCCAGATTCTTAGAGTCTATTTATCTTGCCTAATTCTGAGGCTTTACTCATCTTGCCTGATTCTTAGAGTCTATTTATCTTGCTTGATTCTTACAGTCTGTTTATATCACCTGATTTTGAAAACCTTTTCATCTTCTACATTCAGAGCGATCAGTTTGTCCTAGAAAAGTTCTTTGAGATTTATGTGGATGGTAGGTATTTATTATATTGGGAAAATGCAAGATTCAATCACTACAAAAATTGTCATATCATATGATATTTATTTACCTCGGAAATGTATTTGGGGTGGGCAATTTTTAGGGGAAATATAGAATATGTAGCTCATAAAAATTATGTGATGGACTCCGGAAGCATTGTGTGATGGGTCGTGTTCGGATTAATCTGTGAATTGTTTTGATGTAAAAATTGCTACATTGCCTATGAGTATCGACCATTTAGTTTTCAGCTTATTGCTTAATAGCACCATTTATTCCTGAGACTGAGCAAGCCAAGGAAAGTACTATGACTACATGGGACATCACTTCTGGTGTTTTCTGTCGTGGCATTGGAGTGAGGTAGTAGCTCACATATTTTGGCATTTGTAATCTTCCAGACGAAAGAAAAAATTGTTTTGAGGAAAGTCCTGGTGACATTTCTCAGGCTGCTCTAAGCATGGTTTATGGCCATCTTTATTTTTTTGTCAGTGTTGAAAGGCTGGTGCCGCAGCTATATGTGCTAATACCTGATAGGGGCACAGGTTAGGCCCCATGTGCTCTGTGAAGTGGTGGCCGGTGGATTGTGCCTGCCAGTTTTGCCCAGTTGAACCTCATGTGGCCTAGCTGTGCACACCAAACACAGTTCCTCCACTGCTCTCTGACATAACACGCAGCGCACTCATCTTCTGCTCCACTACAAGCTCCAGTTACCGATTTACTGCGCATAAGGAAATGAGCATTTGTGAAGATTTATCGGTGATCACTCTCGATAAATAAGTCATGAGCCTGTGTAAAGAGTGGTGAGAGGACCGGTAAATCTTTCGACTTGAAAGCTTGACAGCGCCGTCGTTAAGAACTGTAGCTTGAGGAGGTTACGTACCAAAGAATGCGTCGGTATTTTGACCAGCTACAGTACCGTAGCTAGCAGACCACATGTGGCTAATAGAAAACCCAATAAGCGACAGCATACACGTTGGCCATTGTCTGTGCAGGCAGATGGTGATATTTTAACTAAGGCTGTGAAAGGCGATTCTAAGCAAATTAATCCCCTTGTCTGGCTTGTTTTAATGGCTGTGTTGAAAGGTGGAGGTGATTAGGGCTAACCCCTGCAGTCTGATCAAGACTGATGGCCCAGTCTTGACAAACCAAAATACCTATATATTTCTGTCACCCGCTGAAACCTATCAAAAGCTTCTCCTTGCATTCCCCACCAGCCCATTTGTCAGCTCTTAAGTCAACTACCCACATCACCAGGCCCGTCAGGCTTGAGGTTTTCATGCAGAAGAATAGATGGCCAAGCTCTTTTGTAGTGGAATCTTGTTTATTCAGTTACATGTAGAAATTTCCCCAGTCCAGTTGTAGATTAACAGCACTGAGTCGTCCTTGTCATTCACAGTAATTTATCCTCGGTGATGGCTGTTTATTTTTGTGTAATGCACATTGGACATTTGCAAATGAGAAATGAAAAATGAGCTGTAGTACGTGTTCATTATAAAATGGATATGAATGTTCCAGTGAAAAGAGAGAACCGAAAAATGTTTGAACTTAGTGTGGTACGTGGGCATGAGGTTGGCATCAGACTAAAGGGTACTGAAGGTGCAAAGCTGTGAACTGCTGGCACAGCAGATGCAGGTTGAACAGTCTCGGAGCTTGGACGAGAAATTTCTAGATCACCTCACCCTCCGGATCATGTTAATCGGGTGACAATAAGCTGTCAGTGGTACACATGAGATAGTTCACATGTGGTTTTGATCATGAGGAACATATAGGCCTAGATGTCTTCCACCGGCATGGTGGAAGTTGTGTATCAGATATGTAAAAGATTATCAGTAAGTTACCAAAGGCGGCTGGTTTACTCTAGATGCATTGATTTCCGAACCCATAAAACTGACTGCCATTGTATTAACGGAAGATATCAACACTGAAATGTTATTCATTCATAAACTGGAATGAAATGGTGTGTATTTTTATCTTGTGAATTCTTGCTGAACTTATGAATATGCCTCATGTAGTTTTTTATTCAAATCTTAACCAGTGCTTGTATTATCATTTAGTTGTCAGTGTTTCTTGATCACCACTCACTCAGAACATTGGTTAAAAGCTGACGTTGTAAGGAGGATATGCTGAAATTTATATTAGAAACAAGGTCTTCTCAAGGTAAGGCAATTTTAGTCCATCATAGGCTGAAGATTTTCTTATATTTCACTGGAGTCTGAACTTACCCTAATTCTTTGACCTATTCAGCCACTTCTACAACCAATATTTTGAAGACATTCTGACAGAACTATGGGGCGTGGAGAAATAATGTGCACAGTTTTATAACGCTGACATCTTTAATCACACAAACAAATCATTTAGGTAGTAATCTATATTTATGTATTTATTAGTTTGGGGTTCAGTGTAAAATACTCAACAAATTTCTATACATGACAGTGATCATGTTTATTGTGAAAGCAAACTGAAGTTCTCTCAATTTAACCATGGCCCTTTGCCAGAAAATCTCTTGATGTTAATCCACAGTCGAGAGCTTAGATAAAGCCTTCAACCTCATTGGTCAAAGGCCCGAATGGCTGAGAAGGGAACAGTGCTTTTAGTGGAATGAGCCTACCAGAGCATGCATAGTCTTTGATTAGCATCTGGTTTCTGTGAAATAAACAGTTTTTAGAGGTAATTTTTTTCAATGTGTGGGATCATGATGTCAAATGATATATGGCTCACACTGACATAATTATGGTGTCTATATAGGGACATTTAGAATGATGGTCATCTAAAACTGACAATCTAGGATACGTCATTTGTCCATGTTGTGGTTCTCGGGGAAAAGGGATAGACAAGGATACACCATGCACTTGGTGAAGTGGTCGACCTGTTTTTGTGTACAGTGAAAGGATGGGATCTCATGTCACTTGTCTTCAGTATGGCAGTGTGGCATTCAGTTTAGAGAGCACTATGATTATACACTCTCTGATATTGGGACTGACCAGATTTTACGAAAATAACAATTAAAGGGACTTCAAATAAACAAACAAGAAAAATGATCTTTGCAGATTGATTTATTTTGGATCAACCCAACTTGTGATTTATGAGACAAATTATAGTAAAAATTGGTTAGTTGATCATGTAAACAATTAATTTCCAGTTAAAGATTTTGCTTGGCTATATATGGCGTTATGTGTTAAATTTTCCAGAAATATTGGCCAGTTAGCCACGAACATAGTCAGAGAGTGTCTTGTAGAGTGTCTCGATGATCTGTGTTAAAACCAGAGCCAGTGGGTGCTTCCCCTCATTAAGCTTCTTGCTGCCAAGTACAATTTCATTCAGGAGTTGTAAAAGCTTTTACAGTGCAGCTGATTGGCCGCCCATTACATGGACATGGTCGTGTGTACTGATCCTGATAGGTCTAAGTGTTTTACTGGGGAGTTAATCCATTGATTGAGGCTGAGCTTCATCCATTGGTTGAGGCTCTGAGCTTCATCCACAGATGGGAGAGGAGCTGTTCAATGTGGCGATCACTCCAGCGATGATCAGAGGACCTAGAGATTCATGTTCTGAAGAAGTTGACATTTGGAATAGTTAAAGATTTAGCCCGGCCGCTAAATACTTTATGGCTGCATAAAACCTGTATGCATTGTTTAACACTGAAATGGCATGTTGTCACGCAACTGACCTTGTTTTATGTGTTTTCTGATTTAGGCTTCTCAACCTCGAAAAATTTCGTCCATACTTTGGTTCAGTCATAGTTATGTCAGTTTTTATTGTCTGGATCCACGGTGGCTGTAATCAAAGTTTAAATTTGCAAGTCTGGGCATACACTTTGGCGATGTAAGACTGTATATGCCCGGAGCTGTAGGCTGACCGTCTTGGCACATTTGCAATGGCTCGCTCGATGGTACCCATGTTGATAAATGTTTGTGGACAGCTTTAGAGTTAAGCACACACAGAACCTACATGTAGCCTGAATTATTGATCCAGGTTTGGGGAAAACATGACCCCTGACATATGTCTGAGGTGTTTAAACAATTCTCGCTCCAGCCAGCTCACAAATTTCCGGAAATCTCAAATTTGCGCAAGGATTCCACATCTCCAATACCTTGTAGAATGTTTTCCACTATCCGCTGTTTTGGAGGTACATTTTGGCCATATCTAAGCTTGTTTTAATGAAGCAGATAAATAGAATGCCAAAGTGTCAATTACCAATTTTTTGTAGCAAAACAAAAATAAAAATAAAAAAAAAAAAAGATCAATGGAAACCGGCTGTTGAGTTTCTAACCTTTGTGTCAATATTATGTCAACCATTCTGTTGCTGAAACATCACCAATGTGGTGTTGGGCCCTAATCATTCATGCAGTATAATAGACTGCAGCATAGAGTAAAACTAGAGTGACGATAGTGTGATAGTCGACAAATGGTCACACATTACTGTTGAAATAGAGCCTCTCAATCTTATCAATTTGCCTCAGTTAGGATTTGATTCTAACTGTTCATGGAGTCACCTGTGGTGCCACTATGCAATATCTCTCTTTGATGAGTAAATTCGATCTTGTCAGTTCACCTCAGTTAGGATTTGATTCTAACTGTTCATGGAGTCACCTGTGGTGCCACTGTGCAGTATCTCTCTTTGATGAGTAAATTCGATCTTGTCAGTTCACCTCAGTTAGGATTTGATTCTAACTGTTCATGGAGTCACCTGTGGTGCCACTGTGCAGTATCTCTCTTTGATGAGTAAATTCGATCTTGTCAGTTCACCTCAGTTAGGATTTGATTCTAACTGTTCATGGAGTCACCTGTGGTGCCACTATACAGTATCTCTCTTTGATGAGTAAATTCGATCTTGTCAGTTCACCTCAGTTAGGATTTGATTCTAACTGTTCATGGAGTCACCTGTGGTGCCACTATGCAGTATCTCTCTTTGATGAGTAAATTCGATCTTGTCAGTTCACCTCAGTTAGGATGTGATTCTAACTGTTCATGGAGTCACCTTTGGTGCCACTATGCAGTATCTCTCTTTGATGAGTAAATTCGATCTTGTCAGTTCACCTCAGTTAGGATTTGATTCTAACTGCATGGAGTCACCTGTGGTGCCACTATTCAGTATCTCTCTTTGATGAGTAAATTCGATCTTGTCAGTTCACCTCAGTTAGGATTTGATTCTAACTGTTCATGGAGTCACCTGTGGTGCCACTATGCAGTATCTCTCTTTGATGAGTAAATTCGATCTTGTCAGTTCACCTCAGTTAGGATTTGATTCTAACTGTTCATGGAGTCACCTGTGGTGCCACTATGCAGTATCTCTCTTTGATGAGTAAATTCGATCATGTCAGTTCACCTCAGTTAGGATTTGATTCTAACTGTTCATGGAGTCACCTGTGGTGCCACTATGCAGTATCTCTCTTTGATGAGTAAATTTCCACAGATTGGACTTAGATAGGATGTTATTGTCTTTGGTACTCAACTGTTAATGCCTAGTGATAAACTAATAATGCCTAACCTCGGAAACCACACAGAGTCTTAATAATCTTCACAGCATTCTGGTTTTCTAATAAGCCTACATGTAGATATTGCCTGATTAGTGCTGTTATCCATGAGTGTTGCTGCATTGATTTGATTTTATACTATGCTTAGTGGTGTCCAATTACCGCGGAATGTTTGTTTTCAGCTGTTACCCGTGAACCAACTCTGGTTGGTCGGGTATCGGCACTGTGGATCTAGTCGCTGTTGACTTTAATGATCCAGTAAATATTTGTCTGATGATGCGTGGGATACAGTTTCTGTTAACTTACATGTTCTGCATATAAGTACCTACTGAAGCTGTTCTCACTGTCTGCAGGCTGATGATATTGGTAATACATGTTTGGGTGATACATAGTGTTTCCTGTATCATTCGCATGTTTAGGATACACATGATAATGATAGCATCCACATGCTGATGATACCATGACACACTGGTGACACCATCCACATCTTGGAGATACTGTTCACATGGTAGTGATACCCTGCACACATTGGTGACACCATCCACATCTTGGTGATACTGTTCACATGGTAGTGATACCATGCACACATTGGTGACATCATCCACGTCTTGGTGAATGAATGAATGAATAAATGCTTATTGTTTAATGTCCTACTCAAGAATATTTCACTTATACAAAGGTGATATCCCCTTGGTGAATCTGTCCACATGGTAATGATACCACGCACACATTGGTGACACCATCCACATCTAGGTGAATCTGTCCACGTGGTTATGATACCATGCACACACTGGTGACACCATCCACATCTTGGTGAATCTGTCCACGTGGTTATGATACCATGCACACACTGGTGACACCATCCACATCTTGGTGATACTGGTAATGATACCATGCACATTGGTGACACCGTCAAAGTATTGGTGCTACTGTCCACATGGTAATGATACCCTGCACACATTGGTGACCTCATCCACATCGTGGTGATACTGTCCACATGGTAATGATACCATGCACACATTGGTGACACCGTCCACATCTTGGTGATACTGTCCACATGGTAACGATGCCATGCACACATTGGTGACACCATCCACATCTTGGTGATACTGTCCACTTGGTAATGATACTGTGCACACATTGTTGACACCATCCACATCATGGTGATACTGTCCACATGGTAATGATGCCATCCACATGTTGGTGACACCATCCACATCATGGTGATACTGCCCACATGGTAATGATACCATTCACACATTGGTGACACCATACACTTCTTGGTGATACTGTCCACATGGTAATGATACCATGCACACATTGGTGACAATTTTCCACATCTTGGTGATACTGTTAATATAATAATGATACCATCCACACATTGGTGACACAGTCCATATCTTGATGATACTGTCCACATGGTAATGATAACATGCGCACATTAGTGACACAGTCCATATCTTGATGATACTTTCCACATGGTAATGATACCATGCACACATTGGTGACACCATCCACATCTTTGTGATACTGTCCACTTGGTAATGATACTGTGCACACACTGGTGACACCATCCACATCTTGGTGATACTGACCACATGATAATGATACCATACACACATTGGGACACCGTCCACATCTAGGTGATACTGTTCACATGGTAATGATACCATGCACACATTGGTGACCTCATCCACATCTTGGTGATACTGTCCACGTGGTAGTGATACTATGCACACATTGGTGACACCATCCACATCTTGGTGATACTGTCCACGTGGTAGTGATACCATGCACACATTGGTGACACCATCCACATCTTGGTGATACTGTCCACGTGGTAGTGATACCATGCACATATTGGTGACAATTTTCCACATCTTGGTGATACTGTTAATATAATAATGATACCATGCACACATTGGTTACACTGTCCATATCTTGATGATACCTGTCCACATGGTAATGATACAATGCACACATTGGTGACACCATCCACATCTTGGTGATACTGTCCACGTGGTAGTGATACCCTGCACACATTGGTGACAATTTTCCACATCTTGGTGATACTGTTAATATAATAATGATACTATGCACACATTGGTTACACTGTCCATATCTTGATGATACCTGTCCACATGGTAATGATACAATGCACACATTGGTGACACCATCCACATCTTGGTGATACTTTCCACATGGTAATGATACCATGCACACATTGGTGACACCATCAACATCATGGTGATACTGCCCACTTGGTAATGATGCCATCCACACATCGGTGATAGAATCCATATCTTGGTGATACTGTCCAGATGGTAATGATACCATCCACACATTGGTGACACCATACACTTCTTGGTGGTACGCACTGTCCAAAGGCTTGTCCACCTGCTGGTGGTTCCATCTAAGTGCTGATGATATCATCTGTCTCTTCTTAAAGTGAGTGTTACTTGTTACATCTAAATGCATCTGAAATTTCAGTGTTTGGTGATACACAGCAATTAGTGATTTTCAAAAACCTATCACCCAAAGACATAATTGTGATACTGTCAAAATGTTGGTGATACCATCTGTCTCGTTATTTTAATGTGTGTACCTATATCTAAATGCATCTGTAGTTTCAGTGTTTGGTAATAGACAGCAACCAGTGAGTTTCAATACCTTAAGCAGTCGTTTCAAACTTACTCAGACACTGATATCTTATATTTAAGAACCAAAAAAGATGCAACGATGGTGAAAAATATGTATTATGGGCATTTTAAAGAAAAAGAATAAAGGAAACTGTACTTTTATGGAAAGCTTAATTAGGTGTTTGATGTCAATATTTATACAGGGTATATATTTATTTAATTGGTATTTTACGCTGCCTCCACGTATATTTCGCTTTATATAAGATGGCGACCAGCATTATGTTGGAAGGAAATCAGGCAGGCCTACAACCATCTGCTGATGGCGAGACCATGGTGAAACGTTCCAAACAAAAATCTGTGTTGTAACAGAGATGTGATGAGGTCTCAGGTGTGCAAGATGTTCTCAGTCGCATGAAACCAACTGGCTGGTTTTGTGTTTTTCAGCAAGTTTTTATTATTGGAGTTAGGCAAACCCTGTGAGTATAAGCCAAACAGTTCAGACCACATTGCACAGTATCTTTATATACATAAACGTACAGGTGTCTGCCAACAAAATGGTGGAAAACTGGTGCAATATCATTAATCTAATCTATGAAATTACCTATTTAACAAAGGGTGTTCACTTTCAGAAAAGTAAAATTTGTTATCCATGATATTAAGGTGGATTAGCTGTGTAAATATTGAGTGACAATCAAAATTAGTATTATTGTGTTGTTTATGTGTACATGTCAAGGTGAAGTCAGTCGTTTTCTGTCTCAGACATGAATTGGTGTGGGCCTTCAGTTTACCTACGGTCCCAACACCAGGGAAAGAAATAGGTGTCTAGGTGATGTGCAGCGTTGAATACTTAGGGAAGCTTGAGTATTTCACCGATTATTTGGGTTCAGCGAAGAACGTTTTCATCATATCTGGATCAATAAAGTCACTGCCTTCAAGTGTGAACCCAAGTCACAGTGTGCTATTGAATGAGAAGATGAGTTAAATACAATGCCATACTTAATGTTAGATGGCCCTTGTAAGATTCTGATCAGTGCTACATGATCTCTGGTATAATAAGTGTTCTAAGAACTTCCATATCCTAGCTACCCCATCGAATATATATTGAGGATGCATGCAATCAGTGGGCATAATGAGAGTCAATTCAGATATGTCATGGCTGTCATCTCTGTGGAATATATCTCCACTTATTGAAATTTTACTTAACAGCTATTGATTGCTGTAATAATCATCAGAGAATGAAAAAAAAAAGGGCGGGAAAGCATAACACAAGCCAATTGTTTTTTTATGATGATAGGTAATCAAGGGAAGTGCTCATCTGACGTCAGCCATGTCAGATCAAGTGATTAAAAAAGAATTCAGCCAACATTTGTAATTAAGTACTCAGATTACCATTGTATTGGTTTTGCTGTTGCAACATGTAGTCCTTGGGAACCTGCCAGGTATCATTATTGGTCACTGTAATTGTTTCAGCCTATTAAGTATCTCCAAAGCCTATGGTTTCATCGTGGGAGAGTATTTACAGTACACCACATCTATATTTAGAGGTGTGTCTACGTTTACCAGGTATTTTACCTGCCCAGAGACTTGAAATATTCCAGGGCTGTCCTAACTGCTGCTTACATGTAATTCTGACATTGTCTCAGACGTCTGTACAGTTCCCCAAGGCCATGTAGGGCAGGTGGCTTATGTCAGAGCAGTTAAGCGTGGTCCACTGCCATGTACAGGGTTCATTGCCCTACGCATGGTTTCTTGTCATAGATGTGAATGTTCCTTGCCCTGTACATGATTTCTTGTTCTCTGCCTGGTTCCTTTCATCTCTCTGATTCCTTGTCCAGTAAAGGTTCCATGTCCTGTACATGGTTTCTTGTCCTGTGCCTGATTCCTTGTACTCTACATGGCTCCTTATGCTTTACCTGGTTCCTTGTCCTCTACCTGGCTCCTTGTCCCCTGCCTGGTTTCTTATCCTCTGTCTGGTTCTTTGCCCTCTGTCAGGTTCCTTGGTCTGTACATGGCTCCTTGTCCTCTACCTGGCTCCTTGTCCTCTGCCTGGTTTCTTGTCCTCTACCAGGCTCCTTGCCCTCTACCGGATTCCTTATCTTTTACTTTGTTTCCTTGTCCTCTACCTGACTCCGTGTCTTCAACCTGACTCCATGTCTTCTACATGGCTCCTTGTCCTCTGCATGGTTTCTTTTCCCGTGCCTGGTTCCTTGTCTGCCCTGTGGTTTCTTGTCCTCTACATGGTTCCTTGTCTGCCCTGTGGTTTCTTGTCCTCTACATGGTTCCTTGTCTGCCCTGTGGTTTCTTGTCCTCTACATGGTTCCTTGTCCTCTGCATAGTTTCTTGTCTGCCCTGTGGTTTCTTGTCCTCTACATGGTTCCTTGTCCTCTGCATGGTTTCTTGCCTGCCCTGTGGTTTCTTGTCCTCTACATGGTTCCTTGTCTGCCCTGTGGTTCCTTGTCCTCTACATGGCTCCTTGTCCTCTGCATGGTTTCTTTTCCCATGCCTGGTTCCTTGTCTGCCCTGTGGTTTCTTGTCCTCTACATGGTTCCTTGTCTGCCCTGTGGTTTCTTGTCCTCTACATGGTTCCTTTTCTGCCCTGTGGTTTCCTGTCCTCTACCTGGTTCCTTGTCTGCCCTGTGGTTTCTTGTCCTCTACCTGGTTCCTTGTCTGCCCTGTGGTTTCTTGTCCTCTACCTGGTTCCTTGTCTGCCCTGTGGTTTCTTGTCCTCCACCTGGTTCCTTGTCCTCTGCTTGGTTTCTTGTCCTGTACATTGTTCTTTGTCTCATAAAATGTTCCTTAAAGGGTTCCTTATGCTTACAGTATTCCTTGTCCTGTAAGAGTTTCTTTGGCCTGTAAGAGCTTCCTTGTCTTGTAAAAGTGTCCATATCCTGCAAAACACCCTGCGTCAGCTGTAAAAAGTTTTTTTGTCTTATCAAATTTGTTTGCCTTGTAAGTATTTCCTTGTCCTGTTCAAGGCTCCCTTGTCCTCTATATGTTCTTTGTCCTTTATACAGTTCCTTGTCCTCTACCAGCTTCCTTGTCTTGTCTTGTAAAAGATTCCTTGTCCTGTAAAAGGCTCTTTTTCCTGAGCAGGGAGTGTGTTCTTTGGTTTCCTTGTCTGCATGGTGCCCTAAAAGGTATACACTTGCATGAAGTCTAGAATTTCTCTAAATAACACAAAAATAATTGACTTTGGCACGGAATTTCTTCATTGTGTGTTTTAGTCATTATTTGCCGTCTGTGTTGGGATTTGGAGTTTGATGGAATGAGGCTCTGTTTTAATTCAGCATCAGCACTGAGAGTTTATTTCTGCTCATTGGGTAACCAGCTTTAGGGCAAATGCTATACTTGACTGTGGCCTATCGATCCTCAGCCTGTTTACCCTCTGCAGTGTTTACCACAGTTCTGTAACCCGATAACTGGCTTGAAAGCAGGATTATATTTACCAGGAACTCTCTATCTACTGAAGATAGACAGATATTGACCTAGCGTTGGACTCTGGTGGACTATACATGCAGTTTACTTCATGTTGATATTGTTTGCAACTTAATACGTTGTTTCACTCCCTCCATGTTCCTTTTTGTCTGCATTCGTGACTTCGCCGAATTCACAATGTATTATTTTTTTTTCTTCATACAAATGGACATGTTGCATCAGTTGTTGATTTTTTTTTTCTTTTTAACAGACCTGTGGAATTGTTGACGGGGCTGCTTTATCCAGAGATGATTCATTGTTAACACATTGTTGAGAAGGTTGACATTTGACAGGGCCGTTGCATTGTTGACCAACTGAATTTTTGAGAATCAGATGTGTGCAGACATGCTACACCAGTTTGAACATCAGTTTTAGATAGATCTAATGTGCCGCTAAGTATCAGCTTGCTTTGGATGAAAGTGTAGCTGTTGTCTGTACTTGTTACACATCTGCTTCTCTTAACAACAAAAAAAAAAAAAGAAGAAAACAGACACCAAAAAATATGTGGTGAACACTTTGACATTTTACTTTGGTAATGGATTTTTTGTACAATAATGTAGGTAGGAACTACATCGGATACAGTAATGACTGTTGCATTGTGGGCAGCCTGTATGCTGGATGGGGGCCTCTGTGGTTCAGTTGATTATCACACTGGCGCAGCGTAATGGCCCAGAAGCCATCCTTCAGTTTCGTAGAGGTGTTGCATTATTGAAGTTCATGCATTTCTGAACAGTCATGATGACAAATGGTATGAAGAATGTATGCTTCATCAGCGACTCATTTCTAAACATGAAGAATTTATTTGGGAGTTGCTTAATGGAATGCATGTAGTGTAGGCGAGATGTTGGATAATTTCTTCTCTGATGCCCCAGCCATTGAAAAATATAGTTGAGTGATGGTGTGTTGTTTATGTAAAAAGTAAACATTTATTTAAATTATGCAGAGTTCACATACTATTGTATAAAGCTGAAACTCTTCTGAATCTTCGACAAAGGATTTACCAAATCACTTTCAACAGGATGGAAATTCTGGCATGAACAGCCGCTGGCAAGTGATCTGGATTCCTCTGATTGTTCAGCAGACTAGAGTGACGGCTGTGTTCTCATATGGTTCCTCTGTCTGGTGACTTGAATGTATGTATTTTAGCCTGAAGTCAATTCATTTTTTTTTTCTTCAACAAAGAACCGGTGTAATCTGAAGTAAAATGATTATTCAGGTTGCAGAGATTAAAGTTTCCCTGCATCTTATGCTTTCAAAGGGAATATGTAGGCCTAATAAACCAGAGGACATAGAGAGATTGAGGTCATTCTTTTTCTTCTTTTTATTTTTTTTTTTTTCTTTTTTTTTTTGTTTGGTTTGTTTTTTAGAGGTTTTCGTGTTTGGTGTTGGGGAGGGTAAGGTTTTAGGCAAACACCCATTGGGCATACATTTACCCGTTTTCCGATAGATTGGCTGCCTAGGAGGAATGTAATCAATTTGAAGCACTGGTTTATGTCAAACACTAGTATTAAATGTTATTACTCTCTCTCTATCCTAATACTTCACATGACTGCAAGTTACGACTTCTGTAAATATTGACAGTGAAAATCTCGTCCGGCAACCCGTAATCCGTTGCCTTTCATGTTTTTGCCGGCTTGTTCCGGGTATTACAGACCTCTTTGCTCATGTCAACTGGGTAATAGGATGTGTGGGAATACACCTGGGTACTGAGGAGAGCTGGCCAGCTAACGAGGTATCAGTGACGAGTGCCCCTTCCCCGTCAGCTCTTAATAGCGCAGTGCTTCTCTGATCCAGCCGAGACCACCTGAGGCCATGACTGGGGCGCAGGGGCTGTAATCATCCGACTTAAGCGGGCTTCTCCTGGGGAAGAGTATTTTGTAAATCATGATGACAGCACAATGTTAGTACCAGCCTTTTCACTCAGGCTTTCGGGGTAATCTGTCCATACAATACATTAAATATCAAAATGGCAGGGTGACCCACCAACACAAAGTACATGTGTAAGCTGATCACCTTTACAATATGCTCCAAAAAAGACGATATGGTAAAGAATGAGATCATAGGTGACCATCTGTCAGTATCAAGTTTCTGCCTCTGCATCTCTGAAAGATGATATATCTCCTGAACAGATTAATCCGATATGTCAATGGTTATAATGTTGTTGAATGCTGGAGGGGTATACTGTATGATTCAAAATTGACTGTTATTATGCTCTGTACAGTTAACGTGTACCCTGCATAGAAACAAATACATCCATCTTCTTTAGCTGCATAGGTCCATCTGGTTCTGTACATGAAGTTGTTACAGTTTACACTTAGACTACAAGAATTTTATTTATTAATTTGCCAGCATTATATGGTTGGAGGAAAGCTGGCAGAGCCCATGGAAATCCCACGACTATCTACAGTTAAATACAGGAAAGGACATGTTTCTAAATGTTGATAAAACGCTTATCGAAAAAAAATCACCTTAATTTTTGTTCAGCTATGAGAATCCTCCTGGTTTCAGCATTGTTTTTCGTTTGTTAGGGATGGTTTTCATCAAAAGCAGTATTGAAATAACCACCTACATGGGCAGTATTTGTATATCTGGCATATTGCAGATATACATGAAAAAAAAAAAGCAGTTTCTGTTCTTGCGATTTTAAAAGCGTAAAATATTGCTTTTGATGCTGAAATATAATGTCATCCTACCTTCCAAACAAACATCAAAGGTCAGTAGAACTCTCAGAATCAGGAAAAGTGCGAAACTTTATAGTAATGGGTAGCATTTTAGGCCCTTTAATATTGTTGTTTGAATCGCTAATAACTTTAGACAAATGACCCCCATTTGTAATTTGTGACTAAAGGTGCTATCATATATAAGAATATAAAATCAAACCCAACACACACACACATATATATATATATATTCATATATATATACATATGTATTGTAGGCTTCATTTATTTTTGATAAATACTGTTAGCTTTAATAATATCTAAAAGGGATAATTTCTGAGGCAGATTCAGTCTGACTAGGATTAACCTAGTTACAAGAAGCACTGTGCATGTGAAAGTAGAGAACCATTTATAGTGGTAACAGTTACATGTGTTCCATCTCAATATAACAGATTGTTGACCATCCCAGAACCAGGTAAAAATGAACCAGTCAACAAACTTCAGTGTGAGATGATTTGCGTCATCTGTTAAGCCAAAAGCCTGTTTTATATTTGCATTGCCAGTGATGAATCATTGAAGCCGACAAGCCTCAGATTTTGTGGCCGCACAATTCATTGCTTTTAATCTGCGTTATTTTTGTACCAGGAATTACATGATTTTCTACATTTAAGGGAAACAGTTCACTCTCGGATTCTGGTTGCGCTAGGTTGTTGTAAATATTAAATGTGTATCAGTGGCTGAATAGACACAGACATGCTTGGGTGCGGGCGGACATATGAGTACTTTGCTGATATCTTGTTGCCGTTGGTCACTGTGTAATTTGCCAAGTGGTTCTTAGAGATTCCGGACAAGTTAGGTCGGTCACATGACATCGTGTCACGCTAACCGCAGAAGCTTGACCCGCTCACAGTGTACCTGATCGAGTCGGAGATAGCTGTACCGCTGCAGATTAAAGTACGGTTGCAACAAAATGATCCTGCAGATCTTTACCAGTTGGATTAAAACCATGATACCATGCATGATTAGAAGTTTTGTTCTGAATTTTTGCTTTTTTGCAAAATATTCCCTGAAAATTCTGTTGAATTTCTCCTTGTCCATCAAGGAAGCTTATTCATGATGCATTGTTGCCGGGTGGCAAAAAACATTATCAGAGATGCTTTAATGTCACGGGATTTGGCTGGATTACATGCATTCAGTTCTTAAGCCTAGGTATTTGTGGGTTTTATTCTTTCAAATGGCTGTTCAGTTAAGTTTGTAGTAGGATGACAGCGTCAGGAGAACCCTTTGACTGTTTGTTTGAAGATTTGAAGAGGAATTTTGCAGGCTGGTTTGAGCTTGGCAGTTCTGGAGTCCACAGCCCCCGAGGATAGAGCATACATGCGCGTGAACTAATTGCTGATATTGATTGGATATCCATAGAAAAGGGATCAGTGCTATAGAAACGTGACAGTAATACCCCTGCATCAATTATCAGTCTGTACCTGTCAGTGTGTGAAATAGAAAGCTGGTAATTTGACGGAAGGAAGTATGTCTTGGAAAGTCTTTCTGCCAATGGCCTAAGACAACTGACCGTGGCAGTCAAGCCTGTGCACCCTTGCTCACTGGTTAGTATATACCCAAGTATGTGGACAGGGTGTTTTGTGTCAATCTAAAGACGTGCTTATTTTGAGCCCCAGAGATATGAATGCTGGTATTGGTTAGCGGGGGCTGAGGGATAGGGGGTGTTGAGGGGTGGGGGGGGAGGAGAATTGTGCACATGTATAATTTCAGTTGACAATAGAAGTTTCGATACTGCCGTTCCTTCTAACAAGCTAGCATACAGTTATGGTTCATTCATGAAACGTGGGTTTTTACAGTTGCACTTATTCATGGATTTTTTTTTCGTAGGAAATGTTATTAAATTTAAACCAGAGTGATATGGCTGCTTTAGATACAAGCATGACACATTGGCATGGTGAAATCATATTCAAGGAATAAATTTGCATCAAAAGACGTGAATATATTATACACAGGTCATCATGACGCATTGGCATATACCTTAAAAGACACTTACATGTCACATTCATGGTGTAATCTTCACTTTTCTCCAACCATTCAACTGACCGGTATTGTGTGTAAAGTCAAAACTTAGTGAACATGGTGTTCAACAACAATCAAATGAATCGACTGAATTTTTTTACAGAATTTTGGGGGTAACTTACTCATGTATACAGACGAAATATACGTGTACATGTTGCTGACTTTGATACAGTTTTTGAACAATTGAACAATTTTGAACCTTTTGAACAATTATTCCATTCATAATAACTGTTCTGTGAGAACACGGCTAACCATATATAGGTCAGTTAGGTCCTCACCTTATGAAGTGATGATAACCTATGACTTAATACCTCGTAGGCATTGAAATGTAAGTTAAACAGCTCACCATCTAGATTCCTTTGATTATCATCAGTCCTTAACCAATGTTTACAGGTAAACTTTGATGGATTGATTGTAGCATCGTAATGTGCAAAGTAGTACAGGGATTTGCTCTGGGTAGCTCCATTAACCTGTCTGACATCATGTACACCCCTATGATTTACATGACAGACCACATAAATAATAAATCCTGAACATCCTCGAAATTTCCGATTTCCATTTCCAATCTATACTCTTAAATGTATATCTAAATGATAACAATGTAAATCTCTTTCAACTGACCACTGTGAGTTCAAGCCCAGCTCATGCTAGCTTCATCTCCAGCCGTACGTGGGAAGGTCTGCCAGCAACCTGTGGATGGTCGTGGGTTTCCCCCCGGTTTCCTCCCACAATAATGCTGGCCGTCGTCATATAAGTGAAATATTCTTGAGTACAGCATAAAATACCAATCAAATAAATTAATAAATCCTTCAGTTGATGTGCATGTCTGAGCCATGGCTGATAAACTTATGTTATTGCTTGTCGTCTGAGGCTGGGACATACAAATTTAGGAAGGCAATAGAAAATGGTTTCTATATCATAATAAAATTAATTAGATACAATTTGAATGGTGAATATTGAAAGTCCTAGATGTATATATATCAAATTATATCTGGACTTACATGTATCAAATACTGTCATTTCTTTGACACTTTTCAAGTCAGGTTAACATTCACTGATTGTTTAAGTAGTGCTGTCAAAACAGGTGCTGGAGTTCAAAGAAACTTCAGCTGTTCTGTCGGACTGTCAATAGCGAATGCAGTTCGCTGAGGAGACGGAGTGAGCTCTATAGACAACATGTGTGTACATATGTGTATACATCATTTCTACCAGTCTCAGTGTGAAAACCACAGACTGCGAAATGCAAGGATTTTACTTCGGAGGTCAGCACATGCGTGAAGGCGGCTATTACCGAGATCAAGGTCGCTAACTGAAGGGTCAAGGTGAAGGACGTACAGCGAGGCTGTCTAAAGTGATGATTAAAAATGCTGTAGATTTACGCAGTTACCATAACAGAAAGAAACAGTACGAGGTTGCTTCAGCAACACTGTCAACAGAACAAACTTGTGTGTACTAATCTACTGTAAAATGGCAGTCAAAACAAGGTGCAGGTCAGTGTAATCCGTGATTTTTTTCACGTGACCAATTGCTGTTGTGACAAGAAATGGTGAAAACACCCGGCAGCAGGACCATGATATCATTTTATTGACATCAAATGTTCCTTTCCCAACCCATCATAATGAGGTCACATTAACACAAGCTAAGAAATCTGCTAAGAAAACAGCCTACCCCATTTGAGACTTTAGCTGCCTCAAAAAGTAAAAGTTAGACTCTGCTCTCACCCACGAGAATTGAAAGAAAAATGTGAAATTGTGAAATACAGCTGACCGGCTTTGGCGTTCCTTTTGAAAACCGGCCGATGTAAATGTCATTCTTGCTTGTGCCATGATATTTTTTATCATATTGTATACGGCAAGATTGTTTATGCTGATTATTGTTTGGTTCTGTTTAAGAATCACCAAACAGAGGTGACTTTTTTTGCCAATTCAATATCCAATATGTAAAACCTAGAGTAAATTACATTATTTAATGCTATGGATCAAGTCATTTAGAAGAATAAATTTATAAGAAACTGGCAAAGCAATCAAAAATGTTTTAGGGACAATTCCTTTCACTGGTCAAAAGAATATATTATTCTAAATAGCATACTCATAATCAGAAAGATGGCAAGTCTTGGGAGTTTACTGTGCACAGAGGTAAATGTAAAGTTTCATTTATTTTTTGCATACATGTTGATTTCAAATAAATAAATATGTAGATTTGAACTTTAAATAAAAAAGTTTGATTTGAAGCAAGTCTTGTTTTACGAATTGTATCATGAATATAAGATTGGACTTTTCGGGGCAGTTATTACAATGAACTGATACACACCTGTAATATTGTTCCTATCCCCACAGTGTAAGTTTACCATATGAGACTCAATGTGTGGAACGTCAAATCGAACTGACAGTGTGAACTGCACGCACATATTTTTGGATACGCTCATTGGACGTATAAACGGTATAAGATCCGTGCAGTTTTGTTATATTTGAGACTTAACTAAAATATACATTTTGGGACTTTACTTTTGTCTTCAAACAAAACAAGAAGAATGAATTGCATCATTTCAACTTTTCAAAAACTGGTTGTGTAATAATTGTATTTGAGATTAAAGTAACTGTTTTCTGTTTTTCTGCATGAAGAAATTACTCTTCATTACCGCACCATGCACCACGTAACAATTTCCCATTTTGTTGCAAGGGTCCTTTTTTAGATTGTCCAAAACTGATGTTCCTTTATGATGCTTCAGTAAAAGCCATATACCCAAATTGTTGTTATTTTACTGGTTATTCTACATATTCTAGTAATTCACTGTGATTTCTCTTCCTCTACATTCCAGAAAGGAAATTTGTTGTCTCAAGTTAGAAATTAGAAAAAATAATTTAAAAAAATGAATCAAAGATGTGTGTAAGTCCTGTCAGAACAAAACATCCTTGCTCATACAGCAGGGATAACTAGGTAATAATAAAAAAAATTGAGACTAAAGTCAAATAACTGGGATATGTCATGCCCTTTAATATGGGTGGTTAACAACGCTTCTGGTCTGCCTTCTGTTCATTTATTTCATTGGTGTTTTACGTCGTACTCAAGAATATTCACTTATATGATGGCCGTCAGCATTATGGTGGGAGGAAACCAAGTAGAGGAAACCATGCACAGGTTGCGGGCAGACCTTCCCACATACGACCGGAGAGGAAGCCAGCATGAGCTGGACGAACTCACAGCGACCGCACTGGTGAGAGGCTTCGGGTTATTGCGCTGTGCTAACACGCAAACTGACTGAGCCACGGAGGCCTCCGTCTGCCTTCTAGTTCACATTGAATTAAGTCCGGTACTATATATAATCACAACCTCTTGTACTATCCACACACATCTGTATCAATCACAGTTCCACATGCCGGAGTCTCTACCTTGTATTATGTACTCGTATTTGATATTCTGACATTCACTAGTTGACTGAAAAAGTAGATGTCAGATGCTGAATGAAGAGGAAGATAATTTAGCTATAGCTGAATAATATAGAAGGGCTTAGCATGCTAGCATAGCACAATGTGTCAAGCGTCTCTCACCAGTGCAGTAGCTATGAGTTCAAGTCCAGCTCAAGCTGGTTTCCTCTTCAGGCATAAGTAGGAAAGTCTGCCAACAAACTGCGGACAGTCCTGGGTTTCCCTTGGGCTTAGCAGGGTTTTCTGCTGCAATAATGCTGGATGCCGTCCTATAAGTGAAATATATTTGTAAAACACTAATTAAATAAATGAAAAAAAAATAACAAACTGTTTACCCCTCACTATGGAAAGAATGTACCAGTATTATAAGAGTACTTAAGTGCCAATAAATTGTAACAGTCGGCTCTTTTCAGCTATTCGGCATCAAAAATAAGATTAAAATGTTACAAGTTTTACCACAGAGCATTACCCTAATTTCTCAAACTTTTCATACATGAAAGGGCAATTTTTAGTGCAATTTATGCACATTTTCAATTTGATTTTGGAGACAAAATTACGTTGATTGGATTGGCCACTTTCAGGGCTTCACAAAAAGTACAATTTTATCAGTCAACACAGAATAACGCCTTCAGAATATGCTTAAATAAATTAATGCCTTGCAAACATGCGAAAACTTTGAAGAATTACACGTAAGTTATCGTTTTTCCAGGTGAAAGAGGATTTGAATTCTAAAAAAAAATTCACATCATGAAAACTAAAGCTGAGTATAATAAAGTTGTCAGTCTAGCACTCATACAAATAAAACATCCAAGAATTTGTTCAACAAGGGACATATTTCATTGTGGTGTCTGACAGTATCTATCAGTATTGGTATCAAACGAATACAGCTAGATGTAGGTTGTCCTTGTAGCAAGATGCGTGAAAGACTGCACTTGTTATGCCTTCATTACTTTCAATACATACAAGCAAATCTGACAGTGTTGTTGCTATAACCGTAAGAAATCTCTCAGGCTGTCTAGTCATTATTAATTAGGTGGAATAGGACGCCAATTTTTAATACCAATTACATATAAAATCTGTTCCTTAATTTTCGTGAGCTGAGAGGATAATATCCTTAAATTTTGTAAGGGTGGCAATTTAATTCAATATCCATGGTTTTGATTGCCCTGTTCAAGAATACCATCGATTTTATTTATTGATCTCTTAATAATGAGAGTGTGTATGTGGATGACACATTGATTTGATAAAGAGGGCAGAAATTGCTTCTTGGCTTGCCTTTTCTTTTTTCACGGGAGAAAAGAAGAGAATTTTGCTAAGTAACGTTTCCATAAAATAAATGTTCGAATGAAGGTGAAAAGGTAACAGACAAGACATGTGACTTATCACTTTTTCCTCTCTGAAGAACAATATTTATGGTATTCATATTTCACTGTAATGTGTTACATTTATTACTCAGTTATCATTTTTGTTTTGGGTTTTTTTTTTCTAAACTTATCTATTTCCTTTTCTTTGTCATTGCTTTGTCATCCATTGACCTGCAGGCTTAGATTATCAGGTAATGTTGTCATCACGAGTGGTTTTCAGTCAGTTTTAAAGCCCTTTGACCATAGCTTTCAAAGCTATACATCTTTCTTAAAGCACATTTTAAAAAAAAATTCCTGTATCTGTGGCGTTTAAACCATCTTTAAACCATGTAGCTGATTGGGTCAGTGTTATGCCAGACACTTGCTGAAGAGGCACAAGGTTTCTCTTGTGGTGGCTATCAGCATGACCAGTCCAGCAATCAGGCCTGAATCCAGTTTTGCTTCTGAGTAGGCAGTAATTACCATAGCGTGGCGGTGATCAGCCGGCACTTTTAAGTGTACGCATCACCCTCGTGATCACCAAGACAAGTATACACATGTCCATCAAAGGCCAGTCCCTGCTCTAGTCTGACCTATGGGGATGATCTGTGAAGAGAGACTTTTAAACGATGGTAGCGTGTTCATTATCAAGTCATTGTTCCCACCTGTTCGATTGAGTTAGCAGTGTCTGATGACCTGAGAATTTAACGAGCCATAATTTAAGGTCCCACTTTGGGGCTTGTGATCTCAGTTAATTGATTCCTTAACCTGTTTTTTTTTTTTTTTTTTTTTTGTACATCGTGTTAAACTTCAAAGGCTTGAATAGTTTATAGATGTAGGTTTGAATTCAGATGTATTCATGAGAAGGTGGTTCATCCAGTGCAGAAAAAAAAGAAGAAGAAAAAATGGTATGTTAAAAGCACTCATATGCAGGGAATTTTTACAGAAGAAGATTTTGTTTTGTCCTTGCACGGCAGTTGTACATAGTTCATGGCCACTGATAAAGCGATGTCTAAATACATTTTTTTTTTTTAGCAGAGCATAGAAATTCAGGCGATTACAGTACAATAGTTGCTTTAATTGTCACCCATTGGCCTGCATGCTTCTGCTGGCAGGTATTGTTGTCATCACGTTTTTTCTGCTTGCTTTTAAGAGCTATTGAGTTGCAGCTCAAGTTCATAAAATCAATTTGAGACGTTGTTGTAGGCCCCTCGCTGACTGAGACGGTTAAAACGTTGTTGGCATGTAGCAACTGTCTGTGACTTAACTGGCTAATGAGGTCCCATGTTCAAATCCATCTCTCGCTGTTCCACTGTAGCTTCTAGTCAGGAAGTTTGTCAGCTTCAGGACAAAGGTCGGTGTTTTTCTCTGGTCATTGCTTTTTCCGGCAACCATGACCATGGCTGCTGTAACATAACTGAAACTTCTATCCAGTATTCCATTTATATTCTAACAATATCATGACTTTGTGTGTTGAAGGACGTTTGTTACTAACCAATGTCGTTAGCTGAAGGCCTCGGAAAGATAGCATGGCGTTGTATACATGACATCGTCTATAAGGTCATGTCTTACTGCAAGACATACAAATGTAACAGTTGACTGTAACAATTGACTAAACTTATATTATGACGTAATCCCTTTGAGCTGAGATTGTAGTGTTATGAAACAAATGTTCTTTGTGGATGTCATGGTCATTTTATGAGTCATGTCAGTGAAGAAACTCCTGGTATTTTAATGTTGTGTAAATAATAAGCAGTTTTTTAATTGTTGCATACTATGGTGTTTTTTTTTTTAATGTGCTAGTCATGTCCTAACTGAAATGGATATAAACAACTGGTGACTGAGCACTGTGATAATGATTATCCATTACAACTACCAGGAATACAATTAGTAATTCCATGGATGTCAATGCCTCATGGCCCAATTATGGGAGACCAAGAGCTGTAGACCTGGTAGATCATGGGCAGTTTGATTTAAATTGAACTTGCCAGAAAATCATGAGACTGGCCTCATGGGATATGTGGAACAGCTCTACCTTTTGACGTGTGTGTCACATAAATTCGGGGAGGAAATTGCCTGTTCATTGTTGTGTGCCGTGTTGCGTCGCTCATTTCCTTGCAGATGGGAACTGTCTGAAGTGATCTGCTTATTCAACTGACAGGTGCTCCAGTCTTCTATCTGGTGTGTGGTGGATAAGGCAATGCCAATTTTATTCTGTGTATTACTGGCGTGCTGACACTAAAAACTTCAGAAGAGAGTCAGACTGAAATCCAACCTTTTCTTTTCTTGGCGATAAATGTTTTTTTGTGACGATTCTGCTTTTCGGGGCTTTCAAATCAGTCACATAATTTTGAGTTGAATATAATTTATACTGTCCTCCAACGTCGAAAAAGGCATTCTTTCTACCTGTGAATCAAAATGTTAGGTTGGTGTGGCCCAAGGTAAATGTATAGCCTGAGATGCTAATACCATTAGCTGTTATAATCCAGGTACAATATCATAAGTGCCTGATCATGTGCGTGTGCGCAGAGTCCAAGTAAACTCTACATGATCATAGTGTTTGATCTGTATAAAGCTGGTGCATTTTGGCTAATTGTTCTGTGGATGGCACATTGAACAGTTCATTTATATTTGAACATTAGTATCGATCACCTTGTCTAATGTTACGGGCCATGTGAGGAGAGAACTCTGATTGTACCGTCTGTGGCCGAGAATGTGATGATTTTGAAGTGTTTTGAGATACAGAACTGTCAGCTTGGTTGTCTTAAACGGTGTCGGGTTAAGGTTCTGTTTATTGCTCTGGTTTAATTTTAGAGGATTTAATTGTACAGGATTGAACGATTATGTTGAGGCATTTGTCTGTGTCTGCGACCTCACGATTGTCAGGAAGGATATGCCAACTGTGATGGTCGGACAAGTTCTTCTGTTCTGTGACCTCAAAGTGTCAGGTTGCTAGCTGCCATGGTAAGACAAACTGCTTTTGGACCCTTTGTACTTGGACCTTAAAGTGCTGATATGCTAACTATCATGGCCAGACAGATTGTTTTCTGACCTTTGGTCTTCTGTGACCTCAGATTGGCATGTCGCTAGCTGCCATTGTGAGGCAATTTGTTTTCTCAGAGTGACAGGATGTTAAGCTGGATGTCATAATCCAACATATTGTTTTCTGACCCATTGTACTGTGACTCCAGTTTGTCAGGATGCTACATATAGCTGTTATAGTTAGACAGATTGTTTTCTCAGAGTGGCAGGATGTTAAGCTGCTATAATCAGACATATTGTTTTCTTACCCTTACACCATGACCTCAGAATGTCACGATTCTAGCTGTCAGGGTCAAGCAGATTGTTTTCTTTGAATGACAGGATAATAAGCTGTTGTAATCAAACAGATTGTTTTCTTTGATTGCCTGGATGTTATGCCATTATAATCAGACAGACTTTTTTTGACACCTTGTACTGTGACCCCAAAGTGGCAGGATGTTAAACTGTCGTGTCAGACAGATTGTTTTCTCATAGTGGCAGGAGTTTGAGCTGTCGTAATTCAACATTGAAAATTTTCTGACCCTGGTACTGTGACCTCAGTGTGTCAGGAAGTTAAGCTATCATTTTCGGACAGATTTTTTTTTGAACCCTAGTTCTGTGACCCCAGAGTGTCAGGATGTTAGCTGTCATTGCCAGACGGATTGTTTTCTGACAGGTTGTTAAGCTAGCTTAATAACACATATTATTTTCTGAGCCCTTCTACCGTGTGACCTCAGTGCTTTAGGATATTGTGTGTGTACATCCAGGAGCTGCTCACCTGATGTATTAATTTTTTAGGGATGAGAGTATGACAGATCACCCCGTGGAGGTTAAAATAGTTCCAGTTGTGCACAGTTTTAATTGCTGCACTGATATTTGATGACTAACAGCACAGTTGCTATGGAAACACAAAATCTGAGTGCCATTAGGTGGCTGATTTGTTACTGGGAAGCTGTCAGTGTTCCTACATTTTTTCTTTTTTTTTTTTGCTTTTATGGCTTTTTTTTTTCCTCCAAGCACTGTAAGCACTTGTGAGATTGACAGTCATAAACTGACACTGATTCTTTACAGGTAGAGATAATGCCTTGTTTACAATCATTGGTCCATAAAGGCTGTCCTCACCATCACAGATTTACCGGGTAGATAACTCTAAACTTGGTCCATCAGGGAATCAAGGTATCATTTTACAGTCAGCCTCGCTACTGATTCTGCCTGCTGGGATGGAAAAGTGTTATCTTCACTACCCTTACACAGATTTAACAAACTGACTATTCTCCTTTGATCACAAGATATCTGTACCAGGAAGAATTACATGCTCAAATTGTTTTTAATTTTAATTCCTACTGATTATTTCGAGGCGTATATGTGTACATACATATACCTACCTGTTGATCTGCTGCTCTGTGGCTCAGTCCTGTTTCCTCCAACCCGCCATCCTATACGTGAAATATCCTTGAGTACCGCGTAAAAATGAAACACCAGTGAAATAAATAAATAAATAAGTAAATAAATCACGCCACTCTTTTAAAACTTTCAGAAATGATATTGAATGTTACAAGTAGGGAGTAAAACATGACAGCGATGCTTTTAAGATGCTATACTCTCAGTCGCTAGATCACCCAAAGTGTGAAGTTTGTCTCATTCTCAGATTAGAAATCTTCAAGATTCCTCTTAGGTCAGTTGTTGTTGTGACTTGGTCTGGTCTTTGATATTCGTGTATGTCACGGCCAGGTAAGGTGATGAAGCCAGTGTGGCCAGCATTTAGGGTGCTACCAGTGGGTTGTCACGCCGTGCCAGGGGCGCTGGGAATGGCGCACCCACCTAGAATGTTATTTGATTGGTGTTTTCTTCGCCATACTCAAGAATGTTTCACTTATATGACGGCAGCCAGCATTATGGATGGCCATACAGAGCCTGGGGGAACCCACGACCACCCACAGGTTGCCGGCGAACCTTCAAATGTGTGGCCAGAGTGGAAGTCGACATGAGCTGGACTTGAACTCACAGCAACCGCATTGCTAGAAGTCTTCTGGGTCATTACGCTGCATTAGCGTGTTAACCGACTGAGCCACGGAGACCCCTAATATTATCCATAGCACTTAGTAAAATGTCCATGATTTCATCCAAAGCCAATGAATATTAGGACCAAGAAGACTGATGTACTGTATTAGATGTTTTGCTTTGTGAACATAATGCACAAAAGGATGTCACTGTGCAGATTCAGTGTCAGAGAACAACATTAAGGGAGTTTCAAGTGCGAACTCTTTTATCGTTGGAGGTAAAAGAAGACCTACTGTACCAAGGGACTTGTCAGAAATATTAGGCAAATAGTTTTGATAGCATTTACTATAACACAGGTGTCTGAAAAAAGTTTCACAAAAAATTATTTAGTGCCGACGAAAGATGGACAAAAATGGAGGTACTTTACGTTTGTGAACTGAAGAAGTTTGTGCCGGAAGGAGGTATCATTTTCCTCTCCGGAACAGGACGAGACAGATGATCGGTAATTTAAGGTTAATAAAGGTTGCCAAACATTGTAGACTGGTCACGTGAAGCAGCATAACATTTTTTACCTCCAAGGATAAAAGAGTTCGAAAGGGAAACTCCCCTATCGTCTATATTTTAACCTGGCTTTAGGAGCTGTCTTTGTAGTAGATTTGCAACAGAAATTTAATGGCTCTGTGTAAATGTGAGTTAAAGTTAAACCAAGATGTTCTTGTTAAAAACTGACAGCATATGTGCGTGATATATTCAATAAATATCATAAAGCAATGGCTTGTTTGTTTAACAATTAAGCTATTACTTAAAAATGCTTTGAGACTTATAAGGTATACTGAAGCACACAGCCTGTTCGTGTGTTACAAAGCCACATCACTGATCTTTATAGATATACTCCAAGACACATGTAGTCACCACACTGGTGTAGTGTTCTGCAGTGGTGGAGAGATTAGCTTTTTCTGTTCCATCGCAAAAGCATGCAACATGGGTTCTCTTCAAAATCCATATATGGTCATTTCTAAGACTAGCTGTCAAATGGGAAAGCGCCTTCCGTTTTGTGAAAGGATAACATGAATGTGTGCGTCTGAAAAAAAGAAATCAGGAACACTTTAGAACAAGATACCTTTGGATTAGGGCTGCATTATTTTTGAAGTGACCATGAACGCATGTACATGCATACTGGCTATGTGCGACCAGGTTGTAGTGGTATATATATAGTATATGGTATATAGTAGATGACCTAAAATTTTGGCCCTGACAAAGCTACCCCTTGTTCCTGATTAGAAGAGTTCCGTTAATCTGAGAAGGGTACTTTCGAGTTTTGAATTTTCGGAAAGACAGGATTATGCACTACTGAAAAATCGCGAATCTCATGCAGCACCGAAAGTCAAATTTATATGTGACATTCGTTTGCCTCTGAAAATGAACCTTTCCACAGCAAAATTTTCATGTTGTTTTACTGTAATTTGATGACAAGACATTAGTTGTCTCTCTAAGCCGTCTCTGGTGGCGTCTCAGGTAACGTACCTAGCAACTGATGGTACTTACTAAAGTATTCCCTGCATTCTGGTTTCTATCACCCGTAAACCTGCTTGCCATCATATCAGTGAAATTTCAGAGAGTACGACATTAAACACGTTACAAGTAAATCAATCCAATTTCTGATCATGGGTGTGATCTCGAACGCTCTGATCGTCATTAGTGTGCAAACTGCACCGGAAAGCTTGATTTCCTGTGGTTTCTGATGGTTTCAAAGAGATATCACCTGTCGACCCTGACTAATTAGTTGATTTTAGATATCCCATCAAAAAGTGTTATTTATAGCATTTTGTTGTTGCTGATTAATAGTAAGGGTTTAAATTTTTTATACAGCTGTGCATTTACATGTATATCTAGATTTATACCAAAGCTTTACTGCTGTCTGCTTCGGGAGTGATGTTTTCATCTGCGTAGCTGCACGAATTTACTCATCCATGTATGTTATTAATGGTTGACACTTTCAATCTATTTCTAGTCATTTGGGAGTCGACCAAGTCAAGTCCCAATGTTTGGTCAAATCTACCCAGTGGTCATTCATTCTGATATTCGTTAAATCCCCATTGATTCATTCGATAGTTTACTCTGTTGACTGCAAGATTTACCTAAAGGGGCAGCTTTGTTCTTTGGGAACGCTCTTATCATCCGTACAGGTAGGCTCTCAGTGAACTCTGTCAACATATACAATGGAACCAGGTGGCCTTGGTAAATCACACAGAGAAAGGCTGCAGGAATGGTAAAGATAAGCCACGCGGTTTGGTCCATTTCCCCGGAGACAGATTCCTGTAAAACAGCAAACGTCTGCTTTCTTCTGATAGTGCCAGTAGAGTAGTGCTCTTAATGGAATTGTGACCAAAGTTTTTGAAGAGAGAATACATAACACTTGGAGAGGGAGAAAGAAACAAAGAGTTTTCTTTCAGCGTCTCACAATGAAGACCTTTTGTGTTTATACGCTGCTGTAACAAGTTCAGTAAAGTGCATGGCCGAGGAAGCTGCGCGAATTTATCCTAATGTTCGTGAAGTAGAACCACTTAGCGCGGTGGTACTGGTGATCATCCCAGTGGGGATATGTGCCTATGGGAGAGTCAATTTACAATAACACTACATCAGCACAAAGACAGCACCAGTTACAGTATAAGGTTTGGGTGGGGGGGGGGGGTCGGGTCGAGAGAGAGAGTTAGAGAGAGAGACACAGAGGGAGAGGGAGTAGGGGGAGCGGATAGGTGTATGCTTGGACCGTTATGTAAAAATTATGGAATATTTCTCCCAGAAAAATCAATGATTGTGAATTCAGCACCTTGCTGTGACCATGTAATGTCCCTGGGCTGTCATTTTGTCCGGGTTACGGCTATCTCGAGGAGTGCCGTACTCTCGTTATTGATGGCTACGACAGCGGCTGGAATGAAGATAATGCAGCCACTTAGGCTTATCCAGTCTTTATGTCATCTGTAATGTTATGATGTGTTAGATTTTCCTCAGCAAAGATGTTAATAGCAGGTCGGTAGCTGGTGGTTTCAGCCAAGCCAAGCCAAGCCAAGCCAAGCCGGGCCGGGCCACTAAAGTACAGTTAGTGAAGTCTGTCTGATCAAGTAAAGATGACATGCCCTTTTAAACGGACCTCATGTAGCTCGTGTGTGGCAAAATCAGCCTTTCTGCGAATGAACTGATTCTGGGGATTAGTTTGTAGTGAAGATAAAGAGATATGAAGCGGGCCATTGTTAAGTGAAGGTAAGCACCGCTAATAGGCCATAACAAGGAAGCCCGGGAACATTGGGTCCGTGTCACATGATGGGAATAAACTGTCTGAGGGAAGGTCATGTGACGGTCAGTCTGGGTTAGGCTATGCGCTAAATCTCTGTACTTGTGGTGTGCTGTCATGAGGGTGGCAAGGAAGAGCAGAGAGAGCTGATCAGTTGCTACTCTATCTGCTGAAGGAATTGACGCAATTTCCGGGCAGCAGTTCCAGGCAAGTTTTGGGGGGTACCCAGTCGGTATTAGTATCCATTGATTCGGTGCATGTCAGTGTGGCGCTGCTGCTGATATCAGATCGATGTGACCAGCGGTGGGCTGTTGATGCCAGCCAGCCACTCTGGTCATCTTCTGGCCTTCTCTGCTGCCGCCACCCACTTTCATCCACCTGATCTAGGCCCCGAACTAGACTTAAGACTTGATTGGATGCCTTCAAGTCATGGGCCTTGTCGTATATTGCTTGTTTATTGACGTTGTGTAGTACTAGCCTGATGCCCCAGAGCGAGCTGGTGCGATCGAGAGCCCAGGTCTACCATTGCCCGCTCCACACTTACACTTGATTGGAGTTAGAACAGTTCAACTCTTAAAGGTGACTGCCAGCATGGCACTTTCTGAAAATTGAATTCTCTCACTTTTCTCGGGAATCCTATTTTCTACACCGGCAATTGATTTACTAAAGGTGGTTGACATTTTGGCGTTCCGAGAAGCTCGTCCCCAGCCTTGGTTGTCAAGCTTCTCTCGGCTGCCAGCTGGGCATTGGTGGACTGAATGTGGGCATCAATTATCACAGCGGGCTTTCAGTGTGGGCAGGTGTGAACCTATAGCCAGAGATTTGCTGATCGTCATTGCCACGACTTTCGGTCAGAGATTGAGTCACCGCGATGGCTACAGGTACGGGTTTACCGGCCACTGAAACTGTGCCCCCTCCAAAGGCAGATGGTTCTGTGACGTCTACGGCATCATCGGGCCCGCAATCTGCAGCTGGCAGGAGGATGGCCCATATCCACAAGTTAGAAAGGTAAGATAATTAGTGAACTTTATCTCGAAAAACCTAGATTGTGGATATTAGGCACTAGCAATAAATGTGGAATGGATAAGACATATACTGCAGATATGTTATGATACATGTATAGGGAGATATGACACCTGTTAACCTGGCTCAGGTGTATATTATGGAATTACACTGATTTATTCAATAGAGGTGTGAACAGATAAGATGCCTGTTAACCCGGTTAGGTTATGTGATGGAACAGATAGATTTAATACGACTATTTATTGAGTCGAGGTGTAATGATCCAGAACAGATAAGTCACAGGTTAAACTGGTACAGGAGATGGGAGGGAACAGATAGATGTGATACACCATTTTATTCGGTAGAGATGTAATGATATGTGAGGAGATGACTAATAATCTGGTACAGGTGTCTACGGAAGAGATAAGTGTAATAGACCAGTTTGTTCATTAGAGGTGTAATGTTATGGAGCAGTTAATGCATCAGTTAACTTGATTATAAAGGTGTATGTTTGGGAAAAGGTGGTTATAATATACCAGTTTATTTGGTGGAGATGTAATGTTACGGAACAGGTAACTCACCAATTAATCTGATACAGGTGTACATGTATATGTTATAGAACAGATAGTTGTAACAGTCCATTTTATTCATTAGAGATGTACTGATATGGAACAGATATGACACCAGTTAACCTGGTACAGGTGTATATTTTATGGATCCCGGAAATGTGACACACCAAGTAACCTGCCTTGGGTTTCCCCCCGGCTTCCTGGGACCAAGATGTAATGATGTGGAACAGATAAGACACCAGTTAGCTCAGTGGATTTGTATGAATCAAGATCAAACAGATACATTGTACGACACCATTTTATCAGTAGATATGTAAATAAATTATCATTTGTTAATTTATATGGAAGAGAGGGAGATCCAGTGATATGCAACAGAGAGAAAGACACAAGTAAGGTTACCCAGTAGAAAAGATTTATAAGTCACCACTCCATCTGTTAAAGATGGAATAATGTGCAAGAAATAAGTCAGCAGATTAATTAGTTAGCCGTAGAGGGAGGTGATACATAGACATCTAAGGTGTTAATTGGGTGTTAGTTAGGGATGCATCCATTAGAGGCGTACCTGTGTAGGGTATAATATAGCACAGGTAGAAACAATTAGCAAGCATGATATTATCTTGCATAAGACATGGATTCTTTTAATTATTCTTTTTAATTATCTTACATTTATGCATATGCAGATATATATATATTTGACATGAAAAATGCACTATATTACAAGATGAAAGGATTTAATACCATAATCAGTGGTGTATCAACTAGAAATAAATCACTATGGGGCCAGTAATGCACATTTGGTATAACCATTTGCAGCCAGCATCTGGTCAGCGCCTCTCACACCTATGGTTTCCCAGTTATTCTTGATTAGCTTCGATTTGCCAGGTGTATATGAGTATATGCAGTGATACCCTTTTACACTGAGCCTCTTAATGGATATTAGATTCTCGTATACCCGGCCATTACGGCCTGGATATACCATGAATATTGCTACCTGGAGTGCCTCAGGTAATTACCTGTTGCTCATGTTTGTGTCTGCCATGTGACCGTGTGTGTTAGATGCCTTTCATGTCATTCTCAGCTCTGGTGTGATCAATACCTAGGATACTGGCGTAATTATCACCTGTTCTTTATATTAGATTTGCCAGGAAGTCTGTGCCTGACATTTACATGTTACAGAGATTATTACATAATTAGTGTAAGATGGTCACGTACAAATTACTGCAGGTTATTTTGTATTTGGCAGGATCGTCACTTAAAATCTGTTGACAGCAGTATACCTGTACATACATGTATAGAGAAGAGTCACGCTTCATGCAGTAAACAGGTGTTTTAGTGTTTTAGGATACTTAAGATATGTATCCTGTGTTCTTAATTCTAATGAGGAATTTGATAAGTTACATGGACATGCGTGATGTAATGATGAACAGCTGTGATGTACTTAGTTTGGTGGCATGCATAACTCAAGATTAACATGAGTAAAACTCAGAACTTCTCTTAAAGACTTGTAGATAACAGTATGTATAAAAAATTACAGACAGGTGTTGTGCAAACAGCCATTTTAATGTTTTCTAAAAAGAGTGGAATTCAGCATATGATATTCCTCAAATAAACGATTTGATGTATTACGCATAATAATGATCAGCTGTACATGGTGTGTGATTGCGCATAAATTCGATACGCTGCAGCAAATAGTAGATCATAGCAGCATAGGTTTGCCTCATTCCTGGTTGCGTGGTGAGATTGTAGTGCGTCAGTGTATCCCATCTGTAATTGGAATAGAGAAGTGAATGAAATATTGGCCAGTATGCCATACTTAACCGTGGCATCTGTGGTTGACTTTGCTCTGAATTCACCAGTTGATTCTGGGAACGTTATGAGAGGTTTGGGTATGACCAGAATACAAATTAGCCAATCAGAACAATCACAGTCTGTGATCCATCTGTGAGTCAGAAGGTTCAGGCATTTTGTACCAAAAAGCTCTACATGGAAAACAATGTGAGCTTGTGCTGAGCAGAAGAGATTCCATTTTCGAACCTTGCTGGGAGTTACACGGGTTTCTAAAAAATTTGTTTTTCTCCTATTTTTCATTTTTTTTGTTTGTTTTCAGGACTGACTTAGTGATATGAAATTTGCTACAAGTCGATCATTCAGAAAATCAGTTGGCATTTACGAGAGGGAAGAAAGCTTTTGTTTGTATATAGTGGCCAAAGGAAACAAAAGAGAGCATGCTTGAAAGTGATATCTGTTGCCATTTGTGGATTGAAATAAACGCGGAAACCCACACATGCTATTAAGCGTTTAATTTTCTTTGAGGTAAACAACTTGAATGTGGACTTTCTGATCTGGGATATTAAGCTAAATTTAAGTACGCAAAAGCTAGATTATGTTTCACTATGTGAATATGACTATATTGGCCACATGCGATATGTTTGAGTAATTGTCAGTAGATATGAAAACAAACACACATTTATAATGAACACAATTATCCATTTTTTTTCAAATTATATTGACAAAAGTTGCAGAATTCTTTGTAGGGAAGATGGAGGAGTTCCATTAATATATAAATTTCGTTGTGTCAGGTGCGTGCACTGAAGGTGTACTTGGCTGGAAAACATGGCATTACTTAATTTAGTGAAAGAAATTTCCTTTTCCTGTTATGGAAACTGTGAATCATTTATGTAAATCATTAACTGTACATAGCACCAGAAAACCTTTCTGACCTGATAGGTGGTGATATTGACAGTCTAGCTTCTGAGGTCAAATTATACTCCCATATTGTCTGGAAAAATATCCACGGTGATAATTAATTGATACATCTTCTGTGATTCTGAGTCATTTTGTTCCATCATGTTTTCATATGTTTTTATTCACCATAATCTAAATCGATCAGAGAACAAACAACTGAAATATGTGCATGTAACATCAGTTATTGAGTCGTTTGAAAGAAACTTCTCGGCAAGAGCTCCATGGACGCCCTTACGGCAGTTTGCATGTTAACAAGTCATTAAACATCAAAACATCATTTGTCTGGAAATTTGAAGTCCAAGGTTTTGCACAGACATCAGAATGATGTGAGGTTTGCTCAACAACATGGATTCACCTGCTGGAATTGTCAGTGACTTGAATTCTTGAACTTCATCAAAAGTTCGGGAAATTGTTATGTGAGATATTTTTCTGTGTAGCTGGCACTTTTGGCTCGATAATTCTTCTTTGGCCTTTGTTGTTTTTCCCCCATAGTTTTCTTGTAAGAGGTTGCTGTCATAATTATCCATGAATCATTTACACTGCACTGGAAAATCAAGTATGAATGTCTGGGGACATAGACATAGATATTAAATGGGGCTTTTCTATTTACTTATTTGTTTTTATAATTTACTTTGATTGAGGGGCTCGTTCCATTGGCCCTTACACGCACCATGTGTATTGGTAGCTCCTGTTTTGAAGCGTAGGCTGCATTTATTTCATGTTAGTACGGTCACAAAATTGCAGAAGTGAAATATCCTAAATTCTACCTTTATATCTCATGGCTGTATTCACACAGAGAGAACCCAGGTCATTTCCAGGTTCGGTTAATGTCTGTGTGTCTTCCACATGAGAGCTAAAAGCTGTCAGCAGGGTAGGAATGTTCATCTAAACAGTTTTGCTGTCCAGGGTCTCTTGTTTGTCTGAACAAACAAATGAGCATCAGACTCGTCCTGAGCACATATCTCAATGCTGACCTTCTCACCCTGCACTCAGATATCCCTTCCCTCTCCCTGGATTATCTCATTCTGGTGTCGTCTGTTGACAGGTGTGATGTCTGACTGCAACTCTCCTGTTGACCGTAAATTAGAGCCAGACAGGCACATGGCAGGGGATCACCTCCATTTGCATCATCCCAGGGCATCTGGAGTAGGCTGCCTGCAGCCTCTATCATATCACTGCTCATTTAATACAGGTTTATTACAAGATTATTATGCATAAAGCTCTTCAGTTCCAGGTGGCAAAGATTGGTCATCAGCATTCATAAGGATGTTTGTAGGTACATGTGTTCTTGCATGAAGTTTGTCAGAGAATTTTTGTTTTCGCCCAGTAGGACATGGAGATCTGTATGTCACATGTGGAAAAGTTGGTCAGTTAATTGCCTCTGGCCAGTGGCTTTGCCCAGGCACTGCAGCTTCCTCTATCCAAAACAAGCACGACAGTAGTCTTATGAAGTGAAAAACATAACAAAGTACAAAGTTACATGTAAACATCAAAGAAAGAAATAAACAGATAAATAAATATCAGAGGTAAATTCTATCCATATTCCAGTTAAATTGTGTGCCCAATCTGCTCTGCAATCAGGATTTTATAATCCTGGAGCTATACATGCATTCCAAAGAACCAGTGGTTGCTATATTATGCATGAACATGCTTTGAAGTGCGAGTATTTCTGTGCGAATTGTTTGCACTTTGTTTTAACCCTTGCATGTTTTTTTCTCCAGTTCATCTTGGAACCTTAATTGCCCGTTGTATCAAGTAGACAAATTGAGAGCAGAATCCATACAATGCTGGCTCGCTGGTCACTGGGCCTTTCCTGTTTGAACAACCTATTACGGGCTGTGTCCCTGTAATAACGAGTGATTTGTACGGCTTCGCAATTGTCTGGCCGTGGCCTTGTACACAATCCAGTGGAATGTTTTGATTGGTGTTCGGGCCAGTCTCAGTACCAAGCTAGTGAGGGTCTTCACTCTTGCCAGTCCTGGGAGGCTTGAGTCTGTCGACGCGATCAAGGTCCCACCAGACTGTATCTGTCTCTCGTATCTCTGACGATGGTGTTAATTGTGGCCACCTTGGCGTTACAGGAAATCCCTGAAAAGTGTGTCTCCCAGAAGAGGTGACAATCAAGCAGTAGTTTTATCCTAGCTTGGACTTGACCTCCACAACTTCCAGTATTTGGCCTCATATTTCCTATATCACCAAATTGGGACCCAGTTTCCCAAGTGACAAATCACAGAAACCACCTAAGAACTAAGAAAGTATATAAAATATAAAAATTGAGACACTTGGATACATGCGAAAAGCATTAAGCAGTCAACAGTTTTCAATAATAACATAAACATAAAAACAATCAGTATCTAAATTATTTGTGCCATTTTACTATATATGATGTCATTAATCAAATATGTGCATGGAAATTTCAGCACCGAAAAATAATAGTTTGTGATTTGATTTCCATTAAAAAATGGTTTTTGGGCATATTTGGTGTAAATACAGTATCTTTTTATTAGAGTGTCCTGCAATGGGAAATTTACTATTGTTCCATTTTTGTATGTCTTTATTAATTTAATTAAGACAACAATATGAAATCTTTGCAATAGGGGAGTTTCGCGTATGAGCTCTTTTGTCATAGAAGGTAAAAAGAGATCAACTGTGTCATGTGACTTGTCAAAAATGTCTGACAATGTTGTTGATTTTAAGTTACAAATCACCTGTCTTGCTGTGTTAGGGAAGGTACAAACGACCTCTCCTTCAATCAGGAGATTCTTAAATTTAAAAACTTCCAGCTCCTCAGTTTTCCCTATCATGCATCTAGTCCAAGTAATTTTTTTGTAAACTTTTCTCACAGGCGCATGTTATAGTAAATGTCACATGGTACACTAGGGCTTTTCTTACCTGTAGTGATAAAAGAGTTCAATCTCGAAACTTCCCTATTGCAGTAGCTATAGATACAATAGGCCGTGGTCAGTCTTTGAGGCTGTTGTCTATTGTTACATGCACATACTTTCAAAGGTGTTTTAATAATACAGACTAAAATCAATTCTTTACCATTACAAAATCTTTAACTGTTAATCATTATAAGATGAAGCCCTTACCTGCTGTGTGAGTATATATTCGTGTCACTCACTCCGGGAGACAACGAAGGATTAAATGTGATATAAATAAATCCCACTGTTTAATTCTCATGCATCAGCAGTGTGAGTGAAACTTTGAGTGAACTGTGACAGATTTGAGTAAATTTCTCCGAAATATAAGGCGCTGTAGATTTCAACAGCAATCATTCTTCTTTCACCTGATAAGACAGTCAGTTAGTACTGCAACAAAATGTCTTTGTGGAAATGGATAACCCCAACAAACCCTGCCAAGATTCACAGATCACAGACCAGTCTTCAGAAGAGGCTGAGACCATTCAGGCTGCCAACGATGCTGTAGATGTAATGGCAGAAAATCACAGAAAACGAAAGCTTGGTGACTATAACAGCTATGATGACGAGATGAGAGCTAAGATTGCCCGAACTGCCGTGGAAATTGGCATTAGCACGTGCTGCCCGAAAATTTTCCCCTCAGCTAGGTCGCTCAATTAATGAAAGTACGGTCCGAAGATTAAGGAAACCCCCAGCAACATTATTCCATCCCTTCCTAAGTCTACGACTGGTCATCCCTTACTACTCGGCAAGAAACTTGATGACATGGTAAGGGACTGGGTAAAAAAAGTCCGTTTGAGTGGCGGAGTGATCAACCGCAGAATTGTAATGGCAGCAGCAGAAGGCATTATTCTAAAGCAGGACAAAACCAAACTCCCATAGTTAGTCGGCACAATTGACATCACTGAGACGTGGGCTGAGACGAATGGGATATGTGAAGAGAAAGGGAACAAGAGATGTGAAGAAGTTGCCAGAAGACTTTGAACAGATGAAGGAAACTTTCCTTAAGCGTGTGTCTGATGTCATCAGTCAAAACAACATCCCCAGTGAACTTGTCATAAACTGGGACCAGACGGGCCTCAGCATGGTTCCCACAACGTTGAAGCCAAGTCATGCCCGGTGAATTATTAAGTATCACAACATAATCAGCAAGAGACAGGATTTGATCCAAGCTGGATTTGTGAAAACCGGAATACATTCTAGTTAGGTATTTCTAATTAACGTGTTTGAAAAAGTATTAGAACTGTAGTGCTTGTTAATGAATTTATAACTGTAACGCATGCTATATTAATAAATGGCTTACTAGTATTTATCTAAAATACATACATTGTCCTTCATTTGTTTAACAAGTACACACACTGCACTGCAGAATACAAGTATATATGAAACGCATGGGTTTTATATTCAATGGCACTTATTTTCGCAGAAATTTGTTTGCTGCGAAACCCGCAAATGTTAACACCACATGAATAAAAAGGCATTTACAGTATTTGCCATATCACACACGTCAGTCTGTTTTTTCGGATTTTTTTTGGTAAATCTTCTTCAAATGAGCCTGTGCTATGGAGACAAAGGCAGTGCGTTTGCAATTTATTGTTGTCGTCATAAGTAGCTATGAAATCTTGCCCAACAAGTGAGCAGTTTTGGTATTCAGAGATGATATGGAGGAATCAAATGTCATTATGAAAAAAGCCTGTTCAGATGCCGGAGTGCTGTGTCAATGTAGTGGTCTGTCATTTTGTTATAAATAGTAGTAGCATCTTGTTTAAGAGTGGTCAACTTTTCCATATATAGCTATTTTCATCATACATCCTGTAGACTTGGGCGATAAGTATCGGAATCATCTTCTGACACCTAGCTGATTAACTTAGCTGTTAATATTTCATGCGTATTTTACATGTTCCTATGCAGGCTCAAATTAAGTGAATTAGCTGCAATAACTGCCTGACATTGTAAATCAATATATGTATTGCTCAGGGCCACTGTGTATGTATGTATGCCCAGTGTTTTACTCAATATTTTTCCCTTTCAAATGACGACAAGGAGTCCTGTAGATATGCTGTGTCTCCTTGTGGCAGGGCAAGTCCACTGGAGCACCATCCCGAAGACACCACACATGACACCTCACCCAGTCATATGGGTTATACTGACACCAGGCTGACCAGTTCTGTTTCCTTGCTCTAATCGCTCAGTGCTGGGCCCCAAATGCCATTTTTTTAAGTCCCAGGATTGACCACGGATCTCCAGACCTCAAGTGAGAAACTCAAACCGTCAGGCCAACGAGGCGGTCGCAGGGCCTCTGTGGTCAAAGTGGTGAGCATACCAGCACAGTGTAATGACCCAGGAGCCTCTAACCAATGCCGCCACTGTGAGCTCAAGTTTAGCTCATGTTGGCTTCCTAGCCCTAGAGAACTGCCGGTCTCTGCAAAGTTTCCTCCCACCACAATGCTGTCGGTTGTGCCGTAAGTGAAATATTCTTGAGTGTGGAGTGAAACACCAATCAAATTAATAAATAAGTAAATAAATATATTACTGTGCTTGCTAACCAGAATGGGGAGCCTTTCCTGCCTAAAGTAACTCACTCCTATAAGCTATATAGTCTGTCGTTCATTCCTGCCTTTGCCTTGACAGTCTGCGGGCAAACTGGTTACTTAGTACTCAGATAACAAAAGAGATCATTGGTCAAACGGACTTTACCCTGAGTCGCCATTATGCGGGGAAGGATACCTCATCATTTGAGATTTTGGGAAACATGCCAAAGTGATTTTTGTAAATAGCTGGACATGAGTAAAATCTGGCAGTTCTAAATGGATGTTGTTTTCCTTCCTTCTGACTAATCTGTTGCGTTCAGTATGTTAGTGATTTCTGTTTGATGTCTGAAGATCCTCTGGGATCTCGCATCCTTGTCTTATTCACACTAATCCCTTTGCGAGTCATCTGTCTCTGTCATTCTGACCCCCAGAATCTGTTAATTATTAATCTCGACTGGAAGCGAAAAATCCCAAGCTATCTATCCTATTATCACTAACATGACCAATCATATTTCTATTGTTTAACCTATCTTTCGTCCCTCAATCTTTCTAGCTCATTGGATGGTACTTGGTAATTCTGCATAAATGTTTTAACAGAGGTACATGTTTGTGGCGATGTGTGGTATTCAGGATTGCTTGAGAAAGAATGAAGCCATTTTGATTACCCTTAGCAGAAATTGTGAGGAGAGAGCAATGTTTACATAAAGCTCAGACTTAGACATGCCTATACACGAAGCCTGTATTAAGGTAGCTGTCAGGCTGTCCAACTGTGAGCTCCAAGAGAATGGAGAGCTGTACAATTGGACAACTGTACTTGTATGTATGTGTATCATGGTTCTTACACGAGCCAGAACATCGTCCAATCTTTGCTTGTATCTTTTGATGGATGTTTAGATGCCAAACGGTAGGCATGATAAATGACCCTGCGATATTGACACAGACCAACGACAGATATCTGGCACTGCTGATTTCCATCAAATCTCAGTTGATGTTCAGCCGATGGTTATAAATGATCGGATCCCATAGGGCCTGCGATGGTGTCCCTGATTGGTCACCATTGGTGTTTGTACAACACCCTGATCGTGTTTACTCATGGGTGCATTTCCTAAAACTCTGCCTCGTTACCTACTCAGCGTGCCCAGATGTGCTCACTGAGCAAGTTATCTGCCCATGCATGCACGCACGCCTTGCCAAGCCACACTTCACACGTTTATAGATTTTCCCCGGCAATCAAACCGCATTGGTTAATCACTGAATCTGGTCCTCGTAAGTGCCTGTTGATCCTTTTTTTTATGAAGGGGATTTTTTTTTTCAGGGTCATAATGGTTATGGCTTATGCATTGTGGCGTTTATGGCGTTGTGTTGAGAGTTAATTATTTACATGCTCTTTATACAAACTACCATTGTGACTTGTTTCAACAAACGATCTGTTTTCACACCCACGTAATGGCATGAGGTAATGTGAGAAGGCAGCTTACGTAATGTGGAGACATACCTTGTGTTTGGGATGGCAGCGTACATAGCACATTAATACAGTTAGGAACAGTAGATTCATCATACAATATGGTAAGGTACTTTAGGGAAGTCATAGCATGGACACGCAACAGAATCATGGAATAAAAAATGATGGATGATTATAGCTTAACGCAACGACTGTAATATTTCAGCAGTATAGTGGCAAATGGACTGAAGTTCGTCCTTTATGGTGTACCTGTTACAGTGCATATATAGCATGAGTACCCTATTAATTTCTATCAAATGTATGAAACACAAGTGGGCTAAGTTGCTTTTTTTGCCTTTCTTGCCGGGAGCTTAGATGAAATGGAAATTTCATCCCAATTGAAATTATCAAATAATCTGTTTGGAATATTGTTAAGGTATTAAAAATAATTCCTTTAGAACAAATTTGTTTCCAGTGAATATGTAAATGAGCTCTCAGAGCACTGATAACGATATCGGGCAGACCAGTATCCTCTGAAAGACAAATGTCCCTATATACAGTTCAGGAAAAGGATCATTCAGTCCTGTGATCAAATAATAATATACATTAAATCATGAAACACAGGCTACATAAACATTTGGTCGTGATTTTTCAAAAGATGTAATTTCTTCCTCTCGGGCCGTACCTGGGAAGGTCTGTGGATGGTCATGGGTTTCACCTGGGGCGCTGACTGGTTTCCACCCACTATAATGCTGGCCACCATTGCATAAGTGAAATGTTCTTGAGCACAGCGTAAAACACCAATCAAATAAATAAATAAATAAATCTTTAGGGATTTTTTGTGTGTGGATACCTTGCCTTGGTGTGGATACCTTGGTGTGGTGACAGTGGGGATTGATTTAAGTCCCCTTCCTCCTTGGTGAATGGCTGACTGCTGTGTGCCGAGAATGGTGCTAATAAGCTGAAACTAGCCATCAGAACCAGGCCCGGTATGAAGATGATCATGACATGTTGGTACGTGATATAATCTTGGCAAGTATTTAACAGAGGCATATTTCATTATTCAAAGATACACATAGAATGTAACAAAAAATGCTGTGTCGCTCTGATGCTAATGGGTTTATTGTGGCTAGACAATGACAGCTTTATCTCCCTTAATTGAATGTGTATGTTTTATGGCAAAGTTTCACTTTTGGCCAAATTGGCACATTTGTCCAGCCTGTGTGTCCTACAGCAATGAGGTGTCACATCAAACAGAAGGAGGGACATCACTCGAGCCGTCACCTCATTAAGCTCCGTATTAGTGATTAACCTGTCATATAGAATAACCTTGTTCTAAGGCTCGTTTATGAAGTTTCCATGGAAACACAGGTGGAACTGTCAAATGTCTCCTCTGGCAGAGTTGTCTTTTTCGCTATGATTTCAGGTCGGATACTTTCGAAACAAGAAAGCACTTGACTATTCTGTGTCAGAACTGATGGCAGCCTTCCGTCCTTAGTCTGTGAGATTCTTTTGCAGTTGATAATGATAACCCTCATACACAGTCGGGGCCTGCGTGGCTCAGTCGGTTAGCGAACTAACATAGCGCAATGACCAAAACCTCCCACCAATGCAGTCGCTGTTCAAGCCCAGCTCATGCTGGCTTCCTCTCCAGCCGTATGGGGGAAGGTCTGCCAGCAACCTGCGGATGGTCGTGGTTTTCCCTCCTGGGTCCGCACGGCTTCCTCCCACAGTAATGCTGGTCGCCATCGTATGAGTGAAATATTCTTGAGTACGGCATAAAACACCAATCAAATAAATAAATAAAATACACAGTCATGGGGTTGGTCTAACTTACATATATGGTCATTGCCTATCCTTTGTGAATGCGCTGGTATTAGAGCTATAGTAATCATCGTCCACAGTTGATGGTCAGTCACCCTCCAGTCTCAGTCAGTGGGCTGTTTTTCCAGTTAATGGTCACCCGTCAGTCTCAGTCAGTGTGCTCCTCTCCCAGCTGATTGTCACCCTTCAGCCTCTGTCAATATGCTGCTCTCCCAGCTAATAGTCACCCTCCAGTCTCAGTCACTGGGCTGCTCTCCCAGCTGATAGTCACCCTTCAGGCTTATTCAGTGGTCTCTTCTCCCAGCCGATTGTCACCCTCCAGCCTCTGTCAATATGCTGCTCTCCCAGCTGATAGTCACCCTTCATCCTCAGTCACTGGGCTGCTCTCCCAGCTGATAGTCACCCTTCATCCTCAGTCACTGGGCTGCTCTCCCAGCTGATAGTCACCCTTCAGTCTTATTCAGTGGTCTCTTCTCCCAGCTGATTGTCGCCCTTCAGCCTCTGTCAATATGCTGCTCTCCCAGCTGATTGTCACCCTTCAGTCTTATTCAGTGGTCTGCTCTCCCAGCTGAAGGTCAACCATCAGTTCTAGGCTGCTCTTCCACTAGCGCATGATCATTCTTCGTTCTCAGTCAGTCAGCTGCTCTCACAGCTGGTAGAATATATATTTTATGGCATTGTCTCTTATCAGCTCTGTGAAACTTTGATGGCCAGTCACCCATGAGCTTGTCTGAATCACCAGTGCATCATTCTCTAGATACATGCAGTTATAGTGCTGTCAGTTATAGTGCTGTCAGTTGGTTCCTGTGTGGACGCATTACAGAAAGGTGTTCAACATGATCTTTCCATGTCCTGCCCTGGAAACATGTCAGCATTGGGTAATGGTTGTTTCAGGGATGTGTGGTGTAGGAGATCTGTCAGGGATGTGTGGTGTAGGAGATCTGTCAGGGATGTGTGGTGTAGGAGATATGTCAAGGATGTGTGGTGTAGGAGATATGTCAAGGATGTGTGGTGTAGGAGATCTGTCAGGGATGTGTGGTGTAGGAGATCTGTCAGGGATGTGTGGTGTAGGAGATATGTCAAGGATGTGTGGAGTAGGAGATCTGTCAGGGATGTATGGTGTAGGAGATATGTCAGGGATGTGTGGTGTAGGAGATATGTCAGTCTTAGGTACATGTACATTGTATATCACAGTGTAGGGGATATATTGGTGTGTAGGATATTTCAGTGTAGCGTGTGTAGGATATTTCTGTGTTGGGGATATGTTGGTGTGTAGGATATTTCAGTGTAGCGTGTGTAGGATATTTCAGTGTTGGGGATATGTTGGTGTGTAGGATATTTCAGTGTTGGGGATACATCAGTGCAGGGAGTATGGCTCTGTAGGGAGGCATGGCAGTGTCTTGCAGATATGACAGTGTAGGTGATATGGCAGTGTAGGGATATGGCAGTGTAGGGATATGGCAGTGTTAGTGATATGACAGTGTTAGGGATACAGGAGTGGAGGGATAAGGTCATTTAGTGGATAGGGCAGTCTTGCAGATATGACAGTGTAGATGATATGACAGTGTCAGGGATACATAAGTGGAGGGGGATATGGTCATTTAGTGGATAGGGCAGTCTTGCAGATATGACAGTGTAGGGGACATGGAAGTGTTTAGGGATATGGCAGTGTTAGTGATATGACAGTGTTAGGGATACATGAGTGGAGGGGGATATGGTCATTTAGTGGATAGGGCAGTCTTGCAGATGTGACAGTGTAGGGGACATGGAAGTGTTTAGGGATATGGCAGTGTTAGTGATATGACAGTGTTAGGGATACATGAGTGGAGGGGGATATGGATAGGGCAGTCTTGCAGATATGACACTGTTAGGTAATGTGGCAGTGTTAGGGATACAGGAGTGGAGGGATATGGGCATTTAGTGGATAGGGCAGTCTTGCAGATATGACAGTGTAAGTGAGATGGCAGTGTCAGTGATATGACAGTGTTGGGGATACATCAGCAGAGGAGGATATGGTCATTTAGTGGATAGGGCAGTCTTGCAGACATGACATTGTAAGGGATATGGAAGTATTTAGGGATATGGCAGTGTGTAGGTATATATCTGTGTAGGGGGATATGTCTGTTAAAGAGGATATATCTGTGTATGCCTCCTCAGCATGTTGCTTGCAGCGGGGTAACTTCGCTTCCAACAATCTTTCATTACTTAAAGCTGATAACAGTTACAATAATAAGACATGGACATCCATTACAAAACCCCACGCTATTTGCCTTTTGATTGTCTGTAATTTCTGGGGGCAGGAGGAGGAAAAAAGAAGTTAGAGAGAATAGACACAATCCTGGGAGGCATATTTTTAGAAATAACGCCCTGTAGCTGTGAAGCCAAATGAACAGGAAATTGACTGAGATACAGCTGATTTTATGGATAATGATTCTTTTAATAATTACAATTCACAGCAGTTCCTTTTGTCTTCGTCTACAAATCTGTTTATATACATATATATATATATATATAGTAGTTGGATTCATAGTCTGAGTGTATGTACCTACATGGACACTTAGGCATGATTTAGCATCAGAGCTACGTACTGGGTTTCAAAGACTTGGCGTCCTCAGCATCAGGCTGCTCATTACTTGATGGGTGTTCATGGATCATTAGGGGCTATCAGTTGATGTCTCTGGTGGTTACAGGGGTAATTTAAAAAAAGACATAAAAAGTCTCATTTTTTATAAAAATCTTAATCTCTCCTTTGCAGTGAAGTGCTTTCAAGGAGTGCAGTGCCATTAAACATCCCTCATTTCATTTCATTTCACAGCATTTTTTTCTTTGTTTTCAGCATTCCTGTGACATAAATTTCGTTCAACCACTGAGCGGTTACACGTCCAGTCTCACCTCTCCTCGGCAAATGCTGGTTTTACTTTATTTAGTGTATCACCTGATGTATGGCAGGGGCACTCAGTATTAGGGGTTCCAATTCACATCACACAATGCCATCCCCCCTCCCCCCGTTTCCCCCACCCCACCTTAAACTAACTGTGCGCCTCATTGACTCCACAGAAGTCTTAGGGGTGAATATTCCGAAATGCTCAAAAGGAGATGTCACTGCATTAGGCCAGAGCTCATCTCAAACATGTAAATCAGCTGCAGAAATGCCCCTTTTTTTTCTGTGGTTTCTTTTGAGATTGGGTTAGAAAGATGAGTGCAGGGATAAGGCTACAAGGTTAGGAAAATTCAGACAGCTTTCAGATGTGCCTGCCGGACACTCTGTCACCAATCTCAGCTCTCTCACCACCCCCCACCCACTCTCTTTCTCACTCTCTCAGCTGATGGATTTTTCTTCCATACCCGCTACTCCACAAAGACATACATCTTATTCTAATCCATCTGCTAGGTGGAGAGGTATGTGGTGTAGGGCTCAGCTTGCCAGTGGGGTGAGAATTCCCTACGGAGAAATGTTCATGAAAGTGCAGTGCAAGCTTAAGTGTTTCATGTTAAAATTTTATGTTTATGTTTATTTATTTCTTGCTCGCATAGACCCCGTTGGGCCCATTTACAAAGAAGACAACAAGTAAAGCTCACATAAAAGTGAACGACCACAGAAAGTTCATTGAGGCAGTAAATTAACCATACAGTCATGCCTACGCATATCCTGCGTACTTTTATATGCACAAGCTCTCGAACTCACAGGGGACAGGCGTAAGCTGAGTGGTTTAAGAATTAGAGTGGTTGCATTTCTGTCACTTAGCACACGAGGTGTACCTTCAAATATGGTTTTAAACAGGGGGTTTACAAATTACACCCACTTCTGCGCTCCTCCAACCCCTGCTGTCACTGTTTACTAGGCATTGGTGACATTATACATGTGAGTGCATGTTCAACAATGATCGGCCAGGTCTTGGCTGAGTCTTTTATTCACTGTAAACTGTTTGTCTCTGACCAATATGATGTGCATGCAATGAATCTTTTTGTGAACTGTGGGAAAGTTTATCAGTAACTTACCAAGGGTTAGTTGTTTTATCCTGGGGCAGTCCCATTTCTTTCACATATAAAACTAGAAGTCAGGTAAATAAACAGCTTCTGGATATCTGCATGACATGAAAACAGTTCTACATGATCGAAGAATTTATCTAAGAGGCTTACATGGAGACATTGTGATGTAAAGGACAATTTATCTATCTAATCATTTATTTATTGCATTAAACTTGCTGCTAGTAGATAGCATGAAATGTTCTTGCAAAATTACAGTGTAGCTGCAGTTGCAAGTGCTAGAAATGCCCCTAAGTAGGAAAGGTGAAAGACACGCAATGTATATATTCTAGAATGTACTCGATCGGATATGCAGCTAATGCAATTACCTGGGGCTATGGGCACTGTAATTATTTCTGGAATATTACGGATACAGAAACGTCCTGTTGGTAATTCAGACGGGCTTCATGCATGAATAATATCATCATCATGATATCTATTGTTATGTAATGCATATATATAGTCTTGGTAAGATACAGCCTTCATGTCTGCCGACAGACATCCTTGTAGATGTATCTGGAGGAACTTGAGGCAGACCACAAATATGTAGACTGCCAGCGCTCTATGACCTCGCTGTCTCCCTCTGTATGTATGATCTGATTCACTGAACAACCTAATAACTGTTGTTCTTGACAATGTCGCCACATTTATTGGTTTTTCTCTAGTCTCAATTAAGGCAAACGATTATGATTAATATTCTGATGGATTTCACGGAATGTGTGTCTGGGGCACCTGGTATTTCTAAGCCAGAGACAAGCACACGAAAGGAAACTGAATAAATCTTCATTCAGAAGCCTGCTGAACCAAGGCTTAAACATCTCAAGAGATGCGCACAGTCTGTTCATTAACTCCAGATTTTCCCTTGCTGTATTCTTTGATATCGTTAGATTCAAGTGCAGCCTCGATGGATGGGCTATGTGCCCTAAACCGTGGCCATGTTGCAAAAACTCCACACCCCTTAGGCTATACTTTTATCTCGATCTAGCTATTGATCGATTGAGCAAAGTTCCTATCAAATTTTGATTTTCTTCTTTTTCTTTTTTTTCAGTGCGAGTCTAAAGGTATAAAAATCTGTAATCTTTACAGTCCATTAGTCTGCCATGGATGTCAAAATATCAAAGACTTACTATGGAATGAATTGCCCTTTGCGGAGCAGCCATTGGAGGCTTTCCAGGATAAATGAAAATTGAAATACAGATGTCCCTTGTGTATTAGCCATGCCCGCAAAAACAGGTTATTGAACCGTCGATCAGTAGTGGCTTTGCTGGAAGCATGTGGCAGATGACGAATCAGTCCTTCAGTCAGCCAGTCTGTCTAGTTGCACACATACTGCCTAATCAATGCTAGGAGTGGTAAGGGCCTATTTGGTACATCTATATAACATGGTCGTAATGTTTGTAGGGCTGTTCCCAGTGATTTATTGTAGAGTCTTCTACCTTCTGGAGGTTTCTGTCACTCTTCATTGATTGCCCCTGTAAGTTCAAATTGCCCGGTTAGAAGACCAGTTTTCTAAATTGATTTATCTTCATCAATGTCTTGGTACTCTCAGTCAATTTTCTCATAGTATAGGCTGAAGCCTATATCACTTCTACATCTTACCATTCCCTTGGGCTTGTCTAGAGAAAAGTGCCAGTCTTTGATTTACTTGTTTATTTGATTTGTGTTTTTATGCTGCTCTCAAGAGTGTTTTTCTTGCATGACTACAATGGGAATATCTTGTTTTGTCCAGAAAAAAAGAGCAAATTTTGTATTAAGCGGTCTGACGTTAGCTCACCATTTTCCCGACAAGCCTATGGGATATGGACTCAGATCAGTAAACTTATTGACAAACTACCATGTGGTATAGTTTTGACCACCTGTATTTGAAGTGGCGCACCATAAGTGTGGAATACTGTATGAATTGGACAATCTCTCATTTACATTTAGATAACCACTTTAAACAAGTATATGTTGTCAGAAAATGTAAAGGCCTTTGTTATTTCTTAGAAATGGGGTTCGCCTTTCTTGTCTAAAGTGCTGTGGGCCTTCAAGCTGTTTAGCCAATCTGTTGTTATCTGGAGTTGGAACATTTAAAACTCTTTGTTATTTATTAGAAATCGGGATCATCTTTCTCGTCTGAAGTGCTGTGGGCCTTAAAGCTGTTTAATCTATTGTTGTCTGTGATTGAAATATGCAATAAAGCCTTTGCCATTTCCTAGAAATGGGAAATCTTTCTTGTCTCAAGTGTTTTGGATCTGTAAGTTGTATAATCAGTTTTTCATTCTCACCTTTGCTACGATGTTATCGGGACATACTCAGGCAAGCTGTCTGTTACTCTTTCGTCGCAACGGAACAATGGTCAGTTTAAGCTTGACCTGAGTCACTTTGTGCAGGAAAAGGACCCCATTTGGAGCCTAACCACATGTGGTGTTTGTATCAATCTTCAGCAACTACATAATGAGGATGTTAGCTACAACTAACCTACAGTGTAGGAGTTTCTTCTTCAGAACCCACATGTATGCTGTGACTTGGACAGTGTCCTAAACTCACAGCTCTAACAGCACACATCTATTTGTCTGTCAGCAAAACTCCCTAGCTATGCCGGCCAACAGAAAATTTCAAAGTAAATTTCTCCTTTGTAAAATTATGTGACATTTATCACATTTGTGTACTGAAAATCCCCATGTGAATGACATCAATGGCATGTGCAGTAATACTACATAATGTACTACATAATGTAGTATTACTTTGTAATAGCATTTGAGTGAAGATAGAGTATGTGAAATATGTTTATATACCTTCATTTGTGTTCAGGATGAACCTGAAGCCTAATCATGCTCATGTCTGTAATAATCTCAGACATCTCAAACGTGTTACATTTAGTAATACAGTTAGGAACATGATGCTGTGCAACATCTGAGCTGATCGTTCTAATTTATTACGGTTGAAAACTCCAAAGATTACATTTGTCTCCCAAATTTTTCGGAAAATAAAAATTATGCATTGTTCAGTAGATAGACTAATAAAATGAGAAAAAAGGAAACTGTGTATTCCTGCCACAACTATGCCTGTATTGGCTGAAAAGGGCAGTCAAAATGTCCCATATATCAGAAGAATTGGGTTCTCAACATCACCTCATGATATGATTGTTATCAGGAGAGACATACATGTATCAAACCCAGACAAAAAACCCAGACAGAAAAAAAACGTTTCAGATAAAAAAATGCAATTTGTCTATTATTAATTCATGCCATCTAGTAGAAATACCATGATGGAAGAAAATGTTGCTGAGAATCTTAATATGGCATAAATATTTCTTGTAGTATTGATTTTTTTTCAGTTCTGACATGTTTTGGGTGTTTTCTGTGATTTTTATATTTTTTGTGCATTAATCATTCCACATTGTGCCAATTTCAAACTATGAGAACAATGTTTGCCCAAAAAAGTTGCCAGATAATATCGATTCTGTCCATTCACTTCTTGCAATTGTTTGTCCATGTCTTTGTCATGTTTGTAAACACTGTCCCCTGAAATTGAAACTTGCAGGTACCATTTGTTTTCTTAGACACTGGGAAGAACCCTTTTCATTGTCTTTGACCTTGGTGAGTTATGCCAAGGTCATTGCATGATTTAAATGGTATTAATTTACATACTGACTTATAAAAAAGATATGTCTTTAACTCTTTCAACTGTTTTCTTCAAAATTGTACCACACATATACCTTACCACGAACATGCAGAGTCCTTTTTTTTTCATTGACCTTGACCATTGACCATTCTGTCAAGGCCTTAGGGCTTGCAATGCTTCTATAATATTAACATTAGCTCTTGGGAGTGCATGTGGCCCGTGTGGTATTTAATGGATCAACACATGAGCCTGGATGTAAAAATGGCACTTGTCTTTGTTACGGTACATTGTGCTCGGTCTTTGATCAATTATGATTCAGTATTGCTGCGTAGACTGCCAGCTGAGCACACGATTCAAGCCACTGGCATGATGCATGTCATATATGTACCCAAAACAAATCAGATGAACCTTACATAGAACAAGGCCCTATATTTAGAGCATGATTTATATGTATACTCCATGTAGCCATTTTGTTATGATTTATATTTGACAAACTTTCTAGTTTTACTGACACATTCGGCACTGTAGTTTTATTGACCATAAATTGCAACCGTTTTGTTAACCAACATCGGAATGCTTGGTAATAAACCCTGGTGTGGGAGAGGCTTGATGGTCTGTAGAGAATCGCTCAATGGTATCATTGGCTGAGCAGCCCCAGATCACATGTCTCAGTGTTTCAGGAAATTGCGCCTTGGACAAATCTGGCCCCCAATTACATGTTATACAATGTCTGAATGATTCTTTGCCTCCCATCGGGAGTTGCTGGAATAACGTGGAAAGAATGCAGTGCCCGAGGAAGTTAGACATAAAGTTTATCTTGTAGAAACATTTAGTAAGTTCGTCTTGCCTGAGCTATTTTCTTGCAGTCTCTTTGACATTGAACATTGTGTGGAGCTCTCAAGCCTCTCGGGGGCCTAGCCGTCATCCGTGTCACGTTAAAGTGCCGATCCTATGGGCTTCGCTGAGTTCAAATGTAGGCGGGTTCTAGACATCTACATCCATAGATTTATCAGGTACCTACATGTACGCAGTAAACAGTGGTGGATTCCATCGGAACCAATCTGCCCAATTTCCTCTACCCTGCGCTGACCCCATCCCTGTCATCATAATTGGCTGAAGTAGTCTTCAGTGCGACATTGTAAACCCTATGCAATTGAATCAAGCAAATCATGACACGGCTCTCCTAAAATCTACTTGAAGCTGGATGATAAGACGATATCCGCCTGGAAAAATGTATATGTTCATGTCAGTTTTGCGGAATTTAAACAATAGTGATGATGTCACCTTATCATTTTGTATGTTACAGTTTCTTAAACTCAAGGAATCTACACATATTGTATGCATTATGGATTATATTATATCATAGATATTGTATATGTATTGTTATGAAGTACAAATTGCGATACATTTACGTATTTATGTTTTAATGCATCTGTTTCCATATACTAGTCTTTTCAGGTACTGTGACTATCGTCTAAGACTGAGAAAGCATTCGTACATTTCTGATAAAAAAATTTGTCCTGGCACTATGTTCTTCACTATGCACTATGTACAGGAAAGTACTCTCTCCCACACCAAGGGCACTATTTTATCATGTGTAAGTGTTCAAAACAAGCACTGTTTTGGGCAAAGTGTCATGCATGTGTCCGAGACAAGCTGGTCACAAGTTGCCAGGCCTTGCGTTATCAGATTATGAGACTGTGTAGCTCGTCGTGAAGGCCACGGGCACGAGGGGTAATTGGCATGTAGCGTTGTAAGGGGTTAACACGATGAGGGATGAAGCAAATCACAACGCATCTACGATTCCCAAGTTAAGTGATAGCTGCGGATTGTTACCGGCACGCTTCTAACCGTTCCGTGGCTTTAACATCATGTCATGGCAGAGCATGATAAGATGTATATTTGATTCGCAGGTTTCGGGTGCTGTCATAACTCAGGGCAAATTGATAGAAGATTGTCCCTTGGGGATGAACTCGCAGACATTGTATATTTCAGGCTCGGATTCGTCCTATACAAGACAAGAACCGCTTGAATATTGATAAAGGATTTGCCTGCTGGCTCTGAAACTCCAACGATTCATAGCCCTGGGTACTTCCAGCCCTGAGTGTGGGCAGGATTAAATTATACAGCACATCAGCGTCTCTGTTATATTGTCGGATGCTGGCATAGCAACCATAAATCAGTGGCGATAATTATCAAGTAGGCCTTTAATGTAAACAGCGTCCATAACAATGAAATTTAAGACCTGCTGGTGACAGTACCCCAAATGGGAACAGATTAACTTGGAATCCAAACATCTACTAAACCTGTTATAAGATTAACAATAGATTGTTGCTTATTACATTTTATATGTGTGTGTTGATTGTTAGAGTTATATATAGATGGTTGAGGACAGGACATTAATCGTCATGGCGATATAAAATGGCATTATTAGGCATTTTGTCTGATGGAGTCGAAATGAGACACAATATTTGGAGTTTATTTATTTATATTTCGCCATACTCAAGAATATTTCACTTATACGATGGCAGCCAGCATCATGGTGGGAGGAAACCAGGCAGAGCCCAGGGGAAACCCACGGCCATCTGCAGGTTGCTGGAAGGCCCACCCATGTATGGCCAGAGAGGACAATATTTGGAATAAAAAAGACGAATGCTGTATTAAATGATCAACTTGAAATTTCGACTAAAAATAGTTTGTTTTTAGAGGCAAATAATTATAAATAAGTGTTACTTTTGGCACGCTCACAACTCGCATTTATTCATTCAGATGTCATCCTACAAGCACTTTCCAAACAAACCTCGAAACACTTTTCTAAGATCACAGTACTCTAAAAATCAAGAGCAATAACCCGTGAACCTCTCACCATTGTGGTTGTTGTGAGTTCAAGTCCAGCTCATGCTGCCTCTCCCACCATGCATGAAAATCTCACCTGTGGATGATCGTGGATTTTTCCTAGGGCTCTTCCCTTCTGCTCACCACAGTGCTGATCGCCATCGTAAAAGTGAAACATTCTTGAGTACAGTGTAAAATATCGATCAAATGAATGAATAAAATTCAGTGTGAACAATTCGTACCGTGGTAAAATGAGTATGACTTTTAAATACATGTAATGATGAGCTCATTGATCAGAGAAATGGGTAGAATGATAATTGTTGCTTTAATATTTGAAAGGAGAAGAAAATGGATTTAATGATTTCTCATAAAAACTGAGGGATTATGCGCATGGCGTGATTAATCATGCGGTTTAGTGATTGAAATAATTTTGGGATTAGCCAAATGCCTCGATTAAATCCTTGTGATCGAGTCCATATTGCTTTAGTAGTCAAGGATTTTTAGATTAGGCGTGTAATCTGATGGATATAAACGCATTAAGATTTGCAAAAGCAGAGGAATTAATTATGTTTCTTGACTGCTGAGAGCAAAATGACTTCATGCCTGGGCTTATTCCACACTGATGGGAGAGATTTTAAGAAGTCCGTTTGTTTAGTAAAATCATTAAGATGAAGGCCCAGCTGTGTGTGCGGCTGTATCTGCATTCCTGATTGGTTTAGGGGTGAATGATAATTTGTTTGATTAGTTTTTTGGCTTGTGGCCAGGACAGAATATTGTTTATTCCCGTGCCAGTTAATAAGAAAGCTGAGTACAGTATTAAAGAAGGTCGTGTGGACTCAGTGTGTATATTAGGCTCTGGGTATCGAAAGATGAAGATCAGTGACGGATATTAATAAGAAAGAATGCATGAACTTTGGCACATTTTAGGGCTTCATTGGCAGATTTCGTCAGCTTTTTGTAGGAAGGGTGTTGGAAGACTGGGATGATTATAACTCAAATGATCAAGTTTTTGTGAGAAGGCTCTCTGTTAACTAATCCTCAAACTGCACTGTCATAATGCTGTGAAATATTCTTGAGTACGGTGTAAAATGCCAATCAAATCAATAAATAAATCAGACAGCACAGGCTTATACATCATATACTGATCATAAGCTGGTCAAATGTAACCAATACAAACAGCGCCATAAACTCCATAAAGACTATTAAGGATGGTAGCGAGTGACCGGCAAACGATGGAGAAGCTGATTTCGATCCATAAAAGGCCTCAGATTGTATCAAAGCTGATGATGGATAGAATTCTAAAGACAAACTGACCACTGATTCAGTTGACTGCTTGTTTACAGCTTAACCTAACACTTTTAAGTTGCCAGCATTTCATTCTGAAAATAAGGCTTAACTCCGCGGTTTCCTGTGCGCACAATTATTTTCGTCCAAGGCAATCCTGCTGGTCAGAAATGACATCAGAGTATTAAAGTCTGACAGGAGCCTAACTTAATTAGACAACGTCAGACTGAACGTGAGTTCTCAACCCTGAGCAGCATGCAGTCGTCGCTACTCGGCCATTTTAAAATCAGGTTTGGCCGGCTTCCGTTCAGCTTATGCACCTTATGGATCTAATGGAATCCCCAAAGCAGCATTAACTGAGGAGGAACTGAGGAACTGGCCGTAAACATGCTGAATTAAAGAGTCGATGGACAGGTGGTTATGGTTTTGTTGTGACATGCAGTCAGGGAGAAGCAAGTGGACGACAGTGCTCGGGTTATTGATTCGGACCTCCATTGGAAACGTACATATTAGGCGACCGTGGCAGCGACAGGCGATACAGAGACATGGCCTGGGACATACCGCTGAGCCTGGCATTATCTGCCGCCGTAATGGGGACACCCAATGTAGACATGACACCTTTGTATCGACATATCGTCCATCGAAAGAAAAAAAAAACAAGACAGTAAATCCGCACGTGCTGGTTTACTTTAAGAGTAGCGGTGTTTTTCATGTTGACACTCCATGACATATAACCATTCCCCCCACCCCTTACCAAAAAAAAAAAAAATAGAAACCTTAGCACCGGACTGATTGGCCCAAAGCCATTTTTTATTTCACTATCTCAGAAGGTTGTAGAATGATATTGTTTTCATCAGATCCATCTTGTTCCCTCTGTGTAACCTTGACCCGGATTTGCTAGTGGTATAGTCAGTAAAATTGCTCGTTAAGAGATATGTGGTGAAGTGCGTGGTATTGATGGCATCATTCAGCTCATTATGCCCCTCTGCCAGCATTTCTTATTACAGGTATCTTCAAATGTCACTCCATCATCCCTGTCATCAAGGAGATAAGCTGATATGTGAATTCCAGTAAGGTTCAGCCATTGGATGGATCTGACACACTCAAGTATATTTCTCTCCAATCCACTCTCAGTGACTTATTTCTGAGACATTCCATTGTCTGTGGAAGGAATTGTGACACCTTTACAAATGTATAAGTCTCTTACGATTTCGAGCAGGGCTGCAACGCACAAGCGCGACTACCTAGCCTTGTTTTTGAAAGGCACATAAGCAAATGAGCCTTTTCAATCTTTTAACATTAGAGTGCGGAGCACATTGGTGCTGGCTTTTCCCTGTTTTTCACTTATTTACTCCAGTACGTCCTTGTTTTGGGAACATATGTTTATGAAAAAGCAGATGCTGTGCAGAGAACAGATACTACAGTGTAAAAAAGTTAAAAAAGAGAAAAGAAATCAGCAGCAATGTCCTCACTCTAACGTTAAGAGATACACTGAAAACCAGGTTTTTGTATCCTGGCAGTTGTGCATGCACCTGACAACCCTGCTCCCAATCATGAGGTGGCGTATCGAAAGTATGTAACCAATATGTTGGGCACCCTGTTTGCAAGAGAATTGTTATGATTGGCCAAATGTGCGCTCTTCAGTGACAGTTGAAACAGAAATTTTCATTGGACCAAGCCTTGTGGAGCAATAACAGTTGACACCAGTAGGATAAACCTGAACCAGTTCTGTACAAGTGCTTCATAATATGCAGGAAGACAGTGTTCATGAAAGTTAATTGTTATAAGAGTAGTAATGGAGATCTACTTTGGAAAAAAAGTTATAGGAGACTACCTTAATACACTTAGTTGTGCAAAGCATAGGCCTGTATTTTTCCAAGCACTTCTGCCTGAAAATGCTATGCTGTAATATGTTAGCATTAATAGAGTGGAGTTTGCTCACCACTATAATTTTTACCTTGTCTTTCTGGTCTTAATGCAGGCATGGGAATTTTCCTCCAGTGGGCTGATTTCAGACTTTTTTGTTTCAAATTGGAAAAACAAAAGGCAATTGCAATTACTTTTGTGAGATCAGGTGATTGCTAATGTAACTTGCAGGATGGGGTTTGGTATTTGCAGACTTTCTTGGCAAACTTCAGACTTTCCTCTGATCATGAATTCCCATGCCAGTTCCGTTATAGCTATATCTCAGTAACATGCCATACATATGCTTAAGCTTCATTTGTCTTTACCCAGTTAGTAGGCCTACCATTAATTGTTTGACAAAAACTCATGGCAGCAGTATCGACAGCATTTTCATACAATTATCCTGAACATGTATAAATTAATGTTTAATTCTTTGATTGCTTGACTCACCCACCCTCCTAGGTTTGGTACACTGAAAGTACATGTGGTATTCAGGACTGTCAGTATAAGGTGTCTGGATCAGGGAAACAACTCTGTAGGCTATCTTAAGGGGTGTTACATGAAAGAGTTATCTCAACTTGTTCTGTAGGATTTAAGCAGCATAGACTTCCCCTTGAATTTTGAATCTTCAGAATGATCTTTAAGAAACCCTTAAAAGCATTAGAGTGTTTTTGTGAAAGTTGATGTCTTCTGTCAAATATTGTCTCTGTCTCTGGACTTTACAAGTCAGTCATATTTAAAAAATTCCGAATTATCTTTTCCATGTTGATTCTGTGTGGGCAATGTTCAAAAATCTGTACAAAGTACATATTGCAAAGTGCTCATCACATTTGTTCATTGCCTAGAACACAGTCTCCTCAACGTTTCTTTGTGTACAATTTTTGCGAGTGGAAATTTATATGTGTGCAGAATCTTGTACTTATTACCATTTAATTACCTGTAAGGGTGGAAAAAATGATTAAGTTGTGAGGAGTAAAATCTGATAACAGTAAAATAAATCAATCAATCTGTCTACGAGCAGCGTTTAATTTTTTTTTTTGTTTTTTTTTTGTTTTTTTTGTTTTTTTTTTGGCTCGGAGTGGGAGTTAACATAAACACGATATTGTGCCAGACTGACCTAAGTATTTTTTAGGGTCGATGGTGTACTCTGTGTTCCTCAACCCATAAACCTGGGCCCTATCGTAAAGGTGAAGATGTAAACGTTGTTTAAGTAAACCCCAATCAAATAAATAAATTAATATAAAAAATCAAAGATACAAAAGTAGGGATATACCTTTTCTTATACTCTGATTTATTTATATTGTGTTTGATAGGCTTTGTGGGCCATAATTGTGCTGTTTGAAATAAATGAGAAACTGGTGAAACCCCTCTCCGCCCTTAACAAAAGGGTACAAAGCTGTGTACTCTTTTGTTCTTTTCCAGTAGTACGTCACACCTGTATGTATGTATGCTCACGAAACGCTTGGCGTCACAGCAGGAAACAAAGCATTTTTACTGTGATTTATACCCTTCTGTGTAGCCTGTCAGAGTCTCCCATTGTCATGTAGATGTTTTTGTTCATATGTGGTCACCTAAAATGTCACATCCATGTAATAATTTAAAATAGGAAAACAAATGCCTTTGACATCATAGGGCAACAATGTTCCGTCATTATGGCTCATGAAGCCTGCATTAGAATATTTCACTATTATTTGCTCCATGTCATAAAGTGATATTTTGGTCTATGAATTGATTATTACATAAATAAAAGTTTTTTGGCCTTCAGTTTCCTTGCACACATAAGAGGGCTGAGGTAGAAAGAAAAGTATGCAAATTTACACTTGCGTATCCATGACAACCAGGTCTATGCGTGGGACGATGGTTTTATGTGATAAAGATCATGCAGCTGTACAAGTGGACCTGCAGGCTGTTATGACATCACTGGCGAGCTGCAGGCTGCAGTATCAACTGCTATTCTTCGGTTTGTCTGCCAGCGCATTAACTGTATGTTACTTCATAGAAGAGGCTCATCTTACACACAAAGGCCTTGGCTGTGGCGTCATAATGTTGCCGAATTTGACCCTTTGCTGGGGTTTATCATTGGGTTGCCTTGGGGAGGATATACCTCACATATAGCATGTACAGAAAGCTTTTGTTACAAATACAGGTAGAAAACAGCACATTGGTGCCTGAAGAAACGTTTTGACAATGTATTGGCATACATGTATAGTGCAAGCATGACACATTTTGACACTGTGTGTTTTGGTTTATGAATTGCGGCGTTTGGGAAGATTTCACAGAGAGCATGCAGAGCATGCAGTACTGCACTTTCTACATGTAGGTAGCTATAACATGTCAGGGGCCCCCATGGCCGGAAAGGTTAGCACGTTTGCACAGCGCAATGGCCAAGAGCATCAGATCAATGCAGATGTTGTGAGTTCAAGTCCAGCTCATACTGGTTTCCTCTCCAGCCATAGGTGGGAATGTCTGCCAGTAACTTGCGGATCGTCTTGGGTTTCCCCAGCTCGGTTTTCTCTATCATAATGCTGGCAGCGGTTGTATAAGAGAAATATTATTGAGTATGGCAAAAAACACCAATCAAATAAATCTAACATATACTGACAGCATTTGACACCATTCCCTGTTTTTGACGTGTTGCCATATAGGGAAGTTTTCACACGTCATGTTGCCACCATCATAACAATGACACCATTTGACACCATTCTTTGGTTTATGAAGTGTGCCTCGGGAGAGATTTCCAACAGAGCATGTGCCAACCATCATAATGACACCATCTGACACCATTCCCCGTTGGTAAAGTGTTGCCATAGGGAAGACTTCACACATAACACGTGCATATAGCCGTCATAATGACACCATATGACACCATGCTAAAGTGCTTGGAAGTGTCACAAGAAATATGTATGTATTAAGCCAGCAACATATTACATGGTGCACTTTTTGTAACTGCTATATTGTGAATCCAGGGCTTGGTGTAGCAGTGTGACCAATTTGTGATCACTGGTAATCATGGAAGAAGTAGAAGATCAAACAGTTTGGAATTGCCCAAACATTTTGTTAAAATGAGCGAACTCTGATGCAGTGATCAGGTTTATATGGACAGAGGAGGACAGCTTTATTGTATTACTGCATATCACTCTTATAATTATGTGAACCAGACTCCCTCGATAAAGAAAAAAAAAATGGTGGGCATTGATCTGCGGAAACCACCTGCCAAGAGTCATGGACAGTTGCTTGATAATTACACCAAAATTCAGCATTTACAGAACATTTACACTTCTATAGTGTACACCCAGGGCATGTACACGCACAAATCCACACATGTCTGTTTACTAGGTCGTTTATATCCATGTAATTAGGCACGCATACAATTGTGTGATTTAATGTAAAGCAGATACTTCCTGTACCGTGGATATTTCCTGTTTGTGTGTGTGTGTATATATATATATATATGTATGTATAGTTAATAATATGTGTATACACTGAAGGTATAGCATGTAGAGCATTAGTTACTGAGTTATAATGGTTTACAAATGTCGACTTGTACAATGTTGGTCACATTGAGGGTGATGTAAGCTCGTTCCTTGGAGAAAATAGTGTCACGTCAGGTTACATATGGAATAATAGTTGGGAGAGTTTCCAATGCAGTGTGATGAGTGTGTGACTGGTAACAATGTTCCTGGAAATGTAAGTATGTTTACATGTTTTAAGATGCGCAGACTTTGATGTACATTCATGTATACATATAAATATATATATGAATCATTATGGCTTAATAATGACATATGTTTTGAAGGAAAAGTGTGACACGCCATTACGATTGTTAGATGCACCAGACATAAATGAGCTTGAGTTGTTGAAAGATCTTGTCTCTTAATTGCCTGGTGACAAACAATGCCATTCTTAAAATTCTTATCCCCATCACTCTTCAAAACAGCCTACTCAAAAGTTTCTTTAGGTAACAGTATTTTGATAAAAGTTTTTTTGTATGTTTTGCTCTCTGTTTTAATTTCTTTAAAATCCCTACCTTTTTTACGAGCCAAAATAAAATAGAAGGAATTCCCTATTGACCGACCCTATTTTTTCTCATAGCGTCCAGTTACGCCCAACAAGCACTTTTCTGAGGATGACCAAAGCAGGTAGTTATGTGGGAAAGTTCACCAGTGACATGCAAGTGTTCAGTACACTTTACCCCATATACTTAGGTTTCCTCCAACATACATGTAAATCTGGCCATCATCATCAAAGGGGGAAATATTGTGTATGGTATATTGAACAGCAGTGAAAAAAAATAAATAAATCACTAAGTAAATGACGTGATATTTATTGATATAGTGTACATTTCATTTCATTTACTTTATCGTTGTAACGATAGCTGAGCAACAATTTGTTTGTAATTATCATGACAGGAAGAGAAGTCCCATGGGATTTTAGCTTTAATATAATTGGGAATCATATGACTTGATAAGTGTATGTATTTTATTGCTTTATGGCAGGGAGGGTTTTTATGGAGTGTTGTTTTTAAGTGTATCTCTTATCTTCTTAAAAACTTTTGTTTGAGATTTCAGGATAGGATTTTCTAGATTTCAGTTGTGAATGGCTCCCAAAAATTTATTGTTTAAACTATGTTCAAGGAAATTTGATATGGTTTGTTTATTTTACCTCATTTGCTGTCAAGATTGTGGGCACAAAATCTGCTTTTTGTAATCACTTCTGGGTGAATTACGCGAATTTCATTTTCTATTATGGAGTGATGATGTATTATTGCAAAATCATTGAATCAGATGAAAGTTTCTCACTTTTTACACATTTATTTGATTTCCTCAAAGGGATAAACCACTCGATTGCTTTAAGAGATGGAAAGAATTGTGTTCTCGGCGAATTATAGATTATGATATCTAGATAGGGGTAGAATGATTTTATCATTTATGGATGCAAGAAACAGCAGTTTGATTCAGATTGATTGCGGTGATAAAATTGATGCTTGTTCTCGGTGAGATAGAAAACTTTTGAATTCAGATTTTATCTCCCATACTCAATCCAGGTTGAATTAAGATGAGAACAGATGAATGACATCTCACATTTGTGAGATGTCCAAGACTTTAAGCCTGAGACTGCTTCATGTTAGATGAAGTGTATTGTCGTAATACGTACAATTTTCCTTTTTTGCCAGTCTGTCTTTGGCAGTTGGAAACCTCTGTTGTGTTCAGTGAGTGAGTGCTAGAGGTTTAACGTCGTACGTAACAATGTTTCAGTCATATGACGACGAGGAGTCCTTCTGGTGCGTACTTATCGTGTGTCTTCTTGTGGCAGGGCGAGCCCATGCCGCCAAAGTGCTGCAGCCACTGGAACATCATGCCGAAGACACCAGACATGACACCCTACCCAGTCACATTAGACTGACAGTGGGCCGACCAGTCCTGTTTCCTTGCTCTAACCTCTCAATGCTAAATGCCAAGCGATGCAGCAACAAGTTGCATATATAAAGTCTTTGGTATGACTCACCCCAGGCTTGAGCCTGGATCTCCCGGCCTCGAGGCGGACACTCTAACCACAAGACCACGGAGGCAGTGGCTAAAGCCTTGAGCTTGTGTATATAGATTGCCAGACAAAACCTTGTTCATCCATACATGTACAGTTGTCTGACACCCGTATATTGAAGACTGTGGTGACCAGATGAAAGATTGACCAGGACAATGGGAATTATGCCCCAGTGACTACACACACATGATGCTGTGTATTTTAAAAGACATTTTGAATCCAAGTTCATCACAATTATGATTAGACTCGTTTTCCTCAATCTTGAGTTGCTGAGAACTTACATCATGTATGCTCGATTATTAAAAGGATGCATTCACTGAGAGGCCATGACTCAATTCCTCCTAGAGTTCTTGAGTGCATGTATGAACATGATGTGAGCTGTAAGAATAAGCTATAAGAATACCATAAGATTCCTCCTAGAGTTGATGAAGACATCCTGTAAGGAGGCCAGAGGATGCCTTAATTGACACAAATCATCGGTTATTTTTTTAACATTTGTGCTAATTATTAAAGCATATCTGACAGCGCTCCTTCCGCGCCATCAGATAAAGACACTGTATATGTATGACTCATGAAGTGTGTTGTATAATATATAGATAAAGGTACCTATTGCTCATTCAGACGGTTGAGCTGGTCACGGTCGTAATCATACATGTTGTAAAGCTGCTCTGTCTATACTCAGTCAAGCTGTCATTTCTTGAGCAATCCTGCAGTGTCTTATATTGAAACACTTGCTGCCGTCTGTCAGGCACTCGCCTATTGATTGCCTGGGTCAGACACCTTCTGGAAAGAAAACCAGACGCTACCAACTCAGGTTGATGTAATGGCTGCGTATCTATAAGCGTACCTGAAGCCTGCATATATCTGGGTGCTCCAGTGCTGGTGCCAATCATGATAGATCATTGAAGCTTCTAGAGAGCTCTCTTGACTAGCTCCCCATTTTACCATTTACGAGCGCGCGGCAGAAAAAAACAAAAAAAGCTGATAGGGTATTAAAAAGTGTGTCGGAGCTTGGTCAGACAGTGATGTATGCGAAATCGCTGGAATTGGAGTTCTGTATAATTATTCTGGATAAAATGTAATCCAGGGAACCTCTCCTCGCTCTTTCTCCAGCTCATTTAAATGCATGAAGGAGTATAGCCTTTATTCTACGGCTTCCGTTCATGATCAGGATGCAGTTTAACTCTCCTTCTCTAACAGCGTTGTCAATGTCTGTCGATTTTTGTCATAAAAATGAATTATTTAAGAGTGCACATCAGAGGCAGAGAGAGAGAGAGATTGGAATATTGCAGCATACATCAAAACTGCTGCTGATCAAAGGTCAAGCAAATGCACAATATTTTTTAGTCACTTGTATGGTTTGGCAAATGAACATCATTTTCATTTGTATAGACATTATTTAAACAGGCCCTTGACAAGCTTACATGATCCTTATTTCTGCTTATTACCATCACTGATTCACACAATTTACATCAACCACTGGGATCAATTTTCAACAGCATTTCGCTTTATACTCCTGCTAATCTTTGTGGTCTAGCACTTGGCATATATTGAATCGATTTCGGCATCAAAGCTTACATGGTCTTTTCTCTATAACTAAATTGCCGTAGGGGACACTGCCTTACCGGACCAATGAGCAATCTGCTTCAAGATGTTGACTGGGTTGGGGTCACTGTGTTGTTTGTGGCCCCTGATCAATGACTTTCCGAGATGTTTTGTTCATTGAGGTGTTAACGGTGTAGAACTGAGGAGAGAATTATGGGGGGGGTGCTGATCAATTTCTTGGCCAGAGTGACAGATGCTTCCTATTACACCCTAGCTACCACAGGCTGGGAATGTCAGGTTAGTTCCCAATAACGCCCGTCCTTAGTCTTCATGGCCGATTAAACTGTGACAAGTTCCACCCGATATTCCGCTGACTGGCCTGAAGGGTTAAATGCACCTTGAGCAATGTCAGTAGGACATGGTGTTGATTCCATAAACCAATATTTCTGACTTAATTCAAAATTCATAGCCAGAATCTGAAATATGAATATAAACATTAGTTTTGGGTCCCAGAAATGAAAATTTTGACTTCCACATTCATGTACTAAAGTGTTACCTTGCATGAATGGCTTCATGCCACATCGGCAACTTTTCAGCCATTAAGGTGGTGAATGTTGTCTTGAAGAAAATGTATCAAAATTTCTACTTCCATTACCATAAAACTGTTCACACTGTGACAAGCTTTTAAACTTGCCCTGTGTCAGAAATTGCCTTGTACAATCCACGATTTGGGACCAAGTGCACAAAGTCAGTTGAATTCATTCAAAACTTAAAGTCTTGGTAAGTATATAGTTTATTATATATTTTGATATATTAAGCTTAACATACCATATGAATGAGTGTATGTGAAAAGATTTTCAGTTTTGGAAGCATGTTTCAAAATTTTGACTGAAGTTAATCAAAACGGGCTTGAGGAATCGGCTGAAGTGCACAGTTTAAATAAACTCCAAATTTACATGTACTACGTTCCTGCTGCTTAGATCAACAGCCCATCAGTTGGATCCTACACCCTCTTCCCCTTGCTCCCAAGAGGGCATATAGTAGGGATCTTCACAAGATGTATACTAGAAAGCCTGCTTGACTTCTTTATTTAAAACTCACTGATTTCCGCTCATCAGTACACATGTGAGAACTTGAGGCTGTGCGCAGTTAAATGTATATCAGGTATGCATGCTTGTGTCAAGTTGGCAGGTGTTGCAGGACTCTTGCCAAGTCTGATAAGTTAACACCCGGATGCTTGAGTTGTTTACATTTGAATGTGTACATGTTGTTGCAGTGGTCCTCCTGTGTTTTCTTTTCCAGGGATTCAGACAGTGTCACCTAACAAGAGTGAATTCACCCTAGCTGTAATGTTCTGTGTGAAGTCCATGTCATCTTGCTGCTCTCGTGCAGTCCTCGCGTGAAGTGAATGTCGATGTTTAAAGATAGGATGTGAAGTATTTGACCAACAACAGGAATCAGGGAGATAGGGCAGTTTCGTCAAGGATGAATTTATTTTAGTCCCACATGAACTCCACTCTCGTTCCGATATTTGGATGCCTCTTATTCCACTGGTGTATTAAAGCGACTTCCAGATATTGGAGTGACAATGGAGTTCATGTAGGACTAACAAAATGTTAGGTAATTTATGGTATATAGGATATTAAAAATTTGACTGACCAATCAACCAGGAGCTTCTTGTCTTCTTGCTCAAGATTTGTTGCTCCCCTGTGGGGAAGTCGAAGGCAGCTATTCTGAACTTCGTTGTTTAAGAACCTGGAGGTAATTGAGCCAGGAAGCAAGCTCTCTGGCCAGACTACATTAACACTGCAGTTAATATCCGATCCTCATCCATCCATCATACTGCCCTTTCTGTTGTGGTTTATGTGCTGGACGAACCAGCGAACATAGCGAGGACAATATTGGCGACACTGCTGGTGGGCAGGTTTCTCCAGATAGCTCTGTTTAGCCTCTAGTCCTCACCTCTCCTCCATCTGCATTATCAGTCCACTGGCTGCCATAGAGATGAATATCCCCTTAACTAACTCACACATCAGAAAAACAGCCGTTACCTTGACAACTGTAGGAAAGACAGTCTTTTGAACACAATAAGTCCGATCTGTATTATGAGGACCTGTTCAGCTTTAAATACTCTCCTATTGATTGATATAAGGGAAGCTAGACAGTAAACTAGGCTTTTCCTGCCATACTCTCTATTTCCTCAGATTATTTCTGGCCTCCTGCTGGCCATCATCAGACAGACTGAATGTCCGGTGTCCAATCACAAGAAGAAAAGTTTTTGTCTGCCTTGATATATATACTGCACACAAATTATCGATTACATGAACATACATGTAGGTGATTTGAAACTACAATGGCAGTACATCTATGTGTCTGTTAATTTATACCACCCACTGACATCCTGTTTGGATTGTTCTATTAAAAAAACGCCTGTTTTAAGAAGGTGCTTTGAGGTTTTTGTTTAGAAGGTAGCCTACATGGTGTCGTACTGGAAAAATTTATGTTTCAGATAGTAAAAAAGCAAATTTAGGGCATTGAAATACCTCTGAAAAACATGTTTTGGGGGGCAAAATTCTGCATGTAGGACATTTACCTGTCTCAAAACAGAATTTATGATTGTATCCATGAATATATGTTAGTCTAATTTAATAACTTCTTTGCAGTGAACTGCTAAAATTTGACGTCGCTCACAGAGTCGCTTTCTCCCTTCTTGCCATGTACATTCATGATTAAATGCAGGAGATTAAATTTGGGCTGAGTGGAGTATGGATCGATGCTGTGTTTATAAGATTCCCTCGTACAAGATGCTTTTTTGTTCAATCTTTTTGAGGCAGCTAGGCATTCTTTCTTATAATTGAATGGCAGCGGATCGCACTTAATAAGAAGGAAGAGGTTGTACATGTACCTGAGATTGACCTGGGCTAATTCTCGCAGGCCCAGAACATAGGAATCGACCAAGCGTAGAAAAAAAGCCCCTCTGATTACTGGTCATTACACAGACTTTATCCACTCGCATGTGTTCATAATAATCTGAAAAACAAATTCCCTAATAACCGTTATTACATAATTTCTTCTTCCTTGCGAATGTAATTTCAATATGGTAACTGGAGATAATTTTGTTCTGATTATTGTTTGCCCTGATGGCTGTGCATGCTAATTAAGGCCACGATTGTTATAAAACTACCACATTAAATTCATGTGTGATGCTATACCAATTCTTGATTGGTTCATTCCAACTTCATTTATATGTAGTACTGGATGGTTTGATAATGGATATCTGATTAATTGAAAATTGATTGATGTTAACTACAAGATTGTTGGATAATAATTTCACGATGGTTGTTGTTCAGACTAAAATTTAGCGTTATCATGGCTGCAGAATGGTTGGTTGATCAGTGAGCAGTATGGTTTGATCATACAGAATGTTGGATAGCTTGAGGATCAGGCTTGGGAATGGTTTGAGGATAAGGCTTGTGAGAGATCTGGCTTGTGAGAGATCAGGCCTGTGAATGGGTTGATAGTCAGACATATAGATTGCTTGAGGATCAGGCTTGAGAATGATTTGAGGATCAGATATGTGGATGATCTGAGGATCAAGCTTGGGAATGCTTTGATGGTTCTGCGTGGTTTGAGGATCAGCCTTGTGAATGACTTAAGAATCATGCTTTTGAATGTTTTGAAAATCGGGCTTCTAAATGGTTTGATGATAAGTCTTCTGAATGGTTTGATGACAAGGCTTCTGAGTGGTTTGATGACAAGGCTTCTGAGTGGTTTGATGATAAGTCTTCTGAATGGTTTGATGATAAGTCATCTGAGTGGTTTGATGATATGTCTTCTGAGTGGTTTGATGATATGTCTTCTGAGTGGTTTGATGATAAGTCTTCTGAATGGTTTGATGATATGTCTTCTGAGTGGTTTGATGATAAGTCTTGTGAGTGGCTTGATGATAAGTCTTCTGAGAGGTTTGATGATATGTCTTCTGAGTGGTTTGATGACAAGGCTTCTGAGTGGTTTGATGACAAGGCTTCTGAGTGGTTTGATGATATGTCTTCTGAGTGGTTTGATGACAAGGCTTCTGAGTGGTTTGATGATAAGTCTTCTGAGTGGTTTGATGACAAGGCTTCTGAGTGGTTTGATGACAAGGCTTCTGAGTGGTTTGATGATATGTCTTCTGAATGGTTTGATGACAAGGCTTCTGAGTGGTTTGATGATATGTCTTCTGAGTGGTTTGATGATAAGTCTTCTGAGTGGTTTGATGATAAGTTTTCTGAATGGTTTGATGATATGTCTTCTGAGTGGTTTGATGACAAGGCTTCTGAGTGGTTTGATGACAAGGCTTCTGAGTGGTTTGATGATATGTCTTCTGAATGGTTTGATGACAAGGCTTCTGAGTGGTTTGATGATAAGTCTTCTGAGTGGTTTGATGACAAGGCTTCTGAGTGGTTTGATGACAAGGCTTCTGAGTGGTTTGATGATATGTCTTCTGAATGGTTTGAAGACAAGGCTTCTGAGTGGTTTGATGATATGTCTTCGGAGTGGTTTGATGATAAGTCTTCTGAGTGGTTTGATGATAAGTTTTCTGAATGGTTTGATGATATGTCTTCTGAAAGGTTTGATGATAAGTCTTCTGAATGGTTTGATGACAAGGCTTCTGAATGGTTTGATGACAAGGCTTCTGAATGGTTTGATGACAAGGCTTCTGAATGGTTTGATGATAAGTCTTCTGAATGGTTTGATGAAAGCTGCAAAATAGTTGGATCATCAGGTTAAAGATGTCAGGTTTCAAGTTATTTTAATCATCATGATAATGGCTGCCTGAGCCTTCAGAATCATTAATCTAGTTCAGACTAAGTATCAGATTGATTTATTTTGGGTTTTTTAAACTAAATATAGACATGTTACAGATAGGTATATATAAATGTGTATATATACTTATCAAAAACATTTGAAAATGTTGTGGATGTCATTTGTTTTGTTACCTTCTTAAATTATAGTCCTGTTATAAACAGCCTCTAGCATTTTGTTGAGACCAACCCATGTGATTTGAGATATTTCATTTTGAGATTACAGAATTCAGTATGTGTGTTTGTTTGATAAAAAAATACCAGTTACTGGACTCACTGTAGCTTGCTTAGACGATGCATTGAACCAGTATTGTGGTAAGGTCACCTTGCAGTTACCATTTAGTCTCAATAATCACTGTCTGTTCTCCATAATTTAACAATTATCTTCATATAATCCACGATTTTCATTTCTGCCTTTTGACGTGAAAGGCTCAGCCAGAATTGGTTTAATAGGCAGACAATCCAGTCAGGTAGATATACCATAAATGATTTAAAATTTCGTCCAGGGTTAATTCGGTTACTTTTCATGACTCTGAGAGTTTCATTTATTTTAGAAAGATGTTTGAGGTTTATTTGGAAGGCAGGATGATAACCTTCTGGAAGTTTCAGTAGCAAAAGCAGCATTTTATGACATTTACTGTCGTTTGAAAATGCACCTTCTAGGAGGAAATGTTAAATTACTTACAGTCGGTTAGTGCGCTATCGCAGTGCAATGACCCAGAAAGCCTCCCACCAATGCGGTTGCTGTGAGTTCAAGTCCAGCCCATGCTGGCTTACACCCTGGCTGTACGTGGGAAGGTGTGCCAGCAACCTGCAGATGGTCGTGGGTTTCCGCCAGGCTCTTTCCAATTTCCTCCCACCATAATGCTGGCCACCGTCGTATAAGTGAAATATTCTAGAGTACGGCGTAAAACACCAGTCAAATAAATAAATAAATAAATAAAGTTACTTACAGTATACATGTACATGTCTATAGGATATCAAACTGGATATAATTCATCTGCTCTCCTACATGCTGTCTGACCCTTAAATCCCCACACCCACATTATGTAATCTTTCCTTTCCTGATACTCAGCACCCTTCTGTCTTGCGATCTTGGCCAGTTTGGTTGGACAACGGCTCGTCATTGTCCAACCAAACTCATAGTCCATGTGACCTGTCAATCTGGGTGATAGGAGATGACGGCATCCCTCAGGTTACGTTTCCGGCATGCAGTGCCATTAACTGAAAAAGCTTGAACTTGTCAGTATCACAAGTTTATTCCCCATCTTTAAAGGTGTCAGTGAAGATTTTCACTATCAGCTAATCCTGTTCAGCAGTATGCTTGGGGCAGAAAAGTTTTTCTTCGCTCAAATTAAGATGTCCTGTGTGGCTGTAAGAGAGGCAGGTGCAGCTTTGCCTGTCATCTCTATCAAATAGCCTCTGTCGATAAACCCCAATAGCTCATGCTGTCAGGACTGTTTCTGTCAGATTATTGTCCCATTTCTTGTCTCTCTTTGAAAATGGAAAAATTTTGAAAAAATGAAGAAGAGAAAAATGAAGCTCTGTGATGAGTTGATGAGGATGGCATGGTTTTCAGCTATGCCTGATGCTGCAGTGTAATTGTGTAAGCACTCAAATCACGGGAATGTGCGTTGGCTAGTTTTTCACGTCTCCTCCTGAGATCCGCCTGTCATATCTCTCTCAGACCAATCTGATAATGATCCTCACAGATTATTAATGCAGTAGACTTGCTCGCCTAACCTATGAGCCACTGTCTGGCCTGTTGCCACATAATAGTCCATACCCACCTATAGATACCCTTTAGTTTACTCTCTTTAATTTACTCTCTTTAATTTAACTCTCCTGCCTACCCTTTAAGCCACTCTCATGCCTACCTTTTAAGCTACTCACATGCCTACCTTTAAAAGCTACTCACATACCTACCCTTAAAGCCACTCTCCTGCCTACACTTTAAGCCACTCTCCTGCCTACCCTTTAAGCCATTCTCCTGCCTACCTTTTAAGCCACTCTCATGCCTACCCTTAAGGCCCCTCTCTTGCCTACCCTTAAGCCGCTCTCATGCCTACCCTTTAAGCCGCTCTTATGCCTACCCTTTAAGCCGCTCTCCTGCCTACCCCTAAAGAAACTTTGCTGTCTACCCTTTACACCACTCTCCCCTACCTTAATGTTTTATACTGTCCTGCTTACACATCCCCTAAGCTACCTTCCCACCTACCCTTCTATTATTCTCCCTTCTACCCTTTAAGCTGTTGGTACTTTCCTTCGGCTGTACATTGCTCCCATAACCATACACATCAGGTACATGCGAGAGAAACTAAATCCAAATTAGCCATGATTGTGTTTTGTGGTCAGACATGGAATATTCACTGTCATCAGGATGCCAATTCTCTTCGGTAACTTGATTTCCAGACGTCTTAAGAAATCAATGTGGGCAAAGTGTTGGTAATTGCTGGTGTTATCCTATCAGGGATGTGGCATGCATGGCGTTTGAGACTTGGGATAGAAATTAACGGATCCATGACTTCTCATGTTCTGGAACATGGCATGCCTCTCAACTATGGGCTGCCAGTCTGATATTTCTCCATAGAAAGTGTTGTGCAGCAGATGGGTGCGTTTGCCAATGGACCTAGAAAAAAAAGGAGGGTTTTTTGTCATCTTCATGATGATATAAGGTAGCAGAGATTACTGTAAAGGACCTAAAATTTCCTCCAAATAAGTCCAGTTTTAGAGGTAAATAAATGCCATAAAACATTACATTTGGTGATTAAACTTACATTTTTCCAGTAGGATATCATACTACCTTCTGAACAAACCTTAGAACACTTTCCTACAATAAATAAAACTCCCAGAATGAGGAAAAATGAGCCACTTAGCCATGGACAGAATTTTATGTCATTTACGATAACTGGAGCATGTACATGTATTGTAACACTTTATGGTAGACCATTTTGCCGGTCCAGGAGACTGATAAGTTTTCCAGACTTCTTTTTACTTATAAACCTGTTTTTGTCTTTGTAAGTTTCTGCCTGAGAGTCTCAGATCTGTGTAACATCTTGCTCCAGTTTTCCATGTGGTTGTTTCAGCCCTTACATGTGCATATATATATAAGTACTTGAAAACTCCTGAAAGTATACTTTTGCCAGATTGATATTGTCATGATGTGTCCGTAGCCCTTCACAGAATTACTCCAAAACGTATTATAAACTTTAGGTAACAAGAAACCGTTCATTTACATGCCACAATCTACATGTGTAGCACGTCATGTAGCCGTTTAAAACCTAACCCTGGCATGTGTAACCCTAGTAACCATAAAATGTTTTATTTATAATACATATACATTTGTCTGCATGGATATGCAAAACATGGAATTATTTAAAAAACACAAAACAACACTTTGTTTTGATAATTCAATTACATTGTCTTTCCTACATTTACAAGTATAATAACTGAAAGGGCCTTAACTCAGCTAGAGATGACTGGAGACATCTTGATCCGCTACAGTAGAGCAAGAAATTTGAAAAGTTTCCGGAAACTTAAAAGCTCCAACACTTCATAGTTTGCATGATGCCGACCTGTATATATGAAGTGTTGGAGGGCATGTGCTTGCTGTTGATGACTGTCATATTCTGTGTGACAAGTGGGAGAGATTATAGGCGGGCCTGCTCCCAATTAGACCATAGCGTTTTGCCAGGAAGCAACCAACAATGACAAGTGACTGGGGAATTCTCCGAATCTTGAGCAGTCACTGACAGATATCGTCAATCAATACCTTCCTGCCTTCCGGTAGGGAGCGCCGGGGCCACTCTTCTGTTACACAGGGAGGAAATATGTGATAAGCAAAGAGTTGCTAGCATCTGTAGAGACCGCCCCGCTGCCTCAGCACCAGCTTTGGAGTCGAGCCGGCCACCTTACTCTAGCAGCCGACGGCCCGCCCAGACACCCATCTCCCAGTCCCCCTTTCCCTTATTCCTCGCCTCACTCTATTGATCAGGCCTGGGTCCTGCTACAGTGCTATTGCTGTCGACTGCTGATTTGCTGTTTAATCAGAACTGACTGACAGAGGCTCAGTGGCGTTAGGGGAGAGAGGTGTTTAGTGTGAACTGCAGTGCCCTACCCCCGGTGACATGGAGATGCCCTCCCCTCCCTCGTCCACTAGCGTCCCCAGCAAACCAGATGAGGATGGTCGTAGATCCACGTACAAACTGTAAGTTTTCACAGATGAATTACTTCGTTTTTCTTCTGGAAGTCTTTTCAGGTATAAATAGGTGACTTCCTGGCCCTTGGGTTTAGCTCAGAAACATACTGCTAAGGAATTTACTGGCTGCCAGATGTACCTTATGTTCTTCTTTATGTTCCCTCCCTGGGGCTCAGCCTATCCCTGGCTGGGTCAGATCTCTTCCGTAGGATGCAACATGCAGTTTAAGACTTGATCATTTTGGTTTTATTGTGTTAGTTGACCATATTGGTGCTGCACAACATGATTTTTGTATATCCATGTTGGCTGTGTTGTAACATATTATATTGGAACCCACATAATCGCACACCTGAAAAACAAAAACTCTGCCTAAACCCAAAGAATACTTCAGGACAAGACCAAATTATGTGCAGTTTTATTGTGTGTATGAAGTATTGACTAAATGAGAAAACCGTGTTAATAAGAAGGCTTTCAGCCCTGTAATTTGAGTCACTTATTCTTCAGTCAATTGCACAAAATCACACCTTATTTGGATGGCTGTTTTTCCTTGATTGGGAATAGCCATGCACAGCACAAATTTTTTCATTAGTGTGATAGTCTTTGAATCTGAAGTTATTATATATAGTGACTTTATGAAGGAGAAAGAATGATCTGTTTTAAAATGCAAGAATGTTAAACCCCTGATATTTTGGACAACAAGACCAGGATAACACTAAAATGCTGTATGATTAGCCCTTCAGTAACCTTTTGTGCTCAACGCACAATGACTGTGTATCAAGTGCTGATAGTAAAACTTTTTTTTAATAAATAAGCCAATAAACATGTGTCATGGTTACAATGTGTGTTTAGGTTGGTTGTCAGGGTGAGCTGCTGGAATGCCACTAATAAACAGAGGAAAAGAACTATTAGTGCTCATTAAATTAAATCTATATCCCTGAAAAGCTGTAATTGGTAGCAAAGTGCAAAACGGTATAAATAGTTTGCGCTATCTGCATGCAAACTGCGAGGTACTGAGACACAAGCTCATAACTGAGGAGCAGAGAAATTAATGTCAGTTTCCTGTATTTTTAATAGGCACACTGACTTAGTGATTACCAACAGCCAATTGATAATATAAATCTCTACCCTAGTTCTTTCTTTAAACTTTCATTCAAATGTACGTCATTTGTGAATTTTGTTATCTTTACTACTTATGCACATAAAACGAATCCATCCCAACCAAAGTGAGGATCATTCTATATAGCTTTTGGTTGATGCCATTTATGATGTGGGTAAGTGTTTGATGTTTTCAACATGTTTCTGTTTATAGATTACCTTTGGGATAGCGCGTGCCGCGTAAATAGCCACTAAATGATTTGTATTCTGCTGGCTTGATGGCTGATTTTTGCATCTTCTGAACCTCTACACATACCTGCAAGTGTTTCTTTTTAGGTGCAGAATTATTTCATGAAAGTTTGTGTAGACTTTTTAAATTATCTTCAAGCAGTCAGTATAATTACGTAGATTTAAAATTGGTCAGCAATTAGAACAGTTTGTGTGAGATGTACGGTGATGGAAATGTAATGTGAGTTTGAATCCATGATAGGTGCTGTAGTTTTGCTCTGCTTTGCATCAATATGCTTATCCATGTAATAAGTCTTCCTCTAGCAAAATGTGGTATGGTATAATATTCGTATCGAATCGAATATTTGATTTTTCCATTTAATGCCATTTGAAAGGGGGGTAATGTGTGTTTACGTTTCCCTGTGGCTACAAGTTGGCCTATATATATAGGTATGTCGGGTGCATGCCCTCCCCTTTTATTTCAAATATATACGTGTAACAGCCTGCCTGCCTTCCTGCACATGTGTGACATCAAACATCCGCAAAGACCACAATGAGATCAAGTAATCTGACGATAAAAGTTAATGGATTTGCGGCACAGTAGCTCAGTAAGTGGGACTTATCGCCTTTCCAAGCCCACAATGGCGGCCTGATGCGGCCAGTTGAAAATCTTGGTTAAATGGTGACACTCTTCTCTCTGGCTGAGACTGGATGATCAATTCCAAAAAGACCTCACATAGCTATCTAGGCAGTTTTTTGTTGTTTTTTTTCTTTTCAAATCCCCCTTTTAACTTTAACCCTGTGTTACATGGGGGACATCGGCCCAAGGAAAGTCTATTGATTCTTTGACAATGGCCGTAACTTCCTCTATGTATAGACTTGCCCATGACTTTCAGCGGAGGCTGGTGTATGTATATGATGGAGGCAGCTGTCACAGAAATTGCCATGGAAATGTGCGGCCTTCAGGTGGTCTATGCAAGGCTTTATTATCTAAAAAGGCTTCTCACACCCACATTGCAAACTGTCTGTGCTTTTTTCCAGAAAAACTGAGGCTTTCTGCACTGTACACCTTTCTTTTTTTTTTTTTTTCTTGTGGTTTTGTTTTCGTGCTTTAAAGTGTAACTGTTTCTTAGAAGATTGATGCTGTAAAAAACACAGAATGTGAAACTTCAGTCTAGGCTGATTTTAGAATCTCATACTATAGAACATTAAAAATCATCCAGTTTTGTGTGACACAGCCACATGAACATAATCTACAGCGGCAGAATCTATTTTTCAGACTATTTTGCATAATTTTTCATTTTTTCAGGAACAGTCTATAATCATGGCTGCAAATCTAGATACCTTTTGAGAAGTTTTTAATCTAAAAGACACTGAGCCTGCATGTACACGTATTTGGAAACATGTAAGTGTTACAGTTAAGATCCAGGGAACTTGAATAAACATGTATGTACAGATATGAGAATGAAGACTTGTAACCATGTAACCTGCAGTGTTTCAAACACTGACTGGTTAGAATCGATGTATTCATGACATTAATGCAACAGTGAATAACTTTGAATTGATTTAACTGCGTACTGTTTACGTACAGAACCTAGTAACTGAAGAATTATGTATTTTGTATTGATCACTTGAAGTTTCAAGCTGCTAGAATTACATTTATAGCCCAGTTTTCAGAGCTGCCGCTGCAGCCATCGATGCCATGCTGAGCAAACCTTTTTTTTCTGGAAATAATGACGTGCATTTATACCGTGTTGACATAACAGAGCTTTTTAATGGATTTTTGCAGTTACAGATTGATCGTCCTAATCTGTTATGGAAATTTGAAAATGTCACATTGGACAGAAGGCGTTTTATTCTTCGATCTGGATGCTGCCTGTGTGTCATTCTTGCACGTTGAAGTTGTCACCAAGGGTGGCATTGTGACTAGAGAGCTTTTGTACTTTTTGTTACATCCATTCTGTTGTTATGTATTGTACGTTAATTTTATAATTATTTTGTGTTGATATGTTTATTTATGGAATGATTTGAAGTGATCATACATGTACATGCAAACATTTGTCATAAAAGCAACTATATATCTTTATTAATCTACATTCAGTTGTATATTTCAACATTCCTGTTAACATGTAACATATGTTTCAAGAATGCAATAGATTCAGTTGTGAGTCACGGACTCCTCAGGATTATGCAATGCCTATAGCTGGATATTGCAACATATTTCCCAGCATGGAAATTGATAGTGGAATTTCTTCATGCTGGAGATTTTGGGATTCCTTTTTTTGAGAGAGATGCACACCAATCCTGAAATGTTGCTAATTGTTTTGGTCATTAGAATCCCAAAAGATTTATTAAGAGCTTTGTTCTAACGATGACCTGTTGATTACATTCTGAAGGACATAACTGTGTGTTGTTTGGAAAGTCATTCAGATCCACTGAAACTTTAAGTTCAGTTTGTCACACTTTCATAGATTAATGGGAAAGGTTTCTTTTAAGTTAATTTGTTACTTAGGACATTTGAGTGTGTGGCACATATGTGATAAGTGCGCTTATTGAGACAATAACTTACTGACAATTGCGTCGTGAACAAAAAAAAAAAAAAAAAAGAAAACATTTTAAGATGTAATAAGCAGCTCTGTCACTGTGCTTGTCTTTTGCTTTGTCTGTGTCTTAAGTCAGGTGATTGGCAGGTCGTCGGTTGGTTGAATTTTTGACATCCCAGGTGTTGCATTTTTAAGTGCGAGAGGATGTTGACTACGCAGGTCATCATGTAGCACAGCTATTGTGAATTGACCCATGTCTTAATACAGGTGTGGCAGACATCAGAAGCTGAGCTTCTTTTAGTGCACTCTTTATTAAAATGTATTATTACCGTCAACGAAAGAAGAAGAAAGAAATGGAATAGCTACAGAAAAGAATGTTGTTGCCGTCTATTTCCTTAGCAATCTGATGCTTTCTGCATTCACAGCTAGTGCTCTTGTCTCTTCTGATCCAGGCAGACTTACTGGAACCAGTGCATTGTCGGTTAAAATCAGGGACATAGCAATGATGCTAAGGTCTCGTTTTAACACATACTTCAAACTTGAATCATCAATCAGGTGAGAAGTGATCTTGTGATGGGGGCTAATGAATGGTGATTGAGCTTGCAAATTTTATTAGTTCCCAGCAAGCAGTCTGGAAATTGATGGCCTAAGCAGACACTGTGGCTGAGGAAGTTCTCAAAAAGATACCGAAATTTCAGGGACTCTGATTATGTGTGATGTAAGCGTGCTGCAATACCAGCCCAGGCAGCTGTCTGATGTAATTGAAATGTCCAGCTCCGGCCATTGGAGAATTACCATGGTGGAGACAGGAGGTATTTATAGCAGCCATTGGATATCTGGAAATGGTTGATCATTGATTATGGCAGGGCTGGAGTTTCAAGACCAGTCCTAGAGCACCATGGTTTCCATCGAGCTTAGACGTGCGAGTCCCGGACGGTTTGAGGAAAATTACACGTCTTCTCTCTATAAGGGAAGAGGCAACACCTCAGCTGATGAAGAAGAAGCCCTGTTGGAATTTGATTGAGCAATTAAGGCACGCAGGTACTAGTGTCATAATGTCAACGCTATCCTCCAAATCAAAGACCACCTCAGTGAGTCCGTCGTTGAAGGGCAGGATACTGAAGTTAAAAGCGTAGTTCTCGGCAGAAGGTTTGGTCCTTGACAGCCTGGACCATAGTTAAGAAGTTTGAGCACATAAAATCATGATGTTTTGAACCATGCATAGTTGTTAATAAATTTGTTTGTACATGTATGGAGATTTATGTTTTACAAGACGCAGTTACGTACTGGTTCCTTGTGTTACACTCTGACTGGGTTTTAGGTACTGATTGTTTGTATTTGATTGTTGCATAATGCAATACTCGTGGATTTTTGCTTAATGCAATACTCAAGAAACCAGGGTTCCCAGCGTAAACCTCAGGCCTCTGAGAAGTTACTGATGAACTTTCATCATGATACATATTGATGGAAGATAAATGCTAGACTGTGTGAACAGCTATATAGTAGTCATCTTGCGCTTATATTGTCACAAAGCCATCACACGTAGTTAAATTAGCCGAAAAGGTTTTTGTGTACGGCAGGTTTATGGTGTTGCTCAAGTCTTGTTTCCAGGTACGCTCTAGTTGTGATACAGCGATGTTCTTTTGTTTTGGTATATAGTCAGGCTTCCAGTATCTGATGCCCTTTTTCACATAGCTCACTTAGCATGATGTGCACATAACTACCTTGGCAACAAAATACCTCTAATAACGGTCGCCATGGAAGTTACGAGTAAATAACGTTACGTTGGCTTCGTGAAAGGCGCCCCTGTTCTTAACTGGCTTCAAACTATTGACAAAAATATTGTGCAATGCACAGTAGCTGATCATATGTGTCTGCATATTTTAGGTGATACTGTAAATAGCAGAGAATTGGCACAACTTTAAATTCTGATCTGCCCTGAAGAATATCCATGTACCTGCATACATTAAAGTACCTGTCCATATAAGGATTGTCAACTGGGGAAGACCTAGTCTCAGTTACCTGTATGGCTGTCATATTAACACAGAGCTGTCTTATAAAGTGTCATGTGTGAAGAGCACGCATCTGTATCAATCTCTGCACGAGATCATCGGGTTTCTACCCAACCTGTCTCAATGCCAAGACTAACGGTTAACAAGCCCCTATATGAAGTGCTGAAGATGTCATCAATCATTTATCAAGTTGAGCATCTAATGTAAGTAGCTTCAGGCTAACCTTTTACTACAGTCTACTGGTTAAAGGCTTTGACCAATTTGAATATTTACTGTAGCGTCCTGCTGTTGGGAACTGGAAACTGATTTCATCTCCTGAGCATCAACCTCTCCCGTTCAACTTGACTCCACACACATTGAAGGGCTCTCATTTTGTCTTAGATTAAACAACTCTCCTGGGGTTTCCACCTGAGTTCCCATTTAGTTTTACTGAAGGAGGGGTAAGGGTGGGGGTGGGGTGGCTTGTCTGATGACAGGTAGATAAAAACCTGCAAAGGTTTCACAGATTTTGACCATCGGTCAATATTAAAATGTTTCTGCCACCATCACGTGCAGACAGTGCCAATTCAGTGAAAGTCCCCACGATTCTGTACTTGTAGCTCAATTATCTGTTATTTTATCTGAGTAATGAGCTGTTGCTTGTTTGGTGATGTTGGGTTTCCAGTATGTGTTTTGATGGCCGCCATGTTTCTTTTGTTTTTTTTTTTTGTTTTTGTTTTGCACACACTTGTATTTTTTTTTTGGTTATGCTCATCAGTCTTAATTATCATTTTATTTATTTATATGATTGCTGGTAATTTATCTGAGTAACAAGTTTTTGCTGGTTGAGTGATGTTTGGCTTTTAGTATATTTTTGATGACACCTATGTTCCTTTTATCTTTTTTTTTGCCACAGTTAATTGAACTCCTTGTATATTTTATTAGTGATGATGGTCATCAGTGTTTATCATTTTATTTATTTATATGATTGGTAGATGATGACATGCACAAAAGTAAAATTATACATATGTACATAATTCACTTGTCTTAATACATGCATTCAATCACTTTCATTTATTTTAACGGACAGAGATGACAGTGAGTATCCAGCTTTAATGGTAACATCTCTGTCGTTATACATGTATTATTAAAAGGTTGTTGCAGTTTAATTTGCTTGATATAATTTTGTACATAACTATATATGTACCACTTATATCACCTGGATAGATGTTATTACATGATTATAATAATGATAGTAACAGCAGTTTGGAACAACTGGCAGTTGTAATTATGTATCTTCATCATTCTTCCCATTTTTAAAGAGGAATGTTATGACATATTTTTATGCTTATTTACGTACTGGTTACATAGCAAGTTAATCAGTCTGACATGTGGTTATTCTCTTTAAATAAATTAAGTTTCAATTTCAATGTAGACTAGTGCAATGTTGTGGCAAGGAAAGCAATGTTCTAAGTCTATATGAACATTCAAGTCCATGTAGGTCAGAGGGTGCAATGGCGTATCGTCAGTGTTTGGCAGCCTGGCTGCACTGTCTGATGTTGTTAGATTGGGCCTTGCAATCTCTGTCTAATCTCAGTCATGTCACAGATGAAAGGAAGTAGCTTCAAAGAAACTGGTGACACACTGTTTGTTGCCTCAATAGGCAATCAGTGATTGATCCTAGATAAGAATGGGATGACATCAACACAGAACACAGCTCGCCGAGAACGCCTTGTGTCGGATGAAAATAGATACAGTATTGTAGTTGACTCTGATATCGGAACTGAGCTGTTTGTAAATCATCAGATTTAATATGTTCATATCAGTTCATCTGATCATTAATGCGGATTAGCGTAATATTTGGAGTGTACTTTATCAGAAACCATATATACATGCATCATGACGGCAATCTGTTCGCAAATTACTGGCTGGCTTTTCATTTATCAGATTTATAATACGGTATTAAAAACCTTATTATAATTAAGCTGCTTATAAATGGTTTGTTTTGTCAGGATGGCTAGTACACATTGGTGCCGCCAAGATTACTTCCCTTGCTCTCATCGCTAGTGTTGGGCCTTGGTGACAATAAGAGGACAAAAAAAATCATACAAATATTTATTGAACACCGTGACTTGTATGTCACACTGGATAAAGTTTGTCACTAACTGGCCAAATGTCAGTGGTTTACACCTGGCACTCTGCTTAGTGCACCAATAAATGTGACTGCCATCATAAGTCAAAAATTTTTGAGGGTTGCATTGAGCAAGAGTTGAATGAACTACTGATATTGCACATAGGAATTAGTGAAATGTACCAAGGCTGTTGACTGGTACTGTTATTTGTTGATAAGACTATAACCTACAGTGTTGCCTGATATATGTAATCAGGGCCCATTTCACTGAGTTACATGCATGTAACTACCATGGCTGTGTAATACCTCCAGCAGTGGTTCACGTAACTACCATGGCTGTGTAATACCTCCAGCAGTGGTTGCCATGGAAGTTGAGCTGTGCGTTCTTTATGACCGGGGGCACATTGTAGTTCTGATAATCAGTGGGCAAAAGGAGCTTCCATGTTGTTTTGTTTAATGGAGATTACACGCAATATCCATTGCAGTATGTTATATTATAAAGCATCATTATGCATGAAAGTGTCCCTGTCTTTTTTAACCATATTTATACATGTACCACTTTATGATATTCTTATTTGGCAGAGATTAAAGTCCAGTATGAACGTATAAAGTTGTTGTGCTGTTCTCAGCACAGATAATGCAAGGAATGAATTTGGACTTAATTGCATTATGTTACACCTTATGGTGTATTTCCATTGTGAATATATTGATGAATATTGGCTCTCTGTATATGCTTGGCAGAAATGCTGTCAATTTGAGCACACAGTGAATGGCGTTAAGATAGCTGAATGCTTCACACAGACCAGTTCCCCTGTTAGTTGAACATCAACTGCGATATGCTACAAGTATATGTTCCTGAAAGCTAGAAATACACGTAGCATCCAGTATGAACATTAGTTAATACATTATGTTATTATTATGTTTATTATGTTATGCTTATGTTATTTATTATGTTTTTGTTGATTTATGTTATTTTTAGATGGCTAAAGACCATGTACGCCCTATATTAGCAGTGGGCATATATATATATGTATATATACAGGGCATAATTTGCTGTCAACCATAATTTGCCACCATTATGCTGACACCATCGTATGAGTGAAATATTCCTGAGTCGAACGTTAAACACCAATCAAATAAATAAATAATTTTCTGGGCTAGGGAAATGGAGATATGAAAATAGTCTGCGTATGCACTATTACAGACATGATGATGTGTTCCTGGTCTAATGATATGCTGGGGGGTTAGAGAGGACGTGAAGATGCATGAAAATGATATTCACTGATAATGTCCTTGTTCGTTAGCGTTAATTTTCTACTCTGATGAGACAATGTTGCTTATACCAAGATTCACATCTGCAAATAGTGCACGCAGATCCAGTATTGACAGATGGTCTGCGTGAACATTTATAGCAAGGGTGAGTTCTGGCCCGGTTGTCTTGCACGCATACATATTAATAATACATTATCGTCACGCTCAGTGAACACTGGCTCATCGGACCATGAAAACCTGCAACCACAATAATGATACAAGCTTCCGCATGTTCAGGAACAATGGCGTTTGTGCATTCAGCTACTTGACTTGTCAAAGCAGCCCTTTTGTCCTTTATTCAGATAGCTTTATGTATCTTGATCTAAATTATCGACTCTGAAGAAAGAAAGTTTGTAAACAGGAGGCTGTTATGTGGCTCTGTATGATAATTTAACATCCCCATCCCACACTCCCCTACCTCACCACCTCTCTTCCTTCCAACTGATCGTTTATACATGAACATGTAAATGGCCACCCAGAGCACGTAGTAAACCAGTGGCAGTGTGTGGCAGACATACCTTTGACTGATTATTGATCACCACCATCATCTACAGGTGAACTAAACTAATTAGTTTCTGGGCTTGGATTGACACACCATGTTTGAGTAAGGCCCTGTCTGGCTGTCACGGTAAATTGAACTGAAGTTTGACAAATTCCGGTCACCGCCTCTTAATTCCCAACAAGGCTGAGATTTTCAAACTTGGCGATCTGATCTGATCTGATCTGAGGGAAGGAGTGGGGAAGGAGGTTTTGTTTTGGGGGGAGGGCCGAGGATCGAGGAGTGATTTTGTGGTTCCACACTTAGGAGGGTCTTGGAGGTAAATGTACCTCTTATTATCACCCAGATCCCTCATTATTGATCTCTTAGCCGTGCTTCTGCTAATGGAATTACTCGGGAAAGGACCAATCTATAATCTCTCTCAGGGAACAATTGTTGTACAATCAGCCTGATTACTGACATATGATAAATCTGCACGGCATAAAAAGGGGAGAGAAGCAGAGAGGTTAAAGTATTAACCTATAAACTTAATCGGCCGTAGCATCGGTCAGAGTCTAGGTGCCACTAGAATCTGGGTACGGTAGGCTATAGCTCCGTCAATCAAGGCTCGAGCCGTCACCATGGAATCGAACGAGCAGGACGGTTTACTGGATAGCACTCCTGTCGAAGTCAGGTGAGTGAATTTTTTCACGCTTGATGTGCCATGTTCAGTTTGGGAGTCTTTCAAGTTTTATCTATCTCAGGTTCATAAAGCTCTGGATTGGGAATGGATTATGGACACCCCTTCATTGTCCCCATCTATATTGGAATGTTTGATCCAGCTGCCTTTGTTTGTGAAATTTCCCAAACCACAAGGATTTGATGTGGTACGTGTTTTTCATCAACTCTTCATAATGACGCGATTTAGCCCTACTTCATTGTACATTCGACATCAAGGACAAATAAGGTTCTGCAGTCGATAAACTGCAGAAGATTTTTGGTTTTTGAACTGAATTTGACTGCCTTTTGTTTTAGTTTCTGAGATGTGTATAATTAAGTGTGTTTATATTTACCTACAACTGTAGCAAAATAAATGTGCTTCAACTTTTAAGTATTCATATTCCAATAAAGATAGCAAAAGTTCATTATCAATGAGGGGATATCATACCTACAGGAATGAAATTTTGCAAGACTGCATACTGAGAGCAGATGCTTATATATTCTAACCAGACCCTTAAGTCATGAAAAAGTCCTCATAAATGTAAATGTTGAAAAAATGTAAATTTGCTGTCTGCAACAAGTATCTTACTGTCCGGAGATGAAAAATGGGTGCAGTTGTTGCACATGTTTAAATGAAAACTGCATGTGCATTTTTGTGTGTTTTCTGAAACCGCTGATATGTATTTGGGTATACGTTATAAAGTATATAAAGCTGCCTTTAGAAAGCAAAACCGCTGAGACTGAAAGGTTGTTTGTTCTGCATATTCATAAAGTGGAGATGTACCTGTATGTGTATATTTTATTGCTGTATAATGAATGGCTCAGCAGCATGCTCTAGATATTCTCATACCTGCCTAATAATGTGCATTTAGTGCGCTGTAGTATAAATTTAATAAAAGGCATGCATTTTTGCAGCTGTGTGAAAAAATGAAAATTTCACACCTCACCTCTGTCATGCAAAAATGAAACGTTGTTGAGCACAGCATTAAATACCAATCAGATAAATCATTAAACCTTGGTAACGTGGGCATAGTTCTGGTAAACTGAAATTAGAGCATACGTTTGACAGTGATTGTCTGCTTGTATGTAGAAGTCATCCAGTAGGTCATTTGGTATTGGGAAGGACTGACAGTTTTTTTTTATCCAGCACTGGAAGCCTCTCGTTAATAGGGAGTGCGCTGCACACCTGGCCTGTCAGCCATGTCCATCTCCGGTCAGGTGACATCCCAGGTGTTCATGATTAGTTTCAGCGTCACATAGAGGTTTCGTGGTGACATGACAGATGATCAGGGAGACCCACCCTCTCTCCCTCTCTATCTTTCATCCCCAGGGTAGGGCCATTTAGGTGAGGATGACTGACTAGAGATTAGACTTTCTGGCAAACTTATAATTGCTACTCCTCTTCCAGCTATCATATTTCTGCCTTAGGCATGATAGCTGGTACCCAATAACATTTAGAAGGCTTGAAATATTTATTGATCACTTTGATTGATGTTTTTTTTTTTTATGCGGCACTTAATTATACTCCATTTATGTGATTACCATTATGTGTATGTACAGTGGGGTTAACACCAAAAACCATTCAGGAGAAGTTATTTTAAGTCAGTGCATAGTCACTTATAGCGTTCAGTACGAAAAATGAGTTGAAAATCTGACTGACTAAACCCTGTCCGACCAACAGACAAACAGACATAGGACAAGACACATAACTTAACACTGATCACCGCAAAAAAGTGCTAAATAGAGCCAAGTTAACATCTGTGGCATGCTCGGAGAAAAACACACACAAACCTCGTTATTACATTATGGATCCAGCTGGCTTCTTCTCCAGCCATACATGGGAAGGTCTGGCAGCGGCCTGCAGATTGTCATGGATTTTCTCCAGGTTCTGTTCGGTTTCCTCAGACCATAATTCTGGCCAACGTCGTATAAGTGAAATGAGTACGGCGTAAAACACCAATTAAATAAATGAACAAATACATTATGGGCTAGAACTTATTCGAGAGCATTGAGATGATGTGAAAATTTAAAAACTCAAAGTTAAGTAAAGTTACAGGTTCTTGATGTCCATATATATGCGAACTACTGTAATAACTGTACAGCTTTAGCTGCAGATGAAAACTGCCTGCTCACAGTGGAATTGAAGCCTTTGTCTCCATTAAGAGGTTACCTGTGTCAGTTGGTACAATGTACTCTTCCCTGAGGTCCTCTGTGACAATACATGGATAGGAATTATTGGTAATAATATTACTTCAGAATCCTAGCTTTAGTCCAGCTTGTAGTGAACTAGTAGTGAGCTAGTGGCAATCTACTGATGGCTTTTGGGCTCATATTTCATGGTACGGCCAATACCAGTGGCTTTACCAGTACAACACTGCCAACTCGTTGATAGCTCAGACTTCAAAGTGCTGCTGTCAGCTTGTCAATATAATGCGAGAATTTAATTGATCAAGCAAACAGTTTTATGCCTGAGGGCCACCGATTCGAAGTGGCGTGTTATCAAAGACACCAGCTTATCTGGCGGGCGTGGAATGTCTGCGGGGACGTATTGAGTACTGGCCACTATTGAGTACTTGGAGTTAATTAGACTGCGTCTATGGCATTACGCTCGCTGATCTATATACGCTATAGAAATGTTCCACCCATGACAATAGAACTCTACATCATTAACATTAGCTGTGGTAATTAGTCAGTTATTGTATGAAGCCTGTTGACAGTACATGTGTATGATCAGTTGCATGTGGGCCCTGTCTTGTACTTGTGTAAGCCAGTTGTTGGTTATGCAAGTTTACTTTCATGTGGCCAGTAAAATCATGATATTCAAGGCGTCAGGCTGGAGAAGGTTGAACAATTAATTGCCCCTTCCCCCTTCACAAGAAAAAAAATTGAATTTTTACTTCGGTCAGTAATGGTTATCAAGAAAATGTTGATCCAGTATTAGACCAAATGTGCAGCTTATTCTCAAGCGTCAAATAAATAAAGGTTAACATATACTTTAGAAATTTAAGTTGTTTTTAGGTGATGAATCAATTAAATCTGACTGTCCATGATGGATTTATTCAACCTTGCTTCCGTTTGACGGTGCCTTGTATGTATTGACCTGTATTTGCCAGGACTGACATAATATGTGGGTTTAATGCCACCTTGGCTATTCATGTTCGATCAGTGCCTCGTTTAGCCAGCAAATCTGTAGACGTATGTCGCGCGGAGAAATGTTCATGTGTAGCTTTCTAATTTTGGTCTAAAATTTTGAGATTTACCTATGTACTTCAGTTACCACCATGTTCACCATCAATGCTGACCAATAATAAGTGAAAAAATTCTCTAGCACAGCAGTGAACGATCAATCAGTCAATGCCTCATTTTGGCCAGTTGAATGTATCCTTCACAGGTGCACGAGTCCTTGTGTTCAAAGCAGTGTGTACATGATGTACCTCTTAGTGGACTGTCATGGTCTTGTGCACAGCCAATACCCGGCAATACGCTGTTGCTGGCTGCATCTATACACCCACTTTTATGATTCCTCTTCAGGGGTCTGTTTTACAAACAGTGTGTAAGTTATGTCAAACTTAACTCATGACAACACATAATGTAAAGCTACCTTGCCATGGTAGTTCAACGTTTAAATGTAGGGTTACAGCGTCATCGCAGAGTGAGCCCGGCTGATAAGCTATGACTGGTCCTGTAAGATAAGTCTTACATCATATTTGTGAATTATTTTCATTCGAAAGTGTAATTATAATAATCATTTGCTCTCTGCATCCACTCTCTGTCAGTATGTAGTAAGGCTAGTTTCCATTCCTGTATTAATTATGCCAGCCCTCTGCTTAAGATGTAAATATAAACATTTGCCTTCCTTCTTGAATATTCATGCAGATAGTCCAGCAAGATAACATCTTTTTCATCCTTCCTGGTTATGGTTAAGTACTAACTAAAACACTTCAGTTAGAACTATACACATCCAACAATAATGGGGGGCCTATGTGGCTCAGTTTGATTAGCATGCTAGTGCAGCGTAATGACTCAGAAGCCTCCCACCAATACAGTCGCTGTTAGTTCAAGTCCAGCTCATGCTGGCTTCCTCTCCGGTCGTACGTTTGAAGGTCTGCCAGCAACCTGCGGATGGTCGTGGGTTTCCCCCGGGCTCTGCCCGGTTTCCTCCCACCATAATGCTGGCCGATGTCGTATAAGTGAAATATTCTTGAGTACGGCATAAACCACCACTCTCAAATAAATAAAGAAATAAATAAATCAACAATTGGTAGTATGAATAGCTTAGATAAGATGATGAAGTGTATGCATTTTTTAAGGGAAGCATGCAGTTTCCACTGAAATGTGGAGAAAGTCAGCATTTTCATGTCATGTTTTCCATTTTAATCTGCATACATGTATCTATTAGCAGTGGGCTGAAAATCCTGACTGATGTCTAGAAATCTATTCCATATATGGAATTCAAATATGAAACATGTAGCAGTAAGTAAATATTACACCATATTTTTAATCTTTGACAAGTGGCTTTATTTAGTGAAGTCTGTCATTTGTTGGTTGTATGGATGGTCAAGTTTTTTTAACTTTCTGACATGGGTCGTTTACTTATGGACTGGCCTTCACAGGAAGTTGTGGCTGTTGTGAATTCGCCCTTGTTGTGAAAGTTTTTAGCAAGGATTAGGAGTCTGCATATAGTTGTTGTTGTTGTGCCTGCAGATGTTGTTAGCTGATTGAGCTAAAGTGTTTTTCTGGTTTGATTGAGTCATGTGGGTCCTGATGATTCATGTCAGTGAGGTCATGGGCTCAAATCCAGCTCTAGCTGGTTCAGCTACCGCAATATATCAGAAAGTTCGCATGTACTGTCTAACCAGGCAGAAAAACATGGCTTAATTACCCTGGCACTCAAGTTTTCTCTACGAAAACACCTGATTTCAGACTTTTTAGCCAAAACTCCTCCAGAATACTGTTAACACGATTCGATATAAAACACTACTGCATAGCTAGAGAGTAAAACCAGAGCAGCAAGGACACTGTGATAGCTGGCAAATGGTTATATATAACCAGTGAAATTTGGCTTCTTGTCAGTTTAGGTCTACCCACAGTTAGGGTTTCATTCTGAGTGTAAATTTTGTGCTATGCTTTATTCTTCATATGCCTATTATGTAACAGTAGTCTCCAAAGCAGATAATTCTACCTGCTGTTTCAGGTTGGCAGAACCATGAACATGTTAACACTCTAGGGGGTAACATGTGTCCTGCTTGTTCCAGCAAGAGAACTGAAGAGCAGGAATTCTTTTCACAGATGCATTGTGCAATGTTTACTACAGGAGTTTTTTTTTACCATTGTACTGTAAGGTTCTGGGTGAAAAAGAAGACATCATCTACAGCTTTTTCTGGCAGGTACATACATGTATCTGCATGTATGTAACGCTAAACATATTTTATTAGATACAAGTATACAAGTATAAAGAAAAAAAGCAACCAATCAGTGTATGTGAAACGCACATGGGACAGTATAGACTGATATGTATGAAGCACAGCTATTGGTAGTTGATTCATCGACTATGGAAAAACGCTGTGTTAAAGGTGATTATTTAATCAGATATTATAACCAAGGAAAGAAGAGCCTGTGGGGAGTGATAGCTTGACATCTGTGTAAAGAGGCAGGAGTGGTGGTGGTGGTGGGGTGGGGTAGGGGGAGGGGGAGGCTGGCTGTGTTAATTTCAGCGTTTAGGGCATTAGCTTCATCCCTATCACTGTTGACCAAGCCCCTTGACTTTGGCTGTGTGCTCTGACTTTCCCTACTATTATACCTCACCTAGTTTAAATACAGAGTCTCACATGGCACAGCCATTTGCCCCAGGTTAACTTTGGCTTTATACCAGAGGCCATTTTGTTGGGCATTAAAAATAATCATCTTTAAGCAACCTTGTGTGGTTTCCATAGCGATCCATCTGCCAGCGTCCTAGATTCTCTCTTGTTTTTCACGGGAGTAAAGCAGCTTTTTTTTTGTGCATTTCATTAAGAGGCTGCGTTCTAGGTGATGACATTGACAGCAGGAGTGTGTTGCATGCTCTGGGAATTGGGAATTGTTACTCTCATGCAAGTGTACTGATTGGATATATAGTGAAACACCTCCAGCTTCTGTAGTACCGCAGTTGATTACGTGTAGGGAAGGGTTTAATTCTCAGTGATATATTGCTGTGAAGCGTGACTATTTCATCTTGAACCAAACTCACTGAGGAGGCATCATGAATCAGATGTGGAAACTTCTGCTCAGGCCTGTTCTCCTAGTTTGTTCAGCTAGTAATTAACCATTTGGTTTCATATTGTTCAGCCAGTAAATAGCCACTTTATTTCATATTGTACAGCTGGTAAATAGACCACTTTGTTCAGCTAGGAATTAACCACTTTGTTTCATATTGTTCAGCTAGTAATTAACCATGTATGTTTCATATTTTTTGGCTTATAAATAACCAGTTGGTTTCATATTGTTCAGCTGATAAATAACCAATTTTTTTTTGTTAGGGTAAGTAATAGGCCAAGGAATAAAAGACTCTCCAACGCTTACCTGACTTTAAGAAATTGAAAATTACATGACACATTTATATAACCTAAAAAAAGTATGTGTTCTTACACAGATTTATTCTATTTCGTGAAACCAAAAATCATAATATGAATATATTCCTAAATAAAATTTGCCAGTTATCATAACTGATTGGCTTGGGGGGGAATTTCCTGTTCTCAGGATGTAAATCCTTTCTGTGTTTTGAGTGATACTCAGAAAAAGTTGCCAAAGCCTTTATCTGTGGTCATAAAGAATGGACTGTGCATGTGGCTTATTAGGGGTCTTGTTCTGTGATATAGTGTCACACCTAAGGCTCAAGATACCCAGGGTAATACCAATAGCATGAAGCTGGCTTCTGGCATTCCATTATCCTTCCACCATCTTTCCTCTGCATAAAATGTAGTTACAAAAGGCAGTCATACGATGTAATGAAATATTGCTAGTGTGGCATTAAGCCATAATCACTTATTCATTCTGTGGTTTTCTACAACCTGTGAGCCTCAACATTCCTGACCATGGGTTAACCAGGCTTACCTGATTTTGCCCAATGATGATGAGCCCCGAGAAATGAAGTTGCTTTTCCTAGATTGCCTTAGAGCAATTTGAGGTATTGTGAGAGAGAATGGAAAATGTGATGGTGCTAGTGTATTATAAAGTCTGTAAGTGTTTCTTGTTTGTCTTAGGTTTGTGTTTAATATGGGTATACTAGTACACTGTACATTAAGGTGAGGAATCGTGCTGAGCCATTTATTTCCAGAACTCTGATTGGAATAACATGGTTTTGTGTTGATTATCTTATGACCAGTCACAACAGTGCCTAATTGGTTTATAATGAAATCACTAAGTAACGTTAAATGTAATCTACGAGTTGTCGGAGAGTGATTATACAAAGACTGTTGTTTATAGATTAAGAGGATTAACTCAGACTGTCTCTACTGGACCTGTTCAAACTCACAGTAACATGTATTCATCGTGATAACCAGAGGGGTTCCCCTGGTTAAGTAAACTGTGTGTCGTTATTATATGTAAACAGTGATCTCTGCTTAGAGGTAGAAGTTAAGATTGTGCTGGAAAGTTGACTAATAAGGGCCCCGAGTCCTGGTCACTCTCCATGTTACAGTTATAATAAGTGAACCGTTGTTGACTTGAGGCTTCAAGTGTTTCTGTTGTCCCGTTCTGATAACCAACACAACAGACAGTTACTGGACAACTTGTTATTTGACCACCCCATTCAGATTAATATATGCAGCTGTACCCCCGGTCATAATAATGTTTAAATCACACGCTTGAAAAATCTGTTCATCAGATAAAACTGTTTTACACTGTTGAAACTTTTTGTTAAAGGATAAGAGTCGAGTTCTGATTTATTAGTACATGAGCTATAAGGATATCAGTTACAGTCCCAATTAAACAGATATTTATCACAATTTAAGGAGATCAACGTGATCAAATTGCACATAATGGATATGGGCACGTAGTTTGAGTAGGTTATTTAGGAATGGCAGGGAGATTCTTACTTGTAACGTTTCCAACTGAATCATAGGGGTAGGGTCCACATGTTTAACACGTGAATCAGATGGCTTGGTGCTGTGGAGTTGTTGTCCAGAACTTGAAGAATGAAGATTGGAGCTATGATATCAAGGTGAAAAATAAGACTTGAACTTGAATTGAGATTACAACAACCTTATTATTATATAGCACAGGGACACCATCACCAGCGTTTATACTAGTGAACATTACTGACAGTTTCACAGGATTTTCATACTGAAAATGGGCCAGGTGCTTTCACCCTTTCATGAGCGCGAAGCTATGCCCGATCACCACCTCTCTCTGTTGTGGCCAATATAATGCTCTGCCTGATCTCAGTGTCAATCATCACCGATTAGTGCGGAAGGGTAGTTTTGGGTTAGGTACTGTATTTGACATAATATTTACTCCCTAGTTATTGAGTGCTTATTTTACCTGATTCTGAGAAATCAGTTGATATTTAGAAAGGTGTTTAAATAAGGTTTGATTGGACAGTAGAACAATATCGTACTGAACAAATGTAAGCAGCGATCAGCACCAAAAGTAATATTTTGCTACCTTTTCTGTGCATTTCTAAACGTGCTCATTTTGGGGCTGATTGTCAGGTTAAATACTGTAAGTGAGAGATGTGCCTAGTGTAAAGCTCTGCCCGGTCTCCTCCAGTGTTATTCAGCTTTCAGTATTGTATGAAATATAATTAACGTTCTACCATGTTCTTACTCTCTTTAATCCGAGACAGATATAATGTATTATATTCTCTCCAGCTTTAATACATTTAATTATACCCTGTTCTGCATAATGGCAGCCATAAAGTAGCATGATTGGGAGTGCTGTGCCTTGTCTTTCGAGTTATTTAACCTGCTTTGGGTTTATGTTCCTGAGTCGTCGTAATTTCCAGCCTGTCATCCACAGATAATCCCCTCCCAGCACTGCCGTGGCTCTCCGCAGGAAGTTAATTACGACAGTGTGATGGTGTGACCAAGGCAGAGGTTATAGGGCTGGTTAAACGAGAGCATAGCCTTTCCACAATGTCAGGCCCAGGGCAAACCCATTAGAAAACCTGAGGATTACTGAACTGCAGCCCGCAGGTGTGGTCATTTATAAACGGATAGAGCCATAATAGCTAGATAAAGCTGATTATGGTAACGCTAAGCTGTATATAGGCTGCACACACTGGCACGACACACCGTTTATTTTGGTTGGTTCCATTTCTTATGCGTCAGAATGGTCATCAACATCAACTGACCAACAGATTGGTCAGTTGATGTTGTTTTTTTATGGTATAACACGAAGTGTCATGCATATAGATTGATTTTTGCTGGTGGTGGTCACGTAATGGCTGGCTGGCTGGCTATGATGTGCAGCCAGAATAGCTCAAGTTTCGCAATCCAACAGGTTTATAAACATATGAAAGCAACAAAATTTCTAATGCAGCTTTTTGAGTTTGATTTCATCTGTTATGTACCCCTTTTCAACAAGATGATTTAGACCTTTCAAGAATGTCAAACACAGCTTCACACAAGAGTTGAGGAATATTTCATAGTCTTAACATTTGGTATTGTGACACATTTTGTTTTATTTTTACCAAATGCTGGTCATTTTTGACATTTCCCCCACATTTTCACCTCTGGCCTTCAAGACATTTTTAGTTAATAATTTACGACAGGATTCCTCGTCTTACTTTAGTTATGACTGTCATAATTTAACACTGGCTGTTCAATTCAGTTCTACTGGAAAGGTACATGTACATGTAATTGAGCTTACATTGCAAGTGCAAATTTTGTAAGTAATTATCCTTGAAGGCATATGTTATATTGTAGAAGGTATCCCACCATTTTTATCTTTGCCTCCATGTCTCCACCATATTTTGCATTCAATGCAATCAGTTATGGATCTTGTCACTGTGATTCTGTCCTTGAATAAATCGTCCTGTGACAGTTGCCCCATTTTATGCCATTGTCTGATGATGTGTGTATTTTGCTGCTCTTATGATTTTTTAAGATAAGGTTAACAGATGAGCATTTCAGATTAGACAATATTGAAACGGGTAAAGAAATGGCATTAGGCCCTGTCACCCAGACAGTCTAACAACCAGGTCGTCATGAGGTATATTGTCCTTCATGGTTTATGGCAGACTCCAGCAGAGCCCAATCTCCGTTTTGATTAGTGGCGTAATGATGCGACATGCTCACACAGAGCGAGAAGTGATTAATGGGGTTGTGACAACACAGAAAAAAAAAACACACACACAGTTGTTGGCATCTTTCAGGTCAGAGAGTTTCATGTGTAGGCAGATTCATTTTCGCATGCTTGCTGCAGATAAATATCAAGAAATCGTACTTCACCATGATGTTCTCAAATGTGAAGTTTTATTTTATTCACAGAATGAAAAGATCAAAACCCATAAACTTGTTTGCCGTCATATTGCTCTGTGCTCTGTGTTTCAGCACCTGTTATATTTCATTCTTTATTAACAGAATATAGATGCTACATTAATGAATTTGGTTTTTAGCCCAGTAAAAAGCTGCTTGCACAATGCATCTCATATGTACATCACTCTCTGTGGAAGTAAAGATTTACTGTTTCCGGAATGAAAACACATAGACATTTTGGATTAGACCAGTGTTACATAATGTTTATTTATAAGTAAATATACAGGAACCCATGTTATTGTTCATTCCATATTAATAAGGTATCAGTACAGTACTGTAGAAAGAAATGTTTTAATATCTGCAGAGCAGGAAAACATTACATGTAACAGATACTTCTGTGTGAATTATCTGTCCTGGAGTATGGGATAACAGATATTTCTGTGTGAATTATCTGTCCTGGAGTATGGGATAACAGATACTTCTGTGTGAATTATCTGTCCTGGAGTATGGGATAACTGATACTTCTGTGTGAATTATCTGTCCTGGAGTATGGGATAACAGATACTTCTGTGTGAATTATCTGTCCTGGAGTATGGGATAACTGAATTGTGTTAATCTATTATCTAATCGAGACCTAATTATGTGTTTCGTGAAGATACAATTTCAGTTGGCGCTCAGTTGACATGTTTCCCCCGGGCTCTGCCTGGTTTCCTCCCACGATAATGCTGGCTGCCGTCGTATATGTGAAGAGACATGCCTGCATGAATTGCCTAATTGCATAAACATTGTGCTTATCCATCAACTTTTCTCGTCTTTTGCAGAAAGCACAGCAGTGGGGATCTCCACAGTCGATTAAAGACTCGCAAATTATTGGGTGTCGGAGAAACTGACGATGGGGATGTACACAGATCCAAGGTGAGTTGTTCGGGTTTATAGGAATGACATCTTGCCTTCACAGAGCCACAGCCATGTCGTGTATATCATTCAGCCCCCCCCCCCCCCCCCCGGCACACCCAGATCCATAAACTACATGAGGAGGATTGGACACTGATGGCTTAGTGTATTACTGGAATAAGATGACAGGATACGCTACAGGGATTAGATGTTGTGATAATGATGGCGCCGAATCACGCTGTAATTAAGCAGCTATTTAGACAGCCATTAAGCCTGGCAACCCACACAGAAATCTGACCGCAAATGTATCACGGTTAAAAACCTTGTAAACATACACCAAAGCTTTACACGAAGCTGAGAAAAGGACATATTAAGCTTGTGCTAAAAGGCTTTTCAATCTATACCTCTGCAGTTGTTATTTAATGCCATGCTGAAAAGTTTGGCGAAATTTAAACTTATGCAATTGTAGTGGGTAGTGTGTTGTGAAGGAAATGAACCAGAGTGCCCAGGATAAAAGCACTGACCTTCAAGGTGGTCTTCAACAAGTGAAAGACTGCACAAACTCCTAAGTAAACGTCATTCATTATTTATCATAACCAGGCCCCTCAAACTGTGAAAATGGTGTAATCAACAAAAGTTCCATGTGTAGGCCCAGGTTTGAACCCCGACCTCAGGTACCCTAGTGATCAAAAGGCAAATACCTTAACCACTTGACCACAACCCATCACACCTTTTGATCTTGATGGCAACCCACCCCACACCTGCAGATCTTGATGGCAACCCACCCCACACCTGCAGATCTTGATGGCAACCCACCCCACACCTGCAGATCTTGATGGCAACAAACCCCACACCTGCAGATCTAGATCCTCAGCCTGGTAAAGTGGTCAGTCAGTCCATTTCTGGGGTGGTGTGTCCATTAGTAAAAAATAAACCTGACATGAACTCCTTCAATAAAAGAGCAAACTGGGTTACAATGGCCCAGGGACTAGAGAACCTAACAGGATAGAAACTCCCAGTATGGTTTTATTGCCAGGTATGACTCATAATTCCATGTTTCTTAATCAAGCCATGATTAATTTTATTTGGGATGTGTGACATATGTTTCCTAATGATGGCTAATCTTAAACACAGAAATATTGAGGATGCCAAAGAGCAATTTCACATTGGAAGTTTGTATTATTCTGTTGGTTTACCTCAAACTCATTCAGTTGAACATCTGCCAGAGTGTTGACCTTGTTCCTTACAGCAGACCCATCCAGGTGAGATCCCGGGTTTGGTTATACACATGTAGCAGTCTTAGTACTGCCTCCATAGGGGAGTTTTGCGTTTGAACTCTTTTGTCATAGAAGGCAAAAACAGTTCAACTGTCATGTGACTTGTCAAAAATATCAGGCAATTTTGTTGATTTTAATTTATCAATCACCTGTCTTGCCATCTTAGGGAGGTGATACGTCAGTTACTAGTCAGCTACTGTTGTGAGTACTGTTATATGGTATGGCACCCAGTCAGCCTGGAGTCTTTAGGCGTAAACTACAGCATTGTCATGACATATCCCAATAAGGCAGCATTACACATGGGAATTTATATGTTGACCTGAATTAGATAAGGCTAGTTCGCTACCTCAAAGATAATATTACCAAAATGATGTAGAAAGGAGCTTATAGCTAAATAGCATATAGATGAACAGCGTGTCAATTAAGAGCCATGTAGTGGACGTCTGTCGGTGTGAAAAAAGATCTGCATGTAATGTTAAAGTATAGAGCTGTAAAGATCGATTCTTTAGCCCGGCATATTAGCCTGTATGCAGCGTAGCACATGTGTGTAGCACATGTAGTCATTTCAAAGCAAACAACTGATACAAAGGATCATGCTTTGGTTTTTTTTATATATGACATAAACAAAAGGGTAATGTTTTCCAGAATCAGTTGTGATTCAGAGTAAAGATGAAAACGCTGCTATTCCCGTTGAGTTGAAATACAAATTGCATGCGCATTGCAGAGTTCATGCACATCACAGGGTGCACGCGTACGTGCCTGCAGTCTTGTCGTTTGCATTGGGCTATTTGTTCTGGCATTCTCGCCTCAAACTGCAACCCATTACACAACGCGATCGAGGGATGGAATTGGACTGGAGAATGTTTTGTTAAAGCTTTGTAGGAACCGTCATTACTGGTTAATTATGACCGGGTAATGATGGTATTGATTGATCACTTGTTCTGATCGTATTCCTCACTGTTGGCTCTCTGATGTGTGATTGGCTTCTGTTCTGCAGTTGCTGATACCCTGCTTTAATTCAGCCATGGACTGGCCGGCAGTGCCCAACCAAACAGTCGAAGGACACATTTAGAGGCAATTAGGACATTATCAGACTCTTGGAAACATCGCTGTATTGAACTGGCTGGTTGTACAGCAGGCTGATGGTCAGATATTCTTGTGGACACTGTAACTGAGATTCCTTTTAAGGGAAGGGCCCTGTGGTAGAGTAATGCCCTATAGGCCAGGGATATAGTATTACAAAACAGATCAAGTAGGCTCAAGATGTTTGATTGTCCAGTTATGATAATAATTATAATGTCTTTAATATCTGAGGGTAATACAACTCAGTCAATATATTATTGATCTTGCCCGAGGCCCTCCACAAACACAAACACACATTTATAAACACTGACACAATATACTAGCTGAACTAGAATGAAAACTGAATGAAATAGAAAAGATATAATATTTAAACAAATACATCATTTATTTGGCTCTGTAACTTGGGAACTATGATACTGTAAATGTTTAACCTTTTCAATCATTATCACCATTATTAAAGGCTAGTGAATGCATACAGTTATTGTAAAAATGAAGCCATAAATGATTTGTTTGTGTCACTATGGGTATAAGTCTGATAAAACTATGAGAATTTTTTCTCCAGACCATACAGCTCTCCAAGAAAAGTTTGACGTATTTCTTTCAGCGGTGGGAGACAAGAGAGAAGAATTAAGATATATAATAACACAGCTATCTTTCAGATACACGTATATGGGTTAACCACTTGTCATACAGGTGTTGGAAATTCTGTATTGAGGCACATTGGAGAGTAGTAGGAGAGCGTTCCTGTACAAACTTCCAGAACAGTAAAGACTCCCTTTAAACATTTCAGAATGAGAAAAAGGGGGAATTAATTGTATTGTTTTACTCCAGCTTAGTTGTCTTTCTTGTTGTTCTTCTATATGAAACATATTTTTCATTCAGGGAAATAGTCATTCAGAGATTTGTAGATAGTTAGATCCTTATGATACTGAATGATTTCATGTGTTAAGACTGAAACATTTCAGAGGTAGTCATACTTTTACTGTTGTCTAATATCAACTGTGCTGCAGTCTTCTGCAGTTTATACAATATTTCCATAAGTAGCAGTTAGACCATATTGCGCGACATGTTATATGTGGAAGAATGTATGCATTATAATAGAGCACTCTGTTTTTGTAAGGTAGAAAATGTTTGTGCTTCCTCAATACAGATAACAGTTTAGAAATAGTAGTGCATACAGAATCCACATGTTTTCGCCAGGTAAGGCTTTCATCTGCATGTAAACCAAGCAACCTCAGTAGACATAGCAGAGCATGGTCATGTTATAAAAGATCACAGCAGGGGAGAATAAAATCAGCGCAGCAATTACAGTGTGATCGTTAGTTGGCAAATGGTCACACAACAGGTGAAGTCGGGCCTGATGTCCATTGACTTTAGTTAGGGATTTTTATCAATGCTGAAATAATGGTGACTTACTTGTACATGTCTCCAAGGATCATGGCTTACACAGGATGAGGTTTACAGAAAGATGCAGTGATGTACTTTTCGGTGGATGGGTTGATGAAGTGGTTAACTGCAGTTCCTGTTAAAGGCTGATGAAGGGAGTCAGTACAGTTCTGATGAGCAGGTTGATGAAATACAGTTCTGAGGACACGTTGATGAAGTGGATAACTGCAGTTCCTGTTAAAGGCTGATGAAGGGAGTCAGTACAGTTCTGATGAACAGGTTGATGAAATACAGTTCTGAGGACAGCTTGATGAAGTGGATAACTGCAGTTCCTGTTAAAGGCTGATGAAGGGAGTCAGTACAGTTCTGATGAACAGGTTGATGAAATACAGTTCTGAGGACACGTTGATGAAGTGGATAACTGCAGTTCCTGTTAAAGGCTGATGAAGGGAGTCAGTACAGTTCTGATGAACAGGTTGATGAAATACAGTTCTGAGGACACGTTGATGAAGTGGATAACTGCAGTTCCTCTTAAAGGCTGATGAAGGGAGTCAGTACAGTTCTGATGAACAGGTTGATGAAATACAGTTCTGAGGACACGTTGATGAAGTGGATAACTGCAGTTCCTGTTAAAGGCTGATGAAGGGAGTCAGTACAGTTCTGATGAACAGGTTGATGAAATACAGTTCTGAGGACAGCTTGATGAAGTGGATAACTGCAGTTCCTCTTAAAGGCTGATGAAGGGAGTCAGTACAGTTCTGATGAACAGGTTGATGAAATATAGCTCTGAGGACAGCTTGATGAAGTGGATAACTGCAGTTCCTGTTAAAGGCTGATGAAGGGAGTCAGTACAGTTCTGATGAACAGGTTGATGAAATACAGTTCTGAGGACAGCTTGATGAAGTGGATAACTGCAGTTCCCTTTAAAGGTTGATGAAGGGAGTCAGTACAGTTCTGATGAACAGGTTGATGAAATACAGTTCTGAGGACACATTGATGAAGTGTGTGCAGTTCTGTATACAGGTTGATGAATTTTGTGCAGTTCTGTGGACAGGTTTGATGAAGTACAGTTCTGTGGACAGGTTGATGAAGTAGTTTGTACAGTTGTATGGACATTTTGATGTATGTGAACAGTTCAAGGAAGTGGGAAATGGACAGTTTAATGAAGGTGGACTAGAGAGCTGGGCAGCTGAATATGGACATGGATATGTCCATGAGATGTGGACAACTGGACGTTTTAATGAAGTGGAATATGGACAGCTATGTGGACAGTTTAATGAAGGGGGATGTTGACAGTTATGCGAAGAGTTTAACTCTGTGAGATACGGATAGCTAAGTGGATAGGTTACTGAAGTGGGATATGAACAGCTGGAGAATTTAATGAAGTGGGATGTGGACAGCTGGACAGCTTAATGAAGTGGGATATGGGTAGCATTACAGACAGTTTGATGAAGGTTTAGAGATGGCATAGACACCTGAATTAAGCCCCGAGTTACTGAGGAGTTCCTGTTGAGGTGTTTGTGTGAAGATGGTGCAAGTGAGAATCACAAGGTGAGGTAGTGACTTGTTCATAAACTGTTTACTGTTCTTCTCTGGCCTAGGTACTTACCACCTTAAGGAGAGGGCTGGGGAGAACCAAGGCTGTGTTTATACAAGACCCATCTGGCTACCGATGCCCTTACTCATTGCCTCTCTCCCTAGTGTTATAAAATGAACCGAAAATGAGAGAGAAAACTACGTAGGACTATATGAAGTGAGAATCTGGTTCAACCCTCCCTTCCCTCCTCTCCCCCCCCCTGCACCCACCCACCCAAACCCGACCAGAGATAAAAAATAAGAGAGGTTCATGCTTAGAGGCATTTCCAGTTCCATCATATGAGCATTGGGTACTGTTATTTCAGTTTTGATATTAAAATACTGTTGATTAATTCATGAAGATTCTATCAGAAGATTTAATTTCCAGGTCTTGGTCTTTTAGAGAAGACTTGCTGTTTCTGTTGGATAGACCAGAAAATGGTATAATCCTTTATAAGTATGTAATTATTCAAAAGGTTTAATATGTGAGATTTTGGTATTTCACACATTGTGTTTACTTGATATTAGGCACCATTCACAAAACTTTCATCTGGAATATAATTCATCCCCTCACACCTGGCATTGTACATTTTATACACGTCTGTGACATTTCTTAATATCAAATCACTCATGGTGCATACATTTGTATGAAGGTTTATGAAACTCCATTAAATGTGATGTTGAAATACCAAAGACTTAAAGTTACAGACATTTTATTAAGGTTATTTTAACTTTTGGAAGGTTGGCATTTCTTTCTGGTTTTTTGGCCCACCCCAAAAAATATAATTGCAATGTTGCCTGTAATTGCTGGAAATGACGGCTAGTGCAAGTGTGGCTAAAAAGTTCAGAGAAAGAAAAGCCCAAACTAGCACACCACTAGCCTGCTAGTGTCATGCCCATGGAATAGCTATGGAGCACAGTTTCTAGCTGGGTACTGTCATGGTCCTGATTCACACTGTAGGTGATACTGCTTACACTTCAAAAGGTATATGTATACAGTGAAAATGGGTTCAAGCCTGAGGGTTGCTTTGAGGCAATGATACTTTTACACAACTGAGTGGAAAGAAATATAACAACATGGCTACACCACATATCTGAGAAATGCTTCAGCTCTAGTTTGAGCGCATGATTGGAATGTTGGTGGCCATGTGAAAACTGCTGTGACAGCTCTGTGACACCTGACTGGACATGAAGGAGCTGGTGGCTGTCATCATTGCTGGCCTTTGATGAGAATTCGACTTGGAGCTGGTTATCACCACTGCTAATCCATGCTTGTCAAATGGCTGTGAAGCTGTAACATCTTTTTATCATTCTTACTCCTCCTGAGCTTGTCGCCATTCGGCCTTCCTGGGTTGTTTTTTATTTAGATTTTTTCGCTCTCTCACACTAAATCTCATCCAGCAGCGTATTTGATGAAAATCAATATGCCGGAACTGAACTGAAGCCCCACTGAAGTGTGTGAAAGAGAAAAGGCGGGATGGAAATCTGAAACAGAAAATCACAGTTATGCTAATTGAACTCCATGGTCTCGGCTCAGAAAGATGAGCCCTTTGGGAACGTAGGGAATTAGGGATGAAGCGGGCTGGGGATACCTGATGATAAGCCGTCCACATGGGCGACAACCAATACCCCAGGATAAGATTCCACATAAAGACAACATGATCTGGACATAAAAATTACATGTGGCATAGAAATGATAAAACAGAAGAAAGTGATAAGTGGCTGTGATGTTACGTGCCCCTGTCTCAAGGCAGCAGGCTACCGTCTCTCATTTCTCTCATCCAGGCTACATACCCCCTCTGTCTCCCCCCCCCCACACCAACAGGCTGACGTCTCCTCTCCCACTTCCTGAAGCCCGCCTCAGTCCTACACTCCTGGAGATCAGAAATATATTGATTCCATCCACCAGCCGATTTGTCTGGCTTGCTGTAGCTCAACAGAATAGTGCACCATATACAACCATTTACCGGAGCCTTATTATGATAAAAGAGAATTTAATTAATATCATAAGGGAGCTTCTGTGGCCACTGTGACGGTTAGAGTGCAAGTGCAGTTAACTAGAAGCCTCCCACCAATGTGGTCCCTGTGAGTTCGGATCTAGCCCAGTTGGCATCCTTTCCGGCCGTTTGTGGAAGGTCTGCCAGCAACTTGCGAATGGTTATGGGTTTCCCTCCGGCTCTGCCGGGTTTCCTCCCACCATAATGCTGGCCACTGTCGTATAAGTGAAATATTATTGACTGCATTGTGAAACATCAATCAAAGAAATAAATTAATATCATAAGGATATCAAGATGTGCTTGCAGTGGGATTTAAGTTTGACTGCAAGAGCCACACATATCCTGTGCTCTATGTAGTGGTGTCCAATTACTATGGTGCTTTAGCCTGGAGTACAGCATTCATTATGACTTCCGTGACTATATGCTATGTGGGACCCAGTGATATACCGAGATTAATACCTGCAGTTGTGTTCCCGTGGACTAGCGGCTGCCATACCTATGATACGATAATGAGGACAGTGGTAGTTTGGGACCGGTCTGTCTGGGGTATCACTGAATGCCTCGTAAAGGAGGAGCCATTCTAAGCCAGTTGTCATCATGTGTAGCGATAATTGTAGCACAGACTGTCAGCGGACCGATGATGGGGATGAGAAATGACCACTGACTCAGTAGTCATTCCGAACCGACTGAACTAAAATCATTTCCGTGTTCAGTTTTCTGGATGTAGAAGCGGACATTGTGGAACAAATGAATTACCTTACATATTTTACTGTCGTCTACGAAGAAGTGCTGCACTGTACATGTACAATTGAAGGCTGTTTATACATACACCTCAGAAGACTGTTTACACAGACTGTTTATACACACACCTCAGAAGACTGTTCATACACACACCTCAGAAGACTGTTTATACACACACCTCAGAAGACTGTTTATACACACACCTCAGAAGACTGTTCATACACACACCTCAGAAGACTGTTTATACACACCTCAGAAGACTGTTTATACACACCTCAGAAGACCATTCATACACACACCTCAGAAGACTATTCATACACACACCTCAGAAGACTATTCATACACACACCTCAGGAGACTGTTTATACACACACCTCAGAAGACTATTCATACACACACCTCAGAAGACCATTCATACACACACCTCAGAAGACTATTCATACACACACCTCAGGAGACTGTTTATACACACACCTCAGTCTCAATATCTGTAAATGCTGATATTATTGTAGCATTATTATTCGTATGTTTTCTTTTTCTGACTAAATAAATGTCAAATCAGTGCTCATTTGGATACTTTTCTTGCATATTGGAAATTCGGTCCCAAGATGACTTGATTATTGTTCTCTTGTACTGCATAAGTAGTATGTTATCAGTTTGCCGACAAAACATCATCATAAATGCAGAAATGAACATAATTATACCTCACAAGGTAGTACATGGTTTCCATTGGTCAATACATGGTCACATGATATTCCTCAAAACATGATGTACAATGGTCAAGAGGGATTGATTCTTTATCTCCCTTCTGAGATTCTGGACCTCTTCGATCCAATTCGTTTAGCCCGAAGTACTATATTGTGGAGAGTTCGGAGATCTCTGCTCTCTCCATTCTGTCTAAGTGGCTTGGTTGTGGAGAGAAACATGACAGTCATGCCTAGCATTAGGAGGTATTTAATTAACAAAATATTTTTACAAAGGAGGTTTCATTTTTTTCCTTTTTTTTTACTTGTAAATAATTTAATTGAATGAGATTTGTGCCTCTTTGCTCGTCTGCCACATGACCATATTGATAAATATAAAAAATATGAGTTCTAAATACTGAATATACCCATTCGTCCATATGAAAGCTACAGGCATTGTGGTATTTAATTTATATACATTTGCACTCTTCAAATCCAGAGAGCTCTGAGAGTATAGTCAGTAGAATTTGGAAAGAGAAAAAGAATCAACCCAAGGCATACACCTCCTGTGTTACAAATCTGTATCCTAACCTTCAGTTGCTCTGCTCTTGTGTTACAGCTCAGCCAGATTTTGGGCCACAATGACCAGCTGTACGTGCGGCTTCCCTGGGGGCTGAGGATGTGGCAGTTTATGTTGGCCGTCACCTTCACTGTCGTAGCTATCTGGGTGAGTCAGAATGGCTATCTGAGTGTATCAAATTGGTAAAGTGGGTGAGTGAAAATGGCTGGCTAGATGAGTCAGACTGGCTGTGTGGTAGAGTCAAAATGGCTGTCAGGGTGGGTCAAAATGAATGTATGGGTGAGTCAGAATGACTGTGTGGGGGAGTCCAAACAGCTGCCTGGATGAGTTAAAATGGATGTCTGGGTGAGTCTTAAGTTGAAAAGGGACCATGAGAAGCTTTTACACAGCTTTCTTTTAAAACAGACACTGCGAGTCTACTACCCGTGTACCTCTCATCACTAATGACACATCTTAACCACCTGTTGGCTGATGACACCTCTTAACCACCTGTGGTCCATGTTACACACTGATGACACATCTTAACCACCTGTTGGCTGATGACACCTCTTAACCACCTGTGGTCCATGTTACACACTGATGACACATCTTAACCACCTGTTGGCTGATGACGCCTCTTAACCACCTGTGGTCCATGTTACACACTGATGACACATGTTAACCACCTATTGGCTGATGACGCCTCTTAACCACCTGTGGTCCATGTTACACACTGATGACACATGTTAACCACCTATTGGCTGATGACGCCTCTTAACCACCTGTGGTCCATGTTACACACTGATGACACATCTTAACCACCTATTGGCTGATGACGCCTCTTAACCACCTGTGGTCCATGTTACACACTGATGACACATCTTAACCACCTGTTGGCTGATGACGCCTCTTAACCACCTGTGGTCCATGTTACACACTGATGACACATCTTAACCACCTGTTGGCTGATGACGCCTCTTAACCACCTGTGGTCCATGTTACACACTGATGACACATCTTAACCACCTGTTGGCTGATGACACCTCTTAACCACCTCTCCTCTGTTTCAGGCCCTGATGTTGCCTGCACACCTGTATGAGGTTCTGTTCGGGACACAGCAGGCCCAGGAATCTCTCTTACCTGTCAGATTATATGGAATAGCTATTCTTTGTAAGTTCACATTGTTAGGTTGTGACTGTGTTTATCAGTAAACTGTCTTGATAACTTGTATTTAATATGATAATAATGATAACAATAATACTTAATTGAACGAGCATGGTTAATTAATACTCACACAACACCATTCTCGCACACACATACATGTACGGTATACCTAGGGTCTAATCTAAAGAGGAGCAAGGTTAAATATGACTTTATAGTCTGAAAGTACAATCTAAATAAAGTGTATATTCATCTATGTACACGTTTTTGTATCATCAAAACATCAACAAGTGATAGTTCATGTGAGTACCAAGATCAAAACTAGATTTAGCTGGATAAAGCATTTTTGGAGAAAGCGTGGGCTTCTAAGAGATTTTAAATGACAAGAACAGAACGTGCTAACCAACTGAGCCATGAAACAACATCTTAGAAGACAGTTTGTGGATTTGGGGCAGTTGCTTAGGCCTCTAGCTACATCCTCATAAACTAAAAGTTTTATTTGGTCGTAAAGTTTCATTATATGTTATATTCTATGCAGTATAAACGCTGTGTTTTGAATTTGTTTCTTCTCAAATCCAAACCACAAACAACAGTCTTAGTTTACATGTGGAATGTTGTAGGAAGTATAAACTGCTAAGCTAGATGATTGCTTTTTGGTGGCTGTAGAACACAAAAGGGGGATGCTCAACCTACTAATGCAGTTATCTAAACTGTAGCTAAATTCAACAACAGCATATTTATACTACTGTCAGACAAATGTTTTATTACATGTTTTTTCATATTTGCATTGAAAACTGTTTGGGGTCTCCGTGGCTCAGTCGGTTAGTGCACTATCACAGCACAATGACCCACAGCCTCCCACCAATGCGGTCACTGCGAGTTCAAGTCAAGCCTCCTCTCCAGCTGTACGTGGAAACGTCTGCCAGCAACCTGCAGATGGTCGTGGGTTTCCTCTGTGCTGCTGTGTTTCCTCCCACCATAATGCTGGCCGCAGTGGTATAAGTGAAACACCAATCAAATAAATAAATAAATAAATGAAAACTGGTTAGACTGTGGGCTCATCAAAACATCCCAAAATATATCAGTTTTCCACCACTTTCCCCAACCTATAAACCTGTCATACAACGGAAATGTTCTTGAATACACCTAGTGTGTAAAACATGAATAAAATAAATAAACCGGAGGGCACTTTTGAGATGACAAACATCTGACCCAGTCATATGAACAGATTCCCTTGATACTTTAGACAAAGGGACAGTACTCTGGATTTCTGCCCTTAATAGCCCAAGGTTAACCCTCCCTACAAACTTTCAACCAAATCCAAATATAATTTTTTCTGTACAGTCGTCAAAGGCAGGCAGCTGAAAGTGACAAATCTATTGACTGGATCTTCGCTTTGCAGTCCTGCCTAGAATCATCTTACTGCGCATTCTCTTGATACTAAATTGACAAGTTGAATATAGTACATGTACATGTGTGTTGTTCCCGTAAGTGTGCGTCAGTTTCCCCACGCTTACATTTGATGGCCTGTCTCGGTTTGTGTTGTAGGTATATCCCTGGTGTACTGGAGTACACTTCAGAGTGCAGATCGAGAAATCATACGCATGATTCTTCTAGTCAGTATGGTGTACTTCGGCTTGCAAACCTTCAGTGAGTAGCAAAGTCGTCCTGGCAATACTTTCGACTTGTGGCACAGAACAGCTTATTACAATGAAATTGGAAATTGTCTTGGTGTTTTTGGTAACATGTAAAAACAGGGCAACCCACAGAGTTATGGTCATATCCCTTTGTGCTGCTGTCATTGGGTTTGCCTTTTGTCAAGCTTCCATCATACAGCTATTGCAAAATTTTGTTCTGTATTTTAAAAGAAAACTTTGAGTTGTATCTGCTTCCTTCTGTCTTGGGTTTACCAGCGCTCAATCCTTTGAGCAGGATGCCATTTTGGGAATCAAAGTTTTGCATGTGTATTATGAAAGTGATACCTATTTATACAGGCTATATTGTGGTAATAACCATCAAACTTAAAAAAGTTTAAGACAGCCATTCGTCATTGGACATACATATATGCAGTGCATGTAGGTTTCCTTTCTTTGTGAAAAAGTTATCTCCCTTTTCTATGCTGATGTACATAAACCCAATGTATGAAAACCAACCAGACTTTTAGAGCAATTTAATGTATCATTGCAGTAAAGACACTTTTGCCCCAAAGTTATCTCTTAATCCATTATTTTTTCAAAGCATCTTATACATAATGCACATACATGCCATGCTATCATAGGTTTCAACTTTGTTTGTATTGATTCATATGTTGTTTCAATACAATGTCTGCTTGAAATAACATTAAATACCTTCTGTCTGCTATAAGCTAACAAATTGATTAATGCAAATTAATAATTTAATAACTTCATAAATTTGCTTTTGGGGAAGGGATTTTTATGCCATTTGGAATTCATTATTTGGAGTAGCCATCTTCAACAAAAGCACCCACTGTTAACAAGCTTTCAGAAGTACTTTCATTGACAATACTTTCATATAATTTTATGATTCTTTATTAAATTACAATGTTGTCTGTTCGTTACTATTCATGTTGATAAAATTATTTCCAAGGAGTTCTGAATTGTCAAAATTTGCTGCTTGTACCATTTTTCAATTAGCACAATGTTCTGAACTATCTAAATTTGACGCAGGTACCATTTTTTAATTAGCACAATGTTCCAGAGTATCAAAATTTGTCACAAGTACCATTTTTTAGGTCTCAAAATGTTCTCAGCTATCCAAGTTAATCACTGAGTATCATTTTTAAACCAGTAAAATGTCATGCACTATGAAACTGTACGACAAGTACCATATTTCAAGTACTAAATAGCAAAATGTCTTTAACTATAAAAATTTGTCATGGGTAATGTGTTGTGAAAAGTTTATGTACTTCCCTGCTACACTCAGTAGCCTTTGCTTCTACCATTCAAGCGATTTTAAATGGCAGATCCTGGAGGGTGGGAGGGGGGGATAGTTAAGGACCAGCTGTGTAGATGTTGGTAGTTGTGCGTGGATATTAGTGACTGTCCCCCAGTGTTCGGAGGCTGGTGCGTGTCCGAGCGCATCTAAAGCTGGTGATCTGTATACTGTCGTTCCAGTGTCCGCTATGTCCACCCCCCTGCACGTCAGTCTGTCTGCTCGTCCACTCATCTTCCTGTGCTGTCGTCTTACCATCGTCTCACTGAGTACCTTCTTCTATTGGACAATGAAAGAATGGCGTACAAAGGAGTATGGAAGAGGTCGTAACCAGGTAGATTTTAACCCGTACTTTTGGCTCACACTGACTTGCACTGTTATGCGAAAATTCTTGTTTGACATATGCTTCTCCGGTGCTGTATCTTTCCCTGCGCGCATAGCGCGAAATGTGCCGACTCCTCCACTGTGCCTTTGTATGGCCATTTTACACCACACGCACTTTGATTTTGCATGTGGTTAGTAGCACATGACCAACTGCATGCATCTGTCTTCCTGGAAAAGTCAACCGAGAGGCATCGGAGGCATTGAGGTCACCCCTGGTGTGGTTTGTATCAGTCCCTGGCAATGGGTCATACCTTGATCGTAGTGGTTGTGGGTAGTGTGTATCTGTCAGTGGCTTAGTGTAGGGCCCATTTTTGTCTGATTCTGAGAGTTCCGTTGATCTTGAAAAGGGGTTCTAAGGGTGGTTTAGAAATTTGCATTTCAGAACCCAATACAGATAGTTTGTGCTCTTCGTATGCCTGTAGGACTGCATTTTTTTATTTAAGCAAATGCTAAATCAGGAGCTCAGAATTGTACATATGCATGGCATAGAACAGTTCTTAAAAGAGGGATAACAGTTCTTGTAAGTGGGGTAACAGTTCTTCAGGACAGTATCTGAATTGGTGAGGACAGTACCTATCAGTGATACAAAACAGTGCTTTTCAGTGGCTCAGAATAGTGACTATCAGTGGATCAGTATGGTGCATATTAGTGGCTCAGAGTGGTGCTTATCTGTGGTTCAGAATGGTAACTATCAATGGATCAGTACGGTGCATATTAGTGGCTCAGAATGGTGAATACAAGTGGCTCAGGATATTACCTGTCAAAGGCTCAGAATGGTGCATATGAGTTGCCCGGACAAGTAATTAGTAAGAAAAGGTACCTAATAGCTTTTACTTGTCAGTTGTTGATGATTGTAATTACATGCATTGCTGTTATGGTGGTATTTGTCAGTGGCAAAATGTGGTACAAGTGAGCAAGTGTTTGTGTCGTGACTGCGCATAACACTGATCATCCTCACAGGAAACATTATTTGCAATAGTCAAACATTTTGTTGTTATATTAAAAATGTATGTGTATGATCGCATTTAGTTTCCACGGACAAAAATACGTAAGTGGAGCATATACAAACACAAAAATTTATCCTTTCTAGGCTTCAGATTGCAGAGCAACTCCCAGATGTAAACATCCAATGTTACTGAGTCTCAACCCAAAGTGAAGCAATTAGTGTGACATGAAAGTAGAATAACGTGTTTAGAAATGAGAAATTTACCATTGGAGAAAACTGGATGAGAAAAGTGTAGTCGTTGGTTATTACCTCCCTTTGTTTTACAGCGAGCATGTCACTGTGTAAAGTTGTGAAAAGTCAGTGGACACAAGAGTAGCAAACAAGACCGTGCACTGTGTGTTATTCATTTCTGTTTCTTGCACATTTAGGTAAGCAATGAATTATACCACAGTAATCACTTTGTGAAATATGCACCAGTCTATGCACCAATTTTTTTACTGCTCTTTCTCACGGCATTTGCCAATAGTGGATTGTCCCAACTGGTTTGTTTTGCTATTCCACCATCACCTTGAGTTCTGCACCTCAGTAAATCATACCTTGATGGCCACAATCTTGTACAGAGTAGCCTGTATCTATGGTTATGTGTTTAGCCTTTCTCATTCAGTTCAGTATGTTTTACTGAAAATCCAGAAGAAAAGTTGACAAGCTCTATTTCCACACAGTGCAATTTGTCAGATGGTACAACTGAAAGGAAATTTGTTTGAGCCAGTATGACAAATTGTACCAATTGTTTACGGATTCAGTTTTGAACCTTTCCCTCACTGCAACATTTTTGGAGGAGACAGATCTGCCTTTGTGTTACAAATGATTTGCAGATTTACCTTCACATTAGGGTGGTTAATAGTTCCTAATTGGCTGTCTTTGTGAAAGGACAAAAAAAATCCCTGTATCAAAAAAATATTTATTTTCTGCATCAAAATAGTTCCGTATGTGAAGATAAGCCAGCGTCCTTTAAATGGTTGTGGGTTCCTCCATGCTCTGCACAGTTTCTCCTCACCCAAATGCCGATTGCTGTTGTATAATAGGGGAGTTTTGAGTCCGAACTCTTTTGTCGCAAAAGGTAAAAAGAGTCCAATTGTGTCATGTAACTTATCAAAAATGTCAGGCAGTTTTGTTCACTTTAATTTACCAATCACTGGTCTCGCCATGTTAGAGAGGAACAAACGATCTGTCCTTTGATCACCAGCTTCTTAAGTTAAGAAACTTTCACCTCCTCAGTTTTGCCTATCGTACATGTAATCTAAATAACTTTTTGTGACACTTTTCTTAAATGTCCATGTTATAGTAAATGTAATGAGAAATAACTGCCTAACATTTTTGACAGTCACAATGTACCGGAGGGCTTTTCTTACCTTTATCGATAAAGGAGTTCGAACTTGAAACTCCCCCATTGAAATATTTTCGAGTATGGCATGAAAATCCAATCGAATGAATAAATAAATCAGTGGTTTCCAAAAGAATGAAATTTTGTCCAAGCCTCTTGAGAGCAAACAAGATACAAAATCTGAATGTTGTTTTCACAGGAACAATTAAAATAACGCTCAGACGCAAGAAAGAAGGAAAGATGTTGAGGGTACATTTGTAATCATACTGTCTTGAATCGTTTTTTGCAATGAGTGAAAGGTGCATTTGAACAGTTATCTTGTAAAATTGAACACAAAAAAGAACATTTGTGAAAAGTTGTTGATATCTAACCCCTGTATGTTCTCTGTTTTTCAGTGATCTTGGCAGTGGGCTTGACGGCGGGTTTGTCAGAGAATTTCTTCTTGCTGTGTATTGGCAGTGTTAGCATTGTGCTGATAAGCACTGTGTACCACTGGGCCATTGGGGGCAAGCTGGTGTCTATTCGGCGTTCCACCTCCAACAAGGACTTGTCCACTTCCCCGCAATCTGTCAGTCCCAGCAAGGACCCCAACCAGAAAGAACACATCAACTGAGACCCCACAGCCCAGTCACCTTATGTGTACCCTCCCCTCCCCATCCCCCGAGCATCTCTGCCTATCTTCATCTGTGTGTTTATGATAATCACAATACTGTATTCAACATTGCCCAGTACAGCCGTTTCCAGGAAACAGCATTGTAAAATCAACAAAATTTTGCCATTGACAGTGTGAATTATTGAAGAAAGCCTCCGTGTAAGGGGAGTTGCCCTTGTGGATGCCAACAGTGAATATGAAGATGATGATGATGATGATGATGATGATGATGATGATGATGATGGTATCAACTGAAGAGTCACATTTTTTTCATCCAATGTCTCGACACAATCCACAAAGAAGATCAATCTTTTGTCATTGAGGTTGTGGGAGCAGTTTGAGGTTTTGGCCTCAAAGACGAGCCATGTGAGGATTTCCTGCAGTACTTGAGGATACCGTTGCAAAATCTCTCCGCGGACATGCCTTGACTCTCCTTTTCCCCCCTCCTCATGTCCTTCCCAAACAGCCAGTTGGAAGACCAGATCACCAGAAGTTGTACACGCTGATTTCCTTTTTTTGACCGACCCCATGCACCCTTCCCCTTCACTCCTGGATAAATAAAGCAAGAGGATGAAAGAAAATCTTGGCATGTTTCTGTTGCGCAACCATTTTGTACTGATCATGTGATTACCGAATGATGCCCCAGTCTCATGACTCATGATGCATGAGACTTGCTGGGTCCACGCAACCCCGGCCTCTTTTGCAATGTGCTGGACACTCTTTCACTGTAGACACCAAATCACTTGTCCTGTTTGATTGTATTGTGTTGTATTCATGTCTATATACATATATATTATATATTTGTGGTTCCATTGACCATCTTTTCTATTGAGGGAGCTGTTTTGCTCTCTGATTTAATTAAGTAAATGTTCATGTGTTACATTCCTTCGATTTTACCAGAATCACTCGTATATTTCTGCTCTCGTTGGTATTGTGGAATGGGATAGGGGCCATCTTTAGAAATAGGTTTGTTGGGCATAACCTGACCAAGCCTCTCGAAAAGTTTTTATTGGTATTTTGATAAAAGTATTTTTTTTTTATCTCATTGCCGATTTTGTTTTTAAATCTGTACTTTTTTCTTTAGACAGTATAATAAAAAAATATGAAAGCAGAAGGGTCGGTTTATGCCCAACAAGGAATTTTTAAAGTGTGGCCTAAGAAGATTAGTCAGTTTTTTCTCTAGCTTCTTTTTATTTCTGTAATTATAACCAGTGAACAGACTACCTTTTCAGCACCAAGTTGCCATTGTCTGGACTAAAGTCATTACATGTTTATAAAACTTGTACACATCTATAAAACACTATGACAGTTGTATAACAGGGATGTGTGGCAGTTGAACTTGCTCCTTTGCCAGCACAGCAGCTGATTTCCCTCGGACAGGTGGCTTTATCCACAAATAAACTTTATTTGTTTAGGCCCACACATATAAATGAGTTATGAAATAGTAAGCAAGAACCAACATTCAAACCAAGATCATTAAACAGCCGATCACTGTAGTTATGATATCCTTTTCTTAAGCTCTCCTTGGCCACTGTTGCAATCAAGACGTCTGTCCTACTGGCTTGACTGTTAGCTGAAACTCATTCTCCGATGATAAAACTCAATCAGTACTGTGTATGTTTGATACTTGATATATATTTTTAAGAGCCATTTATCGTGTGTGGATGTGCAGTCAGAGCTAGCTCCCTATGCACCTAGGCATTCAAAGTTACCCTCTGTAAAACCATGAAGTAAATGAAATCAGAGTCTGTAATATCATTGATGGGTCATCATATTGTGAACTCTCTACTAAACAGTGTGTGAAATGTGTAGTCTTGTGTATTTGATATCCATGGTATGGTTTTTGCATACAATCAGCACAGGCTGTCACTCCCAAATTGGAAAGCAATATGCCCCACGACTGTTAAATGCACATGGCTTGAGCACCTGTATGCTTCAAGGTCAAATATCTATGCCCCAAGGTCAAATATCTATGCTCCAAGGCCAAACGTCTTTGCCAGCCGAACCGCCCACCCTGAAGCGATTGACAAAAAAAACCAGTCATGTAATGTATCTGTTATAAGGCACGTCCTGAGTTGCCAAGCAGCAACAGATCATCAGTAAGCACATCTGAAGTAACTAAATCACACCAAGACGGTTTTATGTGCGTTTGTAAGATACAAATCACCTGTTAATCAAGACAGCAGGATTTGTGACATTGTATTCGTGCATCCTGTGTTAATATTTATTATTAAGTATTTGTTAATGGTGAAATGTATTGGATTGCAAGACCTGACTGTTGTAAGACAAAAGGCAATATCTCTTCATTACAGTGATTATTTATCTGTCTGTTATGTTTTTCTGTACGTGTTGACAAAATAAAAGTCTAGTTTTCATGAGCTCTGGAGTCTGTGGTAAAGATTTTAACTTCTGTCTGAGGGAAAGTAGTAACCTGCTCATGGGCGTGGGTTTCTCCCAGGCTCTGCCTGGTTTCCTCCTACCATAATGTTGGCCGCTGTCTCTTAAGTGAAATTTTCTTGAGTACGGCTTAAAAAATCAATCAAATCAATAAATAAATAAATAAAATTGGGAAAGTACATCTCTCTTTTATCACAACACTGCTGTTGGAGGACAGATGTGCCTATTGTGTGATTTAAACCTAGTGTGTTGTATGGCATCCTACTGATATTGTGGGACTTGTTTAATGTAGATACAGACAGTGTGTGATGCAGGATGTTGACAACATTAAATCAGGGGTTTTGTTTGTAATAATTACATGATAACCAAGCTTGTCATGGTAACAAATTAACAAAATCTTAAGGCTTTCCTCACTCAATATTTTGAAGATGCGCAGATGTGTGCAGCAGTATCTTCCAGGAATGAAGCCCAGTCATGCGGAAATCATGTTTGTAGAGCACTCCCTAAACTATGACTCTTGTTGTGAAATAATCCATATACAGATATTAAGAATTCTAAAAACATGATTTGACCCACATGTAAAGGAGCATTTTGCGCAATCTTCTAATAACTGAAGACCTGCAATATTTGCAACTTCTATCAAATTAATCCCTACGTATAAAGAGCTAAAACACTAGTTTCATTACCACATGTTAGGTTGACTCTGATATGGACAGTGTATAAACCTTCAACTGTTTTTATGTGTATTTGTAGATAATACCAGGGAACAAACCATGAGCAGCCCTTGCTTAGAGTTGGTCACTTGGCCCTGACACATCTTTTCTTTGTTATTTTATACTGCTAGGCTACATTTTGAGGAGGATGTGAAGACGAATAGTTGTATCAAAACCTTATCGGTGAGGTAAATTGACAAGAGACCGGATTTTAGTGGTTAGATGTGACTATTTGTCAAATATCACACTACTTTTGACTGCTTTGGTTTTACTGTCCAGGCAGTAGACGTACATATCGAAATAGCACCTAACGAGTTGTCAAGAGTTACGCCCCTTGAGTCCGACTCGCGCGCACTCATGAGGCGCGATGGTGGGTGGACGTTTTAAATTCAATATGTGAACGTTATTAAGTTAGCCTGAAAGAGTATCTAACGAGTTGTCAAGAGTTACGCCCCTTGAGTCAGACTCTCGCGCACTCATGAGACGCGATGGTGGGTGAACGCTTTAAATTCTGTTTTTGAACGTTGTTAAGTTAGCCTGAAGGAATGGCCTGCAATATCACTTCATTTTTTATTACCTGGCGTGTCCGATATCATGCATTTTGTTTTTAGCCAGTAGTGTCTGTAAAGGTTTCCTTTTTACGCAAGAGTGATCTTTACAAACGTATGTGGGATAGATTTTGTGCTTACAAGCCGAATCGGCATTGGAGCCATCTCGCGATATTAACGCTGTTCGGACGAGACGTGAGTAGATGCTCTCGCAAACTAACACAAAATAACACTAAAAAGACGTGATTTACCGGTAGTCGCTGTAACATAGAATGTTGTTATTGTTGTAACTACTACTAGAAATTACGTCTTGTTAGCGTTATTGTGCGTTAGTTTGCGAGAGCACCCACTCCTGTCTCGCCCAAACAGCGTTTATCTCGCAAGATAGCTCCAATGCCAATTCAGCTGAATAACATTACAAACTTCGGCGACAGCCAGGTATAGAACTCAGTACTCTAGAGTTTTCCTCTAGAAACAATCCTAGCGCCCATGTATAGTCTTAGATGTCACGCAGACATGTAAAATGCTCAATGGGGCTGAATTGTGTGTGACTGCCTATGGTTACAATGCTTTTAACATAACCACGAAGGACTGTTTGTCTAACGACGAAAGAATTCGCAGTTGCGCAGTTGAAACCGCTATCTGGCTTATAGTTGGGCCATATATTAGCGAAAGAATTAGCTGGGAAGCGACGCACAGCGATCGTCGAACGAACTCTGGTTGAGTGGTTCATGTTTTTTTCTAGGTTTCATTTTTAGATGGTATTACCTGCATTAATGATATATGGATATGAAAATATATGTTGAGAATTAATCCTTGTCCGCAGAGAGTTTTGCATGCCTGATAAGTATCGCATTATTCGGAAATGGCCGCCTCTTTTAAATTTGAACGAAAGTATTTTTTTTTTTTTGGTTGTCATAACTTACGGTTGAAATTTTACGACAGAATGTAATAAAGTACTTTCTATTTCGAAATATTATGGTCAACAGTAAGCAGCCACAGTACAGCGACCCAGTCCGAGATAAATGTAGATACAGAGCTGTCTTGACACCAGGCTACAATACGAAAGCTACAGACATAGGGCGGCTGTATGAAAGACGTGGTAGGTCTCAGTTGGAGAGGTTGTACCTGGCGTGGAGGAGAAATATTAACAACATTTGGAAGCTGTGAATAACTATACCTGAAGAGTCGGCATAATGCATGGCTTTATTGACACCAGGCGTTTTTATTGAACTGTACTTGTTTTTTCCCATGATTAGACAAGGATCCGTGTTTAAGCAGCATGTCACAGATTCCACAAAGCCATTTCTCACTTAAGTCAAAATTTAAACCATCCTCACTGTACTTAGCTTTTGGCATTAGAAGTTGAAATTTTGACACACATGATGATAATGTGGATGAGGTGGTCAAAATTTTATTTTCTAGAGCCCACGAATAAACCCTAAAATCGTATTTGAAATTTTGACTATAGTCTGAAATGGCTTTGTGGGATCGGCCCCTGCTCATTTTCGTTAGCTTTCACTATGTATTTCTCCGTCGAGCGATCACCATGTTTAAAAAAGGAGATCTGCAGCTGATTATCCGAGTCCAAGATTGCTCAGTAGATGGAATTTGCATTAGGAATAACACAGCCGCCAGCAGTGCTCAAATTCCACGTTATATGCAGCGATGGGAATGAGGGTTGTCTTGACGTGGATTTAGCCAGGTATGTGGAGTGCTTGTTCGTAGTGCAAACTGATCGTCGCCACTGTGTTGTTAGGAAGGGTCTCGTAACGTGGAATTTGAGCGTTGCTGGCGACCGCGTCATTTCTGGTGCAAATTCCAACGTTGCAATGACCCAGCAGTCTTATGCTGGGTTCCTTTCCGGCCGTACGTGGGAAGGTCTACCAACTTTCTGCCAATGGTTGTGGGTTTCCCCCAGCTCAGCCCAGTTTCCTCCCAGCATAATGGTGGCCGCCATCGTATAAGTGAAATATTTCGTTCGGAGTAAAACACCAATCAAATAAATACATTTATGATATTACTGACATACATTTATGTACCATTTATATTTACCTTGCCAGTACAAAGTACAGTTCCCCCAGGCGTCAGCATCAGCGTCCAAAGACAGTGAAAGCAATGTTGAGGTGAATGTCAGAGGTGCTACCCTAAAAGTACGGGATGTATTAACGTTAGGCTGTACGAACATGTCAAGCACAAAAACACAAGGGTATGTTCCATCGTTGATATTGATTAGCATAGGTCTGTAGCTTACAAAAATCATGAAAATAAGCCGCTTGTGTAATAGAATCAATTATGTTAAAAGAAAAGGCAACGAAAAATAAAACCAAAGTTCAGAAGGGGAATCCAAACAGACCTAAACGTTCATCAGCATTTTTTATGACGGGGTTGGTAACTCTTTAAATCATCTTTTAATGTGAACTTCTTACGAGGCCATAGGATACGCCATTCTAGAGAAAAACCGGAAACACTGTTCCGTGTCATCCGTACCCTAAGCTCTTCAGTATTAGGAGCGAGACACTCCTTAATTTGTGCGCGAAGTAAGCACCCCTTTATTATTACAATCGAAGGCCAAGCACTGTGGCATCCTGATTGAGGCCTTGCATGGGGAATAACTCCATATTCCACTATCACTTTCTCGTTGAAAATGGCTTTAAAGTACGTCAGAATTGTCTCGTAATCACAAGGAAAACAGCTGATTTAACACTACTTCTGTATGGTAAAGTAGTGAACTAAGTACGGGTGACGTCACAGAGGAAACAGATGCCTTCTTGGTTGTAGAAATATCTCGCCCTTGACTGGTTAAATCCGAGATCGTGGCGGCCTTTCAAGTTTTCCCACGCGGGCAATTTTCATTACTGACTGCTATATCTCGGTTATCATATATCACAAAAATAAAAAGTGACGTTCTTTGAACTATGAATAGGATTTTTTATTGATACATACATACATTTGGTCTAGTGTTGTCTTTTCTTTTAAAGGGAAAAACCCTGAAAAAACGATGAATTCATGGTGAGAAAAAAGACCATTAAAAATTGCATCGAAAATACCTTCACTAGTTTTTTGTTCACTAAATTAAATGTAGTAAAATGTTTTGATTGTATGGTGGGTTTTGTAGACCACGTTAATATGTTGGTTCATCAGTGACGTCACAAAAAACATTTCATCTCTGAATAAAGTTCTTGTGAGCCGTAGACACCCCTGTAATGTGTGCTTGTGTGTGGAAAGGCTAATATGACAATAAATTTCCACTTTAGGGCCAGAGAGAAGTCGGAGTGACGTCACTGATGAACCAACATTAACAATATGGTTAATAAACCCACCACACGATCAAAACATTTGACTGCGTTTATTTTCGTGAGAAAAAAATCTTTTCTTTTTTATTCATGGCCTTTTCACTACCCTAAGCTCATTTTTAAAAGATCTTTCCCCTCACGTTTGGATTCAGGTTTCCTATAAGCGAGATTTTTGGTAGCCTTGCTACCAATACAGGAAATCATCCCAAAAGATAAAACGCAACTTTACGTAATATTAAAGAAGCTGAGGTTTGGATCAGTTAATAACATTCACTGAAATCAGAGATTAAATCAAACTTTAATATCGTACACGGACATGTGTTATAGTCCTGCTGTGGCCCTTTTACAAAGCTGTCGGAACACTGTGTCAAGCGCATTTACCACATCTTTTCAATATGTGTTCTTGTCATAGAAGTTACCAGGCCATACGCTGTTCGCTGAAAGACGCTTAGAAAAGAACTTGCGTCCTAGTGAGGGTGGGTCCACGTGGTATTGAAATGAATACATGCTATTTTGGCCAAAGGAGATGTAACAAAAAGTTCTCCACTCCAAAACATCATATATCAATCCTCGCGTACTGTAAATAGTAATGAAACTGACTCTACTTATATCGTCGTGCTGAACTAATTGAGCCCCAAAGTTCTGATAGTGTTTGGTATATGGGTGTGCAGACTCTAGACTTCGACTTTTTCCTGAAAAAAATGTCAATTTATCAGTAAAAATGGGAAAAGAATAAAGCGCTTGAATCAAAAAACACGTGTTAGGGCATCAGCTCATGTTTACATTGCCTATCGTTTATGACTATATATCAACACAGCGAGGGTGACGCGCTGACTGAAACTATTTACCTTGTTTTATGTAAAGCATCATGCTTCTTTAAACTGGTAAGCTTTCTAAATATCATCCTGGTATACATCTCTTTCTACAAGTACAATTCCGAGACTGTTCTCTGGTACATCTACATATTTACATGTTACAAAAACAGCAATATATCTAATGAATATTAAACACAACCCTTGAATTATGTTCATAGTGATGTATCAATTTATTCATGACTACTGGCTGGTAAAGTAACAACCAGTCACAAGAGCTAGCCATTTGAGTGTATTGCTGGTACCTAAAGCAACAAATACATGTACATTGTAGTGAAAGAAAATCTTATTTACTGATATGAATGAAGAGATTAGGTCGGAATTTCATACAGACTCTTAATGGGTTATTTGTTGCAAAAGTTATTAAGGCTGGCATATGCTCCGTAGGGAATGTGATAGATTTTATACGCTATAATACACCTGAATATTTATAGAACAACATTATCCTGACCATTCATGAAAGTTTTCTCTCATTTCAAATAAAGTAATAAACCATTACAAATGCTGATGTATTCATGTAAAGGTGAGCGACACATGTATTGCTTCATTTATTTATTTGATTGGTATTTTACCCCGTACTCAAGAATATTTCACTTATACAACGACGGCCAGCATTATGGTAGGAGGAAATCAGGCAGAGCCTGGGGGAAATCTACGACGATCCACAGGTTGAACCATCAAGGTTTGCATGTATATTCATATATATCACAAGTGGGAAAGTTTGTGAGTGACTTGCCAAAGGTCCACAGTTCACCTTAGGCACTCTGGTTTTCTCCACCCGTAAAACTGATTACCATCATGTAGGTGAAATATTCTTGAGTTTGGCCTTAATGAACAAGCAAATAAAAATATAAACAGTATGTAGCCAGTATATAGTCATAGTTTACTATTTATATTTATAAATTCAAGAGCATATAACTTTCATGTCACCTTTTACTTTAAGAAAAATACTGACATTCATTTATAGGAATACATAATTTATTTCATTTGAAAGATACTGTTCATGTCCCATTACCCTGGACACCATGGTTTTCTAAACCCATAAAGCTCATCACCGTGTTGTAAATGAAAACATTCTTGAATTTGACCTTAATGAACAGGGAAATAAATATGCATACATAAACATAATATATAGGATATAGGCATATACATACAGTAACAGTTTACTATTTATATAACCCGAAAAGCATTCAGATTTCATGTTTCTCTTAATTTTAAGAAACATACTGACCTGTATTAATTAATACGGATGTATAATTTTATTCTTGTAAACCCAGCGTTCAAATATGCAATTCTTTAGTTAATAAATGTAGCACATACCACAATAGTAATAATAAAACCATTTCCAGTTTTTTGTCTATTTGTCTATTTGAGAAGGAACCACACATTTGCTAAGAAGAACTTGTCTGTTCTGTCTCCATCATAGATGGCTTAATGTATTTTCATCATGCTTCACTAGGGGGTATCTAAAAATTTTGCTAAGAGATAAATACAGAAAAATACGTTGAAAACATTGTTTTTCAAGTTTTTCAAATTTCTCAACGCACCACTTCAAAGTACAGTCTGGAAAACACCCGAAGTACTAGTATACAAGACTGTGTCAAAAGAGAGATGTATACAAATCTTCTAATTTATCATACATGTATGTAAGTGCAAAATTTGTGTATCTATGCAACACTTTTTAACTATGTGTGGGTGAAAGAGTATTGAATGAAAATAATTTATTCTGCAGTTGTGTGTTGATGTTTGAGACATTGTCTTACTATCAATTCATACATGTGTATATAAACATATTATCAAATCAATGTATCAGGTACATGTATAATAATCCCGATGACTTATAATTACTAAATACTCCTACTTGATTGCACCCAAATTGTATTGAATATGTCTGCAAGTGATGCATATACATTGTAAGCAATAGTATGTTTACACGATATCTATTACTGAAACTATAATCGTGTTCAGAGTTTCTTGGGCATACATGCTCCTTCAAACTCGCCTTCCTCCAGTTCAAGTGCTTAGTTTCCGCTGTACCGTTCACACCTCTGTTGTAATGTCCTCTTATCGCTGGAATGATTTCTCAAAATAACCAGCAGCAGTCGGATGGAAGCATGGAGGTGAAAGAGTTTACCTTCATGCTGCAAGTCTACATCAGTGTTATGCATACATTTGGTCTTAAACCGTCCAACCTCCCTAAGCACAGCCAGCTGGTCACCTACGTTACCATAGCGCCCAGCACCGGTCCTACAGAAGTCCGCGGTGAAATTTTCACTACAAATAACAGCTCGAACCCTACATCACATTTGGTATGAGCCGATTCCTTGAGTCAATTGGTTTGTGAAAATAGCAAAAATAAAAAAGTCGCCGCCGGTAAACCATCTTTCAACAGTAATCCAGCCAGTTAAACATTTGAACTGGGATTTCGAACCAACGTCCGTCATGTCTTGAATTCAAACTTCTCACGATGGGCCGTGAAAATTTTATTCCACATTACACATACTCTGTACAACGCATGACTAGGGTGAGATGGACGATAGCAGACTGTAGACAGTGTTGACTGTAGAAAACGAGATGCAAAATGGTTAAGTTTTAAATGCATCTTTTGTATGATGAATTGATTTGCTTCAATGCAGTGGTAATAGCCATAACTCTCCGACAGCTTTTACCAAGGATGTATTCATTACGAATATGGGGATATTGGGCTGCCCAAGTGTGCGGCGGGGTGGGGGTGTGGGGCAGAAAAAACTATCGCTCCTATCAACGTTTGTTAAGTTAAGTGTGCAGAAGTTGTCAAGAAAATGCAACTCTTCACAATGTGATCGTGGGAGTTAATTGTCGATGATGTCATGGAGAAAATTAAGGGAAAGGTTCTCGTGCCGATCAGAATGTCAAGGTTGACATTACTGATCTTCATATGAGGAAGTTACTTGACGGACACTAATTGCAAAGAAGATAGAAGTAGTTGGGTGACCACGCTTTGCTTATCGGAGCAATTGTGGTATTTAATTAATTTTCTGTATCCACATAGTCCCTGTATCAGAACAACAGGATACTTATTTCTTGTATAATAACTGTTCCACGTGGACAGGTAGGTCAGCAACCTGCAGATGGTCGTGGGTCCACCGCCTCCCCCGGGATTTGCCTGGTTTTCTCACACCATATATAAACCAGGCGACCATGGGATAAGTGAAATATTATTGAGTATACGGCGTGAAACAACAATGAAATACATAAATAAATAAAATCCCTGTATCCAAATAGTTACTTATCAGTTAACCATAATGGAGGGGATTGCATACGTGTAACCAGCTGTTGACTGTTCTTGTTTTCAATGCCATGAACAGTGTTCAAGACCAATGCACTATATTTGGCGCCATATTCTGGACGTGCCTTATATGAGCGTGTACTTACATGTGCAGTGGGAAGGATTGGAGTTCGCCAACGCAAAAGGTCTTCTTGCAGCAGAAGTACTTCGAAGTGATAGGCAGGAGGTGATTACAATGTGTGGGAGGTAACCAAATATATGAGTGCCTGCCGACTTGGGGTCACATCAAGGACAGAACGGAATCGCAAAGGTAAGCTCCGATTATCCCTCCTTAGTTATGTATATATATATATATATAAAGTAAGAGAGAGAGATGTAAATAATCTCACCTTTATTACTTTGTTCTTATACTGCTTATTCGGCTGGTGATATTTCTTTAAGTTTCATCCAGTGCATGCCTGAATGTAGCAAAGGTTTCATTGTTTCATCTGGCGTAATATTTTCATAACACCCGTTTCACTGCTTCATCCAGTGCATATCTGCACATTGCACAAGTTACACTGATCTCTCGCGGATGATTTATACACGTATACATATGTAAACAGCGAGCAACGCCGAAAATGGGGAAAAGTACAGGAGGCATTTTATGTCTCCGTCTGGTAACATCTGCGGGCAGACTCTTTAGATTAATAATTCATTATCAAATTAGTGTTTCGAAACCCGTCTTTTAAATAATGTATTGTATTTTTTTATTTGTTTTTGTGGTAACCTGTTCATTGACTGACCTATATTTTCCCCCCTGTGCACGTTTTCGATTTCAGTCGCGGATTTTGTGTTTATGAGTTTCGCCTCATTGTACACTGAGCGTACCGTCTGAAAAGCCCATGTTGTAAAGTTGTTTACAATCAAATTGTCCAGAATTTTCTTTACGTCAGTGTATAAATATGAGCGACGAAGTTAGAAGTTTCGTAGTCCTTTACTCAAGTTCATTTGAGAGCAGTTATATTTACTCTCTTCCTTTTGTGGGATTTGGAGATATCGGCTTTCACGCCATTTGTCATTTTGTACTCCATTTTTCTGCACGTACCACTTTGTGAGCTTGCGTTTCGCCACTTGCTATTTTGTTTGAGACATCCTTTTGCAGCTTGTATCGCTCATTGTCTCTTTGTGCCATTACGTACATTTCATCCCAGATTACTCTGAAAGTGACTGTGTTTATTTCCGAGGACTGAAAAATACATCCCCAGCTCGGCATGACGGACGCTATTGTCAACCCGTCCGCCCAGGAAAGTTGCGCCTTGCCGGGGAGTCGGATATGTACCATCGTTGGCGTACCGTGGTCACTGCTGTTTGTCGCTTACAGGACTGTCATCTTTCGATTTGAGAATTCCCAAGGACTGTGGATTCTATATTTACGTGAACTGACTTGACTTTGAAAGCCGCAATATTTCATCCTGATTTGGACCCTGTCACCAGTAAGGAACTGTGTATTTTTATAATTGTCTGAATTGTTTTGTATATTATTGTCAATTGTACTATTTGTCCATTTTTTTCAAATATATATATTGAATTTAGTCCAGCGTCTCCGTGTTTCTTTGTTTGATTTTGCTTAAGGCCTGTCGCTGTTGAACGAGCCATTTGTTTATCATTTTTCCTCTCCGATAGTGGTACCCTTACATTAGGGGAACTGAACTTTTGCTAAGGTAAAATTTTACATTACTTAACAAACAAAGGTGAATGCCCGACTGTAACACGTGGATTTGGCGATAACACCAAATCAGACCTGTTCGTAGGAAATTTAGCGATTGTATTCTTCATTCCGAAGGAAATTATTGCGTGGTTTATTACGGAGTATTATCCTTTATATGGAATGAAACAATTCTCTGGTATTTGGAGTTCGTTGCCACTTACCATACTGCTCCCAAACCCCTGTGTTCTTTACTTGTGCAGCGTGTTCTGAATTGTCCCAAACATGCTGTGTTCTTTATTCCTACACGGTATGCCAAATTGCTCCAAACCGCTTTGTTCTATATTTCTGCACGGTATGCTAAATAGTCCCAAACCCCTGAGCTCTTCATTCTTTCTCTTCATTCTTGTTCTTTATTCGTGCACTGTGCTCTAAATTAACCCAAAACCATGTATAGTATTTATTTATGTGCGCTATTCTGACCGTGTCTTGCTCACGCGACCAACGCCATGGAAGTTTTTGTCACCATTTAGAATACCGCTGGGGACGGTTCTTTATTCGCGCTGGTATTCTTAATGGTGATTATTAATATTTTACGTAACGCCGAGTCAGTTGTTGATGCCGATCCTGCCAGACAGACAATTATTTTAGTGCCATTTGTCTTCAACATCTCAGAGGTCCTAAAGCCCTGTGTTTTTTATTCGTGAATGATATAGATACTGGTCTCGAACCTGTGTGTTCCTTATTTATGCATAGTATTTTGTTTATTTATTTATTTATTTGATTGGTGTTTTACGCCGCATTCAAGAATATTTCACTTCTACGACGGGGCCAGCATTATGGTGGGAGGAAACCCACGACCATCGGCAGGTGGCTGGTAGACCTTCCCACGTACGGCCGGAGAGGAATTATGCATAGTATTCTATTGGTGGATGCGAACCCCTGAAGTAGCCTATCCTATTATATAGGGTAATAGGATAGTTAAAAATGTAATTAGTGAAAATTATGCCGGCAAACAAATAGATGATAGCAACCGAGAGAGTTTAACGGCTGTGTTATATTTCTAATTAATTTGTGGAGCTACAAAAGAGATGCGTCTCGTTACGCATACGGCGTTGTTTGCCGATGAGAGGTAATTTCAGCCATTCCTTGTTAAGACTGGCCGAGTGTGTGAGAAGTCACCGGCGGTTAGCAGTTAGAACCTTTCTACTTCATCCCTCAGGGCCTGACCATCCCAGGTTTATTCGCTATGGTGTGCACTGTCTTTTACTGTTTGGAGTTGTTCATTTGAAAAGCTTACCAGTTGAGGTATTCTGGATATTTTGTTTATATAGAGCCTACATCTGATATTAATGATTTTATTTGCAGCCGTTTGAAGGTGCTGTGGTTAAATCCCATGTGCTTCCTTCCTCTCTCGGTGGTTTTAGTTGGATTTCTCGAACGGGATAGATCTACGTTTATCCTCTTCGTTAGACGACTAACGCATAAAATATTAATGGGTAAATTTTTAGGTACCGGTATCTTATTTAATGATGTATATGTGTTCCTTTTTATTTGTATTTTTATCTGTGACAAGCAGCTTATTAAATCGTAAACAGAAGCAATTGGCAGTGATATACGGAGTCATGATATGTTTTAATGGTTATCTTTGTAACAATGAAGAAAAGGTTTTGTTGAATGTTACTTACCCTAGTTCCTCCTCGAGCAGGAGCGCCCCAGGGTTCTTTTCTTGGACCTCTGCCATTTGTATTTTTTTAAGTGATTTGTTGAGTGATAATGTTACTAACAACATTCGTCTGTTTGTATAAATGACACGTTTTTAATGTTATTTTTGATCATTGGTCTCCAGAAATATCTAACATAAATAATGACTTTGCTGTTATTCCAAACTGGTGAGGCCAGAGCCTTTTAACTCGTCGACAACTTCCATCAGACCAAGAAAGATGTCGATGTAACATTCAGGGACAAACTCTCCTGTATGTTTCACATTAAACACATAACTAAAAATACTTGGCTTGTATTACTATATTGAAAATCTCGCCGTAAAGGCACACAGAAAATTGTTGAAGAACATGGTATGAAATTCGTCCAGAGTTCAAAAGAGTTTAATCGTTTATCGCGCGTTTCCCTGGTTTCAGTGTTGTTACTGGGATGTGAATATATCCATTCTCTGCATGTGGGTTACTTTATGTGTAATACCTGAGAGAGATTTTCATGTTCACGTTTATTTTTAAACGAAAATCCTGGGCCATCAATTATGCCATCATCAGTGTCATCCAGAGTTGGCTGCACACTGTGTCTTTTAGTCCGTGTGTGCTCTCTTAGTATCAACGCTATACGCGCTGTGTCTTTCACTCCTAAGGCCTTGCGCGCTGTGTTTTTTAGACTCACTGCCGTACGCGCTATGTCTTTCAGTCCCTATGCCGTGCGTGCTGTGCCTTTTATCCTCAGGGTCGAGCGCGCTGTGTCTTTTAGTCCCTGTGCTGTGCGCGACATGTCTTTTAGTCCCAATATCGTGCGCGCTGTGTCTTTTAGTCATAACGCCCTGCGCATTGTGTTTTGAGTCACAACGCCCAGCGCACTATGTTTTTTAGTTCCAGTGTGTGTCGCGACACTGGAATAAATCCACAAAATTTAACTACCCAGAAAAAACGCTTTAAATATGCCGGCGAGCGACTTAATTCTTTGATTCTAGACGTTCTTATTAATCCTATTCGATGTTTCTTGCAGATGAGACCTCAGCTGATCATCGCCGTGCTTCTTGGGACATCTTCCCTGGTCCTCTCGGAGATACAGCCCTTCTTTAGCCTTCCCTGGATTCACCGATCTGCCCCGCTCGCCTCATTGCTAAGGAACTATTCCCGTCGTCCACCTTCTAGCGTCGCCTCAAACTCCGACGTGGACAAAGCTGCCCGGACAGTCGTGGCAATGTACCTGACTAACGGACAGTGGTTGACTACAAGCGAAAAAAACCGCAGTCCCAACGAGCATAATATCTTCACACTATTCTCCACCAAACGCTTTGACAACGTCGACAATCTCGTTCTATCCCCAACCAAACGTGTGCACGCATGTCCGTTTTTCCATCGAATTGGCCGTCCGCTAGGTGAATGCTATGGTGGACAAAGAGTGCTCAATCAAGGGCGCCAGCGTCAACAACAACGCTTCGACATCTCCCTCTGGCCCATCCTGCACATGCTCGGTGGCGCTCTCGGCAAGAGAGGCGACTCGTCTGAACAACAGAACGGACACATCCAGTATTTATGAAGTTCTTGTATGGATTCAGTCATTGAACCTTACCTTCGATCGGACATAGTCAGTTGGCCTCGATTCCAGGTCATTGTCGACATGAGAGAGCACGGAATGGAATGGAACGGAAAGGGATTTGGTCACCCAGTGAGCGTCTTTAGGTGTCTCCATGGACATTGTTTATACACAAAGGTCAATTTTTTATCCTTCACCCTTAATTAGCACAATTCTGAACTTTTGGAACATTTCTGATTAAGCATTTAAATACCGGTATATTCCTTTTTAGGTTGAAATGAAACATTCCAATCCATTAGTTGTATTTATAACATCTGATTTGCTAAATGATCATATTACAGCTGATCTAAAGTTTTATCTTCTCTTCCATTATACTTGTTTCAGCTGAGTAAAATGATAACTGTGGATTATATGGTCAGAACTGTCCATGCGTGTCTGTGACTTGTGACATGGGTATAGCAGTAAACCCATGCGGCCTCTTGTCTTGTGATGGTGAAGTTATTAATTGCTACCTGGTCAATAGATATATAGAGATGGACCTACAAATGCCAGGACTATAGAAGCTAAACTATAGAGAGCTAAACAATTAGATCGCCCATATATACATGGACTAATTAAAAACCAACATCGACATATATAACACCCTATTAACATAGACCTATATGCTGGCTTCAAAAATGGCCCTTATTACTGTCTCGCTTGGCGCTCAGTACTGAGAGGTTAGAACAAGCAAAAAGCACTGGTGGGCCCGTTGTCCGTATAATGTGACGGCGCGGGATGTCATGCCTGGTGTCTTCGGCATGATGCCCCTGTGGCGGCAGCACTTTGGCGACATGGACACCCCCTGCTACAAGAAGACAATATATATATATACATTCTTAGGACTCCTCGTCGTCAGATGACTGAAAAGTTGTTGAGTACGACGTTAGAGCCAAGCATACACATACATTCCGGATTTCCAAGGAATAAGACAGCTCTGTTGGCAGACTAGATTGATTTAGAACAACTTTGCATCAGTTGACTTAATGGGGTTTTCATTTATGACCAAGCTTGAATGATTAGCACACCCGATTAAACCGGTTGACGACGCTCTTGGGACCGTTCGCATTGTCTAATTATGGCTTTTTCAAGCCAGTTTCTTTTCAGAAACTTAATTTGAACAAATCAGAAAACAATAATTTTTCGTCACCAATGTATCAGAAAGTCATTTATTTCTCGATACAAAATTTGTCTAAAACCCAATTTTCCGACACTTCTCAATGTGGCTAGAAAACCCCTGGTAATACTCACTGAAGACCACTTGTTTTTAACTAATGTGGTGTAGATAACTGTGCGCCATGCGTGGGAAAGTTCGTTGGTAGCCAAAGGTCAGTGGTTTATAATTCATCTAACTTCTTAATGCGTGAGGTTTTATATTCGCCAAAGTGGCTCCAAAATTGGTAATCTAAAAGCCAAATTGTTTCCGGTATAGAGGAATATCCAATATAAAGATGTAATGCGACAGGCACGGGTACAGAATAAATCAAGATGTAATGCGACAAGCACGGGTACAGAATAAATCAAGATGTAATGCCACAAGCACGTGTACAGAATAAATCAAGATTGCCATTGTTGCAAGATTTTTCCCATGGATGTGGATCAGCTTAAACTTTTCATTTAAAGACACGTCAACTGGCCTATATTTTTAAGCCATTTAGGTACAGCTTGCTTTCCATTTAAAGACTGGTCCCATTTGTAAGCCATTTAGGGCCAGATTAAAGGCGACCTCCCCTTATAGGCGAGCCCCAAGTGTAAACCATTAGGCCGTACATACAGCTTATTTTCCATTTAAAGATTTGTTCTTTCCGCTTGAAGGCCTGTCCCATTTGTACACTATTTTGGTACAGCTTACTATTTCCTTAAAGACGTATGTCGTTTGTAAACTATTTGGATACATCTTACTTTCCCCTTAATGATGTATCTCGTTTGTAAATAATTTGGGTACAGCTTACTTTCCCCTTAAAAACGTATCTGGTTTGTAAACTATTTAGACAGAGCTTACTTGCCCCTTAAGGAAGTAATCCGTCTGTAAGCTATTTGGGTAGAGCTTACTTTCCGCTTAAACACGTTTCCCATTTGTAAACCATGGGATAACGGGGACGTTAAAACTAATGTCATTGAGTGGGAACAGAACTGCTCAAATTGTACATGTACATTACATCTAAACGGAATTCTGGCTTGCAGTCCAAGTCGCTATATTTTTTCTTTTTAAATTGGGGTGCCACTCTGGACCAGTGAGGTCGCGTGTTCGAATCCACCTGCCGCTAGCTATTAGTGTTTTGCGGTATGGTTATCACGCAGCCTGGAAATAAATAATACACAAATATGTATGTAATAGGTACAAGGTGTCCCACAGCCGAATCTATTCACTGGATCCTATCTATCAAGCGAATCTATATCCCGGATGTGCTAATGTCACATGACCGTGACGTCACCAAAAACCATAAAAGCCGAGACGGCTGTGGTGCACGTGGCCACTACATCCTCACAAACCAACAGTAGATGGCATACAATACCTAGCTGTAGTGTAGTAAAATTGCTCATACACCGACATCTGGCTAAAATTACACGTTATGTTGACATTTGCTAATAGTTGACGGTCTAGTCCAGTATGTCATCGATAAGCCGGTGGTTTACCTTAATTATGAATTTCGTGGCGCATGTAAAAACTGGAGTGAGATTAAGTTATTGATGACTTGTCAGGTTTCATTACGGTCAAATAAACAGGGCAGTAAAAGGAAATCAGCCACAGACACTGTTTGTTATGCTCCATGGTATTTGTTCGACACGGAATTCTGGCTTGCAGTCCAAGTTGCTATATTTTTTCGTTTTTAAATTGGGGTGCCACTCTGGACCATAAAATGAACATGAGCTCCACAAAATGAGCATGCATGAGAAAATCTCAGTTAGGTGGGATTTTGAAACCTGTACAGGATCAGTCAAATTTCTCACCATGTTCATGACTCGTACCATCCGATTTTACACGATGGTTCTAGCAATAAACATTTATATTTGTATTTGATTGTGTACTCAAGAATATTTCACTTATACGACTCCGGTCATGGTGAGAGGAAACCAGAAAGCACGGGGGAAACACACGACCATCCGAAGGTTGCTGGCAGACTTTGTCACACACAGCAGGAGAGGAGGCCAGCATGAGCTGGACTTAATTCACAGTGACCACATAAAATTGGTGAGCAATCGTGACCCATTTTAGGCCGTGTGCTCTTCTTAAGAGAATTCTTAAATCAAATTGTGAAATATATCGCGTCGAACTACGCCGAATCACTGCCGAAGTCTTATTGTTTGACGACCGGCATCAAAGGCGATCAGCCGTGCCGCCCTTTATCTAAGTCCACTGAAAGCTAAATATAACGAAAAAACCAAAGAGAGCCATGCTTACCCCCAACATGGCAGCCGAAAGCAAAGTTGTTGACAGCGTAATGCGATTTTTATGAGCGTTATACGCGTATACTGTAAATATCACGCAAGTGAAGCCTATGTGCACCTTCACAGGACGAAATCGGGAAAACTTTTCTCTCATTTGGTGTACACCAGAGGGAGGTTGGGCGCTATTAGACCAAATGTGTGCGTAACATTGATGTCGACTTCCACCATGGAGGTAAACTATTTTACCCCCATGCTTCCACCGACTGCTGCTGGTTATTATGAGAAATCTGTCTATTAAGACACTGCAACAGAAGTGTGAACGGACACTAAACACCTGAACTGGAGCAAGGCGAGTTTGAAGTAGGAGTACATTTTCATTATAAGTCTTCAGGCTCATTATAAATGTACCTGATACATTGATTTGATATATATTTATATACACATGTATGAATTGATAGTACGACAATGTTTCAAACATCAACACACAACTTCAGAATAAATTATCTGCCTTCAATACTCTTTCAAACACACAGTGTTAAAAAGTGTTGCATAGATACGCAAATGTTGCAATTACATGTACGATAAATTAGAAGATTTGTATACTACTCTCTTTTGACACAGTCTTATATATAGATTTACTTTTGGTACTTTTCAGGCTGTACTTTGAAGTGGTGCATTGAGAAATTTGAAAAATTCTTCTCAATATTTATTCCACATATTGTTCTGTATCTATACCGTAGCCAAATTGTTAGACACCACCAATGAAGCATGATAAGACATTAAGCCATCTATGAGACAGGACAGACATGTTCTTATTAGCAGATCTGTGGTTCTTTCTCATATAGGTGACATTCGGTTGACTGAACTCCAGCACCAGATATAAAACTTAAGATAATATTTATTTATTTATTTATTTATTTATTTGATTGGTATTTTACGTCGTACTCAAGAATATTTCATTTATACGACGGCGGCCAGGATTGTAGTGGGAGGAAACCGAGCAGGAATTAAGGAAATTTGCATGGATGCAACAGCCCCATGATCAGTAGGCCTACCTTAAAGGTATTGTCCAGCACAGTAAATAGAGAACATGATTCCAGTTAAATGGACCCTTTATTTGTTAAAAAGACCGAGTAGTTCGCGAGATATTACCATTTAAAAATGTCAGTATTAGGCAAAGATGAAAATAAATGTGACGTCACAAGGGGAAGAGCGGTAGTCGCCATTTTGTTTTTCCTATTCATTGATACCTACCAGCGAACAACGTCACTCATACACCATTTTGGTCAACATGCCACGTTGAGATGTAAAATTCATTTTCAAAAATTCATTTTAAAAATGATTTTTAAAAATGAACTCACAACTTTACAAAATAATTTCCAAAGCTTAAAAAATCACTCTAATAACACAACGGCACCCCATAGGTGCATATACTCTGCGCACTTTGACAGTTTGGAGAAACTAATTAGGCCCTGGTGTTGCTGTTTCGCTGGGATTTATCAACCTAATTCCATCAGCTGCACCACTAATGTTGACAAGGAAAAACAAGCCCACGGAGATCGCAACACACCCACCATTCACCAGAATTAGCGTACCCATCGGGCCTGCTGATATCCATGCGATATAGTTACAGTCGACGATTTACACTTTCGCTTACGATACATATAGCCCAATTTATTTGCCATTTAATTAAATTTTTACAAGCACATGTACGATGCAATTGTTTTCGAAAACACTTGTAAATAAACGACATGAGATCCCACTTGACAGTCATAGACGTACGAAGTTACCTGTATGTACATATCTATCTTGTGTGTCGTGATTTCGGTATTTCATTTTACCCGAGTGCAATAATTAACTGACGAACGAACTAAACTTGGATTTTTGTAAACATTGGTAGTTCAGCATTCTGGTTGGGCCTTAAGGGGCTGCTTTCAGGAGGCTCGAGTTTCATAAGCCTAGATCAGGTTGCTCTCAAACTAAAAAAAACAAACAAAAAAACCCCAAAAAACAGTAACAAACAAATGTAGTTAACAGCACCTACATGGATGGGTTCTACCGTCATCATGATTCCCATTACCCTGGTTAGACAGGCGACAGTCTAAAGAAGTAGTAGGGCTCGAATTGGTATAGGCCTACAACATGTATGTCTTTATATTTGTTGAAATATCTTACTAAGTGCATTCGTGGATTTCAGTGTTTTCGTTAATGAGCCATTCAAATCCTATGTATCGCCCCTAAAGGAATGAATGAATGAATGATTATGGTTTAACACCCCACCAGCAATATCAATCACATCGTAGCGACGCTTTTAGAGAAGTTCAGATCATTGGAAACTTCGTCTGATTTGGAGAGGGGATCGAGACGCTCTGTTCTAGGACCATGGCCTTGTTAACTGGCACCGTATGCCACGCAATGGTTGATTAGCCTCCCCCATGTGACGTTGCCAGCTTACAAGTCTAAGAGCGTCCAGACCCACGACCATCTGCACGTTGCCGGCAGACCTTCCCACATACTACCGGAGAGGAAGCCAGCTGGACTGAAACTTTCAGCGAGAGGTTACTGAGTCATTGTGCATGATTAACACACTGCCCACACTCGGCATGGGAGGCACCCTCACGGTTCTAGACACTTAGCCCTTTACCCCAGGTCTTGCGTGACTGAAAACTCCATTTTGACGTGCAGGGCATAAGCAATGCTAACGTATGATGCATGAGGGAATTTAAAACATGAACAATAACCAAACCTATACCCACAGGAAGTCTGCAGTCTTTATTTTTGAGGATTTGTACATGAAAACGAACTGAAAGAAATAGATCAAGTGTAATTTCTCTTATTCACATGTAATTTTTATATACATGGTAGTACTAAATGAACAGATTTTGTTATATAAATCTGAGATAAATCTGAGAATCTGGTAACACATAGTTGGACTTACACACAGGAGAAACTGATTTTTCTGAAATGGCAATTTGAAATCAATTCGCACAGAGGCGTGAGTTTGGACTTCTCCATATTTTTGTTGACATCAATCTGCGTTCAATCAAATTGTCCTTTGAAAGACACAAATCGTTTCTTACAACAACCTGCAATATGTTAATAACAATCATGTTTCAATACCTTAAATGTACAAGGAAATTGTCCATATTTTCACTACCAAATTACCAAAACCACAATATTGCCATTATAACATGCAAACTTATGTACAACACAAAGTTCAACAGTTAACAGCAAGCAATAGAATAAAATTCAAGGTTCAAGGAGAGACATTTTCTCTGTACCTATGTTTAAGTATGCAGGAAAATCTGTTGCTTAAGCACATGTGTATCTCCCAGTATCTCATAAATATCTTATGATCAAAGGAAGTGTTATGGGTGTATACGTTCACTCAGCAACAAGGGAGATATGTTACAGGTGGTACAGAGATAGTGAAAGCCTCCACTGCACTTATTGGACAGCCATGATTGAACTGGCATGGATAGACAGCGTTACATGTGACAGCTTACTGCAATAACTCTTGAAACCAAACAACACTTATAGTTTGCTTAAAAGAATCACTATTCTTGGTTAATTCACAAGAGACTGCTTCTAGGACGTACTTCTTCAGGGAACTAAAACCCATATTTTATCAACTTTTACATCACCAACTTCCAGAATTTAGCTGATGTCTTTATGACCTTCAATCTTATTTCTATGGACAACCATCCTCTGTGGCTCAATCCTTCACTCTACGATCTCATGTCACAGTCTCCTGACCCTGACTTGCTTCCTATGTTTCCATGGACACTGCCCCTCTGTAGCTGTCCTTCACTCTACCATCTCCTCAGTCACTGTCCTCTGCCCCTGACTTGCCTCCTTCATCTCCTGACTTTCCCCTCTCAGACCCAGGTCCTTCATTCCCAGATCCTGATCTAGAACCTGATCTGGACCGAGATCTTGACTTTGATCTTGACTTTGATCTGGACTTAGATCTGGAGCGAGAACGAGATCTTGACCGTGATCCAGATTTGGAACGTGACCTTGATCTTGATCCAGATTTGGAGCGGGACCTTGACCTTGATCCAGATTTGGAGCGTGACCTTGATCGTGATCCAGACTTCGATCTTGATCGTGACCTTGATCGTGATCCAGATTTGGAGCGGGACCTTGATCGTGATCCAGACTTTGATCTTGATCGTGGTCTTGATCCAGAACGCGAACGTGAACCGGATTTCGATCTGGACCTTGACCGTGATCCAGATTTGGACCTTGAGCGGGAACGAGATCCAGAACCTGACCTAGATCTTGACCTTGACCCAGAGCCAGAGCGTGACCCTGACCTAGATCTCTTCCTGCGACGTTCATCACCACTTCTCTTCCCTTCATCACTCTCACTTCCAGAGGACACGATTCTACGACGTTTCCCCACTACCTCATTTCCACTTCCAGCGTCACTTTCACTGCCGCTCCTGCAATAGAAAACCAAACTCAAATTTGATTTCAATTTTCCAAAACTGTAGCACTGCAAAGATGATCACACGCTGCTGTAAAACTCTATCTTAGCTTTAGCAAAACAAATTTGCAGGCAGCGGCTAGTCAATAGATATTTAAAAGGTATAAATATTCCACAGGGCCTAATATCATCACATTAATCAAACAGGCAAAATTTACTAGGAAATGTCATTTCACAATTGAAAAAAACCTTGAAGCACTTGAAACACTCGTTTCCAGATAAGTCACCTATCATGTCCAATCATGGCAAGCTTTCTGGGTTATAGCCTGTAGCCTTGGTCAAGCTTGAATAAATGTGCATTATCTTAACTTCAGCTTTGCTATCAAGGCATCGATTCGGTGTTCCCTTAAGCAGCACACACTGCTCAACCAGCAAAGAATCCCACGTAAACCCACGGCTAATTAGAAAAAATATAAGGACCGACTGACTGACTGAAAATGGACAGCCAACCAGCCAGCCTAATGGCAAACTCACCCAGCAATCTTCAGTTTCTCCTCCCCCTCAGAGTCTGACCCCTCGCTGGAGGAGATGATGGCCTTGGACACGACCTTGCGTCTCTGCTTGGCCGTCAGCCCGTCATCACCCTCCTCCTTCTTCTTCTTCTTACTCTCCTTCTGTTTCCTCGGCTTCTTGCCCTTACGTTCTCGTCTGGAGCTGTCTCGGTCCCTATCAACACCACAATTTGATTTGACTTTCATTTTTATACTATACTCATTTTTCATTTTATCTATTTACTTATTTCCCTGATCGTTGCCTACCGCCATACTGAAGAGTTTTTCGCCCCTATAGCAGCGATTATTTTTTATGGGTAGAGAACACTGAAGAGCCTGGAGAAAAGCCAAGATAATGACAAACTTATCCATATGTGACGTACAGATATGCTTGGCATATTGGCGGAGGACAACTGGCCTTCAAAGGTCAGGCTGCAAACATGGAGAGACCAGCACTGTGAAGTGGTGACAGTGACCTTGTCCTCATATGCAGGGAGTGTGCACATCAGGGAGAACAGCATACCTAACAAAGGCTGGGTTTGGTGAGAGTGCGTTATACTGTCGGAATCAGCGGAATCAGCCAAATGTTCCATCTCCAATAAAATGAGGTAGAATGTGGTTTCGTTATCACCAAATAATTCACATGAAGTCTTGATAATGTAAATGAATGACAAACTCTTAGAATGCAGATATATTCTTTTGCTAACAATATTATGACTGCTATCGTGCAGATGAAAATCCGTGCATATGTAGAGATACCAGTCTAATACTCTGTTGACTGGACGGGAACACTCCAGCTGGCAATCTCACCTTCTCCTCTTCCCTTTCCGCCTGCCACCATCATCATCTCCCTCACCCTCAGAGCCACTGCCACCACGTCGTTTCTTCTTCTTGCGAGGTAACTCATCTCCACTTCCATCAGATACAAAGTCATCCTCATCCATCTTCTTCTTCTGCAACAACAACACTACCACACTGTCAGCTTTGGGTTTATATCTTAGATGTAACAGCAAGACATAGACAGAGTAACCATCCAGTCATGTACTGGGATGGCTAATGTAATGTATAGAGTGTTTCAATTATAAAAAATTCTGTTAGTGTGTCAATCCTTTGATTTACTCCAAAACCGTTCATCCAATGGACTTCACACATATATTGTTGAGGGCAGTGTCTTTGACATTATCGGCTTCAACACAAAACCTACATTTCTCAGATTTCCAACTGGGCCTTCGTAAAACAGTTTCTGGCCAAAAAGTGTTCAATGCCAGCCCGTGACCCCAATGTGTGCCGCTTCCTCCTGATTCAAGACTTTTCTCACTTACCCTAATTCCTAATTCTTCCCTCCTTGACCCTACTTCCTGACTATTCCCTTGGTCCTAATTTGTTTCTCTTCTCTCCTGACCCTACTTCGTGAATCTTCCCGACCCTAATTCAGGACTCCCCCCCCGACCCCACTCACCTTGCCGGACTTGCGTGGTCGGTCCTCGGGCTCGGGCTCCAGGACTATCTTGCGTGCCTTCTCCACATACACCTGGCGCTGCTCCATCACACGGCGCACCTGCTCCTCCTTTTGTCTCTGTTTCTCCATCTGTCACCACAAATACAGTAATGATGCAAACTAAACCACTTCCACCGTTATTGATTGCTGTTTAAGGTCATATTCAACCATTTTTCACTTATGCAATCACATTTTACAGGTCAGTTTTGTAAGTGGAGGAAACCGCAGTGGTCAGCCATTACCACCGACATTTGGCAAATTCCCAGCAAAGTTTCACAAGTGGGACGTACAGATATGCACACCATATTCGTGAAAGGCAAGTGATTTTCAATGATCACAGTAGCATAGTCAACTGTTTACTGTCACAAAATTTTCACAAGTAGAGTGCTGGAATGTCTGCTATTAAGACAACTGAACCAGTGTGAATACACTCTTCCAGAGTCGCATTACTCCAAATCTGTCTCTGTAAGTGACAACATCTAACCTTCCTCATGAACAGGACCTTTTCTCAAGAAAAAAAAACAAAATACACACAACAAAAAACCCGACTAGTTTGTTCTAGTGGCATTTAGTTAACTTGACAAAGTCGCGTGGATAACAGCCTCAATGTGGCTTTATAACGATGTTAGTACCTGCATCTAACTACCTAAGATGTTGCTAAAGAATAAATTAGAATCTGTTGTCCATATAACTTGTCCTGTCGCTCCATTTAAATACATGTACTGCACCAAATGTCAGACCATGAATGAGAGTCACCTGGTAGATGACTCTTGATTTGATTCCCTCTGTTAGCCCTAGTCCTCACCTGTATCTCCATTTGTTTCTGTTTGATGGCCTCTCTCTCCTCCTCCTGTCTGCGCCTCACCTCACGCTCCTGCTCATCAATCCTGCGCGCCCGTGACAGGTGATACTGTGCCTGACTCAGCAAGTCAGTGCACTGCCTGCAGAAACACACAAGAGGAACAAATGTGCAATGCTGGGTTCCTATACTATGAACAATGAGGAAACAGACTTTGGAAATACGTTAAAATATAATACTTGTTCAGTATTTGATTTGCTACATATTTGATTTGGGGTATTAAAATATAATGTATCAAAGAATATTCTAGTTCATAAACTGTATAGGCTCAGCTAAGTAACCTAACATTTCGTCCCTCACTGAGACGATCATTTATCCTTACTCCAAGGGATTTATTGATTTTAGAAAGGCGTTTCATGGTGTTTGGGAAGTAAGATGATATTGTACTGAGAAAAATGTAAGTTTTAGCACAAAAAAAAAATCACATTTTAAGACGTCAACTTGGCATTAAAATTTTTGAGGGTAAAATTTTAGGTCATTTAGGGTAAATACAAAATCAACAAATAAATAGATATCTGTCTTCAAACTCTGCAACGAGTAATATTACTGTACTTAACTCCTATTAACCACTTACTTGGCTTCTGCTGCAGCCTGTGCCAAATCAAACTTCATTCTGTCTCCATGCTGGCTAAGGTAGTAGAAATACCTGCAACAGATTGGCTGCTGTGTTACACCCACTTGTACTGCAGCTGCATCACACATCAGATTCCTTAAAGTCACAATGACCTAGCACTTTCGTCGTCCTTCTACTCCCACCCCCAAGCTTGCAAATACGCGCCCTACATTTTTGAAAACGCCCCTTTCAAAGAAGTGGTATTTTCAAAAATGTCAGGCACCTACTTGCAGGATTGAAGCCCTCTACCCTTGAAAAAAGATCCTCACTTTGACAAAACATATCTTTTGGGTGGGTAATTCATATGGTGCTTGCAATGCAATTTAATAATAATTTTTGTCCAGTCTATCTTAAAATTTATTTATTTATCTGATTGGTGTTAGACGCCGTACATAAGAATATTTCACTTATATGACGGCGGCCAGCATTTTGGTGGGAGGAAACTGGGCAGAGCCCGGGGGAATCCCACGACCATCCACAGGTTGCTGGTAGACCTTCCCACGTACTGCCGGAGAGGAAACCAGCATGAACTTGAACTATTTGTGACCACATTGGTGGGATGCTTCTGGGTCATTGCACTGCGCTAACGTGCTAACAGACTGAGCCACAGAGGCTCCCTCTATCCTAATAGTTATGATACTGTGGTGGTGTACCTGTGTGCCAGTTCTAGGTCTCTGACCGCTCCTAACACAGCCTTCAGGTTACTCTTTTCATCACTGAGGATGGACGTGGCCAGCTTCTGCTGGACCAAGGCAATGTTATACAGTACCACTGTGTCACTGGGGGAAACATGACGTGCCTGCAAGGAGAAACAAGGCCAAGTTATACAGTACCACTGTGTCACTGAGGGAAACATGACATGCCTGCGAGGAGAAACAAGGCAATTTTGTACAGCACCACTGCGCCACTGGGGGAAACATGATATGCCTGCAAGGAGAAACAAGGCCGTTATACAGCACCACTGTGCCACTGGGGGACACATGACATGCCTACAAGGAGAAACAAGGCCAAGTTATACAGCACCACTGTATCACTGAGGGAAACATGACATGCCTGCGCGGAGAAACAAGGCCGTTATACAGCACCACTGTGCCACTGGGGGACACATGACGTGCCTACAAGGAGAAACAAGGCCAAGTTATACAGCACCACTGTATCACTGAGGGAAACATGACATGCCTGCGAGGAGAAACAAGACAATTTTGTACAGCACCACTGCGCCACTGGGGGACACATGATATGCCTGCAAGGAGAAACAAGGCAATGTTGTACAGCATCACTGTGTCACCGGAGGAAACATGATATGACCGCAAGGAGAAACACAGCTGTACTGTGCTGAAATATGATCACAAGGCAAGTACAATCACATTTGTACAACAGTGTCATGACACTGTTAAGCAGTAGTATGGTAGTATCTTTTTTAAAAAAAACAGCTCTTCAAATAAAAAAAGAAAGGGCCTTTAGACCATTCACAAAACGGTGAACAACGAATACCTCATTCAGGCCAGTGCAATACACAACACCTAACTTGAAAGTTGTTTCAGAAAAGTAACCCTAATTAAATATATTTTAATGTTATGGTATTCTGAAACTTACCTTTAAAAGGGTTTGTTTGCATTCCTTTAGTTTCCCTGCTCGGTAATAGGCTCTGGCTAAATACATCATCACCTCTGTGTTGTTGTATTTGAAAAACTTCTTCAAACAGTTCTCGTACTACACAGAAAAGGGGAAACAATACATTAATAAGCCATACATATATCTTAAAGTACATGTAAACACTGTGTTTTTTCTACTTGAATTTGGCCTATAAAAATGTATTTAAGGATGCACATTAACGCCTTAAAATGATATTATTGATATGAACATTTAAGTTTTTCTTGTAAGACATCAACCAAACTTCAAAAAAAAAAAATCTTAAGTGGGCCTACAAGACGGATGAATTCATCATGATCAAGTAACCTGTGTTGCTTGAAAAATGCAACACTGCAGGTAAAATGCTGTAAATGAAGTACCAAGGGTTATTAAGGAGATTTGACATTTGTTTTTTGTACAACACATTAAATTTTACTTGAAAATTTTCTTTACAATTCCAACATCCTTCAGTTTAACTGATTTAAGTACAACATGGCTCAAAATACCTTTGACAATTCAGAATTAGATTATAGGTTACTGCAGGAAAGGGTTATAAGACTCACCATTTGCACAGCAGCAACATACTGTTTCTGTTCCACATAGATGTGGGCGATGTTCAGCCAGACGTCGCAGAAGTCTGCAGTCGCCTCACGCACCTGGGCAAAGATGTCTCTACCCTCGTTAATACAGCCCTTGTGGGCAAGAACACAGCCTGGAACAGCAGGAACAAACAACTGTTTAAAAAAATGTGCCTGTTACAACCATGGGATAATTCAGTTATTTTGGTCCTTATTTAAACTGGAAACAGCCCATATCAAAGGTAAAGGTATGACAGAAACCAGCAACATGACGAAAACAATAATATGGATCAGTATGTTAATTAGTATATTCCCAGCATACAATGCCTCACAACATTGTGAATACAACCTACTGAGTTAAGGCCCAGTTAATCACTACTAACACATGTATATGAATGTGGGTGTGGTTCTTGATTCAAGTTTTTGTCAGGTACATGTTCCTAGAAAAATGCAATGGTTTTCACTTGGTTTTGCCGAGTTTCCTCCATCCGCAAACCTGATGCCATCAAGGGGCAACTAGAAGGCTTAGTATCCAAAAGTACCTCTGGAGATATCTTGCAGACAAGCAGCAGCCAATAAAAATGCCCAAAACAGAGTAAAACGAACGAACAAACAGAAAGACACCAAAATCTAATCAGTTACTCATGGCCCCGTGAGTAAGGTGGACACCAAATTTGATCCACATCAGTCAAGTAGTTCTGGAGATATCGTGTAGAGAAACTCAGGTGACAGACGCTGGACAAGAAACAGAACAAACACATTATGTCTCCCTCCCCCCCCCCCCCCCCCCCACCCCTCCAAATAGACATAATAACCTTACCTATGCCGTTGGCTGCCCAGATGTTCCGGCCATCATTCCTCAACACCTGTTTGTACATGGCCAAAGCTCGGTCCTGGTGCCGCTTTTCCTAATCAACAAACACCACATTCGCAGAAATGTAATGCAGTTTAATATTAGACTGGGTTTAATGTTTAACAAAACACTTAATAACTAACAAGGCACTGGTCAAGGTCAGCTTGTGAAAAACAAAGACAGACCCTACAGAAAGCCATGGCTGCTCCACAAGGTCGAAGCACAGCTTATGACAGCTGACTGATCAAAGGGATGCATCCAGCCATGCGTTAAGTTACATTAATCACACCAACGTGTTCCTTGTTCTAAAGGTCACAACTATAAAACAAACACATCTGTATTATTTCCTCCACACACCACAGCTGCCATCTGGTCATCTCTGCAGAACAAGTACAAAGGCTACCCCCTGACCTTCCTCAAATATGGCCATCCTTACAAATATGTTAAACCTGACCAAACCTTCAAGAAAGGGCCCACTCAAAAGATTTTATTGGTGCCTTGATGAAAGTTTTCATTTTTCTCTCCATGTTAATTTCTTTTAAATCCCTGTCTTTTTCAGAAGCCAGAATAAAACAAAAGAGTTCTCTACTGGGTTATGACCAATAGTTTTTTGTTATTTCACGGCCTAATTGGCCCAAAGAGAACTGGCAAGCTGTCCATACCTTTTCCTTGTCTCTCATGGGCTGGTGCAGTGTCTGCAGCCACACATTGCCCAGGGCAATAAGAGAGTAGGCGTCATCCTTTGTGTTGGGCCTCTGGAGGATACGTTCGAACTTCTTCTGTCCGGGTCCCCACTCCTGCTTGCCGATGTGCAGGTTGCCGATTAGGGACCAGGCATCAGGGTGGTCCTAAAATGGAGAGGAGAGAGATCAAGAGTCATAGCATGTGATACCAGGGAGGGCACGTCTCATAGCAGTGCTTAAATTTAGCTTATGATCTTCACTCCATGCATATAGTTCTCGACAGCACTATTTAAATTTATTAAAAACAACATTCCAGGTTTTTAGGTACGTCGCTACGGCCACAGAGTGCCGGCACTTTGCGAAATGACTTTGTTGTTTTAAAGCACAGTCCGGTCTCGTGCCTATCATTTCACATGGCAGCTTGGGTGTTCAAAAGCATCTGAAGTGAGAATTCCGTTTCTGTTCTCTGGAATGATATCCAGCATCACTGGAGAACTAATTCTGGAAGTTTTATTTCATCGTTTATCATAATTTTTTAATATTATATATATCAGTCCATGTTAAATTGTGCAGATTGACCCTATCGTGTTGTAAAGTGACAAAGTCACTTCACAAAGGGACATCACCCTGTTGTGTGTAACATCGCAACTCAAAGCTTTGTTTTCATCAAAAACAATATTCCAATTTATCAAACTCAGTTCACAAGAGAAACAAGATATATAACAATATTTTACATTAGTACCATCCCTCATCATCTGATATAATATAAATCATGTGCTGCATACGGATCAGATGGAAATGTTTCCATGGCAACAAACTGTTAAGATGTACAGACACTGATGGTTGCAGGTTAATGTTGCAATGAATCGTTTCCTTCACTTATTTAACGCCATTCAATTTAAGGAGTGAAGAAAACTGGTATGCCTGGAGTAGCCCACCAGCCTATGCCAAGAATAAAGAGAAAATTCAATGAATATGACATTTCGCTGGAAGACCAGGTTTCTGTAACAAACTTCATGTAAGACTGTGATATGTAAACAACCTTACAATCGCCGTCGACCAATAACTGCCATCAAGAAATCACACCTTGTGTTTTACACAATTAAAAAATATCTCAACCATCCACCCTATATTTTCAAAAACTAAAGATTAAAGGAGAAGGAAACATGAAAATGATGCCAAAATCAGATATCAGAGCATGAAAATTTATTTGCAGATAGTATGTAATATTTATTTTGATTTTGTCTTTCAGGAAAAAAAAGAGCAGAAAATATTTTTGTATGGTGGTTATTTGGGAACCCCTCAAGTTTATAATGTCTTTGCTTAATAATTTTATAACTAATGATGTTACCTAATATATTTAATAAATACATTTTAACTAGACTTCGATCTTTCCATCTAAAAAAAATTGATCAAACTGCATTTTAATCAGATTTATATTTTTAATGTATTCATAAACATTATCACAATCAGATTCAATACATATTTTAAATATAAACTACTAATTTACATTCAAATACATTTATTAGATATGCATCACATCCTTATTTAGAGTATTATGATACAAAGACTATATATAAGAGTGGTTCCCACCGTGAAAAAATATATTTTCAAATACTCTTTTCTCCTGAAAGAGAAAATTAAAATAAATATTGAAGATTACATCTGCAAATAAATTTTCACACTCTGTCACTTGATTTTGGCATCACTGTCATGTTTTCTTTTCCTTTAAGCTTTAGTTTTTGAAAATATAGGGTGGATGGTTGAAATATCTGTTTTTTAATTGTGTAAAACACAAGGTGTGATTTCTTGATGGCAATTATTGGGCGATTGTAAGGCTATTTACATATTTTCATCCTCTCTCATCTGATTTTGGTATTATTTTTGTATTTTCTTCTCAGTCAACATGAACACCGACACAGTAGTGCGCTCAGTACACACCTGGTTAATCTGCAGGGCCTCCTTGAACCAATCAGACGCCTCGTAGATCTGTCCCCTATCTCGGCACATGCAGCCCAATCGCAGGTAACCTGTGGAGAGAAATCATGATCCAGATACATCGAGATGTGAATGGTCCGAGAAATCTGTGATTTCAAGTTAGCCCAACGAGCACACAACATAATATGATATCTATACCCAAATTCAGTGGTCCTGTTAAAGCAGATGCCTCTCATCATGTATCGCAATTAGAAAGGGAGAGTAACAGGTCACTATATTTATCTGCTTATTGATCTGCTGTTCCATTCCTCCCTGAAGAATATTTCACTAATATCTATTAATTTGATTGCTGTTTTATGCCATACTGAAGAATATTTCACTTATACAATGGCAGTCATCATTATGGTCGCAGGAAACCAGGCAAAACCCGAGGAAAGTCCACGACAATCTGCAGTTTTTTTTACTACGAAGATGAAGTGAAGAGGATACTGGATCCAGTCCAGAAAACACGTTACATCTCAGGTGCCCCACAACGCTTCAGTCACAAGGCAGCCAGCAGGCGCTGGAAGCCAACAAGTAACATCAAAGCTGTTATGGTGTCAACTGAGGCAGCCTGTATCACCATTGTGTCAAACATCTTGTTATAAGACATACTATAATAATTATCATTGTACTTGGAAAGCATCAAAATAAATGATTTAAAGAGACTATACCACAGAATTATCTCAAACTTTCAGAAAAGTCAGTTTAAAGCGAGCCTTTTGTAGCTTTCCTCCAATAGCTGACTCGTGTACTTTCACAAAATACTACCCTTGGTACAGTTTTGATTTTCTGTTTTCAAGCAATAATTAATTTTCCAAATCGTTTCGACCCAAACTACAAAGACTATGATACAGAAATCCTCTGGTATTGTCTCTTTAAGGTTTCATGACTTCAAACATAAAAGGCTGAAAACCTTACAGTCCACGTAGTTAGGATGCTCCCTGAGAATGCTCTTGTAGAGTCGCTCGGCCTTGTCATACTCAAAGGACGCCTCCAGGAGCCGGGCCAAGTTGTAAGTGATGGTGACAGAGATGGCGCTGTAGTACGGCTCGTCATGTTGGGCCTCGTTACGGGAACGCTCCAGAGAAGCCTCGTAGTACTTCTGTGCACAAGTAAGGGGAAGAGATTTATTGTTACAGCCCACAAATATGTTAACATCATTCATCAATTTCATGACAACGTACTCTCATTATGACCTTACAAGATAATTATGGCATGTAATTCTCTCATATTTAAATTTATTTATTTATCTGATTGGTGTTTTACGCCGTACTCAAGACTATTTCGCTTATACGACGGCGGCCAGCATTATGGTGGGAGGAAACCGGGCAGAGCCTAGGGGAAACCCACAACCATCCGCAAGCTGCTGGCAGACCTTCCCACGTACGGCCGGAGAGGAAGCCAGCATAAGCTGAACTTGATCTCACAGTGACGGCAATGGTGGGAGGCTTCTGGGTCATTATGCTGCACTAGGGTGCTAAACAACTGAGCCACGGAGACCCCCTTGTATTTAAAGTTAAATGGTTTAACTTCATCAAACTAATATTTCAATTAAATATTAACACATCACCTAAGTAAACAAATCAACTTCAGAGCAGCACATCCAGAAGGTAACATACTGCATTGGCTAATGCAAAAATTCCTGCATCTGACAGAGTGCAATACAGTTAAGAATATTACGTCCTCACTGAACGGATAACAAACATAAAGCTGCCTGAGATATACCTTAGCTTCCTGGTAATTGCCCAGCCTAAAGTGGAGAGCAGCCACATTGTTCAGGATCTCTGGGGGTACGTCAGCCTGGACCTTCTCCTTCAGGATCCGTGTGGCCGTGCCATACGCAGACAGGGCACCCTAAAACACCGACAGGTAAAACAACTAAACTACATGTATGCAAATAATTTATTGTAAATGCCTTTTTATTTGCAGGCACAAACTTTCGTGGATTTGGTAAGAAGCCATATTCGTGGGAATCAAATTTTGCCGATCTTAACAGAATTTTTTGACAACTGATAAACGCAAAATCAAACTTCAATACAGAAACGTCAAGCAATAAAACAACTCAAGCATTCAAGTAACTATGTTGTCATTTAAACTTGTTTGTACCTGTAAGATGTGACAAACATTCTATACAATATAGTAACTTGATCAGACAAAGGAAGTAAATCCTCCTAAGCTTTTAATCTTTCGAAGACTGTGTGAGCAAATATTCATGTCACTCACTCCGGGAGACGATGAAGAATTAAATGTGATGTAAATAAATCCCACTGTTTAATTCTCATGCATCAGCAGTGTGAGTGAAACTTTCAGTGAAGCAAGATTGAGGCTTATGTTAGAGTAAAATCCTGTAAAACAGTAAAATTACTACAAATATCCCTTCAACATGTCCCCTTCCCTGTTTACACTGAGCACACACAAACGTCTTGTCCACCCAAAAAGGCCATTCTCACCTGCACGTCAGTCTGCTCCAGGATCTGGGCCAGTTCTATCCAGGCCTCCACATCATCAGGAAACTGCTCTGTCACCTTCTTCAAGTGTTGCTAAAACAACCAAAATAAATCCATCAGTGTTCGAGACTCAGAGTACCATGATAAAAGCCCATCCGTTGTCGACCACTGCACATTCTCCACTGCCACCTGTTCAGAAACAATCTAATACTCTGCTAATACCAATGCACTGTCACAAAGTCAGTAAGGTTACATGTAGTGAACACACCAAAAGTCGCAAATATGAAAAGTTTAATATATATATATACAAGACGGTCAAGAGAAACCAAAATGAGTATACACACATATTTATCTATTATGCATAGCGTGTCATGACATACCTTGGCCGTGTCTTTCTTCTCCGTCTCATCCGAGTTGGCATACAGGGAGCCCAGAATCTTCATGGTCTCGTAGTTGCCAGGTTGGGCCTTCAGCACCTTCTCGAAACACTGGGCAGCCTTTCGAGCAGCATACAGTAGTGACAGATTACATTCAATACAGAACATTTCTTCATTACATCCACGTATAAGCCGAGAATTTGTAACTAAAGAATTCAAAGCTACAAGTATCCCGTGAATCTGTGATATGAAGAGACTTTGCGGATCTAGTTGGCTTACCTGGTCTCACTAAAAACTGTACAGGACTAGCTGATGATGAACAAGGTCAGGAGTTCAAATCAAGCTCCTGCTGGTTCGTGGGTTTATTAGATACTGGATGAGCTGTGGCGACTTCCCTCGAGCGAGACCTGCTGGGTTTTTTTCCCATCAAAAAACTTTACTTCCTTCATATACATGAAATATTTCTTTAGCACGGGGATATTATAACATACCAATCCAACAGAATCATACCAAGTGGTCTAAAGTGATGAGGTGGTGGCATATAACTCACGTTTTCTGTGTCTCCACGGTAGATGTACATCTGTCCCAAGCCAAAATGAGGCAGTACAAAGTTAGCGGAGGCAAACTGGGTGGACTGGTAGTAATACTGGAAGGCCTGGTCATAGTCATTCTGCACAAACATTCCACAATACAGCTTAGCCTCAGCTTCTATGTGACATTCAGGAGAGTGCATTATGAGAAGTGGCAATAATTAGAAGTGGTACCTCAGTTCCTTGGAGGATACATCAAAATGATTTGTCTAAACAAACTTCATGGGGCAGATCTTAACACCATGGTTCAAAATGATGTTATATGTTAATTAGCACTGCTGAACTCCTAAACCTCAAACACAAAATCTGGCCACTTTTCATTCTACTTGCCTGGTGTGAGATAGCACTATTTCTTATGTGACATAGAATTTAGCAGATATGATGAGGCAATTCAACTGGAATGAGGTCGAGCATTTGAAAGTACAGCATCATTTTTAGCCACGTGACAGCGAAGGGCGACGTGTTCTTGCAGAGCAGTACACCAGGCAAATGTGGAAACCACAGAAAAACAATCTAGAAAAGCAACTCACACTATCTTCAACCTGATCATTTAACCTCGTTTTATAACACAGAGGTTTCAACACTGAAGCAACACAAATTTTAAGAACAAAAACAGATCCTCTGAAGTCCAGTCATCATGCTTTAATGAGGATTTCATTCATACAACACTCGAAAATGTCAAACGCCTTTTAAAAACAAGGTTTTGCACTTGTTCCTTTAGCCAACATACAAATTTTTAAAAAGTGTTAATTACATAAGTGGGTTCTCAGCAAACGTTGATCCCACCCTGCCTCTCTAAATCACTCCAGAGTTATTTCCCTTACCTGAACATGAAAGGCCCTGGCCAGTTGGTAGCAACTCTCAGCTCTCATGGCCTCATTCTCCGTGTTATGGAAGGAGTGGAGAGCAAGATGCTGGACCTTCTGGTAGTCCTGCAAACAACAATACATCAATCCTTACATAAATGCAACAATCAAAAAAAAAAAAGGGCACCACAAACCAACAGCAACGTGTAATGTGTAACTGAACACTGACAACCAAAAACCACTGTACATTAATACGACACTGTTACGTAGAAATATATTGCGCAGTGAAGGTTGAATACCACAAATGTTGCTTGAGTGAGAGGTGAAAATGATAACCCATGAGATGCGAAGCGTGAAGTGCGTTGTCACTTCCATCTCTCACAAGAACAATATTTATGATATTTATTATTTATTCCCTAACAGTGTCATGATTTTGTGTACTTTTAAGAGTTTTCGGCATTTTTTCCAGCTGTAGGCTTTCACAGACATGCCACACAGCATGACATGAGAATGTAGCAGCTGAGTAAACTTGCATTATGATGTCATTCCGGCGAGATCAGACTGGATCTTTACAAAATAAAACGTTTCTTTCTTGACGTCATAAATCAAATTGTGATACTTCACTGCAGTGAAAATAACATTTTTATCAGTGAAGGAAATGCTGGGATTTCACTGATGTATAAATAATAAACTATTTTTTTTTATTTAGATGTTTTCCTCATCAAAAAAAACCTCTTCCAAAATCAAAACAGCCCATAAATTGCAGTTGTATTACCTTTTTGTAGAAGAAATGGTTGGCCAAGTGATTGAGAACCATAGGGTTGGAAGGGTCAATGGTGTAGGCCTTGGACAGTAACTGGACACCGTTCTTAATGGAGTCCTGAGTCTTCTCATTGAGCTCCAGTATGGCCAGGCCCACCAGAGCGCCCACACATTGGGGGTCCAACTGGAGGGCACGCTCAAATGCCAACCTAAGCACACACCAAAACACTTAAAGCCCCTGTAATCTGATCATGTGTGCTCAGTGTTTTCTCACTTTTCAAATCTAAAAGTAGGGTAAAAGGTTTCGGACTGTTAGCTCAGACAAGTCAAATATCTATGACTTGCTTTCCATATCCGTTGTTATAATATTACGTTGCACCATTAAGTCAGTTCTCCGCACCTAAAGCGAACAATTAATCAAATATCAAGATATTAATTAAAGAGAACTTCACTTTATTAAACCAAGAAGAGTCCAATTCCAAATTAGTTACAGATTATTTTATTATGATTCCGTCAAATCAGTCATGTACCTGGCTTTCTCAAACTTGTTGAGCTTGACGAAGCAGTGTCCCATTCCGAGGCGCACAGATGCAGGACAGTTAGGGTTGGTTCTCAGTGCTTTTTTGTAGAAAGCCAGAGCGCCTCTGTAGTCCTTCTTGTTGAAGGCAATGCATGCTTTACCCAGCAGGGAAGGGATGTTGTTGGGGGACTGATACAAAAAGTGAGCAAACAGGTGTTCATGAAGTGCAGTTGTGAGGGTGTAACTAGAAAAACTTATCATCCAGACAAAAATCCAGCCATGTTCTAGTACATATTCAGAAAGTAGCTCAAATACTGAATAGTGTTTTACCTTCTCACTAATGACTACACATACATGAATTAGTAATGTCAATCTCACACTGCCAGGCCTCTAGAACAACAGTTTCTGGGAACCATGGAGGGATTATGAAAACAAGATTATGATGCTTTGTTAGGTAACAAAGGTGTGAGTGTGTTATCTGACCTGGTTCAGGACAAAGTTAAACTGTGCGTCAGCTTGTTCCATTTTGTCTCCCTCCAGAAGGCAGAAGTAGGCACGGCCCAGTAGATGGTTCTGGTCATACATAATGATGCGGTCAGCCGTGGTGTAGAGCAGCGTGGCCTGAGTGAACAGCTCCCGCTTCTTGTCCTTGTTCTTCTCCTTGTGGGCCTGCATGACGTAGTACGCTGCCAACGTGTCCAGGGCTCGCATCTGGTCTCGCTCAAAATTTGTGTAGTCCAGGCTGGCATCAGCCCGAGAGGCCTCCAGCAGTTTGACAAAGTCAGAGACATAGCCCTGTTTGTAATACTCCAGCTACAACAGAAACAAGACCTATGTAACACAAACTGTAGACATCTGAACTACAGGATACACACATCCATGTTACAAAAATCGGATTTGTGTTTAACATCAGAATTTTGCATTTATATGATGGCAGGGCTCTGGTTTATGGGTGGAGGAAGCAAGTGCCTCGTGTAAACCACTTCCCATTGCTAGGTTCCTGAAAAACTTCCAGACTTAAAGCCACAGATGAAGCATCTGAGTGCAATTTATGTACTTTTCAGACTCCATTCCAATATGGAGCTGCTCAGTTATGATCATCATCCTGTAAATCATAGGCACTCTCTTACTAGTAAAAAAAGTCCACCTGCTTCACCTACAATAGACAGATGTCAAGTTCAGTTATCTTATGTGATTACAAGTTCACTTGAAGGTGTACGCAGTGTTTCAAGCCATCCATTTACGGCTACCACAGCTGGTTCCCTCATTTCCCCAGTGATCTCAAATGAGGATCCGACAGGGTTTCCTGGTTTCTAAAGGGACTCACCGCCAGGCTGACCCAGATGTGAAGCTGAGCCTGCTCCTGACGCAGAATACTGAGAACTTCCTCTCCATCTGGAAGCTGATCCAAGTCAAGTTCTATCACCTACAATGGAAGAAAAAGAAGACATCAGCACCTAACATCTTAAATATTTGTTATATATCAGACTTGCGCCACAATTTTTTTTTTCCATGGGCAAATTTTGGAAAAGAAAAGAGCTCAGTCAGTGAGAAGAATTGTACATCTGCTTCTCTGCGTCTGCGTACTTGTACAATTTAAAGATTTCCCTACCAAACCAGCTGGTTTTATGCAGTTTTGAATGTTCTGAGCGTTCAAATACTCTTACATTTCCTAGTATTGACTGAATGTGAATAACTACGTATATTATTTTCCAGTAAAGCACTCTCCATGCATGCGGGCTGTACCCACTGATTAGCAAGAGCATGTTATTTCTGGTGGTAAATGATACACACTCTCCTGTTAGGAGAATGGTGTAACATTTACAACCTGTTTTCTTACCAAGTTCCCTACATGTAAGTGACATCAATACCAATGTCAGAAGGTGAATGACAACATGGTGACGGTCAGATTCACATTCACATTTTACAGAAAGAACTGCCATAAAATCTGACATAATTTGCAGACGAGCCGAAACATACGTGTGTTTCGATATTAACCTTTTTGAGTTCGGTATCATCTGAAAATGGGCCACATTGTTCACACCACGCATGCGTACTTTGTTATTATTTGAGGACAAAATTCAAGCACAGAACAAGAAGGCCTGTAAGGCGTCCAGTCGTAATTCGGGGGTATGAAAATCGGCAGCTCAAGTAATCGATTGTTTATCTACATTTCAGCAACATAAAAACCTGGAACAAAAACAAATAAACTTTACCTCGTCTGTATCCCGCAAGGGGATCTCAATCGACCCCGCCGACATGATGCTGTGGTAACTTCCGTATGAACGGGATTCTCCAAGACTCGGGATGCTGTTGCAACAGTTGGAAAAGTGGAAAGTTCATTATAGGCAAACTATGAGTTAAAACTTTACCACATGTGTGCGACCGAGGGAGATGGGGAACACATCTTAGCGAACAAGGTTGTTGATATTAGTCTCATTCGGTATTCATTTATTACATAAAATTCCAAAAAACACCGAGACTCGGAGAATGCAGCTCCATTTCAAGGGCAATAACTGAATGAATTAAAGACCAAAGACCGTAATCATAGAATTACTTCCCCTTACTTGCAAATCTGAGAAAAGCTGTTAACACAGTACACATGGGTGTGTTTTATTAATCAGGGTTTTGTTACTTGGTATTTCAGTAAGTATACTGCATGCTAGTGAATGAATGTTCAGGATTATTGTTTAAGATGGAATCTGTGTATAGTTTCATTCGTTTCTTATAGGGCATGCTATTCATTTACTTACTTCACTGGCGCGTTCGTGGGAAGGTCTGCCAGCAATCTGGGGATGGTCGTGGGTTTCCCCCGGGCTCTGCCCGGTTTCCTACCACCATAATACTGGCCACTGTCGTACAAGTGAAATATTCTTCAGTACGGCGTAAAACACACAATCAGATAAATAAAATTGTCGCCATATTTCGCATTGAAAGGCGATGACTTACCAAACCGCTGAATGATATAGATTCTGCGTTATATACATGTAGATTCAGTGAATAGGCTTACTGCACGCGCTGAACGTTTCCTCGTAATACAGAAGATCGATATAGGCCATACATGGTGGCGATGGGGACAAGTGCCGGCATATTATAGGTAAATACATGTATTCATTTTTTTAGTATTTATTTATTTCATTGGCGTTTTGCGCCGCGCTGAAGAATAATTTACTTAATCCACGGCGGCAACCAGCATTGTGGTGGGGAGGAAACCTAGCACCGAGCCCAAGGGAAACCTACGACCATCCGCAGGTTGCCGGAAGACTTTGCCACGTGGGTTATGACGGGATAGGAAGCCAGTATTTATTTATTTATTTATTTGATTGGTGTTTTACGCCGTACTCAAGAATATTTCGCTTCTACGACGGCGGCCAGCATTATGATGGGAGCAAACCGGTCAGAGCCCTGGGGAAACCCATGACCATCGGCAAGTAGCTGGCAGACCTTCCCACATACAGCCGGAAAGGAAGCCAGCATGAGCTGGACTCACATCGACCGCATTGGTGGGAGGTTTCGGGTCATTGTGCTGCGCTAGCGCGCTAACTAGCTGAGCCACGGGGGCTTCAGTAAGCCAGTATGAGCTGGGCTTGAACTCACGGGCTGTATATTGGTGAGAGGCTACTGTGTCATTGTACGCGCTGCTCTATAACACGCTAACAACTCGGCCACGAAGGCCCCAAATAGGCCTATCCATGTAAGAAGTGTAGAAATATTAAGCATGGGGGAGAGTAACCCGTCGACACTCATGTTATCTTAATAAAAAATTCAGTGCTATTCCTACAGTACACGAAATCGAGGTTTACAAGGTTGACAGAAATATGAAACAGTAGAAATATGCAAATGAGAATTTGCGCTTTTCTCAAATTATCCAACGACAATATGACCATGTTATACTGATATCTTTTTGTCAACTTACCTCTCATTGAAAAAAAAAAAAGAAATCCAGCAAGCTTAACAGGACACCCACATCCTCGAAAACACCTTTTTTTCCCCGGTGCGGGTAAGTATGAGAGAATTTACAGAGAATGTCAACGTGTAGCACCCAACATGTCGTCATCCGTTCCATCAATCAGTCAGTCGGGCTGCAGGCAACTACAACGGGTCACTTAACCAACCCGTACAAGTCATGTACCTGTTCACGTATTTATTCAGTGTATCTGCCATGTTCTTCATATAAACTTACACAATCCCGAACAGCCACAATGATTGGTCCCTAGCACACCAGTCAGGTCGCTGTCTTGATTTCATGCAGAGGTGACTGAATCGGCTGCGGCTTTAAGTCGAGAGTTTTATCAGATAGTCGGAGAAGAGCGGCGATTTACTCCGGTTTCCTTCCCCCGTGAACCTGACCGTCATACAAACGTCATGCACAATTCACTGCAATACATATACTTGAACTTATCAAATGAAAGTTATCAAATCACCGGTTTGTTTACTTATTCCTTTATTTATATATAATTAACAAATTCTTTCGTTAATAAATCTACAGATATAGGGCTCTGTGGCAAATTTATTAACACATATGGATATGAAATTTTACCTATACCTTTGTTACACCGTGTTATGTAATAATACACTAGTAATGTAACACTTACCATGTAATGTAATAAAATTTGCCGTGTTATGTAATAAAACCAGTCCCCGGGTATTTTAATGAAAATTTCAGCGTAATGTAATAACACGCATGACAACAAGTTACATAACACGATGTAACAGCCTTCCATATCAGTATATTCAAGAAGGTCATGTATGCTCTTTTAGGTAATTTCAGTTTATATGAACTGATATAAGCAATATATACCAAACATGCATTATGGTTGGATAGCCTAATAATATTTTATAATCAATATCACCAAACACACTGGTGTTTTTCTATAAATTATTTGTCTTATTCTGTTTTTGATCCAAATCTCCCAGGGCGCTGTGTGTCTCGCTGATCCGACTGTGGCTTTGTGTCAGGAGGTTTGCCATGTAAACATGTCGAGGTGCGGTGGTTTCCAGAGCCCGTTGTTCTCCACACAGAAACCTGAACACCGACATGTATAAAGTATCCTTGGGAACGGCGTTATAACATCGTCAAGGTTAGTATTCTTAATAAATTAAGTAATCTATGCTAGTGATATGTTCAGTTCAATGATCTTTCATTACCCTTCTTCAATAATGTTCAGCAGTCGTTTGTTAGTTCTGTCCAGCAATTTTCAAAAGTCATTTCTTAACCTTGTCCTACAATATTCAATATTTATTTGTTAGTCCAGCAGTATTCAGTTTTATAGACTTGACCAATGCCGCGTCAAGGGATATTTAATGTCTCTGATTAGCGTTGTCCAGCCATATTCAATCGTAGTTTGCCAATCTTGTCCTGCAATATTCAATAATACTTTGTTAATCTTGCCCAGCAGTGTCTATTAGTCATCTTTTGGTCTTGCTCAGCACGTGGAATATTCAACAGACTTGTCCAGCAATAGTCGTTTGTTAGTCTTAACCAGTAATATTCAATATTCGCTTGTTAGTTTTGTCCAGCAAAATTCAATAGTTGTGGTTTGGTCTTGTTCAGTCGGTTTGTTCAGCAATGTTCAGTAATACATTGTTAGTGGTGGCCAGTCCCTAGAGACACATTTACAGAATCTCTCATACTTGAACCTATAAATATGTATACCTGCACCGCGCGGCATGTTTCTTTAGACCGTATTAGCTTTATGCTTTGATAGACACATATATTGCGATGTGAAGTGCATATCAGACGTCATCATTATGGCGGTATAAAGTCGTTTGAGTTTTAAAACTGTCAGTAAACAGGCGGCCTCTGTTAAGTCTGCGTTAAGTACCAGCGAACAATCGCTCAGATGACGTCCGATCAAAGGCTATAAGTTGAATATGTGTAATAAGACCGGGGTTTTTGAAGTGCCATTGTCTACCAATGATGTCCTCAAATGACTCAGTATATAACTAAGTTTGCATTCGATATTTTCTTATCTAAAAACGATCTTGATGTAATCACACTGCCAGCTGACTCTATGTTCAATAATGTATACTTCACATTCACTTTAAATTTACATTTCATGTTTGAGTCATAAATATGCCAGCCTCAAGATATTGCTTTCATTTGCATGAAATGAGTGAAAGAGTGAGGCGATATAAACACTGATCGCTTCTAGGCTCTAGTGGCAATAAAAAAAAGCGACACGGATCGCTATTATTAAACTATCAAGCATCATCAACAAATCTTCCTGCGGACTTTGTTAAACAATGACCGAATCTCGTCCGCTGTTTTTCTTCCATAAATTTCTCATCTAGAATTTATGCATGCATAAACGAGCTGCAAACATTGGTGTGGCTAGCCGCGGACGAGATGGTTTAAATTCAAGAGATCTCCTACTCCATATCGCAGTTTATGGAGATTTTTTTTTCTCTCCCTGTATTATTTCTCTTCACCTTCTGAGCAGCCATGGTCGCACCGAGGAAAATTACTTTCCTACAAATCTCATCACCCACCAGCTGTTGTAACTGATTGACGCTCTCTCGCAATCTTAATTAAATGTTTATTTCACTGTGATCGAAATGGCAATATGCAGGGTGATTGGGAGAAGAAATGGACAATCAGGAGGGATGAAAAGGATTCCCGAGCAGTCATTGAGGCAGCAGATGCGGCGTAAATGAATTGATGATGGGCGAAGGGAAGGGAGAAGATCGTCGGGGAGTAGACCGAGGCGTCAGCTTGGAATGACGCTTCCCCCGGACTAGATCGATACCTTCCCGGCTCCTCGCACGCCACAGACCGGCCCCAGCCACCCGAACAGCACTTGAAATAAGCAAACAGCTCGATAATCGCTGCCGATAGGAAGGGACAAATTGACCTTTTATTTCAGATTATTGCTTTTAATGAATTGCCAATAATATTTGGTGGATGCCTATCGCCACGTGCCGCCTGTGTTTTATGTCCTGAATTCTGATCTAGATAAGGCTCCTTAACAAACGAGTTGGTGGCTCGGCGGGCGGACAGAGACGCCTAAAACCTGTCGCCAGCATCACCATAAATATTACCATACTTTTAGCTTCTTTCCTGAAGTCATGCTTAAAACATACCGTTACCAGCTGCTTTCTAGATCCCAGTGTCTTGTGTCTTTACGAGTGTGTTTCAAAATAAGTTTTGTTCATGTAACTGGATCGTGCATATGCTAGATCTATATACGCAGGCCTGTGTATGCAAGTACCATGTTTTTATATTTTAAATTCAATTGCATAAATTAAATATCGCATGTAGTTATCAGACAAAGCCAATCATTTTCAGAGGACCTGATTATTATAATCCCATCCTATCGCTAGGTATACGTAAAAACCTCCTGACTTCAAGGCGCAGTAAAGCCGACACGAGCTAGACTCGATCTCTCGACCTCACTGGACAGGCTGTGGCGCAAACACAGCGTGAGGCGAATGAGCCAATGGGGCGCCGCCAAAAGTTTTTGACGTCCCTCTCCAGACAAGGACAAAGTGTTAAAAATATTGTCTGGGAACGGCAACATATCCTGTCTTGCTTTTTTATGTAGATAAAATACGTTTATCTATCAGATGAAAATATTTTAATTGCCTTTCTCTACCGCATGTAAGGGCATGTTCGTTGTCGCAGCTAATTTTACTTATTGCATTGGAGTTGGGGGCTTGTGTGGATAATGGGGCCAGCGCGCTAGCGGAGCTCAGTGACCCTGATGACTCTCGCCAGTGCAGTCGCTGTGAGTTCAAGTCCAGGTCACGCTGGTTTCCTCTCCGGTCATACCAGAGAAGGTCAACGAGCAACCTGCGGATGGTCGTGGGTTTCCCCTCCCACCATGATGCTGGCGGCCGTCATATAAGTGAATATTCTAGAGTACAGTATAAAATATCAATAAAATAAAGAAATAAATAATTCATTGGAGTTAACGCCGTATATTCAAGAATACTTCGTTTATTCTTCGTTGAAACTAGTTTCATCGCTAAAGGAAACCGGAGTGCCCAGGTCATAACAATGCCCTTTGGCAAAACAAAATGACAAACTTCCTAATCTAAGTGATACACAGATTTCGATCCTGTGAGCCAACTCATTGCGCATGTGTATACAGGACAGTATCATCTATTGGTGGAGGGCGTACAAGTGATTCGCACACAACTTCATGTCAGACCAACTAAATGACCCAGTATACAAGTACGGTCGATAGCTTCTAGCAACCAAGACACCGTGATCATAATTGAGGTATACATTCAAGGCAGTATCCAAATTCCACCCAATATCGACGGGAATAGGAGAGTTTCGAGGTCGAACTCTTTTGTCGCTAAAGGTAAGAAAAGTCCTACTGTACAATATGACCTGTCAAAAATGTTAGACAACTAATTCTGATTACATTTACTATAACATGGGCGTCTAAGAAAAGTTTCAAAAACAAAGTTGCTTAGACTAGACGTACGACAGGGAAAATTGGGGAGCTGGAAGTTTTTTAACTTAAGAAGGTTCTGATGGAAGGAGAGGTCGTTTGTACCTCCCTAACACGGCAAGGCAGGTTATCGGTAAAAGAAAATCAACAAAATTGCCTGACATTTTTGACAACTCACGTGACACAGTTGTACTCTTTTTACCTTCTGCGACAAAAATGTTCGAACTCCAAACTTCTCTACTGAACCATGGTCTCTTCTGTTCGACGATCCACAAAAAAGCATCTCGATCAGCGACCCGTCTGTTTACCCGCGCACCAATACTCTCCTTATCTTTTTGGGAATTTTTGGTGTCATTCTCATGATTCATTTAAAAGGCTGGATATGATTGTGTTTCATGTTTTATCACTCACGTCGTCAGCTTTAGTAAGTTTAAGACAATTAGCCTCTTGCCCACGTGGCCATAACCCACTCTCTTCACAGTTGTAACAGTTTTTAAACAGATAATTATGAAAAACAAAGAATAATGCAGGCTCTGGCAGGAATATTATATAATGGTCTATTTAAGGTGCTTTTCTCACCAATGACTTAAAGACGTTTGAGTCCACATTAATTTACATTTTCACCCAAAAAGGAAATTTTCAAAAACACATATTCTATACAATATAGAATAGATCCTCTATAATTTGATTGGCCGAAAAGAGTATTTGCACATTTAAGCACGCCAAATCATCAAATGATGCACTTTGTCAGTAATTTGTGGTGATAAATATTATAAAATTGTATAATACATAAACCGTTCTAAATAAAGAACAATTGTCAAATTAAAATAAGCATGACATGGATATACAGTATGTCTCACCTGACAATCGTATCTGTCATTTTTGTCTGGAACAAGATGATGTTGATGTTGAACAACTTTTCACCAAAACAGTTATTTTGTTCTCTTCGGTGAATTATCCTGTTTGCTTTTCAGAAATATTCCGCGATGAGTACTGGAATGTTTTCTGGTTAAAATTGCAGGTGACTATGACTTTAGCTCAGATATATTCTGCTATTTTATTTAATATAATAATCCCCAAGGGGTTAAGGCACATAGGCAAAATAAAAAGGGCATTGCGATGTATTCCCACAAATGTGTAGATGATCGTGTAGGAAACAAAAATGCAGTTTAAACTGTCGTATTGCGACATTATTAGGGGGCTTTGTATCAAACTTGGGGGTTCAAACAGAGTTTATTGTATTCCAGTGTAATTTCTTATCTGCTGTATTTGTCAGCTCTTTCATAAGCGTTTCTATACGTAGATTTCTGAGTTTATCATGTATGTTTATGTTCGCTATTATATATGTAAATTTTATTGATTACTCTGGGTCAGTTTTACCTGTTAAAATTGGAATTCCAAAAATATAACAAAGTGTAAGTAAAATTGTAGAGGTGTACAAAGTGGGATATAAAGGGGTGATGGGCAGCAGGCTGAATGGGTGGGGCAGAAATCATCAGAGTGAATACGTCAACCAGGTGCCAAGGGTGATGTAGGCCAAGCCTCCACATACAGCACTCTCTGGGCCTCGCAATCTCTCCCCCAATTGTCCGGCACCTCCTTCCCTCACCGGGCAGGTGGGGTTAATCTGGTCTAAACACAATCACGGCATCGGCGGAGGGATCTAGGCTTACGCCTGGTCCGGTGGACGTACGGACTACAGGGCCAAATCTTTACCAGTGCTTTTGTAAGGGTCAGCACCGCACAATGAAATCTTGACCAATGCTTTGTAAGGGTCAGCATAAATCACTGACCTTTCATGTCTGGCCGGAACCCGACTGTTTAGTCTTCATGCATATGTAGCCCCACACCACTGCCCCGTGGCTCTATTATCTCACCCCTCACACTCTAAGGACCATATGATCATTCCCCCTCTGGCATCCTCAAGATGGCTTAATCCCCCGACTATTTTGCTGTCAAGATGCTGCTGCAAATAATCTCCGTGTTACTTAATTTGTGACAAAATTAAATACTGCATGACGATAGTGAACCTTTGTGTCGAGAGATCAAGAGCTATAATGACGGGAATTGTTGTTTGGTGATTTGTGATACACTGCAAGTCTCCTTCAAAGTTTGACGGCCGATAAATCACCTCATATGAAGAAAACCCACCGACAGTTTCCGCGCATGTTAACATAAAGGAGGAAGCCTTACACCACTAGTCCTTTCGTCTTCGTTTTAAAAAGAACAACAACTATACAAAAAAGGTGCGTTTGACAACATATTCACGTATACCTAAAGCAATATTAAGATAACTATTTAATAGGCTCGATTAATATTTCGGAGTCGAGAAACAAGGGTTTCCCGCATCAACCCACGGGTTCCTGTACTCGACGAGAATTCTTAAGAATTCCACACAACATGGAGAGGTGTTTGCTGCATGCTACAGTAAACGGCCAATTTCTCCAAAAACACTCAAAGTCGAACCGCCATTCCTCGTTACCATCACCCATGTTCTGTGATACTCCTTAAGATCATAATGAAATTAAACCAATGCCGTCAGTGATTTATACAGCGCTCTTATTGCCGGGCCATTACCTCTGTTGTAAAGTCTGGTGTATATATCCTGCCTTACACAATGCCCTCGTCCCGTTACACTGCGCACATCTCTGTTGTTCCTGGTAGCACAGAGCTATATGGCCGTTTACTCTAGAGCACTTCAAGGCGTGAAAATACAGGCGAATCGAGTCCTTAACAAGTGTAGGCTGAACCATGTATCCGAGGACAATTAGCATAGCAATGTGCTTGTTGAATTGATGTTTTGTTGCGGCAGAGCTAATCGACTCCCCCCTCCCCTCGTTCCTATACCATAGACCTTAATTGGCCTCTCAGACGTGTAAATCACCCGGAGATGAATTGAGGATAAATTGCAAGTTCATCGGCGCGATCAGTCGTGAAGTGTATCTTCTCAAGTATTTATATTGTCACTTGGTTATTTATACAGGATTTGCAGCTGCCTATGAATGTCTTTTATGTTCTGGTGATGAATTTACTCGTATAATGAATTATACTGAATAAAAACATTAATTTAATCGGGAATTTCACGAAAACAAACAGCGCCTTATGAAGCTATATGCTAGTTATTCGGTTCCAATGAAATCTTGCCTACTGGCTACAGCACAAGGTAGAATAAACACTCTGCCATACCACACATATATTGACACATCCTGATGTGACCATCTCACACGCTGCAGGTACCAATATACATGTATGCCTACATATTTGTTGTGTTTTGCTAATTTATCATAGAATGGTCGTAAGGACGCTAAACTCGATTTGGGGAAGGAAAATGACTCCTAACAGATCATTTGCTGTTCACGTACATCGGTTCAGAACATTTTACAAGTCCCCACAGATTATTAAAAACTTATTTATGCCATGCCAAAGCATTGGACCGGAAATGTATAAGCAATGGATGAAAGACAACTTGTGTGAATAGCTTACAGGAAATGCATCTCGAAACAAGAGAAACAAGACGCCGATTGCTGTCGACAGATAGTGATATTCGACTGAAAAAAGTGCTCGTTGGATCTTTTGTCTGAAATTATTTCCAAGGCCTGCAGGCTCCAGTATGTTGCCACAGACTAGGTAACCAGTTTTAACATAAGCAGGGTTTTATGACAATCCCAGATAGATATCGTAGTTTGAGAAATTCATCACAGTCCTACTACGAAATCATACAGTCCAAGAAAGACATCATAAATAATTGGACATTCTATTGGGGTCACTATGCATGTGGTGGGGTTAGGAGAGGGAATAAAATGTAGGTGTGTAGTAAGTAAGGAAACTTATAAAGCCCTCATGTATATATGTATGAATGTATGTATGTATGTATATATGTATATATATAATAGCACTACACATACATCCCCATACAGGTGAAGATGAACGCTATATCTTATGAGTAATATCTTCTGTCTCTCCTTCCCGACTATGAAAGATGGATCGAATTTGTTTTCAACGGCCCTAATTATGGCTAACTTTGACAAAACCGAGTTTGCTCAAATCTGTATAACACTTTGAACGAACTTTTCTGCCTACTCGTTAGTCTGTTGTAAGTTGGTTTTCTTACATATCCATTTGAGACTTCGAAAACTGAATGCTGGTACTAAGGATGCTAAGAGCGAAAAAATAAAAATGAAAAAACCTTGGTGACGGGACTGGCTGTCCTTCTGTTCCAGGTGGCCTCTGCATGGGACGGTCCGAGGCAACGCACGGCGGTCAGCACCTGACAGGAAGTCCTTTGTCCCTCTCAGGGTTATATTAACGATGTGAAATATGAAATTCATAAGCATTAATCTTTACAATTTTGAAAACGCCTTCGGGGAGGAGTGCGTACTTCAGTTATACTTAAGACACTTGGCGCCTCGGAACTTGACGCTTTTCAAATGCGGACATTGCAGATTCGGCCTGATGTGTCCGTTCAAACCTCCTAGACATTGTCCTTGCAATACCTTGCAAGCAAAAGCACTCTTTAAGAAGCATACAAAAGTCAAAATAAGCTATAAATTTAACTTTGATTTGATTTGATTTTTTTTAGGGGTGGGGGAGGTCCATGTACAGGCCCACGTGATCCACTTATACTGGACAGATAACAAGCAATGGGTAAACAGATTAAATAAAAGACTGCAATTAATGATAGGCCTAACCGACATAATGTTCGTAAAACAATTTTTAAAAAAAATATATATATATACATATATATAAGCTATTACAATGAGTGCCATAATATTTGACTATAACAGCAAAAATTTGAATTACCATAAATACGGTAAAACCGGAACTTTAAGTTTACCCATGAAGTTATATTACGATAAATATTGAAATCTATGTCTGTGGCAAGATCAAAGAAAGAAAAAAACTAAAATAGATAAGAGTAATATCGCCGTGAACAAATGATTCAATTAAGTGGACAGAAGGTAGCACATTTTTTGTTGTTCTTGTTGCTGTTTTGGTTGGGCATTGACGAAAAGGGTTCTGATATTAGTTGAGAAGTTTTCTCTTTATTCCTGGCAGGATGCCTCATTATACCGAGACTGATTATTGTCACCCTGGTCTTTGGATCTCATGTCATGGAAGAATAAAGACATTTTATTGGTTACAATCAGCGAAGATTCGTGTGGTGCGGGAACTAAACTTAATTGGCCCAGCGTTTGTTCGAAGTCTAAGACGAAAACAATGATCGTGTAAACATCTCTCCCGGTTCCCAACAAACACAACTCCGCACCATGGGGGTTGTCCATTATTGAAAAACGTCTTCCTTTCATTTAAATCATTTTAAAAAGGAGTTAGTAAAAAAATGGCGTATTATAAGAAAGTGGTGTCCATAATTGACAGGTATAGGCGGGGTAATTAATGAGCGTTTGACCAGCGCTATCTGTGCTTCTGACAGTTATTGTAAGGCAGGGCCTGACTTGTGATCGATGGGTCTGTGTTTGACCAGAACTGACCACATGTCCCTGCAAGGCGCTACCCCTGATCCTGTCCGGCACTCCAGTGGAGACGACGCCCCATGTGGCCACGGCCTTCCTTCCTCCCTCCGTCCCTTCCTTCCTTCGTCCATCACCGTACGGGCACGGATTCCGACCCTAAAAACTGAAGTTCAGGTACAGATGTGGCAATAAACTGCTCAAAGACGTTCCCATTGTGCCTGGCCTCGGAATCTGACAGTGATGTCCTCCAAACTTGACGTTTTTATTAACCTTCGCTTTGTGCTGAGAGAGAGGTCAACTGGCTAAGACCTGTCTAATACTCCATGCCTCACAAAAAGCTTATCTTACAGCTTTCTCTACCAGCCTCCAAAGTAAGAAGCCGCTTTGCAGGGGACATAATCAGGCTTTTGTATAGCGATCCGAATTCTGTTCATCATCAAAAACATACAAGGCTTCGTGAGAAAAACTGTCTTATAATAATCTATATTTTACAATATGCTATATATTTCATGCAAGGTGCAAAGCTAGAGAAAGTTTTCGCTCCAGGTGTACATGTCAAATATCCCGGTTTAGCCTCACATCTGGACGTATAATATAGATAAAAGGAGTAGTTTATCCCAGTGACAATTCGGAGAGTCTAGAATAGAGCCTTCTATATTCTTTTGCAGTTATACTGCAATAGAAAGTTCTCGTCTCTGGTAACTGATAGACTCGACATATTAAAGGATTATCTACTATGAGATAACCTCTCTTCTTTGGGAATAGACAGGTTATGGGGAAAATGTTATTTAAATATAGGCGAGGAATCAAAATCACAATTGAAATCCAGCAAAAGAAATAAGGAAAGAGGAAGGAAATGAAGGACAAATTCCAAACAGTCTGTGAACTATTAATGATCAAATTGGTATTAAAAAAGACCATATTAAATTAATATTAATAATAACATTAATATTATTAATATCAAATTCTTCAGATGGAAGAAAGAGTCCATCTTATTCAGTGATTTATGAAACGTATTCGTGGTGTGTAATATACATTGTGTTAAGTCGTGTATATATGTGTACACACCTAGTACATACAATTTTGTGTTGAAACAAGGAGATACATAAAATTGTTCTTCTATTGTTTAAGCAACACCAGATTCTAATTCCTCTATATTTTTAGTATTCTTACTTTTGTATAGTAAAGTAAAGTTTAAATAGTCTTTAATTCCGGATTACTTGAATAAGACGCAAACCGATATAAAGCCTAACGGAAAACACCTTCTGCATTATTAATTTCTCAATGTACTTATTTGATTGATGTTTTACTCCGTACACAATTATTTGTTCACATACAACGATGACGGCTGTCGGGTTTATGTCTGGGCACAGGAAACAAAGCGAGGGTTTTGAAGAAACAGCAGCATCTCTCCAGGAACCCAACAGACCTCATTACTTAAAATCATGGGGTAACTGGCAGGATCTGGGTTTGAACTGCGACCTGGGTTACTGAACCTTGGCGGAAGCCATTTGATCCCTTCGTTACCAAGGGCCTTTCCTTTGCAAGTTGCAGTTACATGTAGTAATAAATTGGGAGGAACGTTGCGTAACTTTTCTGTGGAGGCAACATGTTGTAAAGCTCGACACAGGCACAAACCATTTGACCCGTTATCCAGCAAGAGTCGATCTATTGCAATATGGTCGTAAGTGAATAACAAATTAAGATGGAGACGGCCTGATGTTCAGCTTTGCAACAATACTTTTTGTGACTTAGGCGAAAACCTGGGGTCAGTGGAACCCCAGTTTGATACGATATGCTGGGATTGGCAAAGTGCCTTGCCCGTTTCCTTGGAAATCTAAGCAGGTAGATTTTGTATAACATTTTGTTAACGTCAAGTCGCATAATTTAAACAAATGTGACATAAATTTAACACACAGACATCGGGAAAGCAAAAATAAAGCGCCATAGTATTTTGTCAGTGTACACGTATTGCTATGGTTACAATCAAGGGTGCAGATGGCGAATTTTCCTCTAAACACCTAGAGCATGCAACTACTCACGAAGCCATATACATATGTATTATGCGCTTACCTCTTTGCAATAATTACATAAACAATTTATTTCTAATTCATATTAATCACAAACACGAAATTTCACATCGTTCATTGTTAAGATGTTCGCAATATTTGCCAGTTTCAAATCATGATTCTCTCTGAACGACAATTGTTAAATTACTCCCAAAGTCCTTTTAACCGCTTAACAAATCGATGCCACTTTTTATTTTTTGTCAAATCCAAACAATCTGTGATCCCTTTCATTGTTTATAACAATGTTTAATTGCAAGTCCCTGCGCCTGAATTCAATCTATACTGCACAGTGTACGAGTACAAAATTCTAGAGCAAAATTCCCGTGGTTCACCACGAACATTCTCCACGCAAGGTGACTCTCCGCTCAGCTATTATAGTATAAAAGTGTTCTATTCGCAAGTTAGCTCCAGCGTTCTAATCGTACAATATTTCTTATTTGGGTTATTAGTTTTCATACCTTGCCACATTTTACCAGCGAGACGTGTTGTCTGGCAATTTTCGCGCAAAGGACTGGTTTTATTATATCTCGGTGTGTTGTAGCTGTTATTTCTCCCCAAAAATCGTTTATTCATCTCCAGTTTGCCCGCGTTCTACATTACTCGCTTGATTTAAAGAAGGCAGCAATGGCAACAGCTGGGGTTGTAATAAGAACCGGACCGTGATTTCAGTCGGAAACTCGGACTTTCTCTCGCCGCCCGGCCGTTTTGCTATGATCTAGCCCTCATTTTTGATCGATTCCAGCTTTCACCGCTTGCGTGCTACAGGCCTTTATAGTGGCTCAGTTACTCCCCAATGAACATTTGTAATATTTCTTCAATCAGAACATTCAACCAGAACTACAGAAGTCACAGACACACACACACGCACCCACCCACCCAGACACACGCACAAATCGCTCGCATGATGAGATTGCATACGATGGCTTAGTAGGAATGGAGACCTGGTATACATGCTCAGATTCTTTGAGCTGGTTTATATAATATGCCTTCTGTCAGCTCTTGGTGTTGTCGACATATAGCGATTAAGAAATATTAGTCAATATGGCCATTGTTGCCCATAAAAAAATGATGCTACGATTAAGGATACCAGAACTGGGATATCATGTACCCTCTTCCGGCCACAAGCCGTGTTGTGTCAAAGAACATTCTGTGGAAAACTGGTGGTCATTGCCACCTAAGACCCCGTGACATTCTCCCCCTTATATATATAATATATATAACAAAATCGTCTCACCTTTCGAACGAACTCCAACTGGCATGTTATCAGCAACCATATATACAGCTAGACATACGCGGTTTATTTATTTATTTATTTATTTATTTATTCGTGTTTTACGCTTCTTTCACGGGAGGTGGGAGGAACCGGGTAGAGTAGCCTGGGGAAACCCCGAAACATCTGCAAGTTGCTAGCTCCACAGAAATATAATAATTGAACAAAATACAAAAAGCAACATCAGGATATGAGATCTAAATACGAGATCCACATCAAGAGCCTGCCACTCTTGAATATAAGCGAATGCACATTGTCTGTAACAGCTTAGTAGAAATGCATGATAGCTTTTATGACGCACATAAAGTTAGACGTATATATTAATGGTCTTTAACGCGCGAACTAATCACAAGCTAAATATTCCATTTAACTCCCGATCGGGACTATAATGAAGTCATTAGATCTTGATATGAAACAAAGGCTTGCAACAGCTCCTCGTATTTGCGATTATAACTGTTGATATGTACAATAAACGGTAGTTCATTTGGGTGATCGGACAGATAGCGAGGTAAAAGCCCACTGTAAAAGTTACCCGCCAGCCCTCGAACTTTAAACGGTACTCTTGTCACAGATGCAGTGTAAGAACTGATGAAATCGAACGATTACTTCGGTGCTGTACCTTCACATGCCTGGTGTGTGAAGTGTTCTTTTGTGAGAGATCATGCTATCCATCAGTTAATGTCGTTAGATGTATGTGACGATCGGAAAAGTGCTACAGATTTGTTTCGGATAGGATCTCTGCGTGAAGTTATCATCGCGCAAGCTGTACCCTGCACGTTATCTGGATTATCATACCATAGCATGTATGCTTTGATATAGCTGCAGCAAGGTTTTGCCACGCTTACCGTTATATGCGTGTTATATGCAAACCACCCTGTGTAGAATCACTAGAACAGAATGGAATGTGGGGACAAGTCTTCCCTGACCCAAACTGGCCGTCAACCATCCGTTGTGTTTACCATCATCTTACCATCAAATACGAGGTCATCAGATCACTGTATACC